>CM065484.1:16795800-18224574 GCA_032873175.1 Leptopilina drosophilae | reverse complement strand
CAGCCAAGCTGTGACCGTTTCCATTAGACGCTTTATCAAAAAAAACAGGCCCCATTTATTATTAATTAAATTATGAATTATTTAATTATTATTATATTAATTAATTATTAATTATTTAATTATTAATTATTATTTATTAATTAATTTAATTAAATGATGATTCTTTAAATTTAAAACTGTAATTTGAACACATTTTATAGTTATTTTTTATTAGAAATTTATTATTTTTAAATTTAATTTAATTACACATTAAATTAATTTTTCACAAATTTATAACAATTATCAATATTATAAATTAAATAAATTTCTCTAAATTAAAAAATTAAATTAGTTTAACTAGAATTTTAGTAAATTAACAAACTTAAATATAATTTAATAATTAATAATAAATCATAATTAATTATTAATAATGGGGCCTGTTTTTTGATAAAGCGTCCTATTCGGACCCTGTTTTGCTTGAATGAATGATTTGGCTTCTGTCAAATCGTGTGCAGACCTTTTTAAATTATCCAATATCTTTTAAAACCACGTCGTAAAATTTTTTTAAGCCCAACTTAGTCTACTTTTTAAAGAGGAGATCCTCAAGCTTTTAGTATATGGTGAAATTTGAATTTTTTTTCTAACCTCGTTTAGGGCAATCCTGAACTTGAAGTTGGATTAACAATTTTCAAAAATCAGAAAATTTAGATGATAATTTCTCACACTCTAACTCAGGTTTCTATTTAAACGAAATAGTTTTGAACTTTAGCTCCATTTCACGCGCAAATTTTATAAGCTTTCCAATGGTTTATTTTTAAATTTTTTCTAGACTTATTTTTTAACTGAAATATTATCAAAAAAACGAGAGGCATGTTTTTAATACGAATTTTGTAAGTGGACTGACAAGTCTCCTGGCCGTAGTACTGTAAATATATTATATTTACATACATTTTTAAATTTATTTAATAAAATAATATATTGTAAACGTTTTCAATAAGTTTAAGAAATTAAAGTTACATTTTAAATTTTAAAAGGGTAGAAGAAAAATTTTCCCTATTGTGTCTAAAAAGTATGATTATCAAAAAAAGGATATAAATACAAATGTTTTCCTAAACAAAAAAAGCTTTTCATGGGCCACAATTTATTAACTCTATTAAAATAAGCAAAATTTTTAGTTATTTCAATTAATAACTTTCGCTATGTTCCAGGTAACACGTTTTTTTCGTTGTACAAACACAATTTTTCTACCCTTTCAAATTTTGAATGTAAGTTTATTTCTTTAAACTTTTTGAAAACGCGTTACAAGATATTATTTTTATTACATAAATATGAAAAGGTATGTAAATGATAATATATTTATTACCAATTTTTTGGCATTCTTAAGTAAATTTTTAACAAACAATTCACAAAAATTACTCCCGGAAATTTTGCTAGGAAATCTTCCAAGAAAAATTCACGGGAATCTCCCCGAATTTGTTCCTGGGAATCTTCCGAAAAAATTTTCCGGGAGAATCCCGGGAGTTATCTCTCGGAAACGACTCCAAGAGACTCCCGGGAAGTTGCCTCCGAGAATCTCCCGGGAGACTCCGGGAAACTTTTCCACACGTGGGTAATTGATTGAACAATGCTTTCTAGGTTCATTTCGATTTTAAACTTTGGGTGCTCATTTTAGTTCTCCATAATTTTTTTTAAATTTGATTAACAAAACCTTATTTTTTAAAAAAGAATTTACTTTATTGTAAACAGCTTAATTTTTGATTTTTTTAATGTTTTAATCAAGAAATGTTAAATTAAATATAAAATTTCTCTTTAGTTCATATGGAGGAAATTACAATAATTGTATCATGAAAATAAATAAGGCTACAATACACGGAAAAAAAAAAGTTCACGAATCTCTCCGTGAACTAGTATTTACTCACTTTGTGAATGGGACACAAACATTCTTCAAAATCTATAAAACACAGTTCATCAAAATTTTCATCATACTCTTTCACATAGAAACGTAGTACGGTTTCTGAAACTTTTCAATCAAAGTTGACGAAAAATTCGTGAACTTTTTAAAAAATTGTTAAAAACAAAAAAAAATAATTTCTCTAGACACGACTTTTTGACTTTTTTGATAGTATATTACTTAATTTGATAACTTGACGCCTATACGCACCCAAAACTACACAGAATAACACAATTTTATCGCCATTAAAATTCGCAACTCGCTTCACGAGATTTCGAAAACCTAGTACCCGTCTAATAATATTCCTAACAACTAAAACGGACACGGCTTAAATCTATAATTACACTGACTGTACTCCTGCAAACGAACACCAATTAGCTTTGTCTGCTGTTGTCTGCTACAAAACTCAGGAACCGTTTGACAAGAGTATTAAAGCGATCCTTGTCGTAAACTTCTAATTTATTTTATGAATTATTTGTTTCACAAAAGAAATTAGCACCACCCAAAAAAAATATTCAATGAATAATTAAAAAACATTGATTCTAAATTATAAATTTAATCAAACAAAGAATTTGAGTCCGAGTGTAAACACTGATGACAACCGACTGAATTATGACATGATGAATCTCTTGATCAGCCATATTTGATTGCGCATTGCGTAACTGCGCGCATTACTACTTGGGAGACTCGCGACGTTCACGACTTTTTTCGTCAACTTTGTACCTCTACTTTTGACCGATCTAACTACTCGATCCTTAACACAGTTCATCAAAAATTCATTTAACTTTGTTTCAGTTTTTCGTTGGACGTTTCGCCATGTTCTAATCAAAAGTGAATGAAAATTTACTGTAGAAATTTTGTTGTCACATCCAAAAGTGATATACTAGTTCACGAGGAGATTCCGTGAACTATTTTTTTTTTTTCCGTGTAAAGGAGAATTATGTATTCTTCCACTCTTTATTTCATCTTGGGGAATATTTACAATTTAGGAATCACCTATATATAAAAACTTCAGTGTATACAGGAACCAGAAGGAGGAAAATTTTATTAATTAACATTTTTATCCAGAAATTATTTTTTATAATTTTTATAAATAAAAACGTTAATTTTAATTGTTTAAACAAGATTTTTAAAAATAAACGAAATATTTTAACATTATTTACTTATACTTAATTTAATCCTAATTTATAGGTTTTAAATGAAAAATAAAATAATTTAAAAAACGTTTTAATTATGAAAATCAAGCAAAGATAATTATTTTTTTGTTTTGATTCCAAATAAATTTGTTTTTTAAAAATTAATATTTTTATAAAAAAATATAATTATATTTTGAAAAAAATATTAATCACAGTAATTTATTGTAAACTTTTTTTAAAAAATATTTCTTTAAAAAAAAAAATTTTAATCCGTTTTAAAAATTAATTTAATTAATAATTTCAGATTACCGATGCCGTTAATGATACTTTCAGATAGAAATCATCATTCTGATTTGTTAATCATTAATACCTTCTCAGCTCGTGTCGGTATAAGTAAGCTGTTTTTAATAACCCTTTAAAACTAGAAACACTTTTTTCTATATTGTAAACAAAAAACCACATCAAATTTTTTTAATTCTCTCTACTTTAATTGAAAAATTAACAATTTATTGCTTAAAGAAAATGTATTCAACTTACGTGAAATATCGTGCACATAATTCGATTAAAATCACTTTCATTAAAAAACAAAAGCACATGTTTCTCAAAAACGACAGCAATACTATCCACGTGAAAAATGTTCTCGGGATTCTAGTTCCCCGGGAAATTACCTGAGAGTCAGTACCGGGAGATTCCCGTGGTTACTTACTACCGAGGAAATTTCCCGGTAAAAATCTTCTGACATTTGTCTCCATATTTGTCAGAGAATTTTAACCACTAAAGAATAAAAAATCCCAAAGGTCAGAAATATAATACTGGCATTTGTAATGACCAAGTTACTGACTGTCCAGTATAGCTAAGTACTGAGCTCCAGTACTGGGAAATCCCTGGTCTGGTAACGCTGCTGTCCAGTACTGATTTTTTTACCGGCAGGTCACGTACTAAGTCAGTACTGGAAAATATCCATCTGGGCCAGAAACACCGCCTAATTACTGTATTCGCAGGTAAAAATTTATAAACAAATTTGGAAAATGCTGTAACGACGCGTTCTCTAAAAGAAAATTTTACCTTTAGAAGATTTTATTAAATTTGTTATTTGATTATTAAAGTAAGAGGGTGTAATTTATTGAGTACTAAAATAATTATTATTACATATTGAAGATGAAAGAATTTATCAATTATCCGAATCATATCCAAATCTCATCGAAAATAAATTTTTCTTGAGTATGCACTAGATTTTCGTTATGAAAATACCAATATATTTTTCATATGTATCGACAGCGCAGCGCTTGTTCCTAATACAGAAACCTGCTTTTTTCTGAAATCATTTTTTCGAAAATTAATTTAATAATTTCAAAATTATCAAAGAACTCAGAAAAAATTTCAATATTAATTACTTACCGACATGATAAATTCACTTTCTTCAATTTATATTTGCCTATGAATTGAAAAATAAGGCTTTAACCATCTTCAAGAAACTCCCTACATTATCATGAAAATAACTGCAGGGGAGGTTATAGTTATATATTACGGAACTCCGGAGAATCTTGGGGTTGCATTGTAGCTCAGTGGTCAGAGCAAGTTCCTACCGGCAATAGAAAGGTCGGTGGGCATCGTATCCCACCATGACTAAACCAGATTTTTTCTGAGTTCCTTTTGATAATATTTAGAAATTTATTAATTAATTCGAAAAAGAAAATGATTTCCAGGAAAAAAAAAGCAGGGTTCCTGTTATTATGGACAGCTTGCGCCTGTCGATACATATGAAAAACATATATTGTATTTTTCATAATACGAAAATCTAGTGCTTACTCAAGAAATTTTATTTTCGCAGACGATTTGATTGATTCGGAATAATTGATAAATTCTTTCATTCTTCAATATTAATAACTAAACGAATGATTAAATTCACTTTCTTCAATTTATTATTAATATTTCTGTAGTAAATTAAACTTTTATGAGTGATCTAACACAAAAAATGTAACATAATTTATAAAAATTCCTTTTACTGAAAATAATGTTTTTAAAAAAAATTTTCCTTATTTTTTTCATGAACTTAGACAATCTTATTTATTTAAAATTAATTATCTAAATTATTATATTATTATTATCTATTATTATTTTAAATTTATATCTTTATGTAATTACTGTTGAGAATTATACACATAAACCAAACCACAACTGCAAGATACTAAGGACGGAAAAAATATCGCACGCAACGAGGGGATCGAAACCCTTAGGACCTCGAGGGACGCCAAGTCAGAATACACTAAAACCGCAACAGCCAGTACCACGCCTAGTACTGATACTCCGGACAATTTTCTTCTTGGGGATATACCACTATAAAAATCTTCAGGATCGGTATTCATTGATTGGAGAATGACTTTTTATTTATTAATAATTAGTCACGTTAATAGCAATACAAAATTGAATCAGTCTACTATCAAACATATTAAACGGATTTCGGGACACCCTAAGGAGTGAGAAAAATTTAATGGGCATCATAACAAAAAAAAAAAAATAAAGGGTTTAAGGCCTACCAATTTTTTAATATTAGGATTTTCCCATTTAAGAACATATAGTAACTATTTAACATATTTCCATTAAAAATTTTCTATTTTATTATGAGTTTTTTAACAGTTTTTTCAAATTAATAATTAAACCCAATTCTCACGTATAAAAATTACATCAAGCTTGCTGAAAGCTTGCAGTGCAATATTGCAGCAAGCTTTTAGTGCAATTGATTGCCGAACAATGTTACTGTGCAATCTTGGGCAAGGATTTTTCATTTTAAACATATAATGACAACCATGTGTAGTAAATGTTACAACACACCGGCAATATTTGGCAAATATTGCAGTTTAAATATGCTTGCAGCAATATTGCTGCCAAGGTATACGGTGCTTCTCTGGGCATTTTTTGCCAAATTAATATGAATCAATTCTCCAATATGTAGACATTTACTCTAATTAGATTTCTTTGTCAAGTATATAAAATATTATTTCAAATCAAAGTCCATGTTTTCTTAAGTATCGTTCAAAGAAGGCAGGTTTATTATATTAAATCTGAAACTAGCTCGTGCTACCGCCGCGGCTTGGCGCGCGGTGTTGAAATTTTCTTTTACATTTGGACAAGTAACAACATCGGCGTGGTCGAATTGCGAGTTAACGGCGGTCAAAAGAGGACCCGAGAAATTTTTCTGAATTGCGGAAGCAGGCTGTAAGTTTAAAGGGCACCCCATTACATCCTCCGTTCCTTCTTTCCCCTTCCTACACTGCTCTTGCAGTCGGTTTCAGGAGTTGCTAGAAAGGCGCGGACGAAACAGCGGTTTTTCCCCTCAAGTATAGACGATTGGGAAAAAGAAAGAGGGTCTTTTCACCTGTCTCAACCAACTTTTTTCCTTCCAACACTTTGTAACAAGGCTTCTTAGGACATGTCAGCATTTGAACCGAAATTAGCAATTCATATTAATTAGCTGGCGTGTTTTAAAAAAATGGGTGTATACAGTATTATATCTATGTATATTTATGTATAATATTATATATATAATATATATATTATATTATATATATATTTATATATATATATATCTTATTCATATATATAATATATATATATATATTATATACATTTTTTGTATTCACTATTTTTTTTTCTAAAATTTGATAGTTTTCGAGAGAAAATGGCAAAAAAACCATGAAATGAAAATTCCATAAAATGTGGTTTTAAAATTATACACTCGACCTCTCACCTAAAAGGACATCTAATTATAAAAAAATAAAGTCTTTAATAAATGTTTTTTGGTGCGTAATTACGTAAACAATCATAGTAAAAAAATAGTCCGAATAGTTTCAGCTTCATAGTAAAAACCATAAAAACAACACCATTAAAAGTCTGATTTTTTTGCATTTAACTCGTAAAAAACAGCCAAAAAATTATTCAAAAAAAATGTTTATATACCAAATATTGGACTTTCTAGTTTGGTACTAAGAAAGGTTACTTAGAACCCAGAAAAACCAATCCCCCTTTACAACAAAAAAAAATTTTTGACAGGTGTCCCTTGAAGAGACCCACTCAGGAGGCGGGCTGAAGCCCGCCGCACACCTAGTTCCGCTTCACGTTTAGGAGAGAAAAGTCCTCTTGCTATTTCTATGTAGGAAAGGGAGTTCAAATTGACTTTCTAGTTGGTACTCAGAAGGTACTTTTAGAAACCCAGGAAACCAATCCCCCTTACAACAAAAAAAAAAAAATTTTGACAGGTTGTCCCTTGAAGAGACCACTCAGAGCGCGAGGCGAGAGCCTGCTCGGCGCACTCTAGTTCCGCTTCACGTTTTCGAGAGAGAAGTCCTCTTGCTTTATTCTTATGTAGGAAAGGGAGTTCAAATTGACTTTCTAGTTTGGTACTTGAAGGGTACTTTAGAACCCAGAACCAATCCCCCTTATACAACCAAAAAAAAAAATTTTGACAGGTGTCCCTTGAAGCGACCACTCAGAGGAGGGCGAAGCCCGCCGCACCTAGTTCCGACTTCACGTTTTTTAGCAGAGAAAGTCCTCTTGCTTTTCTATGTAGAAGAAGGGGAGTCAAAATTGACTTTCTAGTTGAGTACTAGAAGGTACTGTAGAACCCATGAACCAATTCCCCCTTACAACAAAAAAAAAAAATTTTGACAGGTGTTCCCCTTGAAGAGACCACTCAGAGGCGGGGCGAAGCCCGCCGCACCTAGTTCCGCTTCCACGTTTAGAGAGAAAGTCCTCTTGCTATTCTATGTTAGAAAGGGAGTTCAAATTGACTTTTTCTAGTTGGTACTAGAAGGTACTTAGAACCCTGAAACCAAATCCCCCTTACAACAAAAAAAATAAAAATTTTGACAGGTTGTCCCTTGAAGAGACCACTTCAGAGGCGGGCGAAGCCGCGCCGCACCTAGTTCCGCTTCACGTTTAGAGAGAAGTCCTCTTGCTTTATCTATGTAGAAAGGGAGGTCAAATTGACTTTCTTGTTGGTTACTTAAGAAGGTACTTAGAAACCCAGAACCCACTCGCCCCTTACAAAAAAAAACTAAATTATTTTGACGAGGTGTCCCCATGTGAAAGAGACCACTTCAGAGGGCGGGCGAAGCCCGCACGCACCTAGTTCGCGCTTGCCTCACGTTTATGTAGAGAGAAGTCCTCTTGGCTTTTCCTATGATAGAAACGGGAGGTCAAATTGACTTTCTAGTTTGGTTACTAGAAGGTACTTTAGAAACCCAGAAAGCCAATCCCACCTTAACACGACCAAAAAAAAAAACATTTTGACAACACAGTGTTATTACTACGAGCCCGATTTCCGTGAGAAATGTCCTGGCCGTCTAGATGGCCAACTTATTGTACCGCTGTGTATATTTAGCAAAAATTAGATGAACTACTGGGGCGTGAGAGAGGTCGTGACCTAATGAACTCATTAGTCGATCACTCCCTCCTTCCTCGGCAGCCCCTGCCTTCTACCAAGTCAGGGCCAAAAGAAGTGGGAGAAGGGCTTGAGGATTTGACCATCTTTACGCAACTCGGAAAAATATAAAAGAAGACCCTTTCCGCAAATTCGGAAAATATTTGACCCATTTTACAGCCCACAATTCGACCCCAGCCGTAAAAAATCTCTTGCTTCTAAAATTCCAGTAAGTAATGGTAAACTCCAAGATCTATTTTAGGCGTCTCGATAACCCACAGATCTGAAAATAGAGATTTTTGTTGTTGCATTATAAAACATGTTACAACTAATTATTACTTTACCAAACCACTATAAAATATATTTACAAGAGATTATTAAATAAATATAAATTTTTACTTTTCGCATAAAATAATTATTTATAATTGATAAACAAAATATGCTTTATAATAATTGTTATATAAATAAGATTGTGTTATATATATTTTATTGGTACACAAATTTTCAAAGACCTATATTCTTTTCTTGTTATTAGAATAATTAGTAGTAGAACGTGTTACATTGGGCTTTTTCTTTAAAAAGTATGGGGAGAACCGGGGCTAATAACCGGGACGGGATTTGTTCTTTGGCCAAAATAAACGTCATACAACAAAATTTTCTTTTAGCTAAAGAGTAATATACCGTTTTGAATGCTTGTACACTATCAACCTCCTACAAAATCCGCACTTGTTCGGATGTTACAAAACAAAGAAAAACTACAGTAGCTTTGGAGATATGTTTGCCTTTCGAAGAATGGACTTACCTCAAAAACAAAAATCCGAAAATTGGTGGGGCTAAAAACGCGACACCCCATGGGGATAAATCAGACACGGCTAATTAATTAAAGAATAAGATCACAAATTTTGTCGTTTTTTTTGTAGAAAAGTCAAAATCAACATTCCTTCTCTTATTTAAATGTAAGGATAGTTCTATACAAAGAATGATTAAATATAAAATATGTATAAATCACGGTTAATTAATATTTATATAAAATGAATTACAGTTTTCAGACTTGTCTATTTGCAGCAAACTCGAATTTGCAAAATTCGAGTTTTAAAATAAAATTTCTTTATATTATTTTAGTTTTAAAATGGTTTCTAATGCAAAAGAATATAATATAAAATAGTTAATTAATATAAAATAAATTACAAGTATTCTCAAAGATTTGGTTGGTTTTTTATCACGATGTCCGATTCAGCTCCAACACTGTCATCTAAATAATTAAAACCTGCCAATATATTTAAGTTCTTCTTAACGTTTTTCATTAAACTTCTTTTTCTACCTAAACTCAGTACACCATCGAGATAAAAGGAAAAATTGCTGTGTGATATTTGGACTTTAATATTTAACGATAAAAACCCTAAAATAAAATGACGAAAAAATTTTTTACTTTTACCTCAAAAAATGGACATTTTACACAATATTAAACGGCAACTATTATTACAAGAAAAATGGAACACACCCCCATACGTCCCTTAAAAACCTCATGCAGCCATTTTGCTATCACGACGAATTGTGCGTACATAGGTTTCATTTTACATCAACGTTTGAAATTCTTTACGGTTTCGGAAATTATTTGACTTGCTGGATCCGGTTTATTCCCCGGTTTCCCCTACAATAATACGTAATCGGACCTAAATTTTGGTTCCCGACTGTACTGTATGATTTTTTTCCCTTAAGAAAAGTTTCTAATAATTTTGGATAAAAACCATATACTTTAACACTCGGGTCCAGGAAGTGAGAAAAACTATCCATTATTTTGGGGCTGAAATGGAAAAACAAAAAAAATTAATAAAAAACTGAAATTTTTTTTATTTAATTATTAAAAAAATTATAAACATTGGTGAAAAGAATAAGTTCATTGTATCAGAAGTGATTTGGCTAACATTTTATTCAAGATATTTTGATAAGAAAACGCATCATTTCTAACGTTTAACAAAAATTTGGAATAAATTATTAACACCTCCACTCACCCAACCGGGGACTCGAGTTCGTTTTTATTCCGGCCTGCGCGCACAAGCCGGGTTCCGAGGGACGCCGGTATTTTAAAATCAATAGGAAAATAAAAAAATTTGATATCAAAATTGTTAATATTTTTTATCTAACATATAATTGTATCATTTTAGTAGAAATTTATTTTAAAAAATAGTTTTAAAAAAAACAAACATTAATTTATAATAAAAAAAAGATAATATAAAAAATATTAATAGAGAACAAAAAAATATTTTCAGACAAATCACCGTATAATCGTATAAATAATTATATAAACATTTTATATATATATGTATGTTACAATAAATTATATATTATATAAAAAATATAATAATGTATTTAGATAGATAAATAAAAATATATAGTATATAATATATATATTAATATATATATATTTATACTACACATATATTATTAACTATATATTTATATATTAATATATATAATAATCATATATATATAGTATTATAAATATATATATATATATTATATATATGTGACGTTCCACGGTGAAAGGTGACCTTAGCTGCTTAAAAAATTTTAGGTTATGTTTTAGAGTATGGTCTTTTAGCTTCAATTAAAAATAATTATTATTGAATTATTTAACATCGCAAAGAATATTTTTCTTGAAAATACTAATAATGTAACTAAATATTAATAAGTTTTGTAAAGAAAATTAGTCATTTTTTATTTTATTTGTACTTTCAATTTTAGTCTCTCGTCAAAAAACAGCTAAGGTCCCCTTTACACCGTGGGAGTAATATAAAAGACATGGTAGGACAATAATAAAACATTCTGAAAAAATCTTTAGCTAAATTACCATAATAAATAATTATCTTTATTTAGACGTAAAACCAAAAAAAAATTTTTAACGACCGCCATATGATTTTTTTAATTCTGACATCAAATTTGTAATCAGCGACCCTAAAAACCCCCGAGTACCGATTTTTAAGAAAATCTGATCGATTTTCTGTTCTTTAACTTTTAGGAATGGAATTTTCCAAAAAACGTACAACACGCACTATATTTTTCGCACCACGTCACTTCCGGAATTATTTGGAATATGTTTACACTTTTTACAGTAGGTGATGTTGAAACATTACAAAATAATGCAATATTGCAGAAAAATTACTAACTTTTTATACGCAATTATAACCCGGGTCCCTCGGACCCGGCTTGAGTCTTTTACGTAAGTTCGACTTAAAAGGGAATTTTCCAGAGTATTTTATGAATTAAAAATTCTTTACAAAAGTGAAAAATGTGTGTTTTTACGCCCTTAAGTCTAATGTGAAGTTGATTTTCTAATAATATTTTCTTAACCGGAAGTAGAAAAAAAACTTTCCTCCGGGTCCGAGGGACCCGGCTCGAGCCCGTGAGGGTTAACAAATAAACGCTTTTTAATGGTCCTAATCTTATTTAAAAATGTTTTAATATTTATACTTTGTATATACTTATCGATTCGTCTTGACATAAAAAATTTCAATTTTATTATATATGAATTTAGATTTTGCTAAAAAAAATTTTTTTACTTGAACAAGTTTTTGAAAAAAACAACTGTAAAATTTTTTGTGTGGGATATATTCTATATTCCTTTTGTCCATTTTGAAAGATTAATGTGATAAATAAGCCCTCAAAATTTCATCCGAATTCAAGAAAATCTATGGAAGGTATCATGTTCACACGAAAGCAAGATCTATAAACAGATACACAAATTGTTTAATACATTTTAGAAAATATTATTATTTAAAGGACTACATAGCTTTTTCACGAGAAATAAAAATCAATTATAAGTAAATAAGCATGAAAATATAATAATATTGTTTATTGTTTTAAGACCTAAAAATCTATACACAATGAAGTTACATGGAATCAATTTATGTTAAAGTTTAAAATGTAATTTCAAAATATAGTAATTTTAAAAAATAAATAAAAAATACACTCGACTTAAAATATTAATTACACTACCGTCCGAAATTGTGCGAAACGCTAACATCTCTAGCTATTAAAAAACACACCCGCACAGAAACAGTGATAACTTGGTTAAAAAATGACGCTAGATGGTTTTTTTAAATTGCATTGGAAATCTTATTAAATTTCCAATGAAATGTCACTATTTTAAGTTGTATTGCATAAATAGGAAGCGAGATATCATGTTATGAAGACAAAAAAATAATTCTATTTTTTTTTCGGAATTTCTTACTCTGACTTTGACTCCTGGCACAACTTAGCAAAGTTTATGAAAAAAATTGTTATTTTTACAGACTATTCCTTGTAACCTAAGCTTTAAATAGAGACCAAGAACAGCAAAAAATATTTACGGGTTCCCGAGATATTACAAAAAGAGTCGGACCGTGACAAGCAGAATTTTCAATCATCGATTTCTCTAATTCGCCGTTGAGTCAATTACTTGTCTGTGAAAAAAGTGTTGAAAATTAATTTTACCAAGTACATTCTTACTGGGATCCACTTTTTTAAATATCGATATATAATAAATTAAATTAAAAAGTGGATCCAGTAAGAATGTACTTGGTAAAATTAATTTTCGGACACTTTTTTCACAGACAAGTAATTGACTCAACAGCGAATTAGAGAAATCGATGATTGAAAATTCTGTTTGGCACGGTCCGACTCTTTTTGTAATATCTCAGGAAACCCGTAAATATTTTTTGCTGTTCTTGGTCTCTATTTAAAGCTTAGGTTACAAGAATAGTCTGTAAAAAGTAAAATTTTTTTCATAAACTTTGCTAAGCTGTGCCAGGAGTCAAAGTCAGAGTAAAGAAATTCCGAAAAAAATAGAATTATTTTTTTGTCTTCATAACATGATATCTCGCTTCCTATTTATGCAATACAACTTAAAATAGTGACATTTCATTGGAAATTTAATAAGCTTTCCAATGCAATTTAAAAAAACCATCTAGCGTCATTTTTAACCAAGTTATCACTGTTTCTGTGCGGGTGTGTTTTTTAATAGCTAGAGATGTTAGCGTTCGCACAATTTCGGACGGTAGTGTAAAATAATTAAAAAATATTAGAAATTATATATTTTTTAATTTGGAAATGAAACTCAAAAATGCACTTTTTGGGAATAAAATGTAAATTATTTATCAAAAATAAGGTAAGAAAAAAGGAAAAAATGTATAAATTAGTGTTTTGCAGATTACTTCAATTTTTGCGTAAACTCGAAATTGGAATCAAATCATTCCTTCATATTAATTCTCATTGAAAGGATAGAATATTCTAAATTTGCACACATATTTTTACATTTAAAAAAACTTGTTTAAAATTTTAATCAAGAAATATATAATTTACTATTTTTGCAGTTATTATCAAATTATATTCCTTAAAAATATGGCTATGAAATAAAAAAAATTTTATAATGATGTTGAATTTATCACTTGGTTAAAATTGTTTAATTGAGAGATGAAATATTATCAATCTTGTCTTCGTCCAGCAATGTACACGTTCATTTGATTGAACAAATTTTGTGACATTTTTTTCGTTTCTGAAGAGGACGACTGTGTCGTTGAAACGTAAACAGATTGTTTTTTATGCGAACCTGACTTGGATAGATTGATAATATGTCATATCTCAATTAAAAAAAAAATTATATTGAATTCATTTCATTTATTTATTCTAATATCTGTCACTGAGAATACAGAAAACCATGATGCTCAAACCAAAAAAAGTAGGCGTTACTTTCTTAACTGTTCGTCTCTCTCTCGCTTCTACTCTAAACTGAATGAAAAGACGATACTTCCCACTCCTTTTCTGTATCATGTTTTCTCTCTTATATACTCTGACAAACTTCTCTCTCCAACTCTTCTCTGTCATCAAAAGCACAGCAGGAGGGCGGACGGAATTCTTGCGGACAGAATGAATGAAAGAATACGGAGATTAATATATATAATAAATAATAATAATATATACTCTGACAAACTTCTCTCTTCAACTCTTCTCTGTCATCAAAAGCACAGCAGGAGGGCGGACGGAATTCTTGCGGACAGAATGAATGAAAGAATACGGAGATTAATATATATAATTATTTTACGTTAATATTTTTAATTATAAGGACAGCTAGAAAATTAATTGAATGATTCATTTCAATTTTATTAGTAAATTGTAATCTTGCATCGAAACTAATTAATATCCCAGTCAGCACATAACAGGCTCTTCACTATATTATCTTAAATGATAATATCAACGTCTGCCACGACGTTTAAAAATTTTTAACTATTATCCACTGATCACGGATAATTCACAACTCCAATTCTTTGGGGAAATTAAAAAATTATTTTTATTATAATAAAAATAATTGTTTATTATTACATGTTGAATGTTAAATAATTTATTAATATTATATAACAGTAATATATAATAATAATAATTTAATATATATAATTTATTATTATATAATATTACTGCATGCTTGCATTAAGGCTTTGCAGCAAGCTTGCACTACAACCTTGCAAAATTGAGGCCATTTTAGTACTTGCTATGAATTTGACACTTGTTGCAAGTTTGTGGCAAGCTTATGTGCTGATTGGGATGTGATCATGCAGAATAATGACATTTTTAATTTTTTCAATGATATTAGAACAATTGCGAATATAAGACTTTAGTTTTGGTATAGATCAGTATCTATTAGCAATCCTGTCAAAAGAAACGTTTTAATAATCAAATAATGGATTCATTAAGGGAGACCGGTGTAAACCCGCGCACAGGGTAAACCCGCTCACTAGCGATTTGACGCTATAAACTCAACTTAAGATGGAGATATATATATTAATGATGCTATCACTCGGTCGACAAATTAGTAAGATGATGATAAAATCGATCCACTCCGAGTCAGGATTCAATAAACAAAAAGAGCAATTTCTTTTTAACGTTTCGACAGCACGGCTGTCCTCTTCAGAAACTACAATTTATTATTAAAACTGTTGATATATATTACAAACATTTTACAAAAACAATTTAAAAGAAAAAAATTATTACAATCATTACCGTAAGAAAATATTATATATCATGTGAGTCACATATTGCTTATACAAAACGAACGTCTTCGTCAAAGCAAGAAGAACGATTAGACACTGATTCAAAATAGGGCAACGCAAGTAAAATCGATGAAGATGAGGTGACTGACCCACAGTAAACAAAAAGTAATGGAACAGAAGAAATGCCAAGGTTAATATAAGTAGATAAGATTTACACGTGTTTCTTTTCATTGAGAAAATGGATATAATAGCTACTGAGACTTTGTGTATCATCTTTTTTTGTTAACTGAATTTTTTTTGCAAATTAATGTGGATCATTTCTGATATTTAAACGCTTATTATAATTATTCTCTTTGTCAAGTATTAAAAAATTATTCCAGTCAAAATTGTGATTCCGGTTGTTATTATGATCAGCAATTACATTAGTCGTAGAATTTTTATGTTCATTTATACGTACGCCAACCATTCGTTTTGACTGACCAACATAAGAGGCAGAGCAATTTCCACAATTAATCTTATAAACAGTATTAACATTTTCAGTTTTTTTGTTTCTGTCTTTAGCTTTTATGACGAGGTTATGACTCATTTTTTTATTATCTGTAGGAACAGTTAAGATATTATAATTTTTAAGAAACATTGAAGTATTCTCATAGAGAATGGGAACGTAAGGTAAAAAGATTTTGGGAATCATTTTATACATTACATTATTGTTGCTAGATTTTTTGTCGGAAGTAAAATTAATAGAACAGATACGCTTGGTGATATATTTATCAATAAAACCCAAAGGATAATTATTTTTGATTAAAATTTCTTTAACCAGCTCAATGTTTTTGTTGTGAATGTTTTTGTTGTTTATTGAATCCTGACTCGGAGTGATCGATTTTATCATCATCTTACTATTAAGATGGAGATATTTGTACTGTGAATAGTACTTAATATACAACTAATGTTAACGAACTTTCGTTTAGTTTCATGAATTCGTCATAGAATCAGAGACGGTCAATTGTTTTTAGAAGTGCAAAAAAGAAAAAATGATCTTCGGATTTTAAAGTTTTTCGATTATTATTTTTGAGACTTAATTTATTCGACAATTTTTTGTATGCTATTGATGTCCTCTTTCGAAATATATATGTAGTTTATTCTGAATGATATTTATTCTGAAATGTGAGAAATACATTCGGGGTAAAGTCGCTTACATGAAGTTGGGGTAAAGCCGCTCACCTATTAAATTTGTGTAGGAAGCCGAATCAGTATTAACAGTATTTGCGTTTTTTGTCGATCTTAAAATTTTGAATATTAAAAATATTTATTAATAGAGAAATAATATTCATTTCCTTTCAATGTTATTGAATTATTGTTTAATTAGTTAAATATTTAACATTTTGAATGTCCCGCATTTCACGATTTGTGACGATTTTTTTCAATAGATGGCGCTGAACTATCAATATTTGTTGGCAACATTGAGCGAAAATCATGTCTATGTCAGTCATTATTAGTGATTATTAGGTTATAACGGTTATAAGAAACAACGAAAATAAATAATCAAAATTTAGCGCTGTCTTCTTCGGCTTCGGTTAAAAAAAGACATAAATCTAGTTTGCTGTCTTCGTTCAGTTAACGTTTTATCATTGTTTATTTTTAAATTTAAAATTTAGAATTTATTTTGTTATATTTTATCAATAATAAAATCTATAACTTGTTACATCCAAAATTGTATCTACATTTTAATTTTCTCTTAACCCTCCGTCGCACACCTAGGGAGGGATTCCCTCTATGGTTTTATTATTTTTTAAATAACTTTTTTTTTTTGCTCATTGTAAAGTAAAATCAGTCTCTATACCTTTCGACAATTTATCTCCTCAACATATTTCTAAAAAAACATTTCGTTTTAAACATAATTAATATTTAATTATGAAGCTTCAAAGACAGAAAAAACTCGAAAAAGTGAGGTTATGTTAAATAAAAAAATCAAGTTTTCAAAACATTTTTTGTTCCACTGTTGGTTAATTGCGAAATTATATTATTATTGTAATTAAAATAAATAAGTTTATGATTTTTGTGCTTATTTCTTCATGTTTCATTACTTTTACATGTAGAGTGTAATTGCTTGGAAGATGGTGCATTAGTGTAATTAAATTTTATTTTTGAGACTGAAAATTAATTTTATTAATTTTATAATTTAGAATAATTTACTACATATTTATAAGTTTGTGTTTAAAATTAAATTTATATTGATTCCTTTGTTTATGTTGTTAGGTCGTTTATTTTACTATGTGGTGAGTGATTCCCTCTAAACGTGTGTAAAGTCGTAATTTTTTCCAAGGTGTGTGACGGAGGGTTAATAAAGTACTAGTCACTTTTACTTGCGCGCTTTCTGCTATTCAATATAAAAATATTTTAACATTGAAAAAGTTTCTAACATTACTCGGGGGTGTTTGGGGTCGCTGATTAAGAATTTAGTCAGATTTCAAAAATTTAAAATGGCGGATTCAATATGGTGGAAACGTTTTTGAAAAATTTATCGGATTCGTTTAAAAACTCGTTACTTGGGGGTTTCGGTGTCGCTGATTACGAATTTGAAGTCAGATTTCAAAAATTCAAAATTGCGGATCCAATATGGCGGATACGTTTTTGAAAAATTTATCGGATTCGCTTAAAACTCGTTACTCGGGAGTTTTTGGAGTCGCTGAATACGAATTTAAAGTCTGATTTCAAAATTCAAATATACAAAAACGTGTTCGCCATATTGCGACCCCAAAAACCCCCGAATAACGAATTTCAAACGAATCCGATGAATTTTTCGGATTCGGATTCAGCAACCAAAAAACATAAAGTCTACATAGTGAGACCTACAGGTCAGAACTTTTATTTTTTTGTGTGGCTGTGTTATCAATTAACTGGTTGATTTACTTATACATCTACACTCAGAAAATTTTGGGGACAATGCTGCTCCGGTAGGTGGCACTGCTGCGTTAAATGAAGAGCTGGAGCGCAACTTTACCTACGATTCCCAGCCGCCCCGGAAAAGGTAAGAATCTGTTCTTATGGACTGTACTCCTTGCACATTGAACTGATCCTTACCTTTCAAAAGTCAGAATCAGCCCCTTGAGGAGTAGATGCTGCCTTTTGCCGGAGCGGCTGGGAATCGTGGACAGAGAGCGCCAGCGACTCCCATGAATTCTCGCAGCGTCCCCAAAATTTTCTCAGTGTACGATGAATTTTTTTTTCAATTTGTCCATCCCTTTAAAACAGTAGTATACTTGAAATAACTTGTTTCTTAAAACCTCGCTTAACTACAGTGGAGTTTACCTTTACCCCGAATTTTAGAAAAATTTCAAAATCTCGAGGTAAATGTAAACATTCAGTTTTAGGCGATTCAGGTGCATCGATATTTTTTTTGTACCTCATAAAATTTTTCTAGGGAAGTAAAGTAACAAGTTCATGCAAAAGAAATCCGTCCATTTTACCTTTTAAACAAGAAAAACTAAAAACTGACTTTAGATTTGTTATTTTATAAAATTCCAAATATCATAAGGCTGTATGATTAGTATGTTTAGCTAAGGGGTTAGTTTTGAGATAAGGGTTGAGGTGAAAAATTAAAACTGGTAGTTTGCAAAATGATATTATAATTATTCAACGATTAATTTGAAAAAAGTTAAACATTTATTACTTTTATTAGTATTTTTGTTAATTAAATCGAAACAGGGATAATTTGGGGTTGAAAGTTGGACCTGAAATATTAGTAAGGGTATTTTTATTAGTGCCAATAATATTTAATCAATTTCTAATAAAAATTCACTGTAGCTTTTTCTGGTTCTGAGATATGGAAGCAACGTTAGATATTACATTTATTCCGTTTTTAAGTAATTTTTGACACTCTCACCTTCTTGTTTAAACTTTAAAACTTAGTACTTTAATAAATAAAATCATCGTAAACAAATTGGCTGCCTTTATTCCCGTGTTACTTACGATATTTTTTTATTCCTAATGCACAAAAGTGGCGATTTCAGATAGCAGACGACAGGGAGTAAAAGTCATTCACTTGTTCGACTTATATGAAAATGACGGCCGTTTTCTTCCTTAGGCAAAAATAACGCATGGGAACAGCGATTATGTTTGCACATGGGAGAAAATGGACGCCATTTTCATATGGTCGAACAAATGAGTGACTTTACTCCATGTCGTCAGCTATCTAAAAGCGCCATTTTTGTGCATATGGGATAAAAAAAAAATTTTTATACATGTTTTTCGAAAAATGACCACCATTTTGTCAGTTTTGCAAAAAGCAAAAATCGTGTAAAACTTCACACGCCAATATTTATTATTTAAACCTGAAAAAATGTACAAAAATAACCTTTTTTGGGGCGTTTAAAGTGGGTAGATCTCTTAATGAAAAACATTAATCCTGAAGCCTGTACTTACACGACTAAAATACTCATAACTCCGTTAATTTTGCTATAATTAACTTGAAATTTTTACACAATATTCTGGAGATATTATACACTCATTAAAAAAATTCTAAGAAAATGCAATGGAAAATTTTTAAAACCTTACCCCCCTTAAGAAAAACTGGGGAAAAGGGGAAATCTTAATATTTTAGAAGATTTTTATTACTTTAAGGAGATAGAAAACAGATAATAGAGTTAATTAAAAAAAAGAAGACTAATAAGAATGGTATTTAGTTACATTCAGCGATAGTTTAAACAGTTATACAAATTAATAAATAATGATGGTGGTCATTTTCTTCACTAATAACCCTTCATGATTTTGATTAGCAGTCCAAAAATTCACATATTCTATTTGCATGATAATAAATTTATGCTAATAAATATTATTCTCAGCTTTTTTAAACATTTGTATATAATCCATTTGGTTGTTGAATCTTATTAAAAGAAAAATAATTTTTAAAATTAAAACATATTTTTTTATATTACATATGTATACCGAAAAAAGTTTAGTTTTCATAAATTTTATGTTACAAAGTTTTTTTCTTTCCTTTAAAAAATAGATGAACTTACATTTTGACCGGTACTGTAAATATTTCACATTGAAAATTCCGATAAACATAATGATAGCAAATTAAACTTAATTAAAATTGAAGGGCCGGATGCATCAACTGCCGCTACGCGCTATTACACGAAATAATACCAGCCAGGTAGCAGTGAGAGGCCCAGAAGCGCTCACTGCTCACTGACTGGTATGGTCCTTTACGGCGGTGCGTAGCGGCAGGTGTTATATCCGGCTCCTTAATTATTCAAAAATTTTCACTATAAACATAATTTTTTATATACATATTACTTCTAGTATCTCCTAAATATATTTTTACGGATTCAAATGAACGTACCCTCGATAATGCAACATACATCTGACCGTGATTAAATACATCTCTTCTTAAATCTATATATATTCTGTTAAATGTTTGTCCTTGAGACTTGTTAATAGTCATTGCAAAAGCTAATTTTATAGGAAATTGTCTTCTTTTAAAAGTAAACGGATATAAATTTTCACAATATAAAGTTACTCTATGTAAAAAGACAATATTTCCACTCTTATCTCCCGTTAATATTTGACATTTAATAACTTTATGTGATAAATCTAAAACAATTAAACTTGTTCCGTTACATAATCCTTCATTAATACTAAGAGTTCTAATAATCATTACAACGGAATTAATTTTTAAATGTAATTCATGTTGTGGTAAAGAAGGTGGAGAGAGAGTATTTAAATATTCTGGTAATAAAGTTTCAAAAAAATTTTCCATTATCACAATTTTCAGTAGAATCAATACTTTTATATATTTTTTCACCTTAACTGTCTAAGAGACAGTATCCCACTCTCTTATTAATATCATCAACGTCAACGTTTCTAGGTGCTAAAATTGCACACTCTGACAACTCCTGAAATTTATTCTGTTGTATGAACTGACAATACATTTCTTCTGTAATATCTACATTCCCTTTTTGAATAATATGTTCTGGTAATATAACATTATCATCTACATCATTTAATTCACCATTGCCTACTTTAAGTAAAAAATCTACAAATTCCGTTTCTTGTGGTAAGGCTCTCATATTATCTGTTAATGTGTATTTTTTGAAATGTTTCCATAGTTTACTATTTTTTATTGATAAATTTGTTATGTTTATATTAAAAATAATATTTCAATTATAATCGTGGTTTTGAAGATCGAGCGATGTACCTTCGGAAGTTGTTAGCAGTTTTTTCGCAAGATGGTAAGTCTTGCGAAAATTATTTATTTGTGAGTTCGTTATTGCTTCAGCTCTATGGGAGCTGTTATGACGTTATTCTCAATTTAGAAGGATAGAAGAAAATATAGATTTAGAGTATAAGAATCTTTTATTTTAAAGAGAGTTATGGTTATAAAGGTAGGTTATAAAACAGATATTCCTTACCAACTACTTACAGT
The DNA here is from genome assembly GCA_032873175.1 of Leptopilina drosophilae. NCBI lineage: Eukaryota > Metazoa > Arthropoda > Insecta > Hymenoptera > Figitidae > Leptopilina > Leptopilina drosophilae. The sequence continues at coordinate 18,202,640 of CM065484.1, read as the reverse complement.
TGTTGTATCAGTTTGGATAATGCACAAATACTTAATACTGCTTTCAAATATTTTAATTTGAAAGGCAAACTTTTAAAATGAGAAAAAGCGGGATTAGAACGATCCGTAACAATCGAAAACCGTATTGAAACTCAAAGCTTTTCATCAAGACCCTGATTATTTTGAGTATTTTGATTTGTAAGAACTTGTGTTAAATGCAGAATTCGACGGCACGAATAATTTAACAGACTATGTCTTTTATACGATTACAAAATAATTCAAAAGGGCATCTGCCTGATGGGACAAGATCTCTGGTTACTTCGGTAAGAGAACGGAAGAAAATGACGATTCGAAAGAGGGCTTTCCGGTTTTTATGTAATAGTCCCCACTTGCGGAAAAAGGGCGCAAAGTAATGAGTAGCCAATACGGATGTTTAGAAAAATGTATGTCGTCTTCCAGACCAATCTGGAGCCGAGTTATTTTAATTAACCATTCAAATTTAACCGAACAGGCCCTAGGTTATTGAACTTTGGTATGAGTGGGGTCACTATGCGTTGGATATCCCTCTTTAGAGTCGTTCTTATATAATACAAATTCGAAGAATTATTAAAGTATTATATAAGTTGATTTTTGTTACTAACAAATAATACGTGTACCCAAGCATAGTCACGATAATAATATAAAATTAATAATATAAATTTATAATATAACAATAACTCATACATATGTTTTACCATGAATATAATTTTTGCTGGCGAAGAATCTATTTATAATTAATGTCCACACATACCACCATATAGTGATAATAATGTAGTTAGTTATCACACTTGTCGTATGAATATCTAATTGTTTAAACAATTACATTTTTGTTTTGGTTTCGTCTTAAAATCTCGTGTAATTATGATAAGGTGAATTAGAGAACATGTACATAAGATGAGTAATACTCTGAGGTCAACAGGAGTTATCAAGCATTCTTTCACATTTCTCTTATTCTTTACCGGCGCTATGCATACACTTTTATGTATTCATAACAACCAAATATTAGAGTTTAAAAAAAAGGTTACTACAAACGTAACAAATTAATTATTTCTGATCTAGTACCCCGTTCTTTAATTGGTAAAGTTTGTCGAAAATCTCCGCCTAGAATTACAATTTTACCACCAAAAGGTTAATTGGAATTCATTATATCTCTTAATAGATAATCCATAATTTCTAAAGCATATTTTGGAGTCATTGGTGCTTCATCTCAAATAAAGACATTTATATTTTTTAAAAAAAGGCCTTCTTTAGATTGAACTTTAATGTTTGAAGATGAATCACTGTATAATGGAACGGGTAAACCTAAAACTTCATGAACAGTTTTTTCCATTAGGATGCAGAGTCGCAGCTATACCTGTAAATGCCATGTTGCAAACATTTATTTCTTTACTTCTTAACAAATGCCATAGCGTAATGTATAAAAATGTTTTTCCAGATCCTCCACAACCATCAACATATAAACACTTAGAACTATCAAAAGAAGAATCCTTTAGGGCATCAAGTACATAATCAACTACAAGTTTTTGTTTTACATTTAATTTAGCATAATTATGTTCTCCTATGTTTAATATGTTCTGCAATACTTATATCATTAACTTGTTGATTAAGAATTTCATCTTGTATATCTAACAATCCCTGAAAGTCAGTTAAATTATATCCTTCGTTAAATAACATTGTTTTAATATTTCTATAAGCCCTTTGTTCAGCATCAATGTCGTTAGTTTTTGAATAATCTTCTGACATTTGACCCTTAAATTGTTCCCAAAGTTTATCCGGTTGTACAGGATGACAATGAATTAAAATTCTTATAAATAATTGGCGAAGTGAATGAGGCATCATCCATAATGCAGCTTCTTCCATTGTTCTAATCCACTCACTATCATCTTCTACAAGTCCTAATGCCAAACAAGCAGATGTAAAAGATTCATGAACAACTCCATTAACTGTTCTCAAACTTTCAAAAGAAGTTGCTCCTTTTACTGTAAGCAATAATAGTCTAAGATTAAATAACTCTAACTGATTTGGATTAACTGAATACATTCTTCCCAAAACTTTTTCTTAACGAATTCTTTGTTTCCATTCAAGAGATTTTGTTACCCATGTATAATACTCTGGTATTTCTGAATAATAATACTTTTGAGCATTACTATCTCGTTGGTTAAGTTTAAAGTAATCCAGAAGTTTTGTATTTTTATTTAAATCGAAAGAAATACCGTTACTATCTTTTTCTTCTCGAATAAAAACATTCTGTTCATTTGGCAAATGTATGGGCAAGCGATTAACGCTATGACTCTTTTTTCCTAAAGGTTTACTTAGAATTCTCCAAACTGCCTCAACTGGACCAACATATCTATTTTCTTCATAATGATTTATTTCATTATGATTAATAGTTACATCACCATTCGCATTTGTGATAATAATAGATGCAGCGTCATGCCCTTTGAGAATATATTTATATAAATATTTAACAGACTTGATACTCGAAACTATTTCTACATTAATATGGCAATTAAATATTTTTGAAAGTTTAGGACAATACGGAACAACATTAGAATTATCAACAATAAATCTATTTGGTCGTTCATACACTTTATTATTATTTCTTCGACGACAATGAACATAACAATTTTCTTCAATTGTAGTTTCTTCTTGGTAACTTTTTGGAAATTTTTTTGAACATTTTCCGTCAATTAAACACCAATCTCCACAAGGACCATGAATATTATTTTGCATTATTATTTTATGTAAAATAGGATTATTATTTTCATCGGGAATCTCTGCAGAAATATAACGATCAACACTTTCAACTGTTAATATTTTAGAATTTTCTTTCAATATAACTAACAAATGAATGTGTGGCAATCCTCGCTTTTGAAATTCAAGAACATAAACATAAGATTTGACCTCTCCAAATAATTTATTATCAACAATATGTTTAAGTAAATGTTTTCCTTTTAATGCGAATACTCTAGTTACAATATCAGGTCTATCAGCAGCAGTTTGATGGGGTAATAAATTTTCCTGTATCTCTTTCCAATTTGGATTACACGTCATTGTAATAAATAAATCTGGTCTACCATGACGAGCAACAATAGCCATCGAATCCTCATATTGTTGCATCATATTGCGAGGTGATCCAATAAAAGTGGAAGGCAATATAAGCGTTTTTCCCACGTGTACATCATTTTCCAACTCATGATTGTTTAAATAATCGATCAATCCTTTATATGTTTCACTTCTTAATTGAGCTTGATTATTTGCACAAAATCTTAATCTATCTTTTTCTATTTTTACATAATTGTCAACCACCCATTGTTAAAACAATCTACCCCCATATAAAAATGGATTAAATTCCTCATCTCTTATAGCAATTTTGTATTTAATATAGGCAGATCTAGAAATAGTATGATTTCTACTTCTATAATCACTATCACTACGAATCATATTAATATTATAACCCTTATTTCCAAGTGGATAAAATATAGGATAAATCCATGGTTCAACATTGGGATCTAAATTGCTAACCAATTTTAATTCCTTTGTAGATTTATTATAAACCGTTACATAAGATTCTGGTATTTCTCCCTCAGAGTTTGTATTAAAAATTGCAGCAACTTCATTAAAACTTTGAAAATTATATCTGTTTTTATCAAAACCTTTTTTCAAAGTGAACAATAATTGTAATTCAGGAATTTCTTCATTTTTTTGTCTTGCTAATTCAGTTTCTATTCTAATTACCTCTGACATCATCATGTAAGATTTTGTGTATGCATTAGAATTTCTCATAATATTTTCTATAGATTTTAAAATGTCTTCATCCAAATTGTCGTTACTTTTCAATCTGTATTTGATTGATTCCTCAGGGTCATAAATAAATAATTGACCAAAACATGGATCTTCACCTTTATCCGGATATAAAGCACTACTAATTTGCTAATAAATTTGACCTTGAATTTTGTAACAGAATGGTCCTCTTCTTCTTCCATTAAAATTAATTACATTAGCATTTAAAGATGCAAAAGAAAAAGAATTAATGTACAGCCTTATATTCTTTTTAAAATGACCAGATTTTTCATGAAGCCCTTCTAGCAAAAGCTTTAATTCATCTGGATATTGTATGGAAGTTAAAACATCACCTCCATGACTACAACAGTCATTAAAACTAACTTTTCTACCAGCAACTTGTTCATCTTTAAAATGTTTAGCTTGACAATGTGTGCAATAATAATTCATTGGACCTAGATAATTTTCAACATTATTTGACTTAAATGTTTTATTATCATCTAAATCTATATTTAATATTTTCTTTGGAACAGAAATATTCAAATTTGAATTTATACTATTATTTACCAGTTTTAACTCATTTTGAATTTGACGATTTAATACTGTTTCACAATAATTTCTTTGACATAGAGTATTTTTTGTTTTTGACAAAGTACTTTTATCACTGTTTATATTTGCAATTTAAGGTTTTGAGCATATTCTATTTTAGATTCACCTTGAAGTTTTTTCTTAGTTGAAGTGTGCACTTCACCTGAATAATTCACATTATCAATTTTACATTTCAGTTTTTGCCTATCACGATAATTTTTTTGAATTTCAGCCCTATTTTGTTTGAGTGTTGTTGACGCATTATTTTTTTCATCTATTTTATTTAATACTCTCGTTAAAGAAATGGAAGTGTGTGCTTCCTCTAAATAATTTGCATTATCAATTTTATGTTTTAATTTTTGCCTATCACGATAATTTTTTTGAATTTCAGTCCTACTTTGTTTAACTGTTGTTGATGCAATACTCCCTTTATTTATTTTATTTATTATTCTCGGGAAAGAAATTTCTTTCTTCATAGAGTTTTTAGAAAAGTTTGATTCTCCATACTTAAGTTGAATATCTTTTTTATTTAAAAGGCAATTCCAGTCATTCACAACTATGCAAGATCTACTATTAGAAAGTTGTTCAGAGGGAAATTCACTTAAACTATTGCTTTTAAACATTAACATTAAATGATTTTTCATATTACAATAATAGTAATGAACAGAGTGGGGCATAATATTAAAAAATAACGATGTTGCGAATGCAATTGCATATACTCCACAAGAAAGACTGTATTCTGGATGCTGATCAACAGTGGTGAAAACTACTGGTGGTTCAAAAGGATATAATCTAATTAAATAATTTCTTTGATCATGATTTAAACATTTTTTATTAAGACTATCAAAAATGGAAAGACATCTTCCATTATAATAAGTACAGATCCAATGACCAAATTTATAAGATCCACTAAAAAGTATTTGAATGTGCTGCTTATTATTCTCGACTGGAACTATCAAATCAAGTGTTTGTAAACACAAAGTATTTTGCATATTATAAAAAAAATTTGATTGTCTTCCCAATTGCTTTTGAAATTCATACATATGATCATTATTTAGCATTGCTCCTTCAGTGCCAACTATACTTAAATCATGAGTAGTCAAATTAACAGTTTCTCCTTTGTTAGACATTGTTCTTTTTATTTTAGAAAAATATTTACACATATTTCGTTATCCAATATAATCAATTTCCAATTTTGCCTTTCATCCAATTTAACAAATTTCTAATTTTGTATCTTATCAAATTTAACCAATTTCCAGCTTTATTTACCCAACATAACCAATTTCCAAGTTTGCCTTTTAACCAATTTCCAATTGTTTTTAATCCAATTTAACCAATTTATTCTTTTTACGGAAATCATATGGAAATCTTCCGGAAAATTTCCGGAAATTTTTTTTTTTTACCGAAATCATCCGGAAAATTATTTTTTTTACGGAAAACATCCGGAAATCTTTTAGAAATTTTCCGGAAATTTGTTTTTTTCACGGAAATCAACCGGAAATATTCTGGAAAATTTCCGGAATTTAATTTTTTTTTACCGCAATCATCCAGAAATCTTCCGGCAATTTATTTTTTTATGAAAATCATCCGGAAATCTCCCGGAAAATTTCTGGAAATTTATTTTTTTACGGAAATCATCCAGAAATCTTCCGAAAAATTTCCGGAAATTTATTTTTTTGCGGGAATTATTTGAAAATCTTCCGGTAAATTTCCAGAAATTTATTTTTTTTACGGAAATCTTTCGGAAAACTTCCAGAAAATTTGTGGATATTTATTTTTTTTACGGAAATCATCTGGAAATCTTCTGGAAAATTTCCGGAATTTAATTTTTTTTACCGCAATCATCCAGAAATCTTCCGGCAATTTATTTTTTTATGAAAATCATCCGGAAATCTCCCGGAAAATTTCTGGAAATTTATTTTTTTACGGAAATCATCCAGAAATCTTCCGAAAAATTTCCGGAAATTTATTTTTTTGCGGGAATTATTCGAAAATCTTCCGGTAAATTTCCAGAAATTTATTTTTTTTACGGAAATCTTTCGGAAAACTTCCAGAAAATTTGTGGATATTTATTTTTTTTACGGAAATCATCTGGAAATCTTCTGGAAAATTTTCGGAAATTAATTTTTTTTACCGAAATCATCCGGAAATCTTCCGGAAATTTATTTTTTTACGGAAATCATCCGGAAAATTTCCTAAAATTAATTTTTTTTACGGAAATCATCCGGAAATATTGCGGGTGGTGCGAGCGAGGTTCGCGCCCTCCGTCAGCCGGGGATTTTTTCCGACAGGTGAGATATTTCGAGCGGGAGGTTTGACGTCTAGGTGCGACGGTAGGCATTGTCGATTATTGTCCGATGCCTACCGCCGAAACTAGACTGTCGATAAACCGGTTGTACTCAGAAGAGGTTTTTCTAAAGTTTCCCTCTTCTCTGGCGAGAAAACCCAATTACGGGTGGTCCAGGCAAAATGCGAGTACTCCTATCTTCGAAAATCGCACTGTAGGCGCATTAGGTTAGATAAAATTTGCTAATATTTGTAGAATGGTTATGCTTAATCCAAAAAAAAGTATCAGCAGGGACTCTTGTTGAGAGCGTAAGGCCAATAGGACAGGAGTATAAACGACTGAAAGAAAAAATCATTCGGAAATCTTCCGGAAAATTTCCGGAAATTTATTTTTTTTTCGGAAATCTACCAGAAATCTTCAGAAAAATTTCCGGAAATTTATTTTTTTACGGAAATCATCAAGAAAATTTCCGGAAATATATTTTTTTTACGGAAATCATCCGGAAATATTCTGGAAAATTTCCGGAAAATTTTCGGAAATTTATTTTTTTTACTGAAGTCATCCGGAAATCTTCCGGAAATTTATTTTTTTACGGAAATCATCAAGAAAATTTTCGGTAATTTATTTTTTTATTACGAAAATCATCCGGAAATCTTCCGGAAAATTTCCGGAAATTTATTTTTTTTACGGAAATCATCCGGAAATCATCCGCAAAATTTACGAAAATTTATTTTTTTTACTGAAATCATCCGGAAAATTTCCGGAAATTAATTTTTTTACGGAAATCATCCGGAAATCTTCCGGAAATTTATTTTTTTTTACTGAAATCATCTGGAAATCTTCCGGAATTTTATTTTTTTACCGAAATCATCCGGAAATCTTCCGGAAAATTTCCGGAAATTTATTTTTTTGTACGGAAATCTTCCGGAAATTTCTTTTCTTGTACAGGAATCTTCCGGAAATTTATTTTTTTACGTAAATCATCCGGAAATCTTAAGGAAAATTTCCGGACTTTTATTTTATTTACGTAAAATATTTAAATTATAATGCTAGGTTTGTTTATAACATTCTATTATTCATTAAATAGTATTTGTCGTAGAATATTTTCGGAAATTTATTTTCTTTTTACGGAAATCATCCAGAAATCTTCCAGAAATTTATTTTTTTACGGAAATCATCCAAAATTTATTTTTTTTACGGAAATCATCCGGAAATATTCTGGAAAATTTCCGGAAATTTATTTTTTACGGAAATCATCAAGAAAATTTTCGGAAATATATTTTTTTACGGAAATCATCCGGAAATCGTCCGGAAATTTATTTTTTTTTACTGAAATCATCTGGAAATCTTCCGGAAATTTATTTTTTTACCGAAATCATCCGGAAATCTTCCGGAAATTTATTTTTTTGTACGGAAATCTTCCGGAAATTTATTTTTTTACTGAAATCATCAGGAAAATTTTCGGAAATTTATTTTTATTACTGAAATCATCAAGAACATTTTCGTTAATTTATTTTTTATTACGAAAATCATCCGGAAATCTTCCGGAAAATTTCCGGAAATTTATTTTTTTACGTAAAATATTTAAATTATAATGCTAGGTTTGTTTATAACATTCTATTATTCATTAAATAGTATTTGTCGTAGAATATTTTCGGAAATTTATTTTCTTCTTACGGAAATCATCCAGAAATCTTCCAGAAATTTATTTTTTTTACAGAAATCATCCAAAATTTATTTTTTTTACGGAAATCATCCGGAAATATTCTGGAAAATTTTCGGAAATTTATTTTTTTTTACTGAAATCATCTGGAAAATTTCCGGAAATTTATTTTTTTACGGAATTCATCAAGAAAATTTTCGGAAATTTATTTTTCTTTTTACGGAAATCACTCAGAAATCTTCCGGAAAATTTCCGGAAATTTATTTTTTTACGGAAATCATCAGGAAAATTTCCGGAAATTTATTTATTTACGGAAATCATCAAGAAAATTTTCGGTAATTTATTTTTTATTACGAAAATCATCCGGAAATTTATTTTTTTACGTAAAATATTTAAATTATAATGCTAGGTTTGTTTATAACATTCTATTATTCATTAAACAGGGTTGCCAGTGACTCACTTTTCTCACTTTTATTCACTTTTTTCAGGTCACTCACTATTACTCACTTTTTAAAAAAAAAACTCACTTTTCTCACTATTTTTTGTAAAATACCTTATTTCTCTATTTAAAAAAAATAAATTTTATTTAAGGGCAAGTCCAAGTTGAAAAATGTAAACAAACAAAACAGTAAACAAACCAAACACTAAAATCGCAATTGTTTGGGAGCATTTATTACCATAAAAATTAACATTTTTACTCTTTCTATACAAAAATAGTAAATTAGGGTGTCAAAGTTTTCAATAAAACCACATTTTTGATTATGAGTAGAGAAAGGTAGATTATGCGACTGCATAATTTTTTTAAAATCGAGTAGAAACATTATAATATTATGTTAATTCATGTTTTAAACCTTTAACAACATGTTCCTAGAGCGCACAATATTTCACAATTTTTACTGATTGCGTAATTTTACTCTTTTTGCATAATGATCGCATAATAGGCTCAAAAATTCCAAAATAGTGTTTTTTTAACTAAGCAATGTAAAAAAAAATTTCAGTTTCTTTATTTTTTAAATAAAATAATAAATAGGTAAGTTTTTAAACCACGTTATTAAATTTTAGTTTTAAAATTTAAGATTTATTATAAATTCTAAAAGAGATGTACTTACATCTCTTAAAATAAAATAAGAGTAACAAATGTTACTAAAAATTTAGATAATATTTTTATAAGCTACTTTTAGCTTTTATTGTTGGTTGTGATTATTATACGATTCAATCATAGAATATCAGAAAAATATGAAATATAAAATATTCAGGAACTTTTTACGCTACATTTTCGCTTATAATAGAGTTGTCGAAAATGTAATTTAAATCATCAGGAATCAGGAAAGTTTGAAGCTAAATTTTTGGTAAAATTTGACAATAAACATTTATTGAAGTGCGAGAAAAATAAACATGACTGGGTGCTGTCCAGACAGGAATGGTTCCTGTCCAAAAAAAACAATTGAGTTTGGCAGCTGTCAGTGCTGTTTGGACATGAACGATTAATGTCCAGACATTACTGATTCCTTTATAGACAAGAATAGTTCCTGTCCAGAAAGCAAAGAGTACTGTCTAATTAAAAAAATTTTTTTGACAGGAACAGTGGTTACTGTCTAGACAGTATTATATTAAAAACTTTTTGAAGTAAATTTAGTTACGTATCGCAGATGTAGGTGGCGTCTTCCAAAAGGTACCTTTTTCGGGGAGTAACTTTCAGAATGACCAGTACCTCATAAATTAAAAATTCAAACTGGATTCTGTTCATAAGTATTTGTTCTAGGTAAAAAACCTAAAAAAACGATTTGTAAATGTATTTTTAAATATTTTATAAACATTTTACTTAAAAAATCGCAAAACCGCTACGTTTTAGGGTCAATTTACCCCCGCATAAAAAAGGGGGTTTGACTGTGAAATCGGTTTGGTAGATTTCGAGAAAAGTTACTCCCCGTTTAAAGTTTTCATGTAATGTGTACCTCTACTACAGTCTGTTAAGAAACGGACATAAAAATTGCTATAACTTTTTTCTTTCGCATATTTTTTCATAATTGTTTTGGGAAAGTAATTTTATGATACTAAGGAACATTTTAAAGCAAAAAAAGAAAAATCGATTTTTTTAAAATCCTAAACCAGAAAGTCCCCTTAAATCTTTGCACAATTTTCACTAAAGTTTGCAAGTAAATTTTTCAAAGTTTGCAAGTATGTAAATCTTTTATAAATTTTTAGGAAAGTTTTGGTGCTGTGTAGAAATACTCATAGTCAAATCGTCGGCTTAGTGGAAAACTGTACCATTTCAGGAATTCGTTATAAACTGTACCATTTCGGTAAATGTTTTTAAAACATACCATTTCGAGAAAAAAAGTTTTTTGCTTTTTTTCCAACTTCGTCAACACTGATGCTAGACATAAAATAAGGTTATGTATTTTTAAAAAGCGGTATCTTAAATATACTCTTGTTCATCTTTTTAATGTATTATTTAAAAATTTCTAATAATTTAAATTAATTGCTTGTTAATCTTTAGAAATTCTTTAGTGCAACGCTTTTATAGATCTTCATCGAAATGGTATGTTTTATAACAAACTTTTGAAATGGTATAGTTTATAACAAATTCTTGAAATGGTACAGTTTTCCACCAAGCCGACGAAATATGGTTTCATTGCAGACTTTGACAATCAATTTTGCGATTTTTGTTAAGAAAGTTTAAAAAAAAATAAAAATTAATGGTAAAAGTATTAAATATCTGTACCTATTATTTATTAAATTGAGAAGAAAATTGATATTACAGATAAATTATTAATTTAAATCTTCAAAAATATGCCAAAATTAACCTCTCTTTTACTCACTATTTTATTTGTAAATTCACTATTTACTCACTTTTTTCAATCAAAAACTCACTTTTTTCACTACTTTTAACCTCTAAGTACGCTGGCAGCCCTGATTAAATAGTATTTGTCGTAGAATATTTTCGGAAATTTATTTTCTTTTTACGGAAATCATCCAGAAATCTTCCAGAAATTTATTTTTTTACGGAAATCATCCAAAATTTATTTTTTTTACTGAAACAATACGGAAATATTCTGGAAAAATTACGGAAATTTATTTTTTTTACGGAAATCATCAAGAAAATTTTCGGAAATATATTTTTTTTACGGAAAATCATCCGGAAATCTTCCGGAAATTTATTTTTTTTTACTGAAATCATCTGGAAATCTTCCGGAAATTTATTTTTTTACCGAAATCATCCAGAAATCTTCCGGAAAATTTCCAGAAATTTATTTTTTTGTACGGAAATCTTCCGGAAATTTCTTTTCTTGTACAGGAATCTTCCGGAAATTTATTTTTTTACGTAAATCATCCGGAAATCTTAAGGAAAATTTCCGGACTTTTATTTTTTTTACGGAAATGATTCGGAAATCTTCCGAAAAATTTCGAGTTATTTTTTTTACGGAAATCATCAAGAAAATTTTCGGTAATTTATTTTTTATTACGAAAATCATCCGGAAATCTTCCGGAAAATTTCCGGAAATTTATTTTTTTACGTAAAATATTTAAATTATAATGCTAGGTTTGTTTATAACATTCTATTATTCATTAAATAGTATTTGTCGTAGAATATTTTCGGAAATTTATTTTCTTTTTACGGAAATCATCCAGAAATCTTCCAGAAATTTATTTTTTACGGAAATCATCCAAAATTTATTTTTTTTACGGAAATCATCCGGAAATATTCTGGAAAATTTTCGGAAATTTATTTTTTTACTGAAATCATCTGGAAAATTTCCGGAAATTTATTTTTTTTTTTAAACGGAAAATCATCAAGAAAATTTTCGGTAATTTATTTTTTATTACGAAAATCATCCGGAAATCTTCCGGAAAATTTCCGGAAATTTATTTTTTTACGTAAAATATTTAAATTATAATGCTAGGTTTGTTTATAACACTCTATTATTCATTAAATAGTATTTGTCGTAGAATATTTTCGGAAATTTATTTTCTTTTTACGGAAATCATTCAGAAATCTTCCAGAAATTTATTTTTTTACGGAAATCATCCAAAATTTATTTTTTTTACGGAAATCATCCGGAAATATTCTGGAAAATTTTCGGAAATTTCTTTTTTTTACTGAAATCATCTGGAAAATTTCCGGAAATTTATTTTTTTACGGAAATCATCAAGAAAATTTTCGTAAATTTATTTTCTTTTTACGGAAATCATCGAGAAATCTTCCGGAAAATTTCGAGTTATTTTTTTTACGGAAATTATCCGGAAATCTTCCGGAAATTTATTTTTTTACGGAAATCATCAAGAAAATTTTCGAAAATTTATTTTCTTTTTACGGAAATCATCGAGAAATCTTCCGGAAAATTTTCGGAAATTTATTTTTTTACGGAATTCATCAAGAAAATTTTCGGAAATTTATTTTCTTTTTACGGAAATCACTCAGAAATCTTCCGGAAATTTATTTTTTTACGGAAATCATCCAGAAATTTTTTTTTTTTACGGAAATCATTCGGAAATATTCTGGAAAATTTCCCGAAAAATTTCGGAAATTTATTCCTTTTACTGAAATCATCCGGAAAATTTTCGGAAATTTTTTTTTTACTGTAATCATCCGCAAAATTTCCGGAAATTTATTTTTTTACGGAAACCATCAAGAAAATTTTCGGAAATTTATTTTTTGTTACGAAAATCATCTGGAAATCTTACGGAAAATTTTTGGGAAATTTATTTTTTTTACTGAAATCATCTGGAAATCTTCCGGAAAATTTCCAGAAATTTATTTTTTTGTACGGAAATCTTCCGGAAATTTCTTTTCTTGTACAGGAATCTTCCGGAAATTTATTTTTTTTACGTAAATCATCAGGAAATCTTTCGGAAATTGATTACCGAAATCATCCGGAAATTTACTGAAAATTTATTTTTTTTACGGAAATCATCTGGAAAGGACGCCGCACAAAATGCATTGGAATCGGCTTACCGTTAATTTTGTTCAAATTTTCAGAATTAGTAGTTCTAAGTGTCCTAATTAAAGATATAATTTTGTTAAACTCAAAACTTCACTTGTTTGGCTGAAAACAGGGGGTAAAAGTACCCCCTGTCTAAGGCATGAAATGAACATTTCAGTGCTTTTAGCCAAATAAAACCATTATTTTTGGTAAGTTTAATGTCTGAAGTCACCAATATACATAAAGAGAGAACTCTTAATGTTAAACAAATAAAAATGTAAAATATCAACCCTCAAAAACTACCCCTTGTACAGTTAAAACCATATAGAAAAAGAAAAAACTATTTTAATCACAGAAAATATTTTTATAAATAAAATATTGACTTTTCATTTACTAATACATATGAGATGTCATATTTACCCTTACAAACAACCCCAACAACAACAACAAAAAGCAACCCCTTTTATATTTTAAATAAATCCAGTAAACCAGATAAATAAACAGTTTAAACAGAGAAAGACTTTTGAAAATCGACTGGAAGTAATTATTTAATCTTCCGTGATTTTCAGTGCAATGTTCAAAATAAAAAAGTACCCTTATGAAAAAAACAACCCCTTAAGATTTAAAGTGAAAAAAGTAAAAAATCCATTTCAACCAAAGAAAACTATTAAAAATAGTAAACAGTTTATTATGTTTGTAGTTGTTAAAGAAACTACCTCCTACATGTAACAAAAATAAAATATTATTTTAAATATTCGACGCTATTTATAATAAACATCCCTCTAAGTATTAGGCTCATAGAAAGAAAATAACTCATTGATGATATTGCATGTCTTTAGGCTTGTGAAAACTCTCAAATGTTTTGTTTCAATCTTATTATATTGTTCAAAAACATGCCTGCATTCGCTAGAAAAACATTTTCTACCCAGAGTACGCCATGTGGAGGCTGCAGGTACAAGATTTTGCACTCCTTTTCTTGTTAAAAAAAAATCTCACCTATTTACATATCTCACCTATTTACATATATACAAGTTGCACTTAGTAGCAAATCTTATTTTAAGGACTTTGCTGCAATGCATCCAAAAAAACTATTCATTGACAGGGTTGTTTCTGTTTCCTGCATCTAACACGCTGTCCAAAAGATCCGTCCAAGGGTATTTCACGTGTTCTTCGTGACGAGCATATCCGAAGTACCATAAAACACTTGCAACGTGAGCACAAGTACCTAAAGTTCTTGCACCCGACTTACAAGTGCAATAGTAACCACGGATAGGTTGCTGCTGTTCACCTCTATTTTCTTCAAGATCATAAAGTATCCATAGCTGATGTCGCGTAGCATTTCGAAATCTGGAATAAATGCGCATTCTTATTAAACCAGGTTCATTCATCAAAGCATCTAGTTGTAATTCTTCATTACCATCTCTATGGACTTTATCCTGAATATAAGATGGTGCCAAGTTTACTTTGTATACCCCGAATGTCAAGTGACGCAAATACTCCATAGAAAGATGAGGAAAATATGGAAGATCGTTTTCGTTTAAATGCACCCACTGTGCGTTTCTTCGGAAAAGTTCCTCTTCTTCAACCCTTGTTTTTAATTCATTTGCTGTTTCAGCTTTTAATAACATTTCTGTTGCTAATTCAACTGTAGCTACTTCCATTTCTATTAAACCACGATATTTATTTATTATCGCGCCAGCAATGCGATAAAAATCACCAAGATGAGGAACATGTGTCATTGATATGGGTTTACCAAATATTTTAAAAATAGATTGCAAGTGCCCGTTTCGCGATTCTACTAACCATCTTATTTTTGTGATTAACCGAGCTTCGTTCGCATCCTCAGTAAAGAATTGTCGTTTATTACGACCCAACAACGGTGGCATTTTGGGTATTAAACCCATCCGTTCAAGAAAAGGAATCGCATCGCAATACCCTCTATCAACAATAATTATATCGCCTTCGTCTAACCATTCTCTGATTTGAGCACCATCTCTTTCACATTCTTGTATTAAAATGTTGGCGTCGTTATTTCGTGCGTCTGAAAAGTATGGTCCGTGAATGTCAAGAATGTATCCATTCGTTGACACCAAAAGAATGGGCTTAACAAGATGACAACTCTTGTGAAGATTAAACGATTGTCGTAAAGCTTGAAAATTGCTAGATTTCCCAATTTTTGCGTAAGTACCGTCGATGATGACAATTACTTTACGATTTTCTGGTGTCGGATTGTATAATGTATTTGCAAAATCAGGTACATATCTCTCTATGAATTCTTGTCTCGTTATTGCGTTAAGTCCAATGTTTTGAGGAACAAATGATTCCATTAAAAATATTCTTACTTTACTAACAGCCATACTAACACTTTGTCTGCTGGGATAATTAAAAACAACTGAAAGAAATTCATCTGGTAGACCTTGCCGCATTTTGCATAAAAATACTAAAAGGTCTTTCTTTGAAATATATCTCTGACCTGGTACCAGTTGCGCTGGATCGAATAGAGAATATAAATCTCGAAATTGTTCCTTAGTTATTGGGGAAAATGATTTGAACTGATCGTCCGAAAAATCGCTTTCATCTACGAATTTTTTTTTCGAATTTTTTTTCACAGAACCGCTGAGACCATTTAAAAACTTTAATAACTGAGGACCTTTAATACAATAAAATCTATTCATAAAACGAAGATGTTGCATGAGATCTGCAGGGATGAAACCGTGTTCATCTAAATGCTCTGGACAACACCTAACATTTTCTTGAACGTAAATGTCTTTCAGGACAAAAATGTTAACACGACATTCGTCTGAAAGTCGTACTACATTATCTATCCGATTGCAAATAAGGCACGTATGGCTCGATGTTTGCGTTAAGACATTAAGTCTTAAACAAGATGGATTATTTTCATTTTCATTAACTTCAATATTAATAAGTCGCTTGCATGTTATGCATACACGTGTATTAATACCAATTGCAAGCGGTGGAAAGCCTCTTTCTTCTCGCCAACGAATTGCAATTTCGCTCTTATCAACATTTTCTTCTCCTTCAATAGATGACATTTGTCTAGGTTGAAAAACTGCATTACAAACATAGCAACGCATTTTGTTTATATTATTATTTACTTCAAGGTAGGAATACCAGTGCAATTATCGAAATATACAATAGTATAAAGTAAGTATTGCAAAATACCCGCAATCTGAAACAACGATGCTATGCTAATATCTTTGAAAAATCAATCAAACTCTAAAAATGTGTTTAAATAATGTACTCTACAATATTTTAAACAATGATTAACATATTCTTAATCCAGATATTGTAGGATATACAGTAAGCTGGTAACAAATGTTGCCTTTCAAGCGATGTCATGAGCTGATGAAAGAAATCATATATGTGACGCTCCAAAGCGAAAGGGACCATCTTCAAAATAATATCAGGCGCAGTCTTCCGTGCGCAGAACACAACACAAAGACGGAGCCATATGATATTAGGAAGATTGTATGTACTGCTTATGCTGTACTTACTTTATACTATTGTACATATCGATATTCGCACTGGTGTTCCTACCCTTTCACCATTTGGCGTCATTCACACGAAAACACATATATAGTCAATACAGTTTAAAGGCAAGAATTACATACTATAAGATTTTTAAACATAATAAACTGTTTACTATTTTTAATAGTTTTCTTTGGTTGAAATGGATTTTTTACTTTTTTCACTTTAAATCTTAAGGGGTTGTTTTTTTCATAAGGGTACTTTTTTATTTTGAACATTGCACTGAAAATCACGGAAGATTAAATAATTACTTCCAGTCGATTTTCAAAAGTCTTTCTCTGTTTAAACTGTTCATTTATCTGGTTTACTGGATTTATTTAAAATATAAAAGGGGTTGCTTTTTGCTGTTGTTGTTGTTGTTGGGGTTGTTTGTAAGGGTAAATATATGTATTAGTAAATGAAAAGTCAATATTTTATTTATAAAAATATTTTCTGTGATTAAAATAGTTTTTTCCTTTTCTATATGGTTTTAACTGTACAAGGGGTAGTTTTTGAGGGTTGATATTTTACATTTTTATTTGTTTAACATTAAGAGTTCTCTCTTTATGTATATTGGTGACTTCTGACATTAAACTTACCAAAAATAATGGTTTATTTGGCTAAAAGCACTGAAATGTTCATTTCATGCCTTAGACAGGGGGTACTTTCACCCCCTGTTTTCATCCAAACAAGTGAAGTTTTGAGTTTAACAAAATTATATCTTTAATTAGGACACTTAGAACTACTAATTGTGAAAATTTGAACAAAATTAACGGTAAGCCAATTCCAATGCATTTTGTGCGGGGTCCTTTATTTTTTTACGGAAATCATCCGTAAATCTTCCGGAAATTTTTTTTTACCGAAATCATCCAGAAAATTATTTCTTTTACGGAAATCTTTCGGAAATTTATTTGTTTTTACAGAAATCTTCCGGAAATTTATTTTTTTACGAAAATCATCCGGAAAATAATTTTTTTACGGAAATCTTCCGGAAATTAATTTTTTTGTACGGAAATCTTCCGGAAATTTTTTTTTAATCATAAACGGGTTTAAATAAATAAGCCCTTTCGTACAAAAGTACTTAATGTAAGTTGCACACAGTGCATATAGAAAACTAAATATTTAAATTATAATGCTAGGTTTGTTTATAACATTCAATTATTCATTAAATAGTATTTGTCGTACATTGGAACTGAACCTTGATAAAGAATTGTCAAAGAAATTGATTGAGTTGCTTACTATATTTGCCTCTCTATCTAATCTAGCAGTAACTGAGTTATTACCATAATTTGTTTGGTGAAATTGTACTTTAAATAAGCATGGGTTTCTAGATGATCTAGTTGGTACAAATAAATTAATCGTTGATAAAAGTGTAGAACAATTTGTAATACCTGATAGTAGCTTAAACATAAACATTAAGTCCGCATACAAATATCGTGTATTAATTTTAGGCATATTTAAGCGTGCACGCAAGGCATCATAATCATGATCAAAAAAATTAAAGTGTAGATTCAACTGTCTTGCAGCAAACCTAAGACAGCGGTTTTGAACATGTTCCAATCTTATTAATTGATAAGAGTAATAAGGCACCTAAATAACACATGCATACATCAGAATACTCATGACAAAAGAATAGTAAAGAACCTTAAGTGTGCGTTCATTGTGAAACGAAGAAGTGAAATTTATTTTTTTACGTAAATCATCCGGAAATCTTCCGGAAATTTATTTTTTTTACGGAAATCATGCGGAAAATTTCCGGATGATTTCCGTAAAAAAATAAATTTCCAGAAATTTTCCGGATGATTTTCGTATAAAAATAAATTTCCGGAAATTTTCCAGATGAATTTCGTAAAAAAATAAATTTCCGGAAATTTTTCCGAAGATTTCCGTAAAAAAAATAAATATCCACAAATTTTCCGGAAGATTTCCGTAAAAAAATAAATTTCTGGAAATTTTCCGGAAGATTGATGCAATTTATGTGGATTTTTCTAAAGCTTTTGATAAGGTGGATCACAACATACTTCTACACAAGCTGAGAATCATGGGCATGTCTGAGAATTTAATTAATTTTTTAAAAAGTTATCTTTCAGACAGACCTCATATGGTGAGAGTTGAGCATGACTATTCTGATGCGTTTCAATCTACCTCGGGAGTTCCTCAAGGGTCTCATCTCGGTCCTTTATTATTTGTTTTGTATATTAACGATATAAAATCTGTTTTTAAATATTCTAAATTTTCGTTGTACGCAGATGACTTAAAATTTTTTAAAGTAATTAATGCAAATAACCCTTGTCTCGATTCTGAACAACTCAGATCAGATCTTAAACATCTTATAGTTTGGTGTAAGAAAAATCATTTGACCTTCAATTTAGATAAGAGTGCAGTAATCTCCTTTGCGAGGAATATTACATTTGTATATAGTTATGTTATTGGTTCAAGTGAATTGAATAGAGTGACTCAGATTCGTGACTTGGGGGTGTTGATTGGTAAAGATCTCAATTATAATGAACACATTTCCGAAGTTATCTCTAAATCTTTAAAATCTCTGGGATTTGTGATGAGAAATGCAAATGCTTTTCATAATATTACATTGCTGAGGACTCTGTATTTTTCATTAATCAGATCAACAGTAGAGTATGCTATAGTCATCTGGGTACCATATTACACCTATAATATTATAAGGCTTGAACGCATTCAGAATAGGTTTCTTCGTTTCATTGCGCGCCAACTTCACATGCCATTCGATTCCCATTCCCATGATTACTCCAGCTTGCGTTCTGTGCTGAATATACCAAGGGTTTCTTGAGATTTCTATATTGTGACTTATCGTTTTTTTATAAATAATTTAACGGATTCTTTAACTGTCAGTCACTTATATCACTAATTAATTTACGTGTGCCATTGAGACCTTCTAGGTATTTTTCTTTATTCTCTGTTCCATTTCATAGAACAAATTATGGAAATCATTCTTTGATTACCAGGCTTAGTAGAGAAGCAAATGACGCGTATAATGATATTGATTTTTTTGATCGTAACTCTACGAGATTTCACACACTTTTGCATTAGCTTGCTTTTACAGAAATGTAATTCACAAATTTTAAGTTTAGCCACTTATGTTTTAATTTTAATTTTTAATCATTTTGCTCAGTGCAATAAAATTAGCATTAAGAGTACTTTGTACGAAAGGGCATAGTCCCGTTTACTACTTTAAAATAAATAAAATAAAATAAAATTTTCGGATGATTCCCGCAAAAAAATAATTTTCCGGAAGATTTTCGTACAAAAAAATAAATTTCCGGATGATTTCCGTAAAAAAATAAATTATTGGAAATTTTCCGGAAAATTTCTGGATGAATTCCGTAAAAAAAAAATTACTATTTTTTCTAACACACGTAAACGAAAGTACAAATATGCTATTATTTAATGGAATTTTTTGTTGTCATATTTATTTAAAATCCATTATTAATAAAAAAATAACAACATGATACATATTTAATCTTAAAAAATATATAGCACTTTTTATATTTTTAAAAAAATTTTTAAAATTACAAATTTTTATAGCAGCAGGACACTTTCCCTCCCCGCTGTGATGTCACGGGGAGGGAAAGTAACATTCTCTCCCTGCCTCCGGGAAAGACGTACTTTCCACCCTCTTTATAGGTGAGAAATGATGTACTTTCGGTGCGTGTGTTAGAAAAAAGTATAATACGTATAACACTGAACACGTAAATTACGAACGTAGTATACAGTAAAAAAAACTATGTAAATTACGTCAGGTAAATTACGTGCGCAACCCTGGCTTAAAGGGATAAAATTTTTAAGAGATGCTTCTAAACCGATTTTTGAATTTATAATTGTTTATACTTTTTTGGTACTTTAAGTTAACAATTTTAAAGAACATAATTTAAAAGGAAATTAGTTTTATGCTCAATATATCATTTCTGTGAGTAGGTATCAAGGAAACAAGAGCCAGGAGGGCTAACTGTAGTAGTGGGGGTAGGACAAAAATAGGGAAGTTATGAAGGCGTGGTTAAATTGCGCCAAATATTGTGTTTTGATTCTAAACTTTCACGCACACACGCATGTCATGTATTTAAATATATAACGTAAGAATGTGTGAGATGTGCAGAAGCAAAACAAGATATTTGGCGCAATTTAACCACGCTTTCATAACCCTACTAATACTGGACTCACTTCCAAAGCTTAGGTTTCTCCAAATAAATCTTAGAAAGGAACAAGTCGCGCAAGATCTCTTGATGCAGTCTGCCAGAGAGAGGGGAGCCGACATATTGCTTTTCAGTGAGCAATATAGGAAGCTAGAATCCTCTGTCTTTTTCCAGGATGCATCAAGAAGATCAGGAATCCAGGTGTGTAACCCGGACTGGGGATTTTATGGAGACCGACTGTGGGTTCTCGAAAAGGCAAGGAAAGCTAAAGAAGGACGAAAGAAAGGCTTTTGCGCGCTCGTTTCAATAGATATCTGTAACGCGTTTAACTCCGCGAAATGGGACAATTATATGAAAGCAATGAGATGTAAAAGGGTACCAACGTATTTGTTGCGAATAATAGACAACTATCTTAGCGACAGATGGGTTGTCTACGAGAGCGACGCATGTCATATCAAAGAGACATGCGGAGCTCCCCAAGGATCAAAGGAGGGTCCAACCATCTGGAACGTTATGTATCACGGTTTTCTGAGGTTGGTCTTACCCGAAGATACGTCTATATCCGGGTTCGCGGACGACGTACTCATGGTCTGCTATGACGATGAGTTAAGACTATTGAAAATAAAGCTTGAGGAAGGTCTGCGTCAAGATGAGTTTTAGCTTTACCGACATGGTCTGCAAATGGCTTTCGAAAAGACCGAAGCTCTACTCGTCACAGACAGGAGACTTTACACAGCCCCGAAAATTGTAATGGGAGGAACTGAAGTCGTATGGGGAAATACGGTTAAGTACCTGGGAGTGTGGTTGGACAAACGTTTAAGTTTTGGCCAACTTATTAACATCTCGACGCTTAAAGCCATTGAATGCATGGGAAACCTTTCGAGGATGATGCCCAATATCGGTGACTTCAGGGAAAATAAACGAAGACTGGTGGCGACTGTGGTTCAATCAAAGCAGCTATATACTGCCCCTGTATGGGCCTCAGCCCTTAAGATCCACAGCATCTCTGACAGACTCCTCTCGGCACAGAGAGAGCCAGCAAGGAGAATAACGTCAGCCTTCAGAACGGTGTCTGACCGCTCTTTGCTAGAATACCTTGCTAGATTACCTCCAATGGACTTGTTAATAATGGAAAGGCAGGAAAATATTCTGCTTTCCAAAAATCTGGTGGGCAACCCGGAGCGTAGAGAGACTCAAAGCTCTAATCCGCACTGAGTCAAGAAAAATACTCGTTCTGAGTTGTCAGGAGAGATGGGATGAGGAGTTAACAGGCAGATAGACTCATCGCCTGATTCCCCACCTTAGGCCAGTCGTTAGGTCGAAAAAGTGCAAACAAATGCAACCTGAAATGTTTTTGTAGTTTAGGGGCTCCACATAAGAGCCCCACAGTTTGCTCTCGATTATCAGTTGCAAAAAATAGTGTAAACAATCGTCAAAGTTTGCAAAACGTGGTTTTTCGATGCCCGACGCTTCGGGTTACATTTTAGAGGGAAAAGTTGTGATTCAAAGTTGTAGAGCTTGGAAATAGCTTTCCATTGACTGGTCGTACGTTAAAAAATATTAATTAGTTTAGTTGCAAATGAATTTAAACCATTAAAAATAGCACTTTTTTAATTCTTTAATAACTTTGTTAATAATTATAGAATTTGTTTATAATTCACCAAAAATATTCTCCTTGCGAAGCTGAATAAATCCCAAAAAAATTCAACTCGATCAGACAAATAGTTTATGCATAATTCCATTTGTTAACTAAAAACATGTAAATTTTCAACGGAATTTCTACACTTTTGAACCTGCGAATTTCAATTTTTTTTAAAGTACACTTGAGGAGTCAAACTTTAATTCCACTTAAATGGAAATTCGAATGGACGTTAAAAAAGGGTATGTTTTTCGTCATAAACAAATGGAATAACTCAGCCAATTTTCACTTTATCGATTTGGTCTAAAGTGCATTAAATTTCATTTGTTATCACAAATCTTTTTTAAAAAAATCCGACTTAGCTTCAAGGGGGGGGGTTAGTTTTTTTTCAAAAAATTCCTGACTAGTTAATAATTAATATTTTTTAATGAAATTTGCACTACCTACAGTTCAATACGTATGTACTTTATAAAACAAATTGAACGTTACATTTCATGCTTTTATTTTTCATTTATATCAAGTGAAAGTACATTCATACTTTTTTCAAATTTTGGACCGCGGAGTGGGGGAACTCGGTGCGCTTGATTCTCGCCCGCCACAAAACAGAATTCAGCCGTCCAAACTCGCAAAAATGGTCATAACTTTGTTAATTATTAACAGATTTTAATTTTTTTTAAACCAATGTATTTTTCAACGCTGAATTCAAAAATAGATTTATTATTTTTTTAATGCAATTTTTTTGGTAGTAACAAAAAAAAATTTTTTTAACAACAAAATTTTTTTATTATTTATTATGTTCGATTAAAAATTCTTTTTGTACATATTTATCCATTTCTTGCATTTAATCTAGAATAATAATAAGATAAAAAAGAATGAAAATATTTATCCCTGAGCGTGTAGCACCGAGTATACATGTGCACGCCGTGTTTATTGCTAACACGTGGAGGTGCCTATGTTTAGGGTCCTACAAAAGGAAGTTCACGGAACATAGGGCCCTTTACCAGCACAAATTAAAGGGGCATAACAAAGGAAAGACCTTTTTGGCCTTGCGGATGTCGGATACACGGTCTGCGATGTACCGATTTATGTTCTCACTTTCACGGCGAAATATGTTCAAATGTTCACAAGTCAACCGTAATTTTAAATGACGAAATTGAAACGAATGATGAATGTGTTGACAATGTCGAAATGAATGAGTGTGATGATAATGTTGAAATGAATGATGAATATATAGAGGATTAAAATATTGTTTTTGTATATTGTTTATGTAAATAGTAAGAAATAAAAAAATTTTAATAATAATATTTCTCTTTTAAAAAAAAATTATATTACCATTATACTCAGTGCTACACGCTCAGGGATAAATATTTTCATTCTTTTTTTTCATATTATTATTGTAGATTAAATGCAATAATATGTACAAAAAGAATTTTTAATCAAACATAATAAATAATAAAAAATTTTTGTTGTTAAAATTTTTTTTTTGTTACTACCAAAAAAATTGCATTAAAAAAAATAAATCTATTTTTGAATTCAGCCTTGAAAAATACATTGGTTTAAACAAACAAAAATTAAAATCGGTTAATAATTAACAAAGTTATGACCATTTTTGCGAATTTGGACGGCTGAATTCTGTTTTGAGGCGGGCGAGAATCAAGCGCACCGAGTTCCCCCACTCCGCGGTCCAAAGTTTGAAAAAAGTATGAATGTACTTTCACTTGATATAAATGAAAATTAAAAACATGAAATGTAACGTTCAAATTTTTTTTATAAAGTACATGTATTGAACTGTAGGTGGTGCAAATTTCATTTAAAAATATTAATTATTAACTAGTCAGGAATTTTTTGAAAAAAAACTAACCCCCCCTTGAAGCTAAGTCGGATTTTTTTTTGGAAAAGATTTGTGATATCAAATGAAATTTAATGCACTTTAGACCAAATCGATAAAGTGAAAATTGGCTGAGTTATTCCATTTGTTTATGACAAAAAACATACCCTTTTTTAACGTCCATTATTATGCATTTAAATAATAAATATCGAATTTCCATTTAAGTGGGATGAAAGTTTGACTCCTCAAGTATACTTTAAAAAAAATTGAAATTCGCAGGTCCAAAAGTGTAGAAATTCCGTTGAAAATTTACATGCTTTTAGTTAACAAATGGAATTATGCATAAACTATTTGTCCGATCGAGTTGAATTTTTTTGGGATTTATTCAGCTTCGCAAGGAGAATATTTTTGGTGAATTATAAACAAATTCTATAATTATTAACAAAGTTATTAAAGAATTAAAAAAGTTCTATTTTTAATGGTTTAAATTCATTTGCAACTAAACTAATTAATATTTTTTAACGTACGACCAGTCAATGGAAAGCTATTTCCAAGCTCTACAATTTTGAATCACAACTTTTCCCTCTAAAATGTAACCCGAAGCGTCGGGCATCGAAAAACCACGTTTTCCAAACTTTGATGATTGTTTACACTATTTTTTGCAACTGATAATCGAGAGCAAACTGTGGGGCTCTTATGTGGAGCCCCCAAACTACAATAAACTGCAAAAACATTTCAGGTTGCATTTATTTGCACTTTTTCGACCCAACGACTGGCCTACCTCGCCACATGGTAAAGTAAGCTACTACCTTACACAAGCGATGTCGGGTCATAGCTTTTTCGGACAGTACTTCTATCGGTTCAAAATAGAAGCAGAGGGGAAATGTGTGTACTGCAACGGTTCGGGTGACGACGAAGCAGAGCGCATTGACGACGCTGAGCACACGCTTTTTTCCTGTGGGCACTGGCGTAAACTTAGGGAAGCCATGTTTTCGGCCGTGGGCACAGAAGTCACGGTCGAGAACATGGTTCCAATTATATTACAGAGTGCAGACTCATGGCGCGAAATAGAGTCCTTCATCATCAAAGTGATGCAGAAGAAGGAGAACGACAGAAGGGCGTTATAACGACAACAGAGCATTCCTGCGGCTCGGCTGGGCGCTCGCGGAAGACAGAGGAGACCTTAAATGGACCTCCTCCCTCTTCTGCTAGCGCTTAGCTAAGGATTTCAGATCAGAAAGTAGGTAAGGAGACCTCCACTGGCGATGCAAGCTTGACGGCAGTTCCGTCAGGGGAGATATGTCTCAAAAAAGGGTGTGGTTTTTAGTGGGTCGACCAGAACAAGAGCTGTTACCCCCACATAACCTAGGAGTGCGGGCTCCAGGTATCTGCCTTGGATAATCCGATAAAATTTGTAGACTCTAGACAATTATAAACAGTAAATTGTAAAAATGCCAGTGTACGCAGCGTCAGTTGAAGAATACTACGAAAGATGAACAAGCCTGCTGCAGTATGAGCCAGGTGAAAATATCAAAGTGCACTTACCGAGGTTCAATTAGCTTCAAAAACAAGTAGAGTACGACGTTTATTCTCAACGAATTGGAAATTGTGACAGGAAGATTCACTTATATAAAACGAGAATACTTTAATATTAATTTCAAGAAACTTTTCAAATATTACAAGCGCGCATAAATACAAAAGAAAATATGTCTTACATTATGTGTTATCATAAGACGTTAGTCTCTCTCTCTCTCTCTGTCTGGCGCGAATCTTTCCAGTGAGCAACAAGTGCCTTTATCGTGTCCTAGGAGCGAATTATTGCCATTTACAACTTTTCATTTGAAAAGTCGCGTTAATATTATTATAAAAAGTAAATTATATTTAGTTAAGAAAGACCACTGGAAACGATATTTAATGAAAATAAAGATAACATTGGTGAGAACAGTCGTTACAAAATTTACACGCATTTTCTCTAAATTTACCTATTAAAATGTTTTAAATGGAAAATATCAAAGTGACAATGATTTATTATGTTGCTACGTATATATTAACTATAGAAATAATTTGCACAATAGCATTAGTTATACAGTACCGCACTTTTGATTTAAATAGATCCATTTTTTTACTTTAAGCAATATACGTTTCGATTCATAAACATGTTATAGAATCACCTACACCACGCTGTAACTTCCTTAAAAATTTATTAAAGATTTACTTGCAAAGTTTAGTGAAAATTTTGTAAAGATTTATATGTCCTACTTCAATAAATGTTTAGCGTGGAATTTTCTTAAAAAATACAAGTACAGTACGGTCGCGCTAATCGACATTTGCTTTTCACGAAAATGTCGAATTAGCGATTTGTCCGGATTACCGAGTACTTAAACAAACCTCTGTAGTTCGGACAAAGTTTTCAACATATACTCTGTAATCAGACATTTAGACATTGAGGTATTCCGTCGCGCCCCCCACTTATCTTAGGTGGGGGAAAAACGGTCATCTTCATCGACGTCGGATTACAAGGAGTGTCGGATTAGCGCGACCGTACTGTAAATGTTTAATAAATTTTTAGGAACATTTCGATGCTGTAGGCAATGACAGAAAATTCAATAGTACGGAGCTATTTGATTCAACAGTACTTTTTTATCGAATAAATTTAATATTACCAACTCTTAAGTAATTCAAAGCGAGTGCTTTAAATTAAATAAATTTGTTTGTTTCAGGTTTATTGCCTAATTTAAAACCAAAGAGTGACCTTAAAAGAGAACCATATCAGAGAAAAAAGTGGAAACAATTTAATACATATTTCGACGAAAAAACAATAAAAACTAAGTATAGACTATAATAAGAATTTTAATAAACTTTGTAAAATTAAATGTAATACTTTAAAAAATAAAGTTTTTTATATAACATGAACATTAATAACTCCTGAAAATATGATTTATATTCTTTGGTAGACATGTTCGTCCAATTTTATTATTTTTATTAAATAATGGTTTCAAAAAACTTGAAGACAAATGCTCCTGGCAAAGATGACCGGTCCATTTTTCAAGTATTTATTAAATTTAATAATTTCCATGTCTTCTAATATTCAGATGGGAGTGAGGTTTAGCGGGTTAAATTTCGGGTTTGATGAAAAGTATGATTAAATAATTGATTAATTGAATTTCACAATTCGTCGACACAAGATTTAAATTTCGGGTTTGATGAAAAGTATGATTAAATAATTGATTAATTGAATTTCACAATTCGTCGACACAAGACCGACAGTAGCTACACTCTCACGACCAAGGTCACGGAAGGTAGTTTTTCTTTTCGTTTTAATTTCAAATTTATTTTTAATTTTTTAAATATTAGTTTATGTTTTTTTGTTTAATTGTAAAGTGTGGCCGTTTGAATCAATTGGATTTCTAACCATATGGAAATGACTGGATGGACGTAAACTCATGTATTTGGATGAAATGTCTAAATTTTGGAGGTTGCTTCTGTCACATTTTTTTGGAGTATTTTTACACGGAGAAAATTAAAAAGTGAATGATTGTAATATTTATTATATTGCACCAAAGTAAATACTGGTGAAACCGTCCTTGTTTATGATATAAAATATTGAACATGGTTTTCGTTTATTTCTAATTGATTCGTAAAGAGAGTGATTTCAGTCCTTCGTCTTCTAATTTTAATATGTTTTTGTATTTTGTATTGTCGCGGTTTTTATATATATCTTCAGCCCCTGGCTGGGGCTCCGCCCGTGGACCCCGTCGGGGGGAGACTCTCCCCCGCACGACAGAACGGTTTTGTACGTCTGTATTTTATTTTTACGTTTTGTGACAAATCTGGGTGTCTCGTTTTTAACGCCTTTTTTATGACTTTATTATAAAAAGTATAGTTCGTAACTTGCGTGAACTGCTTTTTGAATCTTACGCAAGTTTTTGAAACTCGTTTCAAAAACGCCAGCAGTTCACACTTATTACGAAATGTACTATTTTTAAATTGTTTTTTAATTCTACCAATTATCAATAAATGTTGCAAGTATTGTTTTAATATTCGTGTACGGAACCCGCCATTTCAGTACGAGTACAACTCGCACTTGTCCAATTTTTTTTAATTAAATTGCAGTCACGATGTTTTCTTTAGAAAATATGGTAAAACATAAAACAATGTATATCTTACAAAAATGAAATAGCGGGTTCTGTACACTAATATTCAGTTCATTTAGTACCAAAAACCTTTTTTCAAAAAAAATTTTTAAAATTATATAAATTTTAAGCTATGGTCACTATGAAGTTTGTTACATCCCATATGCATGGTGCACATTTCTTTATATATATCTATCTTCCTATTCTATCTCTATTTTAACCGATAATACCCGTGTTAAAAGGACTTAAAATTCATAAATTGAGATAGAAGTTGAATTTGAAATATTATGCTTTGTTCCACCGAATTGTCTTAATATGAAAATAAAGAGAAAAACAAAGCAAGATAAAAAACTTGATTAAAGTAAAGAGGAATGGGTTGTATCAACAATGCGTCGTGTAAGCTTGAACTCGCCTGCTGTGTCCTACTTGCATAACCCAAGTTCTAGGAATCACTGCATGAAACTCGAGCTTTACTTTTTCCATATAAAAGGTAAAACAATTAGGTCAGTTGTCGATGGGTCGCATTTTCACCGAAACTTAAAAGATAATTAAAAAGAATTAAAGTATTGTATATAGTGGCTTATAAAGAATAAGTGTTACTTCTAAGAATTTACCAACTTCCACCCCCATAATTGTCCACAAACTCTTCCACTTTTAATCACTTTTAGAGTATATAAGTCAAAGCTTTTTCATAAAAAATTGTCAAAGTTCCAGCGCGGTTTTATAGATCAATAAGTCATTTTAGAGCGTCCCTCCAGTTTTACTCAATTTATTGTATTCTTTCTTTAATCAAATCGCGATTATCGTGCAAGTCAACTTTGTTTTTCACTTAGAAACGAGTTTCTTTATGTAAAAAGTGCAGGAAAGGCAAATTGACACTTAGAATCAATAAATTTAATGTTTTAACTGTCGTATTTTGCGTATTAACTTTCATCAGCTGTTGTTTTTCACTAATTCTTTCTTCAATCGGCAATCAATCAGAATTGTACTCGATTATTATGCAAGTTGCTTTTCTTATACTTAGAAACAAGTTTCTTTCTTTAATAGGTGCAAGTAACGAAAATTAATACTTAAAAGCAGTATTAACTCTTGAAACAATTGCAAAAATATTAAAGTTGTAAAAGTTACATAAGTGCAACATTACAAACTTTCGTTTCATTCAATTAAAACAATATTCTGAAAACAAATCTTATAACGACCAGCGCTGTTATGCAAATCTACGAGTAATCTGTAACAAATATTATTTGTTGTTAACGTAAAACCCGTAGCTTTGAAAAGTACAAACGATCCTACTTAAAAATAAAGGTATTTTATATATTATGTGAAGGTATAAGTTTGAAAAGCTCACTTTACGAACTTGGCCATAATCAGCCTACCATTCCCCCAAAACTCTATAACCTATCCTATAAACTCGCCTTCTGCTCGGGATGTAAGAAAGTTATCTATATTTTACCTGTAATATTCGCGTTAAAATACACCTGTATACCAAAATGCAGCTCTACATGTTGAATAGTTTAGAAGTTAAGGGAGGAAATTGTCATTTTTGTAAATTTATGGCAAAAGATAAAAAGTTATAAATAAAGGTTAATAAATTAATTACTTATAATTCTAGTTTAATATTTAATTAAATTAATTTTATACATAAAGTTCAACCGCTATTGCTGGCGCTTTTAACTTATTTGTAATATAAATTTTACAAATTAAAAATCTTTTTAAATTTAAAAATTAACTAATTAATAATAGTATTTAAATATTTGTGTTACAAACCAGAAAATTAATTTATTAAAATGAGCTTTTGAGATGGCCCTTAATTCTTGATTTGAGGAGGCTCCAAGCTGCCAGAATATTTTATTATCCTGTTTAATTTGTGGAGATCGATTCCTTCTTTTAAAAGTTACCTTTCTGCTACGTTAATTGCACTATTATTGAAATGATTTGAATTTAGCTTTAGTTAAATAGTAAGTAAAAGAATTGATTTGCACTTAAGACTTGATTTTATTTATTAATAACAAAATGGCTGTTTTCGGCAATGGCTGGGTGTTAGCACCGGGTGTTAACAGTGGTGCGCACCCGATTTTTAAAATGTTTATTTTTACGTACGTTTGGCTATTCGTTATAATTGGCTAATTCCGTCAGCCCTTTATTTTTATTGGTGCAAAGATTTTAAGCAGCGATAGCTTATGAAACATCCTTTAGATTTTAAAAAAATCATACCAAAACATTACCAACTTTTTGTAAAATTTCGTGAAATTCCCTAGAAATATGTCACTAAAATTGTTGGTGTTAACACAAATTCGTAGCGAGTGTCAAAGCACAGTGGGCCAGGAAGCATGAAAAAGCGGACAAAAGTCCACTTTCGAATTATAAATTTTAGATATAATAATGTAAATCTATAGTATTTTGTGTAACTTTTTGTAGAATATTATAGTTATTTATAAAAAATTATAGCGGTGGTTGTATGTTGGTTAAAAAGTTTTATTAAAAACTTTAAAGTTATCCGCTGACTGAAATGTTTATTTATTTTTCTATAAATGATTATTTTTCTTACTTTTAAATTTTATTTCTTTTAAATGATATGTATTGTTATGAAAAATATTTATAATAAATTAAAAAATACTACATTTTTAAAAATATAGCACTTTTAACGTCGGAAAATGTTAATTTTTTGAAATGCATTTGCTATTATTTGTGAGTTCCCTTAACTTCCACGCGATATAAAGTAAACTAAACGTAAAATGTCTTCTAAATTAAATGTACTTTTAATTAAACTTGCCCATTTTTGCCCATTTTAAAATTTGGTGGAGTTATATGGGTGAATTTTCTGAAAGTGACACTTTTAAATTTCAGTTTTTCAATTAATTTTTTTCTTCAATTATATGGTTTTTTCTATTAAAACTACTTAATTTTATACTCAAGAGTAAGATTTTTAGGTTGCGTAAAATTAATTCTTAAAAATATTAAAGTTTTTTCATTTGAAAAATATTATTGTTGCTCCATTAAATTAATTTTATTTAATTGGCGAGCTTTTCTATTAAAAATTTACACTAATATCGCGTTCACAAAATCGAAAATAAAATTACACTGCTTAAAAATTAATAATTTGTACATTTTAATACCAAATATATTCAATTAGATGAAAATATAAATGTATTTAAAGTATTTGATTTAATGGTAATTTGGGTTAATTTTTTCAAAGCAATGCAGGTAAATACTAAAAACAAAAGAAAAACTAGCATATTTCAAGGAAAAGGCTGCGGAGATGAAAAGCTTCGGAGATGAAAAATAAATTTTCTTTCATATTTGTATACATTAGAGCGCAATTAAAATATGTTTTTTAGTAAAACATACAAATCTCAAACCCTCATTTTATATTACCATCGAAATATTCTGTTAAATTTACTTCTACATTCAAATATATTGAGTCTGCCATTTTAAGTTTTGTAAATCTGACCACGGATTCGTAATCAGCAAACTCAAAACCCTCTAGACACAAAATTTTACAATTGTTTAAGAATTTTTTGTAAATTTCATCTGCTATATTGGGTCAGCCATTTTCAATTTCTTCAATATGGCCTTAAATTCGTGATCAGCGACCACAAAACCCACTAGACACCAAGTTTTATAATTGTTTTAGAGTTTTTTTCAAATCCTATCCGCCATATTGGGTCCGCCATTTTGAATTTTTTAAATATGACCTCGGATTCGTGATCAGCGACCTCAAAAACCCCTAGACATTAAGTTTCGTTTAAATTCTTTGAAATCTTGAATTATGTCCGCTTCTAAATGCTTCGTGGCCCACTGTGGAGTGAGATAATAAAAATGGCAGAAGGTATGTGTGATAAAGTTCAGAAATTCAAAGAAAAAATTAGTATAATAATTATAATTTTGATTTCTTAATTAAATAATTACTTATAATTAATTAATCAAAAGTGGCAAATGTTTCTCGTAATTTTATGGACCTTTTTAATATTTAGAAACAACATTAGACTGCATAATATTTATTTTTGATAATCTGTTTCTTTATTTTTGTACAATATTATTAAATATGTCTAAAAAGTTTAATAATAATAGACTGTAATCTCCTCACTATAAAATTTTTTTTAATTTTATTGTTTTTTAAAATATTAATGGATTTAAATATTATTTAATCGAAATTAAAATATTTAATCCGCATTAAGAGATTCTTTTTTTAATTGTAGTTTATTTTTTAATAAAATCATAAAGCAAAATATTTCTTGCGATAATAAAAAATAGGGATTTTACATACTTGCGGTTAGTATTTGTAAGTTTAAACAATTCTAATTTTTTATTTTAACATAAGTTAATCCCCAGATTTATTATTGTAATGAAAAAAGATTACATATAATATATATTTAATTGTAAGTCAATTAATTTGAACTTTTATGATCATAAATAATGTTTGTTTTTAAAATATAGCTCGTGATGTCAACCTTATGACAGTGGTGTGACTGCTGTCAACATAAAAAAACTCACATTTAGAAGATGGAGCTATAGTCGCTCTTTTTGTGGGATTTTTAGGTTAAATTTGATGTAAATTTCAAATCTCAAAAGGTTTCCCACCACTTGCGTATTCAATAAAGAACAATCTTATAATTATGACAACTTGGATTTATTTTATAATATTTTAATATTTGGCGTTACATAAATTAACACGTTATGTAAAACGTTGCCAAGACTCGACTTTACTCTCTCACTGTACAGTAAGCAATGTCCCCCGTTAACACACACATTCATCTCCCACTCTCTCGCTAAGGGGTAAGGGGAAGATCGTAAGGCGGCAATTCCCCACATACTCCCCTCCAAATGACAATGATATAAAATAAAAAAAATTAAATTTAAAATTAAATCTTTTAACATTAAGATATAAAAATAGAGAGAAAAAAATAATAAACTTTGAATAAATCTAAAAAAAAATCTATCACATATTACATTCAACAGTCTACAGAATCTCACTATTTAAAAAAACAAAACTAAATTACTTAATTTTTATTGTTGTTGAACTTTCAAAAGTTACTCTCTTTCTTTTGCTCGAGTAAGTTCTCAACAATGCAGGTTTCATAACAAGATTGGAAGGACCAGACGAAGGCACACAAGAACTCGAAGTCAAAGGAACAGAACCCCCCGAAGATGAACCGGTCGCATTCGCAGAAGCAAGGTCAAGATCCTCGCGAACGAAATAGGCAGGTTTCACATTTTCAATAGAGACCCGTTTTATCGAACCATTAATCTCAATCTCGAAAACCCGATCGGATACGCGACTGATCACTCTGTGCGGACCAGTATAAGGGCATTCCAACGACTTCTTCAACCCAATTCCCTTCCTCAAAAAAACATGAGAACACGATTGGAGATCTTTGTGAACAAAAACTTTCCTTTTATGACGATGTTCTACAGGAATCGGCTTGACTGCGCGCATTATTTCACGAAATTCTTCCAGGAAAAATTGTCTATCCTGAGAGAAATCCTCTGGAAGGACAAATTCTCCCGGAATTCTCAAAACTGTCCCATAAATGAACTCGGCAGGCGATGCCCCTGAATCAAGAACATTATTTCTTAAGCCCATAAGTACGGTAGATAATGATCTGATCCACGACTTATCCGAGTGACACATGATTGCTGACTTTAACACACGATGCCACCTCTCTATCATGCCATTCGAGGCAGGGTGGTAGGGTGTGGTTCTAACCCTGTTACAACCGATCATCTGAAGAAGGGAAATGAAGAGTCGGGACTCAAATTGAGAACCTTGATCCGTTGTCACCGTCTCGGGCGATCCAAAGCGCGAAACCCAACAGTCCACAAATGCCCTATAAATTGTTGATGCCTCGATGTCTCGAAGTGGAATGGCCTCTGGCCAGCGTGAAAACCTGTCAATCATTGTGAGGCAGTATCTAAAGCCCTCACAAAGAGGAAGAGGCCCGACAATATCGATATTTACATGCCTGAATCTGCCCTCAGGGGCAACGAAATGAGATGGCTGAATAATCGTATGCTTTGACACCTTCGATCTTTGGCAATCAAGGCACTCCCTACACCAACTCGAAACATCCTTGTGCATGCAGGGCCATACATAATTTTTACTTAAAATTTTATTCATTACTTTAGCGCTTGGATGGGCAGGATTATGGAGGAGCCGAAAAAGTTCCTTACGGAGAGACAGAGGAACGAATGGACGCAATGTCTCCCCCGAAAGATCGCAGACGATAGAAGTATCACCCCATCGAATGCACTTAAGGCTGAGAGAACTGCCCCCACTCTCCAAAAGAGATTTCAATTCTTCATCGCCCTCCTGCGCCTTTGCCAATCTCAATAAATTATTGTCAAAAGCCAAATACACGGAATCTATACGAGATAATGAGTCCGCCACAACATTGTCCCTCCCAGACAAGAACTCAAAAGACGCTGTAAACTGTGAAATAAACGACAATTGTCTAACCTGCCTAGGAGATGCCTTGTCCAACCTCTGGGAAAACGCGTAAGTCAACGGCTTATGATCGGTCACGATGACGAAATCTCTCCCCTCCAGAAAATGCTTGAAATGTTTAATCGTCTCAAACACAGCGGTAAGCTCTCTATCATAGGTGCTATATCGCTGTTGAGTATTCGAGAAACCTCGCGAGAAAAAAGCCAACGGTCGCCAAGAATTGTTTTGCATTTGCTCCAATGCGGCGCCCATCCCGGTGTCAGAGGCATCCGTAACTATACGAGTTGGAGCATTAAGCGCAGGATGTGCTAAGAGTATTGCATTCGCGACCGATTTTTTTATTTCGTTGAAAGCTTCGATAGATTGAGGGTTCCAATCAATCTTTCGTTTGTCGTTTTTTTTTTTAATTGTGTAAGTATACATTGAGATGTTTCTGGAGTTCCGCGGTATGAGGCAAGCATCTTCGGTAAAAATTCACCAACCCTACAAATCGGCGTAATTCCACTATCGTTTCTGGTCGGGGAAAGTTCGAAATAGATTCCACTTTCTCAGGAGTAGGGGTAATACCGTTCTTCTCAACCAAGTAACCCAAAAATTCCAACCTCTCCTGAGCGAAAGAACACTTCTCTAGATTCAACCTAAATGAATGTTTCTCGAGAAGACCAAAGACAATGCGCAAATGACCCTCATGCTCCTCCAGATTGGTGGACGCAATGAGGATATCGTCGATATACGCGAAGACAAAGTCCAAACCCTCCAAGATTTTATTAAGGAATCTCTGAAACGTTTGTGAAGCATTACGCAACCCAAACGTCATTACTAAAAATTCGAACAGGCCGAAGGGGGTACGCACGGCGGTTTTCGGAACGTCCTCAGGAGCAGCCGGTATCTGGTTATAAGCGGCAAATAAGTCCAACTTAGAAAAAATAGTTTTCCCGTGTAACATCGCAGAGAAATCCTGTAAAAATGGGATTGAATACAAATCAGGTTTGGTTACCGCATTCAGACCGCGATAATCCCCGCAAACACGCCATCCCCCACCCTTCTTAGGTGCTAAATGTAAGGGAGCTCCCCATTCAGCGCTAGAAGGAATGCAAACTCCATCGTCAGTCCATATCTGAAATTGTTTTTTTTGTTGCTATTAATTTCTCGGGTGAAAGACGTCTCACACGCTCGGAAACTGGTGGACCAGTTGTTATTATATGATGATAAACACCCTTAGCTACCACGCCTCTCCTCTGTTTCAGACCCGTAATCGAAGGAAATTCGGCGAGAATTTTCGCAATTGAGGATGATTTGTCCAGAATGCTTACATTTATAAAAGGAGCGAATCCAACCAAACCGACGGTACCGAGACCCGTTAGAGAATCAATTATTTTTCTGTGGCGCAAATCGACATTAAATCCATAATAAGCAAGAAGATCGGCCCCAATTATCGGATAGGGCACCGATGCCCTACAAAAATTCCAGGTAATAGGACGCCTAAGTCCCAAATCCAAAATAAGTTCGCTCTCGCCGAAAGTGTTTATGCGCGAATTATTCGCGGCATAAAGCACCACGTCCGAAGGTTGAAACTTGATTTTATCATCAACCGGAATTATGGATATGTCGGAACCGGTATCGATTAAAAATTTTAGACCTGATTTACGATCCCGAATATAGAGACGTTTTGACTCTCCAACAATACCGACCGTCTCGCTTCGGCATGCTGATCCTAGTTTTCCGTATTAAAATTTTTAAATTCCGAACAATCAGTTATACATTTTAACGCTTTATCGCCAAACTTTCTGTGATAATAACATAATCCGTCCCTCTGTCGACTAGGGGAACGGTCACGAGAATGATTTCTATTATTAGATTGTAGTTTACTTCGATTCGATTTTCGGTCGCGAGAAACAGAACGGGAACGCGTTTCCGGTACTACATAAGGTTTGGCTGTCAAGGCCTCTACTCTATTGATTAATGATTCCATTTTATCAAGAAAACAATCCTCCCGAGAAACCGCAGAAACCGTGCGTTCATCAGCCTGAGCAACAATTTTATCAGCCAAAATAGCCAGGCGTGATAAATCTTCGACGTCCGAGAGAGCTAAAATTTGCCGGCAATGAGCTGGTAATTGATCGAAAAATATAGACCTAATCGTATCCTCACTACAACGGCCCCTGCCCAAGTGACGTATTTTACTTAAAATAAGGGTTGGTTTACCCTCGTTGAGAATTTCGCCTTTCAAAACTCTACGGAGTTCGCTCTCCGGAGATACCGAAAAATTCGAGATGATGCGTTCTTTTATCATTGTGTATAAATTTGGCACCTGTTCCCGAGAAGTAATCAAGTCCCCGATAGATTGTATAACCTCAAAGTCCAAAGCTGAAACAACCACACCAGCCCTGGACCGTTGAGAAGTAATCCGAGCCGCGTCCAACATAAACTCAACTTGTGCAAACCAAAGGGCAGGATCAGACCGAAAGAAACCGGGAAGGGTTGGCAACCTGACCGTATCCACAGCAACGCGATCCAAAAACTGATTGTCCAAATTCCCAAATTGACCCGAAGCACTCCGAACACCTCCCCCCGAAAGCAAGTCAGCACCCCCCGAGGCCGACAGGTTCCCAAGACCACTGGAATCGCCCACCGAGGAATCAGAAGGGTCCATAATAATTTTAAGATTCTTGTTATTTAAAGCTTCTTCCTGCGACATTTTGTTAAAAAATAACTAAACTGTGAAAATCTGAAACCGGGAAGCAAGTAGACGTCGGAATACCAGATTCGTCAAAAAAATTAATTAACCGCTCAAGGGGAAGTTCCGTTCCAAAGAGATCCAAACTAATAACAATGTTGCAACACATTTACACACGAAACAAATTCTCGACGATGCTATACAAAATGATTTGATTTAATATTATAAATCGCGTAATTAGCACTATAAGACACAGAAATATTATATTGTCAATAAATAAAGGCGTTGTTAAAACAATACGCATATTCAAATAATTATCGATTAAAGATAAGAAAAAAATTAATTAAAATGAAGTTAAATATTTTAAAACTCCATTAAACACACGCGTAAGCATGTAATATCATTTTGAACATAAAAAAATTTTAAGTAAAATTTTCTCGTTAAATAAAAATGGAAAATATTTTTCAAACGAGTGCGTAAGCACATCCAATCTATATTATTTTTATTAACTGGAAGAAAATAAAATTAGACAATATGTAAAATTTAATTCTGTGTCCCTACTAAAATAAAAATAAAACTCACGATAGTAGCCATTTTAAAACTACTAAATAAGCGACGAGTAGACCAAAGGCGACGAAGTTCTGGGCATTGGTGATCCGGCAGGCGAAATATATTTTGCAGTCTATGTGTAAACCAAAATTTCCGGAGCAACGCCCGGAGTTCCCTCGAAGACAATCCGTCAATCCTTAAGTTCCGGTACCAGCAACGTGATTCCAGTTGGTATTTCTCAGGAATTGGTCGAACAAGGGCATGAAAAAAATTAACTCTCAGGCGATAGCAAAAATTTGGAAACTGTTATATTGCTAAAGGCATAAAAAAGAGACATACCTTAAGCATGGGCTGGAATGACCTGCCCATGCGCCGTTTCCAAAAGCGTAATAAAGAAATAAGCAGGAATCACTGGATGCATTCATCAGCACGATTCCAATCGTCAGAGGCCCAAAAAAAATCGTCAAAAGTATGAAAGAAGTTCAGGTTGGTCAAAAAACCATCGTCGAGAAGATTAAAATCTTGTGGATAATTTTTAAAATATATTTGGATAGTCACTAGTTTGATGCATCCAAATTCGAGTCGTCCAAGTTGACTTTAATAAAAATGAGTCATGATGAAGTCCATGAGGTAAAATTTAGAGTTAATTTTCTCGAACAATTTTATAGATATTCGAAAAATAATAATTCCTCTTAATATGAGAAAATTTTAGGCACAAAATGTTGAGAAAAAAATCCTTGGATTGCTTTTTAAACTTTGATGCAACTCTGGATTAATAATCACTTTCAACATGTGCTCGTCGAGTGGTCACCACTGTGGGATTTTTAGGTTAAATTTGATGTAAATTTCAAATCTCAAAAGGTTTCCCACCACTTGCGTATTCAATAAAGAACAATCTTATAATTATGACAACTTGGATTTATTTTATAATATTTTAATATTTGGCGTTACATAAATTAACACGTTATGTAAAACGTTGCCAAGACTCGACTTTACTCTCTCACTGTACAGTAAGCAATGTCCCCCGTTAACACACACATTCATCTCCCACTCTCTCGCTAAGGGGTAAGGGGAAGATCGTAAGGCGGCAATTCCCCACATTTTCAATATCATTATGAAATGTCAATTTTTATTTTAATTAACTTAACTTTAAAGAAACTAAATAACAAAATAGGTAATTTTGAATGAGTCACAATAAACAATTTAAAATTAAATAAAAGAAACAATTTAAAAAAAAGAAGAAGCAAAGAAGTCGACCGCTAAGCGGCAGTAATTACAATGAGTTGAAGACAAACACAAAAATATTCAACAGATTTCAACGCCTGCGCATTCTGCAATGCGTCAAGTGTAAAGTCCTATCCACAGTTTAGCAATATTACATTTTTCATTTTAACTGAGTGAGCGCCACTGTTAACACCGGGTGCTAACACCCAGCCATTGCCGAAAACACCTTTTAGAATACAACAATGGTCATAGAAGTGCTTTACAATTAGAGAGTGTGAGTTTGTTAGAATGTGTATATTGAAACGATACTTCTACTTACAAACTACTGGCGAAGATGCTTATCCTTTAGTTCACAAAACCTCCGTCGGGCGAAAATAATTTGTTTTATTATTTAACAGAAAATCTGTGACGTCAAATACGCGCAATTTTCTTTTGGTTGTGAGATTGTACCAGACCATCCTAACACACGTACAACCTCACAACGCATTTCTTAGTCGACTTTTTAGTATTTAAAACCACGCTATAGTACTTCAAATTGTTAACAAAAAAATTTTTTAATTTAACAATTGAATTTATGTACGTATGATAGCTGCAAAATTGCGTTACTTGTTATCAGCGATGTTGCTGCAGTGTTTGTTGTCACCCCTTTTGGTTTCGTAACACTGCTGCATCATTTTCTTATAAATTTAGTGAATAGAAAGTTATAATTTTATGATTAATGTTAAACAGCAATAATATTCCGAGCTAAGAGCATTGAATTTAGCTTTAGTTAAATAGTAAGTAAAATAATTGATTTGCACTTAAGACTTGATTTTATTTATTAGTAACAAAATACCTTTTAGAATACAAGAATGGTTATA
This sequence comes from Leptopilina drosophilae, assembly GCA_032873175.1. Lineage (NCBI taxonomy): Eukaryota > Metazoa > Arthropoda > Insecta > Hymenoptera > Figitidae > Leptopilina > Leptopilina drosophilae. The sequence continues at coordinate 18,162,327 of CM065484.1, read as the reverse complement.
GAAGTGCTTTACAATTAGAGAGTGTGAGTTTGTAAGAATGTGACAATTGACTTTGACAATTCCTTATCAGGGTGACGGGTATCTCAGAGCGATGCCTAGTACTTTACAGGCTGCCTTGACGGCATGGTTGACATTTTATAATTTCGCATATAACAATTTGTTACAAAATTATACATATATTCAAATAAATTTATAAATTAATATAAAATATAAATTTATTTCAAAGCGTTATTTAATTTAAATTCTTTTGCAATTTTAAATTTTTTGTAAACTATAAAACTACATTAAATTCCAATTTCAATTTTTTTAAAATTATTAAAAAAATGTATATGAAATATAATAAAGAGAAAATTTGCTCAATTTCTATATAAGGATAATGAATATATAAAATTCCAATTCATTTAATTAATTAAATTTTAAATTTATTTCCAATTCATGTTAACAAAATATAAAAATTAATATAAATATTCAATATAAAATTTGATTAAACGAATAATCAAGTTCTCTTATCAACCCCCCCCCAAAAAAAGTAAAATCAATAGTAGGGGAGAGTGGTCCTATGTCGGCACTGTGGGTAAAGTCGGCACCCCCCTTTTTCGCAGAGATGGCGCACATGTTGATTTAGTAATTTTGTGATTTGACATGTTAATAGACACGGACATAATTTATGGACAAAAGTTCTCTTGTTGTTTAATCTATTCATCGTGAACACGTTTTTATTTTTTTCCATAAAGTGAAAATCATTTTCCTCCTTCACACGGAAGTAGCTACAGGTAAGTAAATATTTTCAAAATTCCAAATAAGTGAGTGTTTTGGTTTCTTTATTTAATGTTGTAACTGATGGATTATGTCAATTTTTTAATTAAAATTTTGTTGTTTGCGTATTGATGTAAAATTTGTATACATTGGTGATGGTCCTGAGTCGGCACCAAACAGGTGGTCCTTAGTCAGCACCTATTTAATTATTTTTTTTATGTTTCGCATTATTTTTAAAATATTTTTTGTGTTTTTTCTGTACAGATATGGGGCGCACCTTTAAACGCAAGACTCCGGTGCAAAATATTAGTTGCATTAAACGCGCGTTAGTAGCAATGAAACTCGGTATGTCTTGTAAACGAGCTGCTCAAGAGTTTCAAGTTGCACGCTCGACGTTGCAGGATCATTGGAAAAAGAATCAAAACGAATCATTAACGGATAATGACGGCACGATACCAATGGAAATAAATTTAGAGGATCTAGTTGTTGTAACTCCTGGCCATAAGATAGTAAATAATTACTTTTTTTATATCTCGGTCGAAAGTACATACTTACTTCCCTCTTCGATTTCGCAGCAGAAAGTCGAACATTTGTGTATTGGTTGATCTACGCACTCGCCATCTGTTAGAGCAAAGGGGAAATAATCCTCTACCGGTAATATTACTACTGTCGGTAAATACGAAAATTGCGAGTTCCATGGAAGTTTTAAGAATAATTTTTATTGGTATATAAAACGAGACGAAAAATTAAAAAGAAAACTTTAGGTATATTATAAGTATTAATTCAATATCCACATGTTCCGTAATAAAATTTTAATAATTTAAAAAAATATAAAATTTTCTTTAATAGAACATTCAAAATTTGAAGAACGTAAAGTTTAATATTGTAACAAATAAATTTTTTTAAAAATAGAATATTAATATTGAATGTAAGAGGGAGGCAAAGAAAAAACCAAAGAGACAGAGGCATTGAAGTGAGGAGCAAAAATGAATAATTAATAAAGGTGGACAGCTGTTAAGTGAAACACGGTTTCAATTTTGTTGACAAATAAATTAGCGAGTGTACTTTCGACCGTTTATAAAGAGAAATAGTATACAATACACAGGCAGACGATCGAAAGCCCTAAACTACACTATACGAAACTATAGTCGTAAAGTACTATACAATCATCTCGCGCAGTGCAGGGATTTCGAACATTCTACCCTTATAATTTAACATACTACTTTTTAGCTTTTTAGCTAATTATTACGTTTTGATTTTAATTGTAGGTTTTCACGAAAGAACAAGAAGACGCCTTGGAGAAACACTTATTGCATTTATCCGACATCTACTTTGGAATGACCGCAAATCAAGCTCGTTTACTAGCATACGAATTTGCTAAAAAACTTAAAATCATTTATCCGAACTCTTGGAACAAACAGCACTCTGCCGGTTTAGAATGGTTACGTTCATTCTTGAAACGGCATCCTAATTTGTCGCTAAGGCAACCAGAATCCACGAGTTTGGCCCGTATGAGTGCGTTCAACCGAATAAATGTAGCAGCGTTCTTCGCTAATTATATTAAAGTTATAGACGAAATAAAAGTTTCTTCACATAACATTTGGAACGTCGATGGAGGTCCTGTTGGTTGCGTCGGTGGTGCAAATCCATCTGGTTGGAGTAATGCTGGGCTTTTTTTTGAATTTTTAAAAGTATTTCAAACTTTTACAAGATGTACCGTCGAGAATCCTGTTCTCCTGTTACTTGATAATCACGAAAGTCACTGCGCACTGCCAGTTCTCGAATACTGTCGCGCTAACGGGATTCATGTTGTTTCTTTTCCCCCCATTGTTCCCATCGACTTCAACCCTTAGACGTCAGTGTTTTTGGTCTTTTCAAATCTGCTTTAAATATACAATTTGAGTCGTTTATGCGTATGAACCCTGGTCGTGTTATTTAGATTTTTGATATTCCTTCCTTGGTATCCCGAGCGCTTGAAATTGGTGCTACTGAAGTGAATATTAAATCAGGTTTTAAAGCAACTGGCATTTGGCCAATCGACTCTGATATTTTCAAAGATATCGACTATTTACCAAGCTCAACGACCGATCGACCTAACCCAGAAAACAATATCAATCCTAGCGCCGTGATTGAAGAAGTGGTTGATGTAGAAGGTAACGTTGAAGCGATTATGGCAAACAAAGCATCAATTAATGAGGAAGAATCAATAATTCCTTCAAATAAGACCACCAGGTTGCTTTCTTTGTCTTCATCCTCGAAATTTCTAAATGACACCTTGGAAAGTATGTCGCCATTTCCGAAAGCGCCACTCCGTAAAACGGCAGGGGCACGACGAGGCCGAAAGCCAGGCAGAACGACAATTTTAACAGCTGATGCCGAAATAAGTCGTATCGCTACAGAAGAACAGGAGCGTCAATGTAAGGAAAAAAAAAAACAAGAAACCACGAGGAAGACCGAAGAAAAACAAAACAGGTTTTGAAAAACAAACGAAAACGATACAAGAACGCCAGTCTCCTCAACCTTCCACAAGTGGATTACATCTGCGCTCTCGTTCACAACAAAATGTAGGACGCCCTACGTACTATGAATCTGACGACAGTAGCGACTGATTGTCTCTTTTTAATTAATTTTTTTTCTTCAATTTTTAACATTGTCATAAAAAAATTTATTCTGCTTTTTTATAATATAGTAATAAACCAGTGCTTTAATTCGTAAACGAAAATAACCAAATAGTGAGTAATTTATTCTCCTAAATGTTTTAAATATGTTTTAATTCAGCTTAAACGTAAACATTATGGTCTTTTTTCTTATATTCAAGCAAGAAAAGGGTGCCGACTTAGGACCACTATTTTAAAAAATTGACAAAATGCACCTTTTCACTTTTCATTGCATAAAAATTACAAAAGCCATTCGATATCGTTCTCAATAACATATACTTGTAGGAAAACGATCGCTGAACACAACTAAAAACTCACCAGAGTCAAAAAATTCAATTTTCTTATTATTTTCATCCAAATACCTTACTATGCCGACTTAGGACCACTCTCCCCTACTAATACTAATTTAGGTATGTCAATACCTAAAGCAACAACTTCACCTAATTTATTAGGAATAGAACGTAAAATTGCATAAGGCTACGGTTTCATGATGAGCAGAAAGCAGAATGCAAAGCAGAATTTCGTGAGAGTGAAAAGGATAGTGATATCTGACTATCTCTCTTGCACTCACGAAATTCTGCTTTGCATTCTGCTTTCTGCTCATCATGAAACCGTACCCTCAGGCAAAGAAAATATCATTAAGGATGAATATGAACCGGTGTAACTATTGGATTCGCAAAATTAAAATTTTCGGGATTCCCTAAAAGGCTAAAATATAAGAGGTAGAGGTAAAAGTAGGGGAGAGTGGGGCAAACCGGACCGGTGGGTAAACCGGACCCCCCTCAATATTTGCGAAATGGCGAAATTGTCAAAAGTGCTATTTAGAAGTTTGAAACAACCATTATTATTATTATATATATTAATCTCCGTATTCTTTCATTCATTCTGTCCGCAAGAATTCCGTCCGCCCTCCTGCTGTGCTTTTGATGACAGAGAAGAGTTGGAGAGAGAAGTTTGTCAGAGTATATAAGAGAGAAATCATGATACAGAGAAGGAGTGGGAAGTATCGTCTTTTCTTTCAGTTTAGAGTAGAAGCGAGAGAGAGAGGCGAACATTTAAGAAAGTAACGCCTACTTTTTTTGGTTTGAGCATCATGGTTTTCTGTATTCTCAGTGACAGATATTAGAATAAATAAATGAAATGAATTCAATATAAATTTTTTTTTAATTGAGAGATAAAATATTATCAATCTATCCAAGAAAGGTTCGAATAAAAAACAATCTGTTTACGTTTCAACGACACAGTCGTCCTTTTCAGAAACGAAAAAAATGTCACAAAATTTGTTCAATCAAATGAACGTGTACATTGCTGGACGAAGACAAGATTGATAATATTTCATCTCTCAATTAAACAATTTTAACCAAGTGATAAATTCAACATCATTATAAATTTTTTTTATTTCATAATCATATTTTTAAAGAAATATAATTTGATAATAACTGCAAAAATAGTAAATTATATATTTCTTGATTACAATTTTAAACAAGTTTTTTTAAATGTAAAAATATGTGTGCAAATTTCGAATATTCTATCCTTTCAATGAGAATTAATATGAAGGAATGATTTGATTCCAATTTCGAGTTTACGCAAAATTGAAGTATCTGGAAAACTCTAATTTATACATTTTTTTCCTTTTTCTTACCTTATTTTTTATAAATAATTTACATTTTATTCCCAAAAAGTGCATTTTTGAGTTTCATTTCCAAATTAAAAAATATATAATTTCCAATATTTTTTATTTATAAATTTAATATTTTAAGTCGAGTGTATTTTTTATTTATTTTTTAAAATTACTATATTTTGAAATTACATTTTAAACTTGAACATAAATTGATTCCATGTAACTACATTGTGTATAGATTTTTAGGTCTTAAAACAATAAACAATATTATTATATTTTCATGCTTATTTACTTATAATTGATTTTTATTTCTCGTGAAAAAGCTATGTAGTCCTTTAAATAATAAAATTTTCTAAAATGTATTAAACAATTTGTGTATCTGTTTATAGATCTTGCTTTCGTGTGAACATGATACCTTCCATAGATTTTCTTGAATTCGGATGAAATTTTGAGGGCTTATTTATCACATTAATCTTTCAAAATGGACAAAAGGAATATAGAATATATCCCACACAAAAATTTTACAGTTGTTTTTTTCAAAAACTTGTTCAAGTAAAAAAAAATTTTTAGCAAAATCTAAATTTATCTATATATATAAAATCACACTTTTGTCTGTACATTGCTCAGAACTTTAAATTTCGCACATAATTATTCGTTTTAGGCATCAAGGATTCCAAATATACCAATAAAAAATTTCGTGTATGTATGTATGTATGTATGTATGTGTGTCGGTATGTCACAGAATCTTTGTTCGCGAATCACTTAAAAACGGCTGAACCATTTGAAACCAAATTTGGCAAAATGTTAGACCTTGGGCCAAGGAAGGTTTATAAATTTACAGATTTGAAAAATATTAATTAGAACCGGAGATATTCAATTTTTTCGAAAAATTCAAAAATCAAAAATTTTCAAATTTTACATTTTTTTAAAAAATGCTTTCAAATATTCTATGATTGAGTTTAACATGTTATTGAGTCACATTTTAGAATAGTTTTGCCAAAAATAATGTCCTTTAACTAAGATGTAAGTATAAAATTTTTTTTTTTAATTTAAAAAAAAGATTTATAATTATTAACAATTGATACAATATTCACATCATTATAAAATAATTTTTATTTATATTTTATTTATTATTATTAAAATTATTTTTTTGAAAATTTATGAAAATCGAAACAATCGACTACGAATGCAACTTCATGTAATTTGACTGTCATAACAAATTGTCAGACTACAGAGTTGCAAACGTAATTTAAAAATGTTTAAATAATATTGTTATTTTTTGGATTAAATATTGCATAAATTCAGTTAGTAATTCAATTAAATATAAATTTTTGAGATTAATATTTTTAATATATTTAAGGAAATAATCAAGAGAAAATGGGATCAATAGAGATTTTCGGTAATAAAAGTTTTTCAATATTATATAGAATCTAAATATATAGTATATTAAATATATTAATTTTTTTTAAACATTAATATTAAGTTATTAAATATAAAATAAAAAATAGAGGAGTTAACTGATGAACAATTCTTGGAGGCATATGACTTAGGATTAGATTATGAGGAGATACCACGTGGAAAACACAAGATTGAGTGGGAAAGTGAAGAAGCATCAAAATTCAGAGTAATTCTTCCAAAATGTGTTGAAAAAACGTCAAAAAAAAGGGAATTAAGAAAGAAAACAACGGGAAATCAGTAAAAAGTAAAAAGGTTTTTAATTTTTTCGGCATAATGAATTTAATATTTATTTATATTTGTTTTTTAGTAAATATTTTTTAAATTTATTTATATGTATATATATATCTTACTTAGAGAATAATTTAATCTAAATTTCTTACAGTATGAGATGCGATGGGCGTTTTTAATATGTGTACAAATTATTCTCCACGATAATTAAGTAATATTAAAATTAACATATTTTACATGGAATTTAATTTAGAAAAAAGTTTTTTAGTTTCACTAAGCTTTTGGAGAATAATTTAAGGACTTGCAAAAAACACCCAATATTGGTTACCTCCACGTGGTGCATCTCGGAAACAATATCATTGAAATGCTTTTCTTTAAGCATTTTTTAAAAATCACAGTAGATATTATCTCTTTAATTTCCTTAAAATTTTATTTTTTATGAAATTTTGAAAAGTTAAAAACTTAATAAAATTTTATTTCAATGAAATTGGCTGAATACCAATAATAATTCTGGTCAAGTTAAATTCTCTGCTATTTCTCGGTTTTCTGCGCTGTTAGTAAACACTCTGTTAAATTTATGAGTAGAAACTAAAACCCGTCGAAGACGGGTACGACAGCTAGTATATAATAAAATTGAAATTTTTATGTCAAGACGAATCGATAAGTATATATAAAGTATAAATATTTAAATATTTTTAAATAAGCTTAGGACCATTAAAAAGCGTTTATTTGTTAACCCTCACGGGCTCGAGCCGGGTCCCTCGGACCCGCAGGAAAGTTTTTTTTTCTACTTCCGGTTAAGAAAATATTATTAGAAAATCAACTTTACATTAGACTTAAGGCCGTAAAAACACACATTTTTCACTTTTGTAAAAATTTTTTAATTCATAAAATACTCTGGAAAATTCCCTTTTAACTTACGTAAAGACTCAAGCCGGGTCTGAGGGACCCGGGTTATAATTGCGTATAAAAAGTTAGTAATTTTTCTGCAATATTGCATTATTTTGTAATGTTCAACATCACCTACTGTAATAAGTGTAAACGTATCCCACATAATTCCGGAAGTGACGTGGTGCGAAAAATATAGTGCGTGTTGTACGTTTTTTGGAAAATTCCATTCCTAAAAGTTAAAGAACAGAAAATCGATCAGATTTTCTTAAAAATCGGTACTCAGGGGTTTTTAGGGTCGCTGATTACAAATTTGATGTCAGAATTAAAAAATTCAATATGGCGGTCGTTAAAAATTTTTTTTTTAGTTTTACGTCTAAATAAAGATAATTATTATTAGGTAATTCAGCTAATGATTTTTTTCAGATGTTTTATATTTCTACCATTATTTTATATTACTATTTTTTAAACTATTATATATATATATATATATATATATATATATATATATATGTAACATACATATAATATATAAAATGTTTATATAATTATTTATACATTATACGGTGATTTGTCTGAAAATATTTTTTTGTTCTTTATATTTTTTATATTATTTTTTTATTATAAATAATGTTGTTTTTAAAACTATTTTTTAAAATAATTTCTCTAAAATGATACAATTATATGTTAAATAAAAAATATTAACAATTTTGCTATCAAATTTTTTATTTCTATTGATTTTAAATACCGGGTCCCTCGGACCTGGCTTGTGCGCACAGGCGGAAAAACGAACTCGAGCCCGTGAGGGTTAATAATTTATTCAAATTTTTGTTAAACGTTAGAAATGAGGTTTCTATCAAAATATCTGAATAAAATGTTAGCCAAATCACTTCTATAAGAACTTATTCTTTTCACAATTTTATAATTTTTTAATAATTAAAAAAAAAATTCAGTTTTTATTAATTTTTTTTTGTTTTCCATTCACCAAAAAATGGATAGTTTCTCACTTCTGACCGTGTTAAGTATATGTTTTATCCAAAATTATTAGAACTTTTCTTAAGGAAAAATCAAACAGACAGTCGGAACCAAATTAAGTCCGATTACGTATTATTGTAGGGGAGACCGGGGATAAACCGGACAAGTCAAATATTTCCGAAACCGTAAAGAATTTCAAACCGTGTAAATAACCTATGTACGCATAATTTCGTGATGCAAATGCTGCATGAGGTTTTAGGGACGTGTCATTTTTCTTGTAATAATAGTTGCCGTTAATATGTGAAAATGTCATTTTTTGAGGTAAAAGTAAAAAAAATTTTCTCATTTTTTAGGGTTTTTATCGTTAAAATTAAAGTCCAAATATCACACAGCAATTTTTCTTTTAGCTGATGGTGTACTAAGTTTAGTATAAAAAGAGTTTAATAAAAAACGTTAAGAAGAAAAAATATATTTCAGTTTAATTATTAGATGACGGTGTGGGGCTGAATCGGACATCGTGATAAAAAACAACCAAATCTTTGAATACTTTAATTTATTTTATATTAATTAACTATTTTATATTATATTCTTTGCATAGAACCACTTTAAAACTAAATAAATAAAGAATTTATTTTAAAACTCGAATTTGCATCGAGTTGCTGCAAATAGACAAGTCTGAAAACTGTAATTCATTTTATATTATATTAATTACCGATTTTACATTTTATATTATATTCTTTGTATAGAACTACCTACATTTAAATAAGAGAAGAATTGATTTGACTTTTCTACAAAAAAAAACGAAAATTTGTGTCTTATTCTTTAATTAATTAGCCGTGTCTGATTTATCCCCATGGGGTGTCCGGTTTAGCCCCACCAATTTTCGGATTTTTGTTTTTGAGGTAGTCATCTTCGAAGCAACATATCTCCAAAGCTACTGTAGTTTTTCTACATCGAACAAGTGCGATTTGTAGGTAAAGGTATAAGCTTCAAAACGGTATATTACCCTTTAGCAAAAAAAATTTTTTTGTATGAGTTTTTTGGCCAAAGAACAAATCCGTCCAGTTTAGCCCCGGTCTCCCCTATTTTTAAAGAAAAAGCCCAATGAACACGTTCTATAATTATTCTATAACATGAAAAGAATATAGGTCTTGAAAATTTGTACCAATAAATAATACACAATCTTATTTTAACAATTATTATAAAGCATATTTTGTTATCAATATAAATAATATTTTATGCGAAAAGTAAATTTATATTTATTTAATAATTCTTTAAATAATTTTATGTGGTTTGGTAAAGTAATAATTAGTTGTAACTGTGCAACAACAAAAATCTCTATTCTAGATCTGTGTTTCGAGACGCCTAATAGATCTTTCATTTCTTACTGGATTTAGAAGCAAGAGATTTTTACTTGTCCAAATGTAAAGAAATTTCACGCGCGCCAAGGCGCGCGTAGACAGCTAGTGTGTAGTATACCTTATTTTTTTCAATTTGCCATTTTTAACTTTTGTTTGTGCAACGCACAGCAACGCAAGCAAAAGTTTTTTTTAGGTTTTTTTCTACACTTTTCCGAATTTTTACTTAAGGAAATTCTGAGGAAATCGTGTAATATTTCAAAATATTAGGTCTTGGGTTTTGAAGGTACACACCTCAAGAATATTTACCACCAAAAACTTTCATGAATTTGCAAAGCGTTTCCTTTTGACAAACATTTATTCTTAAAATGGGCCTGTGGGGCAAAGCGGACCGTTTTCGGTGGGGAAACCGGCCATAGGATATTTCCCTTGAATTAAAGTTTCATAAAAATTATTTTTAAATAAAATGTTTCTTTTATTAAAATATTTACTTACAATGAAAAATAATTGTCTTTCAATAAGAATTGGACCCTTTAATATTGTTTCTCTGATAATGACAAACATTTTTATTTTTTTATTTAAAAAAATCTTTATTTAATTTTTTATTTTATTCAATCCCGAATTATTATTTTCATTACTACAACCATTGTTTACATGATTCTTTATGTTTTTTATTATTGTAGATTAGGGTCAGAATTTCTCAAACGGATCACCTAAAACTAAAAAATTTTCTTTTTGAACTAAAATAATGTTTTTTGACTCTTAATATGGTTAAAAAAATCCCTAAAAATATTAACCAAAAAAAAATATTGTAAAAGTTATTAACAATTGAATTTTTTCGTACTGCTAAATTAACAAATTTTTTTCTCGAGTTCTTGTTGACGGATTTTAAAATTAAAAAATGGGTTTTTTTCGTCTTGAATTGCACTATTTGAATATATTTTTTTTTGTTTTTAATTTTTTTCATTTTTTATAACTTTTTATGTAATTTGTTTATAAAATGTTAATAAACAAATATGTTCTTCACGTCCTAACAAAAAAATTAAAATTGCATTCTATTCCTTAAATCTCTCCAAGTGTAAAACCGTTTCGAAAAAAAATGAGCCTCAATTAGAAAAAAAGTTATTAATTAAAAACTGCAGCTGTGTAGAGCCTGCATGCATGTGCAAGGAATTTTGTCTTGAAATTTATTATTTTATTATTATTATTATATTATTATTATATTATGTATTTATTTTTTTTGTCTTGGAATTTATGACATTATCAAACAATATATTTCCACATTAAATATAAGTTTGTCTGCAAAAAAAATTCTGTTCATAAAAAGGAACCAACGTTATCTATTTGTTAATTAACATTGTTTGCAACAATTTAAATAAATTGTATTATACATTATTATTTATCTGGTGGTCATCTGGACTAATTTAAATTGATTTGAATCATCTGCAATAAAAATATAAAAACATGATTTTTTCTAAAAATATTGTAAATTGTTAACTTTGAGTTTAAAAAAAATATATTAAAAATTTAAAATTAAAAAATTGGTATCGTGGGATCTCTTGAAAAATTTATTCCCTTTAATTTAAGACCAAGACCATAAAAATCCGATAAAATTTGTAGGTTACTGACAAATTTGAACAGTAAATTGTAAAAAATGCCAATGTGCGCGGGGCGAGTTTAACGTCATATAAGACCCTACACAGCTGCAGTTTTTAATTAATAACTTTTTTTCTAATTGAGGCTCATTTTTTTTCGAAACGGTTTTACACTTGGAGAGATTTAAGGAATAGAATGCAATTTTAATTTTTTTGTTAGGACGTGAAGAACATATTTGTTTATTAACATTTTATAAACAAATTACATAAAAAGTTATAAAATTAAAAAATTAAAAACAAAAAAAAATATATTCAAATAGTGCAATTCAAGACGAAAAAAACCATTTTTTAATTTTAAAATCCGTCAACTAGAACTCGAGAAAAAAATTTGTTAATTTAGCAGTACTAAAAATTCAATTGTTAATAACTTTTACAAAATTTTTTTTTTTTTTTGGTTAATATTTTTAGGGATTTTTTAACCATATTAAGAGTCAAAAAACATTATTTTGGTTCAAAAAGAAAATTTTTTAGTTTTAGGTGATCCGTTTGATAAATTCTGACCCATTATGTAAATGCAATATTATAAATAAAAAACCAAACGGTCCGGTTTGCCCCATGGGGGTCCGGTTTACCCCCGGGGGTGAGGCAAACCGGACTGTTTGCAAAATTTTTTAAAGTTAACACAGCAACTAAACAATAAAAGATGAAGTATAGATGTCTGTGGGATAAAGTTACGCAATTAAATGATCTTTCAAACAAGCCCTCGAAAAATGAAATCGGTTGATTAGTTTAGTCACAAGAGGCAAAAAACCGTTAGGCGGTCCGGTTTGCCCCACTCTCCCCTAATATTATTAATATAATTAATAAAACTAATAAATCTTTCGTAAGGAAATATTTATGGAAAGGAATCTAATTTAAATCCCCATTAACCCATAAAGGGTCTAGACCCATACATATGTAATATAAAGAAAATAAATGGATTAAAACAATAACCATAATTACCTATAAAAATGACCTAAAAGTTGCAGCCCCTATTATTATTAAAAATATAATTCTTAATAATAACATAACTCTTAATAATTTCATATTTAAGGATAAATCATTTTATATGACCTTATATATAAATCTCGTCCAATATGCACAGATTCATATGCGCCTCACAGATGCACAGTGCTTTTACCGATTCTCTCTGGAAAATATTATTGTTTTGCAAATTTGTCTGTGCATAATTGGATTTTTTTTATATTGTTGACAAGAAGGAAAATTTAAAAAGTTATTTTTATTAAAATGCTTCTAATTTCACAATTTCCTGGGACTTAACGACAATTGATCTGTGCGATATTTAAGGTAGGACTATTACCTGTGTATAGTTTCTTTGATTAACCGGGGATCATTCTCCGATAATTATTGTTGTTTAAATTTTTAGGTTACCTAGGGATTGAGTGGGGTTATTCACTTTATCTTTTCTTCCTTTATTAAAGACATACAGTATCAGTTGACGGTGGTTTAGCCTGGTGGCCTCGTACCCCGTGGTTGATATTGTTTGCCAATTTCTAAGTAAATTCTCCGTATTTAGCCTGGTAGGCTCGTATTTTGGTAAAATTTGCATTTTCTTTGATTATTCAACTACTACTACTACAACTTCAACTACTCTGTCACTGGCCACCATTTGATAAATTTGTTACAAAAGTTTAAAGTTCAGTTAAGTTAATTGTAATTTCCGATTGTTCAAGCTGAAAGAGAGTTAAACATAAATTATTTTGAGGTTACCTTTTTCCCTTTTTTTGTATTTACCCTGATTTCGTTATATAATTTGTAATAGGTTACCAACCCCTTTACAAATTGTAAATTCCCGAATTTTGGTGAAAATAAATAATATAATTTTAAATTAAACCAATTAATTCTATTTATTGAAAATTATGATCTTTTTTCCTTTTTGCTATTTATTGTATCGGTTGTCCCGGTAAATTATTGAATTCTATAATTAAAAAAATTTTTTTTTTGGTATTTTATTGTCCCTGAAAGACTAGCGCCCTAGGAAAAATTTACAAATAGAACTCTTGATTCCGAAGTTGGACGAGAATATAAGTCTTTGGCCAATTTGTTGATTTTGATTAAATGAAACAGAGCTGTGGCACAATAAAAAAACGTTCAAGGGCTTAAAAATACGTACACTCGAGTACTTTTAATAGCAGGTTGGCGTTTTTGAAAATCCAATATGGCGACTTAATTACAAGCGAAGAAAGTCAACAAAATGAACAAATAATATCGTTAATAAAAATTACAAAATTCAAGGAAAAAAATTAAACGAAACTTTTTTAAACGTTTTAAAGGTCGCTTAAGAAAAGTCTTAATCCAAAGTCAGATTTGGATTAGAGTTAATAATTTTAAAATGTCGGAAGCAAAATAGTGGACAAAGGACCCCGCACAAAATGCATTGGAATTGGCTTACCGTTAATTTTGTTCAAATTTTCAGAATTAGTAGTTCTAAGTGTCCTAATTAAAGATATAATTTTGTTAAACTCAAAACTTCACTTGTTTGGCTGAAAACAGGGGGTGAAAGTACCCCCTGTCTAAGGCATGAAATGAACATTTCAGTGCTTTTAGCCAAATAAACCATTATTTTTGGTAAGTTTAATGTCAGAAGTCACCAATATACATAAAGAGAGAACTCTTAATGTTAAACAAATAAAAATGTAAAATATCAACCCTCAAAAACTACCCCTTGTACAGTTAAAACCATATAGAAAAGGAAAAAACTATTTTAATCACAGAAAATATTTTTATAAATAAAATATTGACTTTTCATTTACTAATACATATGAGATGTCATATTTACCCTTACAAACAACCCCAACAACAACAAAAAGCAACCCCTTTTATATTTTAAATAAATCCAGTAAACCAGATAAATGAACAGTTTAAACAGAGAAAGACTTTTGAAAATCGACTGGAAGTAATTATTTAATCTTCCGTGATTTTCAGTGCAATGTTCAAAATAAAAAAGTACCCTTATGAAAAAAACAACCCCTTAAGATTTAAAGTGAAAAAAGTAAAAAATCCATTTCAACCAAAGAAAACTATTAAAAATAGTAAACAGTTTATTATGTTTGTAGTTGTTAAAGAAACTACCTCCTATATGTAACAAAAATAAAATATTATTTTAAATATTCGACGCTATTTATAATAAACATCCCTCTAAGTATTAGGCTCATAGAAAGAAAATAACTCATTGAAGATATTGCATGTCTTTAGGCTTGTGAAAACTCTCAAATGTTTTGTTTCAATCTTATTATATTGTTCAAAAACATGCCTGCATTCGCTAGAAAAACATTTTCTACCCAGAGTACGCCATGTGGAGGCTGCAGGTACAAGATTTTGCACTCCTTTTCTTGTTAAAAATAAAATCTCACCTATTTACATATCTCACCTATTTACATATATACAAGTTGCACTTAGTAGCAAATCTTATTTTAAGGACTTTGCTGCAATGCATCCAAAAAAACTATTCATTGACAGGGTTGTTTCTGTTTCCTGCATCTAACACGCTGTCCAAAAGATCCGTCCAAGGGTATTTCACGTGTTCTTCGTGACGAGCATATCCGAAGTACCATAAAACACTTGCAACGTGAGCACAAGTACCTAAAGTTCTTGCACCCGACTTACAAGTGCAATAGTAACCACGGATAGGTTGCTGCTGTTCACCTCTATTTTCTTCAAGATCATAAAGTATCCATAGCTGATGTCGCGTAGCATTTCGAAATCTGGAATAAATGCGCATTCTTATTAAACCAGGTTCATTCATCAAAGCATCTAGTTGTAATTCTTCATTACCATCTCTATGGACTTTATCCTGAATATAAGATGATGCCAAGTTTACTTGGTATACCCCGAATGTCAAGTGACGCAAATACTCCATAGAAAGATGAGGAAAATATGGAAGATCGTTTTCGTTTAAATGCACCCACTGTGCGTTTCTTCGGAAAAGTTCCTCTTCTTCAACCCTTGTTTTTAATTCATTTGCTGTTTCAGCTTTTAATAACATTTCTGTTATTATACAATCCGACACCAGAAAATCGTAAAGTAATTGTCATCATCGACGGTACTTACGCAAAAATTGGGAAATCTAGCAATTTTCAAACTTTACGACAATCGTTTAATCTTCACAAGAGTTTTCATCTTGTTAAGCCCATTCTTTTGGTGTCAACGAATGGATACATTCTTGACATTCACGGACCATACTTTTCAGACGCACGAAATAACGACGCCAACATTTTAATACAAGAATGTGAAAGAGATGGTGCTCAAATCAGAGAATGGTTAGACGAAGGCGATATAATTATTGTTGATAGAGGGTATCGCGATGCGATTCCTTTTCTTGAACGGATGGGTTTAATACCCAAAATGCCACCGTTGTTGGGTCGTAATAAACGACAATTCTCTACTGAGGATGCGAACGAAGCTCGGTTAATCACAAAAATAAGATGGTTAGTAGAATCGCGAAACGGGCACTTGCAATCTATTTTTAAAATATTTGGTAAACCCATATCAATGACACATGTTCCTCATCTTGGTGATTTTTATCGCATTGCTGGCGCGATAATAAATAAATATCGTGGTTTAATAGAAATGGAAGTAGCTACAGTTGAATTAGCAACAGAAATGTTATTAAAAGCTGAAACAGCAAATGAATTAAAAACAAGGGTTGAAGAAGAAAAACTTTTCCGAAGAAACGCACAGTGGGTGCATTTAAACGAAAACGATCTTCCATATTTTCCTCATCTTTCTATGGAGTATTTGCGTCACTTGACATTCGGGGTATACCAAGTAAACTTGGCATCATCTTATATTCAGGATAAAGTCCATAGAGATGGTAATGAAGAATTACAACTAGATGCTTTGATGAATGAACCTGGTTTAATAAGAATGCGCATTTATTCCAGATTTCGAAATGCTACGCGACATCAGCTATGGATACTTTATGATCTTGAAGAAAATAGAGGTGAACAGCAGCAACCTATCCGTGGTTACTATTGCACTTGTAAGTCGGGTGCAAGAACTTTAGGTACTTGTGCTCACGTTGCAAGTGTTTTATGGTACTTCGGATATGCTCGTCACGAAGAACACGTGAAATACCCTTGGACGGATCTTTTGGACAGCGTGTTAGATGCAGGAAACAGAAACAACCCTGTCAATGAATAGTTTTTTTGGATGCATTGCAGCAAAGTCCTTAAAATAAGATTTGCTACTAAGTGCAACTTGTATATATGTAAATAGGTGAGATATGTAAATAGGTGAGATTTTATTTTTAACAAGAAAAGGAGTGCAAAATCTTGTACCTGCAGCCTCCACATGGCGTACTCTGGGTAGAAAATGTTTTTCTAGCGAATGCAGGCATGTTTTTGAACAATATAATAAGATTGAAACAAAACATTTGAGAGTTTTCACAAGCCTAAAGACATGCAATATCTTCAATGAGTTATTTTCTTTCTATGAGCCTAATACTTAGAGGGATGTTTATTATAAATAGCGTCGAATATTTAAAATAATATTTTATTTTTGTTACATATAGGAGGTAGTTTCTTTAACAACTACAAACATAATAAACTGTTTACTATTTTTAATAGTTTTCTTTGGTTGAAATGGATTTTTTACTTTTTTCACTTTAAATCTTAAGGGGTTGTTTTTTTCATAAGGGTACTTTTTTATTTTGAACATTGCACTGAAAATCACGGAAGATTAAATAATTACTTCCAGTCGATTTTCAAAAGTCTTTCTCTGTTTAAACTGTTCATTTATCTGGTTTACTGGATTTATTTAAAATATAAAAGGGGTTGCTTTTTGTTGTTGTTGGGGTTGTTTGTAAGGGTAAATATGACATCTCATATGTATTAGTAAATGAAAAGTCAATATTTTATTTATAAAAATATTTTCTGTAATTAAAATAGTTTTTTCCTTTTCTATATGGTTTTAACTGTACAAGGGGTAGTTTTTGAGGGTTGATATTTTACATTTTTATTTGTTTAACATTAAGAGTTCTCTCTTTATGTATATTGGTGACTTCTGACATTAAACTTACCAAAAATAATGGTTTATTTGGCTAAAAGCACTGAAATGTTCATTTCATGCCTTAGACAGGGGGTACTTTCACCCCCTGTTTTCAGCCAAACAAGTGAAGTTTTGAGTTTAACAAAATTATATCTTTAATTAGGACACTTAGAACTACTAATTCTGAAAATTTGAACAAAATTAACGGTAAGCCAATTCCAATGCATTTTGTGCGGGGTCCTTTTAAAACTCTTTAAAATCGCTCAAAAATGGTTACTCGGGGGTTTTCAAGGTCGCTGATTACTAATATGACCTAAGTTTTTAAAAATTAAAAATGGCGGATCCAATATGGCGGTCAATTTTTTGAGAATTTATTAAATTCATTCCAAACTTCTCCTATGGGATTTTTATGTCGCTGATTACAAATATGACCTTAGTTTTTAAAAATGTTAAATGGCGGATCCAATATGACGGCCAATTTTTCGAGAATTTATTATAAATTTATCAAATTTGTTCGAAAATTTCCTTTTAGGTCTTTTATATTCTATATTTTATATTCTATATTCTAATGAATAAGTACATACAAAACAGGCATGGCTTGTTAATTCAAGAAAAGCTTTAACTGTTCAACGGTACTTAAACGCAACTACACCTTTGAGCATAATGCATTATGAAAGAGTTTAAAATTAATCGGACAATTTAAATTGCCTGTTTTCGAATAAATATTTGTAAAAAGCAATCTTCAAAATCTTGAAAAACAATTTATAATCCAGTTGGCTAAATTTTTCTTAAACTTTTCTGTCGTTTTAGATTGAATTTTAATTTTTCTAATTTCATGTTAAATTTTTGAATTCGGCTACATATTATTTTAGCATTTTAGTATATTAGTAGAAAGCCCATGAATCAGTACTCAGCAACATATAAAAAATTGGATCCACCATTTAAAATTTTCCAACTAAGGTCATATATGTAATCAGCGACCTATAAAATCCCTTAGGAGAAGTTTAGAACGATTTAAATGTATTCTCGAAAAATTTGACTGCCATATTGGATCCGCCATTTTTAATTTTTAAAAACTTAGGTCATATTAGTAATCAGCGACCTTGAAAACCTCCGAGTAACCATTTTTAAGCGATTTAAAACAGTTTTGAAATTTGTCCAACATTTGCTTCTGACTTTTTAAATTTTTAACTGTAATCAAAATCTGACATCGGATTTTTATTAAGCGACCCCTAGAACGTTTAAAAAAGTTTCGTTCAATTTTTTTCCTTGGATTTTGTAATTTTTATTAACGATATTATTTGTCGATTTGTGATTTTGTTGACTTTTTTCACTTGTAATTAGGACGTCATATTGGATTTTCAAAAACGATTACGTGCTATCAAAAGTACAGGATTGTACGTATTTTTTAAGCCCTAGAACGTTTATATATATTATAACCTTTATTTTATTTTTTTATTTAACCTCCTTACTATTTGAGGTTATTAGAAGTTATTTTCTAACCTAAAAATCCGGCGAGAAAATGATAGTTCAATTTTATTGGGACTCACTGTCAATTCGACGTCGACCCCGCATAGCTCCTCGTCTAGACATGGCACACAAAAACGTATTTAACAATTTTTTAATTTTATTCGGCGTGAGGCCTGATACACTATCAAAACGAGAATGCCAAATATGGCCGTGTGTTTAGATACGAGAGCGTTGCTACACGCGCGCTTCTTGTTAGTTTTTATGTGAGTCCCCGACGTACTATTTATAACATTTTATTGAATATATGAACGATTGCGCAATTTTCTGCGCTGAGGGGGTTCATTAATTATATCCGGGTTTCTTTCGGAGTTAGAATTAATTTCCGAATCCGAATTTTCTACTTCAGGTTCAGGATCTGACCAAACTATCTCCGACAATTCTCGATCTAACCGTCTGTCTTCTTCCGAATCGGTCGGTTCTAGTTCCTGTTCGAAAGCAGAATACGACTGAAGATGAGAAGCATGATATCTTCCTACTAATCGACCATCAGTCGAAGATAATTCATTAACATTCGGAGAGATTACTTTTACAACTATAAAATGGCCATAAAATGATGGAGCTAATTTACTAGCAAACCGATCCTGCCTACGAGACAACACATGTAGGGGTTTCTTAACTAACAAGTAAAACTACCCAAGTGTCAGACGCCGAATTTATTCAAACTTTGCATACGTCAAGAGGGATGAAAAATAAGATATACGTGCTTTTTTATATCGGCGGATATTGACTTTAAAGGGTAGAAACTACCCTTTTAATTTTAAGGGATGTAAATTCAATAGTTATCTTAAAATTGCTTAAATTCGATGGAAACTGGTTACTCGGGGGTTTTTGGGATCGCTGATTACGAATTCGATGTCAGTTTTTCAAAATTCAAAATGGCGGTTCCAAAATGGCGAACGAGATTTCTAAAAATTGCTTAAATTCGATGGAAACTGGTTACTAGGGGGTTTTTGGGGTCGCTGATTACGAATTCGATGTCAGTTGTCAAAAATTCAAAATGGCGGAACCAATATGGAGGACGAATTTTTTAAAAATTGCTTAAATTCGTTGGAAACTTGTTACTTGAGGGTTTTTGGGGTCGCTGATTATGAATTCGATGTCAATTTTTCAAGATTTAATTCAAACTTTTTATTCTTATCATTGCTTGAAAAATTGTGCCCAAGTCTGCGACTCATGCACAAATGCCGTTGTGAAATGTGCATGGTGCAAAAAATCATTGTGCATAAAGCAATTTTTCATTGATTATCATTACTGTAAAGATTATTCTGTGTTAATGGAATAGAGTTTTAATTCAATTGATTTGGATGTATATGGTAAATTAAATTCAAACGGCCTTTTTCAAGGCCATAAAATTATGTAACCAGTTTCCATCGAATTTAAGCAATTTTAAGATAACTATTGAATTTACATCCCTTAAAATTAAAAGGGTAGTTTCTACCCTTTAAAGTCAATATCCACCGATGTAAAAAAAACACGTATATCTTATTTTTCATCCCTCTTGACGTATGCAAAGTTTCAATAAATTTGGCGCCTGACACTTGGGTAGTTTTACTTGTAAGTCACCTATTACGAAGTGTAAGTCTCTTCGCCCACGATTATAATATTTTGCCAGTTTGACGAATGCTTGATCCTGATTTTGACAAGTTTTCTCTCTTAAATCGTTTAATAAAGTTATACGAGTTGTCCGTTCAGCAATATCAGCGACTGGCAACTCGTTTTCCCCTTCCATAAGACGATGTCTAGACCTTAAGGGCATTGGCTCTCTGCCAAAATTGAGAAACGCAGGAGTTACACGATTGGTACTGTGTAATGCCGTGTTGTAAGCGAAACGAAAATCGCCCACAAAAATATCCCAATTTCGGTTATTCTCGTCAATAAATAACCGAATCATTATCTTGAGAACCCTATTGGTTCTCTCTACAGGGTTTGCCTGTGTATGGTATAAGGGATTGAATGAATGATGAATTTGATATGCGGTGCATAAGCTTTTTATCGCATTATTATGATATTCGGTACCACTATCCGAATGTAATACATACGGTGTTCCCCATCGATTTATTACCATTTCACGAAATGAATTTATGACTGTTGTGGCATTTGCAGTACGCAATGGTGACACTTCAATCCACTTCGTGAATAGGTCTTGAAAGACAATCAAATATTCGAATCCCCCTAGAATTCCTTGGAAACAGACCCATTATATCCGTGGCTACGACACTCCAAGGTTCTTGTATGATTCTTTGCCCCATTATTCCGTGAGGCTTTGATTGTTCTGTTTTATTCATTTGACAGGTAATGCAAGTACGCACGAATTTTTCTACATCTTTAAACATCCCGGGCCAAAAATATCTTATTGACAGTCGGTCATAGGTCTTTTGACCACCCAAATGCCCTGATTGAGGATTTTCATGTGCCTCCCGCATAATGAAAAGTTGGTCCTCTTTAGGGATTACTAACTTCCATGCGTTGTGGTTATCCATAAGATCCTCAAGTAAGGGATTATTTCGATACCGATATAACCTATCATTTTCTACTTTTCAACCGTTGTTGTTTATGTGGATCGTTTAATACCGATTCGCGACGTCTATTATACCAGTCATCATCGATAGCTTCTAGAGCCGCGATATTATTTTCATTCGAATCTTCATACATTCGGGACAGCGCGTCCAGAACAGTATCGAATGTAATACTTACAGGGATTGTTAATTCTATAAATAAAAATTTGTTTTGTTTTTGATAGTTTTCGATAGTTTATCTATAAAATAAAAAACTAAAAAATTTGATTTCGATTTTTCAATGCATGTATTTCGACTTAACTGAAGTCTCGCGAGACAGCGAGACTATGTTTTGCGATACCGATACTTAAAATTACAATATTTAACGAGACCGAGACGATGCTACATAAAATCTCATATCGTCTCGTCTCGTGGGCAGCACTAATAATCAGCAACTCCAAAAACCCCTGGATATACAATTCTGTGAAAATCCATAACCTTTTTGAATTTTCGTCCGCCATATTGGGTCCGCCATTTTGAATTTTCAAAAACTAATATTATATATATTAATCTCCGTATTCTTTCATTCATTCTGTCCGCAAGAATTCCGTCCGCCCTCCTGCTGTGCTTTTGATGACAGAGAAGAGTTGGAGAGAGAAGTTTGTCAGAGTATATAAGAGAGAAATCATGATACAGAGAAGGAGTGGGAAGTATCGTCTTTTTTTTCAGTTTAGAGTAGAAGCGAGAGAGAGGCGAACAGTTAAGAAAGTAACGCCTACTTTTTTTGGTTTGAGCATCATGGTTTTCTGTATTCTCAGTGACAGATATTAGAATAAATAAATGAAATGAATTCAATATAAATTTTTTTTTAATTGAGAGATGAAATATTATCAATCTATCCAAGTCAGGTTCGAGTAAAAAACAATCTGTTTACGTTTCAACGACATAGTCGTCCTCTTCAGAAACGAAAAAAATGTCACAAAATTTGTTCAATCAAATGAACGTGTACATTGTTAGACGAAGACAAGATTGATAATATTTCATCTCTCAATTAAACAATTTTAACCAAGTGATAAATTCAACATCATTATAAATTTTTTTTATTTCATAATCATATTTTTAAAGGAATATAATTTGATAATAATTGCAAAAATAGTAAATTATATATTTCTTGATTACAATTTTAAACAAGTTTTTTTAAATGTAAAAATATGTGTGCAAATTTCGAATATTCTATCCTTTCAATGAGATTTGATATGAAGGAATGATTTGATTCCAATTTCGAGTTTACGCAAAATTGAAGTATCTGCAAAACTCTAATTTATACATTTTTTTCCTTTTTCTTACCTTATTTTTGACAAATAATTTACATTTTATTCCCAAAAAAGTGCATTTTTGAGTTTCATTTCCAAATTAAAAAATATATCATTTCCAATATTTTTATTTATTAATTTAATATTTTAAGTCGAGTGTATTTTTTATTTATTTTTTAAAATTACTATATTTTGAAATTACATTTTAAACTTGAACATAAATTGATTCCATGTAACTTCATTGTGTATAGATTTTTAGGTCTTAAAACAATAAACAATATTATTATATTTTCATGCTTATTTACTTATAATTGATTTTTATTTCTCGTGAAAAAGCTATGTAGTCCTTTAAATAGTAAAATTTTCTAAAATGTATTAAACAATTTGTGTATCTGTTTATAGATCTTGCTTTCGTGTGAACATGATACCTTCCATAGATTTTCTTAAATTCGGATGAAATTTTGAGGGCTTATTTATCACATTAATCTTTCAAAATGGACAAAAGGAATATAGAATATATCCCACACAAAAAATTTTACTGTTGTTTTTTTCAAAAACTTGTTCAAGTAAAAAAAATTTTTTTTAGCAAAATCTAAATTTATATATAATAAAATTGAAATTTGTATGTCCAGACGAATCGATAAGTATATACAAAGTATAAATATTTAAATATTTTTAAATAAGCTTAGGACCATTAAAAAGCGTTTATTTGTTAACCCTCACGGGCTCGATCCGGGTCCCTTGGACCCGGAGGAAAGTTTTTTTTTTACTTCCGGTTAAGAAAATATTATTAGAAAATCAACTTCACATTAGACTTAAGGGCGTAAAAACACAGATTTTTCACTTCTGTAAAGAATTTTTAATTCATAAAATACTCTGGAAAATTCCCTTTTAAGTCGAACTTACGTAAAGACTCAAGCCGGGTCCGAGGGACCCGGGTTATAATTGCGTATAAAAAATTAGTAATTTTTCTGCAATATTGCATTATTTTGTAATGTTTCAACATCACCTACTGTAATAAGTGTAAACATATCCCAAATAATCCCGGAAGTGACGTGGTGCGAAAAATATAGTGCGTGTTGTACGTTTTTTGGAAAATTCCATTCCTAAAAGTTAAAGAACAGAAAATCGATCAGATTTTCTTAAAAATCGGTACTCGGGGGTTTTTAGGGTCGCTGATTACAAATTTGATGTCAGAATTAAAAAATTCAATATGGCGGTCGTTAAAAATTTTTTTTTTGGTTTTACGTATAAATAAAGATAATTATTATATATTAAACATTGAATTCAACGATCAATTCCGAGTCAGGAATAATAAATAAAAAACAACAATAGTTGTTTTACGTTTCGACAGCGCGGCTGCCCTCTTCAGAAACTAAAATTTATTTAACAAAAGAAAAAAATAATAAAAATTAAAATACATTCTTAAAAAATAATATTAAATATGAACTTATTTTTAAACAATTTTTCACCGAAAATTAAACAAAATTCAAAATCATCGCAAACAAACGTCTTGTATGTAGCGATTACAATTGGACACTGGCGAGTAAAATGTGTATAGTTTCCGAAATATAGGTAACTAACATGAGGTGAATGACCGTGTCAGTAAACAAAATTCAGGAAATGTCAAGGTAACTCAAAACAGATTAAGAATATTTCATTTCATTTATAAAATGATTATAGCAATTACTAAGATTTTGTACATCTTCTTTTTTATTAACCGGATTTTTTTTAAAGATAATTATTATTAGGTAATTTAGCTAAAGATTTTTTTCAGATGTTTTATATTTCTACCATTATTTTATATTACTATTTTTTAAACTGTTATATATATATATATATATATATATATATATATATATATATATGTGTGACGCCCCACGGTGAAAGGGACCTTAGCTGCAAAAACATTAATTTTGAGTTACTTATGCCATTCTATAGTTTTTGAGTTGTTCTTTCATATGCAAAAGTAAAAAATAGTTTTTACTTACAGGTTTTTTTATTATTAATGTTTAAAAATGAGCTTGTTCAATGTTTACACGTGGTTATTCAGAAAATCTGCCCCTCTACTTACTAATACTACTACACTGGCCATGCACGTACAATTCGTGCACTTCGTGTAACACGGACAACTATCAATGTGTAATGAGTAATGGGGCTGAATTTCATTCGAACGCCTTGACCAATTCGAGTGGTTCTACTTTAAATGCCTTTTCTGTAAAATTTGTCTATTGCAGCTAAGGTCCCTTTCACCGTGGAGTGTCACAGATATATATATATATATGTAACATACATATAATATTTAAAATGTTTATATAATTATTTATACATTATACGGTGATTTGTCTGAAAATATTTTTTGTTCTTTATATTTTTTATGTTATTTTTTTATTATAAATAATGTTGTTTTTAAAACTATTTTTTAAAATAATTTCTCTAAAATAAATAATTTCTCTAAAATGATACAATTATATGTTAAATAAAAAATATTAACAATTTTGCTATCAAATTTTTTATTTCTATTGATTTTAAATACCGGGTCCCTCGGACCCGGCTTGTGCGCGCAGGCGGAAAAACGAACTCGAGCCCGTGAGGGTTAATAATTTATTAAAATTTTTGTTAAACGTTAGAAATGAGGTTTCTATCAAAATATCTAAATAAAATGTTAGCCAAATCACTCCTATAAGAACTTATTCTTTTTACAATTTTATAATTTTTTAATAATTAAATAAAAAAATTCAGTTTTTATTAATTTTTTTTGTTTTCCATTCACCAAAAAATGGATAGTTTCTCACTTCTGACCGTTGTAAGTATATGTTTTATCCAAAATTATTAGAACTTTTCTTAAGGAAAAATCAAACAGACAGTCGGAACCAAATTAAGTCCGATTACGTATTATTGTAGGGGAGACCGGGGATAAACCGGACAAGTCAAATATTTCCGAAACCGTAAAGAATTTCAAACCGTGTAAATAACCTATGTACGCACAATTTCGTGATGCAAATGCCGCATGAGGTTTTAGGGACATGTCATTTTTCTTGTAATAATAGTTGCCGTTAATATGTGAAAATGTCATTTTTTGAGGTAAAAGTAAAAAATTTTTTCTCATTTTTTAGGGTTTTTATCGTTAAAATTAAAGTCCAAATATCACACAGCAATTTTTCTTTTAGCTCATGGTATACTGAGTTTAGTAGAAAAAGAGTTTAATGAAAAACGTTAAGAAGAAAAAATATATTGCAGTTTAATTATTAGATGACGGTGTGGGGCTGAATCGGACATCGTGATAAAAAACAACCAAATCTTTGAATACTTTAATTTATTTTATATTAATTAACTATTTTATATTATATTCTTTGCATAGAACCACTTTAAAACTTAATAAATAAAGAATTTATTTTAAAACTCGAATTTGCAAGCGAGTTGCTGCAAATAGACAAGTCTGAAAACTGTAATTCATTATATATTATATTAATTACCGATTTTACATTATATATTATATTCTTTGTATAGAACTACCTACATTTAAATAAGAGAAGAATTGATTTGACTTTTCTACAAAAAAACGAAAATTTGTGTCTTATTCTTTAATTAATTAGCCGTGTCCGGTTTAGCCCCACCAATTTTCGGATTTTTGTTTTTGAGGTAGTCATCTTCGAAGCAACATATCTCCAAAGCTACTGTAGTTTTTCTACATCGAACAAGTGCGATTTGTAGGTGAAGGTACAAGCTTCAAAACGGTATATTACTCTCTAGCAAAAGAAAATTTTTTTGTATGAGTTTTTTGGCCAAAGAACAAATCCGTCCGGTTTCGCCCCGGTCCCTATTTTTAAAGAAAAAGCCCAATGGACACGTTCTATAATTATTCTATAACATGAAAAGAATATAGGTCTTGAAAATTTGTACCAATAAATAATACACAATCTTATTTTAACAATTATTATAAAGCATATTTTGTTATCAATATAAATAATATTTTATGCGAAAAGTAAATTTATATATATTTAATAATTCTTTAGATAATTTTATGTGGTTTGGAAAAGTAATAATTAGTTGTAACTGTTTTTATGCAACAACAAAAATCTCTATTCTAGATCTGTGTTTCGAGACGTCTAATAGATCTTTCATTTCTTACTGGATTTAGAAGCAAGAGATTTTTACTTGTCTAAATGTAAAGAAATTTCACGCGCGCCAAGGCGCGCGTAGACAGCTAGTCATATTTGTAATCGGTGACCCCAAAAACCTCTAGATACTGATTGATGTGAAAATCGGACTATGTGAGAAAGCTATGCTATTTGGATCATTTTTTTGGGGTTAAATTTATAGACGGGGAGGGGGGGGGGTTAAAAATGTTTAGAAGGGAGTATCGCAAGGTCTTACCTATTATTTATCAATACATAAGACAATAAAATTAGTTTCAAGAATGTGCCTTGAAAAAAGAATTTTTTTTCAATACTTAAAAGTTTAAAAGTTCTAGAGATATGCCCGTATCCAGAGCAGTGAGAAGATTTCTTTACTATGCGTGTTTTGCACGAAGTACATTGCAATTCCTCCTGAACCACAGCGCTTGCGCTGCTTGCTACAGAGCTGTCAGTGTTATCTTTGTCTCTCATTGTAAACCTACCCGTGGGGTGCCCGGGTGCAGAATAGGCCCCCTGGGACCGGCTACAGGTCGTAAGAGGCGATGATATGAGGCTCGGAGTGGCGCCACTGCTTGCGGTTAGTACTCGGTTCGTCCCAGGCTTTCTTATAGAGCAGTGACATACGATGATGATGGGCAGTGCCGTGACGGCCCAGCAAGTCTAATTATAGACCGTCGACCTCACTTGCCGAAGCAAAGGTGGTAAGACTCTTAATCGGTACTCATACCAGAGTACTAAACGGTACCATGAGGACCGGTCCGAACCCGGGGGGACTTGACGAAAGGCTTATTTTCTTACGGTCATTGAGTTGGCCTCGTGGGTGCAGTTGGTTATAGCCTACATCGCTTGAGGCTAGGGGCGCTATGAACGGACCGGAACTTCACAAAAACGGAGTAACGGACCTAGTAAATAGCGCTTCGACATGTGAGTTGTGGTGCCAACTCGGGTGGTTACCTGCAGAGTAACCAGAGATTGGAAAGGTCTCGCCCTTCACCGAAGGGTCGCAAATGTTCTTACCAACTTTGCGGAGATCGGAAGATGGTCACTTGATGACCATCGGCGTTGGGGAGCGTAATCTCTCCCAGTTACGCTCGTATGCGAGCCGTGTGGTTATGGCTGCACGTATACTCTACATAGGCGCTGTCATTGTAAACCACGTGACACAAAACCGTGCAGATCAAGTCAAAAGTACCAGGTACAGTCGCTCAGAAACAACTCTATGGTCAAAGCACTCAAATAGCCATAAAAAGCAACTGAACACATAAGGGTCAAAAGCACATAAATACAATTTGTTTTTTTAAAATTAAATTCAAAATTGAAAAAAATTGAAAATTGTTGATCGTAAAATGTTTAAAAACATTTGTCTGGAATAAGATTCTCGAATTTTTTCAAAAATAAAATGACGCATTTAAATATATTTCAAAATAAAAGAATTTAATTTATTATATTTGTATACACTAAAAACAAAGTTCATTGAATCAAGTAAATGCATTTTCTTGACCTAATTTTCTTTGAAACAAATCCATATTTTCTTATTATTTTATTATTATTAATAAAAATTATTATTATTTTCTCATATTCTTATTTGCGAAGTAATTTATTTTCTTGTGTCAAGTAATTTTGAGCATTCGGCAAATTATTTTTTTATTTTCTTTAAATAACTATTTATTTTATCCAACACCCTTAATCTTGAGCCAAGAAAATGTCAAGAAAAATAAGTTAATTCTTTCTCCCTGAACTCACAACGCACGTTTTTCATTATTTAAACTGTGTTGTAAACGTTAAAAATTAGGAATGTATGGGATTTATTTGGGTGGGTAATCTCTCAGAAGAGTCGCAAATACAATTAAGACATATTGATTAAGAATTCAATTTAACGTATTGATTAAACAATTTAAGTGAGCTTAAGCTAGTGATTAACGATTAATTTTCATAATTTAGTTTATGAAGATGTTTTCTTTTGATTACACAGCGTGTGCAAATTCTTGTTTTTTATCGGTAACTTTGCGGTTATAAAAATTCACGAATGTTTGATATGTTTTAGTCCAACCAGCTGTTTTTAAAATTGTGTCAATAGATACTTCAGCTCGTCTCGCCGCTGATGTGGACGCATGACGCGTACTGTAAGCAGTAAACTTTTGAAAATCTATACCACTTTCTTCTTGGACAGACTTTATCCATCTGCTTAAAGTCTGTGTCGTCACAGCTTTATAGGGTTTTTGAAACGATCTAAACAATTTTACTTCTTCTTTTCTCAAAGGTTTAGTTCTTTTTAAATAGTTTTTTGACGTAACTGATGGACAAATCAATATGTTTTTAACAAAGTAAGGCAACTTTAAGACGGGTTGGATTCTATTAATTCATGATGTTTTAATAGAATCGAGAATTTTGATCTCAAAACCATAATTAATTTTTTCTTGAATATTTTCAACGTTAATTAGGCTTATAGTTTGTAAACGATGTCCAGTTACTAACATTAGTAACATTGCTAATTTTTTCGTTAATTTTTCTAACGATAATGATTTATTATTTCTCTAGCTACTTAAAAGATCTAGGACGATTTGAGGGTCCCACGTGGTTTCATATCTGGGTCGAGGAGGTCTAAGTTTAGAGGCACCTTTAAAAAAGTGTTTCAAAATAGGATTTTCTCCTAATTCAGGACCTACTAAAAGGCCCATAGCAGAACGATAAGCATTTAGGGTACCATACTGTGATCCGTTCTGATATTCCCCTGTTAAGAACCTCAGAACGTATTCTGAAGATGCATTAAATACATCAATCTGTCCTCTTTTGCAAAAGTTCAACCACTTTTTTAGGCCGCTGTCATATTGTTTTTGAGAAGCTGCGCTGAGCGATGACAATATTATTTCTAGTGACTCCTCCGGGACATTTTTTCTCCTGTAGGTTTCCCTAATAAGATTCCAGAAACCAGAGTAAGTTGACTCCACAGTCTGTGAGGTGTTCTGTTAGAAGAAGTTAACAAATTAATGTCTGGTTCGAAAATTATCATGTCAGAAATTAACATTGATTTGTAGATTGGGAACCATGGCTGGGCGGGCCAATAAGACACAACCATTATACCTTTGGCTTCATCAAATTGGATTTTTTCTAGCGTTCGAAGGATAATTGAAAATGGTAGAAAAGCATAAAAGCATTTTTTCATTTGATAGTGAAGGCATCAATAAAAAAGGAGCCTGTATCTCGTTTCCAGCTTACATATTTTTCACATTTTGTGTTAGATCGCGATGCAAAAAGATCAATTGTAGGAGTTTTAAGGTTCTTAATAATTTGTTTAAAAGCAGAATGGGATAAGGAGAATTCGGTTTCAGGTTCTAATTTTCTCGATTCTAAATCTGCTTTCCAATTTTCTTTTGTATTAATGTACGATGTCATTATCCACAAGTTTCGTTTTTCACAAAAATCCCAGATTTTTTTGGCAACGCTATTAAGATTACAAAATTGTACTCCTTCCTTTTTATTAATATAAGCGATAGCTGTAGTATTGTCCACTCTTAAAAGAATATCGCAATTTTTTGTTTGTTTTGCAAAAAGTTGCAGTCCTATAAAAGCTGCCCACAGTTCTAACTCATTTATGTGTTTAGAATATTCCTCTTTTTTCCAAAAACCATTTTCTTTCTTATTGTTGCAACAAACTTTCCACCCTGTTGTAGAAGCATCAGAAAATATTTTGAGTACTGGATTAAAGCATTTAATTGAATTTTTAGCTAATGGCATATTAAGGATCCACCAGTTTAGATCGTCATTAGAAATATTTCTAAGGGACATTATGGCTGCATAGTTATCATGATTTTTTAACAAGGCTAAATATTTCTCTCTTTTAAAATTTCTTAAATGAAATCTTCCGTTCTTTAAGGCTAAGCAACACGTGTTTAAAGTTCCTACGAAACTTGTAAATTCCTGAATTTTCATGTTTTCTTTATTTTTCACTTTTGAAACAAACGATACTACTTTCTATTTTTTTCATATGGTAATTCGATTGACATATTTGTAGAGTCATAAATAAAACCCAAAAATTTACAACGTTGAGAAACGTTAAAATTACTTTTTTCGTGGTTAATAATAAATCCGAGGAGCTCGAATAACTCACAGGTTTTCTATACATTTCGTTCGGCTTCCTCCTTAGAATCTGCAATAAGTAAACCATCATCTAAGTAAAAAACAAATTTAAACCCTCTTTTTCTTAGATTGTGGTAGGTGCTTGATCCTGTCCTCGGCGATTTGTAGTTGGACGATTTTTTCTGCTTCTGATGATGGTAAGAATTGTTCGATGTTCTCTTCTGCCCACCTGATGTTGGTTGAAACTGGGGTTTTGTCATTGGACGTCAAGGCGGGGCTTTCACGTTTTTTAAACTTGAGTGATTAGAACTCTGTGGTTTTAGTGCATTTGTGACTGTAGCCATTGTCTGTGCTGCTCTTATTTTTCCTCTACGTTACAACCGAAGAGCCACTCATTTGATATTGTAGTCGTAAGAGTATCACATAATTAACATTCTCTAAAATAAGACTACGTCTAATATAAGTCTCATCACGTTGAATGTCAGTAAACATGCGAGTCACACCAGTTAGGTAATTCAATAGCGAAGACTTCTCGTCGCTGGTTGGAAGTTTTAATACTGTGGAACAAGCTTGCATTAGATCTCCGAGCGCTGTAGTCATCTTACTTTGTTTGTCGAAAATTCAAATATCTCTTTTAGTAATTGTTTCTTAAATGGAGCCTTTCACACTTAAATTAAGTTTTGGAGGGTCAAGAAATAAGCAGTTTTTTGGCAATTGTAGCTTGTTCTGAAGATTATTTAGCTCCTCTTTAGGTAGACCTTTCTTTATTATTTTTTGAATTCCGAGCCTATCGAGAAATTCTATATGGATTAAAGGAGCAAGATGCCTACCTTGTAGAACTTTTTCACCAATTGCTTCAAGTTCATCTGCTTTTAATGGTGTCTCGATAATTTCGGCTTTTTCAGAACTTGTTTCGATCAACTCTTTTTCATACAACCGAATCACTATTTAATTCATCTGAATTTTTGGGGATATGAGTATCTGGCCTTGTAGACCGGACTTCTGCAGATAATGAATCATAGTTTGAAAAATCATTATGTTTGTCGTATTACTTATCTACTTCCGGAGGAGAAGTTGATCTAGATGTGGAGTTTTGATATTACCTATTTCTTTTTGTACTAGAATGTGATCTCTCTTGACTGCGGCTATGACGTCGTTTATGACTACGCTTGACAGGCCTCTCTCTGATTCTGCTGCGATTGGAAACTGATTCTGACAATCGTCGTCTGCGTTCTAGAATTTAAAATTTAATTTTTATTTATATGCAGGTATTTATATGTTTCCTTATATTATATTTTCATAACCTCCAAACTTAGGTTGGACCCAAGGTGAGGTGGTTAAGATTTCACTATTTGGTTGCAACCAAGGTAAATCAAGAGTTTTCGACATTTTAGTTGGACTAAATGTGAAACAAAATTAAATTTGTCAGTTGGTTGAACCAAGAGCAAATTTCATACCACATGGGTATTTTAATTTTAATACACGTACCTTTTGATACACGTCTACTGTACAACATGTTTTCCATTTTGTCCTGAAGTCGAAAAAATGTTCTTCTAAACTCCTCGTTTTCTTCATCCTCGGAATAATTGCTGTATTTTCCCATTTTTTGCGAAAATGTTCGAGCTAGATGTGACGCCTACGGCACAACAACGAAGAATGAAAAACGTGGGCTGTGAGTTCAGGAAGAAAAAATTTCTAATCTCTGAAAGTTGTTGTGGCGACATCGGCAGTCCGATGGAGGTACTACAATTTGATCTTGAAGGAAGAGGCGCGAATTACAATTATAAATTGAGACCACTTTTTGTGTCTTACAAAAATTAATCAAAAAATTCTATATGAATGTAAAATATATATATTCAGGTACTCTTGCTTCACTTAAACTGCCCAGATTTTCTTTGTCGATCCTTTTTATAGGTTGACAATTAAGTGGGGAAATAATACTCATTGCAGCTTATTGCACTTAGTTAATGCTAAGTGAAATTCTACTAGCTTGCAGAATTTGGTAATCAGCCCATCTAAAAATGCATTGCTTTGTCATTGAGAAAGAATTTAAGTTGACTTAGAGAAACTTCTGCTTATAAAATTAAAAATTTAAACAAAATTTCAATCTTGCTTAATTCTTTGTGCTAATTTAAAATATGGGTTGATAAAAAATCGCTTTGTATTACAATTGATTTTTAATTATAATTATGTATTGTGTAATATTGATGAGAGTGTTAATAGGTTAATAAATATTACTTGAGTGTATTTTATATAATGCAAATAAAATTCGCTGATTTGTAAAAAAATATAAATTTGATCGTAACAAGTGCCCCCCTTTTATTAGGCTGACGTCCCTTGTCAGTTGTTGAAGTCGTAGTGTGATAATGTAGTTGTTAGTAAAAATTTTTTTTTTATGTTTATAACTCTTTCGAGTTTTACAGAAATTATTCTTGATATTGATTTACATAATTTTCTGAACGACTTATACAAAAAAATATATTATTATTTGTTTTATATAAGATATGGGTGACCGACGGAATAGCTTAGTTGGTTGGAGCTCCGGCTTTGCGGGTGGTGTGCGAGCGAGGTTCGCGCCCTTCGTCAGCCGGGGATTTTTTACGACAGGTGAGATATTCCGAGCGGAAGGTTTGACGTCTAGGTGCGACGGTGTGCATTGTCTATTATTGTCTGATGCCTACCGCTGAAACTAGACTGTCGATAAACGGTTGCACTCAGAAGAGGTTTTTCTACAGTTTTCCTCTTCTCTGGCGAGAAAACCCAATTACAGGTGGTCCAGGCAAATGCGAGTACTCTTATCTTCGAAAGTCGCAGTGTAGGCGCATTAGGTTCAATAAAATTTGGTAATATTTGTAGAATAGTTATGCTTAATCTATAAAAAGTATCAGCGGGGACTCTTGTCGAGAGCGTAAGGCCAATAGGGCAGGAGTATATATATATATATATATATATATATATATATATATATATATATATATATATATATATATATATATATATGACAAAAACGTTGTTATGTCTTCCTTTTAATAGAGTTGTCTATGTTGTGGGCCAATGATGTGTCCTTGGTGTATAGTGATGTTGAATAACTCTATCGAGTTTTACAAAATTATGGTCCTTTTTATTTTACATAAATGGTTTTCTGTAGAGTAAGAAAAATTTGTTATAGGTGAAAAAAGAAAAGAGATAAAAAAATATTCCTTTATTGAAAAAACAATAATAATAAAAATATTAAATGAGTAAAAAAATGAGCTGATCGTTTATTTATGAATTTATTTGGATTGACAAGTTTCGTTGTCTATGTCAATATGACAAATAGGTAATTAGATAAGTCTAAAGGCAATTAGGTGTTTCACATACTTGACTAATATGAGAGAAAGAAAAAAATGTATTTATTTAATCGATTAGGTCTTATGTATTAAATTAAAAAAATTACAAAAAAACATATTTTTTAGAAATGTGACAAAAAATGTTGATAAGTCCCTCCTTTTATTAGGCTGACGTCCCTTGTCAGTCCTTTTTTAATATAGATATTTTTTGTTGTTGTATGTTAACGTTTGAAATGATTATTTTGAATGAGGGCAAAACTTTTGTGATTTTTCTTGACTGGACAATAGTGTTTTTTAAAATAATTATTGTTTATTTGAAACAAACAAAGAATTGTTTGTATGAAATCTTTATGGGTAAGAATTCCTGAAGTAGCCTCTTATTTTCTTTTGGTTAATAAAAATAAATGATACTTATATATTTTGATAGTCCATGATGTCACTAATAACATCTACAAACGATTTTTCAAATTATTCATTTTTGTAATTTTTATAAACAATTAAACTTTTTTGCACCGTTTTAGAAAAAATTCAATTTTTCGAAATTGGCTGAACCGATTTTAATGAAACTTGTATCGTTAGAAAGGTTAAAAAATGTACTATCCAGAAAAAAATATAATATGAATAAAAAATTTAATTTATTTAAACAAATTATATTTTTAATTTTTATTGTTATAAATAAACAATGTTCGCAATCGATTTTGGTCACTTTTTTATAGCATCATAAAAAGGGACTTTTCATGATTCCACAGAAAAAATAAAAAACCGGAACTCTCTAAAAGTTTCAAAGTTCTATCATTTTTAGTCTCGACGTGCGCGAGCTTTCTCAGTATCTAATGTTCACGGTACGACGTCACAGTGGGATTTTTTTACAAGTTACTGTTCAAAAATGTCTAGAGCTTACAATTTTTAACCGATTTGAGTTTTTTTAAATTGAAGAGAACTAAATTTTTTCAAATTTTCACCTGTTTATAATTATTTATTTCAGTCAAAGTTAACAAATTAACACAATTTTTAAAAAAAAGTATGTTGAATATTTAATTCTATTACTGCAGATAACCTCAATCAATTGAAAATCATGTAAAATATGTTCTCTAGATGAAAATAATTTTTGTTTGACAGGAACCAGAGTTAACTATTTGTTAACTAATATTGTTTATAACAATTAAAAT
This sequence comes from Leptopilina drosophilae, assembly GCA_032873175.1. NCBI lineage: Eukaryota > Metazoa > Arthropoda > Insecta > Hymenoptera > Figitidae > Leptopilina > Leptopilina drosophilae. The sequence continues at coordinate 18,126,691 of CM065484.1, read as the reverse complement.
TCTTTATTTATTAAACAAACAGGACATACGTACTTTAACCAAAATTAACAATTAGTTAACCAATATTGTTTATAACAATTAAAATAATTTATTCATTAAACAAAAAGTACGTACGTACTTTAATCAAAATTAACAATTAGTTAACTAATATTGTTTATAACCATTAAAATAATTTATTTATTAAACAAAAAGTACATATGTACTTTAACCAAAGTTAACAATTAGTTAACTAATATTGTTTATAACAATTAAAATAATTTATTTATTAAACATAAAGGGCATACGTACTTTAAATGTACCTAAATTAAAAGATAAATGTGAAAAAAAATTTTGTTGTTGTGAGAAACCTAAATTAACAATTTGTTAACTAATATTATTTATAACAATTAAAATAATTTGCTTATCAAAAAAAGAACATACATATATTCTTAAAATAAGCCTAAATTAAAATATGAAAGTGAAAAAATAATTTTTTTGGTTCAGAGGAACCCAAGATAACTATTTGTTAACTAATATTATTTATAACAATTAAAATAATTTGCTTATCAAAAAAAGAACATATATATATTCTTAAAATAAGCCTAAATTAAAATATGAAAGTGAAAAAATAATTTTTTTGGTTCAGAGGAACCTAAGATAACTATTTGTTAACTAATATTGTTTAGAGCAAATAAAAAAATATGTATTCTTTATTTTTCGTCTAGAGAACATATTTTACATGATTTTCTATTGATCTGCAGTAATAGAATTAAATATTCAACGTACTTTTTTTAAAAATTGTGTTAATTTGTTAACTTTGACTGAAATAAATAATTATAAACAATTGAAAATTTGAAAAAATTTAGTTCTCTTCAATTTAAAAAACTCAAATCGGTTAAAAATTGTAAGCTCTAGACATTTTTGAACAGTAACTTGTAAAAAAATCCCACTGTGACGTCGTACCGTGAACATTAGATACTGAGAAAGCTCGCGCACGGCGAGACTAAAAATGATAGAACTTTGAAACTTTTAGAGAGTTCCGGTTTTTTATTTTTTCTGTGGAATCATGAAAAGTCCCTTTTTATGATGCTATAAAAAAGTGACCAAAATCGATTGCGAACATTGTTTATTTATAACAATAAAAATTAAAAATATAATTTGTTTAAACAAATAAAACTTTTTATTCATATTATATTTTTTTCTGGATAGTACATTTTTTAACCTTTCTAACGATACAAGTTTCATTAAAATCGGTTCAGCCAATTTCGAAAAATTGAATTTTTTCTAAAATGGTACAAAAAAGTTTAATTGTTTATAAAAATTACAAAAATGAATAATTTGAAAAATCGTTTGTAGATGTTATTAGTGACATCATGGACTATCAAAATATATAAGTATCATTTATTTTTATTAACCAAAAGAAAATAAGAAGCCACTTCAGGAATTCTTACCCTTATGAAATTAAATTTTTTACGTAGTGGAATAATTTATGTATGTAATACATAGACATATATTTTTTGTTATAATGATTCTGATTAATGAAAAAAAATGTTTGCAATCAGTGTGTATAATAAAAAAAACTAATTATAAAAAAATGTGTCTAGATTATGGAATTTATGTGAAGTAAATGGTGATGGAAAAGATTATTTTTCATTTTAAATTGGTCAGTTTCTTTGTTAAGTGTTAATAAAAAAATAGATTAAATTAAAAGAACGAGATAAAATAGAATTTTTTAAATAATATATATATCTTAATTTGATGATTAAGCATTTTTAAATTAAATTACCTTTCAATCCATATATTACAGAATAAAATTGAATGAAAATTGAGAGAGCTGCAGTCAATTAAAGATCAAATTTCATGGAAATTGTAATGATTTTTAGACACTTCACTAACTTTTGATAATTTTTTCCAGAACAAACAGTAGAAAATATTTAGGTTTTAAATTTTTTATTGATAGATTATTTCTAGTGTTGCATGTCGAGCGAGTCTCGATCGACAACTTCTCGTCAAAGTCGAGAAAATTGTTATAATAACAATTAAAAACAATTGAATTTTATAGTTTCATCTTACTTCTTTTATGAAAGGAGACGAAAAAACAAATGACATCTATTTACTCGAAATGCATCACTAATTATTTCATTGAGAAACTTTTGAGCCCTCGTGGACCTTGATTGGATTAAAAATGAAAATTCTACACAACACTTAGTGAACGAAACTACTTTTCCATTTTTAGTATACTTTTCAATATTTGCAGCAAAGATGCAAATAGTAAAATTAAGTTAAGTGCTAAAATTACTAAAATCACACATCATAAAATTCTAGAGTTGCTCAATTCGAATACAATGTCAAATTTAAAAATTTAAAAATGGTGAATCCAATATGGCGGACAAGTTTTTTAAAAATCGATCAAATTTATGACAATTTAGTTACTCAGGATTTTTCGGTGTCACTGATGACGAGTCTGATGTCAGATTTTTAAAATTAAAAATGGTGGCTTCAATAGATTGGACGAGTTTTTCAAAAATTGATCCAATTCGCCTGAAATTCGTTACTTCTTGGTTTTTGGTGTCTCTGATTACAAATTCGATGTCAAATTTAAAAAATTCAAAATGGTGGATTCAGTTTGTGCGAACATATTTTAAAAGTTTGAAGCTAAACTCATGAAAATTAATACTTTAGCGTTTCTAGAGTCTCTAATTCCGAAACCAACGTCAGTTTTAAAATTTTTAAATTGATGTTCTGTTGAAAACTTCACTCTAATTGCAATAAACTATCTAATTTTTAATATTCAATAAATTTCTGTAAGTTTTTAACTTCATTAAATTTTAAATCTCGTTCAAAAATACAGACACTAAAAACATCAAGGAGGGGGATAAAGAATGTAAAAGGGCTCGAAAACGTTAAAAAAATTTTAAGTTATTATTTAAAAACCTTTGGTTTTTAAATGTATTTTGATAAAGTTAATTACATATATTTAAAATGTATTAGAGTTAAAAACTTGTAGCAATTGATGGACTGATCTATTCAGTGTCTGTATTTTTGAACGAGATTTAAAATGTAATGAAGATAAAAACTTATACAAATTTATTGAAAATTACAAATTAGATAGTTTATTGCAATTAGAGTGAGTAACGAAATGGTTATAAATTTGATCGATTTTTAAAAAACTTGTCCGCCATATTGGATTCGCCATTTTTAAATTTGACATTTATTCGAATTGAGCAACTCTAGAATTTCATGATGTGTGATTTTAGTAATTTTAGCACTTAACTTAATATTACTATTTGCATCTTTGCTGCAAATATTGAAAAGTATACTAAAAATGGAAAAGTAGTTTCGTTCACTAAGTGTTGTGTAGAATTTTCATTTTTAATCCAATCAAGGTCCACGAGGGCTCAAAAGTTTCTCAATGAAATAAGCTATCAATGAAAAACCTAAATATTTTCTACTGTTTGTTCTGGAAAAAATTATCAAAAGTTAGTCAAGTGTCTAAAAATCATTACAATTTCCATGAAATTTGATCTATAATTGACTGCAGCTCTCTCAATTTTCATTCAATTTTATTCTGTAATATATGGATTGAAAGGTAATTTAATTACCTTTCCAACGACATCCTATTCATCATTTTTGGACGAGTTGATTTTCCTACAGGTAAATTTAAAAGCCGTCGCTCCTCAAAAATACAAAATTTAAAGCTACAGAAAACTACACGAGGGAAAAAAATTAAAACTACGATTTTCTTACTCAGAAAACACCTACTAAATGAAAATAAAATTTTTTGTTTGATTGGCAAATAAAGTTTTTAATTTGTAAACCTGTGCGTTTGAAACCGCATGTGCTACATCTTCAATAAAATCTCTGACTGTCATGTTTGTTCCATCGTATTAGGACATGTGCTTCATTGCTTTTTTAGACATTGGTCGTTTCTTAAATCTTGTACTACTATAATACTTGCATTTTCATTGTTTACTTCTGGCATATGTGATGGTGCAGGTGGATCCTCTCTGAAACCTATGTCTGTCCTATTTCTGTGCACGTGAGACACTGTATAATTATTTGGGTTCACTTCTCTTTGTCCCTGTAGACCAGTACCATTGTTTCCTGTAGTACTCATTTTATTTAATTTAACCTTTTATATACGACAAGAAATAATTCTCTCTAGTTATTTTGTTGTACCTATAAACCGAAACTATGCTGCCAAGCCGTTATTAAAGGGTGTGAAATCTAACCTGAACTTCCTGCTTGTTTCCAACCTATCACAGCTATCGTTGAATTTTTCGTATTCGATTCTAATGGTTCGATTACTTGAAAATAAATTTCTCGACCTTGTAATTCTATGATTATACCCCCTACAACACAAAATTGACAAAATATTTTAAAAGAAAATTTTTATTTAAATATATTTTTTTTACTGTGATAACTTTATTTTGTTTTTATAATTATTGTTTTTTAAAAACTGTCCTTCTTATTTTCTTATTTTGTTAACTCGGAATTTATTTTTCAATAATACTTTAAATTCATTCTTAAGCATATAATTATTACAAAACAATAACTCTTGGATAATAAAAAAACAGCCTGATATTTCTCTTTAAATGAAAGAAAAATAATTACTATATACACTATTCAGACTTGCGAAATTTCATTGATGCTTACTACTCGCGGACGCACGGCCTTGTGTTGTAACCTAATCCCGTTTCGTATTTTTGCAACTTACTACAATTTGCAATACTGTTCTAAATCTCTTAACTTGATAATTCTAATGATCACTTGGCGTGGAAATGCTCTTTTTTTAAATGATTCTCCGCGTAGTGCAAAATTCAATGTCCCACGTTTTTGCGTCATGGTCTGGTCTTCTTACAAAATTGTACTATTTATGTACAGTTACTTTTGCCTTAGAGTTCGATGTTAATCGAACTAAAAAAATATCTACTACCCACACAGTACTAACATTGGTTTTTATATTCACTGCAAATAAAAAACAATTAAAACTTTATATATATATATATATATATATATATATATATATATATATATATATATATATATATATATATATATATATATATATAGTGTAAAAGTGTAAAAATATGTGTAATGTTTAAAAAAATTTTTTTTATAAATTTCTTAAATTATACCCTTATAATATAGAGGAAAAAATCCCACCACTGCCACCAGTTGTTCAGAAACGATTTAAATAAATAATTAAAATAAAAGAATTTATTTTATTATTAATTCAAATTGCACTTAGATGACAAAATGCTCTTCAGCAAATAAAATAAGAACGGTAGTGGATTCTTTCCTATACGTAAATATTAATTTCAGTAACGTGACAATTATGCCATATAAATAAAAATAGAAGTTGTAATAAATAACTGTTTGGAAAAAGGAATAAATAAAAATCAATTAATTAAATATTTATAATATATATTTTAAAAAACCCATTGTATTTTTAAATACAACAATTTTTTTAATCTGACAAAAGTATTTCCAGAATAATATATGCAATTTTAATATATGTTTTTAAAATTGTGTGTATGTATATGTATTTGTCAATTTTATTACTCACTTTTAAAATGCTGGTTTCCTTTAATATTAATATAATGTCAATGTTATTGTTCTCTATGTGAACTTTTATTCTTTTTTCAAATAACTTAAATGTCAATTTTAGAATTATAAATTGAGACCACCTTTTGTGTCATACAAAAATTAATCAAAAAAATCTATATGGCTGTAAAATATATAATTTCAGGTACTCTTGCCTGACTTAAACATCCCAGATTTCCCTTTGTCGATCCTTTTTATTGATCGACAATTAGGTAGGGAAAAATACTCATTGCAGTTTATTGCACTTCGTTAATGCTAAGTGAAATTCTGCTAGTTGGCAGAATTTGGTAATCAGCCAATCTAAAAATGTATTGCTTTGTTAATGAGATAGAATTGAGATTGACTTAGAGAAACTACAGCTTATAATATTAAAAATTTAAACAAAATTTCAATCTTGCTTAATTCTTTGTGCTAATTTTAAATGTGGGTTGATAAAAAATCGCTTTGTAGTACAATTGATTTTTAATTAAAATTATGTATTGTGTAATATTGTTGAGTGTGTTAATAGGTTAATAAATATTACTTGAGTGTATTTTATATAATGCAAATAAAATTCGCTGATTTGTAAAAAATACTAAGTTGATCGAAACACAAGCTTTGGGAAAATTTTCAATTTTAATTAGGTAATTTTTCAAAATTTTGGTAAAATTACCAAAAGTTTTTAATAAAATAACACAGCCACACAAAACAAAAGTTCTGATCTGGGGGCAACACTATGTAGACTTTATGTTTTTTGAATCGTTGAATCCAAATCCGACGTCCACTTAACCCCATCAGATCAGGAATTTGACATAACCTCAAAAAACCAATACGGCGGACACGTTTTTAAAAAATTCAGCGGATTCGCTTCAAATTCGTGACTCGGGGGTTTTTGGGGTCGCTGATTACGAATTTAAAGTCAATTTCTAAAATTCAAAATAACGGATCTAATATGGCGGACACGTTTTTAAAAAAATTTATCGGATTCGCTTTAAACTCGGAACTCGGGGGTTTTTGGGGTCGCTAATTAAGAAACCGAGATTAGTTTAATTTTATCAGAAAATGCTTTTGACGTAACCCCAAAAACTACAATTTGTGCTATTAAACGCATGCATCAATATAGACGTAACGTCGGCATTAGCGTTACCCGAAGTACAACGCGAGGAGGTTGCATAATCGGATTTTGTTTATCAGGTAGCTTTTAAAAGGGCTGATTGGTATTGCTATTAAGAAACATATATAATATTTTAGTTGTTCTCCTTCTTTGAGCTGTATCAAGTTCTTTTTTCTTCGAATGATCTATGAATAGGATTTCTTTTTTGTTTGGTACTTTGTCCAAGTGTTTCTCTTTTTAACATCCAGCAAAAATCTGCAAGCATATTAGGATCCCAACGTCCCTGGTAACGAGTTTCAATAACTTTAATATATTGGTGAAAACGCTTCCCCTATTCTTCACTGAAGTGTCCCAGGTTTTCCAGGAATTTATCAAGATGCGAGAGCAGAAAATGCAACTTCAAGTTCATTAAGCATCCTAGTTTTTTATAGTCCGTCATCATCATGTTAACTAAGTTTTTATACTGGGGACTTTTTCTGTTTCCTAGGAAGTTTTGGGCAACTGATCGAAAACTCTGCCAGGCTGCTTTCTCCCTATTATTTATTGTTTCGATGAAGTTATAGCAATGTAATGCGAATCATTTTGACACCTGAGCCTTTACGCTTCCTGCTTGCTTCTGCCCTCTACTGGCAAAATGGCTGTAACACACGTCTTGCCGCCTGTTATTACATTACTTTTGTAATTCCAATCCTGAAACCGCGTTTCTGCATGGATTAACAAATTTTTTGAATCAATATAATTAAAAACTTTTCTGACAAATGTACGTTGTCAGATTTTGTAAAAAGTGCTTGTGTGCAGAGACACATACACACATTTTGAAAACAAAAAGATTTTTTTGAAATTTTTAGGTTTTTTGAAATTTTGCTACAAATTTCCCTCAAGTTGCCAACAAAATTATCTGCATGTTTGCCACAGGGCATAGCACAATAATTTTCTGCAAATTTGCGGCAAGTTATCAAAGCCAAATTCGAAAACTTACCTGGCAAATTTGCAGCACACTTGCGGCAAATACCAAAATGTCCGTTTGGTGGCAAGTTTGCAGAGCAAATTTGCAGAAAACTTGTGTGGCAAACATGCAGATAATTTTGTTGGCAACTTGAGGGAAATTTGTAGCAAAATTTCAAAAAACCTAAAAATTTCAAAAAAATCTTTTTGTTTTCAAAATGTGTGTATTTTGATAAATGTTGCCTTTCCTTGCAGGGAAGGTGACATAAATGTAGTTCGCAGCTCTAGATATCATAGAAAACTACTGCGCAAGCATTTAACATTTACTTTGCCATGCAAATTTGCTCTGCAAACTTGCCACCAAACGGCCATTTTCAATTTTTTACAAATTATTGTGATATGTGGGTAGGTTTTGTGCGACTTACAGTTATCGACCAAGAAAAACGGCACTACCTGTTTGAAATCACGTGAAATTAGTAAACAATAACCGTTTTCGAACTAGTGTTTCTCTGCACACAAGCACTTTTTACAAAATCTGACAACGTACATTTGTCAGAAAAGTTTTTAATTATATTGATTCAAAAAATTTGTTAATCCATGCAGAAACGCGGTTTCAGGATTGGAATTACAAAAGTAATGTAATAACAGGCGGCAAGACGTGTGTTACAGCCATTTTGCCAGTAGAGGGCAGAAGCAAGCAGGAAGCGTAAAGGCTCAGGTGTCAAAATGATTCGCATTACATTGCTATAACTTCATCGAAACAATAAATAATAGGGAGAAAGCAGCCTGGCAGAGTTTTCGATCAGTTGCCCAAAACTTCCTAGGAAACAGAAAAAGTCCCCAGTATAAAAACTTAGTTAACATGATGATGACGGACTATAAAAAACTAGGATGCTTAATGAACTTGAAGTTGCATTTTCTGCTCTCGCATCTTGATAAATTCCTGGAAAACCTGGGACACTTCAGTGAAGAATAGGGGAAGCGTTTTCACCAATATATTAAAGTTATTGAAACTCGTTACCAGGGACGTTGGGATCCTAATATGCTTGCAGATTTTTGCTGGATGTTAAAAAGAGAAACACTTGGACAAAGTACCAAACAAAAAAGAAATCCTATTCATAGATCATTCGAAGAAAAAAGAACTTGATACAGCTCAAAGAAGGAGAACAACTAAAATATTATATATGTTTCTTAATAGCAATACCAATCAGCCCTTTTAAAAGCTACCTGATAAACAAAATCCGATTATGCAACCTCCTCGCGTTGTACTTCGGGTAACGCTAATGCCGACGTTACGTCTATATTGATGCATGCGTTTAATAGCACAAATTGTAGTTTTTGGGGTTACGTCAAAAGCATTTTCTGATAAAATTAAACTAATCTCGGTTTCTTAATTAGCGACCCCAAAAACCCCCGAGTTCCGAGTTTAAATCGAATCCGATAAATTTTTTTTAAAAACGTGTCCGCCATATTAGATCCGTTATTTTGAATTTTAGAAATTGACTTTAAATTCGTAATCAGCGACCCCAAAAACCCCCGAGTCACGAATTTGAAGCGAATCCGCTGAATTTTTTAAAAACGTGTCCGCCGTATTGGTTTTTTGAGGTTATGTCAAATTCCTGATCTGATGGGGTTAAGTGGACGTCGGATTTGGATTCAACGATTCAAAAAACATAAAGTCTACATAGTGTTGCCCCCAGATCAGAACTTTTGTTTTGTGTGGCTGTGTTATTTTATTAAAAACTTTTGGTAATTTTACCAAAATTTTGAAAAATTACCTAATTAAAATTGAAAATTTTCCCAAAGCTTGTGTTTCGATCAACTTAGTATTTTTTACAAATCAGCGAATTTTATTTGCATTATATAAAATACACTCAAGTAATATTTATTAACCTATTAACACACTCAACAATATTACACAATACATAATTTTAATTAAAAATCAATTGTACTACAAAGCGATTTTTTATCAACCCACATTTAAAATTAGCACAAAGAATTAAGCAAGATTGAAATTTTGTTTAAATTTTAAAATTTGTTAATGTTTTGTCCCATATATTAATTATAATAATAATCATAGTATTTGGCATTTTTTTAGGACATAGATACAATATGAAACATTCAAATTTACGTTTCGAAACCGGTACCGGTCTCCTCATCAGAATTTATTAAATCTATAAAATTAATACATATTTTTATAATATATTTATACTTAATATTTAAAACATAGTTTTTTTTATAAAAGAATTAAAAAAATTTTTTGCATTTACATACCATATAATTATGCAAAATTTTACTGAAAGTGGAATAAATCCAAATGCAAAAATAACTAACATTTATATAAGCTGGTCATAATTAAAGAAACAGATCTTTTTGTTTCATTTTTTAAAAAATAATAATTTTTTGCAGATATTTTTGCAAATGTTGACCATTATGTCAAACATTTTTGCACCGGATCACACTGTATATTGATATTACTATATGTAAATTTGCGTGACATTAGAAAACAGGTTGAGTCAAAAATATACATATATGTAAGAAACGTAATAAAACGTGTGAAACGCAAGACCAAGACCATATATGAAAGGTACTATAATATTTGATTTTATTGAATTATTTTAAAATTAAAAAATTAAAAAAATTAAAAAATCTTAGAATACTATAACAGATTTATAAGTCTATTATATGATGAATCTAAATTTTCCAAATCAGTAATTTTATTTAAACTATTTTTCCTTCTTTTTTTATATATAACATTTCTGAAATTTTTCTTTTTGTCAAATTTGCTTCTTTGTGCAAAATTTTAACATTTTCCCAATCAAAATCATGATTTGGTACATTATCAAATTTTTGCAATCTATGATTAGTAACTACTGAATGATATTTTTTATTTAAACGGTAATTGGTCTTGTGCTCCTTACATCTGGTTTGTAAAAGTCTACCCGTTTGGCCGACATAAGTACTGTCACAGTTTTTGCATTCTAGTTTATATTTTTAAAAAATCTTTATTAATTCCAAAAACAAATGTAAAAAACTCAAAACAATTTAAAGATGAAATTATTAACATAAAAATTCCAGACAATTTCATAATGATCTCTCTAGATGTTGTTGCTTTATTCACAAATGTTCCTCCTGAGTTGGTATTTAGTGGTGTTGAAAAACGTTGGACACAAATTAAAAACTTTACAAAATTAACTAAGGATGAATTTCAAGAAGGAATAAAATTTCTCTTGAATTCAACCTATTTCTCTTTTGATAAAAATTATTATAAACAAACATTTGGAACTCCCATGGGTTCTCCTATATCAGCAACCATTTCTGACATTGTTTTGCAAGATTTGGAGTCTAAAATTCTTAATGAATTAGATTTCCCTGTGCTTCACTATAGAAGATATGTTGACGATACCTTTTTGATTATTCCTAAAGATAAAGTAGATTCTATTCTTATAAAATTTAATGAATATCACCCTAGATTACAATTTACATATGAGATGGAAGAAAATAATTCTATTTCATTTTTAAATATTAATGTTATTAGATTACCTGACAAGACCATCATTACTAATTGGTATAGAAAAAATACCTTCTCTGGAAGATTTCTAAATTACTTATCGAACCATCCGAAAAAGCAAAAAATTGGTATTGTAAAAAATCTTGTTGATTCAGCAGTACTATTATCAGATAAAAGATTTCACTTCGAAAATTTAAATTTAATTAGAGAAATTTTACAATTAAATAATTATCCCCTTGATTTTATAAACAAAGAAATTAAAATTCGTATCTTTCAACTTAATAATAAAAATACTAATATTGTTAGAAATGAAGATGTTAAAATTGATCGTTTTCGAACATTATCAATACCTTTTCATAGTGACATTTCCTACAAATTTAAAACAATTTTAAATAAATATAATTTTACAACAATATTTAGAAATATGTCATCTCTTGATAAATTTATAACTTTAGGAAAAGATAAATTAAATATTATGGATAATAAAAATGTAATATATAAACTAGAATGCAAAAACTGTGACAGTACTTATGTCGGCCAAACGGGTAGACTTTTACAAACCAGATGTAAGGAGCACAAGACCAATTACCGTTTAAATAAAAAATATCATTCAGTAGTTACTAATCATAGATTGCAAAAATTTGATAATGTACCAAATCATGATTTTGATTGGGAAAATGTTAAAATTTTGCACAAAGAAGCAAATTTGACAAAAAGAAAAATTTCAGAAATGTTATATATAAAAAAAGAAGGAAAAAATAGTTTAAATAAAATTACTGATTTGGAAAATTTAGATTCATCATATAATAGACTTATAAATTTGTTATAGTATTCTAAGATTTTTTAATTTTTTTAATTTTTTAATTTTAAAATAATTCAATAAAATCAAATATTATAGTACCTTTCATATATGGTCTTGGTCTTGCGTTTCACACGTTTTATTACGTTTCTTACATATATGTATATTTTTGACTCAACCTGTTTTCTAATGTCACGCAAATTTACATATAGTAATATCAATATACAGTGTGATCCGGTGCAAAAATGTTTGACATAATGGTCAACATTTGCAAAAATATCTGCACAAAATTATTATTTTTTAAAAAATGAAACAAAAAGATCTGTTTCTTTAATTATGACCAGCTTATATAAATGTTAGTTATTTTTGCATTTGGATTTATTCCACTTTCAGTAAAATTTTGCATAATTATATGGTATGTAAATGCAAAAAATTTTTTTAATTCTTTTATAAAAAAAAACTATGTTTTAAATATTAAGTATAAATATATTATAAAAATATGTATTAATTTTATAGATTTAATAAATTCTGATGAGGAGACCGGTACCGGTTTCGAAACGTAAATTTGAATGTTTCATATTGTATCTATGTCCTAAAAAAATGCCAAATACTATGATTATTATTATGTTTAAATTTTTAATATTATAAGCTGTAGTTTCTCTAAGTCAATCTCAATTCTATCTCATTAACAAAGCAATACATTTTTAGATTGGCTGATTACCAAATTCTGCCAACTAGCAGAATTTCACTTAGCATTAACGAAGTGCAATAAACTGCAATGAGTATTTTTCCCTACCTAATTGTCGATCAATAAAAAGGATCGACAAAGGGAAATCTGGGATGTTTAAGTCAGGCAAGAGTACCTGAAATTATATATTTTACAGCCATATAGATTTTTTTGATTAATTTTTGTATGACACAAAAGGTGGTCTCAATTTATAATTCTAAAATTGACATTTAAGTTATTTGAATAAAGAATAAAAGTTCACACAATTTTAAAAACATATATTAAAATTGCATATATTATTCTGGAAATACTTTTGTCAGATTAAAAAAATTGTTGTATTTAAAAATACAATGGGTTTTTAAAAATATATATTATAAATATTTAATTAATTGATTTTTATTTATTCCTTTTTCCAAACAGTTATTTATTACAACTTCTATTTTTATTTATATGGCATAATTGTCACGTTACTGAAATTAATATTTAGGTATAGGAAAGAATCCACTACCGTTCTTATTTTATTTGCTGAAGAGCATTTTGTCATCTAAGTGCAATTTGAATTAATAATAAAATAAATTCTTTTATTTTAATTATTTATTTAAATCGTTTCTTAACAACTGGTGGCAGTGGTGGGATTTTTTCCTCTATATTATAAGGGTATAATTTAAGAAATTTATAAAAAAAAATTTTTTAATTAAAAATTTTTTTTTAAACATTACACATATTTTTACACTTTTACACTATATATATATATATATATATATATATATAAAGTTTTAATTGTTTTTTATTTGCAGTGAATATAAAAATCAATGTTAGTACTGTGTGGGTAGTAGATATTTTTTTAGTTCGTTTAACATCGAACTCTAAGGCAAAAGTAACTACCCTTGCTTCAGCAAGCTCTGGTTCATACAATAAACGTGCCCAACTCTCTGAATTAACAATGCCAGAAGTGTGTAGTCACTTGGGCAAGTGAAGGGATTAAAATTCTCAAAAATATTCACGGTTTTAACCCCTTGACAGTCCATGGCCTATATGTGGCCACAAAAAGTCGTGCCACCTTTACGTCTGTGGACGTATATGTCCATCTCAAAAATAAAATACTAAACATAATTCGATTTGAATGACCACGTGCTTACTAAAGTTTTTGGGGTCGCTGAATTCGAATTTCAAATCAGATTTTCAAAATTCAAAATGGTGGACCTAAAATGGTGACTACGAAGATTTAAAAGTTTATCAAATACGCTTGAAACTCGTTACTTGGGGGTTGTCGGGGTCGCTGATTACGAATATGATGTCAGGCTTACAAAATTAAAATGGTGAATCCAATATGGCGGCCGAGAAAATAAAAAATCCAACGGATTTGTTAAAAACTTGTTACTTGGGGGTTTTCGGGGTCGCTGATTACGAATCCGATGTCAGATTTTGAAATCCAAAATGGCGGACCTAAAATTTGATCAAATTGCATTAATCTTGAAATTATCAGCCATATTGGATTCACCATTTTAATTTTGTAAATCTGATATCATATTCGTAATCAGCAACCTTGAAAACCCCCAAGTTACGAGTTTCAAGCGTACTTGATAAACTTTTAAATCTTTATAGTCGCCATTTAAGGTCCACCATTTTGAATTTTGAAAATCTGATTTGAAATTCGGATTCAGCGACCCCAAAAACTTAAGTATGCACTTGGTCATTCAAATCGATTTACGTTTAGTATTTTATTTTTGAGATGGACATATATGGCCCCAGACGTAAAGGTGGCACGACTTTTTGGGACCACATATGGGCCATGGATTGGATTTGGATGTATGAAAACTGATATCGGATTGGTAATCAGGGACTCCAAAAGCCCTTGAATAACAATTTGTAAGCGATTTCAAGAGGGCCGGGATCGTGTTCAGGATCCAAAAATACATCGGAAACCACTCCGATGTCTCATAAAAAAGTAAGCCTTTTTTGTTGACCTGTGTATTCAGTGACCCTAAAAACACCTTCACACCGACTTCTGTTCAAATTGAAATATTTTTTAAATTTTCATCTACCATATTGAATCCGACATTTGGAATTTTTGAAATCCGACTTCAGAATCATAATCAGTAGTATCATAAATAGTACAATTTTGAAAGAAGTGGTCTTCTTTCAAAATTGTACTATTTATGATATTTATTATTACTATTTTTATGATATTTATGGTCTGGTGACCATGACGCAAAAACGTGGGACATTGAATTTTGCACTACGCGGAGAATCATTATAAAAAAGAGCATTTCCACGCCAAGTGATCATTAGAATTTCGGAAGATTTTAGCAATTTTAAAAATACTTTATGAATTTGTAGCTTTATATGCATAGAATAAGAATATATAAAAATGTTTCAAAGTTTTAGAATTTTTTTAGTTTCCTCTTACTCAAAATTTTGGGCGATTTTTCAAAAAAGGCACATAACTTGTTTACTTATTGACCGATTAAGATGATTTTTTTCAAAATACTCATAATAAGATAATGATTACTTTTAAGAAAAAAATTAAAGGAATAAAAAATTCCAAAAAACTTTTTGAATTCAAATTTTGAAAAAAATATACCTTCGATTTAAATTTTTTTATATATTGTCTATAGACAATATATAAATATATATTGTATATATATAAATATACATTGTATATATATAAATATACATTGTATATATATGAGGCATTTTACGTGTAATGTCCTAAGTTGAAATTTCAACTTCTTGAAAAAAATTGAAACTTGGGGAATTTGTTGTTCTATCAAGTAGAAATGTGCCCCTAAAAATATTTTTGACTTTTTCGAAAATTTGAAGGGGGTAGAGGGGGGCCAATTTGACCAATTTTGCTAACACCGGCTACTTTGTGAATTTTTTCTGAACGTACTTTTAATGGGAAAAATTTTTCAGAATATGTTTCGTAAAGGTTTTTTCGTCCTCTTTTCAATGGTGAATTTTATTTTTTAATATTTTAAAAATTTATCCCAATTTTTGATAATTAATATTTAAAATTCAATTCCCCAAAAAAGGGTCCGTTTTATTTGAAAATAAATTATTGCAAACGAAAGCTGAGGTTTTTTCCTATGCGCATGTAAATTTTCAGAATGCCCTTTTTCTTTGTTTTTGAGTTATTAAATTTCAAAGAATAAATTGATGCGCGCAGCGTCGCGGTGGCACTGAGCCGCGTGGTACCCAGCGTGATGCGAGGTGCCCGCGACGCTGCGCGCATCAATTTATTCTTTGAAATTTAATAACTCAAAAACAAAGAAAAAGGGCATTCTGAAAATTTACATGCGCATAGGAAAAAACCTCAGCTTTCGTTTGCAATAATTTATTTTCAAATAAAACGAACCCTTTTTTGGGAAATTGAATTTTAAATATTAATTATCAAAAATTGGGATAAATTTTTAAAATATTAAAAAATAAAATTCACCATTGAAAAGAGGACGAAAAAACCTTTACAAAACATATTCTGAAAAATTTTTCCCATTAAAAGTACGTTCAGAAAAAATTCACAAAGTAGCCGGTGTTAGCAAAATTGGTCAAATTGGCCCCCCTCTACCCCCTTCAAATTTTCGAAAAAGTCAAAAATATTTTTTGGGGCACATTTCTACTTGATAGAACAACAAATTCCCCGAGTTTCAATTTTTTTCAAGAAGTTGAAATTTCAACTTAGGACATTACACGTAAAATGCCTCATATATAAATATATATTGTATATATATAAATATGTATATAATATATATAATATATATATAGGGGAGAGTCAGTACGGTCGGCTCACTTTCTGACTTGTACCCATAAGTTCCGTTCTAGGGCGAATTTCACGTTTTCTGACATATGGTTGGAAAGATCTTCTAAAGTGGAATGTTTCTTCTGTACATCAGAAAATATTTGGGCAAAAATTGGAAAAGTTATAAACATTTAAAAAAAAATGTCGTTACGGTCGGATCAGGTCTTTACGGTCGGTTCACCGTAGAAAATCAATGTGAAATGAAGGAATATTACTAAAAATGTCCCGTAAATTACAGAAGAATGCTGAAATGCACTTGAAAATGGAAAAAGGAAATAAAAAAATTATATAAAAATTAATCTAAAAACATTCTCAGTAAGCGAAAAGTTTACAATACGTTATCGATGGAGATGTGAAATAAGACTTTTTAAAATGTTTTACGAACGTTTTTCGAACATGAATATTTTTTTTTCACTGTAAAACGACGTTCTTCACACATCTCTACCTTAAACAAATGAATTTCCGATGTCAGAACGCACCATAATTGTAAAATAATGCGTCCCAACATGCACGATATAAAGTGAGCCGACCGTAAGTTTCGCGTCGTTTTTATTTTTTTAGCACACAGACATAAACGCACGATATAAAAACCAAATAACATACCAAAGTATTAAAGGACTCTTTAATGAATAAATTTCATCAATTTAATTTATTGTTTGCATCTTCCATTTTGTTTAATTAATCTTTTTCGACACTAAGTAAAAGTTTTGCTTAAAAAATTCACCACACATTTACGTTTTACGTTTGTACTGCTCGCGTACTTCATTGGAACTTAATGAAAGAGACATGAAAAGTTTTCTACCATTACTAAGAAGTATTTACATGCAATGGTAAATGGCACCAGTTTGTTACAACTGAGAAACCTGAGGTGAGCCAACCGTAGTGACTCTCCCCTATATATATAATGTATATATATATATATATATATATATATATATATATATATATATATACACATTATAATGTAGAGAATATTTCCTGTAAATTTAATTATGGGACAGCAATAACTTTACGAGAAAAAAAATAAAATGTTCAGCGCAGCGCGCCGAGACTTCTGCAGTATTCGCTTAAGGCGGCGCAAGTTTTCTTGCAAATTACTCTACAAAAACTCTTTACCAAAACGCTTTTTCTTTTTGTGAAATCTTCGTTATTAAATTCTCTATCGATATCTCGAGCACTATTTTTGAATTTTTGTTATTAAACATTTTTTAAATAACAACAAGTTTTAAAAAAATCGTAAAATATATTGTTGACATAATTATTTTTAATTATGAAAATTAATAAAAAAACCTGTTAAGAAATTACAAATAATCAATTTAACATTGTTTGAACAATTAATTATTGTTATCTAAAGAAAAATTGTCAAATTGTGAAATTTTTGATGTGTAATAGTTGTACTGATAATAAAAAAATTATTTGAAAAAATGAAATCGAAATTGAATGAAATCGTGTAATCCTATAATAAAATACTTAACTCCGCGAGAGCCGATAATACAAGAATTAGTATTATTTATTTAAATGAATTCCTAATGATAACTAAAGTATTTTTTCGACGAGAAACAATTGTTAAGTTACTTTTCATACTGTATTAAGTTTCATTATTTTTATATTTGTACTTTCGTTTTTTATATTTTTTATTTAATTTGGTGTTAAATATTTTCTTTTGTTTTACAATATATTTATTTTGGAAGGTTTAAATTTGGACTTGTTATTGGCTACACCTCTCCTCGAATTCACAGCACAAATCATAATTACGTAATGCTCCACCTAATATTCAGTATTTATTAATTTAAAAAACTACGATAGGTACCCGGATTTCATAAGGCGAGCGAATTCTGTAGCACATAAAAATCAAATCATTACAACTTATTGTTATTTAAGAAATTTTTTATAACAAAAATTCAAAAATAGGGCTCGAGATATCGATAGGGAATTAAAAATAACGAAAATTTCACAAAAATAAAAAGCGTTTTGGTAAAGAAGTGTTACCTGTAAAGTAATTTGAAAGAAAACTTGCGCCGCCTTAAGTGAATACTGCACAAGTCTCGGCACGCCACGCTGGACATTTTTTTCTCGTAAAGTTATTGCTGTCCCATATTTTTTTCAAAATTTGAATTCAAAAAATTAAAAAAAAAATTTTTGGGCAAAAAGATTTTTTTTCTTTTTATTTTTCTTATGAAATCACTCGTGTGTCCGTCCCAGCCACGCAAAATGGGCTGTCCCCCCCTTAACTTCTACGAATCTCAACCTTGTGAGCTGAAATTCGGTAGGGATCTTCAGTTTTAAGTGCAGATTACAAGAAAAATATAGCGAACCCGATTGGCCTACATATTTGCGAAAGGGAAGGGAAAGAAATTAAATTTTGTCAAAAAAATTGCAAAAATTGACCCTGTCCCCCCCCCTTAAATTCTACAAATCTGAACCTGGTGAGCTGAAATTCAGCAGGGATCTTCAGATTTAAGTGCAGATTACAGGAAAATTATAGCGAACCTGATTGGTGAACATAAGTATAATTACAGAGAAATATAAAAATTTATTAATAAAATAAAATAATAAAAATATTTATTCTAATCTTATTATAGTATATTACCATTTTGTTTAATTTGTTTTTAATTTTAAAAGAATTGTTAAAATAATTTAAAAAAAATTTTGTTTGAATATTTGTGTACGGAACCCTCGATCTTAGTGCGAGTGCAACTCGCACTTGTCCGATTTTTTATTCTATGCATATAAAGCAACATATTCAGAAAGTATTTTTAAAATTCCTAAAACCATCCAAAATTCTTACGATTACTTGGCGTGGAAATTCTCAAATGTTTAACTGAAATATCAACAAAATTAAAAAAAATTTCAAAAAATTTACAGTAGTAAAAAATTACCACTTTGTGGAGAACCACTCATTCATTTGGGAAATAAAAGGTAAATGATTGACATTAAAAAAGACAATTTTTTTTATTCACGTTTATATTTATTTAATAATTATTTCGACGGAAGTCATCATACTTGAAAATTTAATAAAAATATTCACAGTGAGCACTCTTTCTGACCCTTACAATCTCTTGCAAACACTCTTTTATTACATTCACGTTAATTTTTTACTTTTACACATATTAGCTTCATTCGTTCAACATTCTTTTCATATATTCCATACACTCATTCCTCTCGTTCTGTAAAACGAATGGTGACTTTCGCATAAGTCATTGACTTTTAAAAGTTTTCAATCAATTTTAAGAATTGACTTTACTTCGAAAGGACGCGTTTTTGTGTTGTTACTTGGGCTATGCGTTTATGAATTAAATTGTTTTGAAGAAGTATGTATGCAATTATGTATATGTACATTCATTTTCTAATAATTATTATTAACAAGAATAATTAATACAAATAGAAAATTATAATTCAATATGAATGCTTCAATTCATTAAGTTGGATTAACATGAAATTTCAAAGGAGTCTTTATCTCATCCATTCGTTAACAGCTAAAGAAATATTCAGAAAAAGTTTACGATTTCTCAAAATTTTTTTATATTCATCGCCAGAATACACTTCAAATTCTCACTATTAGATAACAAATAATTTTATCATTCTTCTGTAGAATATTATCCTTATGATTTTCCAAATTCTTCATTTATTCACTATTAGTTTGACGTATTCTCACATTCTTCTTACTATTTTCTATTTAATTATAATTAATTATTCAGTCGAGAATAACCACCATATCTTCGCCTCGAGCTGATCTATGAGAATGAGTAACATGAACAGGAGCCGACAATCTACGCCATGGTTTTCGTGCTGCTCTTCGTATTTCAATGGAGGACAGTGTTCTTCGAAGTCTTCTGCAACATAAAAATTGGCAACATAAAATAAATATTTACCATTAAGACTGCTTAAATTTAAATATTTTTTTATAAAATTATTCGCCTCAGATTACTAAAGAATCGTCAAGTAATATAATGGGATAAAAAAATAGATTTATCATTTCTAACTGCAATGAAAAAACTTTATTGGAAATATTATTTTGAATGAATTTATAAAAGACTTAAATTTTTGAAAAAGTTTTTAATATAATTCATTCCAACTATTTTTAATTCAGTTTAATCGTTTAGCAAGAAATTTTAAAAAATGTATGAACTCTTTCTTAGTCAATTAAAATTTTCTTAACAAGGAAAGGACTAAATTTCTTCCTGAAAACTAAATAAGAAGAAATCTTTAGCAAAGTTCGTTTCTATCTCTTTGGCCTTACAGTGAATTCGGTAATAACTAGTAACGATCACCAAGATTACAAAGATTTTTAAAATCCCACTATTGATTCTGTAGCCTTTTATCATCACGGGCGAGGACAACTTTTCCTTTTTAAAAGAAGCACAGCATAAAAACTTCAAATTGAAGAAAGACGAAACTCCAAATGTATCGAAATAAGAAATATTTCATTTATTGGAGTTATCTTATTTTGATACATATCGAGTTTCGTCTTACTTCAATTCGACGTTGAATACATAATTAAAAGAAAATTAACTGTTGATATGATATGTTGTGAAAGTTGAGGTAATTCCTTTTTTAAATCATTAGGTATTTATAAAATAACAAACTTTCCGCTAAACAATTTTTTAAAGAATAGTATATTGTGCATCTAGGGAGAAAAACGGGTGGTTTCCACGAGTGTGAAGTTTGCAGTTCAAGGCGCAGCGAGTGCTTGCGAGCGAAGCCGAGAACTGTAAACACACGAGTTGGAAATCCTCAAAAACACGTTTTTTTGGGGTCTTTTCTCAAAATCCTGACGTGATGGCCAATTTTGTGACCCGGGATCGTGTTCAGCGTCTTTAATGGACACTATGATATCTCATAAAAAGTAAGACTTTTTTTGTTGACCTGTGTTATTAATAATTTTAGCTCAAAAGCCCTATTGTTTGCTATATTATATGGATATAAAAATTAAAAAATTCGAAATAAATAGATCCCATCGTTTGCCCACAATCAGAAAACGCCTAAAAGTTCTTAATTTAGTTCTAGTTTCTTACAAAAAATTTTGAAAAAAATCGATCGATACATACATTCTTAAAAATAAATTTTTTTTTTAAATTAAAAAAAAATTTCGTAAATTTAAAAAATAAATTTTTTTATATTTTTATTAAAAACTACGTGTAAAAACAAAAATTTTCATGTATAGAACGTCTAATTTGGTCAATTTTTCACCGAGTTATAACCATTTCAAAAAAACATTTTCGTAAAAAACTTGATTTTTCAAAAACCTGTATCTCTTAAACGGCTTGATGAAAAAATTTGAAAAAAATCATGGTAGAATATTTCAATGAGCACTAAAAGAAAAAAAATATTTGAAAAAATCTGAGATGCAAAAGTCAAATACTGTCCGATTTCGCGAGGAACGCTCCATATATAGATGCTATAAAACATAACACTCTAAATCTGAATTAGTTAAAAATAATTAATTATGAATGAAATGGTGGGTGACTTTTTGCCTTAACAATTATTAGAAAATAACTAAATATTAGTAGATAATTTAATGGATATTAATACATTAAATTATCTACTAATATTTAGTTATTAATTAATTACAATTAAACCTTACAATACGACTGCTAAAACCTAAATGAAATATCTATTGTAAGCTAAAAGTAGGGGTTAAACTTCGACTTGGGTCTGTTTACATAAATATTACATCAATAAAAATTAAAGTAGAAAGCAATTTTTTAAAAAACTAATTTATATAATAAAAACTTTCCTAATTTGGTAAGAAAATTCCCTGTTTGTCATAAAATTCCCCGCTTATAACAGGTCAAATTAAATTCCCTGCTATTTTTCAGTTTGTAGACATCTTGATACACACACAAATACATACAATTCTTATTTATGTCGCTTCTTCATTTTATAAATTGTTAGTTTATAAAATAAACCATTTTCATACTTTTTTAATCAAGTTAAACTATTTTTAATTAACTTATATCTTTATTTGGTCAAAGTAATTTAATAATTTACTTCGTTTGATTTTAATTCAGTTATCACTGAAACTTGTAGCAACATTATCTGAATACTTAAATATTGTAACAAGCTGGAAGAAATATTCACAATATTGAGACAATGTTGACAGTGTACTTCTCGTTTATTAATTTAATCAATTTATAAATGTACAAATATATTATTAACTGTTGTGATATTTGTTAATTTTTTTTATAAGCTTTTGGGCCAGGCCACCTTAACTGGGTTAAAAAAGATTTTGTTGATTTTTTAAAATTTCATTACTATTATAAAAACATGTTTAACATGTTTAAGAATAAAACAAAGATTTTAAAAAACTTTTTTTAAATTTATTGCTATAACCCATTTCGTCCCAAATGTCCGTATTTTTTAACACAAGTTCGAGCTTTCTGTACTACCAGCTACAATTTTCAAAAAAATCGGGAGATAGGTTTTTTTAATGGTTTGAGTGTCCTCTCTGAGAATCTGAAAAGAAATTTCAAATTTATAGTAAAAAGTATTTTATATTTTTGTTTAAACATTTATATGTTTAAACAAAAAAAATTCCATTTAAGTGTTTTTTTTCTTTAAAATCAGATTATTTAATCGAAATCGGTTAGGAAAAAATCCGGGAAATGAAAATATCGCGTCCAAAATATTGGGACTATCAAATAGACATGATATCGTAAATTAATTTTTTCAAATTTCAAAATGGCGCCTCAAAAATGTCCACCAAAATATTCAATATGGAAAAATAATTTTAAAAAATGCTAAAATTCTTTTTTTTTTAACTTTTATGCTTCATTTGGATAAAATAATGTTGCTTCAACAAAAAGTATTATTATATAATGTTAATTAACAATATTATAAATAATTTTTATAAACAATTTGAAAATTATGTGCCAAAGTGGTAACGAAAATTTTATTTTCATCAATTCTTACTTCTTTTTGCAGGAAAAATATATAATGAAAAAAACCTTGTTCAAAATTATTTTACAATGTTTCAAAATGTTATGAACAATGTTCATAGAAAAAGAAGTAGAAGTAAAAGTAGAAAAAGAAGTAAGAATTGATGAAAATAAAATTTTCGTTACCACTTTGGCACATAATTTTCAAATTGTTTTTTTACATTTTTAATAGATTTTTCAAGAGTGCCCACAACCGAACCAAAATTCTCTTTGTTAGAAAAATGACCAATTCATTGGATTTTTAATAAAACTTTTCTAGTCCACAGAATCAAATTATTTTCTTCACGAGTAGTTAGCTAAGGTCCCTAGCTTTAAATACATATACATATGTTTGCTTAATACCTACAAGGACACAAATTATGAGTCAAGAACGAAACCATACCCACAACCGAACCTATTCCCCTACATTAAAGTCTACTCAATCTCGCAATCATCAGCAAAAACATGTGATGAGAATGTAATCCTTAAAGTCGTAGTAACTTTAAGAAAAAAAATGTTTTATGAAACATATATTCTGAAACAGGAAGAAGAACTCAAATAACGCTACACACGGAGCGCGAAGCGCGACATCCGAAAAAATCGTCGGAGCGCGACGATCGATGTTCGCGCGCCCCGAGGCGCGCTGACAGTCGCGAGCCTCCCGCGCGAAGCGCGGGCAAATTTTTTTTATTAATTAAAATGCAGAAAACAATGTTTGTCAATTATTTGTAGAAATTTAATCATAGTATTATAAGTTAATCCAAATTTTCACCAGTTTTTGGAGTTATAGTAAAGTCCAATTCAAACTAATTGTATCATAATTGCTTAAATCTAAAATAAGACCTATATTGCAAGCTGAATTCACAATTTGTCCCGATTATATTCAATTCCTGCATATTTTCCGTTTTTTCCAGTTGGTAGAACCACTGTTAAAAGTATTTGTAAAAACAAAAACCTGTCGAAGAGTAATTTCATAAAATATCTGCTTTTTTGTAGCCATTTGTAGTTTTATTTATCGTTAATACTTATCAAAAAAATTTATATCTTAAAAGATGCACCTGGAAAAATTTGGACAAAGATGGGAAAACCCGGATAGTTTATTACACATAAATAATAATAGACATTCTGTTTAACTTTTGCCTTTACAATGCTCAAAACATCCATAAAAGTTGAACCTACATTAAAATAACAAAACTTTTTACTATCTAAGTTTTTCCCCCAGTAGCATAATTAAGAACAGTATTTTATAACGCTGAAATTTACTGCATTATGCGCTGAAAAACTGATTATTATGCGAAATTATGCGTTAAAAAATTAAAAAGTGCCAATTGATGCTTTTAAAAGAAAAACATTATTTAGGACCAAACTCATGCTTTTAAAGTTAGGCTAAATTAAAGTTTTATTTTAAACTAATATATAGCTAGAATAATTTATTAACTTTTTTTATTATATTATACATTACATTATTTAAACTATATACACTAAAAATAATTAACGGAGCAACCCTTGTTATAACGCGCAAAAATTTATCATTTTTATGAATTTTTTTAAAGAATTTACAACATTGCTTGTTCTTTTCACCAACATTTCTAAATATAACAACTTATTCTATAAAAATATACAACTTAAACTAAATATTCCGATTAAAAATCTTAAAAATGTGATGTATGATCTTTTCAAGGTCTTCTTAAAATAGTTACAAAGAGCTGGTTCATCAAAAACGCAAAATTCAAACGAATTTAGTAAAAGTAGAAGATAATCTTGTCCTTAATCGAAGGATTTAACCACTTCGGCGGCATGGCGTTCCAATCGGCGTTCCATGAGTAAGTGGCAGAAGCGGCAAAAAAATGCGAAAATGGCGTTCCTGTTTAAACTTGATTCCTAAACTCTGTAAACAAATTAAGTTTACCAAACCAAATGTTATTTATTATTTGAGATAAATGAAGATGAATAGGACAAGAAAAAATTATTTTTTAGAGATCTTAAATGGTTTTAAAAAGGTTTTAATGTAGCCAATTTTTAATACTTTTTACGAATGGCGTTCCAATATTCACACAAAATAGTTCACAATTTTGAATCCGCCTATTTGAATTTTCAAAAATCCATTTAAGATTCATAATCTCAAATAATAAATAACATTTGGATGGTAAACTTAATTTGTTTACAGAATCTCAAATAATAAATAACATTTGGATGGTAAACTTAATTTGTTTACAGAATTTAGGAATTAAGTTTAAATAGGAACGCCATTTACGCATTTTTTTGCCGCTTCTGTCACCTACTCATGCGACGCCAATTGGAAAGCCATGCCGCTGAAGTGGTTAAGAAAAAATTATTTTTTGACAAAATAGCAACTATTCAAACTCAACGTTTTTATTTACACTTAGAAAAATATGTTTTCTCAGCTGTAAAAAAGAGATTGTTGCATTAAAAAATAAATTATTCAATTAAGAACTAGATTTTCATGTACGCAAAAATTCCACCAAAGTGAAGCAAAAACAGTGCAGTTGTTTTTGAGAAATCGTTATCACCGAATTGGAAAATGCTATTTTGAGATAAACGAGTTCAAAGGTGTAACATAACACAGGCCAACAAAATTTGATTCAATTTACTTTCCAATAATCAGACAATACTTTTCCGAAGGATTTCGATGTGCTGAATGCGAATTCGACCTCAAAAAGGGCTCATCACGTCAGGTTTTCGAGATATTTTAACCTAAAAGTGCAAAAAAACTGTTTTTAGTTATATTTGATGTCATGTAACATCACGAGATAATTTTTATCTCTTAAAGGTCAATCTTGCTACTAAAAGTGCTACTCTTACCCTTTAATATCCATTTTGAAATTTTCAAAAATCTTCGTTTTTCTCTGAGTAATCGTTCATTGAATTTTCTGAGTTTGGCGAATTCTTCGAAAACTGAGTAGAAATAAAGAAATTTTGATAATAAAGCAGAATTTAACTACAAACATCTAAATTTTAAATAGTTCTAAGGATTTTCGATAAAACTGAATAGTAATTCAATATCAGATTCACAAAATTAAAAATGGCCTATAGAATATGGCAGACGATTTATTTAAAATTGATTGTATTTCCCTAAAATATTCCATTTTTAATTCTGTCAATCTGAATATCGAATTCGCATTTAGTTATATTGAAAATCTTCAGAACTATTTAAAATTTAGATGTTTGTAGTTAAATTCTGCTTTATTATCAAAGTTTCTTTATTTCTACTCAGTTTGCGAAGAATTCGCCAAACTCAGAAAATTCAATGAACGATTACTCAGAGAAAAATAAAGATTTTTAAAATTTTAAAAATGGATATTAAAGGGGAAGAGTAGCACTTTTAGTAGCAAGATTGACCTTTAACAGAAAGAAATTATCTCTTGGTGTTACATGACATCAAATATAACTAAAAACAGGTTTTTTGCACTTTTAGGTTAAAATATCTCGAAAACCTGACGTGATGAGCCCTTTTTGAGGTCGAATTCGCATTCAGCACATCGAAATCCTTCGGAAAAGTATTGTCTGATTATTGGAAAGTAAATCTTGTCGGCCTGTGTGATCTTTCATTGAAACGAACATTTTTTTCAGGCTACAGGAAGTCAGACATAACTAAACCTTACATCAGATCTTTAAGACTGTAAATATCTCACTTAATTTTTAAAGTGTCAACTTAGCATATTATGCAATGTTCCTGAGGCCCTAAAGTTAGAAAAATGGAAAAAAAAAGATTTTTCGAAAATATTTTAATTCTCCCAATATTGCTCATAATTTTATTTTTTTTGAAATAAATATAAAAATATACAGTATATTTTTATATTTCTTGCACAAAAAATAAAATTATGCGCAATAGTGCGAGAATTGAAAAATTGTGCGACGAAAAATTATGCTTTTTGATGCGACGTTAAATTTATTATATTTTATTCATAAAAATGATAAAATGTGAAACTTGCAACTTTTATCCAATTTTTTAAAATTATGCGATTATGCGCTTCGCAAAAAGTGTAGGTCTCTAAGCATAATGCAAGTATCGTTTCACAGGTATTATTAAATTTCTGTAGTATGAATTTTATTATAAAAAATCTCTATTTTCAATACTTGAAAAATAATTTTAAAGCTATGAACTAACATTTTTTAATATTATATATTATATTATATCATTTACCATTTTTTAATATTTTCGAAGTTTTGCAATTGAAATTTTTTTGATTAATTGGATAAACAAATTATTCTAAATTACTTTATTTTGACGTCAAAAGTTTAAAAGATATATATTAAAAAATAAAAAACTTAGAAATTTTCAATTTCTTAAATTTTATAAAAAAAATTGAATACCTTCCGTTCTAATTAATATGTTTTAAAACTGTAAATTTATTGTTTATATATATATATATATATATATATATATATATATATATATATATATATATATATATCAAAAGTCATAACTGATTAATTTACTGCAATCTATCAAAATGTAAAAATTATTTTGCCAAAAATAATGTCCTATAACCAAGATGTGAGTATAAAAATGTTTTCAAAAAATTAAAAAATCGAAGTTTTTCAAATTTTATATTTTTTTAATGAATTGCATTTAAATGATCTATAATTCATTATTACATGTTATTTGGTCAAATTTTAGCATAATTTTTCCAAAAATTGTCTCTTATAAATTAATAGTTTTTTCGTTTTTTTTAATTTTTAGAAAACATTTTTATTAATTTTTTAAATATATTTATAACATTTGTACGGGCCTTGCCCATTCGTACATAGGTACTAAGATAATATTTTACAAAAGGTTTTGTTTACAACTGTGTTGCGAAGAATGATAGGCTATACAAAAGCGTTATTATTATTATAAAACATTACAATACGCAATTGCTTTAGGAATTTGTTTAGAGAAATTCCTATAAATTCTACACTCTCATATTGTTCATTTGCCTCGCTACATAGTCTGTTTATCACTGAATTTGACAAATAGTTCGTTCTCATACACGGTAGTCTAAACGAAGTCGATTTACGCGAAGATTTGACCGTTACATATAAAAATTGAGTGACGAGAGTAATTGTGGACGATTAATGCATCCATTGATTATTTTAACGCCTTGACAGTCCATGGCCCATATGTCAACCTTGTCGAAGGCCTTAGAGAAATCAGTGTACACTACGTCCACCTGGTCTCCCCTCGCGATAGTGTTGTTAATATAACTCTCAAGTTTGTTAAAAAGTGTGTCAAAAACAAGACTTTCAAATAGCTTAGGTATTGAGCTAAGGATTGTTATTGGGAGATAGTTTTTCACATCATTTTTGTTACCTTCTTTATAAATAGGCACAATGATACCTCGTTTCCAAACTGTTGGAAAAATACCAGTAGATGGTGACCAATTGTAAAGAATGTTTAGTAGTTCGATGAAAGACGAGCAACAAGATTTCAAGATGAAAGGGGGTACTCCGTCCGGACCCGCTCCCTTCCTAATATCTAGTTTTTTTATTTTAGAAAGTATGGAAACTTTATTTATACTAAAAGTATTAATATAACACGTATTTAAAAATCCATAATCTGATGCTGTAACACCTGCGGAGGGAGAACAGAAAACTGAGCTAAAGAAAGAACCAAAGCAATTAGCAATGTCAGTACTATTGTTCACAGTAATATAGTCGAGTCTCATATCCTTAGAAATGCGCGAATCACCACAAAGTAAATTGACATAGATCCAAAAAAATTAGGATTCTGTGTAATAGAATTTTCAACCTTGTTTATATAATTAATATGAGACTGCCTTGATAGCGACTTACATCTTGCTCGTAGATTGGTAAATGCTTGATAATCAGAATGTCGACCAGAACATTTGTACTTAGCATAAGCAGCCTTTTTTTAAAAAGTTAAACTCTTAAACTCATTTGTAAACGACGTTGTAAACAACTCAAATGCTTTGTAAATACAACTATAAAATATATTAACTGCTTCATCTATATTTTGCGTATGGAGTACCAAGTTCCAGTCAACTTCAGAAAGAAATGAACAAATAGCTCCCAAATTTGCTTTATCAAAATTATAAATGAGGAGTAAGTTTTCAAAACCTGATAAATCCAAATTTTGTCATTTCGAGTTTAAACAAATGACAATTCTCACATAAACATTAAAATTATCTTTAATGTAGAAGAATTGTAATAAATTATTCATTTTTTAATATTTTGTCTATTTAAAATCTAATTTAAAATCTAAAATGTTTGTAATTAAATTCTATTGTAATAAGGAATTTAAATGTTTTGGTAATTTTTTCTAATAAAAAGATAGAAATGAAAAATCATCAAGGTTAGGCCAAAATATTTTTTAAACTAAAAATTCTTTATTAATAAATTTTTTTCTTAAATTGAACAGTGATAAATGGATTTCTAAGGATTTTAATATTTTAAATATGTGTTTATCTTAATTCTTTTGAAAAATGGATTTATCAACTTTTGAAAAATTGCTCCTCAAATATATATGGGCATATCTCTAGAACTTTTAAACTTTATGTATCCGCTTATTATTATATGTTAAAAATGATAAAAATAATTTTTCAGTACCATAATTTAATAAATTATAGTCCATTTTAAATATACCTTGTGTTTAATAACATTTTTAATTTGGTAGGGGGCGACAAAAATAAGTTAAAGTGTCGAAATTGACAGTTTCTCGTGTGTGACATTGACTGTTTCTTTCAGTTTATGTGGTATAACTTTTTTAACGAGTCATTATATATTTTGTGAATTACAGTATAATTAGTTGAGAGTACAAGGAACCAAAAAATAATTGAGACAATGATGTGCCTCAATTAAGATAAAAATGGGGTATCTGCAAACTTGCGAGACAACTTTTCTTAAATTTCGACAACTTAGTAATTAACTTGAGATAACTTTTTTAACGAAGATTTTCAACTAACCATATAACAGGATTACAATGTCTATACAATAAGAAGTAATTTAAAGCCTTACAGGAATATGTGCCACTTATATATAAGAAATGCGATGACTTCAAACATTAAATTTCAAAACGAAACTCATAATAAGAACCTACATTTTTGAAGGGCACATGTTGAATTTGATTTCTAAACAGTTTTAACTCATTGTAATCTCTTCACGCACATTATAAAAGTATACAAAAAAATTGTTAACCTCTACACTATTCATAAAAAAAATATATTTAAGAAAGAATATGAGCTGATTCTACCATACACATTGTTTCATGAAGAAAAAAGCATTAAACTCATAAACTTGCCTAAACTTTATTATTTTTAGTTTTCTAGGGTCTAATCTTACTAATCTGAAGTTAGTTTAAAAAAATTGTATATGGCAAATCCAAAATGGCAGACTAAATTTTTTTAAAATTATCAGATTTTAATGTCTTTTGATATTTTAGGGTTTTCTAGCTTGCTGATTACGAATTTGAAATAATTTTAAAATTAAAAATATTAATTAGAAAATCCAATATGGTGGATTATATGGCACTTTTAAACCAGTTTAAAATTTTTCAAAAACTAAGTTCAAATTCGTAACACAGGTTAACAAAAATAGGCTTACTTTCTTATGAGATATCCAAGTAGTTTCCGATGTATTTTGGACGCTGAACACGATCCTGGGTCCCAAAATTACCCATCATTTTCAGAAAAGTGGGGGCGAGGACACCAAAAAACGTGTTTTTGAGGGTTTTCAATATTTTTTTTCCTAAACCTGACGTGCTAGAAACTTGTACATAGACTTAAATTGAAGCTTGAATCGTGCACTACAAGATCCATATTCATAAGACAAAAAAAATAAAAATTCTTTTCAAAAAATGGGGTCGAAGGCACCAAAAACTTGTATTTTTAGAAATTCTTTAACCCCTTCCCAGTCCAGCTAAAAATCGCTTGTGGTTCAAAAACGGTCCAAGAAAAAAAAGTTTCTAAAAAATGTGATTTCATTGTAATTAAGGTTTCTGGAGTCGCAAAATTCGAATTTGAAGTCAGTTTTTCAAAATTTAAAATGGCGGATCCAAAATGGCGAATTCAAAAATTTTAAATTATATCAGATTTGCTTGAAACTTGTTACTCGCTACTCGGGGGTTTTCGTAGTCTTTGATTACGAATCTAATGTTAGATTTTCAAAATTCAAAATAGCGGATCCAATACGGCGGTCGAGAAAATTAAAAATCCAACGTATTTGTTTAAAACTTGTTACTCGGGGGTTTTCGGGGTCGCTGATTACGAATCTGATGTCAGATTTTGAAATCCAAAATGGCGGACCTAAAATTCGATAAAATTGCATGAATCTTGAAATTATCAGCCATATTGGATTCACCATTTTAATTTTGTAAGCCTGACATCATATTCGTAATCAGCGACCCCGACAACCCCCAAGTTGAAATGAAGATTTAAAAGTTTATCAAATACGCTTGAAACTCGTTAGTTTCAAGCGTATTTGATAAACTTTTAAATCTTCATAGTCGCCATTTCAGGTCCACCATTATGAATTTTGAAAATCTGATTTGAAATTCGGATTCAGCGACCCCAAAAACATTAGTATGCACTTGGTCGTTCAAATCGAATTACGTTTAGTATTTTATTTTTGAGATGGACATATATGGCCCCAGACGTAAAGGTGGCACGACTTTTTGGGGCCACATATGGGCCATGGACTGTCGAGGGGTTAATTGACCTTTTCAAATCGCTTTGATTCGCTTGAAAATAGTTATTCGATGGCTTTTGGGGTCGCCGATTACGAATCCGATATTAGTTGTTAAAATTCTAAGATGGCGGATTGAAAATATCGGATGTCAAAATTAAGAATTGGTCGTATCCGCCATTTTGGATTTATGAAAACTGATATTGGATTGGTAATCAGGGACCCCAAAAGCCCTGCAATAACAATTTGTAAGCGAATCCCAGCGATTTCAAGAGGTCAATTAAAGCATTCTAAAAATACACATTGTTGGTGTTTTCGACTCCATTTTTTGAAAAAAAATTATATTTTTTTGTCTTATGAATGTGGGTCTAGTAGTGCACGTTTTTTGGGGTCTTTACCCCCTCATTTCTCATAATGCTGACGTGATGGGCAATTTTGGGACCCGGGATCGTGTTCAGCATCCAAAAATACATCGGAAACCACTCCGATGTCTCATAAAAAAGATACTAGTTTTGGATGAATCCAAACGATACCGATACTATATGTCACGAGACCGAGACTCTCGACAAGATTTTTAAGGAACTGAAATTTAGATTTTTAAAGTTATAAAAAATATTCATTGTTTACAAACTTAATGAATTTCAAATACTTTCTCTCATAAAAATAGCATTGTGCCGTCTGTTTGTTTTCCTTCCAGCTATCTGACGTCATTCTCGAAGTCGAAATATCTCGATGTAGTGGAACAGCTCAAAATTCTTCGCTTATTAAGATGTAGTTTTATTTATTTTTTATTGAATTTTTATAAATGATGTTTTCAAATATTCATATTTAACAATTTTTTATATTAAAATTTTTAACTACTGTTTTAAAAAATAATAGATTTGCGTATTAATTAAAAAATTCATGAATTTAAACATCGCGCCTAAAGGCCTTTCTCCAATAGGTTCCCAAAACTCTGCGTTTGTCTGCGAATGACTGCGTTGCGTTGATTTTAGCATATGTTTCCATAGCAACCGGCGCAGACGCAGAGTTTTAGGAACATATTGGAGAAAGGTCTTAAAGTAATAAACAAATTTTCCTTTCAAGAGTGCCACTGTTAGAGGCTTTCTACAACATCTTTTTTTCCTCGACAAGAGCAAACTGCGAGACGCATGATTTTCCCCTAATCACCAAGTGGTCGAATGTTCAAATGGTCGAATACCAAATCGTCGAATCGTCATTTGATCGAATGCTTAATGGCACGGTCACACCTCGGCTGCCTGCCTGCCTGCAGGTCGTCATGGCAATACATAAGAGTAAGAGAGTCAGACAATTTAAATTATTCGTCTCCTCTCTCCCACTCTCGTGGCGGCTGCCTGCGCAGGCAGGCAGGCAGCTGAGGTGTGACCGTGCCATAAGACGTCGAATTGTCAACAAGTCGAATGCTAAAAACATCGAATCGTCAAATGGTCGAATGTTCAAAACATCGAATCGTCAAATGGTCGAATGCTAAAAACGTCGAATTCTCAAATGATCGAATGCTAAACACATCGAATCGTCAAATGATCGAATTCTAAAAACATCGAATCAGCAAATGGTCGAATGTTCAAAACGTCGAATGGTCATTTCGTCGAATTGTCAACTGGTTGAATGCTAAAAACATCGAATCGGCAAATGGTCGAATGTTCAAAACGTCGAATCATCAAATGGTCGAATGCTCAAAACGTCGAATCGTCAAAAAGTCGAAAAATTTGTTTGATGTAAGTTAACATTAACTTAAACCAAGCAAATTTTTCGACTTTTTGACGATTCGACGTTTTGAGCATTCGACGAAATGACCATTCGACGTTTTGAACATTCGACCATTTGCTGATTCGATGTTTTTAGCATTCGATCATTTGAGAATTCGACGTTTTTAGCATTCGACGAAATAACCATTCGACCATTTGACGATTCGATGTTTTTAGCATTCGACCAGTTGACAATTCGACGTTTTAAGCATTCGATCAAATGACGATTCGACGATTTGGTATTCGACCATTTGAACATTCGACCACTTGGTGATTAGGGGAAAATCATGCGTCTCCAAAATGGACCATGCAAAATAGTTGCGCGCGCAACGTTTTCACACTGATTTCGATGAAAAAAAGGTGTTGTAGAAACAGCCTCATAATTAGTACACTGAAAAAAATATATTTATGGTACTGTCATAAATATAGCCAATTCTCAAATATTATATTGGTGGATATTGAACTGACATACAGTATTACTGTTTCAGCCATACACCCTAACCATACATGTATGTCAAAATTGACCAGGTAATTACTCACTTTAAAAACCGTAACCCAAATACAGAAATCCTAATTCTTTGAAAACAAAACCGTAACCGAAATACTTTAAATTTTTAATGTGAATAACTTTTTTCTAACCGAAATTTTAACGGCTTCGGTTTCCTCTTTTTGGTATTCTTCTAAAAAAATTCGGTTTGGTATGTCGGTTGTTTTCCCGTGACAATATATGAATGAAAATATTTGTGTGCATTTTAATTACTTAGAGTGAAATATGAGTATTAATTACTCATAATTTATTTATAAATTTGTTTTATACTTTATAAGATGGGCATAGCGTTGTCAAGGAAAAACTATAAATTTTTTGAATGAACGTTTTTCTCCCTAACTTCTATATTATTTAACCTAATTACCTAAAAATTGGTACACTAGTGTATTTTTACAGGTTGATCACACATAATTAATTTTAAAAAATCTTTTTCTAATTTATTTTCAAAAAATTTTTCTTTTATTTTAATTAATTATTTGTAATCTGCAAATTTGGTTCCTCTACTTATTATTTACAACATTAGACATACCATACTTCAATATTTCTTTTTCATTTATTTTTTTGTGACAAAAGATTTTAATTTTGGTGTAATATTCAGTTTTACTTTTATATTAAAAATCGAAAAAACGAAACTTAGGTTTTGAAATAAAGGGTTTTAAATTTTTATAATACGGGTTTCGGTTTACGGTTTTCTGTATCAGATAATTTTTTTTCGGTTTCGGTTTCTAGTTTTCGGTTTTTTAAAAATTTCTGTTTTTTCGGTTATCGGTTACGTTTGCTATCCCTGAAATTGACATTATTATTTTTTCAGTGTATGGTTGGTTTCAGTATCGAATGTAATACTTACATGGATTGTTAATTCTATAAATAAAAATTTGTTTTGTTTTTGATAGTTTTTCGATAGTTTATCTATAAAATAAAAAACTAAAAAATTTGATTTCGATTTTTCAATACATGTACTTCGACTTAATTGAAGTCTTGCGAGACAGCGAGACGATATCGAGACTATGTTTGACGATACCGATACTTAAAATTACAATATTTAACGAGTCCGAGACGATACTACATAAAATCTCGTCTCGTGGGCAGCACTAATAATCGGCAACTCCAAAAACCCCTGGATATACAATTCTGTGAAAATCCATAACCTTTTTCAATTTTGAATTTTCAAAAACTAATATCATATTTGTAATCAGCGACCTCAAAAACCTCTAGATACTGATTGATGTAAAAATCCGACTATGTGAGAAAGCTATGCAATTTGGATCATTTTCTTGGGGTTAAATTTATAGACGGGAGGGGGGGGGGGGTAACAATGTTTAGAAATCAGTATCGCAAGGTTTTTACTATTATTTTATCAATACATAAGACAATAAAATTAGTTTCAAGAATGTGCCTTGAAAAAAGAAAATTTTTTTTCAATACTTAAAGTTTAAAAGTTCTACAGATATGTCCATATATATATATATATATATATATATATATATATATATATATATATATATATATATATATATATGCGTTGATCAGTATTACAATTTACATTAGAAGCAGCGTAAGTAAAGATTTTTAATAGTAGTGGAGGATGGTGTTTATCGACAGGAAGTATAGGATCTAGGGTAGAATCTATTGAGTATTTTAGTAAAATGTAAATAACAAAGTCAAGAATTGAACCAACAGAATTTACATGTGAGTTGACTTGAGATTGTCCCAAGAATGCGAACGAGTCAGAAATCAAGTTTGTAATTTCTCGATGATATGTGACGCGACACGAGAAAAGGGACCTATCGATAAAAAAATCATTTTTGAGTTTTTAGTCGTATTCCATAGATTTTGAGTTGCTCTTTCACGTAAAAAAATCAGAAGTTAAAAATCTGAAATAGTTTTAATAATATAAAGCCTGAAAGTTGAACGTGTCCTCGTAAATACACGTGTTTTCTGTTTATGCCGTCACTTTAAACGCTCCCCCTATAAAATTCTTTTTTGAGGCGATAGGTCCCTTTTCTCGTGTCGCGTCACATATATATATATATATATGGGCGATTCCATGTGAGATTTTAGTCGACCTCTTAAAATCGGCCAAAAATATTTTTTTTTCCATTCTGTATCGAAAAAAACAGATACGTATTTTTTTATTTTTGTTTAATTGTCAAAATTTTCGAGTAATGAATTTTCGAAATTTTGCACTTTTAACCGTAGACCTATATTCAGTAGCTTATAAGTC
This sequence comes from Leptopilina drosophilae, assembly GCA_032873175.1. Lineage (NCBI taxonomy): Eukaryota > Metazoa > Arthropoda > Insecta > Hymenoptera > Figitidae > Leptopilina > Leptopilina drosophilae. The sequence goes on along the minus strand of CM065484.1, from coordinate 18,090,131 downwards.
CGAAAATATTGAGTTTAGAAAAAAGTTGTCAAAGAACGAAAGTTTTAGTTCTCTTTCGACTTTTAGGAAATGAAAACAAAAAAAATTTTTTTTTAATTTTTTATTAAAAAAATAAAAAAAATTTATAAACAAATTAATTTTTTTTAACTTTGGGTATGTAAAATTTTTAATTTTCTTTTTTCAAAACATACCTGTAAATGATAAGAAGGTTTTGCAAAAAGTTTCAGAGTGGGCCTGACAAGTTTAATGGGTTAAAAAAGATAATTAAGCTGCCCGCGCAGGTCGCACGCCCGCGGCGCAATATGATTTTTTTACAATTTACTATTAAAAATTGTCTAGAGCCTGTAAATTTAATAATAATCAAAATCCGATATTGTGCATGAATGGAGGTAGCTGAGCGTGAGTTAACTTTACATTTTTTTATGCTTGGATCACTTGTTTCACAGATCGTCTGTCAAGATTATACGCAAAGGACGGATACGTGGAGACATCTGTTGGTAATTGCCAAGACGAAACAATGAGTGAATTTTCAACGGATGTTCTGGTAGCAAAAATTTAATAATTTTGTTTACAACTTCAGAATCATTGTTAGTAATGTCGTTTACAGTAGTTTCAGGCAAATTGTAAAAAATTTAATTTACGTTTACCACATTCCTTCACCTTCTTTACACAATCCGACAAAACATGCTCAGAGAGATCAGATAATTTGTTATTAAGGGATATTTATATCGATTTCAATACCTTGAACCTAAGGTATCCATGCGAGCCATAGCAGTGGATATGGTGCCCTCAATGTTGTTTACACGTTAAGAAACATGGTCCAGCGTCGATTTTAAGGGGTCGACCTGTAGACAGAATTTCCTTAGTTGCTTAGATAACATTTGAAGCATGTCATCTTTTGTGACTGGGATTGCTGCATACGGTGAAGATGGTCTCGAGGAACAACACTTTTTCTTTTTAAAACTACTTGGGTGATAGGGCAAATTACACTTTTCACAACTCGTTATTTCTTTTTGAATTTCACGTTTAATCATGAACTTCGCACATGCGCGATTTTGATACTTACATCTGAAATATGGAATAGTATAAAGTAAGATAGTAGAATAGTAGGAATAGTAGAAGTTTGAAAGCATTTTTTTAAAAAATGTAAAATTTGTTGTTTGAATTTTTTTAAATTGAATATCTCCCGTTCTAATTGATATTTTTCTAATCTGTAAATTTATAAACCTTCCTTGGCCCAAGGTAAAACATTCTGCAAAATTTGGTTTCATAGGGTTCAGCCGTTTTTAAGTGATTCGCGAACAAAGATTCTGTGACATACATACATACACGAAATTTTTTATTGGCATTTTTGGAATCCTGGATGCTCAAAACGAATAATTATGTGTAAAATTTTAAGTTATGAGCAATGTACAAACAAAAGTCTCATTTTATATGTATAGATTATATAAATAAAGTTATAAGCTTGTGATATTTTTTTATTTATTCAGAACTCAATGTTATAAAAATGAGAGTAATGTTTTAAAAAATAATTAAAAACTTTTTCTCTAATATTTACAATAAAATATAAATTAAAAATTTTTATAGTTAATACAAATCAGAATTTTTAGGGTTCCATACACCTACGATGTACCTACGGAACCCTATGGGTGAGACTCTGGCGTCCGTAGCCCAAAATCGTGACCCCCCTAGCGGATAAACTATTTGACCTAGAGAGATACATATTTTTTCTAACACACGCACCGAAAGTACACTATTTCCTACCTGTCAAGCGGGAGAAAAGTTGATCGTTTCCTGCGAGCAGGAAGAAAAGTACATTTCCTCCCGCTGACGTCATTAGCAGGGAGAAAAAGTAACTTATCTTCTCGGTAATGTTATTATTAGGTGCGAAGTATAAACAAAGTATCACCATTAGTACGTCAGTTACGTAACTTAAACGAATCACGTAACTTACGTGTCTGATGTTAGTTATGTAACTTACGTATGTGATATTAGTTACGTAACTTACGTATGTGATGTTAGTAACGTAACTTACGTATCTGATGTTAGTTAAGTTAACCCGAGTTCTCACCAAGTCTCAGTGACCGTGAATCTTAAATAGGTGCGTTTATAGGTTTGCGGTATGCGTTAGGAGCGGGGGGAAGGCGTGAGTTCGATCCCTCATGCGAGCTAATATTTTTTATTCTTCGTTTTATGCGTTATATAAAATAACAAAATTGTGGGGCGCATGTTTATTCTCTAAATTTCAATTTCCTAATTTTTAAAACATCGAAATTCTTATCATCGAAACTTCATTTCGCATAATTTTCAGATTTCGAAATTTCATTCAATATAATTTTTAATTTATCGAATTATTATTTAATTCGAATTATTATTAACATAAGCTTAAAAATGTCGAAAATTCTTTGACATACATTTTGTTTTTCCGAATAACTATTTTTCATAATTATTAATCCACCGAATTTCCATTTGACATAACCTTTAAATCTTCAAAATATTAACTATAATAATCTTCGTAGTATTTCGTTCATTCATTATGTCCGCAGATTGAAGTTAGTTACAGTTATTCTTATGTTTTTCATACGTTTTGATAGAAAATAGAAATATATATACCATTATAATAATCGTAAGTTTCCTTTCCGTTAGCAAATTACCTGTATTCATTTGTTTTTATTTAAATTCATTTTTGTGGATTATTGTCATTTTTTTAATGTCAAAAAGAAACAAAAAACTAGTTTTATTCACTTCACAAAATTGACAAAAATTCAATTCCGCATTTTATATTTTCCTGACTTTTTCCTAATTTTCATCAAAAATATTTACTTTTATCTTATCCTGCTAATAAATTGAATTTATGCTACGATTTTTATTATTCATGAAACAATTTAAAATAATTTAATTCTTACGAAGAATTTAAAAAAAATATTTGAAAATAATTGAATTTTCAAAGAAAAATATTATTATTTATAAAAATAATTGAATTTTTCAGAAGAATTTTATTATTTACAAAAATAATTGATTTCTTTAGGCAAATTTTGTTATTTATGAAAATAATTGAGTTTTCTTGAAATTTTTTTTTTATTTATTAAAATAATTAAATTCTTGCGAAGAATTTTTTAAAAAATTTTGAAAATAATTGGAATTTTCTGAAGAATTTTATAAACTTTAAGAAAAATTGACTTTTTTTAAAGGATTTCATAATTTATAAAAATAGTTAAATTTTTTGGAATATTTTTCTATTTTTATAAAAATAATTGAATTCTTGGGAAGAATTTTTTTTTAAATTTGAAAAATAATTGAATTTTTGGAAAGAATTTTTAAAACAATTTAGAAAGTCAATTTTAGGAAAAATTGACTTTTTTGAAGAATTTCATAATTTAAGAAAATAGTTAAATTTTTTTGGAATATTTTTCTCTTTTTATAAAAATAATTGAATTCTTGCGAAGAATTTTTTTTAAATTTGGAAAATAATTAAATTCTTGGGAAGAATTTTATTATTTATAAAAATAATTTAATTCTTTCAAAGAATTTTATTAATTAGGTAAATGATTAAATTCTTGTGGCGAATTTTATTAAAATTGATGAAAATAATTGAATTTTCTCCTAGAATTGGTTATTTTATATAAAAATAGTAGATATTGAAAATAATTGAAATGTGAAAAGTTTTTAAAGATAATTAAATTTTACAAAGAATTTTATTAAAAAATTTGGCAATAATTGAATGTCGGTGGGAAATTTTATTAAATTTTTTTGAAAATAATTTGATTTTCCAAAAAACCCTTTTATTATTTATGAAAATAATTGAATTCTTGCGAACGATTTATTAGAATTTTTTAAAATAATGGAATTTCCAAGAAGAAATTTATTAATTTTAATAATAATTGAATTATTGTGATGAATATTGTTATTTATGAAAATAATTGAATTTTGAAAAGAATTTTACTAAAATACCTCAAAATAATTGAATTTTCGGGAGTAATTTTTTTATTATTTAAAAAAACTGTATTAAAACTATATTTAAAACAATTAATTTCTTTCGAATAATTTTATTAAATTTTTGAAAATAATTGCATTATTGCGGAAAAGTTTATTAAAATGTTTAAAAAGAATTGGATTTCTGTTGGAAATTTTTATTACTTTTGAAAGAAATTGAAATCTTCATAAGAATTTTATAAACATTGTTTTAAATAATAAATTTTTAAATGTTATGAAAATTTTATTAGTTTAAATAATTGAATTCTTGTCAAAAACTTTATTTGTGAAAGTAACTGAATTTTACGATTATGAAAATAATTAAATTCATGCTTAGAATTTAATTAAAAATTTTTTTGAAAAAACGATTCGGCGATTTGGTATTTGACCATTTGAACATTCGACCACTTAGCGATTAGGGGAAAATCATGCGTCTCGACTTTCGCGAACTTTTTGTGCTTGGGCCTTTAAGAAATTTCATTTATCGAAATTTTATTTGTCATAATGTTCATTTACTCATGTTTTACTCGAATTATCAAGTGATATAACACGCATTTACTTGAATTCTCATGAGACTTAACCTTCAAATCTACAGAATGTCATATTTCAGAAATTTTAATTTATAGAAATTTTATTTAGCATAATTTTCATTTATTCGAATAACCATTTAATATAAAATCTATTTGCCCGAAATTCCATTTGACATAATTTCCAAACATCCGAACAACTTTTTCACCTACAATGCAAGTCACAGAAATTTCATTTGTAGGTTAATAAGTTGTTCGGATGTTTAGAAATTATGTCAAATGCATGAAGGAGGATAAGGAGATGAAACGCCTGCAGTATATTGCAGAAAAAGTTGACACCAAAATAGGGGGTCAGAGTAGTGAGGTTTTTCTCTCCCTACTGGTTACAGCGCTCAAGTGGTAATTTTTTGAACTATTATGTCACGTGATCTAAGGAGAAAAACATAAATATAACCTCAATGTTTTTGTAGTGAAATGACAGCAAGAATGAATTTTAATATTAACATAATATTATTTACTCATAAATTTATTAGGGGAAGAGGTTCGGTTGTGGACACCCACGCAGAACTTTTGACATTAATGAGATTAGTCTAATCTGGCAAATATCACGTATATGTTATGACATAACGTAGTTCTCTATGCGAACACAAAAGTGATTGTACAACTGCGCTTTGTACTATATATAAATTAATTTTTCGACAAGTTGAATATAACAAAAATGTATTTTTAAACATTAATAAATGTTCAACAAATCCAAGTAAATTAATTAAAGTGATAAGTTCAAAGCGTATTTACACAGTGAATATGTCATATTTTATGATCCAATACCAAGTATCACAAAAATGTTCACAAATAAAATTTTCATCATGATGTTTTAAAATGACCATCAAGTTTGGTTGTGGACATACAAATTGAGTCGGTTGTGAACACCACTTTTATTTTTGATAAATCGTGAAATATCGTTGTCAATATAATCATATGTAATTCCTTACAACATACTGTTTTCTAAAATAAATATAAATATAAGTTAAACAAATTTTTATTTTATAACTAATTTACTTTTCTATTATGATCCGATTCTTATAAATTCAAAAACGATAATATATAAAGCTTTATTTAATTATTGTGCGACTCATACTTTTTTATGACTATTTGATATCTTTTAACTTGTAAAATAATTAACTAAAATTTTTTCCTTTCTATTTTCAATAAACGTATAAAATTCTACAAAAAATGACTCCTTAACAACAAAAAATATTAATTTTTAATAAGATATTTTAGAAGGACCCCATTTTCAGAGATGTGACTAATTTTTTTATGTCTTCCTAAAAAGTGAATATCTTTCAACATTTCTTTAGAATATGGAAACGATTAAAGTTGAAAGAAAAAATTGGAAAAATTATTATGGTATTTTCACAACTGAAAAGTAATTTTTAAAAATCATATATATTCTTAATCCTAAAGTTCACTAAATTCCCTTTTTTAAGGAAGGGTTAGGTTTACATTATCAAAAAATAACAATAACACTTAATTGGTATACATTTATTGTACAATATCAACATTTTCTGTCGAATTATCATTTCTGGCAATGTAATATTATCATACGCACCCGGCCGAATTCAGGTTCAGTGTGAGAATTCTTATATGCCCTTACATGGGGAGCATGTAATGTCAGAATTAAAAGAAATCATCCTTATGTAGTTGATGAATGGTTACTTAATTAATTTTTTGGCATTTTTAATAGATTTTTCAAGATTGCCCACAACCGAACCAAAATTTTCTTTTCTTGAAAAATGACCAATTTATTGAATTTTTAATAAAATTTTTCTAGTCAACAGAATTAATTTATTTTCTTCACGAGTAGTTAGCTAAGGTCCCTAGCATTAAATACATATACATATGAAGCATTTCATTTCAAACCATTCCACTGACAAAAAACAATCGCAAGAAAATAGATTTTCTAATAATTTTTATTATATAAAACTTTAATTGTTTATAATATATTATGCACTGATTCAAAAGAGAATTTCATGAGCTTTCTATTGCTATTTTTATTATATTAAATTTCTGCCAATTTCGTAGAGAAATTCCTGTTTGAAATGTTAAACTCTTAATATCACAAAACACCCCCCCGACGATTTTTATTAAAATTATATGAAAATAAAGCGTAAATTTCCTAGTTTCTATTCCCATTTGATATATTATGGACATTTCATGGGATTATTAGCAAAAAATTGTTTAAAAAATGTGTTTTTGAAAAATTTGACAAATAGTATGAAGTTGAACCTTAACCCATTCAACTTACATTCAGTTTCGTACTATTTGTCAAATTTTTCAAAAACACATTTTTTAAACAATTTTTTTTCTATTAATCCCATGAAATGTCCATAATATATCAAATGGGAATAGAAACTAGGGAATTTACGCTTTATTTTCATATAATTTTGATAAAAATCGTCGGGGGGGTGTTTTGTGATATTAAGAGTTTAACATTTCAAACAGGAATTTCTCTACGAAATTGGCAAAAATTTAATATAATAAAAATAGCAATTGAAAGCTCATGAAATTCTCTATTGAATTAGTGTATAATATATTATAAACAATTAAAGTTTTATATAATAAAAATTATTAGAAAATCTATTTTCTTGCGATTGTTTTTTGTCGGTGGAACGATTTGAAATGAAATGCCTCATATGTTTGCTTAATATCTACAAGGACACAAATTATAAGTCAAAACCGAAACTATGCCCACAACCGAACCTATTTCCTTATTTTATACTAACTTTTCATTTTTATTTCCAATTTCAGTCATAAAACTCGTTCAAACCTTAAATATAACCCGATTCATTCAGCTGTCATCTCATAAATGTCATAAACAACCGTGTAGCAGACGATACATTATAATTCTGTATTTTTCCTCAAGGGGCGCTCGAGACCGTAATGACATTTTTTTATTTTTTTAAATGTTTATAACTTGTCTAATATTTTATAATATTTTCTATATACAGTCGGGCCGCCGAACTGCACGGTATCCTAGAAATAACCCCTCCACTTGATTTCAAACTGCACGCTGACGAATTCATCCTCACTTTCTAATTTTCTGGACCGTACTTACATATTTATTAAGGGGGATTTTAATTGCGATCATAGAAAAAATATATTTCGCGTTGATGACAGATGTTTTATTTAAACAATTTTTACTTCAATTTAAAACTTCACTAATCACTTCATATATTCCAGATTCAATTTAAAACTGTCACTGAAAGTTATTTTAATGATAGCACTTTCAATTAAACTTTGAAAGATAATTTTTGTAAACAAAACAATATTCGCAGATATTACTATTTTAATTATAAGTATTAATAATAGCACTCTCTAAATTTGAATTAGTAAAAATGTTTACTAATTTGAATTAGTGACTGACTTTTTGCTTTTGAATTAGTAAGATTTACTAATAGTCGTTTTTACTAATATATTAGTAAAGTTTACTAATTCAAAAGCAAAAAGTCAGTCACTAATTCAAATTAGTAAATATTTTTACTAATTCAAATTTAGAGAGCAGTTTATAAATATAACTTGAAATTTTACACGAAAAACGTTGTATACAATTTGAAATTATTTTATAATTTACTAAAATTTTTAATTCTGAAAAATAATTTCAATTTGTAAATAATTTTACATTCAAAATTAATTGAATTCATAAAAATATATACTATTCTCAAATTGATAAATGGTAGAAAAAATTTACATTTTTTAATCAAAATATGTTGTCTCATAAAATTAAAAAAAATTCACTGATTTATCCAAATCATAGAAAAGAAACACTGCAAAAAATGGCGTCTAAAAATAAGACGTTTAGACGTTTATAAACGTCTTATGTAAATAAGCGTCTTATTTGAGCGTCTTAAATGAAAAACATAACCTCCAAATACATGCATTTTAGAAGGCAAATAAGACGCTTATAAACGTCTTAGAGGTGACCACGTAAACGTCTTAAACCAAAACGCTCTTTTTTACAGTGAAATAATTTAAATAAATCAGTAAATTTATTTTTAATTTTAAGAGGTAAAATATTAATAAGAATTACTATTTAAGTTATAAATAACATTTAATTTATATTATTAATATAAACAAATTCCTATAAAAATAAATATATTATTGTAGTATACATATTATATAAATATGTACATATTTATATGTATCTACAATTATATAATTAAAATTTAAGTAAATTATGAAAGAAAAGAATTATAATGGTTATTCTTCAGTTTATTATTGAGAAATATGCAAATTTGAAAGTAGGCGTGGCTTAATCATCAATTGCAAGAGTCTCAAGCTGCGGTTACACCTCTGCAGGCTGCCTGCCTGCGCAGGCAGGAGCAACGAGAGTAAGAGAGAAGTTTGAAGTTACTAACTCTCTTACTCTTGTACGTTACCATGATAACCTGCAGGCAGGCAGGCTGCCTGCAGAAGTGTAACCGCAGCCTCATACTGAAAAAGCATGAAACTCCTGCAATCGTAGTACGCTTGTGTCACCTACGTTTCTCGCGTTGCGCTTCTTTCTGTGAGAGTATGAATGTCACAACTATTAAGAATAGAATACTCTCATGATAAAATGCCATGAAGTTTTACTTTATTACTATAGTTTTCCTACTGAAATCGCGCGAGAATTTTTCATACATTAATTGTGCGCCTCTTCATAGTCTAAACGCTTGTTTTTGCTCTCCGTGTAGTAAGGTGGTGAAGTTTGAGAAAATGATTTGCATGGGGATTTACCTAATTTTTAGGGTTTCGTACACCTACGGTGTACCAAAGGAACCCTATTGGTGAGACTCTTGTGTCCGTTTCCAAATCGTGTCCCACCCAGCGGCTAAACTATTTGACCTAAAGAGCTCAAATTTGGTACAGATACATATTTTTACATGTAGATTACAGGAAAATATAGAGAATGTGATTGGAGGCGATGGCCATAGCGTTGTCAAAGAAATAACAAGATTTTTGGCCAAAAATGCACAAAAGTGATCATTCCCCCCCCCCTAACTTCTAAACTATTCAACATGGAGGGTTGAAATTTGACAAACTAGTGTATTTTAACGCGAATATTACAGAAAAAATATAGAGAACTTGCTATGTAATAATGGCCATAGTGTTTTCAAGGAAAAACTAAAAAATTAAAAAAAAAATTTTTTTCTTCTAATTTTTACATTATTTGACCTAATGAGCTACAAATTAGTATACTAGTGTATTATAACAGTCTGACGACAAAAATTTATTTAAGAAAATTTTTGAAAAAAAATTGAAAAATAACTTTTTTGAATTTTTTTTCAAAAAAATTTTTGTTGTATTTTTTTTAGTTAAAACAAGTGGCATTAAATATTTTTTTATTTTATATTATAAGCAATAGGGGCAGAGGAACCAATTTTTTAACTTTGTTCCAAAATTGGTTCTTCTTCGCTTATTGGTTATAATATAAAATATGTAATACTTCCATTTTTCTTTGTTATTTATTTTTAACCTAGTGTCGAAAATTCAACTTAAGGTAAAAGCACCAGTACTTGGACATTTTTAAACTAGTAGCAATTTCAAAAACGATTTTTACAAAGGTGCACCGAAAAAAAAATTTTCTTGTTTTAATAAGATTCCTCTTATTTCGATGCATATTTTCCTTTTGTATGTGGACCAAAAAACGTCCTCTTATTTTAAGAGGATTATTCTCCACTTAAGAGTGGAGAATAATCTTTCTCTTAAAAGTAGAGGAATAGTCTCCAATGGAGAGTAATATTCTTAATTTAAGAATAAAATATAAGAGAATTTTAGAAGAGGAATTGTCCTCTTAAAGCAAGAATATTTTTTTTCGGTGCGATATAGTTTACTTGCAAAAATTTTTATAATTCGTTTGAATTATGATTAAAGGATTGTATTTAATAATAAATTAGTCTAAATTGTTATTTCATTTAATTTTAAATGTATGAAATAAATAATTGCTCCTTTGCCGCAATAGTTGGACATGCCATTTTAGGGATCCTGTAGTTAGACATGACAAGGACCAATAGTTGGACATAAAAGAAATGCATGTAAATTTTTGTCCAACTACTGGTGCTAAATGGAGCTAGGTTAAAAAGCAGAAGGTAAAGTTGGACACTCGATTTCGAGTAGCTCGTGACATAAACTTTTTTTTGATAAATTTTGGGCTTTAAAATAGAAAACTTGAATGCTATCCAAAAGTTAACATTCAAAAGAATCATATATTATTCTTTTTATTTACATTGGAAGCATTTTTAATTCTTTTTTTACGGTCCATCTATTGGTTCCATTTTTTGCAATGTCAAAGTTTTGGTGCTTTTACCTTACTAAAATAATACAAAAGTGAAAAAAATCCTACCAATTGTTACAATATCACAAGTATTATTTTTATATTTTTGTACGGAACCCGCCAATTCAGTGCGAGAACAACTCGCACTTGTCCAGTTTTTTTTGCGATTAAATATTCTTAATTTATTTTAAACGATTTTTAAACTACTAACTTTTTCATATAAAACCAATGTCAATAGTTGATATTTTCACTTTAAAAGCATTGTTAAACAATCACTTTATATTTAATAATTCATCTTACTTACACTTCTTATTATCGAATATATTTACTTACCACAAAGTTTGCTTTGTAATTAAAGTAATGTCCAATATGCAAAGACACATTTGTAAAAATATTGAAATTTTTTTGTAATCTTTATCATTCACTGAAAAAATTAAAAGCACGCTGCTGTCTTTGCAGAGATAGATGCTTTCTTTTTTGCAGGACAGCAGCACACTCTATCAGAAAAGAACGCAGTTAACCGCAAAAAGCGAGCAGTTACTCTTTCAGGGGTAACTGCTGCCCCCGAAAAAGAGAGATGCTCGCTTTTTGAGGTTAACTACTATCCCTTATGACAAAGCGCGCTGCTGTCTCGCATTGAAGTCAGCAGTGCGCTTTAAATTTTTTCAGTGTTACAAGATCCGCAATTTAGAATTTTTAAAATCTGACTTAAGATACGTAATTTAACCCCAAAAATTTTACCCCAAAAACCCCCTGAGTAACTAGTTTCAGGAAAATTGATTCTATTTTTTAAAAAGTTGTCAGTCATATTGGATCCGCCATTTTGAATTTTTAAAATCTGACTTAAGATACGTAATCAACGATCCCAAAAAAACCCTGAGTAACTAGTTTCAGGGAAATTAAATCATTTTTTAAAAAGTTGTCTAACATATTGGATTCGCCATTTTGAATTTTGAAAAACTGACATCAGATTTGTAATCAGCGACCCCGAAAACCCCAGAGTAACAAGTTTCAAGCGAATCCGATCAATTTTTTATTTTGACAGCCGCGATATTGGATCCGCCATTTTGTATTTTTGAAAACTGACATCGGCTTCGTGATCAGCGACCCCAAAAACTCCCGAGTAATGAATTTTACGCAAATTGAATCTATTTTTAAAATCTAACTTGTCACATTTCATTTAAGGGTTGTTTTCACCCCTAGAAGCCACAAACGACTTGATCCAACAAAACGGCCAGACACGGGTATTTTTTTTGGTCCTAGTTTCCAAAAATGTTTGACTTTTTTGTGTGTGAAAAATCGTGCCGGATGGTGTAATAATAGGTAATGTCCCATTGCAGGAATATCTTGGCAGAAAACCGTGATGGTCTTGCGAATGTACTAAGAAAGTTTTCATGCTATACATAAACCTAAGGCACCACGCGTTTAGACCATTGCAATTCATGGAAAAAGGGCATGTTAGTCTTAGGTTTTTTCTGTGATAACTGCAATGAAAAAAAGTATGAATTTATCCTACATTGCAAAGAAAAACTCATAGAAGAATTAGTATTATTTATTATTATTATTATTATTATTATTATTAGTATTGTTTATTTAGTATTATTAGTATTATTATTTAAGAGTTTTGTTTAAAATCATTAAAAACTTACTTTGTCTGATCGGTGGCTCTGAAATAAACATCATCTGGAGCATCCATCCACGAAATTACTTGTTTCCGAGCGTTACTTCTAGAGAGAGGAGGGTCATGAGGTATAGCGTGGGCGTGTGCAGCTCGTCCATTTAGAGGTGGCACAACGGACAATGTCGTTGGAGTCGCATGCTCGATCAAGTGTTTTGCATGTAACGTCTGCGAATGATGAATTCTTTTTGGCGGTGGTCCACCAGGTATTCCTGCGTTTAGTACAATACCTTAAAAAATACAAATTATTTTGTTTCCAAAATTTATTTTTAATTTTGTCAATCAAATTAAACGATACACTTCGCAGTTATTTATTGAATATTTTTTAATATCTCCTATCAGTAAATGGAATGCAAAAAAATAATTGTAAATTTTGTTTGTTGAAAAGTAGTACTAAAACTTATTAATTTTAACTGAAATAAAAATAAATTTTTTTCATACAGGGTCATTTGGGGTAAATGTAAACAATAGATGTTTCAGCTAAATTTACAAATTTAAAAATAAGTAGGGGAGAATGGGGCAAACCGGACCCCCTAACGGTTTTTTGACTCTTGTGACTAAACGAATCAACCGATTTCATTTTTTGAGGGCTTGTTTGAAAGATCATTTAATTGCGCAACTTTTTCCCAGAGACACCTATACTTCATCTTTTATTGTTTAGTTGCAGTGTTAACTTAAAAATTTTTGCAAACGGTCCGGTTTGCCCCACTCCCTGGGGTAAACCGGACCCCCATGGGGTAAACCAGACCGTTTGGTTTTTTATTTATAATATTGCATTTACATAATCTACAATAATAAAAACATAAAGAATCATGTAAACAATGTTAGTAGTAATGAAAATAATAATTCGGGAAGACAATTATTTTTCATTGTAAGTAAATATTTTAATGAAAAAAACATTTTATTTAAAAATAATTTTTATGAAACTTTAATTTAATGGAAATACCCTATGGCCGGTTTGCCCCACCGAAAACGGTCCGGTTTGCCTCACAGGCCCATTTTGAGAATAAATATTTGTCAAAAAGAAACACTTTGCAAATTCATGAAAGTTTTTGGTGGAAAATATTCCTGAGGTGTGTACCTTCAAAACCCAAAACCTAATATTTGGAAATATTACACGATTTCCTCAGAATTTCCTTAAGAAAAAATTCGTAAAAGTGTAGAAAAGAACAAAAAAAAACTTTTGCTCCCAGCGTTGCACAAACAAAAGTAAAAAGTGGCAAATTGAAAAAATAAGGTATACTACACATGGTTGTTTCTAAATACACTCAAATCTCGCTATAACGAGAAGTTCGGGAGTCAAATGTCCCTCTATTACGAGCGCAAAAGGAGAAATGAGAAATCCCCACTTTTACGATTCTTCATTCATTTTTTTGGTGTTTACAATTTACATAATGTCAAAATTACAAACGTAACCTTGTTTAATTTGAACTTTAATATACAAAAAATTTATATAAGCTAAAATTTTGAAGATGTTCGACTGATTGATATAATTTCAAATACGAAGTGACTTTTTTATTTTTATTTTATATAAATAAAATTGATTTAACCAAATTTAAACCAACTGAATGTGCATTTGTTTATAAATAGTGGGGACAATCGCCAGGAAATTTTTCTCGCTATACCCAGAGACAGAGCCCTCGTTATAGAGAAGGTCGTTATAGCGAGATTTGAGTGTAGCACTTTTGACAATTTCGCAATTTCAGAAATATTGAGGGGGGTCCGGTTTGCCCCACTCTCCCCTATGACGTCAATATTTTTACCTCAGCTCACCTACAAGATGTTCTGAGTATTGCCAATTGGCAATGACATAGTGTAAGTTATCTTTTAATGCAAAAAAGATTGAAAATCAAAATTTTACTGCTTCAGTATTTTGTCTCGCATTTGCATAAAAATAAATTAAAAAATCAAACTAAAATTTTTCGTTCTGCCTTAACAAAAATTGACTTTGATTTTTGCTTTTCGTCAATTTACTTCATAAATAATTAATGTTTACATTTTCCCTGAGAATTCGAAAACTCGGGCTAAATGTAAGCAGAACTTAAACTACATTTTAAAAGAAAATAATGAAATAAATTTTCTTCTATTTCACAATTTCATTACTTTGGCAATGTAAAATTTCATAGAAAAAGAAATCAGGTCTTCTTTCATAACTCCTTCGTGTTAGTCATTTGCAGGTATAGACCTGCGTAGTATTACAAAGTGCATTTACATGCTTAGATTTTAGGAAAAAGGTTCTTCACAATTGAGCGTTTGGATTGAATAACCCGCTCTCCGCTCGACTTGAACACTTACCAGCCAGTCAACATACCAAAATGTTCTAAAAGTTGAAATTGGAATTTTTGATTTTTGAAACATACATTCTTGTAGGTAATTGAATGGCGCATCTTTTTATCCTTTAAAATTTTTTTGTAGAACAAATATTTTGAAAGATAATGACCAAAAACTGGAAATTTTTAAATTAATTAAATTTTAAAACATAAATCATCATATCTTTGGTAATTATTATTCGATTTAAATGAAATTTAGCATACACCATCTTTTGGGTTAAGAGAAGGCAACGACAAAATAAAAAAATCATCAATTGTTTAACAATTTTGCTTTGTTAAATAAGAGAGGTTCGAAATTCTACTTTCTCAACTTTGCTGATAAAAAGTCTGCGGGGAATTTTATAATTCAGAAAACTTCTAGTGAGACATTTGTTTATTAACATTGAAGGAATTTTTTTGTAAAGTTTCAAAAAGATTTGTTAAAAACTAACGAAAATATGAATAAATTAAAAAAAGCGCTGCGCGTTAAACATATCTACGTCAACCCTATATACTCACAGATTTATTTAAAGCGTCTGTTTTTTCTTCTTAAGTACAAAATTGCAATGAATTCAATAACAATTTAATCATTTATTTATTTAATAATTATTGTTATTCTTATTAATAGTTTTTTTTATTCAATATTACAATAATTTCAAATTTAACGCTTTGTGGTGCAACTTGTATACTATTGAACAGTTCAATACATTTAATGTCAATCCATATGATTAAACATAGATTTCAGTTATCTTTTTGAATTATGATTATTAATATAATATAATGTTTAATTATACATTGAATACAATGTATATAATGTTTATAACGTTTAAATATGTTGTTATTAAAATAACAAAACAGTTTTCTTAGAAAATATACAAACAGCGAAGAAATACAATTTTAAATTATGGTCTTAGAGAAAAACATTAAAATTAAATGTTATAAATTTTAATTATTTTCAAATTATTTTAAAAATATTATGTCGATTTTATAAGAGATTAATGTTAATCAGTTCGGTAGTTAATAATGCTTTATAATTTAATGAGTTTTATTATTGTAATAATTAATTAAAGAAACTATAAATAACAACAAAAATAATTATTAAATAAATAAATGATTAAATTGTTATTGAATTCATTGCAATTTTGTACTTAAGAAGAAAAAACAGACGCTTTAAATAAATCTGTGAGTATATAGGGTTGACGTAGATATGTTTAACGCGCAGCGCTTTTTTTAATTTATTCATATTTTCGTTAGTTTTTAACAAATCTTTTTGAAACTTTACAAAAAAATTCCTTCAATGTTAATAAACAAATGTCTCACTAGAAGTTTTCTGAATTATAAAATTCCCCGCAGACTTTTTATCAGCAAAGTTGAGAAAGTAGAATTTCGAACCTCTCTTATTTAACAAAGCAAAATTGTTAAACAATTGATGATTTTTTATTTTGTCGTTGCCTTCTCTTAACCCAAAAGATGGTGTATGCTAAATTTCATTTAAATCGAATAATAATTACCAAAGATATGATGATTTATGTTTTAAAATTTAATTAATTTAAAAATTTCCAGTTTTTGGTCATTATCTTTCAAAATATTTGTTCTACAAAAAAATTTTAAAGGATAAAAAGATGCGCCATTCAATTACCTACAAGAATGTATGTTTCAAAAATTAAAAATTCCAATTTCAACTTCTAGACCACTTTGGTATGTTGACTGGCTGGTAAGTGTTCAAGTCGAGCGGAGAGCGGGTTATTCGATCCAGACGCTCCATTGGTAAATAAAACTCAGGTACGCCAAATTCAAGCAAATTTCATCAATTTTTAAAAACATTTTGAGGTTCATCCGCCATATTGTATCCGCCCTATTAAAAATTTGAAAAATGATAAATTTTTAACAATAATTTGTTTGACCGCCATATTGGATCCAACATTTTGAAATTTAAAAATTCGATTTCAGATTCTTATTCAGCAACCTTAACAACTTCTTTTTACCAAGTTGAATGAAAATCTATTAAAATTTGTTCAAGTTATTCAAGTTTTTACATTACTAATTTTGTAATGGTTGATTGTTTATTTTATATGATAAATTACACTAGTCGGCAATAAGATACTTTTTCTCTGATTCAAAGATCGGAGAATGATATTGTCATAGGATTTCCATCGCTAAACACGAATGTAACCTCCAAAAGTTCCCATCACGTCGAGATTTTGTGAAAAATGGACTCACAGTTTAAAAAACCCTGTTTTTGGTACTTTTCATGTGCGCGCGCTCTACTTGTACTCATAGAGCGGAACACTATGGCACTCTTACTCATTAATTTTATTTGCGCTATTTATTATTATTTATCATTTTTGGGATCGCTAATTAATAAGAAATTTGGAACCACCATTTTGAATTTTTTAATTTTGACTTAAGATTCGTAATCATCGACCTCGAAAATCCCCAAATACCAAGTTTTAGTCAAATCCATCAATTTTCAAAATTTATATGTCCGCCATTTTTAATTTTTTAATAACGACCTTACATTCAATCAGCAACACTCAGGGAGCCCAAAAATGATAAATAACAATGAATAGTGCAAATAAAATAATCTTATTTGATATCTTAACACAAGATGTAAGATGAAAAAATAGTATCTTACATCTTAAAATAAAATGTTTTCGAAAGTATCTTACAGATTTTTAAGATGCTTTATACGTCTTAAATATTTTTTCTATCTTAAAAAAGTACGATACTTCTGTAAGTTTTTTAAAGTATTTTAAATTAAGATGTTTCTGTCTCAATAAGATGTTTAGCGATAAGTTATACTTGTAAATTGTAAGATGCGAAAAAATTTAAGTTACTAAAATCTATGATACATAAAATATCTTACATATAAGCCTATAGTTAACCTCAAAACTTTTTCCCCAAAAAATATGTTGGAAAATGTATACGAAGATACTTTAAACATCTTAAATTAAGATATTTTAAATGACTAAAAAGTGACTACAATAACATCTTAGAAATGACTACCAAAACATCTTAATTAAGATACTTCTTTTTGCAGTGTATATGATAATTTTTGACTGATTCAGAACTTTAATTTAAGCCTAACTAGAGACTTGTAAAACGTCAGCATCATTCTCTACACATGATCAAAAAATGCCAAAAATAGGGTTTTTGAAACTTTGAGTCCATTTTTCTCAAAATCTCGACGTGATGGGCACTTTTGGAGGTTACATTTGTGTTCAGCTATGGAAGTCCTTGTTCATAAAGCTCGCTTAACTGCAATGGTGTTTACATTTACCCCGAACTTTAGAAAACTTTTAAAATCTCGGGGTAAATGTAAACAGTCAGTTTTAGGCGATTCAGGTGCATCAATATATTTTGTACCTCATAAAATTTTTCTAGGTAAGTAAAGTAACAAGTTCATGCAAAAAAATCTGTCCATTTTAGATTTTAACAAATCAAACTAATGTTTTCGGTGAAACATAGATATTTCGTTTACATTTACCCCAAATGACCCTAAGTATTTAGGGTTCCACGTGTGATTGTTCCTAATGGTCCTACAAAACTAGTATAAGGTAAATGCGTCAGTGCTCGTCAGTGCTTTAGTCGTCGGCATGAAGGAGGATAAGGAGATGAAACGCCTGCAGTATATTGCAGAAAAAGTTGACACCAAAATAGGGGGTCAGAGTAGTGAGGTTTTTCTCTCCCTACTGGTTACAGCGCTCAAGTGGTAATTTTTTGAACTATTATGTCACGTGATCTAAGGAGAAAAACATAAATATAACCTCAATGTTTTTGTAGTGAAATGACAGCAAGAATGAATTTTAATATTAACATAATATTATTTACTCATAAATTTATTAGGGGAAGAGGTTCGGTTGTGGACACCCACGCAGAACTTTTGACATTAATGAGATTAGTCTAATCTGGCAAATATCACGTATATGTTATGACATAACGTAGTTCTCTATGCGAACACAAAAGTGATTGTACAACTGCGCTTTGTACTATATATAAATTAATTTTTCGACAAGTTGAATATAACAAAAATGTATTTTTAAACATTAATAAATGTTCAACAAATCCAAGTAAATTAATTAAAGTGATAAGTTCAAAGCGTATTTACACAGTGAATATGTCATATTTTATGATCCAATACCAAGTATCACAAAAATGTTCACAAATAAAATTTTCATCATGATGTTTTAAAATGACCATCAAGTTTGGTTGTGGACATACAAATTGAGTCGGTTGTGAACACCACTTTTATTTTTGATAAATCGTGAAATATCGTTGTCAATATAATCATATGTAATTCCTTACAACATTTAATGGTGTTTTATGAATTTTAAGAGTTTCGTGGTCCAGCACGGAAATTAATATAATGAGACTTTGATGTCCATACGTCGTTCGCAGTTTTAGTAATTGTAGTAACTGGGCAGTTCAGGTTCAGTGTGAGAATTCTTATATGCCCTTACATGGGGAGCATGTAATGTCAAAATTAGAAGAAATCATCCTTATGTAGTTGATGAATGGTTACTTAATTAATTTTTTGGCATTTTTAATAGATTTTTCAAGATTGCCCACAACCGAACCAAAATTTTCTTTTCTTGAAAAATGACCAATTTATTGAATTTTTAATAAAATTTTTCTAGTCAACAGAATTAATTTATTTTCTTCACGAGTAGTTAGCTAAGGTCCCTAGCATTAAATACATATACATATATTTGCTTAATATCTACAAGGACACAAATTATAAGTCAAAAACGAAACTATGCCCACAACCGAACCTATTCCCTTATTTTATACTAACTTTTCATTCTTATTTCCAATTTCAGTCATAAAACTCGTTCAAACCTTAAATATAACCCGATTCATTCAGCTATCATCTCATAAATGTTATAAACAACCGTGTAGCAGACGATACATTATAATTCTGTATTTTTCCTCAAGGGGTGCTCGAGACAGTAGGGAGATGAAAACTTCACTACTCTGACCCCCCTATTTGGGAGCCAATAATTATAGGCCGTTTCATCTCCTTATCCTACTTCATGGTCGTCGGCAGGTTGTCACAACTTAACCAAAAAATAAGACACACAGTCATTTTATGCATAAATAAACAATATTTCTGGTAAGTTTCAATATTGCGACATCAGATAACAACAATTGTTTTGACTTAATATTTCATTTTAATTGAAAATTGAAAATATTTTCGTGATAGGTACGCAAGCGCGACAGAATGTATAGCAAAAACCTTAAGTTTGAGGTTAAGAATTGTATTGTATTTTATTGTTATTGTATTTTTTATTATTCTTAGTATTATTTAATTATTTGTTTTACTATTTTTATTTTTACAATTTTATATAAAATAGCAATGACGGTGACTAAAGCAAAATTTGCAGCTTGCTTGTGAAATCGGCACGACTGACGAAGACTAAGAATTGACATGAGCCAAATTAATTGAATATTCTAATAACATAACGTTAATAAGACTTTTTTCCTTTGCAATATTAAATTCTTTATATATTAATGGCCGTAAATTTTAGTATTCGTCAGGCAAAATCTCATTGATAAATAAAATTAAACTATATTTAAATTTGTTGCCGATAACTAAGGCAATTGAATAAAAAAGACTAATGTTTTAGTGTTCGGCAGATAAAAACTGTTTGACAAAACAGAATTATAATGTGACTGACGGTAACTAAGGCACAGAAGTGATGACCACTGAACCAACCAATCAGAGCGCACTGCCGGTAACTATCGCAAACAGCTGCCGATTACTGACACAGTCAGTTTTCGTACCTGCCGATTACTAACGCATTTGCATATTTTCGACTTTAAATGCAAATAAATATTACATAGTATTTGATTTCATAAAAACTGATGTTAATTACTCTTCTTTATAATCCCCTTTAACCAATAAAATTTGTTTCATTTCGAAAAATTGTCTTTGAAACTGCTAATTAATCATTTTAAAATTAAAAAATTCCTTAAGCTACCGAGCACTGACGCATTTACCTTATTTCGTATCAAAATAAATTCTACATGTTTTGAGTAATATTTTCTTTAACCTTCGCGCTACCGGACGGCCACCCGGGGTGGCCAACTAATACTTAATGTTGAAAATCTCCTCGAATTTTGTATCAATCGAATCGACATTTTTTAACTCGCTGAACAAAATTTTATCTACTTTCGAAAAAAACAAAAATAAATTTTTTTTCATAACGCGGTGCAAAAAAGGGCACTTTTTTGTCTACAGTTTGTTCCAAAAAAAGTACTCATTCAAAAATTGGCAACTGCTCGCACTCGTTACGAAATATACTATTTTACACTTCTTGTTTATTTATAACAATTAAAAAAGTATGTACGAGAATACTGAAAATTGACCGAGTGTTTGTTTTTGTATATTGCAAAAAAATAAAATCGTTAAACTTTTACAGTAAAATTGTTTTATATCAATAAATAAAATATATTATGATTTTAAAATACTTTTTTTATTTGTTTAAACAAATTATTGTTGTTATTTACCAACTTTTTCCAGAATGCACCTAGAAAGTTGCAGTTTTTTCCTAAT
Source organism: Leptopilina drosophilae (assembly GCA_032873175.1). Classification (NCBI taxonomy): domain Eukaryota; kingdom Metazoa; phylum Arthropoda; class Insecta; order Hymenoptera; family Figitidae; genus Leptopilina; species Leptopilina drosophilae. The sequence goes on along the minus strand of CM065484.1, from coordinate 18,068,776 downwards.
TTTGCAATTAATTAAATCTTATATAATTACTGATAAAGAATAAAAATTTAACTATTGTTTAAACAATTTTTAAACAAATTATTGTTGTTATTTACCAACTTTTTCTAGAATACACCTAGAAAGTTGCAGTTTTTTTCTAATTTTGCAATTTACTAAATCTTTTATGATTACAGATAAAGAATAAAAGTTGAATAAAAATTAAACTATTTTTTAAACAATTTTTAAACAAATTATTGTTGTTATTTACTAACTTTTTCCAGAATGCACCTAGAAAGCTGCAGTTAAATTGTTTAAAAAATAGTTTAATTTTTATTCAAGTTTTATTCTTTGTCTGTAATCATAAAAGATTTAGTAAATTGCAAAATTAGTAAAAAACTGCAACTTTCTAGGTGTATTCTGGAAAAAGTTGGTAAATAAAAACAATAATTTGTTAAAATAATTTTTTAATAATAAATCATAAATGTTTTATGTCATAAACATCATAAAACATTATTAAGATACAGTATTTGTATTAACACATAATTATATATTCAAAACTTTTGATGAATTTTAATCGTTTTGGGAACATAATAGTAAAAAAGCGTTTGGCCACCCCGGGTGGCCGTCCGGTAGTCCGCGTATACAAAAAGTATTGGTAGCGAGAAGTTTAAATCCATCTCGAATGATACTTTAATTTCATACAATTAACAGGTTAAGACTCCGTCAGAAAAATTACAATTTGCATGGGGTCTTCGGATTAAGCTGTAATTTGATGAAATTGTAGTATTATATAATAGAAATAAGTGTATCAAAGAATTTTTAAAACTTTCTAAAATTGATGAAGTTACGCCACATTAGATTTTTTGGTTATTATTTTTTTAAATTTTAATATTTCCGAAGGTTTTCAATTAAATTCAATAAAATTTGAATAGCTTACACTTGAAATCTTGTTTCTTCTGACTATCACATAAAAAATCACGACCACGTTTCAGTGCCAGCGCATCTGTCGTACAGTGGGATTTTTATACTTTACTATTCAAAATTGTCTAGAACCTGAAAATTTTATCGGATTTCGATGTTCTTGGTCTTCAATTAAAGGGGATAAAATTTCTAAGACTTTCCTAGAAATATAGATATTTTTTGCCATCAAATGCCATTTTTAAGAATTTGCCATGGATTTTCCGACTTTTCTATCATTAAGAAAACTTACAACAGTTCCTGGCACAAAACATAATTTGGAAATAAATTTGTTATATAATTGTTAAAAACAATAATAACTATTAACTTTAAAATAATTTTTTTCCAGAATAGACATGAATTATCAAAATAAACATAAATTTGTCTAAAAAAACAATTTTGTTCAACAAGGACCAAAGTTATCTATTTGTTAATTAACATTATTGTTTCTCAACCATGTACACTACCGTCCACGAGTATCAGGACGATTACACGCGACTCTATGAAAAAACATGCCATCACTTTTTCAAGCATATCTTGGCAATAACAGGAAATACAAAAAAATTTAAAAACGGTTAGAAAGCTTATTAAATTTTTCTTAATATAAGCCATATTTGAAGTCATTTCGTTAAATATATATGAGTTGTAGAGTGAGAAAGAAAACAAAAAAATTTTCACATTTTGGGCAGCAGTTAAATTCAACTTTTTCGAAAATCTATAAAAATTTAGATAAGTTTTTTTTAAAAACACAGAAATCTTCAGTAGAATTTCAACTTTAAAATAAGCCTTAAAAAATTAAAAAATGTCAATCCGTTATCGATTTATCATCAAAAATGTGAAGCCGTGTTGCGACGAATCGGATTCTTTGAAATTTAACAATGATTTGATTCTGGCTTCCTGCGACTGCGAATTATGTAAATAAATTGTATTATGCATTATTATCTGTTGGGTGGTCATACTAGACTAATTTAAATTGATGTCGATCATGTGCAATGGAAAAATAAAAAAACCGGACAAGTGCGAGTAGAACTCGTACTAACACCGAGGGTTCCGTACCCTCTTTAAAAACTTCTACTTTTTTTGCTAAAATAATGAATGAATAATTTATCAAGATAAATTATGACTATTTCTACACTATTTTTATTGTAACTTGCACGCGAAAACACAAAAGTGTACCAATTTTCATCTCTTGAGATAAAAAACTGTGGGTGCTAGGGCAAAAAACACTCTTTTTGGCGCAATTTTTAAAAACTTTGAGTATTTTGCTGAAAAAATATGAAGATCAAATCCATTTATATTCGGTGTATTTTTCATGAAATCTACACATAAAAATACAAAAAATAAGCAAAACTGTAGACCAATAGGCCAAAAATTACGAAAACCAAGGGGAGGATACACACTTTCTTCTAAATCAAAAAAAAATTTCTAATTTTTCGCAAACAAAAAATATGAAGATGAACTCCAATAATTTTTTCTGTATGTTTGTTGAAATCTGCACGAAAAAATAAATAAAAATGTATAACGCCAGTTCACTAGGTTAAAAATGGAGAGAACTAGCATATGTATAATTCTTATCAAAAATTGGAAAAAAAATTTAGGTTTTCGCTCAAAACGTAATAAAGATCAATTCTAATCATTTCCACTATATTTTCCCTATAATCTACACGTGAAAATACAAAAGTGTACCAATTTTTAGCTCTCTAGGCAGTAAAAAACTGTGGGCGCTAGAGTGAAATACACGCTTTTTTGACGAAATTTTTAAAACTTTGAGTTTTTCGCTAAAAAAATATGAAGATCAAATCCAATCATGTTCGCTATATATTTCCTGAAATCTACACACGAAAATATGTAAAATCAGACAAACTGCAGTCCAATAGGTCAAGAATTGTGAAAACCCAGGGGGGGTACACACTTTTTTTTCTAAAACGAAAAAAAATATGAAGATGAACTCCAATAATTTTTTTTGAATGTTTGTTGAAATCTGCACGAAAAAATAAATAAAAATATATAAGGCCAGATCACTAGGTTACGAATTGTAAGAACCAGCAAGGGTTAAAGAATTTTCGACTTTGCAAAAAGAGATTTTAGTGTTTCGAAGAAAACACCATAAAGATCAATTCTAATCACTTCCGCTATATTTTTCCTGTAATCTACGCGTAAAAATGAATAAGTATGCCAATTTTCAGCTCTCTAGGTATGAAACTGTGAGTTCTAGGGGAGGGGGGTACATGATCATTTTTGTAACCGTTCCAATAGGGTTCCTACCGGGTACGGAACCATAAAAAAACATGATTTTTTCTAGAAACTTGTAAATTGTCAACATTAAGTAACAAAAAAATGTATGAACAATTAAAAAAATCAAGCATCTGTTTCTAATAAAGTCTTAGAAATTTTACCCTCTTTAATTGAAGGGTTGGCTTAAATAAGGGGACGAACGCGTGGTTAAAAGGGATAATCTCAGTCAGGTAGCAGTGAGCGGCTCAAGGCTTGTCACTACTACCTGCACGAAAAGTAGATTGAAGAGTAAAAGACTGTGTACGCAGAGCAAAATGCTGTATATGCACAGCATATCAATGTGTCAGAGGAGCACTAGACTGTGCAGAAACAATCATTACACATGTCTCCAATTGGAAAAATGCCTTATATTGACTGTACTTCTATGCAGTAAAATCGACAGGCATGCGAAAAGTAATAGCCTCATGTTCACTGATAACAGCGCCACCAAACGGTAGATATAAGTGCAATTTTACATTTTAAGTAGTTTTATCTTTGACAACTGATTGATATTTAAGATTAGAGAATCCTCTGAGTGTTGTATTGTAAAATAAATAAACAAAATTAAATTGTTTTATACGTTATACAAATAGAAAGGACTCCAAATGATCAATCAAAAATTCTTTGCATTAAATTCATAAATGTCTGTTGATAAAGTATAAAAACTTTTACCCTTACAAAATAGTATATTGAATAAACTTGCCATTCTCGGTGCTTTGTAAAAACACTTTTTTCAGAAGCATTTTTATTTTCTTTATAACTTGACATGCAATTTTTTATAAAACAATTCATATTACTATTATTTTATTGTTATTATCAACTTGGTACATAACCAAAAAACTACGTAAACATAACTTTAATCATGGGCAGCATGGAGGGTATATATTTTCTCCTATAGGGGCGAAAATATCAGTGAACGAATTTCCGGTATTCCAATTTGCGTGCATTTGTACTGATTTCAGTAAAATTGTACAAATGGCGATTTTACGCAGTCAAGTACAGTCAAAAGGGATGCATATACATACTCCTCCTTATACTCCTTCGTGGTGCCGATACAGTATTTTTGAGGTTTGTACAGAATAATTCATAGAGTGCGCACTGAATTTCTTGATGTTCTTGACATTTGACACTCTTTTAGTCTACTAGACTGTACACAGTATTTTCCTGTTGAATCTTCTCTCCGTGTGACTGGTAGTATCCCTTCCAAACTTCGTGTTCGTCCCCTTATTGCAGCCAGCCCTTCAATTTAAGACAGAAAACATCGAAATCCGATAAAATTTGTAGATTCTAGACAATTTTAAAGAGTAAAGTGTAAAAATCCCACTGTGCGAGACATCCCGGGCACTGATACTGCGCTGGCACTGAAATGTGGTCACGCTTCCACAAAAACTGCAATATCTCAAAAACTATTCAAGTCTCCATCGATTTCTTTTTTTAATGACATGTAAAATTATAAGGAATATTTTATTAATTTACAAGAAAACTCAAAAATCGGTCCCGCTCGCGCTAAAACGATTCAACAATTTTTTTTTACTTTTTTTCAAAAGAAATTTTTGTTATTTTTATGTGATAGTCAGAAGAAACAAGATTTTAAGTATAAGTTATTCAAATTTTATTGAATTTCATCGAAAACCTTTGGAAATATTAAGATTTAAAAGAAGAATAACCAAAACATTCAATATTGCGAAAATACAATTTTAAAATTTTCAAAAATCATTGGTATATTTATTTCTATTATCCAGTACTACGATTTCGCCAAATTCCGGCTTAAACCGAAGACCCCATGCAAATTGTAATTTTTCTGTCGGAGTCTTATCCAAAAACAAATAAAAAAAACTTACCATCGGAACCATTAATTTCTTCGAAAGGCCTTGTGCGTTTTAAAATAGTTTGTTGAATCTGCATAGCTGGCTGCGGTTGAGGAGGTGTTAATGGCAATCTATCCAATTCTGGTTTGTTGGGTATCCTTTCGTACAGCAAACTACCATCTGAAAATTATATTTTCAATATTTTGTCCTCCTTTCTGACATATACAGTATTTTAAATAAATAAATAAATAAATATATATATATATATATATATATATATATATGAGGCATTCTTCGTCAGCGTTACCCCCCTACTCTCCAAAAATGATTTGCATGTAAATTGCTGGTCATAGGCTTAAAAGTTAGCATATAGAGTGTACTTTCAAATGCCGAGTGGCACTTTTCAAAATTTTAAATTGGGGGTTAAATATGGGGGTTAATTTCTCAAAAGTCGATCTAATTTGACTGAAACTTCTTACTCAAAAGTTTTTGAGGTCACTAATTATGAATTTGACAAAATATAATAAAATTCGGATGAAAATTTGTTATTTGAGGGTTTTTGAAGTCACTGATGATGGATCTGAAGTCAATTTCCAAAAATTTTCAATATTGGTATGAATATGGTGGACTATTTGAAAAAATTTGAATTATTAAAAAAAGGTCTTTGTTTCACAAGATTAACACTGTCATCTTATACAAAATGATGCTATTCCTTAAATTTCTCGCCTTGTCATTTTTATTTTCTTCTGATAACACTTCCGTTTTTAATTGTAATCTTCAATTTCCTACAAATTTTCGAACCCGCCGTAACAGTATAGGAAATCCCAGTTTAAATTTTTTTCTCAATAAATGTAACCCATTACCTTTGTGTCCATGTTGGGTTCAGGGGTTACAATATCGATCAAAATGTGTATTTTTAGTGAATTTTGATATTTTCATTACAAAACTACACTGCACTATAAACAACGATCATTCAATTTCTTGAATAATTTCACTGTTGAGTGAAATTTTGTATATGATGACAGTGTCAATCCTGTGAAACACAGAGACCTTTTTTTAATAATTCAAATTTTTTCAAATAGTCGACCATATTCATACCAATATTGAAAATTTTTGGAAATTGACTTCAGATCCATCATCAGTGACTTCAAAAACCCTCAAATAACAAATTTTCATCCGAATTTTATTTCATTTTGTCAAATTCATAATTAGTGACCTCAAAAACTTTTGAGTAAGAAGTTTCAGTCAAATTAGATCGACTTTTGAGAAATTAACCCCCAATTTAAAATTTTGAAAAGTGCCACTCGGCATTTGAAAGTACACTCTATATGCTAACTTTTAAGCCTATGACCAGCAATTTACATGCAAACCATTTTTGGAGAGTAGGGGGGTAACGCTGACGAAGAATGCCTCATATATATATAATTTTTACAAAAAAATTTAAAAAATAAAATTTGTTTGACATTTTTTCAACTCTAGCATATTTTTTAAAAATTGCAGAAAAAATTGGAAACTTACATAGGTGTAATCATTTAAGTCTCATCTTTAAATTAAGACTAAAAAAATTTAAAAATCTGATTCAGTTCGTGAGATATCATTATAAACGTCGAAGCATGTTTTTTTTACAAATGTATTGATTTAGTCGATTTTGATCGGTTTTTGGCTGAAAATGCTCAACCGTTAATAATAATATCTCGTGAGCCGATTAAGATTTTTAAACGTTTCTGGTCTTAATTTAAAAATGAGACTTCAATCAGAACACCCATATAAGTTTTAAACTTTTGCTGCAATTATTAAAAATATGCAGGGGTTGAAAAAATAATCAAAAAAATTTTATTTTTAAAATTTTTTGACAAATTTGTCGATTGCTGCAATCTTTGCATAAATTATTAAAATTTTAAGTTATGCATCATTGATAATAGAATTTAATAATCATTCGAATGGTATATTTGTTAATTTTCTGACATTTGAATTTACAAACAAATCGTGATTTAAAGATTGGTATGTTATTGGGCAGTGCGTCTGCAGCCATACCGATATTTACCCCCAAAAATTGAAATTTAATTTTAATTTTTTTGAGTCAAAAAAAATTTTTTTTTAAATGCTTATTTCCAATCAAAAGAGCATGAAAAAACCTTTCCAAAATGTACTTTGTCAAATTTGTATGTTTAATTGTTTAAGAGTAAAAAGTTATTAACATAAACATTACACCGTATAACTATAGATTAGACCGTAAGACTATAGACTATATATTTTTAATATACTTGAATTATTTTCTGAGAGCAAATTATACAAAAATATATTGATGGAATGGGTTTATATTTAAAGAAAAAAACAAACCTGGTGCTTTTGGAGGTCTTGGAAATGAGACACGATCCGGTTGCTTCCGCTGTGCTGGTGACGTGAGTGCAAGCCAGTCCCACTCGCCAGGCTGTCTTGGTGATGGATGATCACCGAGACGTGTTGCGATATCAGTGACACGAGGACGGGATCGTGGTCGAACGGCTCTTGCTAAAATTCGAAGTTCAGTTGAACTTTTTGACGTTAATTGCGGAGAAGCACACAAATGTCTAAGTGGCGCTGCATTTACAGGCTGATGGGGAGCTCGAGCAGCATGACGTGTACGTAATTGTGCTGCACAAAGTCTACGAGCTGCACGTGCCAATGCTGATGTCCGCAAATAAAACGCAGATCGTGTTTTCATAACAGGACGTGGTGAACCACCGCCGCCACCGCTACCACCACCGCCACCACTGCCTGATCCAGCTCCACGCAAATCGACACCATGAGCGCTGGCGTAATGACGACTAAGATGAGCTTTCAATTTAAATTCTTTTCCACAAGATGGAATAGTACATCGATGTGGTCTGTGAGCACCGCTAACTCCTTTACCTTCTTCGTCGGAGCCAGCTCCCCCTCTTTTCCGCTCTAAATCAGCGTCATCAATTCGCGAAGGAATCTAAAACAATCAATAGTTATAAATAAATTAATACTTCTGCAAACTACCTACATCTTCAAAGTTTCACAGTGAGCACTTAATACTCTGTTTGTACACTTCTTAAGTGATAAAAGATAACCATCTAAACGGTTTTTTGAAAAAAACAAAAAATGATGGAGATACAACACTTAATTTTTAGTACTATTATTTAAAAAATTCTATAGTTCAGTTCTAACAATCTGATTAAAATTTTTAACATTAAAAAGTATTCACAAATTAATTTATATTTATTACAAAAATATTGGATTTTATATATTTTTATTTTTATAACAAGTAAAGCCCAAAATTGTTTTTTACATGATCTGTAAATTTTATTGTGGAATCGTCACAAGTTTTTAAGAAAAATAATTAAATTTAACGTGATGTATTGTAAATTTCGTTAATAAAAAGGAAAAAAACTTCAAGTTATCGTATTCACAAAAAACGGAATCCACATAAACGCAAATGAATGCGGAAAGTTGTTTAGAGTATTTTTCCTGTATTGAGAGGTTATACCACCCTAAACCCATTTACATTATACGATTTTTAAGAATTTTTTTTAAGACAATATTTAAGATAAGACATTTTTATTTTTTTTTAATATAAATATTGTAAGCTATGTCAATTCTAAATAATTTTTTTTTTAATTTAAAAGATACACGCATTCCAGTGCAGCAGTACATTTTTTTATGGAGGGTACGATTGGCAATTCAATTTTGATTTGAAACAAGTAAAAAAAACATTTTTTCTAAAAAGTGACAGATTTTGAACAAATTGACGTAGCTGTTTTGAAGAAATTTTTTTTTTACGTAAAGGAGAGCACTTAAATAAATTTACAAACCATTCGGTCCAATACACTACAAAATATTTTTAAAAATCTACAATAAAAAGAACAAAATACAATAAAATATTCTACAAGAACAGAGTAAGGCATTAGTAGTTACTTTATTTAACATTCTCTCTAACATTCTTACGTATTTTTTTAATGAGCTTATATCCTGGGAATTTATTATCTTCATCCAAAATACAATTTCTGAGTCGCAGAACTCAATCTCCGGAAAAACTATTTTTTCATTTCCTCATGGGCCTACATTCAACTAAGAAATGGAATATACTACCCTTATTTAAGCACCAACCGGTATCGATGGAAATCAAAATTATTTGTCTGTGTATATTAGCAAGCCTTAATTGGGCAAATACTCTTTTAAAATACAGTTTCAGATATCCCGCATGATAAGTCAGAGGCCACTATTGCATCTCTAAATTATGCCACATAATTAAACTCTTTTCTAAGCCCAACTCTCCGTCATCTCACAATCCTTAAAAAATGTCTTATTTGCATGTACCAATACCAATTAAATCTAGAATTAGTTCCACCCTCCCCTAGCAAGCTCCATCAGACACCAGATACTGCCGTAAAACAATATGCTTTTGACCAGACTCAAAAAGCTTCGCATTCGTAGACTTAAAGGCCGATTTCACCATCGAGAATTAATGTCGTGATTAAATAATTAGGATTATATTTTAAACAACGATTAACAGTTACTACTATTCCACCATCTTTAATTAATGTAATAATTCTTGGTTAAACAATCTAAATTATAAGAATGCGTTCCACCATAATTCTAGTGGTGATTAAAGGAAAGTAATCACCGTTTAACTTAATTGCCCAAATTTGACCGTTTAAGGTGAGACCCCACCTTTATTTTGACCCCTTTACAATAAAATTATTAAATGAGGTAATATTTTTTTTCTTGCATAATTTTTAACCTAAAAACATATAAGATGATCAAAAAATATTCAATTTTAATTTTTAAAGAGGTTAGAATTTTTTTCTTTGGACCTATTGTATGTTATTGCAAATCCATGCGAGAAGTTGTTTAGAATTGTAAAATATGCACAGAAAAAAATTTTCGTTGAAAAATATTAAAAACTGTAAGAGAAGACAAATATTTAATTTTCAATTTTTTAACTTTTGCCGAAATTTCGAAAGTCCAGAACCTTTAATTTTTTTCTAATTTGTTACTCCGAGTCGAAGAAACAGTTAAAATTAACATTCAGATCATTTTCATTGTAAAAACAATAAAAATCATGGCTTTTTGCATTTATTTCGGTATATAAAAAGTATTCCAAAAAAGCTTCAGGCTATGATTTTTACCACGAAAATAAACTAAATGTCAATTTTAACAATGTTTTTTGAATCGTAGCATCAAATTACTTAAGTATACACAGTTATAAAAAAATTAAAGGTTTAAGGATTTCAAAATTTCGGCAAAAGTTAAAGATTTAAACATTAAAAATCGATCTTCTTTTACAGTTTTTAATATTTTTCAACAAAAATTTTCTTTCATGGCTATTTTATAATTCTAAACACTTCCTCGCATGGATTTGCAATTATATGCAACAGGACAAAAAAAAATTATAACCTCTTCAAAAATTAAAATTAAATATTTTTGACCATCTTATATGTTTTCAGGTTAAAAAAGATGCAAGGAAAAAAATATTATCTCATTTAATAATTTTATTGTAAAGGGGTCAAAATAAAGGTGGGGCTCCCCTTAATAAGTTAATCAGCGATTAATACAAAGATATTGACATGGAAATTATAACCTTGAAATCGAAAAGGTTTGTAGTCATTAGAAATGGCCGAGTTTTACGATGAAATTTTGTCATCATTTTCCGAAGATGAAATGGATGTTCATCGATGGCCAAGAATTATTCACGAAAGACCAAACTATTTTGATGTTTTAGACGATGCAGATTTTGTTGTGCGCTTTTGTTTAACAAAAGTATCAGTGCAAAATATATTGCAGGAAATTCGACATGAATTGGAGCATGCTACTACTAAGTTAAAAGAAATGTTAAATAATTATTGAACCAATTTTTTATTATAGCGAGATTATTTACATCTTTTTGTTCTTTTCAATAAGGATAGGAAACCGCTTTTAATTTTTATAGAAACCACGCGATTTCACCAATGATACAACTTTTTCTAGCATGAATATTTTGAATAGCCAATCACAATTGGTCTCAGTAGTAATATATGGGTCCTTGAGAATTAAGTACATGGAATAATGTAAACAGTGATTAAAAATGTAATATCAAATTTCGTGGAACGGAATGGAAATTACTTTTATTTTTATTGTCGATTAAAAGATAAACATAATTATTTAACCACAACTTTTTCCGAGTTGGTAAAATCTGATTGGATATTCAACACACTCTTGAATTTTTTTATCTCTCTCTCTCTCCTACTTTTCCTTTTTGGGGCGTTCCATGGCTCGTACACTGACAAAATTTTGATTTTACTTAATTTGATAGTGGTTAAGGTTCTAAATAAGTGCTAAAATTATTATACGTGTAAAAACGTTTTTTCGTGTAAATACATGTGTTCAAATTTACACGAATAATTACTCGTGTTTATTTTCAATAGGTGTCAATTAAAAATGTTGTGTGTAATTTTAACACCACATATCCCAGTAAAAAAAATTCGATACACGGACCGCGGAGTTCGTATACGAGCTCGATAGCTCGTATGAGAAATATGAGAAATCTCTCATACGAGCCTTTTCCGTAATGAGAAGTGTCTAGATGCTTGTATACGAGGTGACTTTTAAAGCATTTTTATTAATGTAACACTATTTTAAAGTAAATGTATATAATAGAAATGAATTTTTAATGTAAAACAAAGCTAAATTTATAAGGGAAATGAAGTTTTAAGAAAAAAAGGATAATTTTGTTCAAAGAATTTATTCAAACTGAAAAAAGGTTAGAATTTGATAATTCCTTGTTACTCTAACTAACCGACATTAGATATTTCTCGGATGCGGTAAGCACGATTTTGTATTAAATTTAATTATTTTATATGAACATTTATATAATAAATAAATAATAATATATTATTAATTAGGAATGAAGAAAAACTTATTTATTCTACCGCCAATACAAAATCGTAACAAGGAATTATCAAATTCTAACCTTTTTTCAGTGTGAATAAATTCTTTGAACAAAATTATCCTTTTTCTTCTTAAAACTTCATTTCCCTTATAAAATTAGCTTTGTTTAACTTTAAAAATTCATTTCTATTATATACATTTATTTTAAAATAGTGTTACATTAATAAAAATGCTTTAAAAGTCACTTCGTATACAAGCATCTACACACTTCTCATTACGGAAAAGGCTCGTATGAGAGATTTCTCATCCCTTGTAAAAATTTCGGACTAATTCCGGATTAAATACAGACAGATTAGTACGGATTAGTCCGAAAATTGTACTAAAAAGGTCCGAAAATGATCCGCGATAGTCTGATATCAATCCGAACGAAAACCTGAATCCGAAAACACTCCGGAGTAATCCTGAATGTCTACGAATTCAGTCCGTAATTAGTCCGCAAGAATCCGAATTTATTACCGGTGAAGAATTCTTCTAAAATAAGTACGGAATTATCCGATATCAATATGTAAAGAATACGGAATCAGTCCGCAACAATCCGAGTTTAATCTAGTTAAAAAAACTTAATCCGCAAAATGTCCGGAGCAATCCGAACTCTGTAAGCAAGAAATCCGGTATTAGTCCGCAACAATTTGAAACTAAGTGTGGCAAAATCCTTTTCAGAAAGAAGTACGAAACAATCCGAAAACTGTATGATAAGAATCCGAAAATTGTCTGCAACAATCCGGATTTAATCCAACTAAAAGGTATAATCTGAAACAAATACGAAATAATCCAAAATCAATATGTAGAGAATAAGAATTCAGTCCGCAATAATCCGAATTTAATCCAGTTAAAAGAATTTTAATCCGAAACAAGTATGGAACAATCCAAAATCTGTATGCAAAGAATCCGGTAATAGTCAACGTCAATCGGAATAATATCCGATCAAAACACCCCAGTCCGAAAATAAGTCTTATTATTATAAGATTTTGTAAATATGTACAATCCACAGACAGTTCAAAACAATCCATATTCAATCCAATTCAAAGACTTAATCAGGAATGATTTTGGTATAATATTGAATTTGTATATTAAAAACAATTTGTATAAAATGCAGATAAATTCAAACTATAAATATAATTTCGTGTGACAAAAACCTGACCAAAACCAGATTAATTTCGGATTTAATAATTTCACATTTGCAAGTTGCGTATTATCAGACTAACTTCGGACTAGATCGAACTAATTCCAGATTCACTGGTTTTACACAAACCGCATTGAGTTTGAATTTATCCGGACAAATTCCGAGCGACAAAAACCTGTCCATAAGCAGTCTGTTTCGGATTAGCTGCGGATTCACTGGTTAAACCAACCGGATTACTTATGTATTTACTAGTTCCATATGATCTGACTATAACTGCAGACTAAATGGGACTAATTACGGATTCAATAGTTATAAAAAACGGTTTTGATTTCAAACTTAATTCATGGTGAAAAAACTCCACAATAAACCGTACTGATGCGGACAAATTCCGGATTAGTCTCAAATCGGTCCCACTTTTTATTCAGGGTATTTACTTACGGTAAATAAAATATTTAATTCTGCAGTCAGTTTGTTTTTATAAATTTACTAGTAGGTATTATTAGTTATCTTGTTTCAATATTAAAATTAACACTGATGTGTTAGTTTCTTCTCATTTCTTTTTGTGGCACTTCATAAATTCTATTACGAATTTGAACTTCCATGCGAGCGTGGTATAGTGGTTAGTGTATTCGATTTCGGTGCGTTATAATGTTAGATAGGTGTAGGTTCGAATCCCCAAGCGTTAGAAATTTTAAGTTAATGTAAATAAAATTGCGATACACGGAGAGACTTTTAGTTACAAAAATTACTTTATTGTATTTCGATATTTCTAATAAAACGTAAGAATTTAGGGATAATCGAGGTACGATGATGATAGTTCTTATTATAATAATAAGTAGTGTTATTTTTTATCTACTATTGTAATTTTTAGGGAACAGAAGTTAGTATAAAAGTTTAGAAAGAATATCATTCGATGTTAAGACAATTGCAAATACGAGAATATGGAACATATTTATAATACATTCTGATATTTTTATTTGTAAACCCACTATTTTGAAAACTATTAAATGTAAAAAAATTTTAGATACTGTATTATTTTTAATATTAACACGCTCTGAAATGGTAAGCAGTTTGAATTTTTACAAAATTTTATTAGAATATTTTCACGAAGGTTTCCGAACAGTTCCGTCCACAACCGAAGACAGTTAATGTTAGGCGAACACTCAGCAAACAACCCAGCGTCATCATCGTGTTGAAAGTATTTTGTTAAAAACGTTTCAAAAGTTATTAGTGATTCTCAAGAAATCTACTCACATTGTTTACTGCATACGCGATGTCAGGGCGCGAAATAATTGCAAGAAACATTAAAGAGCCGATCACGTTGTTATCTTCGGGTTTGCATAAAATTTGATTTATAGATACGCAGGTATGCAAACCGGATTAGCATTTTTCATTTTAAATTTATGCATAATTTTCTATGCATACGAGCTCTGATGGAAGAAACATTTTCTTAATACGTCTATCACGCTCAAATTCAATTCCGACAAAACTTGCTGAATCTCCCAGCTTAATTTCGAACGATTTACTTAATGCGTCAATCACAATTTTCAACGATTTTTTCGATTTCGCGGTGACTAATCCGTCGTCAACAAATAGTGCGACAATGACTTCATCGTCATTTACGAAACCACGAAAAATGCATTTTTCACTCGCGCAATTTTTAAGACCCAAATCTTTAGGAGCTTTCGTGAATTTCACATTCCAACATCGTGCAGCTTGTTTCAGACCATACCACGCTCTTAATAATCGACATAAACTATTTTTACTTTCTACACTGCGAATTCCTTCCGGCACTTCCATGAAGATCGCCGTAGAGAAAAGCGGTTTTGATGTTGAACTGCATTAAATCCAGGTTCAATTGCGTGACGAGAGCAAGAAAAAGTCAAAGGGAATCGTATCGAATCACAGGGGCAAAAGTTTCTTTATAATCAAGGCCCTCGATTTGACGAAAACCTTGGGCACATAATCGAGATTTGTACTTCACAAGAATTCCACTTTCATCTCGAAGAACCTTGAACACCCACTTCGAATCAATAAGTTTCATATTTGGTGTTCGAGGAACAAATTCCCACGTTGAATTCTCTTGATGAGAGTCAAGTTGTTCCTTGATTGCTCGTTTCCAATCACTAGAGTCGGGACTATTTACAGCTTCTTCAAATGAAAACAATGGGTACTCCGCCACATTTGCCTGGTAACGGTCTGGTACGCAGATATTGGTTCTGTTTCGAAGTTTATATCGATATGGTACATCGCTTTGCTGCTTCTCTTCTACAATCCGCTCAGCTCTCGCTCCATCGTTGTTTTCGTTGCCCTGTGTTCTCTCCTCACTTTGACGAAAACCTGGAAAATCTCATGATCGTTCGAGTTTTCATTTGACGGCCAGAAAAATTCGCCTTTATAACCTTTCGATGAAATGTTACAAGGAAAAATTGAAAATAAATGAGGGCTCAAGATCTCCCCTGTAAAACATCCTGAGTAACCTTACAAAATTCGTTAAGTCCTGCCTAGTTTTAATTGCCGCTGAAGCATAATCATAAAAGCTCGTTAGAATGTTAATAAACTTTGTACTCAAACCCTTTGCACACAACTTAGACCATAACAAATCATGTGAGATTGAAGGGAATGCACTCTTAAAATCCACAAAAACGTCATATACCACATTGCTCAGATATCTCAGAGGAATCTGTATCAATGTTAGCAAAGTGAATAAATTACACAGGTCTACAAAATACGACTTTTTTTAGATATGGGAGTGGTTTCCCATGTGATTATTTTTTCTCCTAAACCTGATGTGGGGTCTTAAAGTGTATTATTTAATCTTTAATTAAAGACTATAATAAAGATTCCAGCACGTCAGGTTAAGGAGAAAAAATACTCAAAAGTCCCTCAAAAGTACATTTTTTGGGGTCTTTACCTCCACTTTTCTCAAAATCTTTTACATTTTTTTTATTTTACGCATATGGGTTTTAAACTGCACGAATAAAGTTTTAACTTGAGACTATATAGAAATGTTTCGCACATCAGGTTTAGGAGAAAAAACATACTGAAAACCGTCAAAAACAGGTCAATGATTGTTCCAAATTACATAAAAAGTTATTAAAATCAGACAACGGAGACGTATATATTATATACATATTTAACACTCAAATTTCTTCAGCTTTAATTTAAATACCAAAAACTTACGTTCTGCAGCCGACAATTTTATATCAAAACTACTTTTATTTGCTGCTATCAGAGTTCCTCCCATTTCTTTCTTTTTCAGCTTCATGCCCTGCGGGAGAGCAAACAATCTGCATATTACTTGAGAACATTATAGCAAATTGATCTACTAAACTGGTCTACGCCTCATATCCTTTTCCGTGACTTATTGAAACAACTCCTTTATGTTATTTTGACCATAGCAATTCCAGTAGACAATTCTGTAGCATTTTCGATCGCTTAAACTCGTTTTCTTTTGACAACCTTTATATGTTCTTGAGTCATTAAGCCGAATGTGTAGCTGCTAATCAGTCCCCCCAGATAGCACGTAATATTGCCGCAAACTTGCGGCAAGCTACCTATGTAAGTTTTGAAAACTTGAACTGCAAGCTTGCGGCAAGATTGTCACAAGCTTTAAATGTCAGTCCATTAGCAAGCTTTCTGTGCAAGCTTCCTGCAATATTGCATGAAAATTCTTTATTATATAAAATTAATAATTTATTTCCAGCAACAAATTTTTATTCAATGTAACATAATGATAACAAAGTTATAATAAAAATGTTATTAATTTCCCCAAAGAATTGGGGTTCGGAACTATTATTCATAATCAGTGGATAATAATTAAAAATTGTTAACGTCGTAGCAGACGTTAGCTGTGTACATTAACATTTAAAATAATATGGTGAACAGTCTGTTCAGGGGATGAATTATACTCTGCGTGACAAGTCGTGCGCCAGAGAGGTATTTCTCGCCATCTACCAGGGAGTTTAAGATTTATAAGAGAAACTTCTATTAGTTTTCTAATTCCATGTTAGACGGCGAACGTACTGGCTATTTGTATAACAAGAGGCCATTTAAAACAAAACAAACAAACAAACATGTTAGACGGCGAGAAATACCTCTCTCGCGCAGAGTTTAAGTATCCGTCCCCTGAACAGGCTGTTCACCATTTTATCTTAAATGATAATGTGCACAGATAACGTCTTTTACGACGTTTATAATTTTTAATTACTATCCACTGATTGTGGATAATAGTTCCGAACTATAATTCTTTGGGGAAATTACTAAAATTTTTATTATAACGTTGTTATAATTATGTTATATTAAATCAAAATTAAATATTAAATAAAAATTTGTTGCTTATAATAAATTATTAATTTTATATAATTAGTGCTGCCCACGATACCAAGACTAGTCTCGGTCTCGTATCGTATCGTCTCGGTTTTTCGAGACGATACTAGTTTTGGATGAATCCAAACGATACCGATACTATATGTCACGAGACCGAGACTCTCGACGAGATTTTTAAGGAACTGAAGTTTAGATTTTTAAAGTTGTAAAAAATATTCATTGTTTACAAATTTAATGAATTTTAAATACTTTCTCTCATAAAAATAGCATTTTACCGTCTGTTTGTTTTCCTTCCAGCTATCTGACGTCATTCTCGAAGTCGAAATATCTCGATGTAGTGAAACAGCTCAAAATTCTTCGCTTACTAAGATGTAGTTTTATTTATTTTTTTTATTGAATTTTTATAAATGATGTTTTCAAATATTCATATGTAACAATTTTTTATATTAAAAAATTTTTAACTACTGTTTTAAAAAATAATAGATTTGCGTATTAATTAAAAAATTCATTAATTTAAATATCGCGCCTAAAGTAATAAACAAATTTTCCTTTCAAGAGCGCCACTGTCATAGTTGGTACACTGAAAAAAATATATTTATGGTACTGTCATAAATATAGCCAATTCTTAAACATTATATTGGTGGATATTGAACTGACATAAGTATTGCTGTTTCAGCCATACATCCTAACCTATAATTAAAAAATTCATAATAATAAAAAAAAATAAAAAAAAAAAAAATTCATAATTTAAAAAATACATGTATATGAGGCATTTTACGTGTAACGTCCTAAGTTGAAATTTCAACTTCTTGAAAAAAATTGAAACTCGGGGAATTTGTTGTTCTATCAAGTAGAAATGTGCCCCAAAAAATATTTTTGACTTTTTCGAAAATTTGAAGGGGGTAGAGGGGGGCCAATTTGACCAATTTTGCTAACACCGGCTACTTTGTGAATTTTTTCTGAACGTACTTTTAATGGGAAAAATTTTTCAGAATATGTTTCGGAAAGGTTTTTTCGTCCTCTTTTCAATGGTGAATTTTATTTTTTAATATTTTAAAAATTTATCCCAATTTTTGATAATTAATATTTCAATTTCAATTTCCCAAAAAAGGGTCCGTTTTATTTGAAAATAAATTATTGCAAACGAAAGCTGAGGTTTTTTCCTATGCGCATGTAAATTTTCAGAATGCCCTTTTTTTTGTTTTTGAGTTATTAAATTTCAAAGAATAAATTGCTACGCGCAGCGTTGCGGGAACCTCGCATCACCCTGTGTACCACGCGGCTCAGTGCCACTACAACGCTGCGCGCAGCAATTTATTCTTTGAAATTTAATAACTCAAAAACAAAAAAAAGGGCATTCTGAAAATTTACATGCGCATAGGAAAAAACCTCAGCTTTCGTTTGCAATAATTTATTTTCAAATAAAACGGACCCTTTTTTGGGAAATTGAAATTTAAATATTAATTACCAAAAATTGGGATAAATTTTTAAAATATTAAAAAATAAAATTCACCATTGAAAAGAGGACGAAAAAACCTTTCCGAAACATATTCTGAAAAATTTTACCCATTAAAAGTACGTTCAGAAAAAATTCACAAAGTAGCCAGTGTTAGCAAAATTGGTCAAATTGGCCCCCCTCTACCCCCTTCAAATTTTCGAAAAAGTCAAAAATATTTTTTGGGGCACATTTCTACTTGATAGAACAACAAATTCCCCGAGTTTCAATTTTTTTCAAGAAGTTGAAATTTCAACTTAGGACATTACACGTAAAATGCCTCATATGTATGTCAAAATTGACCAGATAATTATTCACTTTAAAAACCGAAACCCAAATATAGAAACTCTAATTCTTTAAAAACAAAACCGTAACCGAAATACCGAAACCTAATTTTTTTTAGAAGAATAGCGAAAAGAGGAAACCGAAACCGTTAAAATTTCGGTTGCCATTGACTTTAAATTTTTAAAGTGAATAATTTTTTGTAACCGAAATTTTAACGGTTTCGGTTTCTTCTTTTCGGTATTCTTCTAAAAAAAATTCGGTTTTGGTATTTCGGTTGTTACACGGAGAGAGATTTTGTATTAATATTTGTTAAAATTGGTAATAGAATTTAATATATTTTTTTCAATTTAGGGAAATCGTGTTTTATATTAAAAATTAATATTGTCCATATTAGTAGGCAGCTCTTAATATATTTTAGAAAAATTATAATCTTTAAAACTGACTATATTAAAATTATAGTCCGGGAAAGTATCGAAAAAATACCTTTAATATAGCCAATACTAAAAATTATGAGTAAGTCGAAAAGGATAGAAAATAAAAAGACGTAAGAAGGAGAAGGATATAATTAGCGTTTCGAGAGTATTTCACACACACATACACACAAACGAGTCAACGCAAGCATTATACTACATACATATAAACACAAACTATATACAATTTCGAAGATATATGTTAAAACCTAAATACGCATACATATAAACTTAACCGATACAAATAAACGCAATGTCGCACGCACGCTGTACATTGGGAGATACAGTTCTCAACTTCCTTATATACTAAACTCGAGAAATTTTCTGAACTTGCGAGAAAGTAATATTTTCTCAATATTTTGTTAAAGAAAGTTCTTAATTTATTTTATGTTATAAATAAATAATTTTGTATGCTGGGTTAAAATTTTATTGAGAAATGTTTCTCATAATACTGTTTTTAAAATTGTTTGTTTCTGGAAACTGATTTCTATTAAAGTTATATCCAATTTAAAATTATTTGAAAAAACTCATCATTTAATTTATTGGCATAAGAATTTTTATGCATTTTATATAAAATGCAGCATTTCTTAAATCATTTTTTAATATCTTCTAATGAACTAGTTTAGTTAAAAACTTGTAACAGGAGAATTATTTTAGTCGACGTTCTCTAAGGAGATTTCCTTAGTTGGGGGCAAGAAGGGCCCAAAGGGGTTTCATGCGACCCTGGATTGGGTTACCGTGCGCAGGCGCTAATATTTTGAGAAGGTGCGTGCCGGCCGGTTCCTCATTCCTGGTTCGCGTGTCAAGCGTAACATTAGTTATTGATATATTTGTATTGTTTATATTGGTGTGATTGTGTGGCCACAAAGCGAGCGTTTATCAACTCGACTATATGTAAGTAGATCTTTTAATAAACGCTCAATATTAAATATCATTATTTTATTGGGTTCACCCAACTCACCCTCCTTGAGGTATTTCTTACTGATTAAATTAATTGTTTAACTTAGTTTAATTGTCGACCTTTTGTCGACTGGCGCCGGGCAAAACTTTATAAAATTAAACTGAACCCTCACAGCATTGAACCCTGCCGCGTGAGGTGAAGAATCTTTTATTTCTTATTTAATTTATAATAGTAAAGGATTCTGTTTCAATTGGCGCCCAACGTGGGGCACGTTGGGGTAAATTAATAAATTTTTTCATTATTATTTTGTGAAATTTCAGTCTTATATCAATTGTTTTTTTTCATAATTATTTTTAAAATCTTATTTGGAATATAGTAGAAAATAAATTTTGAGAAAGGTTTTCTTTTGATCGTTGAACTATTGTTGTATAGCTAACGTAACCTTGAGAGTCGCAGTATTTATAGTCGACTGTCTCAAATTATAATCTAACTATTGTCGTCGAAATAAAACGAATTCGACGAATATTTCCCAGATTTTAATTTATTTTATGTGTGAAATTGATAATAAGTGTGACTATTGATTTTGTGAATTCTTTTTAATGAGTTAAGAACCATGAATCAAATTTTAATTTTTGACAAAATTATTTATGTATTTTTTTTGCACAGACTAATGTTAAATTTCGTATCTTGCTACATTTTTTTCGTTTTATGTGTGAATTTTGTGTGTATTGCTAGGAATTTTTCTTTTGACAGAATTATTTTGTATTTTTTTTACGACGAATTATACTGACTTGTATCTTGCTACATAGTTTTTTTATATATTCTGAAAAATACTAAATTTTACTGTTGATTGATCATTTTGAATTTTCTGTCGGTTGGCAAAGATCTTGCCCTGGTCAGCCGAGAGAGACAATTTATTGTTGTGTAGTGTGTCTTTTAGATGAGAGAGACGACGCTATTTTGATGAAATATTTATTCCTTTTGTTGGATGTTGCTCTGACATAAAAGGAAATTAAAATTTGCTATATTTTTCTCAGAAAAGTAAAATTTTCTTTAATTGTCGACTGATAAAATTATTATTTTGAATACAATTGTTTTAATTTTTCGTGTGTAAAATAAATTGTTAGAAATAAATCAGTCGTCTTGGAAGTTATATCTTGCCCTGCTTACCAAGAATTAAAATTATTATTTGATTATTTCTTGTTATTTTTTTCCCTTGATGAGTAATTCTAAAATTTCAATTATTGTTCTCGAGTTAAAAGAAATTTTAAAATCATTAGTGTTTTGATAGAAAAGAAATAATTAGTGTTTTATCAAATATTATTTATTACCTTGCGTTTTGTTGAATTTTTTATGAATGATTATTATTATATAAATTATTGTTATTGCCATGTTTATATTATTTTACTGTATTGTGTTTATTTATTATGTATTTAATTATGTTAATAATTACGTATTATTTATCTAGGAATTCTACAGAAAAAATCTTGAATTTTTTTTATTTTTAAGGAATATTGTTTAGTGGACTTCCATATTAGTAAAATTTTTATCTTTGCAATTTTTTAATAGATTTAGAAAAAATTATTAATAGAATTGCCGCGAATTATCGTCTTGATAGGGACGAATTTAACCTGCTTGAGTTAAAGAGTGGCAAGTCGTTAGAAAAAAAGAAAAAACAACGAGGTAAAATAAAACTTAGAAAACATAGTAAGGGAGGGGGAAAATTTCTTTTTTTAGAGTGACTTTCTTTTCGTTTTGTTCTCCTTTCTCTTGCTTATGTGAGAAATAGCCTTGCGTATTTAAAGTTCCGGGAGGTTTCGAGTTGTCAATAATAATCCAGAATAGATTAATTGGCAATATTTTTCTTTTTCTCTTTTCTTTCTCTCCTTAAATTTCATCACAAGGAATGCCCAAACAACCCGAGGGAAGTTTAAGTCAGAGATTAAATTAAAAAAAGAATAGGTCTGATAATTTTAACCAATTTAGAGATCTCGGGATGCAAACTGAGAGAGAGGGGGGTACTGATCAAATAGAACTCATGGAGACGGAAAATAGTAACGAAACCGCGAAAAGCAATAGACAACCAAACAATAGGTCACGTCAAGAGAGGGCAATTATTTGTTAGGATTTGGAGATATAAACCTGCGAAAGGGAGATAGACTGTCACTTGATAGTTTAAATATGTCTTCTTTGGGGGGTAATAAAAATCTCCCTACAATGCATTACGGCCCTTATGCGGATATTTCTCATAAAATTAACACCTTAAAAACAAACATGGATAAAATAAAAGATAGAGTTGACAATTTTGACAAATTAAAAACAGAATTAGTTGACTTAAGGAAACTTGTATCGAATATAGATATTGTTGACGATTTTATGGCTCTTTCGAAACAAATGTCTCAGGTTTTAAATAATCAAAATAAAATTATGAAACAATTGAAATCTGGGGGTAATTTATTAGATACAGAGAGAGAGAGCTTTACGAGAGAGTAGGTCGACAAACGGAAGCGAGTAATCGGGCAAGTCCAACTTATTCAGCTGGTTCGGATGAGAATTCGTTTTTAAATGAGAATGTATTTTCTTCGCAAAATACAATCGATGGATCTCATGCGGATCGAAAATTGCCCGGTTCCACCGCTGCGTACGTAAGACCAGAGAGAATGAATCAACCTCAATATTTTCCACCTGAAGGTGATTCACGACGGGTGCGTTTTAGAGACTTAGACGAAAAAGATCGCGTGAAAGCACCGGTTCCTAAATTGATTCAAATAAAAATTTCAAAACCAACATTGAACGGTCAAAAACGACATTTTAGTTTCGGAAGATCGTTATCGTGAAATAATAACTGACTTTAATGGAAAAGAAAACGAGTCGGAATTTTCAAATTTTAACGAAACGACAAATATTTCTCAGGGCCGGCGACCGGGATCGCTTTTCTCATGGAGAAATAATAATTCTGATATGGGGGAACGAGTTAATATGCGTAGTCCTCTAAGAAATGAAGGATATGAAGATATCCCTGATGCAATCAGAATCAGGAGGATTTTGTCGTCTTGGAAAATTTCTTTCCCAAAGACAACAAAGGATCCGGAACAATTTTTATTGCTATTGGAGGATCATCTATCGTCAACCGGCATAAATAAGGACTACTTTCTACCCTATTTATCACAACTTTTCGAGGGTCCATACAAATCCTGGCACCTCCTAAATAAAAGATCATGGCAGACGTGGCATGATTTTGTACGTGCATTTCAGTACGAGTGGGGGGTAAAAAAGGATGATGCGGATTTACTTCTCGAGATTAGGGATCTTGAATTAGAAAGAACGGAAAGCTTAGCAGAGTTTGCTTGTCGCGCGAGATTTATTTTTGAACGGATGCAATATCCACCTGATTTTAGAGAACAATTAAAACAGATTCTCACAAAGTTCAATCCAAAAATAACTTTCGAAATATTAAATTTACCTCTGAGAAATTATCGCGATTTCTTTCATTACGTAAGCGAAAGAAGTTATTTATATCGGCGGGTAGTCGACTCACAATCTAGTCGTGGTAGGTCGACAAAGGTTAGATTTAATAACATGCAATCGGGTGAAAGAATGGAATTTGAAGACGATAGCGATTCTGACTCGGAAGTTATAGAAACAGATAACGAAGTCGCCACCGATTTGAATGCATTCACGGATACAAAGAATAGGGGAAAATCGTTAAATCGAAGTCGTTTAGAAAGTAATTTACGGCGCTTTACTGATCGTAAAACGAATGATCCTCAATCCGTTAATTCATCTACTTCTGAGGAGACTAATAAAAGATCTTCAGATCGAGGCGAATCTCCAAGACAAAATAGATGGGAAAACGTAATTTACCTCAATTGCGGTCAAAAGGGTCATGGACCTCGTTTTTGTAAAAATGAACCAAAATTGGTTTGTTGTATTTGCCGACAAGTAGGTCACTCCAATCTAGAATGCGATCGTCGACAGGGAAACGGGGAGCGCCCTCAGTAGTCAATCCTCAGGTTACTGAAAGAAGTGGCATAAAAGAGGTTAGGAAGGTTTCGGTTTCATCGGGAAAACCGAATGACATAAATATAGAAACAGTTAAAGACTTAGAGAGGGAAATAGACTACAAATGCGATGTAGGGGATCCAATCTGTTTTAAACTGTTAAATGACTCAGACTCTGACGTTGACAGTAGTGACGGAGAAACGGAAAGTTTGATTCTTAGTCATTTGGAGGGGAATATGGAACCTTTGATTGAATTTTCAACATTAGAGGGAAATCAAAATTTAAACAATGAATCGTGTTTTGGAAGCGAACCATCTGTTCTCTCAAAAGGAAAATGGATGACAACTTTTTTACCACCTCAAAACATTTATAAATTAGCTCAACGAAGAGTTTGTCGTTCGTCTGGCGAATTGAGGGAACCGTCAGTTACAGTTAGAATTCCAGTTCAAATAGAAATTTCTGGTCAAAGAATATCAGGGATAATCGATAGCGGTAGCGAAAGATCATTCTTAAGTAGTTCGGCTTATAATAGAGTAAAATGCTCTCAACTTCAAGATTTACAAGATGACTCGTCGTCTAAGAGAGGAGTACGACTTGGCGATAAGTCGGTTGTTAAATCATTAGGGGGTACGGGTTTTGTGATAGATATAGGAGATATTTACGGTCCGCAATGGTTTAGTATTCTTAACGAATTATCCCACGACCTTATTTTGGGAATGGATTTTTGGCTTAACTTTAAGGTTAAAGTCGATCCATTCGCACAAACATGGTCGTTAGACGGAAGTAATTTCAATTATACTTTATCGTGCAAGCGTACAAAACTGAACTTCCTCCAAGCGCTCTCTTGCGATGAAAATGAGAGATTAAAAGCGTTTCTCGACGAGCAATTTGCTAAGATAGATAAAGAGTCGACAGGCGAGACCGATTTAGTTAAGCACGTTATTGAATTGGAAAATGATATTCCTCATCGTCAAAAGCCATACAGACGTAGCAAAGTGATTAGACAATACATGGAGGGGGAGATCGGTCGGTTATTAGAGAAAAAGCACATACAAAGAAGTAACAGTGATTGGTCTTTTTCCCCAGTTGTCGCGCCAAAGGCCAACAGTGGTCTTCGATTTTGCGTTAGTTATCAACCGCTTAATAAGAAAACGAGAAAACCGGCTTATCCTCTACGGCGTTCGATTTTATCTCAATTGCATGAAGCGAAATATATTTCGACATTAGATATGAGCGAAGCATTCCATCAAATACCAATGGACGAAGCTAGTAGGAAGTATACTGCGTTCGTGGTCGAGGGTAGGGGTTTGTTCGAGTGGTTAAGGATGCCGTATGGCTTAACAGGAGCTCCGTCGACGTTTCAACGTTTAATGGACTCCTTAAAGCGACGACTTCAATTTTTGATTAATGAAAGAAAACTCCCAAATAAATGGTGCGATCAAGTTTTTACTTATTTGGACGACTGGATAATAGTCAGCAAAAATTTCGACGAACACTTAGAGATTTTATCACTAGTACTCGAGATTTTTCGGGAAGCGAAACTATTAGTAAATCGCGAAAAAAGTAGTTTTGCGTGTAAGGAAGTAAAATTCCTTGGTTATATTGTTGACGAGCACGGTATGAGACCAAACCCAGAGAAAATTAAACCAATTGTCGATTTTCCTGTCCCTAAAGATAGAACACAACTTCGGCAATTTAATGGGTTGGTAAATTGGTATCATAGACACCTTAAAAATATCGCACGGATACAGGGCCCCTTAAACAAACTTACCAGCGTAAAAGTTCCGTGGAAATGGACGGCAGTTGAACAAAAGTCCTTTGAAGACGTCAAGAAGGCTTTAGTCGACGCGCCGCGTTTATGCGTACCTATACCGAACCAGCCTTTTATTTTGTACACGGATGCGAGCGATTTTGGATTAGGCGCTATCCTTGTACAGAATGATCCAAAAACGGGGAATTAAATCCTTATAGAAGTTCTTAGTCGACCGTTACGGGGCGCTGAATTGCACTATACGACGACTGAAAAAGAATGCTTAGCGGTAGTGTGGGCGGTTGAAAAATTGAGATGTTACTTAGAGGGTATGCCTTTTAAGGTGGTAACAGACCATCAAGCTCTACAGTGGCTACATGGGTTGAAAAATCCGGTTGGTAGGCTCGCGAGATGGGCGATTTACCTTTATCAACATGATATGACAGTCGAGCACCGACGCGGCACTTTAAATGAAGCACCTGATGCACTTTCCAGGATGCATAATGTCGACGTTGACCCTAACGGTTGGGAAAAAGTGATAGAGGAAGCGAGGACTAGTAAAATACAGTTGAATTCGATATGCGATCAGAATTGGTATAAAACAAAGTTTGAGTTGGTAGAAGCGCAGCCTGAACGTTTCTCGGATTGGAAAATAGAAAATGGCGAGTTATTTTACTACCGGCCCGATTATGAGAAAGCACTTATAGACGACGAAAATCCGTGGAAACAAGTAGTTAGATCAGAAGAAATTCAAACGGTTTTGCGTGATAATCATGATATACCACAAGCCGGACATCTGGGCAAAGATAAAACATTAGATAGAATCCGCCAAAATTTCTATTGGCCAGGAATGACAATGGACGTAAAAAATTATGTCGACGAGTGTGAAATTTGCGTAAAAGTCAAGTATAATCAAAGACCTTTAAAATGCAAGTTGACTACTCGAGTATTGCATGCACCCTGGTCACATTTATCGGTCGACACGGTTGTTACCCAAACAAGAACAAAAAAGGGGAATTCGTGTGTTCTAGTCGTTTTAGATTTGTACACAAAGTACTTAGAATTGTTCCCAGTTAAAGCTAGAAATGGTAAAACAGTGGTCAGGATTCTCGATACTGTATTTGATCGTTGGTGAACTCCTAGAGCGATTGTGACAGATAATGGTAAAGAATTCGTTAACGGGGAGGTAGAGTCATATCTAAAAGCAAGAGGGGTTAAACAAAAAACAACACCTATAAAACATCCTCAAGCCAACCCGGTTGAACGATTTAACCGCACGATAAAACCGATGATCGGCGCTTTTTTAAAAGACAACCATAAAGAGTGGGATGAGAATTTGACTAAATTACAACTAGCCTATAACACAGTTCCACATTCAGGGACGAGGGTTTCTCCTTTCTTTCTGAACCATGGACGCGAGGCTATTGTCAAACACCCTACTGAAACCTCTGAAGGGGAAGTGAATGATTTTGTTGACGACTCGATTTCCTTTTGGGCGGGACGTATGCGACTAATTGACGAATTTAGACATAAGATCGAAAAAAGATTACAGGACTATAACGATAAACGCCTTGCCACCGTGAATTCGAGTAGGACTTCGATGGTAGAATTAAAAGAAGGTATGGAGGTCTACTATCCTAATAAAAAATTGAGTAATAAGGGTGAGAGTTATTCATCAAAGTTAGCCTATAAGTACCTAGGTCCTGTTTTTATTAGTAAAGTCCTTGGTCCGTCAACAGTAAAATTGGTCGAAAAATCTGGGAAATCAGTAGGGAAATATTGCGTAACAGATTTAAAGATACCTAGGAGAAGTTTAAGAAAATTGTGATTCTTTTGTGTAGCTTTGAACTTCGATCATCGTCAACAGGATGTCGTCTGTCAGCAGAGTTGACCAGCTGGTCGACAAACTCGAACTCCTACAAGCACAAAAAACCGAGATGGATCGAGTAATGCGAAAAATACAGGAGGACATCGAAGCCCAGAGGTTGGAGCTGCAGGCAGTAGTTATCCAGGAACGCGCCAGTGAGACGCTATCTAACAAAAGCTTGGGCGAAGCTTGCGCTTTTCCACCGAGAAGCTCCAAGGAGGCCGTTGATGAGTTCTTGCTTGATCTTGATGAAACACGATCAGTAGTGTCAACGTTATATGCAGCACTGCCGTCGTCAACGAGTGATCGTAAACGAACAACTGACGAAGTTAATAGTTTTCTGCAGGAGGTCAGAACCTGGAAGCCAATTAAACCTGGCACAGGAATGGTCAGCATAGTGACACCAAATCAAATTCAAGCCGAAAACATAAGAAGGAAGAGGATCATCAACCAGAACCACTCAGTCAAGATTTCAGAGTCGACGGGTAAACCATTTTCCATGGCTGAGGCTTCTAAAGTGGAGTTGGCTCCATCAGTTAGGGTGGAACCAATGTCTTTCCAACTGCCCAGTTTTCGTGACGTCTTGGAGGAGCTGGGAGTT
Organism: Leptopilina drosophilae; assembly: GCA_032873175.1. Lineage (NCBI taxonomy): Eukaryota > Metazoa > Arthropoda > Insecta > Hymenoptera > Figitidae > Leptopilina > Leptopilina drosophilae. The sequence goes on along the minus strand of CM065484.1, from coordinate 18,040,002 downwards.
CCTAATTTATTAAATCCGGAGGGAACTCAACAGCCGCTGTACTTGGTCGACAGCAGAATTGTAAGTGAAGCACTTCTGCGAGATTTGATTTTGAAGAGAGCTCAGTTGTTGATTGAGAAGAAGGAATCAAGGATGGTTGACCGCTCTACTCAGACATACGTCACACAGGTGAAGAAACAAACTGGTCACGGGTGCATCAACTGCAGATCCAGAGAACATGGATTCAGAGAGTGCTTGTTGCCGTATCGTCCGGGATTCTGCACGATCTGTGGAGACGAAGGTTTTGATACTTTGGACTGTATCTTTCCCCATGGTATCGAACACGAAATTGCTTTAGGACGTTGCCCTGGTTGTTCAAGAGAGGAGTATTTGTACTGTCCGGAGTGTCCAGACTGTAACATCCGCCATGCAGGTCTGATTGATTATCTTCGCTTGAATTACGCGACCTGGCCATCTTTCTTGATCCCGAAGGATCATCGCTATTTAGTTGACAACACAGTCGACGATTTAAAACGTCGAATTAAGGCTAAATTCAACGATAAAGATGACCTTCCCATTCGGATTAGAAAATTCCTCATTCGCGAAAATGCATTGATGTCAGTCGACAAATCAGCAAAGATCAACGTATCGTCACCTCTGCAACTCTCTGAGGAAAAACGTCAGAGAGCCGTCAAAGCATTACTCGAACCACAAACAAAGGAGACTATGGACGAAGTCATGAGAAAGCGACCAGAACTACGAGGAGACGAGGAAATCAAAGTGATCGTTCCAACGAAGTTCAAAAACATTTCAAGCTAAATGCTATAATCGACGAATACTTATGTATTATCAGTTTTTTTTGTTAAACAACCAAGTATTATTTTTCTTTTATAATTTTCTACGAATTTAATTTGATATTATTATTTTCTTATATTAATGGTATCTAGTCGACAAATCGTGCTCGAGCACTGAAAATTAAAAAAAATTAATCTTTTAGTTCATTATATAAGTCGACAGAAATAAACTGAAATTTCACACTATTTTGAGCGTTATATAAGGATCTGCTTAATATTAATTGTGTTTCTTTATTTCTCGCCCTAATTTTTATTTTTAACGATATGTTTAGTTTTTCAGGAAATTTCTTATTGTACGTCGCCTTCGAAGGGGAAGAGTGTAACAGGAGAATTATTTTAGTCGACGTTCTCTAAGGAGATTTCCTTAGTTGGGGGCGAGAAGGGCCCAAAGGGGTTTCATGCGACCCTGGATTGGGTTACCGTGCGCAGGCGCTAATATTTTGAGAAGGTGCGTGCCGGCCGGTTCCTCATTCCTGGTTCGCGTGTCAAGCGTAACATTAGTTATTGATATATTTGTATTGTTTATATTGGTGTGATTGTGTGGCCACAAAGCGAGCGTTTATCAACTCGACTATATGTAAGTAGATCTTTTAATAAACGCTCAATATTAAATATCATTATTTTATTGGGTTCACCCAACTCACCCTCCTTGTGGTATTTCTTACTGATTAAATTAATTGTTTAACTTAGTTTAATTGTCGACCTTTTGTCGACTGGCGCCGGGCAAAACTTTATAAAATTAAACTGAACCCTCACAGCATTGAACCCTGCCGCGTGAGGTGAAGAATCTTTTATTTCTTATTTAATTTATAATAGTAAAGGATTCTGTTTCAAACTCTAAAAGGAATTGAATTTTGAAGAAGTTACAAATGATTGCAAAAATTAAATTATTTTCAAGGCAGTAAAACCATTTTTATAAATAATAAAACTCAACACAGAATTTCAATTATTTTTGACACAATTTTAAAAAATTCTTCGTAGAAATTTAATTAATTTCAATAATTTATCAAAATTCAATTATTTTCAATATCTACTATTTCAATAAAATTTCCCAAAAAAATACAATTATTTAAAAAGAAATATATTATTAAAATTCGTCTTAAGAATTTAATATTATTTTTCAAAGAAATAGATAGATTCCTTCACAGAAATTCAGTTATACAGTCAAAAAATTAAAAAACTTCCCATCAAAATTTCATTTATTATTATAAATAATAACATTTTTCTCCAAAATTCAATTATTTTCAAAAACTGTTCTGAAATAAAGAATTTTTAATATCCAGTACTTTAATAAAATTTCCCAAAGAATTCAATGATTAACAAATTTTTTTTACCAATTCTACGCAAATATTTAATTGTTTTCATAAATAATAAAAATTTAATAAGAATACAATAATTTTTTACAAAGATTCAATTATTTTTTATATAATTTTCATCAAAATTTCTCTAAAAATGAAATTATTTTTAAAAATTTTATTAAAATTCGTCAAAATAATTCTTTAAAAGTTCAACAACTTTAAGAAACATTCAACTATTCAACAAATTATTTATTTTTGTATTTAAATAATTGAATTTTCGTAGAATTTTCTAATAAAAATTAATTTAAATATGAATATTTTAGTTAAAATTTTAAATAATAATTGAAAACTCTCTAAATTAATTAGTGAAAATATTTACTAATTTGAATTGGCAACTGACTTTTTGCTTTTGAATTAGCAGATTTTACTAATAAATAGACGTTTTCACTAATTTAATCGTAAATTTTTACTTATTTATATTTAAAGAGAAATTAAACTTAAATGTCCGAAATGCCATGAAGTTTGGCTCGGATAATTTCGGAACTGCTCGACTAAAATGTTCGGCTAATCTCGGACAGTTTCGTAACCACTCTTCGACAGCTGAAAGCCCGCTATTAGGCTGGTCATAATTTTTAATATAGTCGATTCGTTACTATTCGTTACTAAATTTACAATTTATGCAATACTTCGATAGTATTTAGTATAATTCTCTAGTAATACTTTTTACTATTGTAGACTTTCTTAGTTATAATATTAAAATTTCTTACTGACTATTCTAATTTCTGTTACTTCAGAATAATACAAAGTAATAATTTGATTATAAATTTTCTTAAAAATGGTAATAATAATTAATAAGAGTGCATGATTTCCCCAAATTGCAATCGGCTTTACTAAATACTAATATAATAATGCGAAATATTAAAACGAAATTTCTCTCCGTGTATCACGGGACAATATATGAATGAAAATATTTGTGTGCATTTTAATTACTTTGAGTGAAATATGAGTATTAATTACTCATAATTTATTTATAAATTTGTTTTATATTTTATAAGATGGCCATAGCGTTGTCAAGGAAAAACTAAAAATTTTTTGAAAGAACGTTTTTCTCCCTAACTTCTATATTATTTAACCTAATTACCTAAAAATTAGTACACTAGTGTATTTTTACAGGTTGATGACACATAATTAATTTTAAAAAATCTTTTTCTAATTTATTTTCAAAAAATTTTTGTTTTATTTTAATTAATTTATTTAATTTATTTTAATTTACAATATTAGACATACCATACTTCAATATTTCTTTTTCATTTATTTTTTTGTATCAAAAGATTTTAATTTTTGTGTAATATTCACAAATTTGTCAGTTTTACTTTTATATTAAAAAATCGAAAAAATGAAACTTAGGTTTTAAAATAAATGGTTTTAAATTTTTATAATACGGGTTTCGGTTGTTTGTTTCAGATAATTTTTTTTCGGTTTCTAGTTTTTTAAAAACTTCGGTTTTTTCGGTTATCGGTTACGCTTGCCATCCCTGAAATTGAGATTATCATTTTTTTCAGTGTATGGTTGGTTTCAGTATCGAATGTAATACTTACAGGGATTATTAATTCTATAAAATAAAAAACTAAAAAATTTGATTTCTATATTCTTCAATGCATGTACTTCGACTTAACTGAAGTCTCGCGAGACATCGAGACGATATCGAGACTATGTTTGGAGATACCGATACTTAAAATTACAATATTTAACGAGATCGAGACGATACTACATAAAATCTCGTATCGTCTCGTGAGCAGCACTATATATAATTAAGAATTTTAATGCAATATTGCAGGAAGCTTGCACAGAACGCTTGCTAATGGACTGACATTTAAAGCTTGTGACAAGCTTGCCGTTCAAGCTTTTAAAACTTACATAGGTAGCTTGCTGTAAGCTTGCGGCAATATTATGTGCTATCTGGGCCGTCATCCTGAGAGATAGGCGTGTCCGATTTTGCACATGCTTTATTAGAGGGGAAAAAGGTCTCCTAGTCGCCCAAATCATCTTCATTCTTACGATTTTTATCTTTTTCGATGTTCTGTAATTTATTGTATGCATCCTTTTACTGCATCGATAAAAAGTTGATCTCTTCTCACTGTCGCGTTCACACCTTGCTCTCTTAGTTTCACTGAAAGACTAACAATATTCATTCGAATTTGAAATATTTATTTTTTACATTATTGTAATAATAGTATTTATTAAATTGTTGTTAACGACCTTCTCGTCCTTCAGTTTAAAGATCAAAATATTATTTGTTCTATCCAAATGCCTCAATTAATCAACTCTGGATTCAATTTCAATGACTCTTTCATTTAATATCTCTAAATCCCTTTTAATTTCCTTCGACGTATTGCAAGTCTCTTGTACTTCCATTTACAGTTCCTCATGTGATTTTGTGAGGCTCTCAATAGCTATAATTTAACCTTTGCACTTCAGCAAACAAAGGCCTTTTCACAGATTATACCAAAAATACACTATTCACGATTAGAAATCTTGGTGTAATGTTTCCACTAAAACACAGAACACAATAACTTCCGCAGAGAAGATTGTATAGCATAGAATAATAATTAGTTGAAGGAATAATAGAAATAGTAGCAGACTCAATCAGAATTGACACCACAATAATCGAACAGCAAACATGTCTACTCACCAAGAATACCAGAGAAATACTTCAAATGGGAGCACTTTAAAGATAGATTATGTTTTTTCAAAAAATTTAATCTACCTTTAAATGCCAATCATGCCCACCATAAAAAAATGTACTACTGCACTGGAACGCGTGTATTTCCGCCGTTTTTAATTTTTTTGAAAACTATTTCGTATTTTATAGCTTACAATAGGGTAAACCAGGCAGTAGTCGGCCACTTAAGAAAATCTTTTTAATGAATATTGTTTGAAAATTGCAATTATATTTTTTTTTAACTTTCTTCCACGTGTGATTGTTCCTAATGGTCCAACAAAACTAGTATACCAATCACGTTTTAAAAAATAAAAAAATTATAATTTTTTTCATTTTTTGGAAACAATAACTTGATCTGGATTCATAATTTAATTTTTTTCATACCTATCTTTATTTTATTTGACTTCAGGAACTCAAAAATCACATTTTAAAAAAATGTAATTCCGCTTGTTGTGTGTGTAAACATTTCCCAAGTGTCGACATAAAATAAGAGTACTTTGAGAAAGATTAATAAAGTTTAACTATATTTTATTTCGATTTTTAATTTAAAAAAAAACATTTTTTGACCATGTCTATAAACAAATTTTAGGACTCCAAGTTAAGGTTACCAGGCGCACTCTTTTAGCCAGACATTCGTTTTTTTAATTTTTTTCGGGCTGCTTTTATAAAATGTGTGAACACAGAAAAAAGTGTTGTTGAATCAAATAGCTCCATGCTGTTGAATTTCCCGTTATTAATTCAATAACACATTTATTAATCGAACAGTATATTGCTTAAAACGAAAAAATGAAACTGTTTAAATTAAAAGTACGGTATTGTAGAATTAATGATATTGTACAAATTGTTTCTATAGTTCATCTATATATAGCAACAGAATAATTTATTGCTTCTTTGACATTATTCATTTCAAGCATCTAATAGATAAATTTAAATCAAATGAAAAGTTGTTTGATCTAGAGAAGCGCGCTCTAGTCCAGTCGCCCTGTGAAAAAAGTGGTCATTTTTTGCCAAAATTGATACCTGAAGTCTGATTGTGGATTCATATAGTGTGGTGTGGTAGTATAAATATGTATGTTTCCCACTCGAGATTTTTTAAGCTGCGCGTTATAAACAATTTTGAAGGCGCCGAAAAACAGTTTTTGATGATCGTTCTTTCCCATCAAATTATAGGGGAAAAAGTTGTGAATGAAAGTTATAGAGCTCGGAAATACCTTTAAAATGATGAGTCATATTGGTTTATTTTTTTACTTGCAAATGAATTTAAACTACTAAAAATGGCACTTTCTTATTTGTTTAATAACTTGAACAAAAGTTAACAAATTCTTTCGATATTCTCCAAAAATACACCTCTCAAGACCCTCAAGATGTGTACCAAATCTGAATCCGATACGATAAATAGTTGATGAGAAATTCCATTTGTTAACTAAAAACATGATTTTTAAAAATGGAATTTCTACATTTTTGGCCGGCTGAAAATCAATTTTTTTTGTTGGGTTCTCTTCATGAAATGCCAATCTATCAATCACAATTTGTAGCAAATTGAATTTTTTACAAAAAAAAAAAATTTTTTGGGGGGGGGGATTTTTGGCTTATAAACAAATGAACACTACGTCAACAATTTTTACTTTAATAATTTTGCATAAACGCCAAAGAGATGATTTCTATGTATTTAAAACTTTGACAGGTGCTAAATTTATTGAAATACTTAACCACACATATTTATATGTTTATGAAGCCTGTCATTTTTATGATTTTATATAAAAAAGTATTATGAAAATTCTTTTAATTAATTAATGACTAGTTAAATATAAATTCCTTTATACACGAGAAAAATCTCAAGCACTGTATTTAATCACAAAGTAAGTTCTTAATGTTAAGAAGCGAATGTTTTACATTGCAGCGCGGCGGTTCTCGTCTACCACGGAAGTTAAGCAGATTTAATCGCTTGTGACTGTATGAGTGGGTAACCGCTTGGAAATAGCGTTTTTTTCAGACTCAAAAAATATAAATGTGTTTGAATGTGTATGTGTGTATGTTTGCCGTTAGAAAAAATGAAAAAAATAATGAAAATGTGCATGTTAGTGTGTAAAATTGAAAAAAAGTGTCTGTAAGAAGTGTTGTGTTAAAGGTGGGAGAATTAATTATAGTATATAAAAAATTTATGAACAAAAATTTCCTTTTTTTAATTTATCGTTTGTATATCTTTAACCACATAAAAGAATTGACTTAACAGTATGGTGTTATTCAATCGATAGCAACAACTAAAAAAATTAAAAGTACAAATTTTTGAATGATAAAAATGATGTTTTCAAATTTAAAAGCCATAGTCATTGACTCAAAAGCATATACTGTTAAATTAAAAAATTTTGATCATTGATTCAAAAGGAATACCTTTAAATTAACATAGTATGCTATCAATTTGAGAAATATGCTTTTGTTTCAATGAAAGTGATACTATCGAATCATTAGAATCGGTGCTTTCAAAACAACAGCACATACGTTTGGCAGCCTGTTATGACACTATTCAATGAATCAAACTTATGTGACATTGATTCAACAGCATTTTTTTCTTCGTGTGATGGTCATGCCAGCGACAATTACCAATGTAAGCGAATGGACAATTTAGTCAGAGACCTTAATGAGTCGACACTGTTATAAAGTTGTGGAGTTCTTTATTAATAAATTGTATTACTTTAAAATACGTTGATGTTTAATTATTTAACCGAACACGAGAAGTTGCAAACCTTCTGAGAAGAAACTAATTGCCTAATTCATATAACAGTCGAAATCTTCATATTTCAAAATATTCAATCAGCGAAAAAATTCTAACATTAATAGTAACCATTTATTTTTGTGCAATAGCATGTCAACTTTTTCGTTTTGTTCTTTCAAAACATGAGAAAAGACAAGTTTTGCTCTACGCGGAGAAGTATTGAAATGCTACAATTTTTTTACATATCCTTGTTATATGACGAAAATCACATTTTTAAGAAATTGACATTTCGTATGAGTGCGTGTGTGTGAGAGAGCGAGTAAACATTATAATTTAAATAATTTTCCAAAAATTCTTTTAGAATTCAATTATTTTAATACGAAGACTCAATTTTTTTATAATAATTGTAACTGGACATGTTTTTTCACTAATAATTGAAATTTGGTAAAATCCTTTTAAAATATTTGAATTTTTGAAAAATATAAATAAATATAATAAGTATTTTTGAAGAACTTAAATTATAAATATGACGATGATTTATCCGAAAATTTAATGTACGTAAGTCTAAAAAAGAAAATTGTTTGTATTTTTTATTTACTTTATTTGATAACACTTATAAATAACATCAAAACTTTACGACACTTATAAATGTTTTTCCCTAATTTTATAGAACTTTTTTAAACGCATATTTTAAGCCTTTACTGAACATTTTGCGTCCATATTAGCCAGAGCATTAAACTTTTAAAAATCTAGAATTTTGGAAAATACGGCTTTTTAAAAATTTTGTTAAGAAATGTAGAAGTAAAGCTTTAAAAGTAGAATAAGGCGGATTTCACGTCCATACAAAATTAAAATATTGGTTAATCAATCCCCAATTTTTTTGAGTTATATAAATTAGTAATTTATCTTAGGTAAATGCGTCAGTGCTCGGCAGCTTAAGGAATTTTTTAATTTTAAAATGACTAATTAGCAGTTTCAAAGACAATTTTTCGAAATGAAACAAATTTTATTGATTAAGGGGGATTATAAAGAAGAGTAATTAACATCAGTTTTTATGAAATCAAATACTATGTAATATTTATTTGCATTTAAAGTCGAAAATATGCAAATGCGTTAGTAATCGGCAGGTACGAAAACTGACTGTGTCAGTAATCGGCAGCTGTTTGCGATAGTTACCGGCAGTGCGCTCTGATTGGTTGGTTCAGTGGTCATCACTTCTGTGCCTTAGTTACCGTCAGTCACATTATAATTCTGTTTTGTCAAACAGTTTTTATCTGCCGAACACTAAAACATTAGTCTTTTTTATTCAATTGCCTTAGTTATCGGCAACAAATTTAAATATAGTTTAATTTTATTTATCAATGAGATTTTGCCTGACGAATACTAAAATTTACGGCCATTAATATATAAAGAATTTAATATTGCAAAGGAAAAAAGTCTTATTAACGTTATGTTATTAGAATATTCAATTAATTTGGCTCATGTCAATTCTTAGTCTTCGTCAGTCGTGCCGATTTCACAAGCAAGCTGCAAATTTTGCTTTAGTCACCGTCATTGCTATTTTATATAAAATTGTAAAAATAAAAATAGTAAAACAAATAATTAAATAATACTAAGAATAATAAAAAATACAATAAACACAAACTTATCTTTCGAAATGCGAAAAGTTGTCAAAAGCAATGTGATTAGTTTTTCGTCGTTTCTTAACCTCAAACTTAAGGTTTTTGCTATACATTCTGTCGCGCTCGCGTACCTATCACGAAAATATTTTCAATTTTCAATTAAAATGAAATAATAAGTCAAAACAATTGTTGTTATCCGATGTCGCGATATTGAAACTTACCAGAAATATCATTTATTCATGCATAAAATGACTGTGTGTCTTATTTTTTGGTTAAGTTGTGACAACCTGCCGATGACTAAAGCACTGACGAGCACTGACGCATTTACCTTACCAAATATTTTTGAATTTTATAAAAATTACCAGAAGAGCAGTTTTGCATTATTTATGTATTTTCATGTGTAGATTTTAGGAATAATATAGCAAACATATTTGAAGTTGATCTTTAGATGGTTCTCAACGAAAAATTGATATTTTTGAAAATTTAGTCAAAAGAGCGTATATTCATCCCTGGTGGTTACAATAATTCTTGACCTAGTATTGAGTATTTAGTAGGAAGAAACTTCAGCTTTCCAATGAAAACGAAGTAAAAAAACGAGCTCGATGATGAAAAAATTTGAATTTTATCCTTAATTTTCAAAACTTTTTTCCAAACTGTCTTGTAGAGATTAAAAAATCGCTTCGTATGACGAATTTTTTTTTAAATGCGGAAGTAACTTGTAACGTCTTATAAACAACTTGTAGAACTTTAAAAATCGTTTAGATTGACCTATTCTGTAAGCAAATTCGATCAGAAATACGTAATTATTGTTATTTAAAAAAAATGATCGAAAATATAATTTTCTTAATTTTTTTATAATAAAATTTATGTAATAATAAAAAAATAAAATAAATTAATTGGAAAAAATGTCCACGTGGAAGTAAAGTGTTTATGAACACAATAAATTCATCTTTTAACTGGGCAGCGGTTTAGTATAGTATTAAAATTCAAGAATTAAGATAAGCATAATTTACCTTCAATCCACCATACTTCTTCCAGTAAGTCCAACAGGATTGACAAAGACGACACTGCATTTGAGAAGGTCCCCAAGCATACCATTGTGTGCTCTGCATTGACTGACAACTTTCGCATGATTTTCCACCTACACCAACCATTAACATGCCACTATCGCTTGTCAAATTTCCATTGCTACTGCCATTAAGAATATTTGTCGCTTTTCCGTTGCTATTATTATTACTATTTCCAAGAGAAATAACTGTAGCAGATGATGGAACATTCGTTGAAACTGAATTTTTATTATAGTTTGGAATATAAACTTGCTTTAATTTACTCTCTGCCTCAACAGCTTTAACTCGTTTCTGTTGCACGTAGCGATCAGTCGTTTTCCACATATAATAGTACTCAATCACATTTTTCAGCGTTTTCCACGGCAACTAAATAAAGACATTCAAAATAATGTAAATTAATTCTCAATTAATTAAATTAATAAAATTCTTCCAAGAATAAAAAAAATTATAAAATTTAAATAGAAAACTATGATTTAAATTTTTATTTAAGGGTCAATCCATTTTATTTCAACTAAAATGGTCGCCGAAAAATTTTAAGAAATTCTAATATTCTGCAGAAATAATTTTGATGTTACTAAGGTCACGAAATAAAGGGCGTTTTTCAAAATAATTATATATTTTTTATGAATTATGAATTTAAAATGTAAGAGATGCCAAAAACTGTCAGTTTTCTGCCAGTAGAAAATAATGTAAAAGAAATACAATTTAGTACAAAAATATAACAAAAATTATTGGCATTTGTTAAGAATGTTTAAATTTATTATTACAAATTAATATAAGCATTTAAAATTATAAAATAATGAATAAAATATTGTCCCAAAGTTAATCATCAAAATAACCTAATTTTGGGATTTTTATTAACAAACAATGGGAAAATGGGATTATAAAATTAAATTAAAACTTACGGAATATGACGAATTTTCGATTAAGTTTCATTTTCTGTTTAACGTTTTCTTCAATTTTTTACTTAAATAGAAATAATATCGAAAATAAAAACGCCACTTTGCCCATGGGTTTTTCAGGAATAATTCACTAATTACTACTTAAACGAACACTACAACTTTCACTTTGGCCCCGGGCCAATTTTAAGAGTTATAAATTTTTTAAAAATAGTACGTTTTTAAAGGTTAATGAAAGTAATTTTTATAAAGTTGAAGTTAGATGAGCATTGATAATAATAATAAACCAACTTCAACTTAAAAAAAGTTACATTCATTAATCCTTAAAAACGTACTATTTTTAAAAAATTTATAACTCTTAAAATTGGCCTTGGACCAAAGTGAAAGTTGTAGTGTTCGTTTAAGGGGGGAGCCTACTTTACATGGTAAAAAAAATCGATTTTTTTTTGCTTAAATCTTTAGAAAATACATCCAAGAATATGTACCTAAAGTTTTAGAGGCCAATCTAAATTATTTTTCAAGCTTTTCGTTGATTTTTGTCGAGTGTAAAAAGTTAAGTTAAAAATCATTGAAGGTTACAACCAATTGTTGAATTGTTATAAATAAACTAGAGGAAATGTAAAAAAATTTTTATTTTTTTATTTTTCGAAAGTAGATAAAATTTTGTTCAGTGACTTAAAATCGCGATTTTTTATGCAAAATTCGAGCAGATTTATAACATTAATAATTGCTTGGCCACGAGTAATTATTTTATTTTATTTTTTATTTTATTTTTTGGCCACCCGCTACCGACGGGTAAAAAAAAAAAAAAAGTTAAAGCGTGTTTTCTCAAATTTCACTTTTTACGAAATTTACTAACTCGTGGGCAGGATTGACAGAAAACGCCTGGACCGATTTTAATGAATGATGGCTTGTTTTACTCAGTATTAATCCCTCTTCTATTTGAACTAAAAAAAATTTGAAAACATTTTTTTAACAATTTTGAGAACCAGTTAAAGTCATTATTTTTTTTTCAAAAAAATTATTTTTCTGTTTTTATCACTCAAAATTATCGAATTTCATTATTTCTTTGGAATGTTTTTAGTTTAAATAGAAACTACATATGTAAACTTTAAAATTTTTCTTTATTTTTATGTTTCAAACAAGAATTGCGGTCTCTATCGTGCCCGCCGTTTTTAAAATCCAGATGGGCACTGCCAACTATAATTAATTTTAACTTATCTATTTTTTAATATTTCATGTCAAAAATTTTTTCACAAATGCTTTAAATATGTACAAAAACATCACAAAAAGCCCGGAGGTCTAAGTTATTTTTCTCCTTCCTAAAAAAATTCTTAAAAAAACGCTATTTTTAAGCCTTCTAAAGTAGGCTCCCCCCTTAAGTGGTAATCAGTGAATTATTCCTGAAAGTCCCATAATTTTCCGATTTTCTTCAAAGAAGTTGTACGCATTTGAAAATCGTGAAAATGGGTAAAGTGGCTTTTTTATTTTCGATATTATTTCTATTTAAGTAGAAAATTAAAGAAAACTTTAAACAGAAAATGAAAGTTCATCGAAAATTCGTCATATTCCGTAAGTTTTAATTTAATTCTATAATCCCATTTCCACATTGCTTGTTAATAAAAATCCCAAAATTAGGTTATTTTGATGATTTACTTTGGGACAATATTTTATTTATTATTTTATAATTTTAAATGCTTATATTAATTTGTAATAATAAATTTAAACATTCTTAACAAATGCCAATAATTTTTGTTATATTTTTGTACTAAATTGTATTTCTTTTACATTATTTTCTACTGGCAGAAAACTGACAGTTTTTAGCATCTCTTACATTTTAAATTCATATTTCATAAAAAGTTTATAATTATTTTGAAAAACTCCTTTTATTTCGTGACTTTAGTAACATCAAAATCATTCCTGCAGAATATTAAAATTTCTTAAAATTATTCGGCGACCACTTTAGTTGAAATAAAATGGATTGACCCTTGAGAGAAACTGTAACTAATAATACTTCTTTAGCAATTTTTATATCTTACGAACTAGTATTTTTAAATTGTACAATTTTTCAAATTTCTTTAATTTAGAAATAAAAATCACTATTAAAAAATATTAAAAAGTTAAAGAAAAACATTAATAGATTCTGCTTTTTTAAAACACAAATTTTTATACTAAAAAAATGGAAAGTATAGAATTAAAAAACAATTATGTTAAAACATTTCAGTTATGTCTGCATAGGACCAAATTAAAGCTTAACACTGCTCCTTAACATCCAAAAACAAAAAATTTAATTCATGTGCACTTTAACCTATAATATCCAAAAAGACATAATCTGTTCCATAAACATATTGAAAACAACAGTACTTTTGACCACATGGAAAAAAGTACGTGAATCATTCCTTGAAAGTGCTTGACTTTTGGATAGGACACAAAATACAAGGCGGTATCATATACATTTTATTAGGAAATATAAGAAAGTCCTAGAATTATTCTAGTACTAGTATGGGCAACAGGGTTTTTTTAAATTTTAACCAAAAGTCATTTGTTCAGTTTTACAGGATATACTTCCGATTAGTGCATATGTCCGATTTTAATGAAACTTGGTATACTTACGTAATTTTGTGCCCTGATAACGCGAATATCAACATGAAAATTGGCGCAAATTTGATTTTAATGGTTAAAACCATAAAAAACACCATAAAAATGGGTTTGCTTGCGTTTAACTCGTAAAAAACGCAAAGTTTTTAAAAATGTTTCATACAAAAGATATAGATTTTACAAAAATAAACATTTTTTGTTTCCACTAATTTTTTCAAAAAATTGTTAATTTTCGAGAAAAATGCAAAAAACCTTAAAATTCCATAAAAATTGGTTAAAATATACTTTCAACTAAAAGGACATGTAATTTTAACTAGGAATTCAATTTGACTCCCTTTCTATATTAAAACGTGGAAGGAAACTAGGTGCGGCGGGCTTCGCCCGCCTCTTAGTGGTGTTTTTTCGCGTCACCTAAAAAAAGTTTTTTTCAAAAGTTGGAGGGGGATTGGTTCTGGGTTGCGTACCTCCTAGTACCAACTAGGAAGTCTATTTGTCTCCCTTTCTACATTAAAACGTGTAAAGAAACTAGGCGCGGCGGGCTTCGCCCGCGTCTGAGTGGTGTCTTTTCACCACGAAAATCAATTAAGCTTTGTAAAGTTAGAAAAGGAGTCAAATTGGCTTCCTAATTGTAAGCTCCCCCCTTCAACGTTTAAAAAAACCTTTTCTATGTGCCCCGAAAAGAAATAACTCAGGGGTGGGCGAAGCCCGCCGCATCTTGTTTCCTTACGCGTTTCAATGTAGACCTTCTTGTTTGTACTAGAAGGTACCAAAGCAGAACCATACCCCTTCTAACGTGACCTCCAAAGAAATCCTTTTTTAAAGGACCACAGGTGAGTACACTACAGAAGTGGGTGTTTTTATTGTTTTTACCATGAAATTTAAATTTGCGCAAATTTTCATGATGATTTTCGTAATCAGCGTACCAAAATACACAAAGAAACTTTATTTTGTTAAAATTACATGTCCTTTTAGTTGAAAGTATATTTTAACCAATTTTTATGGAATTTTATGGTTTTTTGCATTTTTCTCAAAAATTAACAATTTTTTGAAAAAAATAGTGGAAACAAAAAATGTTTATTTTTGTAAAATCTATATCTTTTGTATGAAACATTTGAAAATTCTGCAGAGCATGTGCAGTGTGCGTTGAGCGTTTCTATCCAAGGTAAATGACAGCTCTGCTGCCCAAAGTAAAAACCTAGTAAGGCAAATGCGACTTACTAGGTTTCCATTTGTGTTAATTTCAGATGTGAATATACTATTATTTTATGAAAAACAAAGTGTTAATATATATTTGTCTTCAAGAATTGACTTTAAAAAAATTTTTTATGTTTTTTTCTCATAAAACAGAATGTTATGTAAGTCTCAGTTTTCAGTGAAATAGCATGTCTCTCAAGTCGTGAAAAATTTCGCCATGTGGTATATAAGAACAATTCGATACATTTAAGTTTTAAGTGTGTGTTTATAGTTAAGTTATACGCGAATATATGTGTGTGTGTGTTATAGGTTAGTTCATAAGTGTTGATAAACGTCGAAAAGTGATACAATAATAATTGTTCTTTGTTTGTGTGATTAATTATCCAAATATGTGAATGAATGTGTGAATTTCAGAAAAACTGTGAACAAGTGGAACTTATTTTACAGAAATATCCAATTTTTTTGAAAGTCAATGAAATTCTCAAGCAAGGTACTAGAAATTTTCATTGACTGCTTTTGAAAGTCTCATACAAAAGTACTAAACTGTTTCTAGTATTTTGTGTCGTATCCAAAAGTCAAGTGCCGAGTCAATGAAAATTTCACGTACTTTTTTCCGTTCATGTAAGGCAATTTAAATAACAAATAGTCTTTCTAGGGATTTTTATGGTTGCTTCTTTCTAATCTGTATTCAGATTTTAAAATTCAAAATGTCGGATTCAATATGGAAGAATTTTTTTTTAATTTTACATTTTTATCAAGAAAGGCGTAAATTATTTTTAAAAATTGGTCGGCCTTTTGGCAAATAAATCTCTTTGGATATTATAGGTTAAACTGTACATAAATTAAATTTTTTGTTTTTGGATATTAAGGAGCAGTATTTATGCTTTAATTTGATTCTATGCAAACAGATTTACAGTTTCGGTTTTTGATTTTATATTCATTCAAAAAATGTTAAAAATGCGTTTTTTGCTTGAAACGTAAGTTGATTAAAAACTAGAGTCAATCCAATATTTTCAAGCTCAGATTCGTATTCTGCGGACAAAATCCTGTAAAAATCGGCTGTATCATTTTAGGCAACATACAGTTGATAAAATTTTGTCGGCCTGTGTAATTAATCATTTATAAACTTTCTCATTTTCAACAAAAATAATTACACATTAACAGGCATCACAAAAAAGGTTTTGCATTCAAAAAAAGAGAGAAAAAAGGAATTTTTTACTCAGAAATGGGACAAAATACATACCAAACAATAAATTAAAATGTGTTAATGTATATTAAAATCTTAGCCAGTTTAGAAATGCGAAGGAGTGAGAAAACCAACGCGCCGGGCGCCTCACAGTGGTGCAAACCCGCAAATTGAGTTTCAAAAAGGCCTACAGGCTTTATTTTTTAACCGATTTTATTAATTTTTTTTAAATGAAAGCTAATAAAATTGCAAAGAGCTTTGTCGAGCCTGATTTTTAAATTGTTAATTGCTTATATTATTTTGTTTATTGCAAAGTAAACAAAAAAGGAAATTTTTTTAAATAATTTGTTCCCCCATTGATATAATCAAATATTTATTATTAAAAACTAGTGAAAATTAATGTTAGTGTACTGCTTGAATAAAAAAAAATAAACAGGTAAAATTTTAAAAATTATAAACAAATTAAGTTAACAAACATTGACAGCTAGAACAAATTGTAAATAAAGACAATATCTTTAATGAATTTTGATGAAATTCGTTACTCGGGGGTTATTGGGGTCGCTGATTACGAATCGGATGTTAGTTTGTTAAAATTCAAAATGGCGGATCCAATATGGCGGAGGTCAAAGTTAAAAATTCATCTGATTTTCTTGAAATTTGTTACTCGGGGGTTATTGGGGTCGCTTATTACGAATCGGATGTTAGTTTGTTAAAATTCAAAATGGCGGATCCAATATGGCGGAGGTCAAAGTTAAAAATTCATCTGATTTTCTTGAAATTTGTTACTCGGGGGTTATTGGGGTCGCTTATTACGAATCGGATGTTAGTTTATTAAAATTCAAAATGGCGGATCCAATATGGCGGAGGTCAAAGTTAAAAATTCATCTGATTTACTTGAAATTCTTTACTCGGGGGGTTTTTGGGGTCGCTGATTACGAATCGGATGGTAATTTTTTAAAATTCAAAATGGCGGATCCAATATGGCGGACGTTAAAGTTAAAAATTCATTTTTTTATTCAAGCAGTACACTAACATTAATTTTCACTAGTTTTTAATAATAAATATTTTATTATATCAATGGGAGAACAAATTATTTTAAAAAATTTCCTTTTTTGTTAACTTTGCAATAAACAAAATAATATAAACAATTAAAAATTTAAAAATCAAGCTCGACAAAGGTATTTGCGATTTTATAAGCTTTTATTTAAAAAAAATTTGCCCGCCCTTCAGGCGGACATATTCTCATGCGCGCTTCGCGCGGGGGCTCGCTTCGCTCGCAAGTTTCAGCGCGCCTCGGGGCGCGGGAATACCGGTCGTCGCGCTTCGCTCGCAGCAGTTTACGATTATTGTACATTATTTGCGTTCTTCTTCTTATTCCTTTTTGTATGTGAAAAACTCCATTATCTATAAGTTTTAAAAAAATTCAGCTAAAATATACTGACTTCTCGCCAATAAATATTTTGCTGTGCATCAAATATGTGTTGATTTGCAGATTATCATGACATTAATTCTACTTTCATCGAAAGAAAAAAATTACATTGGGTAGAGCGGGGCTAGTTGAGCATAGGGGCAAGTTGAGCAACCGAAATATTTAAGGCTCTATAAATTGGCCGCTAATTTTTTCAATGACAGAAAGAAACAGGCGCAGGAGGGAACATAACTGCGCAAGTGCCTGCTTCTTTCTGGCATTGAAAAAATTTAGTGGACAATTTATAGAGCCTGAGATATTTCGGTTGCTCAACTTACCCCTGTGCTCAACTCTTGCAATTGAAATAATTCATTATCTGCACTTTTTTGAAATAATTCTTAAATTGGTATAATTTATGTCTTATTATAAACTGTCTGGTGGTCGAATTAAATTATTTTAAACTAAATTAGATCATGTGCATTAAACGAATAATGAAAAAAAACGTTTTCTCAAAAATTTGTATTAATTTGTTCAAATTAAAAAATTATAAACAATTAATATCCTAGAAATCGGCCTCCAGTGACCTCAACTTTAATTTCAAACAAAAAACAATCAAATCAGTTAAAAATTTTTGGGTATACTGATTTCTGAATAGAAAATTATGGTTAAACATTCAAAATACATATTATTCCATAAACAAATTATGTAACAAATGTACATATATTTGCAATGCAAATAACTTTAGTACAAATAAAAAGGACCCAGAATTCTATAAAAAATTTTATAATTTAACAATATTAAAAAATAAAAAAAATTAGTCTCCTTAATAATTACAGGTATACATTTGAATCATGTTAAGAGTTTAAAAAAATTTTGCTTCAAAAATAAAATTTTTTGTTCAAATTCAAAGTCAACGGTTTAGCCAAATATGCATTAGAAACTTAAAAAAGAACAGAAACAAAACTGGACCAAAAGCTTATAAAAGAAAAAAAAATGTATTGTTTTTTGTTGTACAAAAAAGTGACAAAAGGAAAAGTTATTTGTTTTTGTACAAAATTTTAAAAAAAAATTTTTTTAAAAATTGTCAAAAAACCAAAATTTTGAAAATGTAAATTTTTTTCAAAAATTCATAACTTTATTGTTTTTTGTTGTACAAAAAAGTGACCAAAGGAAAAAATGTTTGTTTTTGTGCCAAATTTTAGAAAAAAAATAAAAATTTTTTTTTTGAAAATTGTAAAAAAAAATTTTGAAAATTGAAAAATTTTGTATTTTTGTTGTTTTTTGACGAAATGGGCTGCCCAACGAACTCGAGCTTCATTTTTACGGACTAAAAAAATCCCCGAAATTTCAAGTCGATTCATAAAAATTTACTCGAGTTATCGTCGAGACAAAAATTTCTACAGACAGACAGACTGACAGACACTTCTCTAAAAACCATTTTTTTGGAATCGGGGCAATTGGAATTTTTGGGCAAATACGAAGATTGGGGAAATTTCGCCGACTTGTTCCTCTCTATGATCGATGAGGATCAAACTCTTCCCAATGTTATAAAATTGCAGTACCTAAAGCAATGTCTTACAGAAGAGGCTGCCGACTTTGTAAAGGACGTAAGGGTGGAAGAAGCAAACTAGAACCCCACTTGGGAATCCTTGAAAAGAAGATATTGCAACGTGGGTCTCCTCATGCATACGCATTTTAACACCCTAAAACGCATTGCCTAAAATACAAAAGGAATCTGTAGCTGACCTCAAGATATTAATTAACAAAACAAAGTAAGCTGTGCGGTCCTTGAAAAAAATCGGAAGAAATATAGTCGGTGACTGGCTCGTCTATCACACAGTCGAACAGTTGGATCCCGCTTCACGACGTCAATGGAAAGATCAACTTAATACGCCAAGTTCACAATACTCCAACCTGAAAGCAGATCAATACCCCAGTTCCGGCGAACTGGCCAGGTTCATTGACGATCGAATCATCACCCTTAACATGACGGACTCCCAGTGCTCCACCTTTACTTCAACTTCTACCTCGTCCCCAGCTACCTCGAAAACCAATCACAGACAGAGGTCTATCAAGAGAACTTTCCACAATACTACCAAAGGTGGACGTCAAAATATCAAGTGCTCAAAGTGTTCCGCCGAGCACTATATAGGTCGATGTCCGACCTTTAAGCAATTGAGCTCACTGTAACGGCGTAATGAAGCACGACGTTTGAAACTCTGCTTAAAGTGCCTAGAAAGCCATCTGATAAAACAATGCACATCTAAGGGTCGCTGCCTCGAATGCAATCAACAGCATCATACTTTATTGCACAAAGCTTCTAAAAATCAAAACTCCGTCAACGCACAGTCTGCAACTACGGTACAAGCTAATACGACGTCTATTTCCAACATCAAGCGAATCCTTTTAGCAACAGCCTGTGCAATTTTGGAGGGACAAAAGGGCCAAACGAAGGCACGTGCCATGCTCGATCAAGGATCCGAAGTGTTGTTTATCTCTTAATATATCGTCAGTCAACTAGGATTGCCATGCTACCCAGCGAATGAAACCATTCTTGGACTTGGAAACAATACTGTGGGAGAGGCAAAAACAGTTGCCACTATGACTCTAAGATCCTTAGTCCACCCCAGTTTCCATGTGGAGTTTTAAGCTTTTGCTACCTGGATTATATCAGATTCAGAGTCCCAAAGTAACGACTCAAAAAACTGCATTAGGATGGATAATTTTGGGACAGGTTCAAACTAAGCCTGCATGACGGGCGGAATCAGACAAGTCATCCACAGTCTCAGCAATGTATTCCGCACCGGTGGAAAACCTGCAAGATCAACTGCAACGCTTCTGGGAGTTGGAGAGTATTCCAAAAAATTAGGCGATCAAACCAAAAGATGAAAGTTGCGAAAATCATTTCACCGCCATACACACTCGCACTCCTGAGGGTCAATATTTAGTTGACCTTCCGATAACTACAAATCCGATGGACATATGGAACGAGTCCTAGGAGATGAGCTCAATAATCCAAAAGCTTGGTATATTCCTCACCACGCAGTGCTCCAGCAATCAATCAACGAGTGGTTTTCAACGCATCAATGTTAACCTCACTAAAGAAATATTTGGATGATTTCTTCTATTTTGGACCCCCCTACAGAGTGATATCTGTCTCATATTACTAAACTGGCGAAGGCATAGAACTGTCTTCACCGCCGACATAGTGAAAATGTTCCGCTAGATTCTCGTCCACCCACAAGACCGTGACTTACAACGAGTACTGTGGAGATCAAGCCCAGGAAAGGTCGTAGAGGAATATCGCCTCAACACCGTTACATATGGTACAGCATGCGCCCCTTATCTTGCCATCCGCACTCTTAAACAACAGGTAATTGACGAAGGTGCTCAATTTCCCTTCGGAGCTAAATGCCTACAAGAAAATATGTACGTGGATGGCATCTTTGATGGTGGCGATGACGTCCTTCAAGTTCAAAAGAAACGAAACCAGGTCATCAGTTTATGTGCAAAGGGGAACCTAAAACTAGATAAATGGGCAACGAATCACCCTGAAATCTTCCCTTCAGCTTGAGTTCAAGTTAGTTTAAGAGACACTTACTCCTCAAGACGTCTCAAAAAGGACGATTGCTTCTTGCATCATCAAACTGTATGACCCCTTGGGTTGGCTGTCCCCAATTACGGTTGTTGCCAAAATCATGCTCCAAGACATTTGGATTCTAAGAATTGATTGGGATGCTGAACTCCCAACCGACATACAGGAGCGCTGAACGCGCTACTACGAATCCCTAACTGCTCTTTCAAGCGTTAAGACCCCACGCTGTGGCTTTTCATCCCTCCAGATTCACCTCACTTCGGCGGACTTTGGGAGGCCGGGGTGAAGTCAGCAAAACACCATCTGACTAGAATGAAGGTCTCTCGCACATTTACCTTTGAGGAATTCAGCACACTTCTTGTCGAGATTGAGGCCTGTTTAAACTCCAGACCACTGTGCGCCATGTGTACGGATCCAGAAGAACTTAACGCCCTAACACCAGCGCATTTCCATATCGGAAGTACATTGGCGATGATTCCTGATGAGGAACCACCGAATGTACCAGAAAATCGACTGGACCGTCATTAACTCCTACAAAAACTCAGAAACCATTTTTGGAAAAAATGGTCCGGCGAGTATCTCCAATCACACAGCCCCACAAAAAAAAGTGTCGTGCGCGGCAGACTAGACTAGTAATTTCCTATGTATTTTGACGCGCTGAACACGAATCCGAAGTCCGTTTTGCTCCATCATGTCAGGATTTTTTTCTAACCTCCAAAAACCTATAGCCCACCTATAGAATAGGTGGGCTATTTTTTAAAAAAATTGATGGATTCACTTGAAACTTGTTACTCGGGGGTTTTCGGGGTAGCTGACTACGAATCTAGTATCAGATTTTCAAAATGGCGGAATTAATATGGCGGACTTATTTCTTAAAATTGATCAAATTCACTTGAAACTTGTTACTTCATTTTTAAAAATTAAAAATGGCGGATTTAATATGGCAGCGAACTCGGAGTAACAAGTTTCAAGGGAATTCGACGAATTTTTGTAAAACTCGTCCGCCATATTAAATCCGCCATTTTGAATGTTAAAAAATAAAGTTTATATTCGTAAACAGCGACCCCGAAAACCCCTGAGTAACAAGTTTTAAGTGAATTCGATGAATTTTTGTAAAACTCGTCCGCCATATTAAATCCGCCATTTTTAATTTTTGAAAATGAAGTTTATATTCGTACTCAGCGACCCAAAAAACCCCCGAGTAACAAAATTTAGGCGAATCCATTGACTTTTGGGCAATTTGATCAATGTTGCCAAAAATTTTCAAATTATACTTTATATTTGACGCCATATTGGTCCGCCATCTTGAAATTTTAAATTCTACTTTACGTTTCTTGAAAGTGTATATTTTTTATGCACCGATGGTTGAAAATAGAATTTTATTCATACACTTTTTCGAGGTTAAAAAAATGTCAAACTCAAAAAAATGAATTTTTTTGTGTTTCATGACATAAAGGGCCATATTTAGTTTTGGTTTGGTCAAAATTTATTTTTGACACCGGAATCGGAAAGAGCACATCCAAAACCTTTAGAAAATGTACCTCTGGTTTAAATTGTCTACCGTTTTATTTATAATTACGTAGCTTGAAAATGACCAAAAAAATTTTACGAGTTGGGCGTTAATGGGTTAATACTTAAGGTATTGATAAAAAATAACAAAATTTTCAACAAACACAACCGGGACGTAATGGATCACTTTGCTTATTCTGTTAAGAAAAACATATTATATTTATAATATATTAATAAAATAATCCTGTCAAGTTTAATTTCTTGTAATTTATATATATTAATAAGTACCATAATGATAACCCTATATTAAAAAAACTGAAGAATAGATTTTTTAAGTAAATGGAATTTGCATTTCACTACACCTTTTAAAAATTTAAAAATTGCATTAAAATGTTTAAAGTTTAAATTAAATATGTTTCATTTTCAATATTTTTTGTTATAAATATGCAATAGAAACGAAAATTGTCAATATTAAATAATATTTCATGATCAAAATTATAATTTCATTGCTGATTCAATACGCCCGGGTAGTGATTCATTACCTCCCGGCCCGAGGTGAAATGGCTCACCTTGCATTTCTCTAAAAACATTATTCTAGAAAAAAAAGAATAAGTTATATTAGGGCGTACTTTTTACATTCTCATGACATGAGAAAGTATTAGTTTTGGTCGAAATTTCATAAAATCTCGACGTTTTGGGGTCCCTTGAGTCCGAAAAACATAGTCCAGAAAAAGTGTCTGTTTTCGTGTCTGTCTGTAGACACAATGGTGTTCCTACGATAACTCTTAAAAACTTATTGCATCAACTTGCAACTTTGCATGCACAAAAATAGTGTTAAAATACAGATCGAGTTCGTTAGCCAGCCATTTACGTCAAGAACTACGCAAATTACAGTAGTTTAAAAATTTTGAAAATTTTAATTTTTTCAAATTTTAATATTTTAAACTTTATATTACTTTAGATTGAAAAAATACAAACAACTTTTTTTAACAACATTTTTTCATAGAAAGTTAATTTTTTTAAGTTTTTGGGCCAGGCCAGCTAAACTGTGAAAAAAATTGTATTCATTTTTTAAAATGTTATAACTTTTAATAAAAGCTTGTAGTTTACAATAAAATCAAAACTACCCTTTGACAATTTTTTTGAATTTTTTTATTTGAAAATATTAAATTTTTCAATTTACAATCATGCAATTGTTATTATTTACAAGTGAGAACAATTTTGTGTAATCATTGTATGTTTTATTATTTTATTGTATACACCATATAAGTTATTAAGTGTTTTATATTTGTTGTAATATTGTGTTAATGAAAAAATTTTAAATTTTCAAAAACGGTTAAAAGTGTTTTTTTGTTTTGTTGTGAACGTTAGATGTTTATAAAATTTTTAACATTTTAGAAAATCAATTAAATTTGTTTATTAGATGGGATCAAAGTCAAACCTCTTAAAAGTTAATTGTCAAATGACAGACAGTTCATCTCAAAATTGACAAATTCGAAACAAAAAATTCTTATTTCTTTTTAAAAAAGAACGTGTCTTGCACAAAAATCCACCACCGGTAATAAATGTTTAACTTTATATTATTTTAGGTTAGAATAAAACAAACGACTTTTTTCTCACAACATTTTTTCTTAAAAATTTGTTGTTTTTTTTAAGTTTTTGGGCCCAACCAACTGTTCTGTGTTAAAAAAAATTTCATTGATTTTCTAGAATCCTAAAACTTTTTTAAAAATATGTAGTTTATAAAAAAACAAAAGAACACTTTTAACTGTTTTTCAAATTTTTGTTATTTTTTTGCATTATAACGGAACAATGCAACATTCTTAAAAATAATTAATGTATCAAAATTATTTCACAATAAATTAATTAAACACACACTGATTACACAAAATTGTTCGATCTTTTAAATGAAAATATTTGTATTATTGTAAGTTTAAAAACTGACAAAAAACAATCGCAAGGAGATAGAGTTTTAAATAATTTTTATTATACAAAACTTTAATTGTTTATAATACATTATACACTAATTTCAATTCTGTTTGAAATGTTAAACTCTTAATATCTCAAAACACCCCCCCGACGATTTTTATCAAAATTATATGAAAATAAAGCGGAAATTCCCTAGTTTCTATTCCCATTTGTTATATTATGGACATTTGATGGGATTAATAGAAAAAAAATTGTTTAAAAAATGTGTTTTTGAAAAATTTGACAAATAGTATGAAGTTGAACCTTAACTCATTCAACTTACATTCAATTTCGTACTATTTGTCAAATTTTTCAAAAACACATTTTTTAAACAATTTTTTTTCTATTAATCCCATCAAATGTCCATAATATATCAAATGGGAATAGAAACTAGGGAATTTCCGCTTTATTTTTATATAATTTTGATAAAAATCGTCGGGGGGGTGCACCGAAAAAAAATATTCTTGTTTTGAGGGGATTCCTCTTATTTTGATGCATATTTTCCTTTTGTATATTGACCAAAAAACGTCCTCTTATTTTAAGAGGATTATTCTCCACTTAAGAGTAATTCCTCTTAAAAGTAGAGGAATAGTCTCCAATGAAGAGTAATATTATTAATTTAAGAATAAAATGTAAGAGGATTTTAGAAGAGGAATTATCCTCTTAAAACAAGAATATTTTTTTTTCGGTGTGTTTTGAGATATTAAGAGTTTAACATTTCAAACAGCAATTTCTCTACGAAATTGACAGAAATTTAATATAATAAAAATAGCAATAGAAAGCTCATGAAATTCTCCATTGAATTAGTGTATAATATATTATAAACAATTAAAGTTTTATATAATAAAAATTATTAGAAAATCTATCTTCTTGCGATTGTTTTTTGTCGGTGGAACGGTTTGAAATAAAATGCCTCATACACTGAAAAAAAATTGTAATTGAACCAAGTAAATGCATTTACTTGACAGAATTTACTTGAATCAATCCTATATTTATTTGAAGAGAGAAATTTATATTCTTGTGCCAAGTAATTATGAGCATTGGGTATAGTTCTTGTATTAATAATTCAGTATTTGGTGGAAGTAAATATGTTATTATTACAATCAAATATTTTACTTATCCGAAGTACCAAAAAGGATTGAATCAAGAATATTATGTTCTTAAGCGAAATAGTAAAGTATTGTCTAGAGAATTCGTGTTTCTTAAATCAAATCATTTCATTCATTTGCTTTGAAACTTTTTTTTACTGAACACAATGCCGGTGTTCTTGATCCAAGAAAATATTTTTCTTCAAATGGATGTGCAACTTAAATAGCAGTTTTTGAAAACTATCCATTGAGACTTGGATGGCATAGTGGCAACGGTACGGCTTCTGACGCGTGCAACCCGGGTTCGATTCCTCCGACCGTGGAAAATTTTCTTTCAAGGTATATTTGTTGTATTTGTGATAAGTATTAATTAAATGTAAATATTATGTAAAATAACAATTGTTTAATTATTTAAATAAAAAATATAAATGTTAATTAATTAAATAATAAAAATGTTTGACCTAAGTATTAGAAATCATGGGATGAGAGAAGGGGGGGGGATTCAAGTAAATAATTTACTTGAATTGAGAAAATATTTTTTTTATTGAAATTTATAATTTTCTCAAATCAAGAAAATATTTTCTTGATTTGATACACAAATGTTCTTGAATTAATATAATCTGCATTTCTTTCGTGAAACTTAATTTCTTGACTGGATTCCATATTTTCTTGGATCAAGAACATATACTCTCCTACCAAGTATACTATGTCAAGAAAATCGTTTTCTTGAATCAATATTATAATACTCTTGGCCGTATTCAATCCCACCATTTGCTTCAACCAAGAAAAATTTTCTTGGTTCAATACTATTTTTTTTCAGTGTATAAATATATAAAACCAATATTTATAATAACACAGGCACACAAAAAAAAGTTGTCTGTTTTTTGAACCAGACATACATATCTTATAGTAATTTTGCCCGCTGAAAACGAATCTGAAGTCAGAATTGCTCCATCACCCTCTGTTTTTTTTAAATCGAGAAAACTACCCTTAACTTCAAATTTTAAATTAAAAAAAATTGAATAACAGATTTCTTTTTAAAACCAAACAATAAATTTATCTACTTCTACTACAATAACTTAGAAATAATGTCATCATTGCTTAAACACCCTTTGTTTTTTATTAAATCGAAAAAACTACCCCTAAAATGTAAAAATTCAAAATTATAATATAAAAACCCACATTGGTTTTCAAAACAACAAAATAAATTTATGTACTTCTCTTTCAACATTTAAAAAGCAAATATCAAAATTACTTTATCATCCACTGTGTTTTTATATTGAAAAAAACTACCCCCAATATGTAAAAATTCAAAATGTATAATAAAAAAATGAAAAACCACATTGTTTTTCAAAATATAACAAAATAAATTTATGTACTCTTCTTTCAACAACTTGAAAACAATGTCTAAATTGCTTCACCCCCCTTTGTTTTATTTTGATCCCCCGTGCGTGCGATATTTTTCCGTCTTAGTTCTAAGTGTTTAGTGTATAATTCTCAACAGTGTTACATAAAACATAAATTTAAATAATTATAAACAATAATAATAATAATTTAGTAATTAATTTAAATAAATAAGATTGTCTAAATTAATGAAAAAAAATACGACCAGGGTTGCTACAATTTTTCTCGAATGAAATTCCCTGACTTTTCCAGGTTTTCCAGGTCTCAAACAATATTTTTCCATACACATTATAAGTGGGATTTATATAAAAAGTAATTAATTAAAAAGCAAAATTTATGCAAACATAGCATATTTTATTGCTGTATTAATCACTTCTAGAAAAATAACTCAGTTTTAAACATTTTTTCATTGGCGAAAATAAAATATTTAAAAATTTTATGGTTTTCAGGGTGTTTATTATTTAAATCTACAAATGGCTTTAAAAATTTTTAATAGTTTTTATGAATAATTAAATTCTTTTGACGAATTTCTTTAAATTTTTGAGAATAATGTTTTTTTAATAATTTTAATTGAAAATTTGGAAAATAATTAAATTAGTCAAAGAATTTTTTTAACTTCTTAAAAAATAATCTTGTCTGTTTATAATTATAATTGAAAATTTTATTTTTCAATTTTATTAAAATTATATTGATAATAATTGATTTTCTGCAAAGAATTTGACTATATTTTTTATGAAAATAATTGAATCCTTCCAAAGAATGCTATTATTTATGAATATACTTTAATTCTTGCGAAGAATTTTATTAAAATTTTTGACAATACTAAGCAGTACCTGATAATTAATTATTTATTTAATAAGTAAATAAATAAAAATAATTAATTAGTAAATAAATAAATAAAAAGTCTTACTTTTTGCCTAATTTCGAGACTGAATTTAAAGTATAAACGGAGTCAGACTGATTTTATCCTGTGTAATAAAAATTTAATTTGCTCAAGAAATAAATAAATATCATTTATTTGATCACTCAAAAATTTAAAATTATAAAAATTTAAGAGAAGTTTAATAATCATAATTATTGAATAATAACATAATAATATGTGAATTAAATTCTTTAAAAGAAATTCAATTATTTTCAAGAAATAAAATTAAACGTAAAGAAATTTAAATTAATTCAAAAATTTTCAATTTTTTGTTTATAAAAATTCAATTATCTTGAAACAATAGAATTGAAAAATTTCAAAAATCTTATTTTTCGAAATTTTCAAAAAAACTTTGCAAAAATTCAATTATATTAAAAAAATTTAAGCGTGTGTTTATTTAAAATTAACCAATGAAAATTTGAATTATTAATTTTGGAACTAAATAACATGAATACATTAGAATGTGACTCTTTATAAAATTCAATTATTTATCAATTATTAAATTAAAATACTTTGAAAATTTTATTTGTTAAAAAGTTTCTAATGAAATTCTTTAACAAATTTAATTATTTTCAGTTGAATTTCACAAAATTTTTATTAATTCGATAATTTTTTAAAATTTATTTGCATACCTACTTTATTTAAATCAGTGACTGATTTTTTATTATCAAATAAATTATTTTTAATTAATTCAAATTTAGAGAACAGTATAAATATCTATAAAAATTGAAATAAAAATCGATTTTTTAAAAACAAATTAAAATAATAAATTTTTTTTTTAATTTGGTGAAAAAATTCTCGGTTTGACATAAAATTCCTGGCATATTTCAGGTTTTTCCCGGTTGGTAGACCAGTTAACAGTCATTTTTCACTGATTGGCAAATTAAAAAGTTACTGGAAATTTCAGTCGCGAATATTTAAAATTTCAGTTATTTTTTAATTGGTCAATCAGTGAAATATATGACTAACATTTCAATAATTTTTAATAATTGATCTTCAGTGAAATTTCACTGATTCAAATCGCGAGAATAGAGTCACTGAAAATCAGTCAAATTTTACTGATTCAGTTTTAGATAGTGTAGGGAAAAAAGTACCGAAGGGTACTTTTTCATGGTAAAATTCGGTAAAATTCGCAAAAAATTAACATAATTTTAACAGAAAATTATTTTCAAGGTGTTTTCTCATTTTTCCATGACTATTCCCTGACTTTTCCATACAAAATAAAATTCCCTGACATTTCCAGGTTTTCCAGGTTTCCAGACATTGTAGCAACCCTGTAAGAAAATTTTTTTTAAAAACTTATTTCAATAAAAGGAATTTTGCTAATTATTTATATTTTATTGAATCAGTAATTAGGCGGTGTTCTGCCAGTGATATTTTAATACTGACTGCCAGTAAAAAATCAGTACTGGACAGCGTTACCATCCAGGGATTTCCCAGTACTGATTTAGTACTGAAGTCAGTACTGCTATACTGCCAATCAGTACTGGGTCAGTACAATGCCAGTATTACATTTCTACTTGGGAGGAAGTGTATTCATTAGTCACTTCTGGATTCTAATACTTTTAGAATATATTAAAGCTTCTTCAGCAAATCATGTTTCTGCTAAAAGAATTAGCAATTAAATATAATTTCATAATTTTACTCATTGACACCAAAAATATACATTTAAGTCTACTTAATCTCGCAATTATTAGCAAAAACATGTGATGAGATTGTAATCCTTAAACTCGTAGTAACTTTAAGAAGAAAAAAATTTTTATGAAACATAATTTGAAACAGGAAGAACTCAAATAACGAACAACAGTCGCAGATCATCGCGAGCGAAGCGAGTTATTTGCGCGCGCTAAGTTTTCCACATGATGGAATTTTTATTAAAGCAAGAATCACGAAGTTAAGCAACAAAAAGTGAAAAGTAATCCATTGCGCCCCGGTCTCCCCTATATTTAATTAATAGATGGATATTATTTTTCCACATCAATTAAGATTTTTAAAAATTTCAAATTTAAACCTTTTTAAAATTCAACAATTTAGAAAAATATTATTATAAAATATGAAGACTTAGTGAGATCAATTTCCTCATTTTGTATAATAATTAAAAATGACAGAGTGATAAGATAATTATTTTGTACTATAACAATATTCTCACTGGAACTTTTTCAAAATTATTTTCTTTATTTCAGTTCCATTTATGTTTTCTAGAATTTTTAACTAAAATTCTTCTTTAAATCAATATTCTTAATAACTTTTGAAAAAGTTTTTTAAGAAGTTTCAAATCCATCTGTTTGCAAAGCAATTTTATGAAATTTCAGTTATTCGGAAATTCTTTCGAATTCTAAATAAAGTCAGACGTTTTAAGATCAGACGTACATTGCTTAAAACTTCAAAATTTAAGTAATGGGACAAAATAAGTGAAATCGGCCAATTGAAAAAAAATTGTCTCCAATTTTCAAGTAATTTATGCTTTTCTGTAGATATACGATTAAATTTTTACCCCCTACAATATTTTTCAAAAAATTTTATTTTGTAAGTAATCATGTGTTGAAGTTTTGGGCTATTTTATTTTAGTTTTCTTATTATTTTAAAACAAATAAAGTTAATTAAATAAATTTTTTTTAAAAATGAAGCTTGAAGTCTATACTTTGAAGATAAAATAAAGCGATTACTAAAAAATAATTTTTAAAAAATTTTTATTAACAATTCTTTTAAACATTTGCAAATTAAAGATTGTTCTTAATGTTTTTGAAAAATTAAATTACCGTGTATTCATGCGCAATACTTAAAGGATTAATTAAAAAAAGAAGAATGAGTAACCTCTAACTTTATAGAAATTGTGTACAGTTTTCTGCCAAAATGCAGGCTAAAATTGACTCTTCTTATCTTGAAAATCCGTTTGAAAGGGTGAAGTTTCTAACAAAACAAAAGAAGATCTTATTTATTAGTTTCCAATTTTATCTTTTTCCAGGAACAGGATTCAATTTTCGCCTGCACTTTGGTAGAAAACTTTACACAATTTTTTAAAAGTTTGAGGTTACTCATTTTTATTTTTCTTAAATTAACCTTTGCAGTATTGCGCATCAAGACATGGTAATTTAATCTTTCAAAAACATTGAGAAGAATCTTCATTTTGCAATTGCTTAAATGAACTGTTAATAACAATTAAATAAAATTATTTTTTAGTAATCGCTTTATTTTATCTTCAATGCATAGACTTCAGGCTTTATTTTTAAAAAAAGTTTACTTTATTCGTTTTAGAGTAATAAAAAATCGAAAATAAAATGACCCAAAACTAGAAGTCTGCGCCGAATAGAATTTTAACGGCGGCGGCGTTCAGTCTTAAGGGAACGTTCATAAACTACGTAGCACGTCTAGGGGGAGGGGGGTCAAGCAATTGTTCACCATACAGGGATGGGTTTTGACGCGTCACTCGAGGTTTTATACGTATAATACATTATCGACGTATTATACGTATAAAACTGTATAAAACTAGGTAAAATACATAATCATGATGACAGACTTATTTTGACATATTTAACCACTTTACCACGAAATAAATAATTTATTTTCGTTATTAAATTATTGTATTTAATTTAAGAAAAATTTACAGGAACCTCGAGAATTGAAATAAACAATAGAACAACACCTTCCTTTGATTTAGGTTTATTTTATTGATTCCTCCTTTTCCTTTTGTTTGTATGATTTACATAGTTTCGTGAGTAAAGTGTAAGAAGTACATTAAGATGTTTTTATTGTGATTAATATCGTTCAATCGTAGAATCACAATTTAAATGTAAGTAGTTTGTCTCGCTTATTTTGCTCGAGAGAATTAAATGAAAAAGCAAATTAAAATTATAATAAGGCAACTAAATAATTAATATTTCTCTTTTTAATTTAACTGCGATTTTTTGGAAGTAAATCGTGAGAATTAACACCACTAACTTAAATAATCTAATAATATTATGTTAATTTTATTTTAATGTCACTTATTTTTAGACGTAGGGATATCGGAGTAATTTCCTCTCTTCACTAGTTAATTAATTTAATTTACACTGTTCTCATTTTGGCCAAAGTAGCACACATCCATAGATGGCCAGGATAGCTCGCAAAACGACTTGAGGAGAAGGGGAAAAGTATTAACGGCCTTAGAAGCTCACAGCAATACTCGTTGTTCCTTCGCAGGTATAGTAGGTTCTATGATGAGTAAGAAAATTTACTCCTCGTTCTTCACGTCTTACGAAAGAGAGGGAGCTTCGGGTAATCCTTGGGGATAAGGTAGATCTCTAGTTGCGCCACAGAATTAATTGAATAGAGATGTCGTCCTTTAATATATTCCACGAAAAAGTTAACTACGGTGAAATTGACATAACCAGTGATCTCTTTAATGACACTTGAATATCTATAGTCGATAAGTAGGAGATTTTAATCTTGACCGAACTTTTATCTACAGCAACTAGAGAAGGATCACTACCGGAAGTTACCGACACTGTTCACGCACGTGTGAATATAATAAATAAGACAAAAATAATTTCTTTCGTCACATAAAAGAAAAATATAATTTTAACACTATTTTATTTCAAAGGAATGGCAGCTTAGGCAGCGTACACCACGGAAAGTAGAAAGAAAAGAATGTAAGGTGCAGTTAGCGATATGTATAGGATGGAAAACTCCAGATGCAATTTTCCCAACGCTTAGGCAGCGGACTTGAGAAAATCACTAATAAATAAACTCACCTCCAATACTCCGGAAGAACTTGAAGTCAGGAAGACGTTTACAATATGACAGTCGCGGATTCACACTTTATGCAACGCGGTTTCTTTTTTACATTATTCACTTAAGAGAATTTCTTCCAGCAGACTCTCTCTCTAAAGCGGCTGGATGGCTTGTGTCTTTCTTGCCGATGCGCACCAGTCGCTTTCTAGAAAGATGGCGCTCGCAGCTGTCCTTAAGGTTCATTCTCAGCTTTCTTTAAAATTGAGCCAAATCAACTTACCGAGTCTTGAGAGAATTTTACGTTTATTACGGATCGTTACAACCATGACCTCTAATGTTTGTTATTCATTAATTATTATTCACATTCTCATTTGTATTTAAATTAAAAACAAAATTTTAATTAATAAAACAATGTCAAAAAAAAGTAAACAAAAATCATTAAAAGAATGCATTTCTTCATGGGAAGAAATGCAATTTGAGAAAGATAAAGTAGAAAATAAAAATATTGCCAAATGCCTAGTCTGCAAAAAAATCTTCAAAAATACTGGTTATAAACGTCTAATTGCACACAGGAATGTAAATATAAATAATTATTTTTAGAACTAATAAATAACAAGTTGAAAAATGTAATATTAATAGATTTGCACACAATAGTAGTTCCATTGTTGTTGTTTTGAAGAAAGAATTAGTACTTGTCTCGTGTTTATTGAAAACTATTGTTTATTTATCTGTTATCATATTCAGGAGCAACTGTAATAAGAAAGACGTGAATGAAAATCAAACAACAAATGAAGTAATTGCGGCAGATTATGACAATAATACATCTAGCAACTGCTTGTCAATTGAATATAGGTTATGTTGTATGCGTATATATATGGGGAAATCTCACCAAGTGGGGACTTTTTCTTTTAAAAAAATTTTATTGTCAATTTAGTGGCACATTGTTTTTTACCATAAATTATTATTTTTCGACCAAATAGAAGTATATTTTAACTGGCGTAACTTATATTTTTTAATTGCTACTGTATTTAAAATATATTATTCATAATTTTGGTTAAGAGTGCAGGTTAAACTTACTTCTAAGAGAAAAAAGTTACAAATGAAGATTGTAATTCCACTACTCTTGTTTTTAGATAAAACAACGTGAGCATGATTAAAATAGAATTTTATTTTAAGGAAAGAAACTAGTCTTATTTTAAGTAAAATAATTTTTTAAAATTAATTTTCGATTATTTAAAATTTTTTTCAAAATAAGGGTGGATACCACCCTATCAGTCACTTCACTTATTCTAAAAAATTTAATATATTTTAAAACCCTTCAAAACACATTTCCTTTTATTTACCTGAACTTACATTCATCAAAAATTCACCCGCAATATAGTTCAAATAAATGTTTTTCAGCAATGGCCCTATAAACAGAGTAACTAATATATTTAGGTGAAAAATTATTTAATATCAACCCCAAATATTATTTTTAGGGGTGAGCATTTTGCACATATATTTATTTACACTAAAGCAAGATATTACGCGAAGGTGTATCCATTTTTTTAAAAGTGATTTTTTGTGCTCGTCGAAAAACCATATTTTGACAACGAGTTACGCACTCGTTGCGCATTTTCCAAGGCCGATTTCATAGATGTATCAAGTGGCACAATGTTCTACCACCCAAAATTCTTTTTCTGAATACCTAAAAATGTAAATAGTATATGAGCGAATGTTAAATGATGATCGCTCAACGAGTATTATAAGAAAATTAATGATATTTAAAGTTTGGTGAAAATACAGTTACATTTATTAAGAGCTCATTATCTGGAATATTATAATTGGCACACTTGTCCAATTTATATTTTTCTAATCTTCACAACCCATGGATGAATGACGAAAAACTCAAAACATAAAAAATAAATTGCTCAAAAAGTTATCGCTTAATAAAAATTCGAATAAATGCGAGTTACGCCAGGAATTTATCAATTTCTACGATTTTAATGAAGAAATCAGTTGCACAAATCTTTAATTTTGCCTAAAAACAATTATTTTTAAATCTCATACTCGTGAAAGAGAGTTAACAAAAATATATAAATGTGAATTGGCAATATGGAGGCTTTTTGTGGCACCGATATCTCAGTACCCAATTTGTCCCCATTTGGTGAGATTTCCCCATATATATATATATATATATATATATATATATATATTTAGGTGGACGTCCACATAAAAAGGGCCCGTTTTGGCACTATTGAACTTATTACATCTATATGGGCGAATTCCTTGTAAAATTACGAAAATTTTGAGTGGTCATACAACTTTTTTGGTCAAAAATTCGATGAGTTACAGAATTTCAAAGTTTATAGTGACAAATACCTCATTTCGAGAAAAACGGAATTAAAGATTGAGATACCTATTAATTGTGATATCTCTGGTTCTTCTCGGAAGTTATTCAGATAATAATTGTTTTGAGTTTAGGGTACTTTAAAGATGACAAATCAAGAGGTTTTAATTTTTTTGACCCTCTATTTCAAAAATACGGAATATTTTTGCAAAGAACCGACAAAATGGGCCCTTTTCTTTTTCTAAAGAACCATTAAAGTTGAACACTTAAATTAACGATAAATTAATGAAAACCTCATGATTTGATTTGTCAAAACATGTAGAATGGTAATAAAAAATAAAAAAATTATGGTTTTCCTCAAAAAAGTATTAAATTGCAAATAACTCGAAAACTAGAACCGACAAAATGGGACCTTTTCATGTGGACGTCCACCTATATATATATATATATATATATATATATATATATATATATATATATATATATATATATATATATATGAGGCATTCCATGTCAAGTGACCTAGGTGTCTTACGGTGTAATGCTTATTTCAATAATTTTTTACTCTTAAACTATTAAACATGAAAATTTGGCAAGGTACATTTTAAAAAAGGTTTTTTCATGCTTTTTCGATTGAAAATGGGCATTAAAAAAAAAATTTTTTTGGCATAAAAAAAACCAAAATTAAAAATAAATTTTAATTTTTTGGAAAAAGGGCAGCTTTTTTTTTTAAACGAAAGCTGAGGTTTTGTCCGAAAAGGACATATAAATGAAAAAGTGGGACAAGAATGTTTAAACATTGAAAAACAGAGGTTTCTACTCACCGGAGCGCTCTAAACCCAGTTTTTACGAGAAAATTCATTTTTTCAATGTTTAAACATTCTTGTCCCACTTTTTCATTTATATGTCCTTTTAGGACATATAATATAATAAATATAATATTATATATATAATATAAACATACTTTCATATGTTTAATAGTTTAAGAGTAAAAAATTATTGAAATAAGCATTGTACTGAAAATCCCAAAAATTTAACCCCCTCCCCCTCGGAAAATATTGGACTAGGTAAAAAAATATTTTCACGAAAAATTACTATCTATTAGTACTACATAAGCCCCAAGTTTTGCTACGATTCGAGAAAAAATTTTCTCCACCTGGATCACTTGACATGGAATGTCTTATATATATATATATATATATATATATATATATATATATATATAAATAAATAAAAAAATACGTATCTGTTTTTTTCAATACAGAATAGAAGAAAAATCATTTTGGCCGATTCTAAAAGGTCGACTAAAATCTCACGTAGAATTGCCTATATATATATAAAAGGTCGACTAAAATCTCACGTGGAATTGCCTATATATATATATATATATCGTCGGCTTGGTGGGAAACTGTACCATTTCAAGAATTTGTTATAAACTATACCATTTCAAAAGTTTGTTATAAAACATACCATTTCGATGAAGATCTATAAAAGCGTTGCACTAAAGAATTTCTAAAGATTAACAAGCAATTAATTTAAATTATTAGAAGTTTTTAAATAATACATTAAAAAGATGAACAATAGTATATTTAAGATACCGCTTTCTAAAAATGCATAACCTTATTTTATATCTAGCATCAGTGTTGATAAAGTTGGAAAAAAAGCAAAAAACTTTTTTTCTCGAAATGGTATGTTTTAAAAACATTTACCGAAATGGTACAGTTTATAACGAATTCCTGAAATGGTACAGTTTTCCACCAAGCCGACGATATATATATATATATATAGGCAATTCCACGTGAGATTTTAGTCGACCTTTTAGAATCGGCCAAAATGATTTTTCTTCTATTCTGCGTATTGAAAAAAACAGATACGTATTTTTTTATTTTTTTGAGACCAAATTTTTGATTTATGAATTTTCAAAATTTTGGGTTATCAAAAATAGACCTATTTTCAAATGTAAATAACTCGAAAACTATTGGATGTAGAAAATTTTTTCTAAAAGACGAAAAATTTGTTTTTTCTTCGACGATTTTTACGAAAATGTTTTTTTGAAATGGTTATAACTCGGTAAAAAATTGACCAAATTTGACGTTCTATACATGAAAATTTTTGTTTTTACACGTAGTTTTTGATAAAAATATAAAAGTTTATTTTTTAAATTTACGAAATTTTTTTTTAATTTAAAAAAAAAAATTTTATTTTTAAGAATGTACACTGAGAGAAGTCCGAGGCGTAATAGTTCCTGCTAGACGTCGCTATGCGCTACTACACTGAAAGAATTTCCGCATGTCTGCTGTGCGGACGCCTCGAAAACTACATGGCATGGGATGTACGTTCATAATGCACGTGTGTTGTGCATTTTCGAGACGTGAGATGTGCTTTCTGCGCACACGCCATGTGCGCATCACCTGATCGTCTGCTATAACACAACTGTTGTCTCGACTTCTGCGCATGGGATGTGCACAAGAAGACTTGGGATGAGCGGAACTCATCCCACATACCATGCGCAGTAGGCAGCACAGCACATGTACCGACATTCTGTCAGTGTATGCTTGTCGCATTTGAGTTGTTCCGAATCTGGTGCTGAGACGCCCCGAATCCAGTCAAACATTGTTCTCGCATATGAGAGAACAACTGGTGGCAAAAACTGAAAGTTCTGCGTATTCTCGCTTCGGGACGTTCCACGTTTCGCATCGGGGCTTCAGACGTTCCGATTCGAGGGTTCACATAAAAACATTCAAAAGTACCACTCAAGGCTCGCACGGGACGTATTAGTTCCCGGACTTCTCTCAGTGTATGTATCGATCGATTTTTTTCAAAATTTTTTGTAAGAAACTAGAACTAAATTAACAACTTTTAGGCGTTGTCTGATTGTGGGCAAACGATGAGATCTAATTATTTCGAATTTTTTAATTTTTATATCCATATAATATAGCAAACAATAGGGCTTTTGAGCTAAAATTATTAATAACACAGGTCAACAAAAAAAGTCTACCCCAAAAAAATGTGTTTTTGAGGATTTTCAAAATTTTTTTTATCCTAAACCTGACGCGCCAGAAACTTCTACATAGATTTAAATTGAAGCTTGAATTGTCCACTACAAGACCCATATCCGTAAAACCAAAAAAAATTAAAATTTTTTCAAAATATGGGGTTGAAGTTACCAAAAATGTGATTTTTAGGGTCGCTGAATATAATCAGCAGATTATAACATTTTATAAGTTTCTGGCACGTCAGATTATAATCCCCGACCTCAAACACCCTTGAGTAACAATTTTCAAGCGAATCCGATCAATTATAAATTTTGACATCATCAGCTTGGATCCGCCATTTTGAATTTTTAAAAACTTATATCGGAGTCGTAATCAACGACCCCAAAAACCCTAGAGTACCAATTTTCAAGCGAATCCAAAACAATTTTAAAAGTCCATTAAAGCAACCCAAAAAACACATTTTTGGTAACTTCAATCCCATTTTTTGAAAACATTTAAATCTTTTTTGGTTTTACGGATATGGGTCTTGTAGTGGACAATTCAAGCTTCAATTTAAGTTTATGTAGAAGTTTCTGGCGCGTCAGGTTTAGGATAAAAAAAATTTTGAAAATCCTCAAAAACACGTTTTTTTGGGGTCTTTACCCACACTTTTCTCAAAATCCTGACGTAATGACCAATTTTG
The DNA here is from genome assembly GCA_032873175.1 of Leptopilina drosophilae. Taxonomy (NCBI): domain Eukaryota; kingdom Metazoa; phylum Arthropoda; class Insecta; order Hymenoptera; family Figitidae; genus Leptopilina; species Leptopilina drosophilae. The sequence continues at coordinate 18,001,259 of CM065484.1, read as the reverse complement.
TAACCCGGGATGGTGTTCAGCGTCTTTAATGGACACTATGATATCTCATAAAAAAGTAAGACTTTTTTTGTTGACCTGTGTTATTAATAATTTTAGCTCAAAAGCCCTATTATTTGCTATATTATATGGTTATAAAAATTAAAAAATTCGAATTAAATAGATCCCATCGTTTGCCCACAATCAGACAACGCCTAAAAGTTGTTAATTTAGTTCTAGTTTCTTACAAAAAATTTTGAAAAAATCGATTGATACATACATTTGTTATAGTCAGTAAAAATATATATATATATATATATCCCCACGTGTATTGTTTCATATTCGACATGAGCTGCAAGACGTATTTGCAACTCAGTCTTATTTCTGCCTTTGAAGTGTATTATTAATTTCATTAATAAATTGTCACTCTCTGAAGTGAATAAAAGTAAATTGTGTCTATTTAATAAATTAGACCGTAACACATTCTTAAAAATAAAATTTTTTTTTTAAAAATTAAAAAAAAATTCGTAAATTTAAAACATAAATTTTTTTATATTTTTATTAAAAACTACGTGTAAAAACAAAAATTTACATGTATAGAACGTCAAATTTGGTCAATTTTTTACAGAGTTATAACCATTTCAAAAAAACATTTTCGTAAAAAACTTGATTTTTCAAAAACCTGTATCTCTTAAACGGCTTGATGAAAAAAATTGAAAAAAAAATCATGGTAGCATATTTCAATGAGCACTAAAAGAAAAAAAATATTTGAAAAAATCTGAGATGCAAAAGTCAAATAGGGGGAAGTCCCCTAGTACCGGACATCTAAGGTTTTCATAGAATAAAATTAAAACTACTTCAAAAAATATGACTTCAATTATGAATTAATTAACTCTACAATAGATAACACCAAAATCAATTAACAAACATAGAATATTTTGATAAACATTTTTCTTAAGTTCAATTTAGTTTTGGTATCGAAATACTACAATTTTGAAATTGTCCCCTAGTACCGGACAGTCTAAAACTTTTAATTTTACGCGCAAGATATTTTTGAGAAATAATGCAGTGATCAAAGACTGCATTCTTGCTGTGTTAAATGAAGTGTTATTGCCAAAGATATTGTAAAATAAAATCATCAACTTTAGAAAAAAATGTGTTACCTTTTTTTTAATTAAATTTTACAGTGCATTCTACCAAAAACACATTCACATTATGTGAATGATTGATTCAACGAATATTCCTGTTTAATATATTCTTATAAAACAAAAGTGACTTAACTATTCACTTATTGGCTGAGTTTACCTACAAAAACCAATTTTTTAACTGTCCGGTACTAAGGGAATTCCTTGTGTCCGGTACTAGGGGACAAGCAATCCTCAAAATTACGTTATTTTATACTAACACCGTTAAGAAAATAAAAACAACTTTTACAGTCTTGGAATTATAGTTAAACCCTCTCTTTAATGCAAGTTAAAATAAACACGTAAGCTCAAAACTATAGTAGTAATCGCACTTTGAAATTTAAACGATACCACGTCTTCTCGATAAAAAAAACAATTTAGTGCTCTCATCGAGGTCATTCGCGTTATTGACAAGCCGAGCTCTCTGATTCTTTATTATTACGTTCTTCCGCGACTTTTTTGACAATTTTTTAATCCGATGATTTGTCATTTGTTGAAGAATTAGAAGTGTCCGGCGTTAGGGGACTTCCCCCTACTGTCCGATTTCGCGTGGAACGCCCCATATATACATACATGATGATGTATACATCATGTATTATACGCACCCATCCCTGCTACCATAAGAGGAAAAAATGGCGCTAATACATGTAATTGCGTCCACGAGAGGGGGGGATTAAAATGTCCAAAAAATTAGTCTACGTAGTTCATGGACGTACCCTAAATCAACCGGCGTACGGCGGCGTGTCGATTATAATTCTGCATTAGATATATTATGTGACATTAAGATATACAATAATATATACATAAGTAAGACTCCGTCAGAAAATATGCGATTTGCATGGGGTCTTTGGATTAGGCTGTAATTTGTTGAAACTGTGGTATTGGATTCTAAAAACTAGTGTGCCAAAAATTCTTTTAAAATTTTGAAATTTGTTGAAGTTACGCCAGTTTGAATTTTTTTGTTATAATTTTTTTTAATCTTAATATTTCCGAAAGTTAATAATAATAATAAACATAAATTTGTCATAAAAAAAAGTTTTTGTAAGTAGGACCAGAGTTATCTACACAGAAAGAAAGTAATTGGCTGCAGCAGTAAACAAATGTTTGCTGTGAAATCTCTGAAAATTAGCTACTACAGCTAAAAAGTTCGCAGTGGCAGCGAACATGTTCGCTGTGACAGCAAACATCAGTAAAAATTTATGCGAGTTTGCTGTCATAGCGAACTTGTTTGATCTCACAGCGAACTTTTTCGCTGTCCTTATTTCTATACGAACAAAGTTTGCTGTGGTATAATTCAAAAGGAAGTTTAAAAAAATATACTCTCAAGCTTGCGTGGCTGTGCGGTTAGTGTATTCGACTTGCGTCCTCGAGGTCTAGGGTTCGATCCCCTGTGCGTGCGATATTTTTCCGTCTTAGTTCTAAGTGTTTAGTGTATAATTCTCAACTGTGTTACATAAAATATAAATTTAAATAATTATAAACAATAATAATAATAATTTAGTAATTAATTTAAATAAATAAGATTGTCTAAATTAATGAGAAAAATAAGAAATTTTTTTTAAAAACTTATTTCAATAAATGGAATTTTGCTAATTATTTACATTTTAATTGATACTCATAAAAGTTTATTTACTACAGAAATATTAATAATAATTATTAGTACTCAATAAATTACTCCCTCTTCTTTAATAATCAAATAACAAATTAATACAAGGTTCTAAAGGTAAATTTTGTTTTAGAGAACGCGTTACAGCATTTTCCAAATTTGTTAAATTTTACCTGCGAATCAGTAATTAGGCGGTGTTCTGCCAGTGATATTTCAGTACTGACTTAGTACTGACTGCCGGTAAAAAATCAGCACTGGACAGCGTTACCAGCCAGGGATTTCTCAGTACTGATTTAGTACTGGAGTCAGTACTGCTATACTGCCAGTCAGTACTGGGTCAGTACAATGCCAGTATTACATTTCTACTTGAGTTTTGTAGCAGACAAAGCTAATCGTGTCGTTTGCTGGAGTATTGTCAGTGTATATAGATTTAGCCGTGTCGGTTAGTTGTTAGGAATATTATTAGGGTACTAGGTTCGAATCCCGTGAAGCGAGTTGCGAATTTTAATGGCGATAAAATTGTGTATTCTGTGTAGTTGGGTGTGTATAGGCGTCAAGTTATCAAATTAAGTGAAATACTATCAAAAAAGTAGTGTCTAGAAATTATTTTTTTTGTTTTTAACATTTTTTAAAAGTTCACGAATTTTTCGTCAACTTTGACGAAAAGTTCAGAAACCGTACTACGTTTCTAGTGAAGGAGTTGATGAAATTTTGATGAACTGTGTTTATAGATTTTGAAGAATTTTGTGTCCCATCCAAAAGTGATATACTAGTTCACGAGAGATTCGTGAACTTTTTTTTTCCGTGTAGGGAACGTCCATGAACTACGTAGACTAATGTTTTGGACATTTTAATCCCCCCTCTCGTGGACGCAATTACATGTATTAGCGCCATTTTTTCCTCTTATGGTAGCAGGGATGAGTGCGTATAATACATGATGTATACATCATCATGTATGTATATATATATATATATATATATATATATATATGGGGCGTGCTACGCGAAATCGGACAGTATTTGATTTTTGCATCTCAGATTTTTTTTATGACAAATTTATGGTTATTATTATTATTATTAACTTTCGAAAATATTAAGATTAAAAAAAATTATAACAAAAAAATTCAAAATGGCGTAACTTCAACAAATTTCAAAATTAAAAAAAAATTTTTGGTACACTAGTTTTTAGTATCCAATACTACAAAGTAAGAGAGAGGAGACGAATAATTTAAATTGTCTGACTCTCTTACTCTTATGTATTGCCATAACGACCTGCAGGCAGGCAGCCGAGCTGTGACCGTTCCATAATAGACCAGCTTTTACCTTGAAACATGAAATATGCTCACTTTTGGGTACATTATAAATAAATCGTATGTAAGCATTCAAAGATCTCTCCAGTTTAGAATTTAAGTCATCCGTAATATCATCATAAACTGGACAACAATAGTCAAAAATGGGAGAATGAGTTATTTGACAAGTAGAAGACGAGTTTCAGTTGGGAGTGGGTCCTTGCTTCTATTAAGTTGCTGTAATATCATGTATGTATTACGAGTAATGTTACCAACATGTTCCTTCTATGATAGATTAGAGTTTAACATTAATCCTAAATCCTTAACTGTTTCTTTAAAAACAATACGATTCTCTCCTACTATAAGAGGGGGAAAAGTTACAGTTGAAGAATTAATAGATGGTTTTATAAGCATGGCATGAGTCTTATCAGAATTGAGACCAAGTCCATTCTCGCTTGTCCACTGTACAACATAATCGATATCAATTTGTATCTTTTGTAACAAGTCAGGGAGCAAAGACCATGGACCAGATAAATAAAACTTAAAATCATCGGCATACTTATGATATTTACAATATTTTAATCCATTCCCTAAGTCTAAGTTAAACAAATTAAAAAGTAACGATGAGAGTGAAGCACCTTGTGGAACACTGCATTTAACATTGTCCCACTCAGAGAAATTACCACACCCATCAACCACCCTCTGAAATCTAAAACTCAGATAAGACTCGAACCATTTACAAACTGATTTAGATAATTTAAAGGAATTCAACTTATTAATTAGCAAACTATGTTTCACAGAAGGAAATGCCTTGAAAAATCGAAAAACACTACGACAGTGACATGTTTTAAGTCCATAGCGAGTTTAATATCAGTTAAGAATTTTAATGAAGCAGTGCATGTACTGTGTTTAGAGCGAAAGCCCGATTGCAGAGGCTCTAATAAATCATTGGATGTTAAAAACTCTGTTAACTGTTTGCATACTATTTTTTCAAGAGGCTTAGACATATTACATACCAAGGAAATAAGTCTATAATCAGTAAGTGATTTTGGACTTTTAACTTTAGGTATTGGACGAACATCACTTATTTTCATATATCTGGAAATATTCCTGTTTGAAGGGAATAATTGTATATATGTATCAGAATAGGAAAGATGACTGGAAGAGTCAACCTAATCATCTCAACGGATATACAATTAGGGCCCATCGCCTTTGATTTAATAGAAGTAAGGGTATTAAGAATGATTTCTGGAGAGATATCGGAAAAAAGAATTTATTATCATCAAAAATATTAATATTATTCAGAGTAGCCACAAGATTGACTCTATCAATTTCCCTGACATTTTACTGACATAATAACGAATTTCCCTAACAAAACTAATTTGTTTTTTCAGAGCAAAGAAAATTTTTGTTTTTCTATAAATATCTAATATAATATATACAATAAATAATGTATATATATATATATATATTTATATATATATATATATATATATATATATATATATATATATATATATATTCATATATATTATAATAATATAAAGTATTTTTAATGAGATATGGTTTCAAACTATTTTAAAACTAACAAATGTACAAGTAAAAAATAGAACTTCATTCTTAAGAAAACTAGTACAATAATAATTAATAACATATACGTTTTTGGTTCGTTTATATCATTTTGTCTAATTTTGTGAATAATAAAATATTTAAACAAATTATATTCAAAAATTGACATAATAAAATTTCCTGACATTTCCCTGACAAATGAAAAGGTGCAAACTTATCAAAGGCAGAAGTTATATAAGAAGTAAGGTTAAAAACCTTACGGTTAATATCCGGTTCAGAGTATATGTCTGTCCAATTATATGTCAATAAGTGCGATATAAATTCTGCCTTAGGAATAGTTTTCAAATTACAAATAAAGTTAGAGTGATTATCAGGATGCTGTACGTTTTTCTTAAACTCAAACTGAAAACTGATCTCAATCAAATCATGACTCGACAGAAATGGTACCGAATGTTGATCATTAGATATCACCCTATCCAGATCACTGACAAACATTGCATCAATTCTAGTACTAGAGTTATCTAAATGATGAGTAGAGCTGTGAGGTACCATAAACATACCTACAGAATATACCATAGAGTTAAAGTATCTAGAAATAGAAGTAAGAATGTTTAAATCACAGTTAAAATCACCCATAATTATGACATTATTAAAAAGTTGAGTTGAAGAACAAACTTGATTTTCTAACTTACTTCCAAATGAAGCGTTTGGTGGTTTATAAACCACTCCTATTAATGCATTATCAAATTTATTTTGTACTTTAATAAACAAAAATTCAAGGGTTGGATATGGGTAAGAATTCCTGAAGTGGCCTCTTATTTTCTTTTGGTTAATAAAAATAAATAATACTTATATATTTTGATAGTCCATGATGTCACTAATAACATCTACAAACGATTTTTCAAATTATTCATTTTTGTAATTTTTATAAACAATTAAACTTTTTTGCACCGTTTTAGAAAAAATTCAATTTTTCGAAATTGGCTGAACCGATTTTAATGAAACTTGTATCGTTAGAAAGATTAAAAAATGTACTATCCAGAAAAAAATATAATATGAATAAAAAGTTTAATTTGTTTAAACAAATTATATTTTTAATTTTATTGTTAAAAATAAACAATGTTCGCAATCGATTTTGGTCACTTTTTTTAAAGCATCATAAAAAGGGACTTTTCATGATTCCATAGAAAAAATAAAAAACCGGAACTCTCTAAAAGTTTCAAAGTTCTATCATTTTTAGTCTCGCCGTGCGCGAGCTTTCTCAGTATCTAATGCTCACGGTACGACGTCACAGTGGGATTTTTTTACAAGTTACTGTTCAAAAATGTCTAGAGCTTACAATTTTTAACCGATTTGAGTTTTTTTAAATTGAAGAGAACTAAATTTTTTCAAATTTTCAATTGTTTATAATTATTTATTTCAGTCAAAGTTAACAAATTAACACAATTTTTAAAGAAAGTACGTTGAATATTTAATTCTATTACTGCAGATGATCAGAATCAATTGAAAATCATGTAAAATATGTCCTCTAGACGAAAAATAAAGAATACATATTTTTTTATTTGTTCTAAACAATATTAGTTAACAAATAGTTATCTTGGGTTCCTCTGAACCAAAAAAATTATTAAAAAAAAATTATTTAAAAATATATGTATGTCCTTTTTTTGATAAGCAAATTACTTTAATTGTTATAAATAATATTAGTTAACAAATTGTTAATTTAGGTTTCTCACAACAACAAAATTTTTTTTTACATTTATCTTTTAATTTAGGTACATTTAAAGTACGTATGCCCTTTATGTTTAATAAATAAATTATTTTAATTGTTATAAACAATATTAGTTAACTAATTGTTAACTTTGGTTAAAGTACATATGTACGTTTTGTTTAATAAATAAATTATTTTAATTGTTATAAACAATATTAGTTAACTAATATTGTTTAGAACAAACGAAAAAAATTTATATTCTTTATTTTTCACCTAGAGAACATATTTTACATGATTTTCAATTGATTGTGGTCATCTGCAGAAATAGAATTAAATATTCAACGTACTTTTTTTAAAAATTGTGTAAATTTGTTAACTTTGACTGAAATAAATAATTATAAACAATTGAAAATTTGAAAAAATTTAGTTCTCTTCAATTTAAAAAAACTCAAATCGGTTAAAAATTGTAAGCTCTAGACATTTTTGAACAGTAACTTGTAAAAAAATCCCACTGTGACGTCGTACCGTGAGCATTAGATACTGAGAAAGCTCGCGCACGGCGAGACTAAAAATGATAGAACTTTGAAACTTTTAGAGAGTTCCGGTTTTTTATTTTTTCTATGGAATCATGAAAAGTCCCTTTTTATGATGCTATAAAAAAAGTGACCAAAATCGATTGCGAACATTGTTTATTTATTACAATAAAAATTAAAAATATAATTTGTTTAAACAAATTAAACTTTTTATTCATATTATATTTTTTTCTGGATAGTACATTTTTTAATCTTTCTAACGATACAAGTCTCATTAAAATCGGTTCAGACAATTTCGAAAAATTGAATTTTTTCTAAAACGGTGCAAAAAAGTTTAATTGTTTATAAAAATTACAAAAATGAATAATTTGAAAAACCGTTTGTAGATGTTATTAGTGACATCATGGACTATCAAAATATATAAGCATCATTTATTTTTATTAACCAAAAGAAAATAAGAGGCCACTTCAGGAATTCTTACCCATATGACTCCTCTCAGCTCACCGACCCCAGAGAAAATTCAAGACATTTATTTACATATATGCACACACCTCCACCCCTGCACCTGCTTCTGTCTCTACAGAAAAGGACATAATTGTCCAATTGTGCTAAATTACTCGACATATTTGTCGTCAACCATGTATCGGAAACGGCAATTATATGGTAAGAGCTTTCATTGAAAAAGTTCATGAACTCCAAAAAGTGAGAATAAATGGATTGAGTATTAACGTGACATATATTTAAAGTGTCCATTGTTGATAAAAATAAGAAAGATGGAAAATAGATTTATCCGAGAAAGAAAAAATGTTATATAAAGAAGAGAGCAAACGAGTTTACAATTGACATAATAAACAATAAAAATTTCCAAAATGTAATCAACATTCACCAAAAAATAATCAAATAGTTTAAGTAAAAATATACTTTGTGATAAACAAAAACTTGCTGAAAATAAAAAATGTACGAAAAAATAGATGTAAAAATAAACGCAATAATTGCTATTTTAAAGATTCAACATCAAGAAGAGAAGAGAGCAGCATCCAACAACCACTATCCTCCTTCCTGCAGAATATTTTTCCTTCCGCTAACCACAAGTATTTGATTTTGTCATTCTTTTTGAGTGTGCGAGCGGCAGTGTAAATTCGGCGGTTAAGTGGAGTGAGTGTTTCATGTAGGTAAATAGTAAACTTCTCTTTGTCTGTCCAGACAAGATTAACAGTGGTAAAGCTTTTAAACTTCTTACTTTGCTTTATGGAACCCGTCTCTCTTTTTGACTCAACAGTTTAACCTTTACCAATGACTGAGGTTGTGACACACTACTACTTGATGGAAAATGAATTCGAAAAATGTTTACAATATCATTCTGAGAACATCCTACTTTTAATCCTTCGGCAACCGAACAAAAGACTTTTCTTAAATCTTTAACAGCCTTAAAAGGAAGACCGTGTACATCAAGGGATGAAAGAAGGGAGCATTGTTCTTGTTGATTTAAATTTTTTTCTAGTAGAGCAACCTGACTACGAAGATTGACGTTTGCAACCGACACAGAATCGAGAGAATCAGACTGAGAAGAAGATTCAACCTCCAGTAAACCAATTCTTCTTGTGTTATCATCGATATCAGATTTCAGACAGGCAATAGTAGAGTTGAGCTCTGCATGAAATTGACTCTGCCTAGCTTCAAAATTTTTAAACTTTTAGTTCTAGAAACCATTAAATCGCATAATGTACATTGAGGCATGGCACTTTGCATAGAAACTAACCACAGTCACAAAAAAATTGATTATAAATTAATCACTGGCAAGAAAAAAGCCAAATCTATGAATATAGTATTCGATAACAGTCAAGAAGTATTGAATACAATATTAAATATTTCTAGAACACTTTCGAACTTGTTATACTATAATAAAATAGACAGATTGTAAACAACGTCTATTTCAATCTACCGGTAAAACAGGTTCAATCAATTTTTTTGACTCCCGCGATGGGAATTTCCCCTTAATGATAACTTTAAACATTGTTAAAAACTTGCCATTATAGAAAAAAAATTGTCATTTTCTTTCCTTCAAAAATAATATATAATCTTATAATAATAATAGAATAAGTTCCTGAAGTGAGCTTCGGATTTTCCAAAGTTTGAAATTTGAATAACCAACTTTATAAAAATAAAGTACTAATAGAGACACAAACAACCACCAAGTTTTATTTACAAATATTCATTTGTTTATCTTTTATAAACAATTTAATTTTTATGTAAATTTTTTTTTAAACTTTTATATCTTGGGAATGATTTGTCGGATTTTAATGGAAATTTTTGCACATAATTCAAAAATATTGGAACTTTTAAAAAAAATTTATTTCATTGTTGAAAAATATTATTTGTTGTAAAAAATTATTGTTATTATTAAACAAATGAATAATTAATTGTGTTCCGGACCTTTTTCATAAAATTTTTTTTAAAGATCTTTAAACTATATAAATTAAGGTTTAATATCTGAAATAAAAAGTTGGTAGATCGAAATAGTTTATTAACTACGAATTTTTTTGTGAGCGCGGTCGCGGCGCGACGTTGTGCTCCGCATAAACTCGTTGCGTTTCGGGGTATTCATGGACAGCGCGCAACGAATTTATGCGGAGCACAACGTCACCTCACAAAAAAAATTCGCGGGACCTACGCCTATCAATGCTGTGAACTGGGGTTCGAGTCCTCACAGATGTACAGTGCATTCGTTCACGCAGCTTATTTTTTCAGATCAAAATTAATTTAAAAAAAAATTTTGATAATTACTTATCGACAACCATATCGAAGTAATTATCATATGTAACACCTAACTCTAAACCAAAGAGTTCAAATGACATCTAATAGATGTCACTATCTGCTAATATAGTCGAAATCTTCATATTTGTTTTTAACTATTTGAATTTGAAACTAATATTTATTGAATATTTTGGATATAATAAAGACTTGAAGATAAATAATTTTTAATAAACAATTAATTTTTTTCTGTATTTTTACTTAAAAAATTAAAAACATAACCTCAAATTTTTTGGTTCTTAGGTACCTTTCTTCGGAGCGTGACACATATAGAGCATTTCCACGCCAAGTGATCATAAAGGAGCATTCAGACCTCTGCAGACTGCCTGCCTGTGCAGCCAGAAGATTGTTCACACCTCACTTTTCCCGTTGAAAAATGCGGGAAGATTTGAATTTTAATAGATATTTAAATCTTCCCTCATTTTTCAACGAGAAAAGTGAGGTGTGAACAATCTTCTGGCTGCACAGGCAGGCAGTCTGCAGAGGTCTGAATGCTCCTTAAGAATTTTGGATGATTTTAGAAATTTTAAAAAAAACTTCCTGAATTTGTTCCTTTATATGCATAGAATAAAAATGTATAAAAGTTTTTTCAAAATTTTCAGAATTTTTTGAGTTTTCTCTTACTCAAAATTTTGATCGATTTTTCAAAAAAGGCACATAACTTTTTTTCTTATTGACCGATTAAAATTATTTTTTTGCAAAATACTCATAATAAGAAGTACTTTTAAGAAAAAAATAAAAGGAAAAAAAATTTTTTTGCCCCAAAAAAATTGTTTTTTAATTTTTTGAATTCAAATTTTGAAAAAATATACCTTCGATTTGAAAATTTTTTTGTATACATTGTCTATAATGTAGAAAATACTTCCTGTAAATTTAAATATGGGACAGCAATAACTTTACGAGAAAAAAAATAAATTGTCCAGCGCGGCGTGCCGATACAATTCTTTACCAAAAAGCTATTTCTTTTTGTGAAATCATCGTTATTAAAATCTCTATCGATATCTCGAGCACTATTTTAGAATTTTTGTTATTAAATATTTTTTAAATAACAATAAGTTTTAAAAAAATCGTAAAATATATTGTTGACATAATTATTAATTATAAAAATTAATCAAAAAACCTGTTAAAAAATTACAAATAATCAATTTAACATTGTTTGAACAATTAATTATTGTTATCTTAAAAAAATTCTCAAATTGTGAAATTTTTTATGTGTAATAGTTGTACTGATGATAAAAAAATTATTTGAAAACCTCCACCGAATAGGCTTAAACACATTTTGACATAAATACAATGGTAATGAAAATATGTGCACTTATTATAGAATTTTGAGCCTAAATGAATGAAATCGTGTAATTGAATAAATAGGGAATATACGATTTATGGCAATACAAAGTTGAAAATTGTAAGCATTTTTAAATGTGCCATTGATCGTTATTCCGTGGAGATCTTCATTTATTGAAACATTGTTTAAGCAATTAATTGATGCTATTTTTTTCATAAACTGTACTTAAGGTTAGACATTTATATTTTTTCCATATTATGCAATTTTTTATAAATCATCTATTGATAACAAAAAAAGGATTAATTTTAAAACTGTTTATACAATGGACTATTGTCAGTTTTCATCAATTGAAAAGCTAGAGATAAAAATTGTTTAAACAATGGTTTAATAATTAATTTTTAGTTTCTCCTTATAGTTGAATATTTTAATCACAAAAAATGCATTATCTTTCCGATAGCTGACGTACCTTTTCGCTTAGATACAGTATCCCATTGTTGGATGTGTTAACCAATTTATTAGATCTCACTACAGAGTCCAACAAATTGGATACAGCAGACAACTCTTTTTATGAGTGTATAACTATTACATATACAAAATTTCACAATTTGAGAATTTTTCTTTAGATAACAATAATTAATTGTTCAAACAATGTTAAATTGATTATTTGCAATCTTTTAACAGGTTTTTTAATTAATTTTTATAATTAATAATTATGTAAACAATATATTTTACTATTTTATTAAATTTTTAAAACTTATTATTATTTAAAAAATATAATTAATAACAAAAATTCAAAAATAGGGCTCGAGATATCGATAGAGAATTTAATAACGATGATTTCACAAAAAGAAAAAGCGTTTTGGTAAAGAATTGTTACCTGTAGAGTAATTTGAAAGAAAACATGCGCCGCCATAAGTGAATACTGCAAAAGTCTCGGCACGCCGCGCTGGACATTTTATTTTTTTTTCTCGTAAAGTTATCGAAGGTTTTTCTTCAAAATTTGAATTCAAAAAATTAAAAAAAAATTTTTTTCCTTTTATTTTTTTCTGAAAAGTACTTCTTATTATGAGTATTTTGCAAAAAAAAATCATTTTAATCGGTCAATATGAAAAAAAGTTATGTGCCTTTTTTGAAAAATCGACAAAAATTTTGAGTAAGAGAAAACTCAAAAAATTCTGAAAATTTTGAAAAAACTTTTATACATTTTTATTCTATGCATATAAAGGAACAAATTCTGGAAGTTTTTTTAAAATTTCTAAAATCATCCAAAATTCTTATGATCACTTGGCGTGGAAATGCTCATATATAAAAATTTGATGATTACACTTTTAAAAAATTTCAAAAAATGAAAAACTTCTTTACTTTTTATTTAAAAAAAGATGAAAAGGGAATAAATCACAAAAAAGTGGGTAAAAGTGACAGATCAACAAAAAAGATAAAAAAAGTGTTGAAAATGAAAAGGAGATTATCTGTGATGCCTGCGATTGTTATTGAAATTGTAATTATAATTAATTAAATTTGAAAGTTATTTATAATTTTTAGGATTAGAAAATAAATAAATACTCACAAAATCTTGACGGATATCGGAGAAGTCTTTTCCATATTTATCAAGAGCTTCTTCGAAAAGATTTGCCTCCGAAGCACTCCATTCTTCCATTTCATCTCTACATAAAACCGGCCCCGAGCTTGGCACTAAAGATGACATGGCTTTTGCAACATCATAATTATGTCGATGAAGTGTGTCCATTGCATGAAACTATATGAGACAGATAATATTTTAATATTTTCTTTTCTACGAAAAGTTAATTTTTTTATTTAAATTACAAATATTAATTGATTATTATAACAACTATGATAAAAAGATAATGTCTTTGCTTACTAATGTGATATCCCTGGATGCTGCTGCAGCTGACATGTGCAAAGAGGGTTGTTTTACTGAAGAAGAACAGTCTAGAGCTCTAGCGAAGGTACCTACTGATCGACTGACAACAAGAAACTGATCAATTTGACGATCCGTTAATGAATGACGTGGAGTCCAAATTAAAGTTTCTAAATCCTGTAGTCTACGAGGATCAACTTCTTTTTCTGCAGGTGTAAGTGATACCGGAGCGATTCCGTCTGCTTGATATCTACTACCCACTCGAATTTCACCTTTAAAGAGCATTCTTTTATAAATTAAGACCAGAGAGACTTGGACAATTAATTCAGAAAAAGTTTGTTATTAACGATCTATGAAGTCAAATGTGAATGAATAGTTTGTCGATCGATTTCATCCCCTAACTTGAAATGTCATTTTTTTGTAATGAAATTTGTATACCTATTATGGCTCCTATGTCTGGCAAAAAATGTCACATTTATGGAAAATAGATGTTAACGTTTTGATAACTTTTTGAGTTCTCATAAAGATAACAAATAGATAGCTTATTAAAGTTATTAAATCAGCAACTACAAATTACAGAATAAATTATAAGAAAAGCTTTTGCTTTGATTTAAGATTCATGTTTATAATTTATTTGAATACAATAATACAATTTTTATGAATTATTTTATATATTTAAAATAATTATTATAATGACCTCAAATAATTATAAAAATGAATCTTAAATCAAAGCAAAAGCTTTTCTTAAAATTTATTCTATAGTTTTTTGTCGCGTAAGGTCCCTTTCAATGAAAAGCATCACGTAAAATGAATAGGGGAGACTGCGGTAAACCCGCGCATAGGTTAAACCCGCTCACTAGCGATTTGACGCAATAAACTCAACTTAAGATGAAGATATTTGTACTGTGAATAGTACTTAACATACAACTAATGTTAACGAACTTTCGTTTAGTTCCATGAATTCGTCATAGAATCTGAGGCGGTCAATTGTTTTTAGAAGTGCAAAAAAAGAAAAATGATCTTCGGATTTTTAAGTTTTTCTATTATTATTTTTGAGACTTAATTTATTCGCCAATTTTTTTTTCATGCTATTGAATGTCCTTCTTCGAAATATATATGTAGTTTTGTTTGATTGCAAAAAGATTTATTTAAATTTATATTAAATGTATTTATATTTATATTTATTGTTTATAGAACGAAATGTGAGAAATACATTCGGGGTAAAGTCGCTCACAAGAAGTTGGGGTAAAGCCGCTCACTTATTAAATTTGTGTAGGAAGCCGAATCAGTATAAACAGTATTTCTTTTTTTTGTCAATCTTAAAATTTGAAATATTAAAAATATTTATTAAAAGATAAATAATATTCATTTTCTAACAATATTATTGAATTATTGGGTAATTAGTTGAATATTTAACATTTTGAATGTCCCGCATTTCACGATTTGTGACGATTTTTTTCAATAGATGGCGCTGAACTATCAATGTTTGTTGGCAACTTTGAGCGGAATCATGTCCATATCAGTCATTATTAGTGATTATTAGTTTATAACGGTTATAACAAACAACGCAAACAAATAATCAAAATTTGTCGCTGTCTTTTTCGGCTCAAAAAAAACATAAATCTAAATTTGTTGTCTTCGTTTAGTTCACGTTTTATAATTGTTTATTTTTAAATTTAAAATTTCGAATTTCATTTGTTATATTTTATCAATAATAAAATCTATAACTTGTTACATCAAAAATTGTAACTATATTTTAATTTTCTCTTAATAAAATATTATTTAAATTCACAGTTGCAATTCATGAAACCTATACTTATTATTTAATAAACCAATATATATATATATATATATATATATATATATATATATATATATATATATATATATATATATATATATATATATATATATATATAAAATAAAATAAAACTGTCGGGATTACCTTAAATTCTTTAAAAAATCAAGTGATCGGGTTTACCCCGAGGGGTGAGCGGGTTTACCCTGGAAAATTGTGATTTTGAAATTTGGTATATGTGTATTAAAAATTTTCCCTAAGTAAAACTAAGAAAGATAAATCAAAAATTCTTTTTTATTTTGTTAGTAGAAATCATAAGCTTTCAAACTATATAAATTAACTTGGATTTAGAAAATAATTTCCTAGGTTTTTATCGTTCTGAAAAAAAGTGAGCGGGTTTACCCCAGTCTCCCCTACTTTTTAAAATCCATGAAAGGGGGAAAGTAGTCGACAATTTCGAACAATTTATTTTTTATTGATAATTAATTCTATCACATATAACAATTAAAAAATCGTACGTATACATAGAATTATTTAAATACTTAAACTTCAACAAAATAAACTTTTTTCCATATGTTAAATGTGAGGTTTTAAATATGAGCATTTAGATTTAAAATTATAATATATAATATAAATGGTATTTTAGTAATACTGTTAATACCTATATTATTAGGTTTAGATTTTTACTGGATCTGACTGAGTCATCATTTTAAGATAAACTTATTTTTTTACTCAGAAAAAATTAAAAAGTTTTAAAAACTTAGTAAAAGTAATTAATATGTTTTTTGCGACCTCTTTTTAATAAATAGATCCATTAATACCGTTGGAAGAAAAACATTTGTAAAAATCTATCACATGCAGACGTGTATCCAAGCGATGAGAAGCCAAGCCATTTGTGCAATAAACGCATTTATGCTGCAGAGGTTATAAACGCGGACAGAAATTAATTTATGGCGCGTTTTTTGACTCGTTATTTTTTGTATTTTTGTTAACTATTTGCATATATAATTAAATCAACTGAGAATAGTTGAAAAATATTATCATGACATTATTAACAAACAGTAATTATAGAATGTTACCTTTTCTATTACAATTTTATTATGCAAAAATGTCAACTTTAACATGTTATCTTACAGATAACCTTAAATTGTTGACAATTTGTAAATATATTTATAATAGGCTGTTTCTATTTCAATTCATGCAGGGCGAATAGGTTGAAAATTCTAAATCAAGTTTAATGTGATTTTTCTTGTTTTTTAGGACAAATAAAGATTTACGTATTTTTTGGTTTTGCGAAAAAAAATTTTTTGCAGAGTTATGAGTATTTGAAAATTTTAAGGCACATAGAGATTTTAGAGCTAAACAGCTAAAAAATTATTTTTAAATCCTTCTAGTTTTTACAAAAATTAATATTTTTTAATCCTGTTACTTGATTTTAGTAGTGTTTTTGATACTCTTTCTTTACAAACTTGAAAATTTGAAAAATTTTGAAAATTAACAAAATGGCGGCCATTTTTTAAAAAATTAAAAAAGTCAATTTTCTCCAAAACATCATTTTTTAATTTTTTGCAAATTTTTTTGTAGATTCCAGATGGAAAAAGAAACTTTTTCCAAAAGGTCTCATGTTCGCTAAAACTTTCTGGAAGTCGCTATAATTTTTTTTACAAAATAAAAAAACTTATTATTTTGAGTAATGTGTCGACATATATATTTTTCATGTATACAAGGGTGTTCATCTTTTTTAATAGTGCTTTTGAGTCTTTTTCTTTTCAAAATTGCAAATTTACAAAATTTACAAAATGGTGGCCGTTTTTAAAAAAATATAAGATCTCAATTTTCTCCAAAACATTATTTTTTATTTAACATTTATCCCAGAATTTTTCACGAAACAATTGTCAACTCATTAGTAAGATCCTTCACTAAACGTGAAGCGGAAACCTACAATATCGAACAAGTTTCAAATTCTAGAAGAAGTAACGATTTTTAAACCTAGACGTCACCGTCATTTTTTATGTTTCTGGAAATTTTGTTGTGGTTTCTAGATAAGAAAAAATAACCCTTTCAAAAAAGGTGACTTTTTCTTAGTAAAGTTGATAAATTTCAAAAATTAACTAAATGCCAGCCACTTTAAAAATTTTTTTAAAATAACTATAGTTATTGGGAAAGGCTTTCTGAAGTGTACCGATGGTTTTTAAGCCTGTTCTTAATGAGATAATTAAATTTTCTTTATAACATTTTATTCTAGGTAGAATTTGAAAGTATTACAAAAAAAATTTTTAGGGCCCGCATTTTATTTACAAATTACAGCTATTTTTGTTACGCGCTATAAAAAAACATGGCTCGTGCAGTTTCGCGGGCGGTCGCACTGACGCGATATATTCGTTGAATTGCTTTCAATTTGTTAGTTGGGGGTCATTTATAAAGCATTTAATACATAATTTCAAAAATTTAAATTAAAATTAATTGCAAAATGGCGGATCCAATATGGCGAATAATATAGCGCTTAACAAAAATATAGCTTTATTTTGTAAATAAACTACGGGCCCTAAAAATTTTTTTTTGATAATAGTTCTAAATTTTAGGTAGAATAAAGTGATGTAAAGAAAATTTAATTATCTCATTAAGAACATGCTTAAATTTTCATTTGTCTATAAATTTTTTTTATTATTTAAACAAATTATATGATAATTTAAAACTGAAATTGGAGTTTCAGAAAGAAAGAATTTTTAAATAAGTGGTTAAAATTATATCAAATTCTGTCGATTAGTTTTGGAGTAATTCATTTTTTTGGAAGAATGTGTTAAAAATTAAATTGTTAATAACTTTTTTAAAAACAATTTTTTTCAAAAAATATTTTCAGGTGTTGTTTTTATCATTATTTACTTTTAAAATATAATGTTTGAATGAAATTAAAATACCTTTCGAAAATCATGAGTACTTCTCAGAAAGCTTTACCCTATTTTAAAAAAATTAAAAATTTTTAAAGTGGCTGGCATTTAGTTAATTTTTGAAATTTATCAACTTTACTAAGAAAAAGTCACCTTTTTTGAAAGGGTTATTTTTTCTTATCTAGAAACCACAACAAAATTTCCAGAAAAATAAAAAATAATGTTTTGGAGAAAATTGAGATCTTATATTTTTTTAAAAACGGCCGCCATTTTGTAAATTTTTGAAATTTGCAATTTTGAAAAGAAAAAGAGTCATAAGCACTATTAAAAAAGATGAACACCCTTGTATACACACGGAGAGACTTTTAGTTACAAAAATTACTTTATTGTATTTCGATATTTCTAATAAAACGTAAGAATTTAGGGATAATCGAGGTACGATGATGATAGTTCTTATTATAATAATAAGTAGTGTTATTTTTTATCTACTATTGTAATTTTTAGGGAACAGAAGTTAGTATAAAAGTTTAGAAAGAATATCATTTGATGTTAAGACAATTGCAAATACAAGAATATGGAACATATTTATAATACATTCTGATATTTTTATTTGTAAACCCACTATTTTGAAAACTATTAAATGTAAAAAAATTTTAGATACTGTATTATTTTTAATATTAACACGCTCTGAAATGGTAAGCAGTTTGAATTTTTACAAAATTTTATTAGAATATTTTCACGAAGGTTTCCGAACAGTTCCGTCCACAACCGAAGACAGTTAATGTTAGGCGAACACTCAGCAAACAACCCAGCGTCATCATCGTCTTGAAAGTATTTTGTTAAAAACGTTTCAAAAGTTATTAGTGATTAAACAATTGAATTGTGTAATAATATTATGATAAATCATATATTAATTTATATACATATGTATTATATAAGTATACACGTGCCTAGTAACGCATTTTGTATACCCCTACATATACCTTCACTTTTAGTATAAAGCTTTAGAAAAGATTCAAAAAACTTTAAGACTTATTACCAAAAGTGACGTTGACTATGTCTTTTCATAATCTTTATTAGAATTCTTCTAACTATACCTCGATTATCCCTAAATTCTTACGTTTTATTAGAAATATAAAAATACGATAAAATAATTTTTCTAACTAAAAGTCTCTCCGTGCATGAAAAATATATATGTCGACACATTACTCAAAATAATGAGTTTTTTTATTTTCTGAAAAAAATTATAGCGATTTCCAGAAAGTTTTAGCGAACATGGCCGCCATTTTATTAATTTTCAAAATTTTTCAAATTTTCAAGTTTGTAAAGAAAGAGTATCAAAAACACTACTAAAATCAAGTAACAGAATTAAAAAATATTAATTTTTGTAAAAACTAGAAGGATTTAAAAATAATTTTTCAGCTGTTTAGCTCTAAAATCACTATGTGCCTTAAAATTTTCAAATACTCATAACTCTGCAAAAAAATTTTTTTTCGCAAAACCAAAAAATACTTATCTCTTTATTTGTCCTAAAAAACAAGAAAAATCACATTAAACTTGATTTAGAATTTTCAACCTATTCGCCCTGTATGAATTGAAATAAAAACAGCCAATAACATTTTGTTGAAGTGTGTAATGCCTCAAATTATTAACAAAATTTTGATTACAACATTTGAAATTTCCAAAGATATCTTCTTTAGTATTCAAATTCGTTAAGCTAACAATTTCTGTTACCAAAAAGTTTACTTGAAAACGGTAACTTAAAGTTCCTAAATTGATAAGTGTGCCGCCTGGGAACTTTCTCCCTCAGTGGAGTTGGAGCGCATTTTTAATCCTCCATCCCTCGTATGGTGAGAAGTTTCCTCACCCAGTTTCTTTTTTTATTTATAACTTTTAAAATACAAAAAATTATAATTTCATATTCTCAGTACCTTTCACAAAACTCTTCTTCTTTATTTTAAAACAATTTTTGTGTTTTTGTTTATTTTAATTTTTTTGTAATTGAATTTTTAAGCAGCAAATGTCAAGAATTTTTTACA
The DNA here is from genome assembly GCA_032873175.1 of Leptopilina drosophilae. Classification (NCBI taxonomy): domain Eukaryota; kingdom Metazoa; phylum Arthropoda; class Insecta; order Hymenoptera; family Figitidae; genus Leptopilina; species Leptopilina drosophilae. The sequence continues at coordinate 17,980,694 of CM065484.1, read as the reverse complement.
CAAAGTGAGAAAAATTGTTACCGCGCGACTGACCGCATATACACTGCAAAAATAAGTATCTTATTTGGTATCTTAACATAAGATGTAAGATGGAAAAATGGTATCTTAAATCTTAAAATAAGATGTTTTCGAAAGTATCTTACAGATTTTTAAGATACTTTATACGTCTTAGATATTTTTTCTATCTTAAAAAAGTAAGATACTTCTGTAAGTTTTTTAAAGTATCTTAAATTAAGATGTTTCTGTCTCAATAAGATATTTACCTATAAGTTTCTTGTGAATTGTAAGATGCGAAAAAAATTTAAGTTACTAAAACCTAAGATGCATAAAATATCTTACATATAAGCCCATAGTTGACCTCAAAACTTTTTCCTCAAAAAATATGTTGGAAAATGTGTACGAAGATACTTTAAACATCTTAAATTAAGATATTTTTAGTGACTAAAAAGTGACTACAATAACATCTTAGAAATGACTACCAAAACATCTTAATTAAGATACTTCTTTTTGCAGTATACTCGATTTCATTTATCATTAAATTTTTATTTAAATAATTAACAGAAAATGAAAGTTAATTTTACTTGCAATAAGTTGTTTGGAAATTATAAAGAACATTACAAAAAAAATTTGGCATTTTATAACAATTTTGGATTACTTTACGACGGGTGAGAAGTTTCCTCACCTGCAAAGGATCGCGTTACAAAAAAAGATGCGACGGATGGAGGGTTAAAAAAATTCGTTATCTACATTGCAAATTGAAAATACCAAATTTTTTTTTTGGGTCTTCAAGAAGACGTTTTTGAATTTAACACACTTATAGTTAGTGTAAAAATGAAGGCTAATTTCGTTAACCAGACATTTTCGCCAAAAACTACGGTAGTTTCAAAATTTCGAAAATTCAATTTTTTTTAATTTCAGAATTTTTAATTTTATATTATTTTTGATTAAGATAATACAAACAACTTTCCTCTAGAACATTACTTGATAAAAACTCATTTTTCAAAGTTATAGTTTATTAAATGGTCAAAAAACTAAAAAAAATCCCAAAATAACACTAAAAATCGAATTTATTTAAAGGAATAAAAGTTAGTCAATTGATTTTAACCTATTTTCACTCTAATATACTTGAAAAACATACTTATACACAAACAAGTCGTAATTTCCAGAAAAATCACTCTCTATATATATTTTTTGTGAGCTTTTTTGACAAAAAATCAATATTCCGTCTCCATTATCTCCGACATTTTTGCATATGCAATTTTGTCATCAAAGACTTTTTTTCGCCGTTTTGCATCAGCTACAACTTTGCTATTGACAACTTTTTGCCCACCCCTAAACTTTTCACACACCGTAACAGTACTTTTGAAAAATACAATTCAGTGATATCCCAAGTATAAATATCCGGAGTTATGACGGAGTTAAACACCGGCATGGTACTGACTCAGTACTGACTTTCGAAACCTGATCAGTACTGGGAATATACTGACCTAGGCGGAAAAGTCGGACGAATGTCGGAGTTTACAACCGGCTGGGATCCGCGCCAGTACAGACCGCAAGTACCGACGGTCTGTACCGATTCGGATCTGAAAACGCAACCGGCGCGGTACAGATTATGCTCCGACTGTCGGAACCGTCTTCCCACTATCGTCAGTTCGGGCTCGGTACTGGATTTCTTCCGCCCGCGGATCTTATTCTTCTGCGGCGTCGGAATAATGACGGATATGTTAAGTCCGTACTGGCTCGGTGCTGGGCCGGATCCGACTGCGGATCTTGTCATTTATTGTCACATCATAAATCACATTATGAATTTATTTTTAATAAATGTGTCATAACTAAATAACTATTACAATAATTAATTTAATTATTTTAGAAAATAATGATTAATTAATAAATAAATTTAATCAATATATTAAGTAATTATTTATTGAGACTTTTTTTCAAATTAAACAATTAAAAAATTTGTCTTACACTTTTACTTTATAATTATTATAAATAAATTTAAATTATTAATATAAATTTATTGTTATTGAGATATTATTAATTAGTATTAATATTATTGAGAATTAATGATAAATTATTAATATTAATATTTATGTTAATTAATAATATCTCAATAATAATAAATTTATTACTTTTGAGATATTAATTAAAATTATTAATATTATTATGTTCAATATTGTTATATTGAGAGTCTGCTACGTGCTTTCAAGTGAGTCGGTTGTGTTTTCGATCGCTCTGTGATTTCTCGTTTGTTTTGATGTTTGTCTTAACTAATATTCTAGAAACTGAATTGAAATAATTGGTTTTGTTTTTACATTGTGTTCTTGTGTAGTGAATTCATAAAGTAGAGGATTGACTTGTTCTGTTGATATGTTAATGTGCAATTCATTTTAACTTTGACTCAACGTTTACTCCGATATATTGTTCTTCGATAATGTTCTATTGTTGAATACTTTCTTTGGAGATGGAAGAGAAGGGATTTAGATTAATGCTGGAGGATTTTCGGGTCTCCTTGAGAGAGGATCTGTGCAGGGACACGAAGCACATCATTTCGGAGGAAGCTGCGCAAATAGTAAGCCTTGTAAAAGCAAATGCATCTGATATTGCTGAACTGCATCAAGAAAACGAAATCTTAAAAGGAGAAATAGTGAGACAAGCAAATATTATAGAAACCTTTATGAAAAGAAATAATGTGATAATATTTGGATTCAAGGACACTACTAACGAGACACAAGACGAACTTGTAAATAATGTGAAACAAATGTTAAATGCCCGTTTAGAAATACTTATTGAAGATTTTCACATTAATCAAATACGACGTTTGGGAAATTTTACAATTAATAAAAACAAACCGATTTTATTGTCTTTAACTTCAGGACTAATTAAAAATAATATTTTAAAATTACGTAGCAGACTAAAGGGCACAGATATTTTTATTAATGCTGACATGGGAAGAGAAATGCAGCTGACGCAGAAGAAACTTAGAGATGTGCAGAGAGAATTGAAAAGGTGTGAAATTCCAGCCATAATTAAAGGAAGTGGTCTGCTGGTTAACAAAAAATATTTTTCTATCCAGGAGATTGAAAACATAGGAATTGAGGAACTGATTACTGATACTACTGATACATCGGAAAAAGCAGGCTCAACTGTACAATCTGATAAGGTGGAGAAGCCAGAGGAGAAGAGGAAGAGAGGTCGCCCAACAGGTAGCTTAAGTAAATCAAAAGATAGACCAGCAAAAAAATCAAAGAAAATTGAAATGCCTAAGTCAATGTACGGATTTCTATCCCGAAACAATAAACATCTTGATATCAATACACCAGCTGCTGAGGATACGCTTACGAAACATGTAAACTGTGATGACTCAGCCGTTCAAGAATGACTCTGGACGGGGGAAGAAGAATCACAAGATCAGCCTGAACAGAGTGGAACCTTCGAAGCGGTAGGACAAACTACTCATACCTTGCGAAGTGGATCTAAAAAGCTAAGTATACTTTTCTGGAATGTCAACGGACTAAAAAACTTATATTTATTGGATGATTCTCAATTAGATGCTCTTTCAAAAAATGAAGTAATTTGCTTCGCGGAAACCTGGTATTCATCGTAAGAAATTAACTTACCTCAAACTTTGAATTCTTTTTTTATGTTTGTAAGTATTGCGGTTAAAGATAAAAGTAGGGGTCGCGCTAGTGGCGGATTAATTGTTTTGATAAAAAAGGACGTCTTTCAAGAAGTTAAATTAATTGATAAGTGCAATCTATGGCTGTTTGTACATATAAAATATGAGAAAAAGCAATTTAATATTGGAAACGTATATTGGCCTCCCGGGGTGGATGATGATTTCTGTGTAGATTCGTTGCAGGATTTTTTTGTTAATGTCTTGGAACCAAAATATGAAACTACAGAAACAATTATAGCTGGCGACTTCAATGCGAGATTGGGTTGCCTTAATAGCCTTGTGGGAGAAATTTTTGATGAAACAGAATTATGTGAAATGAGAAGTTCATTGGATAGTAAAATAACAAGGCGAGGTAGACAGCTCTGTCTTGCTATGGAGTCGCTAGGGTTTATTTTGTGCAATGGCCGCTCTCTTTCTGATTGTCCAGCCAATTACACATATATCTCTAAGTTAGGATGTAGCGTAACTGATTTGTTTTGGGTGAGTGTGGGATTGGTTGATTTCGTACACGATCTGACTGTGATGAGTGTGGCTGAGGTTTCGGACCATTTTTCAGTTTGTTTAGAACTATTTGATATGTTTTGTCTAAGTCATGAGTTGCCTGGCGTCGGACCACCGGCAGAAATTGTAAAGTGAGATGATTCAAAAACTGGTGAATATTGTCATGACTTATCGAAATCGCCATTGCTATATTATAATAGTGAAAGGGTGGAGTGTCTTTTTAACAATTTAAAGATCGCAATTATGGATAGTGCAAGGAAATTAGGTATGTTAACTGTAAAATGTTCAACTAAGATTAAACCGAATATCTCCCTCAGAGCGAAAAAACCTTGGTTTAATACTATGTGCATTAAAGCTAAGCGTGAAGTAAGGGATAATTACAAAAGATATAAAAGAGATAGGCAAAACACAACACTATTGGTGAACTATATCGCGACCCGGGATGCATGTAAATTAATTATTGCGCAGGCTAAAACGGAGTTTAATAATCAAATTCAATCAAAATTAAGTAATGTAAAAAATAGTAAAGAATTTTGTGGATTGTTACACACTCTAAATTATTCTCACGAATTTATATTTAATTTGGAAACATTGTAAATAGGATTGTCAATGACCTCCGCAATGTTATTACAAGTATATTTCTCGTTCTGTCCTTGTTTACCGATAATAAACGTAGTAATTGAAAACTTGCCCTTCTCCTTCTCTTTTCCTTCCTTCAACGATAAGGAAGTAAGAGGGGATAATATTGAAATTTGACTAAACTGAGTGACGCGCATTTGTACTACTCTCCAGTTCATTGACCTCCTTCGGTAGGACAACGTAATGAAAATTTATATCTTGTGCTAAATAAAATAAATATATATATATATATATATATATATATATATATATATATGTATATATATATGTACTTTAGTGATTGTGTTTTATTCGCCCAAAAAATGGTCCTTCGAGCCGGATTGTGAAGATTTGTGAGGATTTTTTGTGAGTTTCGCAAAAATTCTAAGAACTTGTGAGGAATTTCATCAACTCAACAACACATTCGAGTCAACGGAATATAACAGTGGCATGAATCTACCTGAACAAAGGTGAGCACCTTCCAAAACATTCATCAACAATTCTCCTTAAATTCTAAAAAAAAAAAAAAAATAAGTGGCGCGATGGCAAACGAACGTCTAAATATACTAATTAAAAAAAAGAACACAATTAAAGGTCAAATTTCACATTTCAAATCATTTCTAAATAAATATCGAGAAGAACCACCCGATGTAATTAAACTAGAAACTCATTTACAAAAACTAAAACAATCATTTGAAAAATTTGACGATATACAAGATGAAATTGAAATTTTAGACAGTGAAACGCCACACGTTAATCTTATTCTTGATCGTTATTCGACTCAAGATGAATATCTTAACATTTATTCCCAAGCCCAAAATCTCCTTATTTCTAATCGCGAAACAAACCAAAGACTTAATAATTCAGATCAGACATCAAATACAAGTCAATCAAATGACATTAACCAATCGAGACGTAAGATAAAATTACCACAAGCAGCGTTACCGACCTTTAATGGCCGTTACGAAGAATGGCTTGCCTTTAAAGATTCTTTCACTTCCTTAATACATAATCAAACCGATTTAAATAATGTCGAAAAAATGCAGTATCTTAAGTCATCCTTACAAGGAGAAGCTGCACAAAAAATATCGATTTTCTCAATAACGGAAGAGAATTATACTCGCGCGTGGGACCTCTTAGAAAAAACATATGCTGATAAACGATTAATCATTTCTCGTCATCTTAGTTTAATTTTACGATTACCGGTTCAGGAAAAACAAACAGCCGAAGGTTTGATAAAATTAGCCGACGAAACACAACAACACATGCTTTCATTAGCTTCACTCGGGATTAAGGTTTCCGAAGAAATTTTAGTTCAAAATATCGAAGAAAAACTTCATAAACACACATTAGAAAAGTGGGACGAGACATTAAAACGAAACGAATTTCCCAAACTTGACGACATGTTCGAATTTTTATACAGAACCGCCACTAGGTTATCTCAGAGAGAAACACAAAATTCATCACAAAATTCTTGGAACGTACCTTCTACTTCAGGAACTCAAAAAAACGCGAGAACAGTACTTCTAAGTAACCCAATTACAAAACCTTGCCCGGCATGTAGATTAAAAACACACCCTATCTTTCGATGCGAAAAATTCCGCGTATTTCCAATATCTCAGAGAATTCAAATTATAAAAGATGCTTCTCTCTGCATCAATTGCATGAGAAACAATCACAATGTAGAAGAGTGCAAATTCGGTAATTGCATGGTTTGCAATAAAAAACATAACACTCTTTTACACCAAGATCCTACAGGATCACGATCTTGACAATCTAATCTTGCGAATAAAAAACAACAATGCATATCTTTCAAGGCAGATGTTCCTGCCAGTCAATTAGTGACAAGCGCAATAATTCACTCATTCGATAATGACAACCGGCCTTTACGATGCCGTGCTTTACTAGACACATGTTCAACAGCGAATTTTGTCACTGAAAATCTGGCTCGAACTTTACGATTGCCAAGAAAGAAATGCTCTATTCCGGTAAACGCTTTAAACGATTTAACCACGATAGCTAAATCCATTATAAAAATTAAAATTCGTTCTATAAATACCGATTATGAAAAAACACTCAGTTTTCTCACAGTTCCGCGAATAGCAGATCTAATACCAAATAAAAGATTTCCACGCGATATATTAGAAATTCCGTCAAATATACAACTCGCAGATCCAAATTTCTATGAACCAGCACCGATTGATATACTTCTAGGATCTGGACCGTCGTTATCAATGTTCTGCGCCGGTCAATTAAATTTATCACGCGACAATCACGAAATAATTCTTCAACAAACTCAATTAGGATGGATTATAGGTGGAAACATCGCTTCGCCAAACATGAAAAATACAAATACAAGAACAAAATGTCACCTCTCAGATATACAAGCCACATTGAGTAAATTTTGGGAATTAGAGCATTGTCCCGAACAAATTCATCTATCCGCCGAAGCAATAGCATGTGAAAATCACTTTCGAAAATATACGACTCGTAAACAATCAGGTCAATATATTTTAGCCTTACCATTCCGACAAAATATAGAATTATTGGGAGAATCTCGGTCCCGAGCTTTAAAACGTCTTAATAATTTACATCGAAGATTTCAACACCAACCCGAACTAGAAAAACAATACAATAGAATTTTCGAAGAATATTTAGAACTTAGACACATGTCACCTGTTAAGGACGAAAATGAATTCGGTTTTTATCTACCACATCACGCCGTTTTTAAAGAAAGTAGTTTAACCACGCAAACAAGAATTGTATTTGACGGTTCGGCAAAATCGGATTCCGGCCTTTCTTTAAACGATACGTTGATGGTAGGACCCACAATTCAAAACGACATATTTTCTCACTTAATTAGATTTAGATTACATCGTTTTGTATTGACAGGCGACATAGAAAAAATGTACCGTCAATTCGAAATTCGAAGAGAAGATAGGAAATTTCAACGAATTTTGTGGCGGCGTGATAAAACAAATGTTGAAACCTTCGAATTAAATAGAGTTACCTTCGGAATGAGTTCCTCCCCATTTCTTGCAACACGTGCTCTTCAACAACTGCTAATTGACGAGAAAGATAAATATCCAAGGGCAGCAGACGTTTTGAAGGAAGATCTATACGTCGATGATCTTATTACAGGCACAAACACAGTCGAAGAAGGTATCAAACTTCGAAATGACATTATTAAAATTTTAAATCTCGGTAAATTAAAAATTCGTCAATGGGCATCTAACGATAAAAGACTTCTACACGGTATTTCGGAAAGTGAAATTAATCAGCGTCTTCATTTCACGGATGATGACACACTAAAAACTTTAGGAATTTCATGGAATTCGACAGGAGATCAAATAACATACTCTGTACAACCTTTTATTTCCAATACTGTCACCAAAAGATCGATACTATCCACAATTGCAAAGATTTTTGATCCCTTGGGATTATTAGGCCCAATAACAATTCTCGCAAAAATAATCATGCAAAAACTCTGGGAATCGAAGATTGATTGGGACACAGCGATTCCTAATCACATCTACACATCTTGGATAAATTTTCAATCCCAGATGCCATTGATCAATGCACTAAGTTTCGAAAGAATGGTATTGTTGGAGGAAGCTTCTAGCCTAGAAATACATGGATTCTGCGATGCCAGTATTACTGGTTACGGGGCCTGTATCTACATAAAATCAACTGATAACAAAGGTTTTTCAACATGCAGATTACTGTGCGCCAAATCTAGAGTAGCTCCACTTAAAACAATTACTATTGCACAATTGGAACTCTGTGGTGCTCAGTTACTCTCCAATCTGTATACAACAGTTGATAAGGCCTTAAATATCTCAATACAAAAAACAACTTTATGGACAGATTCAGCAATTGTTTACCATTGGATCAACAAATCTCCACATCAATTAGAAACATTTATTGCCAATCGAGTATCTCAAATACAACAAAAAACAAATGTGCAAAATTGGAAACATATCTCATCAGAAGACAACCCTGCTGACGCTCTATCGAGAGGACAATTACCAAGTATATTGTTAAAAAACGATCTTTGGAAATTCGGACCAAGTTGGTTAATAAACGAAGAATCTACATGGCCCATTACTCAAGTTCCAGTAATAAACAAACTTCAAGGGGTAAAAAAACAATTTTGTTTAACGACCTTTTCAAATCCAGATTTTTTAAATAAATTCTCATCTATTTTGAAATTAAAACGAATAATTGCATATTGTCTCCGTTTAAGGTTAAATAATTCGCATAAGGGATGTTTAAGGGCAATAGAAATTAATAATGCTGAAAAAGTAATCATTCGATCAACCCAAATGTCACATTTCTCAGAAGAAATGCGCGATCTAAAAATGGAAAGAGCTATAAACAAAAAAAGTAAATTAATATCCTTAAATCCATTCATTGACAAAGACGGAATCATGAGGGTAGGAGGACGTTTAAAAAATTCAAACATTCCTCAATCTCAACAATCTCCCATAATCTTGCCTCGATCAAGTAATATTACAGATTTAATAATTGAGGATGAACATTTACGTAACAAACACGCCGGAGTTCAAACGACACTCTATGCTTTGCGACGCAGATTTTGGCCTCTCGATGGTCGAAATCAAGTTCGAAAAATTACACGCAAATGCATCCGCTGCTTACACGTTAAGCCTTCAACAGCGGAATATTTAATGGGGAATCTCCCACGTGTTAGAGTCACACAAGCCCGTCCATTTTCTAACGTCGGCATCGACTATTGCGGACCCTTTTATATTAAAGAAAAAAAGTATCGAAATAGATCACAAATTAAAATTTACGTTGCGGTATTTATTTGTCTTGTTATCAAGGCGGTGCATCTCGAAGTAGTCAGCGACATGACCACTGATGCATTCCTAGCTGCCTTACGTCGATTTGTAGCCAGGCGCGGAAAACCTAACTCAATTCACACTGACAACGGTTCAAATTTCATTGGCGCGAACAATGAACTTCGAGAGTTACAAAATTTATTACAGTCCGACAATCACCACGAGCAAATTAATCATTTCCTAATTAACCAGGGTATCGAATGGCGATTCATTCTCCCACTTTCGCCTCATTTCGGAGGCTTGTGGGAATCTACAGTCAAGGTTTTCAAACACCATTTTAAAAGGGTTTTGGGCGATACCTTATATACTTTCGAAGAATTTAACACGTTTGCCATCGAAGTCGAAGCGATTCTAAATTCTCGCCCCCTCACCCCCATTTCCACTGATCCAAACGACATGCTTGCTCTCACTCCTGCTCACTTTTTGATAGGTGATTTGCTCACAAGCCTACCAGAAGAAGACATCAGCTCAACATCTCTACCAGTATCTGCACGATGGAAACACATCCAAAAAATGAGACAACACTTCTGGCAGAGATGGCACAAAGAGTACCTAAACGAACTAAACATTCGACACAAATGGAATAAGGGAGAAAATCAAATCCGAGTAGGCTCTATTGTTCTTCTAAAGGAAGAAAATATTCCACCCATGCAATGGCTGTTAGGTCGAGTCACAGAAACCTTTCCTGGAGCAGACGGAGTTGTAAGGGTCGTTAATGTCAAGACAGCAAAAAACACATTCAAACGAAACATTCGAAAACTAGCACCTTTACCTATTGAATCAAACGATGAAACAAAAAAAATGTAATTTATTGCTTTATTTTGATATCATTAATCCAATTTTTCTAACATTTACGATTTCTGTTAATACCCAACGAAATTATAATTATTTCATTTATTTATCTCTTCATTTAAACTTAATTACTGACTACTTCCTTTTAAGGAGAGGGGAGGATGGATTGTTACACACTCTAAATTATTCTCACGAATTTATATTTAATTTGGAAACATTGTAAATAGGATTGTCAATGACCTCCGTAATGTTATTACAAGTATATTTCTCGTTCTGTCCTTGTTTACCGATAATAAACGTAGTAATTGAAAACTTGCCCTTCTCCTTCTCTTTTCCTTCCTTCAACGATAAGGAAGTAAGAGGGGATAATATTGAAATTTGACTAAACTGAGTGACGCGCATTTGTACTACTCTCCAGTTCATTGACCTCCTTCGGTAGGACAACGTAATGAAAATTTATATCTTGTGCTAAATAAAATAAATATATATATATGTACTTTAGTGATTGTGTTTTATTCGCCCATTTTGGTCTACTGTGAGATTGTTTGATACTAAAAATTTACCACGTAATGACGCTAAGATGATTGATTGGGTTGAATTTTATCGGGAAACTTACTGTAAGAGATTGATTAGCGACATGAATTTTGTATCTGTTGTACACCCCTTTTTGGACTGTAATTTTACTTTGGACGAATTAAATAAAACTTTTTCTGAATGTAAAAATAATAAATCCCCAGGACCAGATAAAATAAGTAATGAATTTTTAAAACAATTACCGCCAAAATGGATGCATTATATTCTAAATATGTTCAACAAGATTCTAGAGAGAGAAGAAGTCCCAAAATCATTTGCGCGATCAGATATGTTTATGTTGCATAAGAAGGGTGAATCTATGGATCCTCTTAATTACAGAGGCATCGCCTTGATAAATGTAGTTACGAAAATCCTTACCTCTCTTCTCGCGAAAACGCTTGGAAAATGGGCGGAGTCGTGCTGTATTATCCCCGAGGAGCAAGCGGGTTTTCGAGTTAAGAGGGGATGTATAGACCAGTTGTTTGTCCTCTCCTCAGTAATAAATATTAATATACAAAAGAAAGGCGATTACGTTTTCGGGACCTTTATAGATTTTAAGAGAGCTTTTGATTCTGTTCAACATAAAAGATTATTATTAAATAAATTGTTTAATTTGGGTGTATCGGGAAAGATCTTGAGAATTACACAGGCCGACAAAATTTTGTCAAATCTTAGAACCAAGAACCGGATAATACTTTTTGGAAGGTTTTTAACGTGCTGAATTCGAATCTGACCTCAGAATTGCCCCACCACGTCAGGTTTTTGAGATATTCTAATCTAAAAAAACCAAAAACACGTTTTTGGGGCATTTTTGAAGTCCTGTACAATCAAGAGAAATATTCTTTTCGTAAATTTATTTACGGCATCTAAAAGTACTATTCTTCCCCTTTAAAAGGCCTTTTGAAATTTAAAAAAATCTTTATTTCTCACTAAGATATCGTCATTTGAATTTGTTGAATGTGGTAAATTGGTCAATATTCGTTTACTGAACACATTCAAAAAATTCAAATGATGATATCTCAGTAAAAATAAAGATTTTTGAAAGATTCAAAAGGTCTTTTAAAGGGGAAGAATAGTACTTTTAGATGCCGTAAATAAATTTAGGAAAAAAAATTCCTCTTGATTGTACAGGACTTCAAAAATGCCCAAAAAACGTATTTTTGGCACTTTTAGATTAGAATATCTCAAAAACCTGACGTGGTGGGGCAATTCTGAGGTCAGATTCGAATTCAGCACGTCAAAAACCTTCGAAAAAGTATTATCCGGTTCTTGGTTCAGAGATTCGACAAAATTTTGTCGGCCTGTGTTATTATAAGCTGTACGATAATGCTAATTACCGAGTTAAGATTGGACAATGGAAATCCGAAAGCATAAATGTTACCGAGGGTATTTTACAGGGTGACAGTCTTAGCCCACTGTTATTTATTTTGTTTCTAGCAGATATTACTACCTTTTTCGAGGAGAGGGGAGTACAGGGCATAAAGTTGGATAAGTTTGGGGAACTTGTGATGTTGCTTTTTGCGGATGATATTGTTTTGTTGGGTAGAAATTGGCATGATATGCAGATGAAGCTTAAAATTTTAAAAGAATACTGCGATCTTAACGGCCTGCACTTAAATATCTCAAAAACTAAGGTGATTCCATTCAGAAAATCAGGTAAATGTAAAAGATTAAAAGCATTGTATTGGGATAAAGAAAAAATTCAATATACAAATTCTCATGAATATTTAGGAGTACTTTTTTCTTCATCGGGAAAATTTAATTTGGCAAAAGATACTTTTATTACAAGGGGCCTTATAGCAGCTGCCCGTGTTCGTGGTATTCTTTATAAGAGTAAAAATGTGTCATGGTCTGCGGTGACTAAACTTTTGGACAGTGTAGTGAATACTGCGGCATTGTATGGGTCGGAAGTATGGGCAATGTCGTATATGACGAGTGTGGATTGTGTTCAGACACGGTTTCTGAAGACATTGCTTTGTTTACCAAAGAACACCCCCGATCATTTTGTGCGTCTCGAGTCCGGTATCGCATTTCCAAATGTAAAGGTATTTAAGCATATTATAAATTGGTGGTTAAAGTTGCTTGAAATGCCGGACAACAGACTAGCAAGGAGATGTTTCGTTCGGTTGTGTGAACTTGACTCCACTGAAAATTGTTTGATTAGGCATAATTGGGCGACGCGACTTAAAGTGTTATTGATCACACTGGGCGTTGAACATCTGTGGGATCAACAATTTCAAAACCCTAATTATATAAAAAGAGAAAGAAATAACTTAATAATTAAATGGAATAATAATGAAATATGTAATGCAATAGAGAAAGTATTAAACTCAAATTATAATCCTGTTTATAGACTCCTAAGTCAACTAAATTCAACGGAAATTTATCTTACGCATAAAATGTCACTAGCAAAACTTAAAATTCTAAGGCAGTTGCGTTTAACCAGTAGCTCTAGAATTAAATTCACTTATAAACAAAATAACTATATTTGGAACACAGCTGTTGTGTGCTCCTTGTGTGATATTAATGAGTCAGAAAGCATTTTGCATTTTTTGTTGCGTTGCCCAATTTATGAACCACTACGCGAAAAGTACCTTTCTCGATATATTAATGGGATACATGGTGATATTGAAAAATTAACCAATTTACTGTGCTTCGTGAGCCTAAGGCAAGCGAATGATCTCTTTTACTTTATTGTAAATTCACTTTTGTTGAGATCATTCATAATAAATGAATGAATGTGATTTTAGTGTGAAAACCACTTACTTTCTTCTGTCGATTTTTTTCTTTTTTATGTATTTTACTTTTGTTAATTTGTGTTTAAATAGTGTCCTTACCTTATTTTGTAAACAATGTAAAATTTTATTACAAATAAATTTAATTCTAATTCTAATTCTAATTCTATTGTTATATTGAGAAACAATTATTTAATATATTATATAATAATAAAAATATAGCTGTAGCATTGACACTTAGTAATTCTACAAGTTTTATTTCAGCTCGTGACACTTGAGAGTATTTAAGATTTGAGAGTCCCATGCGATCGTAGCATAGTGGTTAGCGTGCGAGATTTCGGTGCGGAAATATACGGTTAGGCGTCGGTTCGAACCCCCAAGCGTTAGGATTTTTCAAGTGTCTATGTAATAAAAAATTGCGTTTAAGTGTATAAAAAAATAAAGAAATTTGTAAAGTGAACTTGTCAATGAATTGTCATCAGTAATTTTATAATTCTCAACAGTATTAAATAAAATATAAATTTAAATAATTATAAACAACAATAATAATTTAGTAATTAATTTAAATAAATAAGATTGTCTAAATTAATGGAAAAAATAAGAAAATTTTTTTTAAAAACTTATTTTAATAAAAGGAATTTTGCTAATTATTTACATTTTTATTGATACTCATAAAAGTTTATTTACTACAGAAATAATAATCAAATAACAAATTAATATAAGCTTTTAAAGGTAAATTTTGTTTTAGAGAACGCGTTACAGCATTTTCCAAATTTGTTAAATTTTACCTGCGAATCAGTAATTAGGCGGTGTTCTGCCAGTGATATTTTAATTAATTAATTTCCCAGTACTGATTTAGTACTGGAGTCAGTACTGCTATACTGCTAGTCAGTACTGGGTCAGTACAATGCCAGTATTATATTTCCACTTGGGTAATAGCGTTAATAATTTCAAGTTCAGTTCTGACCTTTTGAGGAGTACCGCGATCAAAATATCAATAACTTTACTTTTAATGCACAGAATTCAATGAAAATATGAAAAACATTCTCGGTAATATATACTTTTAAAATAAACAATACAATTTTTTTCGATTTTTTGAGTCCCAAAATGTTATGTAACTCCTTAAGTATAATTTCACAATTTTACTCAACAATACCAAAAATATACATTTAAGTCTACTTAATCTCGCAATCTTTATCAAAAGCTTGTAATGAGAATGTAATCCTTAAAGTCATAGTAACTTATGAAAAAAAAGTTTTATATAACATATAATTGGAAACAGGAAGCACAACGCACTCTCTAAAACTGAATCAGTGAAATTTCACTGTGAATCAGTGATTCAATGAAATATGACTGAAACTCCAACTATTTTTAACTAATTTTTTTTTCTTAAATTTTGTACAAAAACAAAAAACTTTTCCTTTAATCACTTTTTTGTACAACAAAAAACAAAAAAGTTGTGCATTTTTTTTACATTCTCATCACATGAAAAAGTATTAGTTTTGGTTGAAAATTGACTTTCGCTAATTTCATGAAAACTCGACATTTTGGGGTCCCCTGAGTCCGAAAAATATGGTTAAGAAAAAGTGTCTGTCTGTATGTCTGTCTTCGTGTGTGTCTGTAAAAGTGCCAGGCGTTCTACACTGTAAAAAGTCTTTAAAAAATTTCCCTAAAGAAGTTAATTTTACTTTGAAAAATCGTTGGAATAACCATTCTTTTAATGCAGGCAAAATACATATTCCAAGTGGAAAAATATTAAAGATTGCAATTTTGCTCTTTTAAATATAGGCATTTTCATCTCCACAGTAATTTTTACTCTTTTAAAGCAGGTAATAAAAGTACCTAGTTTTAATGTGTCAAAATAACGCATGGCAGCGAAACTACAGCAGATGGGAAAATTCATTTTGGCGAACGTAACCTTAACATATTAAAAATGTTAATTTTTCAGAAAAGGGTTAACGCTTAAATTAATATTCACGTTTTTAATATAGGGCAATTGCTATTTTATGCAAAAGTTACTATTTAAAACTAGGTAATAATCGTTCCCAGTTTAAAACTGTTAAAATTCTCTTAAGACTTTTACAGTGTAGTCAACAAGGCTATTCAAGTTGGGTGAAGGAATATTCAAGATGGCCGTTTACTGGTGCGCAAACATTGTATACAAAGTGTGTGGGATGGAATCTAATTTTTTAAATATCTCGCTTAAACGAAATTTTTAACTATAAGTTTATTAGGATTTTATGTTTCATTTTTAAAGACCTTTTTTGCACTAATAAAAATCGATTTTTATTTTTTATTAATTTTATTAATGCAAAAAATAGTTCTTTAAAAATGAAACATAAAATCCTAGTAAACTTACAGTTAAAAATTTCGTTTAAGCGAGATATTTAAAAAATTAGATTCCATCCCATACACTTTGCATACAGGGTGTTTCCGACATTCGCTCTCTGAGCGCTCTGAAACTACGAAACACGATTGGTTGGATTAGGGGAATTGTGGATTTTGATTGGCTACAACTCTAACTCGACAGTTTCGTGCTCTGCTTTTTCGCTCCATGGAGATATACGGAGCGTGAGAGCAGAGTACGAAACTGTCAAGTTAGAGTTGTAGCCAATCAAAATCCACAATTCCCCTAACATCATTCACAATTCCCCTAATACAACCAATCATGTTTCGTACTTTCAGAGCGCTCAGAGAGCGAATGTCGGAAACACCCACAATGTTTTGTGCACCAGTAAACGGCCATCTTGAATATTCCCCCACCCAACTTGAATAGCCTTACTACCAACTAATTGAAGCATGCGCATTGAACTAAAGTTCAGTGTTGAGGTTGACCGTGGTGACAGAGAAAAAGTGTGGTTATGTCAAATCAGCGTAGCCAGACCGTACCATAATTAGGTAATTGTACAATAATTTTGGCCTTTGTACAATGTACAATCTTTCCCGTACAATACCTTTGAAATGTACAATAATTTCAGAATATTTTTGAAATTTAGTCGTAAAATGTAAATAAGATGAGAATTTTTGCATAAACCAATGATAATTAATTTTTTTGTCTATTTCAATTGCTGCGACCAATAAGGTGCAACTTCAAAAAATCGTAATTATGTTGACCAATATTTAAGTCGAAAATTTAAATCCTACTTCTATGTGATACAAAATGTTTAAAAAGTTAAAATAATACAATTGTTTAAAGTAACTACATGCTAAAAAGTATATATTTTGTACGTGCTCCTATTTTATAAAAATACGTAAAATATGAAAATAAAAGAATGACACTTTCAGTATACTATTTATTTTAAATTTACTTAAAAACTTAATTTTTATCATACTTCAATATATTATTATTTATTAAGGCTTGATGAATTTTTGTTAGTATTACATGTAAATCATACTATTATTCTTTTTGTAGTTATCAGGTTTAAATTTGAATTTCCCGCTACGCATATGCGTATTACACGTGCGTACAATAGTGTACCATAATTTTGTAAAGCCGAATACATAATTGTGCTTCGACCGTCTGGCCACCCTGTTTCATTCTTAAACTTAAAGATAAATATTATTTTGGTCAAATTAATTCCTTTTCCTTTTTTACACGAAGAGAAAAACCAAGCTTTTACAGTATGAACAGTCATACTTATTTCGTAAGAGAATTTACATGCGTTGTAGGCGTAAATGCATGGGACATCAGCATACTAGCATGCAAGAATTCATGCTTTTTCGGTATGAGATTCATGCAACTGTAGTATGAGGCCACGCCCCTAAAGCAGGAACGTCCATACAAAATGAGCATAGACGGCTACATACTAAAAACGCTTGGTTTTTCTCTCCGTGTAGACTAGTACTTTATTTTTTCATTTATTTTTTTGAACAATTTTTGCCATGTGTTGTATTAATAAAATATTAATTTCAGAAGTTGGTTCAATATTGGTAACCAAGAAATAACCATTCATTAATTTAATTTTAAAGCACTTGAAAATAATTGGTTATTAATATTGGTCAAATATTTGTTGTCAATGAACAACCAAGGATGAAAATTCCGGCATTTGCCTCGGATGTACATAAATTGTTCTAGATCCACAATATAGTTTTAATACAGATTCACAGGATTGTTCTAATATAGTAAAATTATCTAGAAACTTGATGATTGTAACGTTACATTTCAAGACAGTTTGTATAACATTTCACAATACCGGAACTATAGAGTTAATAGTAAAACTATACCGTTACGCTACAAATACGTGACAAATTTTCACACGGGTTGCGGCTATACTATCCAGCCATGGTAAAATGAAAGTACCTGTTATATTTACAGGCAAATGGAATAATAATTAACTGCTTATGTTATTTCGCAAGTTAAAATTGTTTAACAGTTATTGTTTAAACAAATTATGAAAACAGCAACATCTTTTGAAAAACTGCACGGAGAAAATTTGTTCCTTATATTTTACCGAATTCTTCAGTAAAGTTGGGATATAGTGGCATAACAGTAATTTTTAATAATTTTTCAATTATTTTTTCATGAATAATATTCAAAATTTAATGTCATATCTTTATTCCTTACAAACTAGCACTGTAAAAGTTAAAACAAAATCGAAACTGAACATTTAATAAAAATTAAATAAAATCTTACGTTTCTTTTGAACACCTCCTTGATGGACACTAACGTTTCAGGAACAGTTCGGTAAAACTTTCTTGACTTGGCTCGAATGTTAGTTTTCAGGAATAGTTCGGTAAAACTTCCTTGACTTGCTTGAATTGTTAGTTTTTAGGATTGAAATACTTTTTTAAATGCCCCGTAGTAACAAAAAACTTTGACGTTTATAGTTAGTTATTTTTAACTTATTTGTACTCATTAATTAATACTTAATAATTTCATTTATAGCAGAAACCGCTTCTGAAACGAAATTAAATAGAAAATGACTTTCGTATTTGTTCTTAAATAATCCAAAAACAAAAGTATTTGAAACTTTTAATTTTCGTGTCAACTCGAAGCAAAAGAATGAAAACTATAATAATTTAGTGATAATCACAGAAAAATTGTTTCTGCATACTTATCTAACAAGAACAACGTAAATAATTAATGTAACTTACGTAACCAGAGTAAATTACGTAAGTACAGTAACTTACGCAAAGGACCCAACTTACGTAAAAGTTACGTAACTACAATAACTTACGCAAAGGATACAATTTACTTTATTTACTTCCGTAAATAATCAAGCTAATGCAACTGACGTATAAGTAATATAACTTACGTAAAAATTAAACGTACGTAACTGACGTAAGTTGGATCCTTTACGTAAGTTACGTAAGTAAAATAACTTACGTAAATAATCAATTTTACGTAACTTACGTGTGTAATTTACGAAGAAGATAAAACTTACATAAGTCACGTAACTAGAATAACTTACGCAAGTTACGTAAATGATGAAACTTATGTAACTTATGCAAATGATCAAAGTTGCATAACTTACGTAACTATAACACCTTACACAATTAAAAGAATTTACGTAAGTTTTACTATTTACATAAGTTACTGTTGTTACGTTATTTAGTCTGGTTATGTAATTATAGTAATTTCCTTTAGTTATGTAAGTTACTATAGTTACAAAATTTACTCTGGTTGCGTAACTTACATTAATTACTTAAGTTGCTCTAGTTACGTAAATCAGGGAAAACAATTTTTTTTGTTTGACACTAAAAAATTATGTTCTTTAATCTTTTGTTTCGAGTTGTCACGAAACTAAATACACTTTATTAGTTTAGTTTCTTGTCGACTTGAAATTAAAGTCACTTTGTTAATTTTGTTTCGTGCCATCTAGAAAACTAAAACGAAACTAAACTTTCCATACGGTCCCTGATTTATAGTAACAATAACACTAAAATTGATTATTTTAATCTTTTTTGATAAAAAGGGCTTAGGGGGTTAAGTATGCAAAAAGTGCCCCCGCTTCTATTTTTCTCAAATTTGGCCCATATGTTACTATCCATATGACTATAACTTTCTGCAATTTTGAACTCAAAATTCGCTTTTTTGGGGGAGTTATGGAGGGGGAAAGCAAAATCAAAAAACTTATTTTTCTCGAAAACTACTGAACCGATTTTAATGAAATTTTAAGAGGTTGTAAATATAGATAAGACGATTTTAGAAAAAAAAATCAAAATTTTTTCAAAAAAAATTTTCAAAAAATTTTTTTAGGGTTATTTTTTGAAGTGACCACTTTCTCTTTTGTTGTAAAAAGTACCTTATAATGTCCCCTTTAACATATATTTTTTTCAAATTTTTAAAAAATATAGTTTTTGAGTAAAATGTCAAAAACCATGGTCATGCTATTTGTCACGTACGGTAATGCACATATATACATATGGGCCATATTAATGTGATAGGGTATAGCTAAATAAGTATGGAAAAAGTGACCCGAATATATTTTTCCTATTCATTCCTACTCACTTAAAAATAACTTTTTCAAATTTTTAACTTAAAATTTTGAGTTATTTGGAACTTATGGAGGAGAAAAAATCGAAAAACGCATTTTCCTCAAAAACTACTGTATGTATTTTAATCAGCTTTGGATATGTTGAAAAGACAATTAAAGAGATTCCAATAAAAAAATTTCAAATTTTTTTTTCAAAAAATTCCAAAAATCTTTTTTTTTTTTGAAAATTTCAAAATGAAAATTTTTCGAAATTTTCATTAAAAATTTTTTTAGTTCTATTAAAGTGACATTTTTAAGTATTTTCTCATTTCACTCTCTTATGTGATCTACTAATAAAAAAATTTTGCCCGACATGATTTCAAGGTGTGTCAGGGTAAATAACTCAAAAACCGTACCCGGAACATTTTTATGTTGTATGCGAATGGTTAACTGATTAATTATTTACTTAATTACACAATAATAGTTAGGGGTTTTCTGAATGCAAGCCTGAAATCGATGTCAAAAAAATTATTTCCAAAGAAAAATCCAAAAATTTGTATTTTTAAATTTAAAATTTTTTTCTTTTTGGATTGTTGAAGCGGTACATCACACATTTTTTATTTAACTTCTTTAACAGTCTTACTTTTTAAAAAATAATTTGCCAAGATGATTTTAGAGTGCGACACGGTAAAAAAACTCCAAAAATCCTAAAATTTGATTTTAAAATTTTCGTCAATTTTTTTGTTTGTCCAAAAATATTTTTTTATATCAACTTCAGATTTGTATTTATCAACCTTAATAAGCCACTATAGTAATAAGTTGCAAAAATATTTGACAGTTTTTTTAAAATTAACCATTCGCATACAACATAAAAATCTCCTGGGTAGGGTTTTTAAGTTATTTACCGTGACACACCTTGAAATCATGTCGGGCAAAATTTTTTTATTAGTAGATCACATAAGAGAGTGAAATGAGAAAGTACTTAAAAATGTCACTTTAATAGAACTAAAAAAATTTTTTTTGAAAATTTCGAAAAATTTTCATTTTGAAATTTTCAAAAAAAAAAAAGATTTTTGGAATTTTTTGAAAAAAAAATTTGAAATTTTTTTATTGGAATCTCTTTAATTGTCTTTTCAACATATCCAAAGCTGATTAAAATACATACAGTAGTTTTTGAGGAAAATGCGTTTTTCGATTTTTTCTCCTCCATAAGTTCCAAATAACTCAAAATTTTAAGTTAAAAATTTGAAAAAGTTATTTTTAAGTGAGTAGGAATGAATAGGAAAAATATATTCGGGTCACTTTTTCCATACTTATTTAGCTATACCCTATCACATTAATATGACCCATATGTATATATATGTGCATTACTGTACGTGACAAATAGCATGACCATGGTTTTTGACATTTTACTCAAAAACTATATTTTTTAAAAATTTGAAAAAAATATATGTTAAAGGGGACATTATAAGGTACTTTTTACAACAAAAGAGAAAGTGGTCACTTCAAAAAATAACCCTAAAAAAATTTTTTGAAAATTTTTTTTGAAAAAATTTTGATTTTTTTTTCTAAAATCGTCTTATCTATATTTACAACCTCTTAAAATTTCATTAAAATCGGTTCAGTAGTTTTCGAGAAAAATAAGTTTTTTGATTTTGCTTTCCCCCTCCATAACTCCCCCAAAAAAGCGAATTTTGAGTTCAAAATTGCAGAAAGTTATAGTCATATGGATAGTAACATATGGGCCAAATTTGAGAAAAATAGAAGCGGGGGCACTTTTTGCATACTTAACCCCCTAAGCCCTTTGGGAACAATAAGAATTTTAATAAACTATTGTTTTATTACATAAAATACAAATTTAAATATTTTTCTTTATAACAATAAAAATATAATTTGAAACTATTTCATAAATTGACCTTAAATATAGTTAGAAATTATTCAGTAACATGGATTTAATATGGATGATTCTTTTATTTTATACAATTATTGTTTATCAATTTGAATCTTTCTCACAAGCGGTGAAATAAAATTCAGATTCATATATAAGGAGAGTTAAAACTTTCTGAAGCAATAATGTAAAGCGTGCGAGGTATGTATTAATGTATGCGTTTAGAATGTACTGTAGGCAGGTGTAATGTATAAGTATTTGTTCGTGAATAATTGTAGGGGGTTTAGGTAGTGATTAAAGTAGGTAGAATGAGATTTACGGCAGTATTGCTATAGAACTACTGCAATCACATTATTTTTTATTCTTCAAGTTTTATCGAACTATTCAGTAATTCAATGAATATAAATTTTACCGAACATTGTACCTTACGTTTTACTGAACTTTCAATAAAAATAAGTATAGTGAACACTTACCCTACGTTTTACCGAACTATACAATAAATATAAGTTTTACCGAACACTGTGTGCCCTACGTTTTACCGAACTTTCAATAAAACTGAGTATAGTGTACATTTACCCTACGTTTTACCGAACTGTAAGTGAAGGGCATGTACCGTAAGATTTATTCTTTTTACATTATTTTTCAATGCAATTGCTTTTACAATCCTGTTCCTTAAAAATTACAGTTCTGTCACTTCATCCCAGTTTTACCGAACAAAGTTCGGTAAATTTTCAAGAATAAATTTTCTCCGGGTGTGTATGCTAATTAATTTTACACGAAAAATTAGGAAGGTTGTCTAAGATTCTTTTTTTGTCAAAGTTTTACTTTGTTTGTAAACCTTCATAAACAAATAGAGTATAAAAGATTAAAACAATTTGCTTTATTTCACTCTGTTGGTGTTATTCACTTCACTCTGTTGTTACACGCTGTTTAATACAGAAAAGCAGTACCATGACGCTGAGGCCAGACCATGACGCTCAAGAAGTGCTTATTTTTTAAACAATTTATTTGCGATTTTCATTCTGTTTCATATTTACGTCATTAATATTCACTGATCTAATACTACTACACTTTAATTGACGTAAAATATAAATAATTATTAATTTTATTGAAAATTATGTGACGGCCAGACCATGACGATTCTGTGATTCCCTATGCAAGTGCTTTTAATGTGTAAAAAACTAAACAATTAATTCTCAAATTAGTTTCTCTCATAGTAATTTACTTAGGAGAATTAGGGGTGTAATTATTGAGTAATTTATTGAGAACTAATAATTATTAATAATATTTCTGTAGTAAATAAACTTTTATGAGTATCAATAAAAATGTAAATAATTAGCAAAATTCCTTTTATTGAAATAAGTTTTTAAAAAAATTTTCTTATTTTTTCCATTAATTAAGACAATCTTATTTATTTAAATTAATTAGTAAATTATTATTATTATTGTTTATAATTATTTAAATTTATATTTTATGTAACACTATTGAGAATTATACACGAAACACTTAGAACTAAGACGGAAAAATATCGCACGCACGGGGGATCGAACCCTAGACCTCGAGGATGCAAGTCGAATACACTAACCGCACAACCACGCAAGCTTGAGAGTATATTTTTTTAAACTTCCTTTTGAATTATACGAAGGATATATACAGTGCTATAATAATGAATTCACTGTATAATATATTTAATTCAAGACAAATTATTATAAAAATATGTTTTATATATGGGTGATTTTCAAATAACTGTCATATTTGCATGTCCCCATAGATAAATGACTAATAAAATTATTATTTTTTGCCACTCACTTTATAAATCACTTAATAGAAGTCTCTTCTTAAAGATACTTAATATTCAGTTTGTTAACATTAACATTATCATAGTTAAAATTAAGAAAATGGGGTTAAATTGTCAGGTCCGTGGCATACGTTTTTTTTAAATTTTGTTCTGAAATTTTCACGTAAGCAAATATTAAAACTATCTTTTAAGTACTTTGTAGGCCAAATCTAACCAGATGTTTTACATATAAAAATATTTTTATTACAATGATTTTCTACGTACACGAGTACTTTTTTCATGTTTTAAATTGTTAATTACTTTCTACCAACACATGTTAACGTCATCGTGATTTTATTACTCAATTTTATGTTTAATTGACTTCTACTGGTATTATTTTGAAGTGCGAACATTAAAAAGAAAATATTTATTCGATTTTTTATTTCTTTACGTGTTTTAACTATGACACACATGTCAGGACCGTGGAAAAATGTCAGGTCCGTGGCATGTAACTTTTGCATTTTCTTTGCGTTTTCCATCGTAACTTTAGAAATATTTAAAAATCTTGTAGTTTCCATTTAAACATATACTTTAATAACAAAAATGTACTGGAATATGTAATGAATGTCAAATTTGGTTCACTATTTTAGCAGTAAAATGTCTTATTTAAAAAAATCACAGTAATTTGAAAATCACCCATATTTATATAAATTTTAACAAGACATTACATATTAATTAATAGGTATAGCATAAAAATATGGTAAATATTATTTATGTAATTATTTATTTAAATAATAATAGAAAAATGTATATATTTTTACATTTAAAAAAAAATAAAAAGCATTTTATTATTAATAACACATAATAATAAAAATAGTTAATAAATAATAATTTATTATTATTGATATACCTATTAATTAATAATCAATAATATGTTAATTAAGTGTTTGGCGTTATTGTTGATGAATAATGTTTTTAAAAATCTTGGAAAATATTTTAATAGTTAGTAAATCAAACGATGTTGTTATTAATAGTGGCCGGTTTAATGCCATTATAACAAAGTTTGTTTGTTTTTTATAACTCCTTCGCAGTACTGATTTGGTATTATGCCAGTTTTCTGCCAGTACTGATTTTAACACTTTTTTAACTCCGACATATTACTGATTCGGTTTTGGAGTCAGTATACTCCCAGTACTGATCGGGTTTCGAAAGTCAGTACTGAGTCAGTACCATGCCGGTGTTTAACTCCGTCATAACTCCGGACATTTACACTTGGGAATTGTTGTTGCGTTTTTCTAATATTGAGTAAAGTTTCGATTTGATTTTTATGTAAATAATATCTCGCAATCATCAGCAAAAACATGTGATGAGAATGTAATCCTTAAAGTCGTAGTAAGTTTAAGAAAAAAAATGTTTTATGAAACATAATTTAAAACAGGAAGAAGAACTCAAATAACGAACAACAATCAAAGAACACATAGCGAGCGAAGCGCGCAACACACGAAGCGCGGGCAGATTTTTTATTTAAATAATTAACAAAAAATAAAAGGTAATTTTACTTGCAATATTTTGTTTGGAAATTATAATGAACATTCCAAAAAAAAATTGGGCATTTTATAACAATTTAGGATTAATTTATGATGGGTGAGAAGTTTCCTCACCTGCGACGGATCGCGTTACAAAAAAGATGCGACGGATGGAGGGTTAAATTGGTATTAGTTACGGCACTGAGTACGTCGTTACACACGCGCATGCGCTAGTTTGCTCTCACACTTTTTCTCTCTGAAGCTGCGTTGCGGTCGGTATCATATCGGTCACGGCGCGGTCTATGAAATTTTACTTTTCCCATTATGATGTAGAATTTTCGGATGAAGACGAATAACCGAAAGAATGAATTTGAAGCAATTTAAATGTGAGAGGAGAGGGGGACTCACACAAAAACCTCCCCGAAGGTGAGAGGATAGGGGAACTCACACAGAAACTTCCCCGAAGGTGAGAGGCTAGGGGGACTAACGCAGAAACCTCCCCGAAGGTGAGAGGCTAGGGGGACTCAGACAGAAACATCCCCGTAGTGAGGTCTAAACTTGTGCTGCAACCTCCTCGTGGTAGACCTTGGTAACTGCTAATATAGTAGGCTAACTGCAACGGCCTTTTAGTCCTTTAACGTGCAGGGCCTCCCTATACAGGTATACCCACACGGCTCGTCTACGAGCGTAACGAAGAGAGATTACGCTCTCAAACGGCGACAGCCCTCTAGTGACTGTCTGCCGATTCCGCAAAGTTGAGTAAGAACTTTTGCGGCCCCTCGGTGAGGGGCGGGACCTTTCCAATCCCTGGTCACTCTGCAGGTAACCGCCCGAGTTGGCACCACAACTCACATGTCGAGACGCATTACTAAGACCGTCGCCGAAGCTTCGGTCTGTTCATAACGTCCCTAGTCTCAAGCGATGTAGGCTATAACCACTGCCCCCACGAGTCCAACCCAATGACCGGAAGGAAACAAGCCATTCGGCAAATCCCCCGGGCTCGGACCGGTCCCCATGGTACCGTTTAGCACTCTCCCGAGTAAAAATTTAGTACGGACTATGTAAATACTACGTAGTGTTTATGTAGGATTAAAATCGGCCTTCTATGTAGGCCACGTTATGTAGATTCTATGTAGAGTATACATAGATTTTTCTATGAAGTCCTATAAGATGTACTATCTATGTAGGATCTACATCTAAATTCATATGTAGGAAAGATCCAGGCCACCGAACTTAATATCGAGATAAGGTATGAGCAGGCCTTTCTATGTAGGCCTATAGATGTAATATCTATATAGGATATTTTAGGACGATATGATATAATATTATAAAATTAATAATAAATAAAAATGAAATAAAACTAGGTATTTTCCTATTAATAGAACATCATTTTTCCTAAATTTTATTTAAAAGTCTTAATTGTCAAAGAGTTAGAAATATTTTTATAAGCATTTAAAATATATTTAAAAATATAATAATATTACAAATAATTAAAAGCAACTATTTAATTTACTAAATTATTATAATTGTAAAATATTTTTCATCTAAAGGCAAAAATATAAAATGTTTAAAGTATTTTCTTGTCTTCAAGAGTTTGTCACATCTGGTTGGTTGTAGTTGACCATCTTAAGGGTTCCTCATTGTAAGAGGGTCTATTTTATAGCTTTTGCAGTTCTCTTTTTTTCTTACAGATTTACTTAGACAGAAACTTAGACATTTTTCAGATTGAAATATACAGAGCAAATGTTTTCTGTAAAGTCTTTTTCCAAAGGTCTTTCGAGAGTCAGTTGCTGTTTAGCATTCGTCAGAAAGAGCTTAAAACCGCATGTGATAAAATTATTTTTAAGTGCATATTTTGTTGTAAAGTGAATTGTTTAAGTGTTATTGTGTAATACCCAATTGCAAAGGACAAATACATTTTAAGCATATATTTTTTAGAAACTGGTAAATTAATTTGTTTAATAAATTTAAAAGGTACATAAGAAATAACTATAAATAAATTGTGTATAATAATTACTAGTTAAATTTATAGTTAAACTCGTTAAAAAAAACTGGAACTGAATAAAAATATAAATTTACATAATAAAATCGTTTTAATTTATTCTTTTAGTCAATTGTAATTTTTGTTTGTTTATTAGAACAAAAAAATGGTTGCAATTAATATTAACACCAAATTAATTTAAATATAAATTCCTTCTATTGGTAGAGGTTAAATTGCACTGTATGTAGATTCGATATTACTTGGCCTATATAAATACTACATAGACATAGATTTGACATCACCCTTCCATCGGCAAGGTTTGTCAGGTCAATATTAGACTTGCCGGACCGACACGGCACTGCCCATCATCATCGCAATACCACTGCTCCACGAGAAAGCCTGGGCGAACCGAGGCAGACCGCTTACAGTGGCACGCTCCGAGACTCGTGCAGTCGCCTCTTACGACCTGTAGCCGGTCACAGGGGGCCTATTCTGTACCCGGGCACCCCACGGGTAGTAGGCTAACTGCAGGCAAATTAAACCTTTTTATTTTTAAATCCTGAGTATAAAGTTTAAAATCATTAACATATGCGTATCGTTTACCTTCTTGAAACCGCCAGACTAAATTTTTCAAATCTGACATTAAATTCGTAATCAGCGACCCCGAAAACTCCCGAGTAACAAGTTTCAAGTGAATCTGATGGATTTTTAATAAAGTCATCCGCCATATTGGATCCGCCATTTTGGATTTTTAAAAACTAATAATGGATTCGTAATCAGCGACCCCGAAAACCCCCGAGTATTAAGTTTCAAGTGGATCTGATGAAATTTTAATAAAGTCAACCGCCATATTGGATCCGCCATTTTGGATTTTTAAAAACTAATAATTGATTCGTAATCAGCCACCTCGAAAACCCCCAAATAATAAGTTTCAAGTGGATTGGATGAAATTTTAATAAAGTCATCCGCCATATTGGATCCGTCATTTTGGATTTTTAAAAACTAATAATGGATTCGTAATCAGCGACCCCGAAAACCCCCGAGTAACAAATTTTAGGCCATTTGAAATATAAATAGCCTTATGGCCATCGAACAGGGTCTCCTGGCTGGCCCACTGTGCAATGATTATTATATGTATGTACAATGATTTTTTTAATTGCGGCTAGTTGCCATTTATGTGACAGGAGTGGCTCCTGTCCAGACATTGTTCATTACTATCTGTTTTATTAATGTCTAAGACATTAGTGAGTCCTTTCTGGACAGAAATGGTTCCTGTCTAGAAATCAAAGAGTGCTGTCTACACGAAAAAAATTCTTTGGACAGGGATCATTCCTGTCCGGACAGGAATGTTATGTTTATTTTCTCAGTGCACCAAAACAAATTTAAAATTCAATTTGTTTTTTCGGTTAAAATACGAAATTATGACATTGGACTAAAGATTGTTTTGTCTGTCCATTAGATTCTTCCTGAAAGATTTATTTTAATTTTTTTAAGCTTCAGGACTAAAGATTCAGGGTTGCCTTTAAGAAGAGGAAGAATATTTTACGAAAAAGTATTAAACACAGTTTAAAACTAGCAATAAAAATTTAATTTGCAGCAAAAATCAGAGAGCAGTGCTTTTTGTTTTACTAGGCTTTTTTCTTTTATGTGTAAATAAAATTTACTTGCAGACTGAAGTTCTGTACTAAAAATTTATTCAAAATCAACGAATTTATTAAAAGAAAAAAATAGTGACGCATGAAATAATTACCTTTATCAGCGAGTAATGTACGTTGAGCAGGATCAAAAACTAAACAATAGAAAAATGAATCGTCCTTGTTGAGATAACTCAATAAAGATTCAGTTTCATTTAACAGTGTTACGCAGCATTTGCCTCTTATGTGCGTAGCGGGCATCGTCTCTACTTGTCGGGATAAGAAAAGTTCTCTGTGCTTCATTTGATGTCTCTGTTTCGAACTGAGTTCTGCAACACCTCCTGCTCCAACTACGCCTTCTTCCATCCCTAAATTTGAAAGAAACATAAGCTTAAATAAAAACCAATTTAATCTACATTTTCATATACAATTCAACATCATGCTGAAACAATAAGGGAGAGTCGGATAAATTCGTCTGTCGGTTAAGTTCCTTTTGGGTTTGGTTTAGACCTAAAAATATTTTTTACCAAACTTCTTTTAAAGACTGATATACTACAAATATAACACAACATTCTACAAAATAGTTTGTACACAACACATTTTTTTGAGAAAGTAATTAAGAAAAAACGAACTTAGCCGACAACCGAACTTACCAGACTCTCCCGTACATAAGCCAAAAAGAATAAATACACGAAAAAATGTCAAATGTTGAAGTATATTTGATCTGCAACATGTATGTTATTTTTCAAATAGTAATTTAATTTTTATAATTTTTTAAATACAATAAAAATTCAAATATATTTTCATCAACAAAACATTATAATTGACAATATACAAGAAAAATGTTCAAAACTAGTAATGGCAACATTAAGACACATAAAAAGAAATTGCAAATTTCAATTATGTAAGAGAAAAAGAAAAAGCAATAATAAAAAGACTACAATAAAAATGTTATCTTCTTTGCAAAAATGAAGTCCGAACGTACACGGAAAAACTTTTTTCAAGAGTTATTACGAAACTTGTTCAAAATCTGTAAAAAAAATTTATATTCTAACGCAAACAAAAAAAAATATTTTAATTACAAACAATTTTAGAAGATCTTGTTTTATTATTCTCGACGAAAATTATAATAAGACAAAATATTTTATTAATAATTTTTTTCAACACTTATTATTTTTTCTTTTGAGATCAGACAAAAATTGCAATTTTCAACCAATTTTTATAAACAATATCTCATTTAATTCAGTGAAACATTCTCTACAATCGTTATTTTTTTAATATTGTTAAAAGTATGTTATTAAAAAATTATAAAGAAAACATTGCTTATTCATTAAATAATTTTTTAATATCATACTTTTAACAATATTACACGGAGAGAGAATATATATTAAATTTTGTAAAAATATTTCCAAAATGGGGAAAAAGTGCGGCAAAGCGAATTTTTGATATAAAAAATACTAAACTTTAAAAAAACTTATATGAAATTTAGTATAATTATATCAAATATCAAGAATATTAATTAAATTCTAATATAACTTTAATAAATTTCACAAAACTATTTTTAGAGTTTAGTATTTTCAATATCAAAATTTCGCTTTGTTGCACTTTTTCCCCAATTTGAAAATATTTTTACAAAATTTAATATATATTCTCTCTCCGTGTAACAAGATAACGATTTTTGAGAATGTTTCACTCATTAAAATGAGGCATTGTTTATAAA
Source organism: Leptopilina drosophilae (assembly GCA_032873175.1). NCBI lineage: Eukaryota > Metazoa > Arthropoda > Insecta > Hymenoptera > Figitidae > Leptopilina > Leptopilina drosophilae. The sequence continues at coordinate 17,949,992 of CM065484.1, read as the reverse complement.
AATTGGTTAAAAATTACAATTTTTGTCTGATCTGAAAGAAAAAAATTAAATGTTAAAAAAATCATTGTTGGCTAACTATTTTGCCTAAAAATAATTTTTTTCGAAAGTAGTAAAACTAGATCTATTACAATTGTTTGTAATTGATATATTTATTTTATTTTTGTGTGCGTTAGAATATAATTTTAATTCTTTACAGATTTTGAGATTATGTTACGGTCACCATCCTCCTTAAATATGATTCAATGCCATAATATAACATCGTAACGCGCCCGGCAGTCGAGTGGAATAAAGCGGAGAAATGTTTCTCAGTCTCGACGTCTCAAGTTCGACTACTCGCGCAGGCAAATTTTTTTCCTTCATTTCACATTTTCTATTATTAAATCAGTTCAGGAATTCTTCAAGAAAATTTATCAAGTTTGCCAGAAATGAACTATAGTTCTCCTCGAGCAGCTTAAAATAATATTTCATTCTACAGTCCTGTAGCATTTCTTGTTTCTTCCCATATCCTAGGTTCTTGAACAAGTTTTGTAATAACTCTTGAAAAAAGATTTCGGTGTACAACTTGTATTTATACATGAGGCATTTCTTTATCAAGTTGATCACTGCTTCACTCCATTTCCAATTTGATCCACAAATATTTTTAATTTTCAAATATAAGATAAAAATGGCAAAATTTTTATTGCAGTGAAGCCCTTTTTAAATAAAATCAAACAGATTTTTTCTAAATACCCGTTTAACCTAAAATTATGGGAAAAAGAGAATAATTTTTTTTCGGTTTCGTATAAGAAAAATATTTTTCGACGCTGATCATCAATGGCAAATTCGGGGTAAAAAAAAAGATATTCAAAATCCTACAAGGCCTTAAACATTAAATAAGATGAAAACTCTACAAAATTTCATGCTATCTCATAAAATATAAAATGTCGAATCTAATATGTCGACCAGAATTGAAATAGATTTAATTTTTTTCAATCGTATATTTACATTTTTTTCAATTTCATCAGATTTTCAAAATTAACAGTGGCGGATTTAATAAGGTTAGTAAATAGCATGAAGAAGTATAAGGAGGAGTATGTATATGCATCCCTTTTGACCCTCCATGCTGCCCATGATTAAAGTTATGTTTACGTAGTTTTTTGGTTATGTACCAAGTTGATAATAACAATAAAATAATAGTACTATGAATTGTTTTATAAAAAATTGCATGTCAAGTTATAAAGCAAATAAAAATGCTTCTGAAAAAAGTGTTTTTATAAAGTACCGAGAATGGTAAGTTTATTCAATATACTATTTTGTAAGGGTAAAAGTTTTTATACTTTTACCAACAGACATTTATGAATTTAATGCAAAGAATTTTTGGTTGATCATTTGGAGTCCTTTCTATTTCTATAACGTATAAAACAATTTAATTCTGTTCATTTATTTTACAATACAACACTCAGAGGATTCTCTAATCTTAAATATCAATCAGTTGTCAAAGATAAAACTACTTAAAATGTAAAATTGCACTTATATCTCCCGTTTGGCGGCGCTGTTATCAGTGGGCATCAGGCTATTACTTTTCGTGTGCCCGTCGATTTTACTGCAGAGAAGTACAGTCAATATCAAGCATTTTTCCCATTGGAGATATGTCTCCTTAAGGCCTAAGCACAACTGCTTCGCGAAACTCGTTCGTGAACCAAGTGTGCGTTGGTCTTTTGAGAAGTCCGTCTTCCCACTGTCAAAATATTTCGCTTCCCATTGCACGGGAAATCTGACCACCCGTCACTGAGTGCGCAACGTTGCCGGTTTCGATAAACAAACTTGTCAAAAAGTTTAGAAAATGACAACTGAGTACGTGGATCTCTCAGTTTGGGCGTGCATAAGAACAAGTTTCTTAATAATAAGTTTCAGGCAAGAAAACTAGAAACAGGAGGATATAACTCTGGTAGTTGGACTATGTAATGGTTTCGTTTCCAGAAAGAGGCTGAAAAGTCATGAGCCGCAGTAGCCTTCTGCGCATATTACCTACAGGTGGTCAGGTGGTCAAAAAAATAGATATTCATTTTATCGATTCATATGTGTATATACAAATCAGTGTTTAATATTAATGCTGAATTACCACCAGGAAGTAAAATAAAAGTAGTCTGAGCAGAAGGCTACCGCGTCTCAGGACTTATTCAGTTTGCTCGGCCTCTTTCGGGAAACCATATTCGTACGTATTCGGCCTGTACCCCCACTACCGGAGTTGGAGCTCCTGTTTCTAGTCTTCTTGGTTTCGGGCATGAACGAGTATAAGGAGACATATCTCCAATGAGAAAATTGCCTGATATTTACTGTACTTCTCTGCAGTAAAATCGACAGGCACGCGAAAAGTAATAGCATCATATTCACTGATAACAGCGCCACCAAACGGTAGATATAAGTGCAAATTTACATTTTAAGTAGTTTTATCTTTGACAGCTAATTAATATTTAAGATTATAGGATCCTCTGAGTGTTGTATTGTAAAATAAATGAACAGAATTAAATTGTTTTATACATTACATAAATAAATTCATAAATGTCTGTTGGTAAAAGTATAAAAACTTTTACCCTCACAAAATAGTACATTAAATAAACACATCATTCTCGGTGCTTTGTAAAAACAAGTTTGTCAGAAGCAACATCAGTCTCCCTTTGATAATAGGTTGCGATGCCAATGCGCACCACGTAGTTTGGGGTAGCAGTAACATTAACGAGAGAGGCAGAAATCTACTAGATTTTCTGATAGATACAGATTTAGAAATTTTAAATCAGGGTCTGTGTGGGGTGGTGTGAGGGACTGGAGAGTATCTGATGAAGATTCACTCTTGGACCGTAGATTTATCACATTCAGACTGGAATAGAAAAATCGGGAACATAAGTGGAGACGTAACCCTAGGAGTACTAATTGGGACTCATTTACTGAGGACCTCAACGCCTCCATGGGTCACTTCCCCACCTCGTACGGAACGTACGAAGAGTTAGAACTCGCAGCGGAATATCTGCGAGATTCGGTTGTCTGCTCCTTTGAGAGAAACTGTGTAGCCAAAAAGGTGGACACCAACAGGAGTCCTGTGGAGCTCCTGTTTGGAGAGTCAAAGGCAAACAGTAAGAAAGCTTTTTAATTAAGCCAAGAAACGTAAGAATCAGCAAGCATGGGATGATTACCATGCAGCTCATAATTCTTATAAGAAAGAGGTAGATAAAGCACGGGGTGTTAGCTGGAGGAGTTTTTGCGAAAGAATTGAAAGAGTACCTGAAGCATCAAGACTCCATAAAGTTCTAGCTAAAGACCCTTTGGCAAAACTATATACCATCAAGTTATCTAATGGGCAATATGCTCAGGATATAAAAGACTGCTTAAAGTATCTGATGGAACCTAATTTCCCGGACTTTAAAGAAAGACAGATTCATGACTTTTGGCGTCGGCCCAGGTAGGGCCCGAAGAAACCGGGAACACTGGAAACTAGCAGCGAGAGTTGTGACTCCGGAGGGGATTGATTAGGCAGTAGGTTCTTTCAAACCGTTTAAGGCTTCAGAGGGGGGCGGTATACATCCGGTCCTTTTACAAAGCGGATTCGATTGTATTAGATTACCCATGTGTAAAATTACACCGGCAAACAAAAAAAAATTTCGAGTGCGAAGACTGACACATGGTAGATTTTCCTCTATGGGGTGTATCTAAAGAGAAAAAAGTAGTTGGACCAAAAGTTTAGTGCTGGTATTTTTTTAAACGCCTAGTAAGGTGGTGAAGTCTGAGAAAATCATTTGCATGGGAATTTACCTAATTTTTGTTTTAAACAGACTTTTCTCATATTTTTATTATTGATTTGAATTCAGTGACTCTAATTACATAAAAATTAAATACATAAAAGATGTTAAAAATGGCGGACCTAAAATGACGGGTTTTAAAAAAAATTGCTCTTATTTCCTTGAAAATCATTGCTCAGGGGTTTTCGGGGTGGCTAATTATGAATATGAAGTCAGTTTTTAAATATTCCAAATGGCGGATCCAATATGACAGACAAAAGAAAATTAAAAATTAATCAGATCCACTTGAAAATCTTGGGTTTTCGGGGTAGCTGAAAATGAATATGTTAGTTTTCAGAAATTCTAAATGTCAAATTTACAGGAGGGGAGACCGGGGCGTAATGGATCACTTTTTACTTTTTGTTGCTTAACTTCGTCATTCTTGCTTTAATAAAAACTTCATCACATAAAAAACTTAGCCTAACATCTCAGCTTTCAATGAAAAAAAGTACGCCCTAATATTACTTCTAGTCCAAGAGCTAGCGACCAAAACAATTAGCTCATTTCATACCGGCTGAAAATTTGAGTATAGATTACTGAAGACATGTAAATAACAGAAACCCACGTCTGGCAGGCAGGTGCTAGGACAGGGGGCGGCAGCAGTGGGCGAATAGGTGAAAAATAATGTAAAAATTTCTCATTTCAAACCAATTAAAACCTTTAGAAATCAACAGTTGACATCTACACAAGTGTAAAAATGTGCGTCTGGCAGTTTTGGGGTGGGACAAAATACGTCTGGCAAAGTGGTAAACACGTAAAAAAATCGAAAATTTTTTCTGATTGCATACCGATTAAAACCTTTAGAAATAAAAAGTCTACATTCAAACAAGTCTAAAAATGCGCGTCTGGCAGTTCTGGAGTGGGACAAAGTACGTCTGGCAGCCCTTCGAAGATGCGACAAATGGGTCAATGGGTGAAAAATAATGTAAAAATTTCTCATTTCGTACTGATTAAAACCTTTAGAAATCGACAGTTGACATCTACACGAGTGTAAAAATGTGCGTCTGGCCAACCTAAATTCGCACCTGGGCTGTCCCAGCACCGGCCTGCCAGACGTGAGTTTCTTCAGCAATTTTCAAATTATAAAAAGTTGTAGTGAAATGCATAATCCATTTACTTAAAAAAATCTATTCTCCAGTTATTTTTTTTTATAAAAGCTTGTCATTGGTTATCATTTTATTAATATTGGAAATATAATAGGTTTTTCTCAATATAATATGCGAGCCAATACGTCTCGGCCAAAGTGATCCATTACGCCTCGAAGGTTTTTGTTGAAAATTTTGTTATTTGTTATCAATACCGTAAGTAATAAACAAAAATTGTCAATTGTAATTTAAAAACAAATGTTTAAAACTCAAAACCTGATAAACATACAATTTTTACAAGTAATTTTGAAAAAAATATAAAAAAAAATTTTTTAAATTTACTTTCGAGCGTCAAAATCACTTTTTCTACCATATTTTCAACAATAATAAATGAAAAACAATTAAACTGGGTACAAACTTACAGTATACCAAGTACATTATTTTGATCAAAAATCAAAATTACTCTGATTTACAACACGGAAAAAAATTTCCTATGAAAATTACAAGATTTCCTGTGTCATTTATGAACGGCGGTTGTAATATCCACAAACAGCTGAGTTTAGGAAATGCACAAACCAGAATGAGTCTTGTCACAAACTTCAGTTTATGATTCAACAGCTTAAACAGTCACGCAGCAGACGACAAGCAGACGTTCACTTGAATTTTCTTGCGAATGCGTGGATTTATTGGTGTTATAACAGATTGGTTTGTGGTACACACAAACCAGCTTGTTGGAAACACAAAACTTGCCTGCATAAAGCACAACTTAACCTATTTGTATATTTTACAAAAAAGTTTGTGTTTTCTATAAGAAATTTTTTTCCGTGAACTTTTGAATAAATTGAAGTGATCCATTACGCCCCGGTCTCCCCTACTTTTAATTTTTGTTTCTTGAATATCTTATCCTCTTTGATTTAAAGGATCTCCGAAGAGGAGCTCTTCTTTTCCTCTTTGAATTTTCGGCCTGTTGTATGTCTCTTTATAGCGTCCAAAAGTAGTCCTATAATATATTTTTATTCCACTTCACCAGCACACAAAAAAAATTTGGAGTGCGAAGACTGACACATGGTAGGTTCTCTTCCTTGGGGTGTACCTAAAGAGAAAAAGGTAGTCGGAACAAAAGTTTATTGTTGATATTTTTACACGTCTAGTAAGGTGGTGAAGTCTAAGAAAATGATTTGCATGGTGATGTACCTATTTTTTATGTTTTAAACAGACTTTTCGAATATGAGTGATTCTCCGCGTAGTGTACAATTCAATATCCCTCGTATTTTTTAAAAACTTAGATGCACATATTGCAATGAATTCAAGAAGAAAATCTAATTTCTGTGTTTACAAACAAAAGCCAATAGTCGTTAACATTTAAAAATTTATAATTTAGCTTTAAAAGCTGTTTTAAGTGTTATTAAAAAAAAATTTTTTTTTATGTTAATTCTTGTCCCTCGTTTTTGCGTCATGGTCTGGCCTTTTTATAAAAATGTATTATTTACATAAAAATCAAATCGAAACGTTACTCAATATTAGAAAAACGCAACAACAAACTCTCCTAAGTAAATTACTAAGAGAGAAACTAATTTGAGAATTAATTGTTTAGTTTTTTACACATTAAAAGCACCAAACTTGCATAGGGAATCACAGAATCGTCATGGTCTGGCCTTCACATAATTCTCAATAAAATTAATAATTATTTATATTTTACGTCAATTAAAGTGTACTACTATTAGATCAGTGAATATAAATGACGTCAATATGAAACAGAATGAAAATCGCAAATAAATTGTTTAAAAAATAAGCACTTCTTGAGCGTCATGGTCTGGCTTTCTTGTCATGGTACTACTTTTCTGTATTAAACAGCGTGTAACAACAGAGTGAAGTGAATAACACTCTGCAGTAGGTAGAGTAGAGGAACAAATTGTCAAGGGGGGTTATGCAGTGGGTATCTTTCTTGATAGGGAAGCAGAGTACGATGAGGCTAGGTTAACAGGCACTGTCTCAAAAGGATGCCCACAAGGAGGAGTTCTTTCTTCTCTATTGTGGTGCTTAGTAGCAGACAAGTTGATTAAGAATCTCAATAACCAAGGACATTATACGTAAAGCTATGCGGAAGATTTCCTTATAATTATAAGGGGGCACTCAATTGAGACCCTTTTAGAGCTTACGGAAAATGCACTCAAGATTGTCAAGAATTGGGGCAGTCAGACTGGACTTTCTATGAACCCAGGGAAAACGAATATAGTAGTTTTCACTAGGAAGTACAAGATACCGAGCTTAAAGAAGCCAGTATTTTGTGGACAAGAGATTTTTTTCCGAATCGGCTAAATACTTAGGAGTAATCCTGGATAAAAAGCTGAGTTGGAGGGAACATTTCGAGTACCAATATAGGAAATTCTGTACTGCGTTCTGGGCGTGTAGAAGGGCGATAGGGTCATCGTGGGGACTAAGATCCAATATGGTCAACTGGCTCTATCAGATGACTTTAAAACACAGGTTTCTTCATGCGGTGGTAGTTTGGTGGTCTAGAACTAAACTGATCACGATTAAAGAGAAACTAGGCCATCTCTAAGCAATGTTTTTTAGAGGTATTACAGGGGCCATGAGGACCACGCCTACAGCGGCGTTGGGGTTCATACTCTCTGAAGTACCTCTATATATTGCTGCGGTGAAACAGACGCCCCTTACTTTGAGCAGGCTAAACGCGCAGGGAAGGTGGAAGTCAAGTGGTAAACACACCAAGCTTCCACGTTCAATCCTATCAATTCTAGAAGTATGGTGCAAGATAGGATGATCAAGAAGGTGAATTTTAACCCCGTTTTAAGACACTAATACCTTCCAGATAGAAGTGGAAGAAGGTTTTTCCACTTGGGGACGAGGTCTTGTACACGAACGGTTTCAAGATGGATTGCGGTGCAGGCTTCGGAATACGTCGAAAAACTGGCTGTATTAAAGTGGCTGAGTCGCTAGGACAATATACCACAGTTTGACAAATCGAGGTCTGTGCGATTTTAATTTGTACCCAAATGTCCATTCAAAAAGGGACAAGGGGCAAAAGGATTAGTAATGTCTGGTAATGCCGCAGCGCACTATACGAGTTAGGTTCAGTAAATAAACTTTCGTTGATCTGGGTACCGGGTCACTCGGGAATCAAGGGCAATGAAAGGGTGCACGTTTTGGCAAAAATAGGTTCTAAAAAGGTATTTTTAGGTCCTGAACCAGCAGTGGCACTAATACCGTGTCTGGTTGATGGAGACATTGAACGAAGGGGTCAAAGGGAACATGAGAAGTATTGGACAGGCATTGGGATGGGAAGGTAAGCGAAGACTTTGTTGGGTTTTGTACCCAACAAGAGGCGAGCGAGCGATCTTCTAAAACTCGATAAGATCAGACTGCCGTACAACGGAAAAAGACATATAAGCGACATTTTGGTGAAAAATGAATTTTTCGTATCAATGGATTCGTAATCAAAAACTGCATCTAACTATCGTAATTAAAATGCTAAAATTTAATTATTTATAAGAAAAAAATTAATATTGAAAATATTGAAATTCGCGAAAAATGATAAAATATAATGGAAAAAGACACATGAGGTACTTTGCATAGTCCAGAATCTACAAAAGCCATGAATTACGTCACAGAATACACTGTGAAAATACACGCAATGTCATTTGCTTTTTTTCCCATTGTAAATACTGCCGAGCTGGACGTCGTTGGCGAAACCACATCTGCACCACCCCACACTTTGACCCCTTTAAATTTGAATTATTAAAGTAGGTTATATTTTTTCCTGCACCATTTTTAACACTAAAATAATATAGAAGGGTAAAAAAATTTGAAATTTTAAGTTTTGAAGAGATTAGAATTTTTATCTTTAAATAATGGCATATTTTTTGCAAATCCATGCGAGAGGTTGTTTAAAACTATAAAATAAGCGTAGAAAAAAAATTTCGTTAAAATATATTGAAAATTGTAAGAGAAGATTAATTTTGACTCTTCAAATTTTACAACTTTTGACATTTTTCAAAAGTCTTAGACCAATAATCTTCTTGTGAATATGAGTGTTTAAAAAATTTATTCGCTGAATACAAAAGTCGTGTCAAATACCTTTTTTAATAGGTTAAAATTTTAACATCTATCAAAATTCATTTTATTTTCTAGGTTAAAATTTTAACATCTGTCAAAATTATTTTATTTTCTAGGTTAAAATTTTGTCAGATGTTAAAAATTGAACCTAATAAATAAGTTATTTGACACGATTTTTGTATTCAACGAATAAATTTTTGTAAACACTCATATTCTCAAGAAGATTTTTGGTCTAGAACTTTGGAAAAATGTCAATAGTTGTAAAATATGAACATTGAAAATTAATCTTCTCTTACAATTTTTAATACATTTTAACGCAATTTTTTCTAATAATTTCTTATTTTATAGTTTTAAACAACCTCTCGTATGGATTTGCAGAAATATGCAATTAGTTTAATGATAAAAATTCTAATCTCTTCAAAAATTAAAATTAAAAACCTACTTTAATAATTCAAATTTACAGGTGTCAAAGTTGGGGGTGGTGACTCCCCTTAAAAAATAAAAAACAAAGACAGTAAAATTTTTATGAATATTTTGCCTCTTAAAATTAAAAATAAATTTACTTATAATAAAAATATTAATATCTGCGAATATTGTTTTGTTTACAAAAATTGTCTTTCAAAATTTAATTGAAAGTGCTAATGTTATATGTATATTTTATATACAAAAAAATTTGTTTTACAAAAATAATTTTTTATTAGAAACAAATAAATATTTATTTACCTCTACGCCAAATATATTTTTTCTATGACCGCAATAATTATAACCGCACTGAATAAATACTCTGTAAATCTGAATGTACACTTGTAATAAGTGAAATTTCATTCAAAATAAGTGAAAAATTCACTTACTTATACTTATAAGTATATGCACTTACTTATCGAGAAGACGACTTATAACGTAGAATAAGTGAAATTTCACATATTCAGATTTAGAGAGTAGGCAAGTGCGGTCCTGAAAATTAGATAGTGGGGATGAATTCGTCAGTGTACAGTTTGAAATCAAGTGGAGGGGTTATTTCTGGGATACCGTGCAGTTCTGCGGCCTGACTGTATTGCAATTTAATTTCCAGTTTCTCCCTGACTTGCGGCTACCCTGGTAGTTAATGAAATCGATTAAATAAATTTAAATTATAGCTTTAAAATTAATATAAATTTAAATAAAATAAAATTTAATTACACTATTAAAACTGAATGGATTAAGATTAAATTAAAAGGGGATTTATCAATATAAAACATTCAAATTATACTACATTAAAATTAACTTTAATTGAAATTTGCTATTATTATGTATCTTTTAATATTCTAATTAATTAAATTAAAAGGTTGTTGTACAGAATGTCCAAATTTAGAATGTCCAATAGTTAGAATGTTCAATGGTAAAAATGTCCAATAGTTAGAATGTCCGAAGCTAAAAATGTCAAAAACTTAGAAAGTCCAAAATTGCTAAAAATTCCACCACTTTAATGTCCAAACGAGTGCATGATAAGACAACTTGCTCTCGGTCAAAAAGTTAGAAACTTGTCATGAAATTCCTACGACATTAAGGAGGACAAAATTTCAAGCATCGTCTCGCAGTACAAAATTTATGTGGCAGAAGACAAGCTGATTGACTGTATAGAAGCACTTCGATTTAGATATGTAAGTACATATCTAAATTATGAGTAAATTAATTATTCACATACAAAACTTTAAATTTCTTAATACTCTTATAACAGGTTTTTTAATGCTTTACTACTTCTTTTATACGTATTAATCTAATTTTTATTACAGATTTTTGAGACACACGATTGATTGCCTCCGCGTAGTGTGTCTTGGAAACAATATCGTTGAAATTTAGATTTAAATTTTAACGATTTTGGCTAAATATCAATCAAAATACCACTTCCTTTATTGGTTTTTAAAAAAACAAAAAAATTTTTTAACTTTGGACAATCCAATATTTTGGACATTAAGTCTTTTCGACTTTACAACTTTTGGACAATTTAACCTTTTGGCTTTATGTCTATTGGACCTTTCGGTTTGGATTTTCGGTGTTGGACCTTTTGTTGTGGACAATCTGTAGTGTAATCTTAGTTTTTAATTTGATATGTATTAAAAATTGTATAAATAAAATAACTTAAATAATGAATTTCATTGAAACCTATAATTAATTATCAATATTCTATAATACTTTCTCTAGTGCTTTGTGAATGTTTTCCGCTGGAAATCTTTGCTTCGCTTGACGACTTTGCAACGAAATTTACAGAGATTGTTTAAAAAATTATTTTTTTACATCATTAGAAAAAGCACATTTTATTTACCTTAGTAATGATATTTTTTTCATGAAAAATGAGCTCTAAATGAAGTTTTTAACGCAAACAGTTTTTCTTAAATATATCCGTTGGGCCTATATGTCGCTTATGTGTCTTTTTCCGTTGTACGGCAGTACAGTACATGGGCTTTTGAATTATCACCCTAGTAGAAAAATTTAATGGAAATCTAGATACATGCTAGCGCCACCAGTAGAATTTGCATGGCAGTCTATCGCGCTGACGTTTTCTAGCGCCTTGCACGGCGCGAGCACTTCCCGCTAGAATGCAACATAACCTAAAATTTCTGTTGCATAAACTGTCAACGGTGTATGTACTGTGTGCTTTATACTGATGTGGTACTTGAAAACAATAATAGTAAGGAATTCTAAGTATTTATATATTTGTAATTTTTATTAAATTTAAATATAAATTAATAGTGTATTATAAATTTATTTCTTGATCATTCGTTAATTTATGTACTTATTTATAAAAGAATTCTTAATATGTGAATGACTTTTTTAACCTCTAAGAAAATTTTTAAATATATTTAAGTTATGAATCTGACGATTTATCACCAAGAATAACAAAAAATACTTTTTATGAATCAAACATACTATTAATTTCTACATTCGAAATAGAAAACATAACCCCAAATTGGATTATTGTTTTCTTTATTTTTAATTAACCTGACAGAAGAGTTTTATTAATTTTAAATAGAAATTAAACTTTTACAATTAAATTATTAGTGATTTTTTACTCATAATTAAGATTTAGAGAGATAATTTTTATAAACTAATAATATGTATAAATATAATTCCACAAGTTTAACAAGTATGTTGTAAAAATTAAATTAGAGTTTGGGTTAACCATTTTTTTTACTTAAATATCTTTTATATTTAAGTAAGAATTAACGTTTTTTATTTACATATGTTTTCATCTGTTGAGTAAACATTAATTTATTGTTTTGACATAACCTAAAATGGTCAAATTTTACTTATTTCATAAGCGATAAAGCGAAATAATACATCGTTTTTTTTAGATTTTTTCTTAATGACTAGGAAAGTTTTTAAATGTATTATTCATGTATCCTGTAAAATCATGAAATTGTGACTTATGTCATTTCGTCTTTCCACCCTTCATATAAGAATAACTTTTTGATTCATGAGATAAAGTTTTGGCAGGTGAAGTTATGTCCATTCTAACGCGCGAGCAGAATGCGAGGAAGGCGCTAGAGTACAAAAGTGTTTCAAATGCTCTTAGCACCACTCTTGCACAATGGAACGCAAGAGTGGCACCATGCTAGCGCCACCAAATTTTTCTACTAGATCAGCATAAAATAGGAAATAAAGTCTCACCTATGTGTAGACTGTGTGAAACGAGTGACGAGACGTCGTCTTACATATTATCTGAATGCCAGGCGTTAGCTAGGATCAGACTTTCCAGCTGGGGTCAAACAATTATAGACCCTATGCAGGTGAGCAACCTATCTATAGAGGAAATACTGGACTTCTGGAGAACAGGATTCTAATGGGTTGTGTAAACGAACGAGCTAGAGCTTGGTACAATGGATTCTCTAATCTAGGTACCAACTTTCCATTTTTGGGAATACCCAGCTTGATCTCGGCAATTAATTAGATTAGATAACTTGACATGCAATTTTTTATAAAACAATTCATATTAATATTATTTTATTGTTATCAACTTGGTATATAACCAAAAAACTACGCAAACAAAACTTTTATCATGAACAGCATGGAGGGTACATATTTTCTACTGTAGGGGCGCAAATATCAGTGAACAAATTTCTGGTATGCCAATTTGCGTGCATGGAAATTTTACGTAGCCAAGTGCAGTAAAAAAAGATGCATTTACCCAGATAGCACGTAAGCTTGCGGCAAGCTTGCCGCGCAATATTGCAAATGTTACACGGTAAGCTTGCCGGTAATATTACCTCAAGCTTTAAATGTCATAGGGTAGAGCGGGACTAGTTAAGCATAGGGGTAAGTTGAGCAACCGAAATATCTCAGGCTCTATAAATTGTCCACTAAATTTGTTCAATGCCATAAAGAAGCAGGTACTAGCGCAGTTATGTTCCCTCCTGCGCCTGCTTCTTTCTGGCATTGAAAAAATTAGCAGCCAATTTATAGAGCCTGAAATATTTCGGTTGCTCAACTTACCCCTATGCTCAACTAGCCCCGCTCTACCCTACCTGACATAAGGTTACACTGAAGGTTGCTGTAAGCTTGCCTCAATGTTGCTCGGTAAGATTGCCGTAAGGTTATTACAAAATTGACATAAGGTTACTACAAGGTTGCCGTAAGATTACAAAAAAATTTCTGCAAATTTTAAAATCGAAAAATTCGTAAGTTTTTGATTTTTTATATTTTTTTTATTGCTTAATACAGGCGTATATATAAAAGAAAAATTTTGAAAATTGCAGCAACCTTTTATTGTAACCTTGCGGCAATCTTACCGTGCAACATTAAGGCATGCTTACAGCAATCTTACAGTGTAACCTTGTTTCAGGTGTGGCATTTCAAGCTTGCCACAAGGTTGCTGCAACCTTACGTGCTATCTGGGTAATTAAATGCTTATATTCATTCATGGTTTCAGGTGAGCAGGCGTGACTGCCCATAATGAAAAAAGTTATAAACATTTTTGATTTTCAACATTTAACCCTTTAACACCCGAGCATAAACCAATGAGTCACCATTCCTAGGGTTTTAGGGGTCGCTGCTTAAGAATTTGATGTCAAATTGACAATTTCACAGCTGTCAAAATAACACAATTTAATTGTTCACCTCTGTCAAAGTAACTGTCAACTTTCATAAAAGTGATTTTTTAATTTAAATGCGAATTTAGTTTAAAAATTACAATTTGACAGTTGATAACTGTCAATCAAACTGTTAACACTTATAAAAAGTGATTTTTGAGACTATCCGAAATATACGACCCAAAAAAACCTTTTACGAACATTTTTTGTAAAAATTAATCACTTTTGTAAAAGTTGACAGTCAGTTCGACAGCTGTTAATTGTCAAACCCTTTTAAAGGGATTTTTATAAAAAATAAATCACTTTTATAAATATTGACAGTTGGTTTGACAGCTGTCAAATTGTAAATTTGGCATCAAATTCGTTATTAGTCAATTCGAGTTCAAATTTGTAATCAGTGACCTCTAAAACCTTAATGATAGAACATCCAAGCGCCCATCCTGCCGGAAGGATGTTCCGAAAATAAGGCTTTTAAAAAAAGGGAATTCAATTTTTCTTTTCCGAAACTCCTTGGGATTAAAGTAGACGAAAAGACGAAAAAATCCATATATTTGACTTTTGAAAATAATAATATTAAACTATTTTTCAAAGCCCTCAAACTTGCTGTTTCTAAAAAGTAAAAAAAAAACATTTTTTCGTAAATTTAATGTAAAATCCACAAAAATCAATATATTTTGGCCGGTCTAGTCTCTTTTTCTTCAGAAACGTTCAAAGAATAAAACCTATTTGTTTAATTTAAAAAAATTTCATTTTTAATGTTAATCAGCAAAATTGCGGCCAATTGAATAAAAACTCTCTTCAAATTTGCTTTATAAAATGAATATGGAAGCAGATAAATACAAAAACGAATATATCGTTGGAAAGGTAATGAAACAAGCTTTCCAATGATGTAAATATCAAGTTTCTAAATTTTTTTTGCTTAGGCTTGGTAGCCTTTTAAACAAAGCGAAAAGCATCCTGTCGGTAGGACCGGGTTCCATCATTTTGTGACTAAAAATTATATGAATTTTTGGAAAATTCAACTTCTTTAAGCTACCCTGCTCTTCGGTTTGAACATATAAGCTCGACATTTACATGCGCTGAAAGCTTGTTTCATCACCTTTCCAACGATATATTTTACTTTTTGTTTACGTCGATTCATGATAGTTTTATTTAGCGATTTCGGACGGACTCACCTGAGTCTTTTTGGTCCTGCCGGAAGGACGTTGGACGTTCTATCATTAAGAACCTTTTAATTTTTTTTATTAATTTTTTTACTATTCAGGTAATGTAAGATATATTTTTGTCTTAGACGCCATCTGGGATGCGCCATTTTTATATTTTTGCGAATCTTTTAAAATTAAGATCATACTTGTATTCCTTGGTCCAAAACACTTCAGATAGTGTGCTTCAAAAAATTTTTTGTTTACTAGCGTCATTAGATGAGCTTACCGACTTTTTACGACAATTTTTCCTATTTACATAACCTTTTTATTTTTTTATATTAAAAAATTTTTTATATAGTTTATTTTAATTTATTTGTATACCATGACCGATTTTTAAGAAATCAATTCTACCTCGATTAAAATATATTAATATTTGAAAAATAATTGAGAATTTTGTAAGTTGGACATAGGGGAGACCGGGGCGTAAAGGATCACTTCAATTTATTCAAAAGTGGTAAATCAGAGTAATTTCGGTTTTTGATCAAAATAATGTACTTGGTATACTGTAAGTTTGTACCAAGTTTCATTGTTATTCATTCATTATTGTTAAAAATATGGAGGAAAAATGGTTTTGACGCTCGAAAGTACATTTTTGAAATCTTTGTTTTTTTGTTATATCTTTTTCAAAATTACTTGTAAAAATTTTATATTTATCAGGTTTTGAGTTTTAAACATTTGTTCTTAAATTACAATTGACAATTTTTGTTTATTACTTACGGTATTGATAACAAATAACAAAATTTTCGAGGTTGTTAATAACAAAAACCTTCGAGGCGTAATGGATCACTTTGGCCGAGACTTATTAGCTCGCATATTATATTAAGAAAAACCTATTATATTTCAAATATTAATAAAATGATAACCAATGACAAGCCTTTATAAAAAAAATAACTGGAAAATAGATTTTTTTAAGTAAATGGATTTTGCATTTCGCTGCAACTTTTTAAAATTTGAAAATTGCATGAAAATGTTTAAAGTTTAAATAAAATATGTTCCATTTTCAATATTCATTGTTATAATTGTACAATAGAAATCAAAATTGTTAATACCGTAATATTATTTGATGATCTAAATTATAATTTTATTGCTGATCTATTACACCCCGGCCCTATTCATTACGCCTCGGCCTGTGGCGAAATTTCTCACGTTGCATTTCTTCAAAAACATTGTTCTAGAAAAAAAGTACACGGAAAAAAAAGTCCATCAATCATTAATAGACTAGTATATTACTTTGAGACGGGACACAAAATCATTGAATGGATAACATACTTGGAGTCACAATATATAAAACTCGTTCACTAAAATTTAGAAAACTGTCTATTAAATTTTCCATGACTATCAAAAGCATTCAAAAAATTCAACTTATTCTTTCAGAATTATCCCTAATTTTAGACACTATTTGGTACAGAATAAACACATTTTTTCGTTGCACAGTTCCGATATTTTATTTACACTCTTAGACGCTTTAGACCAATACATTTTCGCACTTATAATAACTTATAATAACGTAGAAACACACACTTATAACACTTTAAGTTTAGAAGCGAACTGTTCTTATATACCAAATAACAAAATTTTTCACAACTTGTGAGAAATGATTTTGCACTAATAACTACTTTTTAATTAGCGAGAAATATAAAAGAAAATATATTTTCATCGAGGTCAATTTCTAGACGCAATCAAACTGCAAATTATTAGTTATTGCACATAATAGTATATAGGGACTTGTATAGCAGACAGCAAAAACACATGGACTATAGAGAAACCGGAAGAAATGCGCATCGGTACACTGCGCAACAATGCGCTGGTGAAAAGCACCGATTTAGACTACGAGTCAACTAACGTTTCACAAACTTTACTAATGATTCGTAAACATTCAAACATCCATTGATATAATAATTCACCATTAAATCTAAAACAATTGGTCACATACTGGCATTCTAATCAATCCATTACTCGTTTTTTACACTTTGATGAAGTTTTTCAATTGTTAAGTGAAGTTAAGTAACCATCAACGGAAAAAGAGTCCCGTCTCAAAGTAATATACTAATTCATTAATGGTTGATGGACTTTTTTTTCCGTGTATAAGTGCTATTAGGGCGTACTTTTTTAATTGAAAGCTGAGATGTTAGACGTGGAACACGTGGAACACCACGTGATGAAATTTTTATTAAAGCAAGAATGACGAAGTTAATCAACAAAAGTGAAAAGTGATCCATTACGACCCGGTCTCCCCTATATGTCCCACAGGCGTTAAAGGGTTAACATTAAGTTTTATGGGAATTCAATAGTTTGACATATATATTTATACACTGCAGAATATTAAATGAATAGATATTGTTATAAATCTTTGAAATACAAATCCGATTTGCAATAATCATATATCTGTTAAAACAATTGTCAAGTTGTAAATAAATTTACGTTTCTTCTGTTAATATAATATACTTATTCTGATGAATATTCAAATGTAATATTCTTCACAGGTTAGAAATAATTCGGCGTTGACAAACGTTTTACGTTACCAATGCCGGGTTCCACCAACTAATAAAACAAATTTTATCTAACTAAAATTATAAAATTGTTTGAAAATATTAATTTTTGCAAAAAAATTTGTTCGACATATTGAATTTTGAAAATTCTTAATCAGATATGAAAAACAACAAACGTTTTTAAACTTTTATTGTAAGAAAAGTATTTTAGTTTATTTAAGATTGTATTAATTCGATAGATTTCGAAAAAAATATCTCCTCAATTTGAAAAATGTCTTTTCGACAAAAACACATTTAAAGTTATCGAGTCCGTCATTTTTATTTTTGAAAAATAATTTCAAAATTTTTATGAGTTTTCAACTAATTTAATGTTGAACAATGCCATATAGTTTTAATATACAAAACATTAAAATATTTTGATCGCAATATAGAAAAAGACAAAACTTTTGGAAACTTTTTTGAAAAAAATCTATTATATGAATCCATTATTATATGAAAATCTATTATTATGAATACAAAAAATATTTTTTTTTGAACACCTATAAAAAGTAAAATCTAAGATTGTAAGGATCATGCTAAACTCAACATTCGTGATTCATATTTTTAAAAAATTACTTGTTTTTGTTGGCAAATATTTTGAATTTGTAAAAAATATTAAAAATTAACTACAATATTAAATTAAACTACAGATCTACTAAATTAAGTTAAATTAAATAATAATTACAAAATGTGTTTTGTGTAGAAAATTAATTTTTAAGTCATGATAATAACTGGAAACAATATTTAATACTTGTCTAAAAAAAGGGTAAAGAAAAATTTGCGACACCAAAATTTGTATTATATTAAACATTTTTTCATGCAATCGGCAAAACCCGATGTCCAGGCATTTTGCGAAATGTCTAAGAATCATTTAATAGGAAATACGGATAACTGCCTACTATAAGGCCCAACACGAACTGGGCAAATTAGAAACTTAATTATAGTAAGTTGTGTATTGATCAAAGACCGATACTGATACGAATCTAAATAAAAAATTTACGTTTAATTTAGTTTTGTGTCGACCCGAAAATAAATTATCAAATTGAAATTACCTTCGTATCGACTCGAAACTAAAGTCTGAAAAACATAAATATTTAATGTCAATCAAAAGATCACTACAAAAAAAACATTTGAAGATGTAATACACATACAATTTTTTTGTCCTGCCTGCACGGAAAGTGTGTTATTTCGTACACATGAGACGTGCGCAAAGTAAGTGATTCCCGCCCAGAGGTAAGGTGAGCGGGCGCAAAATACATTCCCGCCCGCTGTCAATTATTTCTTCGCTTATTTGTCCATCCAGTGACCTTAACATTTAGAAAATGACATCACAAGTCATTTTTAACAATATAGAACAAAAAACAGTTAATTCAATTGTGTGTGCACTTAATAACACACTTTCCATGCAGCAGGACAAAAAATGTTGTTCGCAGCACGGGCGCAAAAGGTGATAGTGTCTCAGGCGAGATTAGGGAAACTTCGGCGACCTATTTTGCGACCTTAATACGAAAATAAGTATTATTTAATTATTTAAAAATTGTTTGTTCCCTAGTTCTAAATACTTATATTCAAACAGTGACAGAAGAAGTCGAAATCTGCTTTTCAAAATATTCAGAAAGATTTCGGACTATCGCTACCTGTAACGTTCGCTTAAAATTTTTGGATTTCAGTGAGTTCCCGCATACTAAAGAGCTCGTTTGACATTCTTTCAATTTGGATAAGTGTACCTATTACTGCGTTTTTAAAGAATATTAATTACTATTTCAAAGTAGGATAAACCAGACAGTAGTCGTCCATTTAAAAATATCTTTTAAATGAATACTTTTTAAAAAGAACTATTCATATTGGTTTTCAAATTTGTTTAAGTGATATTGTTCCTTACGATCACGCAAAACTATTAAACTAATCATGTTCATGAAAAAAAATTTGTTTATTCCTTAAAAAATATATTTTTTATTTACTATAGTAAATAAAAGAGTAGGAATATGATATTGTCAATCACCTTCAAAAACCGTAGAAAATAATTTTTTTTATAATTACAAACGCTTAGATTTGTTTATCATGATTTTAGAAATGACTAGTAACAAACAAATTTTTTATCTCATACGGTTTTATAGCTATTCAAAATTGAAAAGAGTCTGACTAATGAGGGGTGTCCGATAAATGTAAGGTTTACCCTACATCTCAGTTTAAATATTTTCGTAAGCTATTTTAAACCTTTGTTAATACAATTCTTAATAAATTTATTAATTAATAATGTCTATATATAATTATAATCCGCTTACTCGGAAGCACGGAACGGGTTCCCATGGCTTATTTTTATAGAACAAAAGTCTAATTATTAATTATATATTAATTGAACCTACGGGTGCAATAACAAGTGCGCTCGAGCTGTCTTTCCCTGTTTACTTCAAATTGCGAGGTGGGGACTAGATCTGGCCAATAAGATTTCCACTTCTACTCAAATCGAAGTAGATATTGCGGTTGAGAAAGACAGCCTCAGCTTACTTGCTGTTATAGCACGCGTGGGCTCAATTGTTATTAATTTAATCATAGTCTCTAAGAATAATTTTTAAAAGCTAAAGTTTATTTAAATAATCTATTTTTTAAGGACTTAAATAATAAAAACCAATATTTTATAAATTGTAAATTCATTTTTATCAACGTAAATGACATCTTTTCTATTGAAAATATGTCTTGAGTGGTATTGCACAGAAATTGCTACACTTATCCTACATACAATAATTTTTGTTGTTGTTGATAAGTTTATACTTAGACTTTTTATATAGACTTTTAAATTTCTTAAATACAAGTTATAATAAAATTTTCTTCAAGTCAATAATTATTTCTTCATTGCAAAAGATTTTCATTTTTAAACCAACATTCACTGGGATTTATGCACTGTTCAGACAGCTTAGTTTAAGTAAGCAAATTTTTTAACAATATGTTTCAGTATAAAGCGGGGACTCACTGTATGCAATTCTGATTAAACAAATTCCGAGGTCCGTCTAGTTAGAACCTCTACAATTAAATTTTAAATAATCAACTATACCATATTTTAGGGCTATTTTTGGGCTCCTTTACTTCTTTAGAAAAAACGAATTTTTGGTGGAGGTGCCCACTTAAGTCAAGGTAGCACCTCCTGTAAACAAAATACATTTAGGGCTCTTCAAAAATTCATTTTCCGAATTTCAAAAATCATCTCTTTCCTAAAAACAACTCCTTTTTTCAAAATAGCAAAAAATCCAAAATTCACATATTTGCGCTATTCTTTCTGTTTTTATTCTTTCAAGTTATTCTTTTATAACCTACGATCTGTTATGAATAACCTACCCCTAATTAAATATCCATCCCTCTTCCATAAGCAACCCTCGTATCAAACAGAAAACAAAAATTATGTATAATTTAACACTGCTTTTGTAATTCTTTGCCAAAACAAATTATTTTAGAGTCAATAAATATTATTTCACTATATTACAATTTCAATACTAAAATAAATTAAAACAAACATCAAAAAGGCTTTTCACGACTTTAAGATCTCATATGCCAAGTAGCACACGAGAATAATGTAATATTAATGTTATGTCACTCTAAGAGTAAATGGTCCTTGGGATCACAAATAAACAAAAAAAAAAAAATTCCTAATAACCTCCCTAAATTCTTGTACTAGATTTTCATTCTTCTACCACCTAATTTGTCACAATGTTTTTGGGCTCTTCTTACAGTAGCCCCAATTTTTGGGCTTCATTTCAAAAAGTAACTTCAACTTTTAAACTCAACAATTTTTTAATTTTAAAATTCTTTCACTCGATTTTCACTCCTCTACCTCCAAATTTATTCGAATGTTCTTGTCTCCTTCCGTGCGGACATGAAAATTTTGGCTATATCCACACTGAGAGAAGTCCGGGAACTAATACGTCCCGTGCGAGCCTTGAGTGGTACTTTTGAATGTTTTTATGTGAACCCTCGAATCGGAACGTCTGAAGCCCCGATGCGAAACGTGGAACGTCCCGAAGCGAGAATACGCAGAACTTTCAGTTTTTGCCACCAGTTGTTCTCTCATATGCGAGAACAATGTTTGACTGGATTCGGGGCGTCTCAGCACCAGATTCGGAACAACTCAAATGCGACAAGCATAGTAGCGCATAGCGACGTCAGCAGGAACTATTACGCCTCGGACTTCTCTCAGTGCAGCAAAATACAAGAAAGTACAGAATAGTATGCGGGCAAAGTACAGCTTATGAGCGTTTCGCATACTTCGTAATATCCCGTGTGGAAAAGTCGGTTGGACTTCAAATATGGTACCAACTGGGGTTCCCAATCTCCAAAGTCGACAACCCAGTCAACGCTCAAACTGGGCTTGTAACGTTAAAACCAATTAATTCCTAATGTTAGAAAATCCTAGTTGAGATCAGATTGAATCATTCTATTGTTATATATAGTTGATATTATTGTTAAATAAATGATCATGGGAAGGTGGAATATTGAATAAAAATCCAATGTGTATCGTCAGTATAGCGATGTTTCGTTGGTTAAGGTTTGCCAACCTCATCCGGCTGAATTTATTAAACAGAAAAACATTTCAATATTTATAAAGATCTAAAGCATTATTTCCACAAAAGTAATAACAATGGTAATATCCTACCTAAGTAATTAAAACATGAAGACACGTTTTAATTTTTCAAGATGTAAAAAGCAATAAATAAATAAACAAAATACAACACATGTTCCACAAAAAATAATTAAAAACAGAATTAAAATTTAAAAAGGAAGACATCTCTTTACACTGTCTCAGTGTCAACTGAAATAAAATTAAAATTTTACTGATAGTCCAGTCGCTCTGTGTTTTTTCATGCTAAAATTGATACCTGAAGTCTGATTGTGGATTCATATAGTGTGGGGTCGTAGTATGAATATGTTTATGTTTCCCACTCGAGATTTTAAAAGCTGCGCGTTATAAACAATTTTGAAGGTACCGAAATACAGTTTTTTGATGACCGTTCTTTCCCATCAAATTATAGGGGAAAAAGTTGTGAATGAAAGTTATAGAGCTCGGAAATACCTTTAAAATGATAGGTCATATGTTAAAATTGGTCCATTTGTTTACTTGCAAATGAATTTAAACCACTAAAAATGGCACTTTCTTATTTTTTTCATAACTTGAACAAAAGTTAACAAATTCTTTCGATATTCTCCAAAAATATACCTCTTAAGACCCTCAAGATGTGTGCTAAATTTGAATCCGATTTGATAAATAGTTTATGATAAATTCCATTTGTTAACTAAAAACATTATTTTTTAATATGGAATTTCTAAAATTATTTATTAATAATTAAAGGATTCGGAATTTTGGAAAAAAAATTATCTCCCCCCCCCCCCTTTTTACCAAGATCAAAAATTTTTTTTGCAAAATTTGCAGGAATGAATAAGTAATTAAATGGCGTTTATACCAAATTGTTAAAGTAAAAATTGTTGATGTAGTGTTCATTTTGTTTATAAGCCAAAAATAAACTGTTTGAGTATATCAACCGCACTGACGATGAAGAAGTCTCATATCAGCGATTGAACATTCCACATGTATAAGGGGAAATTTTTCCCTTTCCTTCTTAAAATTACAAGGGAAAGCGTAAAAACTTCTTCATCGTCCGTGCGGTTGATATACTCAAAAAGTTTATTTTTCGCGACGCGACGTGTCAAAAATGCTATTTTACAGGTAATTTTAATTAGCTATTTTAGTACTTGCTTTTTATTTCTAGCCAAAAATTATTTCATTGGAAACTTTGACACTCTAATTTATCATTTCCGTTAAGAAAGTGTAAAAATTTTAATTTTTGAGAGAGAAAAGGCTGTATGAAAAATGTGATTTTAGTGCTTCGTTTGTTTACATTTCACAAGTTGGACTTGCCGTTATTGCTCTC
Source organism: Leptopilina drosophilae (assembly GCA_032873175.1). NCBI lineage: Eukaryota > Metazoa > Arthropoda > Insecta > Hymenoptera > Figitidae > Leptopilina > Leptopilina drosophilae. The sequence goes on along the minus strand of CM065484.1, from coordinate 17,926,301 downwards.
GAAATCAGTTCTTTTATTTTCTTTGTCGAATAAAATTGGAGCCTTTACTGATGTCACTATTTTATAGACGATGTTGTGTTTGTTTTTAGTAGTGTCATTCTTACTCATTTCATTTGAGCAAAAAAAGCAATCTTCTTTAGAAAGAGAATTCTTTCATTCTGCTATACTGGAAAATTTGATGGCTTTTTTATCTTTCTTCCAACGATTAAACATTGATTTACAAGCATTGGAAATTATATTGGGGACCCATGCATTCTCATCAATTTGTAAATAAAAAATTGCCATGAATGTGACTTTGATGTCATCAGTAATTTTTTTCGCAATGAACTACCTTCGTAGTTGCAGCAAATATAGCAAAACACATCACGATTACTATCGCAATCGTGACATAGACATAGAAAGTAAAGTATACCTCTATAAGGAGTGGGTTTAAGACAAATCGATAAAATAATTTTAACTAATACCTAAAATTCTTTTCTTAACCATTTTGAGTTTTTAAAAACTTACTTCAAATTCTTAATTAGCGACCCCAAAACCCCCCGAGTAACGAGTTTTAAGCGAATCCTATAAATTTTTCAAAATGTAGTCCGCCATATTGGATCCGCCATTTTGAATTTTTAAAATGTAACTTTAAATTCGTAATCTGCAACACCGAAAACCCTTAAGTAACGAGTTTCAAGGAAATCCGATGAATTTTACAACAGACTATCCGCCATATTGGATCTGCTCTTTTGGATTTTTGAAAAATGACTTCGAATTCGTTATCAGCGCCACCGAAAACACCCAAATAACGAGTTTTAAGCAAATCCGATAAATTTTTCAAAAATGTGTCCGCCATGTAGGATACGCCATTTTGAATTCTCAAAACTGACTTCAAATTCGTGATCAGCGATACCGAAAACCCCCGAGTAACAAGTTTTAAGCGAATCCGATGAATTTTACAAAAAAGTGTCCGCCATGTTGGTTTTTTGGGGGTTATGTCAAAACCCTGATTTGATGGGGTCAAATAGACATCGGATTCGGATTCAGCGATCCCAAAAACGTATGGTAAATCTAGTGACACCTCCAGGTCAGAAGCAAAAAGTTTTTTTGTGTGGCTTTGTTGTTAATTTTATATAATAAACAATTTTCATGTAAGATTACATCAAGGTTCTGAAAGCTTGTAGTGCAATATGGCAGCAAGCTTGCACAGAAAGCTTGCTATAATGCTATCTGGGTAAAATTTGAATTTCTTTTTGTGATAATATTACTTTTATTTGAATAGAATAATATGTACAAAAAGAATTTTTTGTTAAATATGATAAATAACAATAATCATTTGTTGTTAAAATTTTTTTTTATTATTACAAAAATATAAAGTGTACTTTAAAAAAAAAGAAATTTGCAAGTCCAAAAGTGTAGAAATTCCGTTGCAAAATTACATGTTTTTATTTAACAAAATGGAATTATGCATAAACTATTTGTCAGATCGAGTTGAATTTTTTTTTTGGGATTTATTCAGCTTCTCAAGAAGAATATTCCTGGTGAATTATAAACAAATTCGATAATTATAAACAAAGTTATTAAACAATTAAAAAAGTGTTATTTTTAATGGTTTAAATTCATTTGCAACTAAACTAATTAATATTTTCTAACGTGTGACCAGTCATTGGAAAGCTATTTCCAAGCTCTACAACTTTGAATCACAACTTTTCCCTCTAAAATGTAACCCGAAGCGTCGGGCATCGAAAAACCACGTTTTCCAAACTTTGATGATTGTTTACACTATTCTTCGCAACTGATAATCGAGAGCAAACTCTGGGGCTCTTACGTGGAGCCCCAAAACTACAATAAACCACTGAGACATTTCAGGTTGCGTTTTTGTGCATTTTTTCGACCCAACGACTGGCCTAGTAGCCTATAAGTCTGAAAATATTGAGTTTAGAAATAGTTGTCAAAGAATAAAAGTTTTAGTTTTCTTTCAACTTTTTTAAAATGTTAAAAAAATTTTTTTAATGAAATTTTTTATTAAAAAAAATTTTATTAATGAAACAATGGGATTTTTTAAAATTAATTTTTCAAAAATGCCTACAGTCTAGAATTTTTAAATGGATTTGAATGTTTTTTGGTTTAAATTCAAGAAGAATAATTTCTCAACATTTCCCTCCATGCAAACCTAAGAATATTCAATTGTTTTTTTATTTTTTGAAATCAAAGTTTACAAATTAATTGTATACATATACTTTGCTTTAAAAATGAACATTCTTTTTTTTATTCCACTACTACAACGCGTTGTTCCGCAGGCGCGAGAAATCTGAGGCACTATACACTGAAAAAATTATGTGTCGCTACCTTATCTACACTGAAAAAAATATATTTATGGTACTGACATAAATATAGCCAATTCTGACATATTATATTGGTAGATATGATACTGCCATACAGTATTGCTGTTTTAGCCATACGCAGTATAGAACAGCAATATGTATTTGAGAGACAATAATATATATGCGGAGAACACGAATACTATATTTTAAGAACAGCAATACGGTATTGCTGTTTCAGCTACACATCCTAACCATACTTGTATTTCAAAATTAACATTATCATTTTTTTCAGTGTACGAATGTCGCTACCACACAGATCAGATGGTAAGTACTATCCCGATTTCGGAAGGGAGATAAGCTCCCGAGGGAACACTAATTCACCGCGAGAGAAGCCTACAACACTGATAAGAGGTTGCACCAATCTCGAAATATCGGTATGACAGCCTTTCGTCTATTCGGGAAGGCTACCTGCTCTCGAGATTTATTGACGCACCCGAAAACCGAAAGGCAGAGCACTCGAGGCAAGATAATGTAGCGCCATCACCACACATGCGGCAGCCACACAAAATTTTTTTCAGTGTACGCTTTAAATATTAATAAATTTTTAAGCATCCATATCATGTAAATAAAATTTTACAGAAAACTTGTCCGTATAGAAATAAAAAACTTTGTCACTGAAAGTTTTTTGTATCTTGAAATTTCCTCGATAAGCGAAGCATTGGAAGTTAAAAAAACATATTTTTTGCAATGTCTTTCGAAAAATGAATAAACTTTTTATTAATTAAGATTTTGAACATTTAAAAGTATAGTTGGTTTCAGGAATCTTTAATCTGTAAGTTTGTTTTTATTTGATTACAAAATATGAAAAATCAAGAACACCAGCACGAGTTAAAGAAATAAAAATGAAATTTTTTTGGTTTTCAAAAATTTATTTTTTTCTCATTATTTCATAAACTAAAAAACATATAAATTTATTTCTTAAAGAAAAAAGATGCGCATTTTCATTCTCTACAAATTTGTCATTAAAGGAAACCGCACTTTTTGTACAGGAAATGTAGAATATATCATTTAACAATGATATTCTCATAGGATTTTCATCACTGAACACGAATATGACCTCCAAAAGTGCAAATCACGTTGAGATTTTGAGCAAAATGGACTCAACGTTTTAAAAATCTTGTTTTCTGCATTTTTTGATCACGCTTAAATTAAAGCTTGAACTGTCAACTATAAGAATCAAATCCAAAAAGTTCTGAATCAGTCAAAAATTTTTATTTAGCACAACTTTTTCATATGCGCGCGGGCTCAACTTGTACTTATATAGAGCGGAACATTATGGCACTCATATATTTAATTTTATTCGCGCTATTTATTGTTATTTATCATTTTTGGGCTTGCTGAACATTGTTCATTGAATGTAAGGTCGTTATTAAACAATTCAAAATGACAGTTTCAAAATAACGGATATATAAATTTTCAAAATTAGCGGATTTGACTAAAACTTGGTATTTAGGGATTTTCGAGATTGATGATTACGAATCTTAACCCTCCATCCGTCGCATCTTTTTTTGTAATGCGATCCGTCGCAGGTGAGGAAACTTCTCACCCATCATAAATTAATCCTAAATTGTTATAAAATGCCAAATTTTTTTTGGAATGTTCATTATAATTTCCAAACAAAATATTGCAAGTAAAATTAACTTTCATTTTTTGTTAATTATTTAAATAAAAAATTAATGACAAATGAAATCGAGTATACGCGATCAGTAGCACGGTGAGAAGTTTCCTCACGTTGAGGCAAAAATTCTTGACATTTGCTGCTTAAAAATTCAATTAAAAAAATCTAAAATAATTAAAAACACAAATTGTTTTAAAATACAGAAAAAGAGTTTTGTGAAAAGTACTCTCTCTAAATTTGAATCAGCAAAAAGTCGCTGATTCACCAGCCCAGAGTATGCAGCTGATCAAACAGCGTATATACGCTGGAAAAACAGTGCATATACGCTGATTCAAATTTAGAGAGCTGAGAATATGAAATTATAATTTTTTCTATTTTAAAAGTTATAAATAAAAAAAGGAACTGGGTGAGGAAACTTCTCACAATGCGACGGATTGAGGGTTAAGTCAAAATTAAAAAAATAAAAATTTGTATTAATTAGCGATCCCAAAAATGATAAATATCAATAAATAGCGCAAATAAAATTAATAAGTAAGAGTGCCATAGTGTACCGCTTTATGAGTATGGTGGAAATCACATCAAAAATCCACCCAAAAAAATTTTTTTGGTTTAATTCTTTCCAAATTTTTTATGATATGCCCTATAGGTTAGTACTTTGTCAAACAAATATTTTTGAATTTTATAAAAATTTGTCCGAGGGGGAAGGGGTAAAGTTTCGAACTTTTGTGTGACACGTTTAACTTTGATAATTTATTATACTTAAACGGAAAAGTTTTAAAAAAAGTAGGACATGGTTTTTCTAGGTTTTTTCATAAGCTTTCAAATGGCGTAGTTTATTTTCAAAAAAAAAAAAAATTTGGCACGAATTTTGAAAAAATAAAAATGTTTTTCACTTTTCTTATCTTTGGATAATTTTTTTTATTTTTTTTATTTTTAAAGCTATTTTGAATTTGTTTGTTATAATTTTTTTAAATCTTAATATTTCCGAAAGTTTTCAATGAAATTTAATAAAATTTAGAAGACTTATACTTGAAATCATGTTTCTTCTGACTATCACATAACAAAAAAGAAATTTTTTTTAGCCTAAATAAAGTCAAAAAAATTTTTTGAAACCGTTTTGCCCGAGCGGGACCGATTTTTGAGTTTTCTTGTCAATTAATAAGATATTCCTTATAATTTCACTTTTCATTTAAAAAAAGAAAATCGATGGAGACTCAAATAGTTTTCGAGATATTGCAATTTTTGTGGAAGCGCGACCACGTTTCAGTGCCAGTGATGTCTGAGTGTCCGGGAATCCTAATTCTTACACTTTCCTGTTCAAAATTCTCTAGAACCTACAAATTTTATCCGATTTTAATGTTCTTGGACTTAAATGAAAGGAGATAAATTTTCTAAGAGTTTTCCTGAAACTATTGTTTCAATTATTAATTGTTTATATATTTTATGTTACTCAAAGTACAATTACAGTTTACAAGAATTTTGAAAAAAATCGTGTTTATTTTTTATTTTTCCATTCCTCATGATCGAAATCAATTTAAATTAGTCTAATATGACCACCCGATAAATAATAATGCATAATTCAATTTATTTAAATAATTTCGTTAATTAACAAATAGATAACTCTGGTCCTTCTTAAAAAAATTGTATTTTTTACAGATAAACTTTTCCGTTTAAGTATAATATATTATCAAAGTTAAACGTGTCACACAAAAGTTCAAAACATTACCCCCTCCCCCTCGGACAAATTTTTATAAAATTCAAAAATATTTGTCTGACAAAGTACTAACCTATAGGGCATATCATAAAAAATTTGGAAAGAATTGAACCAAAAAATTTTTTTGGGTGGATTTTTGATGTGATTTCCACCGTATAAGTAGAGCGTGCGCGCACATGATAAAGTTGTGCTATATGAAAAATGTTGGCTGATACAAAACTTTTTCGATTTTATTCTTATAGTTCGTGTAGAAATCTGCCCAATTTAGCCCAGTTAAAAATTGGGGGCCAGCAGGGCCCCGCCTAGGCTTCCAATTTTTTTAAAATTAATATTATAATAAAAAAGTCTTAAAATTAAATATAATTATTGATATTAAATCATTCTACAATTAATTCATAACAATAATAATCATTATTTGTTTAAACAGTTTATTGTTGTCAACAATTATAAACTTTAATTGTAGTACACTAACAGACATTTAGTTTTACCGAAATTTTAAAGATTATCCAGCTGAATTTATTTTTTTAATAATTAACTCATCAAGGTGTAACGTTTTTTAATACATTTTGAAAATTATTTAAACAAATAATTAGTAAGTTGTTAGAAATATATCCTTCCATATTTTGTAAATGTTGATAATATATATGATCTTGGGAAGGTGAGATATGAATAAAAATTCAAAAGTGTGTCGTTAAAGCTACGTTTCGCTGGCCAGGGTTTGCCAGCCCCACCAGGCTAAAATTTTATTAAATACAAAAGTTAAACATCAGTATTTTTTTATAAAACGGTATAACTTAGGTATATTATTATTGTTTATTAATTGAAATAGTGCTCTTAGACCGTTTTATAAAAAAATACTGATGTGTAACTTTTGTATTTAATAAAATTTTAGCCTGATGAGGCTGGCAAACCCTGACCAGCGAAACGTCGCTTTAATGATAGAACGTCCAAGCGCCCGTCCTGCCGGAAGGATGTTCCGAAAATAAGGCTTTTAAAAAAAGGGAATTTAATTTTTCTTTTCCGGAACTCCTTGGGATCAAAGTAGACGAAAAGACGAAAAAATCCATATATTTAACTTTTTAAAATAATAATATTAAACCATTTTTCAAAGCCCTCAAACTTGCTGTTTCAAAAAAGTAAAAAAAACATTTTTTCGTAAATTTAATGTAAAATCCACAAAAATCAATATATTTTGGCCGGTCTAGTCTCTTTTTCTTCAGAAACGTTCAAAGAATGAAACCTATTTGTTTAATTTAAAAAAATTTCATTTCTAATGTTAATCAGCAAAATTGCGGCCAATTGAATAAAAACTCTCTTCAAATTTGCTTTATAAAATGAATATGGAAGCAGATAAAAACAAAAACAAATATATCGTTGGAAAGGTAATGAAACAAGCTTTCCATTGATGTAAATATCCAGTTTCTAAATTTATATGCCTAGGCTTGGTAGCCTTTTAAACAAAGCGAAAAGCGTCCTGCCGGCAGGACCGGGGTTCATCATTTTGTGACTAAAAATTATATGAATTTTTGGAAAATTCAACTTCTTTAAACTACCCTGCTCTTCGGTTTGAACTTACAAGCTCGAGATTTACATGCGCTGAAAGCTTGTTTCATCACCTTTCCAACGATATATTTTACTTTTTGTTTACGTCGATCCATGTTAGTTTTATTTAGCGATTTCGGACGGACTCACCTGAGTCTTTTTGGTCCTGCCGGAAGGACGTTGGACGTTCTATCATTAACGACACACTTTTGAATTTTTATTCAAATCTCACCTTCATAAAATCATATATATTATCAACATAAACAAATAATTGTTGTTAATTAATAACTCTTGACACAAACTGCCTAGAAACTTGCAGTTTTTTTCTAATTTTGCAATTAACTAATACGAATGACATGAAATAAAGATAATTTATGGGTTTAACAATTCAGAAATTGTTGCAACAAACAATTGTTATTTATTAACTTTTGACAAACCTAACTTAGAAACTTGCAGTTTTTTCCTAATTTTGCAATTAACTAATGTAAGTAGAAAATCATTCAAATGTTTTATGATTTCAACAATTCATTAAATGTTTAAACAAATAATTGTTGTTATTTACTAAATCTTGACACATAGTATGATCTAGAAAAATGCAGTTTTTTCGTCTTTTGCAATTAGCTAATCAGAGTAGTGGTAGTAATTGTAAAATTAGAAAAAAACTGCAAGTTTCTATGTTGTTTATATCTAAAGTTAATATGCAATATCAATTATTTGTTTAAACAATTTCTGAACTGTTTAAATCATAAAATATTTTTATTGTATTATTTTTAGATAAGTTAAATGCAAAATTGAATAGAAATTTCATGTTTTAGGTGCTTTGTGTCAGAAGTTAGTAAATAACAACAATCATTTGTTTAACCAATTTTTAAATTGTTGAAACCATAAATTATTTTTATTTCATGCGGTTCGTATTAGTTAATAGGAAAATTAGTAAAAAAAACTGCAAGTTTCTATAACTATTTTGTGTCACGAGTTATTAATTAACAACAATTATTTATTTAAACAAATAAAGACTGCATAATAACATTAGTAAAATTTATCAATAACAAAATCACTTACAATGAAAATGATTAATTAGTGGGTAAGAATTCCTGAAGTGGCCTCTTATTTTCTTTTGGTTAATAAAAATAAATGATGCTTATATATTTTGATAGTCCATGATGTCACTAATAACATCTACAAACGATTTTTCAAATTATTCATTTTTGTAATTTTTATAAACAATTAAACTTTTTTGCACCGTTTTAGAAAAAATTCAATTTTTCGAAATTGGCTCAACCGATTTTAATGAGACTTGTATCGTTAGAAAGATTAAAAAATGTACTATCCAGAAAAAATATAATATGAATAAAAAGTTTAATTTGTTTAAACAAATTATATTTTTAATTTTTATTGTTATAAATAAACAATGTTCGCAATCGATTTTGGTCACTTTTTTTATAGCATCATAAAAAGAGACTTTTCATGATTCCATAGAAAAAATAAAAAACCGGAACTCTCTAAAAGTTTCAAAGTTCTATCATTTTTAGTCTCGCCGTGCGCGAGCTTTCTCAGTATCTAATGCTCACGGTACGACGTCACAGTGGGATTTTTTTACAAGCTACTGTTCAAAAATGTCTAGAGCTTACAATTTTTAACCGATTTGAGTTTTTTTAAATTGAAGAGAACTAAATTTTTTCAAATTTTCAATTGTTTATAATTATTTATTTCAGTCAAAGTTAACAAATTAACACAATTTTTAAAAAAAGTACGTTGAATATTTAATTCTATTACTGCAGATGACCAGAATCAATTGAAAATCATGTAAAATATGTCCTCTAGACGAAAAATAAAGAATACATATTTTTTTATTTGTTCTAAACAATATTAGTTAACAAATATTGTTTATAACAATTAAAATAATTTATTTATTAAACAAAAAGTACATATGTACTTTAACCAAAGTTAACAATTAGTTAACTAATATTGTTTATAACAATTAAAATAATTTATTTATTAAACATAAAGGGCATACGTACTATAAATGTACCTAAATTAAAAGATAAATGTAAAAAAAAATTTTGTTGTTGTGAGAAACCTAAATTAACAATTTGTTAACTAATATTATTTATAACAATTAAAATAATTTGCTTATCAAAAAAAGGACATACATATATTTTTAAAATAAGCATAAATTAAAATATGAAAGTGAAAAAATAATTTTTTTGGTTCAGAGGAACCCAAGATAACTATTTGTTAACTAATATTGTTTAGAACAAATAAAAAAATATGTATTCTTTATTTTTCGTCTAGAGGACATATTTTACATGATTTTCAATTGATTCTGGTCATCTGCAGTAATAGAATTAAATATTCAACGTACTTTTTTTAAAAATTGTGTTAATTTGTTAACTTTGACTGAAATAAATAATTATAAACAATTGAAAATTTGAAAAAATTTAGTTCTCTTCAATTTAAAAAAACTCAAATCGGTTAAAAATTGTAAGCTCTAGACATTTTTGAACAGTAACTTGTAAAAAAATCCCACTGTGACGTTGTACCGTGAGCATTAGATACTGAGAAAGCTCGCGCACGGCGAGACTAAAAATGATAGAACTTTGAAACTTTTAGAGAGTTCCGGTTTTTTATTTTTTCTATGGAATCATGAAAAGTCTCTTTTTATGATGCTATAAAAAAAGTGACCAAAATCGATTGCGAACATTGTTTATTTATAACAATAAAAATTAAAAATATAATTTGTTTAAACAAATTAAACTTTTTATTCATATTATATTTTTTTCTGGATAGTACATTTTTTAATCTTTCTAACGATACAAGTCTCATTAAAATCGGTTCAGCCAATTTCGAAAAATTGAATTTTTTCTAAAACGGTGCAAAAAAGTTTAATTGTTTATAAAAATTACAAAAATGAATAATTTGAAAAATCGTTTGTAGATGTTATTAGTGACATCATGGACTATCAAAATATATAAGCATCATTTATTTTTATTAACCAAAAGAAAATAAGAGGCCACTTCAGGAATTCTTACCCTAGTTTAATTTTTCTTTAATATTTAATAATAAAACTTTGATATAACCGTGGTCATCTTCGTACATGAATTGACCATTGTTATAAATAAACAATAAAAAAATATATAATTGTTAACATTTTTCGGAAGTATTTTAGGTTTCGTCTATTGACCCACCCACGCTTCCCAGTTTTTGGGGACCCACATCAATAATTATATGAGCAAAAATTTCTAAGTCCAAACCTAAAAATTTTTTTTAACAAAAAATTAGTGTTTATAATGATTGTAAACAATAAAAACCGAATTTTTAATGAGAATATATTGCCATTTCTTTTAATAAGAATATAAATATTAATTTATGAATATTTATCGTTTATTATTATTACATTACTAATATTATTATTATTATTATTAAACTATTTATTTATTTGTTACGGTGTAGTGGTGTCAATAAGTGCTTTAATTTACGCCTAATTAGAGGCTTCTAGCTCGTCGGCATCATTCTCTACACGTGATAAAAAAACCAAAAACAAGGTTTTTTGAAACTTTGAGTCCATTTTTCGCAAAATCTCGACGTGATGGTCACTTTTGGAGGTCGTATTCGTGTTCAGCGATGAAAATCCTATAAGAATATCATTGTCCAATCTTTGAATCATAGAAAAAGTAACTTTTTGTCGACTAGTGTTTTTTTTAATTTTAGCTTTAACATTTTTTGTTCAGAAGACCTTGAACTACAAAAGTGTGAAGTTACAGAAAAGACCGAAAGCCATTTCCTGTACAAAAAGAGTGGGGTCCTTTTAAAATTGGAAATGTTAAGAAATTGGGTAATTATGCAGATTCGTGACTTTTGCCAATTTTGAAGATAAATGATTAATTTCTTTTTGAAAAGCTTTAATTTAACTAATTATTGAAGAATTCGGTGGGGGAGGATGAAAAAGTTACTTACAGAACGCCAGGGCTGGGAAACAACATTTTTTTTTTGGTTGCAATTGTTTCATAAATTGAGTATTTTTCGAGAAAAACACAAAAAACGAAAAATAACCATAGAAACGTAATATAGTAGAAGGGCTTTTCATGCAATTGAAAATTTCCTAATTTCCTTCAACGTTTTAATACAGAAGGGAGTTAAATTAACTTCCTAGATGGTACTAGAAGGTATCCAACTTAGACCAGACCACCCACCAACGTTTAAAAAAAAGCGTTATGAAGGTGCATCCACAACACATCACTCAAAGGCGAGCGAAGCCCGCCGCACCTGATTTCCTTGAACGTTTTAATGCAGAAAGGAAGTGATGTATGTTACGTGTGCAACCCTGACTGTTAGAGATAAGTGCGATATCGATTTCAATATTTTTCATCAAATTTTTTTTTCACTAACAGAAATGTGAATGCACCTTAAGTTTTAAAATACGCTATGAACGAATCGGGATATTTCTGAAAATTTTATCTAGCAAGGTTGGGTAGCTGACAAACTAACTATGTGTGAGTTTTTAAGGTACTATATTTGATTTGGACTTGGAAATGTGAGCGTGTCCTTTTATGTTTCATTTTCATTGGTATAACTGCGAGAGTTCATTCGATTATTTAGATTTACATTCGAGATTTCTCACTCATGCTTTTTTTCTAAAGCAAAATAGGTTAAACATTGTTTATATAGAACTCATTCTTTCCTTGACAATGGATTATGTTGGTTGTTCATGGAGCCATACTGATTTCTCAAATCACTATGAAACAAATCTCAAATGTATAAATTACTAGTTAAATTGAAGATTTTCCAAAAGAAATTAATCCAGACCCCTCTCCAACGGATTTGACTTCCTTTCTGCATTAAAACGTTCAAGGAAATCAGGTGCGGCGGGCTTCGCCCGCCTTTGAGTGATGTGTTGTGGATGCACCTTCAAAACGCCTTTTTTTAAACATTGGAGGGGGGTCTGGTCAGGGCCGCCAAGCCACAATGTATTGTATAGAAACGTTGTGTTTCGGAACCGGTCTACTAATCATTTATTGACCTTATAGAAATAAATAAAATGTTTAATCTTGTACCAAATTTTGAACATTAAAGTATTATATTTCTGATAAATATAAAATTACTTATTATGGATAAAAGAAATAGCAAAATATAATAAAAATTATAGTAATAAATATTGTAAAAATAGTTTTTAGAATTTAAATTGAGAGGAGACGAATAATTTAAATTGTCTGACCCTCTTACTCTTATGTATTGCCATGACGACCTGCAGGCAGGCAGGCAGGCAGCCGAGGTGTGACCGTGCCATAAGTTGCCAAATGCGCCACCGGTCAAATGCGCCATTTTTTTGTTAACTTCCCAACCTTGCTTATTGAAATTTCTGAAAATTTTATCGAGCAAAGTTGGGCAGCTACCAAAAAATTCAAAAATTTCTTTCCGCAGGGTTGAGCAGTTGACGATTTTTGAATTTTTTGGTAGCTGCCCAACTTTGCTCGATAAAATTTTCAGAAATTTCAATAAGCAAGGTTGGGAAGTTAACAAAAAAATGGCGCATTTGACCAGTGGCGCATTTGTCCCGTGGCGCATTTGGCAACTTACCAATACATTGTGGCTTGGCGGCCCTGGGTCTGGTCTAAGTTGGATACCTTCTAGTACCATCTAGGAAGTTAATTTGACTCCCTTCTGCATTAAAACGTTGAAGAAAATCAGGAAATTTTCAATTGCATGAAAAGCCCTTCTACTATATTACGTATCTATGGTTATTTTTCGTTTTTTGTGTTTTTCTCGAAAAATACTCAATTTATAAAACAACTGCATAGAACATAAAATGTGTATCTTAACACGATCTACAACTTTTATGTAGAACATTTTTCAAAATTTTTAATATTTACCGAGTAAAAAAAATAAAAATTATTATTATTATTATTATTTATTTATTTTTCTGAGTATTAACTCAGAACTTTACATTAAATTTATTTATCCATGGAACATAATTATTATTTATAAATATTGATATAATCAACTGGTTGTCAATTTTCTTATTTTTCCTTAAATAGGAACCCAAACGGTCACTTCAGAAAATTTCCATACGGAATATTAATTTAGTATCAACATAACAACTAAAGTTTTATTTTTCATATTTTCCCTCAAAATTTTTAACGATTCAAAAGTCCAAGTATTTATGTGTGAAAGTTAACGCACGGAAAGAAGGTTTCGCCTATATTCACGGTGTACAGATTGACAGGTTAGAATACAGTGTAGAGAACCAAGAAAGGACGTGGTAGGCACGTGTTTATAGGTGAAACCTTCTTTCCGTGCGGTCACTCCGAGTCAAGCAAAAGGGAAAAAATTAAAACAATTCCTTTAAGGTTTTTAACAGAAAGGCAGTCATCTTTAGAAACGTAAACGCTTGACTCGCAGTGATCGTTAGCTTCAACACATAATTAATTTAAAAACCGAGTGATAGAATCATTATTAAATTATTTGTCCAAGTACACTAAAGAAATAATTATTTTGAAGCTTTTTACAACTGCACTGTATTATTTATTTGTTTAGAATCTCATGTAAATAATAATTTAATTAACCCATTAACTCCGGGAAGGACAAAATATTACTCACATTCAGAGCTATCGTTCTTAACTACTTCGTAATAGTTTAAGTTTAAATTTAATTTTTTTTTCACTGATTATTCAGTGAAATTTCACTAATCACATAGGCATACAAAAAAAAGTTGTCTGTTTTTTGAACCAGATATAGGGTAGAGCGGGGATAGTTGAGCATAGGGGTAAGTTGAGCAACCGAAATATTTCAGGCTCTATAAATTGAACGCTTATTTTTTCAATGCCAGAAAGAAGCAGGCGCAGGAGGGAACATAACTGCGCAAGTACCTGCTTCTTTCTGGCATTGAACAAATTTAGTGGACAATTTATAGAGCCTGAGATATTTCGGTTGCTCAACTTACCCCTATGCTCAACTAGCCCCGCTCTACCCTACATATCTTATAGTATTTTTGCCCGCTGAAAACGAATCTGAAGTCAGAATTGCTCCATCACCCTCTGTTTTTTTTTAAATCGACAAAACTACCCTTAAATTCAAATTTTAAAGTAAAAAAAATTGAATAACAGATTTCTCTCTAAAACAAAACAATAAATTTATCTACTTTGCTACAACAACTCAGAAACAATGTCAACATTGCTTAAACACCCTTTGTTTTTTATTAAATCGAAAAAACTACCCCTAAAATGTAAAAATTCAAAATTATAATAGAAAAACCCACATTGTTTTTCAAAACAGAACAAGAAATTTATGTACTTCTCTTTAAAATTTCAAAAGCAATATCAAAATTACTTAATCATCTACTGTGTTTTTATATTGAAAAAACTACCCCTAATATGTAAAAATTCAAAATGTGTAATAAAAATAAAATGAAAAACCACATTGTTTTTCAAAATAGAACAATAAATTTATGTACTTCTCTTTCAACAACTCCAAAGCAATGTCAAAATTGCTTTATCACCCTCTGTGTTTTTTTAATTGAAAAACCTACCCTTAAATTTACAAAATAAAAGTTTAAAGTTAAAAAAAATTAAAATCTACATTGTTTTTCAAAACAGAACAAGAAATTTATGTATTTCTTTATTAACAACTCAAAAGCATTAGCAAAATTGCTCCATCGCCCTTTGTTTTTTCCAATTGAAATAACTACATCTAATATGTAAAAACCAAAATGTATAATAAAAAAAATGAAAAACCACAAGAAATTGGTTTTAATTTAAATTTAACAAAAACAAATTATAATGTTTTAATTCTCAATATAATTTAAAACAATTTGTTGTGGTTTTTATTTTTTTTTATTATACATTTTGATTTTTACATATTAGATGTAGTTATTTCAATTTGAAAAAACAAAGGGCGATGGAGAAATTTTGCTAATGCTTTTGAGTTGTTAAAAAAGAAATACATAAATTTCTTGTTCTGTTTTGAAAAACAATGTAGATTTTAATTTTTTTTAACTTTAAACTTTTATTTTGTAAATTTAAGGGTTGGTTTTTCAATTTAAAAAAAACAGAGGGTGATAAAGCAATTTTGACATTGCTTTGGAGTTGTTAAAAGAGAAGTACATAAATTTATTGTTCTATTTTGAAAAACAATGTGGTTTTTCATTTTATTTTTATTACACATTTTGAATTTTTACATACACGGAGAGACGTTTAGTTACAAAAATTAGTTTATTGTATTTCGATATTTCTAATAAAATGTAAGAATTTAGGGATAATCGAGGTACGATGATGATAGTTCTTATTATAATAATAAGTAGTGTTATT
Organism: Leptopilina drosophilae; assembly: GCA_032873175.1. Classification (NCBI taxonomy): domain Eukaryota; kingdom Metazoa; phylum Arthropoda; class Insecta; order Hymenoptera; family Figitidae; genus Leptopilina; species Leptopilina drosophilae. The sequence goes on along the minus strand of CM065484.1, from coordinate 17,910,758 downwards.
TTTTATCTACTATTGTAATTTTTAGGGAACAGAAGTTAGTATAAAAGTTTAGAAAGAATATCATTTGATGTTAAGACAATTGCAAATACGAGAATATGGAACATATTTATAATACATTCTGATATTTTTATTTGTAAACCCACTATTTTGAAAACTATTAAATGTAAAAAAATTTTAGATACTGTATTATTTTTAATATTAACACGCTCTGAAATGGTAAGCAGTTTGAATTTTTACAAAATTTTATTAGAATATTTTCACGAAGGTTTCCGAACAGTTCCGTCCACAACCGAAGACAGTTAATGTTAGGCGAACATTCAGCAAACAACCGAGCGTCATCATCGTCTTGAAAGTATTTTGTTAAAAACGTTTCAAAAGTTATTAGTGATTAAACAATTGAATTGTGTGATAATATTATGATAAATCATATATTAATTTATATACATATGTATTATATAAGTATACACGTGCCTAGTAACGCATTTTGTATACCCCTACATATACCTTCACTTTTAGTATAAAGCTTTAGAAAAGATTCAAAAAACTTTAAGACTTATTACCAAAAGTGACGTTGACTATGTCTTTTCATAATCTTTATTAGAATTCTTCTAACTATACCTCGATTATCCCTAAATTCTTACGTTTTATTAGAAATATCAAAATACGATAAAATAAATTTTCTAACTAAAAGTCTCTCCGTGTTTTAGGGGTAGTTTTTTCAATATAAAAACACAGTAGAGAAGTACATAAATTTATTTCGTTGTTTTGAAAACCAAAGTGGGTTTTTGTCCTATAATATTATTATTTTGATTTTTTACATTTTAGGGGTAGTTTTTTCGATTTAATAAAAAACAAAGGGTGTTTAAGCAATGTTGACATTGTTTTAGAGTTGTTGCAGCAGAAGTAGATAAATTTATTGTTGTGTTTTAAAGAGAAATCTGTGATTCAATTTTTTAAAATTGTAATGTAGACGAACAATAGTTCGTGACAGATTTTTAAATAATACATAAATAAAAATTCAAATGATACATCAACATTTTCTTGTGAATTAAGAAGGTGAGACTTTTTGATATGTTCTTGACACAAAAATAATATACAACATTTGGAAACTTTTACTTTGGAGGACAATCCTATTAAATATAGATTTTACTAAAAACCGAGTATTGTTTGTCATATTAATTCCACCATTTTTAATTTATAATATTTCATATCAGATTCTTAGTCAGCAATTCCAAAAACTCACGAGTAATGAGTTTAAAGTATATTTTCTTCATTTTGTATTTTCGAAATATATTGACAGATTCGTAATCCAACCGCAGAAACTGATGAGTAACAAATTTCAACAAAATCCAACAATTTTTTAAATATCCGATCGCCATATTGGATCCGCCATTTTTAATTTTTAAAAACTAATATCAGATTCGTAATCCAACCGTAAAAACTAATGACTAACAAATTTTAACAAAATCCAACAATTTTTTAAATATTTGATCGCCATATTGAATCCGACATTTTAATTTTTGAAAAACTAATGTCGGATTCGTAATCAGGGACCCCGAATTCTGAAAGAGCGATAAAAACACTATAAGGATAGATACATACTAAATTTGTAATTTACGAAATCGTTAAGAACGATAAAAAAATGTGTCCTTTCCGGCGTTAAAAGGTTAACTAAATTATTTTATTTTCTCATTATTCCAACTTTGGGAAGCTCAGTTTAGGCGACTTTGAGTAGATTGCCACACGGAATACGTGGAGAAGTTTCGGCAAAGTACGGGAATAAGATAATAGGTTTCTTGAGAAAATGTTCGAATGGAGAAGTAAATCAAAGTATTAAATGCAAGTTTTATGAATATGTATAGTTCAGGGTAAGTACGGCCCATCTCGGATCTTTTTAAAAAATCTTTTGTATATTGGCAGGTATAAATAAATAAGAAAAAAATAAAAATTAATCGCGCCCACATTAAAAATAAATTAATTTGTTTATAAAAAAATAACTTTTTTTTCTAAAAAATTTTAAAAAATATTTTTTTTAAAAATCTTTTAAAAGTTGAAGAAAAATCAAGACTTTCTTTCTTAGACAACTTTGATCTAAACTCAAAATTTTAAAAATTATAAGCTATTAAAAATAGGCCTGCTTTTAAAAATCCAAAATTTCGAAAATTAATATCTCGAAAATTTTGGCAATTATGGAAAAATAAAAAATACGAATTTAATATTTTTCTATAAGGAACGAGAAAAAAATATGTTTAACCGATTCTAAAATGTCATAGAAAAATTTCACGTGGAATTGCCCATATATATATATGGGGCGTTCCACGCGAAATCGGACAGTATTTGACTTTTGCATCTCAGATTTTTTTCAAATATTTTTTTTTTTTTAGTGCTCATTGAAATATAAGCTACCATGATTTTTTTCAAATTTTTTCATTAAGCTGTTTAAGAGATACAGGTTTTTGAAAAATCACGTTTTTTACGAAATTGTTTTTTTGAAATGGTTATAACTCGGTCAAAAATTGATCAAATTTGACGTTCTATATATGAAAATTTTTGTTTTTACATGTAGTTTTTGATAAAAATAGAAAAAAAATTTAGTTTTTAAATTTACGAAATTTTTTTTTAATTTTTTAAAAAAAATTTTATTTTTAAGAATGTATGTATCGATTGATTTTTTTCAAAATTTTTTGTAAGAAACTAGAACTAAATTAACAATTTTCAGGCGTTGTCTGATTGTGGGCCATCACGTCAGGATTTTGAGAAAAGTGTGGTAAAGACACCAAAAAACGTGTTTTTGAGGATTTTCAAAAATATTTTTATCCTAAACCTTACGCGCCAGAAACTTCTACATAGACTTAAATTAAAGCTTGAATTGTCCACTACAAGACCCATATCCGTAAAACCAACAAAGATTAAAATTTTTTCGAAAAATGGGGTTGAAGTTACCAAAAATGCGTTTTTTGGGTTGCTTTAATGGACTTTTAAAATTGTTTTGGATTCGCTTGAAAATTGTTACTCAAGGGTGTTTGAGGTCGCGGATTATAATCTGACGTGCCAGAAACTTATAAAATGTTATAATCTGATAATTATAATTGGCGACCCTAAAAATCACATTTTTGGTAACTTCAACCCCATGTTTTGAAAAATTTATAATTTTTTTTGGTTTTACGGATATGGCTCTTGTAGTGGACAATTTAAGCTTTAATTTTAGTCTATGTAGAAGTTTCTGGCGCGTCAGGTTTAGGATAAAAAAAATTTTGAAAACCTTCAAAAACACGTTTTTTAGGGTCTTTGCCTCCACTTTTCTCAAAATCCTGACGTGATGGCCAATTTTGTGACCCGGGATCGTGTTCAGCGTCTTTAATGGACACTATGGTATCTCATAAAAAAGTAAGACTTTTTTTGTTGACCTGTGTTATTAATAATTTTAGCTCAAAAGCCATATTGTTTGCTATATTATATGGATATAAAAATTAAAAAATTCGAAATAAATGGATCCCATCGTTTGCCCACAATCAGATAACGCCTAAAAGTTGTTAATTTAGTTCTAGTTTCTTACAAAAAATTTTGAAAAAAATCGATCGATACATACATTCTTAAAAATAAATTTTTTTTTAAAAACTAAAAAAATTATTTCGCAAATTTAAAAAATAACATTTTTTACATTTTTATCAAAAACCACGTGTAAAAACAAAAATTTTCATATATAGAACGTCAAATTTGGTCAATTTTTGACTGAGTTATAACCATTTCAAAAAACATTTTCGTAAAAAACGTGATTCTTCAAAAACCTGTATCTCTTAAACGGCTTGATGAAAAAATTTGAAAAAAATCATTTTAGCTTATTTCAATGAGCACTAAAAGAAAAAACCACGAAGTAGTATAAGGAGACCTCACGACAATGCTTAGCAGCGGAAAAATCAACACATTTTAGGGGGGTTAGAGTTACGAGTATTTGCACCATAAGCAGAGGCAGCGCTATTGCGGTTGAAATGTAAACCATGTCCGCCATAACACTTCTTCTTCTTCTTCTTCTTAAATGACTTTTGGCTTGGCCGACTGTCAGAACAAACACTTAGAAGAATAAGAATTAAGAATTAAAAATGTCCATGAAGTTGGTTAATGTGAACAAAAAAATGGCGTCAAGCGCAATTCGGTAAACTATATAAGTCTATGGCGGTTGATGAACACGTGTTGGGAGGTAAAGATGTGAATTAAATGTTTATACTATTGCAAATATGAATTTAAGTTTGAAAAAGTCTGATAACTCTGTCCCCCCAAATGTGTGCAGATTTTTTTGTCGCGTGAGGTCTCCTTATACTACTTCGTGGAAAAAACATATTTGAAAAAAATCTGAGATGCAAAAGTCAAATACTGTCCGATTTCGCGTGGAACGCCCCATATATATTTATATTATAAAATATATTATTTATATATACACATACATATATTATACAATATATAATATACCTATATAATATTTTTGTTTGTTTAAAAACTTCTTAATTTTTTAACTTATTATTTTATATTATTCTGCTTGTTACAAATTAATTTATATTAATCAAGAAGACTAGAGTCAGAAGGTAAGACTTCGGTAGTGGAGATGAGTCAGGAGCCAACTAGGCGTTTCGTTTCGAGAAGTCGTCGGCGCGATGCTTCTGCACATCACTCACACATTCAAGTTTTTCTATACCGTGTGATTCATACATGATATGCTTTTAATTTGAGGTTAACTTTGAAGTTCAATTGAGAGACAACGTGCATAAAAACGAATTCATATATTAAATATAATAAAAGTGATTAGTGAATTAAGTGCATTAATTTAGTATTATTAAAATACTTATAAAATGCCGACAACGAGTCAAGAAAAAAGATAAACACAACACTGAAAACCAACGACAATTTTTTCAAATTGTATTTTAGGTTAGATATACAGAAGTCTATTGTGGCGGAGACTTTTTTGAAAGAAAACGCCTGAACATACAGCAGCTGAGCGACTCAGCATTGCCATACCCCCACTACCGAAGATTTACCTCCTGTCTCTAGCCTCCTTGATATTAATTTATAACAAGCACTATATATTGAACCGACACTTATAATTTTGTTTCTTCGATTTACATAGTAAATTTGACGCGAACACGGAGTTTAGACAAGTATACAAATTAAACCAAACAAATTGTATTTAAGTAAATAATATTCTTTATTCAAAACATCACAGTCATCTGTTACTAGTCCATCGGCCACCACTAATTTTCAGGCTGCATGAACACATACACTAACGTTCGCGTTCGTACCTCACTGTCAGCCAATGTATTGCTTGTTTGTATGTGTTCATGGAGGTATATAAAGATTAGTTTGTGTTGTGCAAACTCAGCCTGAAAATTAGTGGTGGCCTTGGAATAGTAACAGGTGACTTGTGATGAAACTTTAATGTGGCCTACGAGCATTTTTCACATCAAATAGATGGAAGTTTCACAACTGGCTTGCTTTATTTCTATCTGAAGCTCTTCTAGAATATTTTCCTGTTTTCATATTAATATTAGTCGCGATTTCTTTCCGTGACGAAATGTCATTTCTGAAGTAGGTGACCAAGATTACTCGAACACTAATGAACTGATCTTCTTAAAGTTTTGCAGGCTTATTTAATACATAAAAATGTAGTCTTTAATCGTTCGATTTTCTTTTTCGAAAAAAATGTCCGTATATAGCCAAAAAACACCCATTTTTTCGTTAAAATCGAACTTTTAATTTAGACTGTCAGGTATTTTGTGAAAAATGAATATTTTTTAAATCCTTCGATTAAAGACTAGTTTATACTCATATTTGACTAAATCCATCCACATTTTTCGTTTCCGATGATTCACTTCGCTGCAACGCTGGTCACCGAAAACCGTATAAATGAAAACATTATTTCATTGACGGCAGTTTGTTACTTAACGATGTAATATTTTTCAATAAAAAAATTACTGAAAGTTCTTCAATATGTGTTCTTTTAGATCATATAGTTATCGATTAAAAAATTTTTGTATTTTTCTTTAAAAGAATTCATGAAAAAGGCCTTTTTTGCGCTACAAGTGAAGGTAAAATGAAACAAACAACTTCTAATATAAATTTTCTTTCGAATAACCAAATAAATGTTACATATTTATTAAAATAAACCAAATTTTTATGTGAATCAACAAATTTGTTTTATCGTAACAAATAAACTAGGTTAATTAAAAAATTTGGTTCAGTGAAATAATATTTATTGTCTCTAAAATAATTTGTTTTGGCGAAGAACTACAAAAGCAGTGTTAAAATTATACATAGTTTTTGTTCTGTTTGTTACAGGCGTTGTTTATGGAAGAGGGATGGATATTTTAGGGGTAGGTTATTATTCATAAAAGGTTGTAGGTCATATAAGAATATTTTGAAAGAATAATGTAAATATGTAAAGTTTGGATTTTTAAATTTCACTATTTTGAAGAAAGGAATTGTTTTTAGGAAAGAGATGATTTTTGAAAATCAGGAAATGGATTTTTAAAGAGCTTTAAAAGAAGTCTAGAAAAGTAGCGTTTGAATTTTTTTTTAAATTCCTGTATTTTGTTTACAGGAGGTGCTAACTTGACTTAAGTGGGCACCTCCACCAAAAATTCGTTTTTTCTAAAGAAGTAAAGGAACCCAAAAATTTGCACTACCGCCCAAAAATAGCCCTAAAATAGGGTATAGTTGATTATTTAAAATTTAATTGTAGAGGTTCTAGCTTAACGGACCTCAAATTCAGAAATATATTGAATGTTTGCAAGTTACTTACATGATACAATTTGGACCAAGTATCCTTAGATTTATTAGATCCTTAAATACTTTACTAGAAGTTATAATTTTACTTAAAACAGCAAAGATTTCAAGTTATTTCATTTTTTAAATGAATTAGATTGTCTATTTCGGCTTCAGCTTCAGCTTCTTTTGAAAATTTACATTTTCATTATTGTTCTTTCAACGGTTACATTTTTATTTTCATGTAGGATATAAAAATGTAACATATCAAAGTTGAAGTAAATGAATTAAAGGTCATTTTTGCAAGCAATATAAACAGAATTGACTGGGAAAATTGGTTCGCAAACAAGCAGCATAAGATAGAAAAGGAGAAGAAAAGAACACATATCTCTATTTTTTATTCCTCACAATTTGTGTTCGCGAACGCTAACTTAACAGTTATCATAGCATCTCAATAAATGAGTGAATAAACCCGATCCGTAACATGATTTAAAATTAAAGTCTAACTAAGAATTAATGAGTTATATTGGTTAAAAAGTTTTAAACAAAATCATTTGCCTTTATTTATTAGGTATAATTAAATAACTGAATAACTAGCGGCACAAATGAAAAACATGATAAATTAATCTTTTTATGTACATGTGTAAATACGTGTTTGAAAAGAAATTAAATTTTTTATAGTCATTTCACAATACTAAATTATCAATGACACAGGCCGTTAAAATTTGGAATCAGAAAAAGCAAATCATTTTTTCAGGGATTCTTTTTGACGATTTTAATAAAAATCTGGTATTAAAATTATAAGACATTACATTCATACACTACTTCGGATCACACTTCATTTTAAAAATTAAGTATTCATTTTCTTTTTTCGGGAAAGCAGAATCAAATTCAAGGTGTAAACAAAAGTAAAGTATTTGCGTAAAATGATTTTCTATACAATTTTTTTAAATTATTTCCATAGTGTAGAGAATGTGAGCTTTTAATTTCAATAAAATCTTTATTATACAAATTCCATTATGTCTTTGTACTAGATATAAGTTTGCTTTCTGATTAAAAAATTTAACCATATTTTTTCAACTGTGTTACCTTTATAATAACATCGAATATCAAATAACAGTGACAACATAAACATTATAATTGAAAATCAAGACTTTTATAAAATAAGGTAAGTCCGGAGGAGGTAGCCATATAAGAGAGATGGCCAAGTTCAAATATTTTACAAAATTTGTAAAAGAATGTCACTTATTATGGGATATTCTTCAACATTTTGTGACTACTAATAAATATAAACAACAAATTGATGAAAAATAATGAAAATGTAAGTTTAATCCTTCTTCAGTTTCTTTGCATGGGACTAAAATAATTTAAGAATTGCAGATATCTTATTGTTATATTTTTTATTTTACATTTTATTAAATAGCGCATAACTCACGCTTCGATATAAACCAAAAATGAAAGGAAAAATTATTTTATTTATTTAATATTTCAATTTTTAGTTTTTCATGTATATTGGGTGAGATGGCCATTAATGACTTTTATTTAAAATTGTTTATATTAATGTTAGATACTTGAAAAATATTTTTAAAAAAATTTTAAATGTCTGAGAAAAAAGTAATTGAATTAATTGACACAAGAGATAGAGATCGATTTGTAGGTTGAATCGAAAGTTTCAATGAAACGACATTATTGAAGATTGAATTCAGTGCAGTATTTAAAATTTTTGTGAACATGAAAACTGCACTGAATCTCATGATAAATGTTCTAAATGCGATCAGAATAGGAGAAAAGTAATTTGAACGATTAAAAACTAAGTTTAAGCTGAAAGCCAAAAATTATGTTGTATTGGCCATCTCTCTCGCTTACATGTGGCCATCTCACCCGAACTGGACATTCCGTGAGAGATAGCCTAAAGCACTTTTTTAAAAAAGTAAATTTTGAGATTTTTCCTAGTAAAATATTTTATTTTTTGTTATTTTAAAGTTAAATGTTTAACCCTTTAACGACGAGATGTGCTTCTTTTCAACATGAATTTCAAACGCCTACAATTAGTAGAAAGAAGCCATAAAATTTTTCAAAAGACCATATTCTACTATTTCTGGGGTCGCTCTTTCGAATGGCGTGGTTGCTTACTTCGCAACAGTTTGCGAACTTTAAAAAAGTTATTGTTTTCCTAATGTTCATTAAAAGTTTTTGTTCCTAAATATTTAATTCGGCTTTTATTTCTTTAAAATATAAAATAAAATCAGGTCTGTGAAGCTGGTTGAACCACTTTCATAAAAATGAATTTAAATTGTACTATTAATTAGTGCTCAATTAGAGCTATTTTTATACCATATTGCCAAATTTAGTGCTCAATGTTTATTTAAAAAAAACATCGATTCTGCTAAGTGAACGTTCCGCTGGCCGGACCATAACGAAAAACGCGTTAAAAATGACAACAAAATATTTCTAAGTAGACTATTATTTAGTGCTCAATTAGTGCTCAAAGATTAACAAAAAAATTTTTTTTTAAATTATTTGTTTAAAAAAAAAATTTTTCGAATGAGTGAGTAGTCCGCTGATCACACCATTACGATAGACGCGTCAAAAGCAATAACAAAATATTTATCAGTGGCATATTATTTAGTGCTCATTTTGTGCTGAAAGATGAACACAATAAAAAATTTGTTTATTAATTATTATTTATTTAAGAAAATAACTTATTCATCTGACTAAGCGATCCGCTATCCACACCATTACGAAAAAGACGCTAAAATGTAGTCAGTAGATGTTTGAGCTAAATAATAATAAAATAAATATGTTCTTAGTATTGCCAATTTTTTTTACAATTGGCAATGCCATAGTGTAAGTTATCTATTAATGTAAACAATATTGAAAATCAATGCCTTAACAAAAATTTACTTTGATTTGTGATTTTTGTCAATTTAGTTAATAAATAACACTGTCCGACACTAATTCTGCCTCTTCAATAATTTTAGTCACTTTCGACAGATAAGATGTTTTCACGCTGATTACGAATCTGAAAAGAAAAATTCTCCAGCGTGTTGAGTTTTTGAGAAAATTAGTGTTAAAAAGTGAAAAAAGAATGTTTTTGGCTATATTTGATTATAATCAATATCACGTTATTTTTCATTTAATCATAATTATGAATAAAAGAAAAATAAGAGATGATAGAATTTTGATTCTGCTTTTAAATGAATGCTTGAACCACAACCATCAATTTCTTTGAGGAAGAATTCAAAGCCATTTCCGATATCGCATTTAATGATAGAACGTCCAACGTCCTTCCGGCAGGACCAAAAAGACTCAGGTGAGTCCGTCCGAAATCGCTAAATAAAACTAACATGGATTGACATAAACAAAAAGTAATATATATGGTTGGAAAGGTGATGAAACAAGCTTTCAGCACATGTAAATGTCGAGCTTGTAAGTTCAAACCGAAGAGCAGGGTAGCTTAAAGAAGTTGAATTTTCCAAAAATTCATATAATTTTTAGTCACAAAATGATGGAACCCGGTCCTGCCGGCAGGATGCTTTTCGCTTTGTTTAAAAGGCTACCAAGCCTAGGCATATAAATTTAGAAACTTGATATTTACATCATTGGAAAGCTTGTTTCATTACTTTTCCAACGATATATCTGTTTTTGTTTTTATCTGCTTCCATATTAATTTTATAAAGAAAATTTGAAGAGAGTTTTTATTCAATTGGCCGCAATTTTGCTGATTAACATTAAAAATGAAATTTTTTTAAATTAAATAAATAGGTTTCATTCTTTGAACGTTTCTGAAGAAAAAGAGACTAGACCGGCCAAAATATATTGATTTTTGTGGGTTTTACATTAAATTTACGAAAAAATGTTTTTTTTTTTACTTTTTATTAGCAGCAAGTTTGAGGGCTTTGAAAAATGGTTTAATATTATTATTTTAAAAAGTCAAATATATGGATTTTTTCGTCTTTTCGTCTACTTTAATCCCAAGAAGTTTCAAAAAAGAAAAATTGAATTCTTTTTTTTTAAAAGCCTTTTTTTCGGAACATCCTTCCGGCAGGACGGGCGCTTGGACGTTCTATCATTAAAAATGATTTTTTCTTTTGCATTAAATTTTGTTGTTAATCAAATTTCATTAGCACCATGTATAAACTCAGCATTGTGAAACAAGTGATAAACAAATTAATTTTTTAGCATTTAAATTCATAACATTTTATATCCCGTGTAGAAAATTGTCGCGGCAGTCTAGATCTATTTAAAGCCAGTCTAGTTTTTTCCTAGCGTTGCTATTTACAGTAATGCTAGATTGGTGCGCTCTTGATTCTATCTAGTTTCCTAGACAAGCTTTTCATTTTTATATAGATTTTGCAACGCGCTGCAATTCTAGTAAAACTATGTTAATGTTAGCTTGGTACTATCTAGTTTTCCTAATTATATTTTTATCACGGCGTAAACTGAAATGCCAATATAGTTATTATACAGAAATACTAGGTTTTACAGTATTAACTATATTTTACGGTTTTTTGCTATAAACTTTTTAAATTTCATTATTATTATTATTAAGTTTACTTTAAATATTTCTTATTTGTTAAAACTTCGTTTATATTTCAAGTTACTAGGATTTGGTTTAGAAATTGAAAAAATTGAAGGTTTTGTACCAAAATTCAAGGTAATTTCATAGTTTACGAGGCAAAAAGGAAAACATTCAGAGTTTTCTCATGAATTTCAAAAATTCAATTTTTTCCAGTAATTTTAGTAAATATTCCTGACTTCTCCCTGAATTTTCTGACTTCCTTGACATGTGGCAACCCTGTTTAGTAAATAAATCTAGAAATAATTTTACATTGCCAAAATAGTGAAATTGTAAAATAAAAGCAAATTTATTCAATTATTTTTTTTAATGTAGCTGAAGATCTGTTTACATTTACCCCAAGTTTTCGAATTCTCGGGGTAAATGTAAACACTTTGGGTCGTTTGGGGTAAATGTAAACGGAATGTCTATACGTTTCGCCAAAAACATGAGTTTTTTTTGTTAAAAGGTAAAACGGACGGATTTCTTTTGCATAAACTTGTTACCTCACTTCCTTAGAAAAATTTTATGAGGTACAAGAAAATATTGATGCACCTGAATCGCCTAAAACTGATTGTTTACATTTACACCGAGATTTTGAAATTTTCCTAAAATTCGGGGTAAATGTAAACACCACTGTAGTTAAGCGAGGTTTACGAAACAAGTTATTTCAACACCGAAAAAAAAATATTCTTGTTTTGAGAGGATTCCTCTTATTTTGATGCATATTTTCCTTTTGTATATTGACCAAAAAACGTCATCTTATTTTAAGAGGATTATTCTCCACTTAAGAGTAATTCCTCTTAAAAGTAGAGGAATAGTCTCCAATGAAGAGTAATATTCTTAATTTAAGAATAAAATGTAAGAGGATTTTAGAAGAGGAATTGTCCTCTTAAAACAAGAATATTTTTTTTTCGGTGAAGTATACTACTGTTTTAAGGGATGAAAATACTGAAAAAAATTCTTCGTATATGTATAGAAAAATCAACCAGTTGAATTTTTTAATTTCAAAATGGCGGATCCAATAATTTATTCAATTATTTTTAGTTTAAATGTCGTTAAAATTCTGTTTACATTTACCCCGAGTTTTCGAATTCTCGAAGTAAATGTTAACACTTAATTATTTATTAACTAAATTGACAAAAATCACAAATCAAAGTAAATTTTTGTTAAGGCATTGATTTTCAATATTGTTTGCATTAAAAGATAACTTACACTATGGCATTGCCAATTGTGAAAAAAATTGGCAATACTAAGAACATATTTATTTTATTATTATTTAGCTCAAACATCTCCTGACTACATTTACCCCTTGTTTACATTTACCCCAAATGACCCTATATAAAGTATACATTATTTACCAATATTTTCATTTTTAACAAAAAATATTACAATATATAATGTATAATTTCATATAAATGTAATACTTTTACACGTTACTAAAACAATGTTCATTATACTGCACAAGTTAATCCCCCTCAAGGTAAAAAGGTAAAAAACTTTGAGCACTAATTGAGCACTAAATAATACGTTATTAATAAATATTTTGTTGGCGTTTTTAGCGTCTTTTTCGTAATGGTGTGGATAGCGGATCACTTAGTCAGATGAATAATTTATTTTCTTAAATAAATAATAATTAATAAACAAATTTTTTATTGTGTTTATCTTTCAGCACAAAATGAGCACTAAATAATATGCCACTGATAAATATTTTGTTATTGCTTTTGACACGTCTATCGTAATGGTGTGATCAGCATCACACTCATTCGAGACTCACTCATTCGAAATTTTTTTTTTTAAACAAATAATTAAAAAAAAAAAATTTTTTTGTTAATCTTTGAGCACTAATTGAGCACTAAATAATAGTCTACTTAGAAATATTTTGTTGTCATTTTTAACGCGTTTTTCGTTATGGTCCGGCCAGCGAAACGTTCAATTAGCATAATCGATGTTTTTTTTAAATGAACATTGAGCACTAAATTTGGCAATATGGTATAAAAATAGCTCTAATTGAGCACTAATTAATGGTACAATTTAAATTCATTTTTATGAAAGTGGTTCAACCAGCTTCACAGACCTAATAAAACCATATGATAAGAGCATTTTTACAATTAATATCCTGCAAAATGTAACAATTTAAAAAAAAAGATTTTAAAAAAATCCAAAAAGTGACATTTTAAAAATTTGTAACACCGATCCTACTAGAGATAGAATGATAGTTCAACGACGGATTTACTTTGAATTTAGACTACTTCAATTTATTTTCAGTAATATATATGTGGTAGATACATAAAACACTTTTTATTTTTCAAAAACTAAAATAAAAAATTTTTTCTCGATATTTTTTGCTAACAACTTTAGAAGCTAACTGACTTTGCTAACTGACTTTAGAAGGCCATAAATTGGAAAGATTGAATGATAAAGTACTCTATTTTTTGTTTTCTTCAAAATTTTATACTCTTTTATTCTTCTATAGGTCATTTTAGGTGTATATGTACTGGGAGAGAGTATTATTAAAAAAAACTCCATTTTTACCCGTTTTTAATTAATTTTTCTGATATAAAGATACTTTAAAATACTCAGTACCTATGACCGATTATTTGATATCATTTTTAATGACTCAAGTAGATGTGGCGATTATTTGCACTCATTTTAGGAAAAATAAGTTGATAAACCTCTTTGAAAAATGTTAAAAATCAGTTTTTTTAAAAACGGCCAAACCGATTTTTTCTATTTTATGCTTAAAATCATCAGGGGGCATCCCAGAAACAAAACCAAGAAAGAACCGATCTGGGCAAGAACTTCTGGGCTGAAGTTAACTAAGACCCGCCGAGAAACTTTTTCAAAATTGCTCAAATCTAATTGAAACTCGGTACTCGAAGGTTTTTGGGGTCGCTGATTACGAATCTGAAGTCAGATTCAAAAAATTCTAAATAGCGGATCCAAAATGGCGGCTTAATTTTTCAAAATTACTGAGATTTACATGAAATTTGTTACTCGGAGGTTTTTCAGGTCGCTGATTACAAATATGAAGTCAGATTCAAAAAATTCAAAATGTCGGATCCAAAATGGCAGCTTAATTTTCCAAAATTACTGAGATTTACATGAAATTTGTTACTGTGGGGTAATTAATTAATTTTTTTTGTTTTTTATTTGTTTTTTCAATTTTTTAATTTACTTCTTTTAACTTTCTATAAAAAAAACTATTAATTTGTATTATGCGCTTTTTTGAAGCAATTGTCACAGTAATATAAGTTGCATGTTTTGCAGTGTTTCCTTGTTCGGAAAAAGAAAGTCCAAAATTTTTGGCTATGTGCATTAGCAAAAATTATTTGAACAAGGTAAGAACTGAAAAAGTAAAAAAAATGATTTTCTATATCGCCTACCTCCTCGTGGTGAGAATCGGGCAACTTTAATTATTTAAAGACTAAAGGCGACTTCATATTCAAAATCAGCGACTCCGAAAACCCCAGAGTAACAAATTTCATGCAAATCTCAGTAATTTTGAAAATTTAAGCTGCCATTTTGAATTTTTTGAATCTGACTTCATATTTGTAATCAGCGACCTAAAAAACCCCCGAGTAACAAATTTCAAGCAAGTCTAAGTAATTTTGAAAAATTAAGCCGCCATTTTGGATCCGCTATTTAGAATTTTATGAATCTGACTTCAGATTCATGATCAGCGACCCCAAAAACCTCTGAGTAACGAGTTTCAACTGAATTGAATGAGTTTCACAAAACTCGACCGCCATATTGGATCCGCCATTTTGAATTTTTTGAATCTGACTTCAGATTCGTAATTAGCGACCCCCAAAACCCCCGAGTAAAAAATTTCAATTACATTTGAGCAATTTTGAAAAAGTTTGTAACCTTACGTAAAATTAGGAAATTTTTTTGTCCTTCAAGCGTCATTTTAAATTGAAAATCGAAAAAATTAAAAATTAGAAATGGATATTTTTAAGCACAACTATTGGAACACGTTTCTGATACTTTTTGTTCTATTTAAAAAATGTTATGACGGAGAAAAAAATTCTTTTTAAAAAAATTGCCTTAAAAAAAACTGACATTTTCAAGTATTTTTGAAAAAAAGAAGGGTTTAATATCATTGTTTAAAAATTTTGACCACGCCATTCGAAAGAGCGACCCCAAAAATAGTAGGATATGGACTTTTGAACAATTTTATGGCTTCTTTCTACTAATTGTAGGCGTTTGAAGTTCATGTTGAAAAGCAGCACATCTTGTCGTTAAAGGGTTAATTATTTGCAATAAAAGTTTAGACAAAAATCATTTTTTCGTTATTTTTACAGTCCTTTAAAAAAACTATGTCCATCTCTCCCGGACTTACCTTACTACACCCTACAGCCTTTCCGTTAACGCCGCATCAATCAAAATTATTATACGTAGGTAAAGTTATTTTTAAAGCTATAAAGGGCTAATAATTTTAATGAAGTAATTGTAAGGCATAGCCCAGCGTACATTTGTATAATATTGACGACCTGAACGGAAAGATGAGGAAAAAGCTACGGTAATTAACATGTAAAATATCGCTGACAATTTGAAATTGTTTTCTTACAATTATTATAGTTTCTACTACACGGAAAAGTTTTTGGGTGAGCAGCTATATCAGTTTTGGTTACCACTGCGCGACTTCAATTATGATAGAGAGACATCCAGTGTAGTCAGCAAAGCTTTCTTAAGAGAGAAAGCAGAGCACCCCATTTGAGAGACATATTTTTTCGGATCGTGAGACGGCAGCTCACCCAAAAAATTTCTCGTGTGAGTAATACAATACCAAAGCCAAAAGGAAAAACACATTCAATAACTGACGAATCCACAACAAATAGTTTGAAGTCAAAAATTAAGTTATTAAATAATTATCAAAATAAAATTTTATTTTTCAAAGATTTTTTCAAAATTCACGAATTTGAATTCATCAGCAATGACGACCTTTTGATTGATTATTACAACTCACCGTGAGGCTCTTGGGCCTCCGATAAAGGGGCTTTTAACCAGACCCCCTTTCCACCACATTTGTTCATCATTTTAGGTGCACTCTCATCTTTATTATGCATTTCCTTAGTAGTGTCTGGAATTTCGAGTTTGAGATTCTGTGTTATGGCAGGGGATTCTGACCTCTGCTGCTCTACGCTTGCCACTGTAATTTTTTCATAAAGCTATATTCTATCATTGACTACATAAGTTAATAAAATCATTTTCCATTTTCATTTAATTAATAAATTAAATAACTACTTGGGAAAAAATCAATTTAAATTATTACGATTAATCATAAAATTCCATTTAACAATTCAATATTGAATGATATTTGAAAATTTGTAAAGATACTACCAACTTATAAAATAGTGTTGACATAATATTTAAAAGCCTTCATCACTCATCACATACTAGTGTGTGGATCAAAACACTTGATTAGTAATAATGATCCTAAATAATAAAGAATTCGCATGTATTTTTTGTTAAAGAAACATTTAATTATTACTTATACCTTTAGTTAAAGTTTCAAGGAAGCAGTTGCTGTTCAAAACAGTAGGGGAGAGTCACTACGGTCGGGACACTTTTTGACTTGTGCCTATAACTTCCGTTCTAGGCCGAATTTCACGTTTTCTGACATATGGTTGGAAAGATCTTGTAAAGTGGAATGTTTCTTCTGTACATCAGAAAATGTTTGGACAAAAATTGGAAAAGTTATAAACACTAAAAAAATAAATAAAATGTCGTTACGGTCGGAACAGGTCTTTACAGTCGGGTCACCGTAGAAAATCAATGTGATATGAAGGAATATTACTAAAATTGGCCCGTAAATTACACAATAATGCTGAAATACACTTGAAAATGGAAATATAAAATTCATATAAAAATTAATCTAAAAACGTTCTCAGTACACGAAAAGTTTGCAATACGTTATCGAAGGAGATGTGAAATGAGACTTTTTAAAATGTTTTTCGAACGCATGAATATATTTTTTTCATTGTTAAATGACGTTCTTCACACATCTCTACCTTAAACAAATGATTTGCCGATGTCAGAAAGCACCATAATTGTAAAATAATGCGTCCCAACATGCACGATATAAAGTGACCCGACTGTAAGTTTCGCGTCGTGTTTAGGGTTTCGTGGCCAAGGGCCAAAACCCTTATAGCGAGACTTCGGTGTCCGTCCGTAGTTTTTACGTCTTAATTCTTAAGTATTAAGTCTTAAGTTTTTCTTAAGTTCTTATGTCCTAAGACTTAAGACTTAACTTCGGTATAAGGAGGTCTTAAGTTCTAAGTCTTACGTCTTAACAACCGTTGCCATGGCAACTTCGGTATAAGAAGGTCTTAAAGTCCTTAGTCTAACGTCTTAACAACCGTTGCCATGGCAACCGTTGCTATGGTAATGGTTGTCATAACAGCCGTTGCCATGGCAACCATTGCTATGTTAATGTTTGCCATAACAACCGTTGCCATGTCAACCGTTACTATGGTAATAGTTGTCATAACAACTGTTGTTAGGGTAATGGTAATGGGTAATTTACATTGTTCTACAATTTTTGTATATTGCTAAAAATAAATTATTAAATTCTTAATTTGTTAAAGTTATACTTTTTGATAATATATTTTAAATCACTCCTATTCCATATTTTCATGGAAAACATATGCGACATGAAAATACTCGAAAGTACTAAAAGAACCAATTACTTCATTAAAATTTTTAAACAATTAATTCAACAAAAAAAAATTTCTAAATAAATTATTATTTATTTTTTTTATTTATTCATTATCATCATTTTTGGCCACGAAACCCTATGATGTAGGCGCATTGCGCCTGCTTCTCTGCCTGATTTTTATTTTTTAGCACACAGGCATAAACGCACGATATAAAAACCAAATAACATACCAAAGTATTAAAGCACTCTCTAATGAATAAATTTCATCATCTTACTTTATTGTTTGCATCTTCCATTTTGTTGAATTAATCTTTCTCGACACTAAGTAAAAGTTTTGCTTGAAAAATTCACCACACATTTACGTTATACGTTTCTACTGCTCGCGTACTTCATTGAAACTTAATGAAAGTGACATGAAAAGTTTTCTACCATTACTAACAAGTATTTACATGCAATGGTAAATGGCACCAGTTTGTTACAGCTAAGAAACCTGAAATGACGCAACCGTAAAGGTGTCCCGACCGTAGTGACTCTCCCCTATAAATCGAAGTATTAAATCATTAAGAACAGATATTGTAAGTTCAATAATTTAAGGGGTTACTTTGAAATTTTCCAAAAATTAAAAACATTTCTTTTGATTAAAGTACTCTTTATAGACACTTAACGCATATGTCATTAATTATATATCGATATCTCAAGTAAAAAGAAAATTTTCGAACTTTTCAAGAGGATCGCGCGCTAATGTTTATGTTGTAATGGAAAATTTATGGCACGGTCACACCTCGGCTGCCTGCCTGCAGGTCGTCATGGCAATACATAAGAGTAAGAGGGTCAGACAATTTAAATTATTCGTCTCCTCTCTCCTACTCCCGTGGCGGCTGCCTGGGCAGGCAGGCAGGCAGCTGAGGTGTGACCGTGCCATTAAGCGCGTTTTTCTCAAATCTGCACCGAAAAAAAATATTCTTGTTTTAAGAAGATTCCTCTTATTTCGATGCATATTTTCCTTTTGTATATTGACCAAAACACGTCCTCTTATTTTAAGAGGATTATTCTATACTTAAGAGTAATTCCTCTTAAAAGTAGAGGAATAGTCTCTAATGAAGAGAAATATTCTTAATTTGAGCCTCCAGAAAGTAAAACCACATATAAAATTTGTACTGACATTTTCATTAGTACCTGATGCCTAAAAGTTAATGTGCTAAATACAAATTTCAGTTTTATTTATTTCATCTGCTTTCAAAAGATAAACTTGGTTAAAATTTATTTTTAAAGCATTAATTTTTTTATTTATTACAGGTCAATGAAAATGATTGAATAAATTTTATGTGTGGTTTTACTTTCCAGAGGCTCATTTAAGAATAAAATGTAAGAGGATTTTAGAAGAGGAATTGTCCTCTTAAAACAAGAATATTTTTTTTCAGCGTGTGCATTAAAAATCGGTGGACACTAGCTGTCATAAATTCTAGTTAGTGATGCATTACGAGCGAATATCGTCTCGTGAGAACGAGAATCTCGCGAAAAATACATTGAAAACAATTGAATGTTATAGTTTCATCTCTTTCTTTTTATAAAAGGACAGAGTCTCGTTATGCATCACTAATTATAGTCGATCCTCTTAATTTTTTTAATTTTATTTTTGATGTTATTAATTCGCGAAATAAGTACGGATTTTTCGAAATATTAATATTTAAATTTTCTACACCGAAAAAAATTATGTGTCGCTGCCTTACCCACGAATGTCGCTACCATACAGAACAGTTGGTAAGTACTGTCCCGATTTCGGAAGGGAGATTAGCTCTCAAGCAGAGATGCCAATGACTGTCCTCAAACGGAACTGCGCTTGCGCTACGAAAAGTACTCTGATTGGTAGATTAAAACGTGTCCATTTAAGACGCTTAATATTTAAAAGTTTTCAAATAAACGCGCTCTAATCTCTCAATCAGAGCATTTTTGTCGCGCAAGCGCAGTTCCGTTTGGGGACAGTCATTGACATCTCTGGCATAGCATCATATCCCAAATAGACAGCTTACCGTCTGTTTGGGAAGGCTACCTGCTCTTGAGATTCGTTGACGCACCCGAAATCCGAAAGACAAAGCACTCGAGGCAAGAGTATGCAGCGCCACCACTACACAGGTGACAGTCAGACAGAATTTTTTTCAATGTAGACAACTTTAAGTAACGAAATTTAGACAAAAATAGGCACTTTTTCCTTTAAATCAGGTCTGCTCATGAGAGCAGTTAGCGAGTAAGGGAAATGGAGCCCCACTCCATTAGGCTCTCCGCCTTTCTGTTTGCTCTTCGGCCCGTCGCACAAGCCTATATGGTGGCATAATGGGTGCTGCTACTGGTTTTCCCTTACTCGCTGGCTACTTACGTGAGCAGGTCTGCTTTAAATCAATGACATTTTGCGAAATAAGCATTTTTTTAAAACTCTCATACGTTTTTTTCTCATAGGAAAAAAAGTTCACCAATTTCGTACAAGTCGAACAAGTGAATGACTTTTACCTCCTGTCGTCTGCTATCTGAAATCGACACTTTTGTACATTAGGAATAAAAAACATTGTAACACGAATTAATAAGTAACACGAGACTTAAGGGGGTCCCACTTACTGACAATGCAGATCTGACATGGTTAAAAAACTGCAACGACCGTTTCTTGGAAAATATAAGATATTATGGCATTATAAATTAAAGGAATTCATTTTTTAACATAAATACACAGGATGAGTATTTTGTTTGGTAAATTATTTAAAAACTATGTTTTTAGAAAGTTAAATATACACAGAAAACTGAGTGTTATTTTTATTTCGTTTTATTTTGGGTAATCTCATTGAGAGTAAATATTCATAATAGAAAATTTCTCCTATTTTCGGTGTTAAAACAACACTTCCGAACTAAAATTTGTTGAGGATACTTTTAACACTGCCCACATAGCACAACATAACACAGTAAGGCTACTTTTCAATTACACGAGTTATTAAATTTTAATTCAATTCAGCTTGAATTGAAAATTAAAGAACTTGAAATGAATATTCGTTAACTTGTAATTGAAAAATACAGACAGTTATTGAAAATTCACTACTCTTATTGAAAAAATGAATATCTATTGATTTGTAATTGAAAAATACAGATGCAGTTATTGGAAATTCAACACTGTTATTGAAAATTCATTACTGTTATTAAAAATTCAATACTGTTATTGAATATTCATTACTGTTATTGAAAATTCAATAAACTGAAGATATTTCTCTTTGTGAAATGTTTGGCACATCTGGTTTGTCCAAAGTTGACCGCAGCTAAGGGTCTCGCCTTGCAAGAGATTCTAATTTATGACTTTTCAAATACCAGTTTTTTTATCATAGGTTTATTTAGACTAAAACTTTGTGAAATTTTTTTAATAAAGAAATGTTTGGAAAATTTCCACAATTTCTTAGAAGTTTTTGTCAAAAAGGTCCTTTTAGGTCAGTTGCTTTACAGCATTTTCCAGAGGAACTACATCCGCACGTGAAAGTCTTCTTGTTTTTACAGTGTTTTAAATATAAAATGAGTGTTTAAAAATGAATTCAAAATAAAATAAATATTATAATATATAATATTATTTTTTAATTATTGAACAATAATGAACAGCAATAGTGAATTTTTTAATCTACTTGTGTATATTATTAGTTAATTTTGACGTATTGCAATATCTAGGAATAAGTTATTTTATTGTTAGCGTGTGTCATAATTTATATAAATTGACACTATTTTATTATAGTTCTTCATAATGATTTATTATGGTTTGTGAAAAATATTTTGTGAAATAGTTTTGTAATCAAACATATAATGTGAAATAAAAAGAATCTCTATAAGCTACAATTATTTTCTTCAATTTTGGTAAATATACATCATTAATTGTAAAATTTATAAAAAAAAGAAATTCTTAAATTATTAGTAGGATTTTTCCCAAAAAAATTTTTGCAGTGTATGTACACACAATACTGGTCAAACTTATTTAATTTTCATTTCAATGGTATTGAATTTTCAATTCTTTGTTATTGAATTTCTAATTCCACGTTATTGAATTTTCAGTTCCATGTTATTGAGTTTTCAATTCTATGTTATTGAATTTTCATTTCTATGTTATTGAATTTCCAACTACAGTTGTTATTGAATTTTCAACTCAATGTTATTGAATATTCAGTAATGCGTATTGATATGGACTTCACTTACATGTTATTAAAAATTCAACTATATATTTCTAACAGTGTATGGTAAGCTTATTTGTATGGCTTGTAAGGTTACAAAAAAAACCTGAAGTGAACTTATGACGACATGATAGTAAGGTTACATGTAAAGGTTGTAGTAAGATTACATGTAAACATTATACATTTTTTTTAATTTTTAATTTTTTTTTAAGATACATTTTAAGGTTTAGGTAAGCTTAAATGGTAAGGCTATGGTAAGGTTACTACTTCAGATCAGTATTAACAAAGTAATTTATAACGTAGTTAAATAAATATCAAAATAAAAATGTAGTTTGGTTCCCTCCTATATTTTGGAAACATAACATACCGTTGAAAAGTTTGAAAACAAATTTAGGAGGGTTGGGATTCGAACTCGGGATTGACGCATATAAACCTAACATTCTAACTAACTGAGCTAAATCGGCAACTGACAAAGAGAAAACTAATTTTGCTTTTATAAAGTTATTCATCTTTTTAATTCACCTTAAAAGTAAAATTGATTTTCTTTTTGTCAATTCCCAATTTAGCTCAGTTAGTTAGAATGTTACACTGAAAAAATGATAATGTTAATTTTTGACATACAAGTATGGTTAGGATGTATAGCTGAAACATTAATACCGTATGGCAGTATCAAATCTACCAATATAATATGTCTGAATTGGCTATATTTATGGCAGTACTATAAATAAATTTTTTCAGTGTACAGACAGGACGAAGTTGCGTCAATTTAATGGATTTTTTAACTGGTACCATCGACATCTTAAAAATGTTGCTAGAATACAAGGTCCGTTGAACAAGCTAACTATTGTAAAAGTGCCACGAAAGTGGACGGAGGTTGAACGGAAATCTTTTGAGGAAATAAAGAGTGCTCTCATAAATGCTCCTCGTCTTTATGTTCCCATACCGGGACAGCCGTTCATTCTCTATACTCACGCTAGTGACTTTGGGTTAGGCGCTATTCTTATCCAAAAAAATCCTAAGGAGGAAAAAGAAATTCTGATCGAGGTTTTGAGTCGACTGTTACGAGGTGCGAAACTTCATTATACGACAACGGAAAAAGAGTGTCTTGCAGTTGTTTGGTCCGTTGAGAAGCTTAGGTGTTATTTGGAAGGCATGCCATTTACCGTCATCACTGATCACTAGGCTTTGCAATAGTTGCATGGACTCAAAAATCCAGTTGGTCGTTTAGCCAGATAGGCAATCTATTTATATCAGCACGATATGACTGTCGAACATCGTACACGGAGAGAAATCTGTTGCTCTTAGCGCATGAGCAGGACGTACTAAAAACGCATACACACCACCTTGCGAAAGTTGCAAGAAATCCATGCTGATTTTTCATGGATTTGAGCAACTGTGGCACAAGTGGGAAAAAGCTGTGCAAAGTTAGCACCAGCCTTTGAAAAATTAGGTACAGACGTCTATGCGAAAACCGAACCAACATGTCTCTAGCGTTATTTGTAGCACATTTCTCTCCGTGTAGGGGTACGTTAAATGAGGCACCAGATGCCCTCTCGCGCATGTTTGATATAGATGTAGATCCGTTTGGTTGGGAAAAAGTTGTTGAAGATACTGTACAAGGTCGTATTCGATTAGCTTCCATTTGTGATCAAAATTGGTATCAAACCAAATTCGACTTAGTTAAAGATCATCCTGATCGTTTTGAGGATTGGAAGGGCAAAGATAATGAGTTGTATTATTTCCGACCAGATTTTGAAAAAGCTGTCATCGATGATGAGAACCCTTGGAAAAAGGTAGTTAAGCCCTTAGATGTTTTGACAATCCTTCGAGAGAATCATGATTTACCCCATGCAGGTCATCATCTTGGCAAACATAAAACTCTTGACAGAATCCATCAAAGTTATTATTGGTCAGGTATGACACAGGACGTCAAATTTTATGTCTCAGATTGCGAAGTTTGTGTCAAAGTTAAATATAATCAAAATCCTATAAAGGCTAAGTTAACTACGCGATCTTTGCTATTACCGTGGGCTCAATTGTCGATCGACACAATAGTGTCCCAAACTGGAACAAAAAAAGGAAATTCGGATATTATCGTTGTTCATGACTTATATACTAAGTTTATAGAACTATTCGCAGTTCGAAATCGGACAGGAAAAATTGTTGTCAAAGTGTTAGACACAGTTTTTGATCGTTGGGGAATTCCGGAATAATGGGAAGGAATTTATAAATGAAGATGTCAAAACGTACCTGTTGGCCAGAGGCGTGAGACATATCACTACCCCGTTAGCACATCCTCAATGTAATCCGGTCGAGCGGGTAAATAGAACGATAAATCCTATAATTTCCGCGTATATTGATCAAGATCATAGAGAATGGGATGAAAATCTCTCGAAGATACAGTTTGCATGTAATACTGTGCCTCATACGGGTACTCGTGTCTTCCCAATTTTTCTTGAATCACGGTCGTGAGGCTATTGCTAAGCGAGATTTAAAATTGGGCGAGACTGGAATGAACATTGTCGAACTTGCCGATGACGTGGCAAAGACTTGGATTGATCGTATGAAAATCATTGACGAATTTCGTCATAAAATTGAAAATAAATTACAAAATTATTCTGAAAAACGACTAGCCAAGTCTAATGCTTATCATGAAACGTCAGTTGAACTTAAAGTGGGTATGGAGGTTTATTATCCGAATAAAAAGCTTAGTAATAAAGCAGAAGAGTACTCCTTAAAGTTGGCTCACCGTTATTTAGGCCCCGTTTTAATTTCTAGAATTTATGGACCTGGAACAGTCCAGCTGACAGACAGAAATGGTAAAGTCATAGGCAAATATTCTGTAACTAATTTGAAAATACCACGACGGAGTTTGCGACTGAAAAACTAAATATTTGTAGATTGATCAATCGCGAGATCCAGCTTCTGAGGACTATTGTTTGGGTTGTTGTTGTCGCTCCTTTTGGGAGAGATGAGTAGAGAAACCGCTTCGAATTCCGATTTGGAGGAGGCAAGTGGCTTCGTGGAACAGTGGAGCAAGTTGGTTCGCTGTAAGAAGGTGATGGAAGAATTAATGCGCGATATGCAACGTAAAGGAGTGGACTACGGAAGCAGGGCGGATTCGTTGAGCAAATTGACGGATGATAGCGAGTCACTCTTCGCTGTCAGTACATCTTCGCTGAATGTCGATAGCACTCAGCAGATCAAAGTGATTTCTGCAGAGGCTCAACAATTAATCGAGGAGATCAGAGATAGGCAACCGCCGAAGATCCAATTGAAAAATACTGCAAGGGTGACACCATTTGAGATCGACGCGGAGAACAAAAGAAGGAAACGCATTCCTAATGTGAAACCTATGTTGGGTGATCGTGGACAGCCGTTGACCATGGCTGAACTGGATGATTCAATTGTCGCTCCATCAGTGAAGGTGGATCTGTTCGTCTCATTATATTTATTTATAATATACATTGCTTTGTAAAGTATTGTAAAGTATTTGTAGTTTATATTATATACTATACTATACAAAAAAAATGTTTAAAGAAATTCCCTCGTTTTAAATGGTTTGACACATCTGGTTTGTCTCAGAATGGCGAACTATAGGTTTCTCGTTGCAATAGGACGTATTTTATGAGTCTTCGGGACCCTTTTTTTCTTATGAATTTATTTAGGTAGAAAGTTTGTGAAATTTTTTTGTATTGAAATATAAGATGGAAACATACGAAAATTTCATACATTTTCTAAGGAATTTTCTTTGAAAAGTCTTTCAAGATGCTTGCAAGCGTCAGTTGCTCTTCAGCTTTGGCAAGAGAAAATCTGAAGCCGCGAATGAGAAAAATATTTTAAGTTTTAGTGATTGACTAATTACTGATGTTTCTTCTTTTCATCCTGATCATTCAAAGTTGTTCAATATATAGTGATAGTAATATTCTGAAGTGATTCAACTGTATTTAATTCCAAGTGATTAATGTTAAATATTTTAGAAAGATATTTAAGAAGTATATAGACGAAATTAATTTATAAATTTACAAAATTCAATATTAGTCCTTCTAAATAATTTAATTGTCTTCATTTATTTAGGATTATTATATACACATTTGTTTGCATTGAACCTATTACATAAATGTTCGAAAAATCATAAGAGGCGTGAAATAAATATTTTGAATGGTTTCGTGAGTATAACACTCGAAAATGTGGCGGTCTCGAAACGAATGAAGATCTTCATAAAGTTCAGTTACCATCTGATCTATTGTTAGCTTCCTATCAATACAATAGGACAAAAAATGAGATCAGTCTTAATAAAGACGCTATCAAATTGTTAACCCTCCATCCGTTGCATCTTTTTTTGTAACGCGATCCGTCGCAGGTGAGAAAACTTCTCACCCATCGTAAATTAACCAAAAATTGTTATAAAATGCCAAATTTTTTTTGGAATGTTCATTATAATTTCCAAACAACCTATTTCAAGTAAAATTAACTTTCATTTTTTGTTAATTATTTAAATAAAAAATTAATGACAAATGAAATCGAGTATACGCGATCAGTAGCACGGTGAGAAGTTTCCTCACGTTGAGGCAAAAATTCTTGACATTTGCTGCTTAAAAATTCAATTAAAAAAATCTAAAATAATTAAAAACACAGAAATTGTTTTAAATAAAAGAAGAAGAGTTTTGTGAAAGGTACTGAGAATATGAAGTCCTAATTTTTTGTATTTTAAAAGTTATAAATAAAAAAAGAAACTGGGTGAGGAAACTTCTCACCATGCGACGGATGGAGGGTTAAATTTATAAATGTGCTGAATGATTGCACCTGCGTTTATACAATTTAAATATTTCTACCATCACATTGATTCCAGCATTCTAAAGTTTGTGAAACCGATAAAGTATGCAACCAGCGATCTGAAATCTCCAAGTAACTAGTTTTAGGCGAACCCAATTGACTTTTGGGAAGTCGTCTGCAATACTGGATCCATAATTTAAAATTTTTTAAACGTGACGTCATATTCATAATTAGCGACCCCAAAAATCCTCGAGGAATGAGTTTCATTAAGTTTCCTGAAAGCCATCGTCTAAAATGTATATTTCTTTATAACAATTGACAAATGGGTCTACAGCACTATTTTACAATGTACAGACCTACATGAATAAATTAAAATAATTGTCGTTAAAAAAATATCCATATCAAGATTATTTAGAAAAAAGAAAATCCAAATTGGTTAAGATTTGTAGGCTCTATGCTATTTTGAACACTAATTTTTAATTTCAAACCACTGTGCAGGAGTCCGTTAAAATTATCAGGAAAATTCAAGGTTCTTTACTGGTTTTCAAAAAATTATCATCGTTTTAGACTTTATAATTTCTGTCTGAAAATGTAAATTTAGCAAAAAAAATCCAAGCACAATAAGTCCAGAAAGATAATTAGGTGATGACCGAAAAAAAATTAATGAAGACTGTCTTCATTAGTTTTCCTTTACATTAAAGATGAATTAATAATTACTTGAAATATATCAATGAATCAATTTGTTAAAATGCACATTTTCAAAGAATTCAGGATCAACACGTATACACAAGCTGATACGTGCAACTATTCCGGCGTCAGTCATTCATTTAGTTGTCGGTGGTGGAAAGGGGGTGAGTAACACCCTTCTTTCTCACCCAACAGTAAATCGATACAATTTCAAGTCCCTGACTTTAGTTATTATACATTCTCATCATACTCTGCAACAATCCTTATTCTTTTTAGTCTGCATTGCAATCTCAAAATTCTCATACTTTTCAAAATATGTATATTAATTAGTGTAAACTTTGAGTGAATGAATATTTTAATAGTTTATTTATTTATTTTAATTTTCGACAAAAAAAATAAAGCAAAAAAGCTTTCTATTCTCATAAGAAGTATAATAACAAATTTTTTTTACAAATATATATATATATATATATATATATATTTCATGAATGAAAATAGATAATATATTTTGATTACAAGTATAATATGTATGTATATTGTACAACAAGGATACAGAGTGAATGATTCAGCTATGAGTATGGATTTGTAGTAAAAAAGTTGCCAGAACGTTTGGCCAGGAGAGAGGAAATTTGCAGAAAACTTTCTCCAGGGTGCAACCTATTAATTGGTTGCCGGAACATAAATCTAGATTTAGATAGACATTAAAAATGTAACCTTTCAAAACTCTAGTGAGATTTTATAGACTTTAGAGCAGGCGAGAAGCGGATTAAATATAGGGAATGGCTAAACTGAGATGCGCTATCTGATAGCGCACATTTGAATGAGAAGGAATAAGTCGTTGACAGTAGTAACACACGTGACAAATGTAAACAATGAGATATTTTTATTTAAATATATTTTCATATTTGAAATGCAATATTATAAATTATAAAGGCAAATATGCATTCTGGAGTGAAATTCACTCCTAAAGATTCTAAGAGTAAAATATTTTGTTCAGTTTTTGGTTGTAATAGCAAAAAGTGCCGAGATTCAAATATTTCTTTTCATAAGTTTCCGAAGGCTGCAGAATTGGAAGTTAATTTCAAAAACAAATTTGGTAAAATGGAACAAAAATAGATAGAAGGTTATTGTGAGAAAGAGTTCTTAAAATGGGAAAAAAGTTACTAAAACTATGTTAGTTTGTTCACTTTATTTTAAAAAAAGAAGATTACACTTTTACGACTGGACCTGGTAAGTTATTAAATGAAATTTCGATAATTATCCAGATAAGTGGTTTATTTCCAATTTTGCTTATTTTTTGATAATTCTTTTTGGAATCGCTTTCAATCAGCTAGAATATGAAAAATTCGTTGGGGAGAACGAAAGAGTTCATTACCGGAAGTCAGAGATGGGAAACAAAATAAAAATTTTCATTTTTTTGCATGTAACTTAATCAAAACTAATATTATCAAAACATTTCCTACATAAGAGTTGCAGATATAATCAATCTCAATCCGTGCCCACAATCTCCACCCAAGGTGGATGCAGCCTTCCTCCACAACCATGAAAAGTAGTTGTAAAAAAATTTGGAAAAAACTTTGAAAACATTTTTTTTAACGGAAATGTTAACAGGAACCATTTATTCTTTATAATTGCCAAATTTTCCATGGTTGTGGAGAAAGGCTGCATCCACCTTGGGTGGAGATTGTGGGCACGGATTGAAATTGATGATTATATCGACAACTCTTATGTAGGAAATTTTTTGATAATATTAATTTTGATAAAGTTACATGAAAAAAACAAAAATTAAAAAAATTTTTTTAAAAATTTAATTAAAAATAAATCAATTTTATTATATAACATTACATTACATTTTGCTTTTTCCAATTTTAATTATTTTAAAAACGAAAATTTTGATTTTGTTTCCCATCTCTGACTTCCGGTAATGAACTCTTTCGTCCTCCCCTAACGAATTTTTCATTTTCTAGCTGATTGAAAGCTTTTCCAAAAAGAATTATCAAAAAATAAGTAAAATTGGAAATAAACCACTTATCTGGATAATTACCGAAATTATATATTTTATTATTAATAATAATTATATATAAAGGAATTTATAATTGTATTAATTTGATAAATTTTATTTAATATTAATTCAATAAATTTTCTTACATAACCTCTTATTTATGTTCATTGTTTTTAATTTTTGCTGAATTATATTAATCTTTGCACAGAAATAAACTGAACTGAGTCAGAAAAGTGACTCATTATGAGCTGCAACAAAAATGGACCTTGTAGATGGCGCCACGTTCTATATCATTTAACATAGACTCAGGGCCACCAAGCCACAATGTATTGTATAGAAACGTTGTGTTTCGGAACCGGTCTACCGTCGAGCTACTGTCGCACCTCTATACACACAAAGCTCATGTACGTGTTGATGACGTATCATATTGCTGTGACGTGTCATTCATTTTTGAAATGCTTCTATTATTTTCATAGATCAATTTAAATTTTAAAAACTATTTTTACAATATTTATTACTATAATTTTTATTATATTTTGCTATTTCTTTTATCAATAATAAGTAATTTTATATTTATCAGAAATATAATACTTTAATGTTCAAAATTTGGTACAAGATTAAACATTTTATTTATTTCTATATGGTCAATAAATGATTAAAAAAAATATTAACTACAGAATAAATATTTATTCATTTTTAAAATCATTAATAACAGTTTTAAACATTGATCTTAAACTTAAAAATTCTAACAAAATTCACAAAAATTTAGAAAAAATCTTTATAGGTTAGAACGAAGCGTCCTGCATGACACGTCATAGCAGTATGATACGTCATCAACACGTACATAAGCTTTGTGTGTATAGAGGTGCGACAATAGCGCGACGGTAGACCGGTTCCGAAACACAACGTTTCTATACAATAATACATTGTGGCTTGGCGGCCCTGCATAGACTCATTTTAAGTTGCAACAGAAATGAGTCCAATTTTTTTCTGTGTGTAGATCAGGGTTGTGCACGTAATTTACCTTACGTAATTTACAGTTTTTTACTGTATATTACGTACGTAATTTACGTGTTCAGTTTTATACGTAATATACTTTTCTAAAATGGCGCCCATAATTAGCTCTTTAATAAAGTTACGTTACTGTTGACTGTTGGAAAGTTGGAATGTTCTGTATTGCAAACGTTGCAAATTTACAAATTCAAATTGCATTTTAAAATGTTTAGAGGTAAGAGGCCGCGTCATTATTTTTGGAACGAATTATAAATCATAGCCACTACATACTTTTCATTTCTTGTTTATTCTTCCAACCGTCTAAAATTAGTACACTGGAATCGCTAACCATCAGAGAATTTTCTATTTGGATTTTATTGTATAATTTATCCAAGATGACAGCCTTCAATATCTATGTCCTACGAGACGATCATAACTTGTATTTTGCAATACTTTGAAACAAAATAAACATTTGGCTGTAGACTTTGATCCAACTTTCTGTTGTTCAAACTTTAAATTGCTCCATGGAACTTCTTCTCCTTTTTTAGAATTCGTCAATTCACTCATCATCAATCGAACAGAATAAGATAATAATGGTTAATTTGTAATTTATAAATTTTGTAAACAAGCGGGAAGGAATTGTGAAGGTTATGTTCGTAGTGTTTTAAAATTTTTAATTTTAATTTGACATCTTTGTTTAATTTTATACGTTTTTGACGTATATAACGTCAAAAAATCTGAGTTACACGTAACTGCGCAACCCTGGTATAGATTAGTTTGCTGGAGCTAGATTCCTAAAAAGACATCTGTTCTATCGGTAAATTTATCTAAATCTAGTCATAATCGTTAAAGTTTGCATGCAAATTGTAATAAACTTTGTTGACTTTGAATTTGCCTCATTTTCACCACAAAAAATAATGTGTTCTGCGTTCAAAACTTTTATACTTCAATAAAATTACGACACGAAAGCGTCGATTTCGTAAAATCGCAAATTTCGGACACAAAAACCCTGAAAAAAGAAGAATTGGGTGGTCCAGGATTTCTAATTAGAATGTCGTTTCTTGAATTCGAGAAAACGACTTTTTCGAATTGGACTGATTTCTGAATTCAGAAATGTATGGTTCCGCGATCAACCCAATTTGACAGATATTTTAAAGATGAAAATAAAGAGTTTTACACTTCACTGGACTTTGAACAGTAGTTAATTGAGACGGTGCACGTTATTCACGTAGGTGAATACTAGAGGTGTGCAAAAAGCTCGAATAGCATGGTCAAGATCGAGCCGGGCTCGATACTCGAGTCAGGATCGAGTTTTAGTTACTCAAAAATATTTAAGTGCTCAAAATTATTTTAGGTTTAATACTGCACGTGTCGGATGGAATTTGGATCAAGTTCGGATTGATTCTGCTCAGCTCTGCTAGAAAAAGGAAAAGCTTGAAATACTCGATCGAGCTTTTTGCACAATATTATAGATCTTGTGTAGATTTTTCTGAAAAAATGCAGGCAAAATTCGACTCCAGTTACTGGAAAAAGATAAAATTGCAAACGAATAAATAAGATCGTCTTTTGTTATGTTAGAAACTTCACGCTTTCAAGCGGATTTTTATGATTAAAAGTCGATTTTCGCCTGCATTTTGTCAGAAAAATCTACATAATTTCTATAATATTGGAAGTTATTGATTTTTCTTTTTTTATTTTAATGCTTGGAGTTTTACGCATTAATACATCGTAATTTAATCTTTGAAAAACATTGAGAACATTCTTCAATTGGCAATTGTTTAAAAGAATTGTTAATAACAATTATAAATTTTCAATTTTTAACAATCGCTTTATTTAGTCCTTAAAGTATAGACTTTAAGCTTTAATTTCAAAAAAATTCACTTAATTATCTTTATTTGTTTCAAAGTAATAATAAAATGAAAATAAAATGACCCAAAACTTCAACACCTGATTACTTCAAAAATAAATTTTTTTTTTAAAAAAAATTTAGGGGGAAAAAGTGTACTCATATATCTACCAAAAATCATAGATAACTTGAAAATTGGAGACAAAAACTTTTCAAGTGGCCGGTTTCACTTATTTTGGCTCTTAAATTTAAATTAATAGTGTATTATAAATTTATTTCTTGATCATTCGTTAATTTATGTAGTTATTTATAAAAGAATTCTTAATATGTGAATGACTTCTTTAACCTCTAAGAAAATTTTTAAATATATTTAAGTTATGAATCTGACGATTTATCACCAAGAATAACAATAAATACTTTTTATGAATCAAACATACTATTAATTTCTACATTCGAAATAGAAAACATAACCCCAAACTGGATTATTGTTATTATTAACCTAAAATGGTCAAATTTTACTTATTTCAAAAGCGATTGTGACTTAAGCAGGGAGTAAGAGTAAGGAGACCGAACTGTGCTTCTACGTATAGAAGAGAAAAATGCACAAAAAGTGCCAGGCTCACTGCGTTCTAGTCAACTACCAACTAACTCGGTCATGCGCATTGAACTAAAGTTCAGTGTTGAGGTTGACCGTGGTGACAGATGAAAAGTGTGGTTATGTAAAAATAAATATCACGTAGTTTAAATAGTGTTTATTTTAAATTCATCTTTATTTATTTGTAATTGTGATATTATTTGGATATTCAAAATCATGTGTACGTACATAATGTTTGTCATTAGAATATTAAGTGTGTCAATAAATTGAAATAATTATGAAAATAATAAGAAAGTTATTATTATAATCAGATGGAAAAAATATTCTCTCTACTTAATTATTATTTTTTAATTAAAGTGTCATATATTATTTCATATTTTCCAGTTGAAAGTGAGACAGCAGTGGTGAAAGACGGAGAATTTTCGTTTTCTTACATGCAATCAAAACTTGATGAAATAACATTATCTTCTAGACAATGGGGTTACAACACATCTTTTTTTAACAAAATATAAAAATATTTTATAACAACGAAGCATCAAACACGTGTATCTCGCTAAGAGCGACCGACCGGCTAAATGTCTAAATGTAAACATCGTATCTCACTCGTACAATTGTTACGAGAAACAGAGACAGAACACGCCTAATGCGCATGACCGAGTTAGTTGGTAGTTGACTAGAACGCAGTGAGTCTGGCACTTTTTGTGCATTTTTCTCTACCATTTCTGAAGCGCTTTCCACACAGAGTTCGGTCTCCTTACTCTTACTCCCTGGACTTAAATCATTTCGTATTTCCACCCTTCATATAAGAATAACTTTTTGATTCATGAGATAAAGTTTAGGCAGGTGAGGTTATGTCCATTCTAACGCGCGAGCAGAATGCGAGGAAGGCGCTAGAGTACAAAAGTGTTTCAAATGCTCTTAGCACCACTCTTGCACAATGGAACGCGAGAGAGGCACCATGCTAGCGCCACCAAATTTTTCTACTAGGGCATTTTAGTCTCCATAATTTTTTTTAAATTTGATTAACAAAACATTATTTTTTAAAAAAGAATTTGCTTTCTTGTACAGCTTGATTTGATTTTTTTATGTTAATCAAGAAATGTTAAATTAAATATAAATTTCTCTTTAGTTCAAATGGAGCAAATTACAATAATTGTATCGTGAAAATAAATAAGGCTAAAGGAGAATTATTTTTCTTCAATCTTTATTTCTCTTGGGAATATTTACATTTAGGAATCATCTATATTAAGTATATTTACGAGAGCATCATTGTTATCATCGAAATGAATTAAAATAAAATATTTTTTTCATACTGAATAAAATTTAATTTTATAAAACTTCAGTGTTACAGGAACCAGAAGGAGAAAATTTATGAATTAACATTTTATCCAGAAATTTTTTTAAAATTTATATAAAAACGTTATTTTAATTGTTTAACAAGATTTTAAATAAACGAAATATTTTAACATTATTTACTTACTAGCAAAATTATCCGCGCGCAAGCGCGCGGGAACGTTGTGCTACAATGTTTATTGTAAACAATTTCAAGTCATTTTAATTTAAGTAATTTTTAAAGAAATACTTATTATGACACATAACTGAAAAACTAATTAGAATTAAATTTTCAAAATATATTATATTTTTAAACTTTAAGGGGATCCCACATATCAACAATGAAGATCTAAATTGATAAAAACTCTGCAACCGCCTTTCTTGAAAATTGTATAATATTATGCCCTATCAATTTAGGAAACTCATTTTCTATCATAAATACATAGGATGAATATTTTATTTGTTGTAATTATTAGAAAAAATTATTTTTCAAAAATTAAATATGAGCAGTTTCCAATTGGCGATTCAAACAGCTAAACTAGCGCATCTGGTGGCCGACTTGGAACTGCCGCTGGTGTGACTCTGTGTATTAAATACAATGAACTCCATGCGTTTTGACAGTTTGCATAAATTGTTTTTACAAAAAGTTTAAAAGTAATTTCATAAGTGTGAATAAAAATTGAAATTTATAATTTATAATGATAGATGAAAATAAATATGCACCTTCACAACAAAAGAGAAACTAAAAACGACACAATTTCTGCTTTTATTCTCAGTCGTAAGTTTATACTCGCACAGTTTTAGGTAAGCGATAATTATTTTATCACACAACCGTGTGGGCAAATTTCGGGATGGTACAATAGTTTTTTTCAAATTGGACCTCAAACCCTGTACACCTGTATGAATATGAAATTTAAAAAATAAAATAAAAGTCTATATATATCTTGTAAAGAGACATAACCTGAAACTTTGAGTATAAACTTAAGACTTGTAATATAATAATAAAGGTTTGAAATAATTGCTGTAAAAATAATATTATCATTCACTTGGCCCCTGTTTTTATTGCTAAATCCAATTGTTTGCGTCTTCAAATATTAAGTTGTATTGTGTAAAGATGGTTTTTTTTATTTTTGAATGTAGAGCACTGAGAAACGCAGAAATTGTGTCGTTTTTAGTTTCGCTTTGGTTGTGAAGGTGCATATTTATTTTCATCTATCATTATAAATTTCAATTTTTATTCACACATATGAAATTACTTTTAAACTTTTTGTAAAAACAATTCAAGCGAACTGTCAAAACTCATGGAGTTCACCGTATTTAATACACAGAGTCACACCAGCGGTAGTTCCAAGTCGGCCACCAGATGCGCTAGTTTAACTGTTTGAATCGCCAATAGTCCAAACCACCATAACCACATTTAACAGCTGTTTGGTGGTACATTATTTTGCAATGGAACCAATAGATGGCGCCAAATGTACCAGAAATGATAAATTGTTGATTATTTTTAATTTTAAATTAAAAACAATTTAATATAATGTCTTGTTTGCAAGAGAAAATTGATTAATGGTAAAAAATAAGTTTGTTTTGTTGTTTGTAAGGAAATTAAAAATTTAAAAACCTTTTTTTTGTAACAATTACAAAAAAAGAAATATTCATCTTGTGTATTTTTGATAAAAAATTAGATTCCCGAATGGATATGGCATGGTATTTTATATTTTTCAAGAAAAGGCGGTTGCTGTCCTTTTTATCAATTTAGATCTGTATTGTCGATAAGTGGGATCCCCTTAAAGTATATAAAAAAAATTTTAACAAATTTCGATAATAATTTCAAATTTGGCATCAGATTTTCAAAATTGAAAATAATTAAACTTTCTTGTACGAGGAAAATTGAATTTAACAAAAATTGTTATCTGATACCTAAATTAAAAAAAACTTCATTGCGAAAATTTTAATTATTCTAAAGAATAGAGAAGGTAAAAAAAATTATTAGCTATATAGAAGTATTTAAATTTCCGAACAAAGAATATAAACAATATTTTTTAGAGAATTTCCACTACTTTTAATTCCCTAATATTGCACGGAAAAAAAATTTTACTGTGGGGAACAGCTAATTTCGAAAATAAATAATATAAAGAATCTATGCAACTAATTCAGTGAATTAATTTATACCAATAATTCAATTTCTTTTAATAATTATAAAATTTTTCATGGAAATTCCATTTTTTTAAAAAAATTTTTAATTAAATTCTAAGCATGAATTTAATTATTTTCGTAATCTTAAAATTCAGTTACTTTCACAAATAAAGTTTTTGACAAGAATTCAATTACTTAAACTAATAAAATTTTAATAACATTTAAAAATTCATTATTTAAAACAATGTTCATAAAATTTTTATGAAGATTTCAATTCCTTTCAAAAGTATAATAAAATTTTCAACAGAAATTCAATTCTTTTTAAACATTTTAATAAACGTTTCGGCAATAATTCAATTATTTTCAAAAATTTAATAAAATTATTCGAAAGAAATTAATTGTTTTAAATATAATTTTAATAAAATTTTTTTTAAATAATAAAAAAATTACTCCCGAAAATTCAATTATTTTGAGGTATTTTAGTAAAATTCTTTTCAAAATTCAATTATTTTCATAAATAACAATATTCATCACAATAATTCAATTATTATTAAAATTAATAAATTTCTTCTTGGAAATTCCATTATTTTAAAAAATTCTAATAAATCGTTCGCAAGAATTCAATTATTTTCATAAATAATAAAACGTTTTTTTGGAAAATCCAATTATTTTCAAAAAAATTTTATAAAATTTCCCACCGAAATTAAATTATTGTCAAAGTGTTTAATAGAATTCTTTGTAAAATTTAATTATCTTTAAAAACTTTTCACATTTTAATGATTTTCAATATCTACTATTTTTATAAAATAACCAATTCTAGGAAAAAATTCAATTATTTTCATCAATTTTAATAAAATTCGCCGCAAGAATTTAATCATTTACCTAATTAATAAAATTCTTTGGAAGAATTATATTATTTTTATAAATAATAAAATTCTTCGAAAGTAATTAAATTATTTTTTCAACAATTATTAATAAACTTTCTCGAAAGAATTCAATTATTTTTATAAATTACAAAATCCTTACACCGAAAAAAAAATATTCTTGTTTTAAGAGGACAATTCCTCTTCTAAAATCCTCTTACATTTTATTCTTAAATTAAGAATATTACTCTTCATTGGAGACTATTCCTCTACTTTTAAGAGGAATTACTCTTAAGTGGAGAATAATCCTCTTAATATAAGAGGACGTTTTTTGGTCAATATACAAAAGGAAAATATGCATCAAAATAAGAGGAATCCTCTCAAAACAAGAATATTTTTTTTTCGGTGTAGAAAAAATGTAATTCTTCAGAAAATTTAAATTATTTTCAAAATTTTTTTAAAAATTTTTCGCAAGAATTTAATTATTTTAATAAATAATAAAATATTTCAAGAAAATTCAATTATTTTTATAAATAACAAAATTTGCCTAAAGAAATCAATT
This sequence comes from Leptopilina drosophilae, assembly GCA_032873175.1. Taxonomy (NCBI): domain Eukaryota; kingdom Metazoa; phylum Arthropoda; class Insecta; order Hymenoptera; family Figitidae; genus Leptopilina; species Leptopilina drosophilae. The sequence goes on along the minus strand of CM065484.1, from coordinate 17,872,807 downwards.
TTTTTTGTAAATTATATAAAATTCTTCTGAAAAATTCAATTATTTTTATAAATAATAACATTTTTCATTGAAAATTCAATTATTTTTAAATATTTTTTTAAATTCTTCGCAAGAATTAAATTATTTAAAATTCGTTCACGAATAATAAAATTCGTAGCATAAATTCAATTTATTAGCAGGATAAGAAAAAAGTAAATATTTTTGATGAAAATTAGGAAAAAGTCAGGAAAATAAAAAATATGGAATGGAATTTTTGTCAATATTGTGAAGTGAATAAAACGAGTTTTTTTGGTTTCTTTTTGACATTAAAAAAATGACAATAACCCACAAAAATGAATTTTCAAAAAAAAAACAAATGAATACAGATAATTTGCTAACGGAAAGGAAACTTACGATTATTATAATGGTATATTTCTATTTTCTATCAAAACGTATAAAAACAAAAGAATAACTATAACTAACTTCAATCTGCGGACAGAATGAATGAACGAAATACTACGAAGATTATTATAGTTAATACTTAATTTAATTCTAATTTATAAATTGAAAAATAAATAATTTAAAAACGTTTTAATTATGAAAATCAAGAAAAGAAATTATTTTTTTTGTTGATTCAAATAAATTGTTTTAAAATTAATATTTTTATAACAAAAATATAATTATATTTTGAAAAAAATATTAATCACAGTAATTATTGTAAATTTTTTAAAAATATTCTTAAAAAAAATTTGTAATCCGTTTAAAAATTTAAAATTAATTTATTAATATTCAATTACCGACGTAAATGATACTTTCGTATAGAAATAATTATTTGATTTGTTATCATAATACTTCTCAGCTGTCGGTAAGTAAGCTGTTTTAATAACCCTAAAAGTAGAAAACTTTTTCTATTGTAAACAAAGACCACATAAAATTTTTAATTCTCTCTATTTTATTGAAAATTAATAACGTGCACTGTCTCAATTAACTACTGTTCAAAGTCCAGTGAAGTGTAAAACTCTTTATTTTCAACTTTAAAATATCTGTCAAATTGGGATGATCGCGGAACCATACATTTCTGAATTCAGAAATCAGTCCAATTCGAAAAAGTCGTTTTCTTGAATTCAAAAAACGACATCCCTATTAGAAATCCTAGACCACCCAATTCTTCTTTTCTTACAGGGAAGACTCATTATTCACTTTTTTATTCAAATTTTCAAATGTAAATAATGTATTGTCACGAAAACGACCTATTCTCTCTGACCATCTTGTTTTTATGACGTCACAACCACCACTCCCTATATTGCAGGATCTGCTGCTTGCCCCATGGACGTAAGAAATATAAGAACCTGACGTATTGATGCGGGAAATACTTTGCAGTTCGTGAGGGGGAACTTTGGCGAATCGCTAATCGGTTAAAAAAATATACGTGTTATATGGCAATTGTCGCCTGCGCATGAAGTCTACCATTATACATCTCGATCTCTGTGAAAATCTTTTTCTGAATTGTTTCAAACACTGAAAAACTGTTAGTAGAACTGTTCGCTAAATGCGGTGAACTGCTGCGTTAAAATGAATCGCACAGCTCACTATATTTTTAGGAGAGCAACTCTCCTTTATGATAGAGCTGCCGCACTATTTGGTAAGCAGCCACTCACTTAACCCCATACACGGAAAACATTTATTCAGGAAACATTCCTGAATTAGTTCAAGAACGATAGATATGAGAAAAAGTCGACAATAATTCTTTTACTTTCAGTGAAATACTTGAAAACATTTTAGGATTATTCCTGACCTCAAAAAGGAAAGATTTAAATTAGGTACAGTATAGAAAAAAAGGATATATCAATGGTAAGATCAAGACAGAGTTTGAAAACATTAATAATGGTTCTTGAACTTTCGAGAAAATCACATTGTTTTAAAAAAGATTTCTAGTATTGCCAAACAGTAAGAATCACTGTTTGATGTGTCTGAAAAATTCCCGAAATCTAAACGGAAATTGGAGTGCGCAACGGTCTCTTCGCGCAGAATATATTCAACTAGTTCAAATTATAGTGAGTTTCAGCTACAACATTTATCAGTTAGGTACTGAAAGTTTTGAAAATATATTATTTCTTTATAAAAATTCAATTATTTTTTAACAATAAAATTGAAAAATTTCAAAAATCTTATTTTTCAGAATTTTCATAAAAACTTTGCAAAAATTCAATTTTGTTAAAAAAATTTGAATGTTTATATATTTTTAAATTAACTAATAAAAATTTTAATTATTAATCTTCGCACTAAGAAACATGAATACATTAGACTGTGATTCTTTCTAATATACAATTATTCATCAATTATTAAGTTAAAATTCTTTGAAAATTCGATTTGTTCAAAAATTTTTAATAAAATTTAACAAATTTAATTATTTTCAGTACACTGAAAAAAAATTTTAATTGAATCAAGAAAATTTGAATTGGTTCAAGTAAATATCGGGATTGCATAGGGTCAATCTAATTATGCGATTGGCTCAAGAAAATGATTTTCTTGACATAGTATACTCGGTTGGAGAGAGCATATTATGTTCTTGATCCAAGAAAATATGGAATTCGATCAAGAAATTAAGTAACTTGTAAGAAATTCAGAATATATTAATTCAATATCATTTGTGTATCAAATCAAGTAAATGGTTTACTTGTATTGAGAAAATATTTTCTTGATTTAAGAAAATTATAGATTTCAATCAAAAAAATATTTTCTCAATTCAAGTAAATTGTTTACTTGAATTCCCCCCCCCCCCCTTCCCTCATCTCATGATTTCTAATACTTAGGTCAAACATTTTTATTATTTAATTAATTAACATTCATATTTTTTTATTTAAATAATTAAACAATTGTTATTTTACATAATATTTACATTTAATTAATACTTATCACAAATACAACAAGTATACCTTGAAAGAAAATTTTCCACGGTCGGAGGAATCGAACCCGGGTTGCACGCGTCAGAAGTCGTACCGTTGCCACTATGCCATCCAAGCCACAATGGATAGTTTTCAAAAACTGCTATTTAAGTTGCACATCCATTTGAAGAAAAATATTTTCTTGGATCAAGAACACCGTCATTGTGTTAAGTAAACAAAAAGTTTCAAAGCAAATGAATGAAATCATTTGATTTAAGAAACACGAATTCTCTAGACAATACTTTACTATTTCGCTTAAGAACATAATATTCTTGATTCAATCCTTTTTGGTACTTCGGATAAGTAAAATATTTGATTGTAATAATAACATATTTACTTACACCAAATACTGAATTATTAATACAAGAACTATACCCAATGCTCATAATTACTTGGCACAAGAAAATAAATTTCTCTCTTCAAATAAATATAGGATTGATTCAAATAAATTCTGTCAAGTAAATGCATTTACTTGCTTCAATTACATTTTTTTCAGTGTAGAATTTCACAAAATTTCTATTTAAGCAATAACTTTTTAAAATTTATTTACATGCTATAGGGCCATTTAGGGTAAATGTAAACGAAATATCTACGTTTCACCAAAAACATTAGTTTGATTTGTTAAAATCTAAAATGGACAGATTTTTTTGCATGAACTTGTTACTTTACTTACCTAGAAAAATTTAATGAGGTACAAAAAATATTGATGCACTCCAATCGCCTAAAACTAACTGTCTACATTTATCCCGAGATTATGAAATTTTCCTAAAATTCGGGGTAAATATAAACACCACTGTAGTTAAGCGAGGTTTATGAAACAATTTATTTCAAGTATACTAATATTTTAAGGGATTTAAAAACTGAAAAAAATTCTTCGTAGATGTGTAGTAAATCAACCAGTTGACTGATAATGCATTATATAAAACAAACAATTAACCATTACAAAATTAGTAATGTAAAACTTGAATAACTTAAACAAATTTTAACAATTTTCATTTAACTAGGTAAAAGAAAGTTTTTGAGGTTGCTGAATAAGAATCTAAAATCGAATTTTTAAATTTCAAAATGACAGATCCAATAATTTATTAAATTGTTTTTTTTAATATAGTTGAAGTTCTGTTTACATTCACCCCGAGTTTTTGGGGTAAATTGACAAGAATAAAAAATCAAAGTCAATTTTTGTTAAGGCATTAATAAAGAAGAACGAAAAATTTTAGTTTGATTTTTTAATTTATTTTTATGCAAATACGAGAAGAAATACTGAAACAGTAAAATTTGTATTTTTAATCGTTTTTGTATTAAAAGATAACTTAGGGGAGGGTAGGCTACATTGAACCGGGTATTTTCTAAAGTCCAAGAACTAATTAAATTTTACAAATTTTGATCAGGTTTTTGTATCAACATTAAGCTGAAGTACTCCTTTAGTTAATATACACCTTACAAACACAAATTATTATAATTAAATAATTAAATTTAATTTTTTTCTAACAAGTTACACTTTTCTTATTTTGAAGAATCTGTGTCTACATTGAACCACCTTTAATAAAACACTACAATTTACTTCAAAAATAATATTTCCACTTACACATTGTAAAAAATATTATTTTTCACTCAAAAAAATAGAAAATTGTTGTTAAAGAGTTATTATTTGTTAATATAGGAGATTAATATATTTTGATGTCAGGTTAGGTAGGCAAAGTGACAGTTTGAGTTTATCTCGTTCACAATTGTGATGAAAGCATGTCTTCTAGTATTTTTCTTACTAATTAGTAGAGCAGACAACTTTACCACTCTTAAAATTGAAAATTCTTTGCTTTTTCGGGTGGTTCAATGATGCCGCACTCACTGCATTCACATAACATTCACAACAAAAATTGTTTATAATAAATTTATGTAAGGCTTAAAATTCTTTATCACATCGGAATATTGAAGTTGACACCCTAAGCGACATAAATCACAAGTTTACTAATTTTTAAAACTTTCTATTTGAATAAAAAAAATTCATTATATTTCCACAAAATTTTTTGTTTTGTACGTGAAAAACAGTTTTTTTCGTTTTTCTTTGTAAATAATAAACCTACGTGCTCGAAATTTTTGGACGTAGTCGCTTTCGGTATTACTAATTTATATATTAAATAAGAAAAAATTCCACTCAGTCATTTCTTAGAAAATTAAAGTGGTTCACTGTTGATGCTGGTTCAATGTAGCCTACTCTCCCCTACACTATGGCATTGCCAATTGTCAAAATAAAATATTGGTAATACTCAAAATATCTAGTAGGTCTGCTGAGGTAAAAATATTGACGTCGAACTTATTTTTAAATTTGTAATTTTAGCTGAAACATCTACAGTTATCATTTACCTAAATGACCCTATTTGAATCAGTGACTGATTTTTTACAATCCAATTAATTATTTGTAACTAATTCATTAATTTTAATCTATTAAAAAATTTTACATTTTAAAAGTGTGGCTGTAAAATGTGGATATATGCCAATATAATTTGTACTCAAGATGCATATAAAATAATAATTCATTATTCTCTTTATTATAATAAACTTGTAATCATAATTCATTTCGATTATCTATATTTTTTAGTACCTAATTATAGGTAAATTAAATTGAAAATTTAATATTCAATGATGTCTAACAGTTTCATGATAATGTATCCTCACATATGACGGGTTCCACGTTGAAGCAGTTAGATGTATATATTAGCGGAAAATTGTATGAAGATTCGTATAGGTTCGATAATTGTCGCGGTCTTTCGATGAAATAGTCCGGGAGCCAGCGACCAAAACAACTATCTCATTTCATACCGGCTGAAAATTTGAGTATAGATTACTGAAGACATGTAAATAACAGAAACCCACGTCTGGCAGACCGGTGCTGGGACAGGGGGCGGCGACAGGGGGTGAATAGGTGAAAAATAATCTAAAAATTTCTCATTTCATACCGGTTAAAACCTTTACAAATCGAAAGTTGACATTTACACGAATGTAAAAATGTGCGTCTGTCAGTTCTGGGCTGGGAGAAAGTACGTCTAGCAAAGGGTTAAACATGTAAAAAAATCGAAAATTTTTTCTGATTTCATACCGATTAAAACCTTTAGAAATCGAAAGTCTACATTCAAACAAGTCTAAAAATGCGCATCTGGCAGTTCTGTGTTGGGGTAAAGTATAATAGCACGTGTTTTGACGTGATCTAACTATAACCTCAAAACTGAGGCAATGTAAAATAGGCACATAACTATTTTTAAACATTTCTTTGTAAGAGAAAATTTTTTAATGTTTACAAAAATACGATTTTTATGTGGTAGAATCGATTTTCTATAACAATAGTTCTTAAAAAGAAAATCAATTTATAATATTATTCCGGAAATACATCATTATTGTAAGAAATTTCACGATTAATTAATCTAAAATTTCTCTCATTTATTCTGTTTGTTTATTATCGTATTTTGAATCATTTTTGTTTTCTATTTGAAAGTTTAATTGTTACATTTGGCACCCGAACAGGGACCAGAAGTTTTGTGTCCTTCAATTTATTTTTTCGTGATTACGGTTTTGTTTTGGTAAATTTATTTAATTACTGATGGATGTAGTGTCACCGAGAATTACGAGATCTAAGAGAAAATTTTTATCATTAAATTCTAGCTTTTCAAGAACTAAATTAACTCCAATTTCAAAAAAACGGCGTCGTAAAATGTCTCGCGAAGAAGAATTGACTGTGCAAATTGATAAAATGAATGCAGAATTATTAAAGATAAAACAAAACCATAAATTACAGATAGAGCATCTAAATAATGAAATGTACGGTTTACGGCAATTGCATAGTACATTAAATGAACAAATGACAAATGCTAAAAAGAAAATTGGTAGATTGACGGCCAATCATGATAATGACGATATGATACAGACCTTGATGGGGGGATTTCGCGCCCTCAATATTGATGCAAAACCACCTAAATTTGTTGAATCTAAGGATCCACAAAAATTTCTTGAAAAATTAGAAAAATTCTTTAACATAAAAAATATACCTGATAAAAACGTATGGATGTTTTGGATGATGTTTTCTGTGATAGAGCCAAAGTATGGTTTGAAAGTCAGTTCGTATGTGGATTATAAAGATTTCAAGCAGAAATTTATTAAGGAATTTTATTCGATTCCTGCTCGCGTTAGAATCAAGACTGATTGGTTAGCAAAACGTTTTGACCCGTCTAAGGATCAGTTAAGTGCGTATTTTTTAAGTCAAATTAAAGATGCCGAATATTTTTCACCCTCTTTAGAGAAGTACGAATTGCATTATGATCCAGCAATTGCCACTTCGCGTTCGTGAAATTCTTTTAAAAATTGATTTTGCGGATTTTAAAAAAATTTGTAATACATTGTCTCAATTAGAAAGTACATTTAAATAAAAACAAGGAAATTCGCATAAAATATTATCTCAACAATCAAATTGAAAGGAGAAATATGGAGAATAAAGCTAATGATTATATAGGTAGTAGTGATGCATGTCGAGCAAATAGATTTCATTTGTTTTTTCGTCTCCTTTCATAAAAGAAGTGAGATAAAACTATAAAATTCAATTGTTTTAATTGTTATTTTAACGATTTTCTCGACTTTGACGAGAAGTTGTCAATCGAGACTCGCTCGACATGCAACACTAAAAGGTAGGGATACACGAATTCCATCGGGAAGGGGTCAGCAAAATTATGGAAATAGAGAAAATAAGATGCCCAATGTTATCAGCTCGAATATAGCTATGGCGCCTTTGTCAGAAGGTTTTCAAAATTCTCAGAGGTTTAATTTCTCAGATGGGTATAACTTATCCCTTCCGGATTTGTCAATTCCCCCTCCGGACTATTTCATGAACAATAATCAGTTATATACAGTTAATCATCGCGATTTAAACTCGTAAAGGGCTCGACGTCCAATGTGAATGTGTCGCGCCATGATGATTATCAATTTTTTTGTGATATAGGTCCGGAAATATGTGAACCGGATAAAGTCCACTTTTTGACCTATACATTTTTTTAGGAAAAAACCTCAACTTTATGATAAAAATTTTGTAAAAAAAATAAAAATTGGCCTTTTGATAAAAAATTGAAATTTTATTTTATAATATAATTTTTCAAGGTCAAAAAATTGTTTTTATCTAAATTTGTTTACACTATTAGAAAGTGTTGAAAAACAGCAGAAAACCCCAAAATAGGAAACGTCTTTTCGTTTTGTTTTAAAGAAACTACAAATTTTTCAAATATTCCATATAAGACGAAAAATTTAAACTTTGACCCCTTTCCAGTTTTTATATTTGTTTAAATAAATTAATAATATTTGATATTCTTAATTGTAACTAATAGGACTACTGTTTATGCAAACTTTTTACCTGATTCCAAACATTTCAAATTTGGACCTGGGTCACTTGACGTGGAACCTGTCATATACACGTTTTCATATAATTTATTATAAATAATATATAATTAATATATAAAGTTTGTAGAAGTTTGGTCACTATTTGATAAAAAACACAAATCTCGGCATTCACAACTATTTATTGTTAGTTATTTTTTTGAAGTCGCTGAATAAATGTATGGTCTTTATTTTAAAAAATCCAAAATGTCGGCTATAAAGATTTGAAAATTGACGAATTATACTGATACTCAATATTAAAAAATTAAAAATATCGAATTCAAAATGTTTAACCTCAAAAACAATACCTAACAATAAATAGTGCAAATAAAATTTATAAGTAAGTGTGCCTTTTTTTATAGGAAATATAACCTCTATTATTTGCTTCTTAAAGATCTTTTTCGGAGTGCATGACAAATATTACACTGGTACACAAAAAAAGTTCCAGTGCGAAGAATGCCATATGGCAGGTTCTCTTCCTTAGGGTGGTGCTGGTATTTTTTTATACGCCTAATAAGGTAATAAAGTCTGAGAAATTAATTTGCATGGTAATTGACTTACTTTTTGTGTCTTTAACAAACTTTTCGCATATTTTGACTATTGATCTGAATTCAGTGACTCTAATCACAAAAAAATTGAATACATACACTGAAAGAATTTCGGTACATGTGCTTTGCTGCCTACTGCGCATGGTATGTGCTTTGAGTTTCGCTCATCCCAAGTCTTCTTGTGCACATCCCATGTGCAGAAGTCGAGACAACAGTTGTGTTATAGCAGACGAAAAATACACAACACACGTGCATTATGAACGTACATTCCATGCCATGTAGTTTTCGAGGCGTCCGCACAGCAGACGTGCGGAAATTCTTTCAGTGTAGAGAAAGTTAAAAATGACGGATATAAAATAGCGGATTTTCATTACTCAGTAATTTCGGGGTCGCTGATTATGAATTTTAAGTCGGTTTTTAAAAATTAAAAATGGCGGATCCAATATGGCGGCCAAAAAAATTAATTAGGTCCACTTGAAAATTAATACTTTGGGGTTTTCGGGGTCGCTAAAAAGAAATATAAGATCGGTTTTTAGAAATTTTAAACGTCAAATTTACAGCAGTTTTAATCTTTGTTTTATGAATACCCTATTTTTTTATTCAAATGATCTACCATTTTGCCACAATTTTTTTATACATGCAGAAAATTTCTTTATTAATGATTACAATAGTCTATATTACAGCTCAGACATATGACCACTTTTTGTAATGATTACGAAAACTATGTAATTTATTAAGAATTTAGTGGCAGCGATTACTATACATACTTTAATGAACCTAAACCACCCCGGTCCGACTATAGTCTTTCTCCCATTACACAGACACACAAAAAAAATTTTGTCTGCTTTTTGAACCAGACATACATATCTTAAAGTATTTTTGCCCGCTGAAAACGAATCTTAAATCAAAATTGCTCCATCACCCTCTGTTTTTTTTAATCGAGAAAACTACCCTTAACTTCAAATTTTAAAGTAAAAAAATTGAATCACAGATTTCTCTTTAAAACGCAACAATAAATTTATCTACTTCTGGTGCAACAACTCAGAAACAATGTCAACATTGCTTAAACACCTTTTGTTTTTTATTAATTCGAAAAAACTACCCCTAAAATGTAAAAATTCAAAATTATAATATTAAAGGACAAAAAACCCCCAATGGTTTTCAAAACAACAAAATAAATTTATGTACTTCTCTTTCAACATTTCAAAAGCAATATCAAAATTACTTTATCATCCACTGTGTTTTTATATTGAAAAAATTACGCCTAATATGTAAAACTTCAAAATGTATAATAAAAATAAATAAAAAACCACATTGTTTTTCAAAATAGAACAATAAATGTATGTACTTCTCTTTCAACAACTCAAAAGCAATGTCAAAATTGCTTCATCAACCTTTGTTTTTTCAAATTGAAAAAACTACTCCGAATATGTAAAAATCAAAATGTATAATAAAAAAAATGAAAAACCACAACAAATTGGTTTAAATTATGTTGAAAATTAAATTAAAAATTTAACAAAAACAAATTATGATGTTTTAATTCTCAATATAATTTAAACCAATTTGTTGTGGTTTTTCATTTTTTTTATAAAGAGAAATCTGTGATTCAATTTTTTTACTTTAAAATTTGAAGTTAAGGGTAGTTTTCTCGATTTAAAAAAAAAGGGTGATAGAGCAATTCTGACTTCAGATTCGTTTTCAGCGGGCAAAAATACTATAAGATATGTATGTCTGGTTCAAAAAACAGACAACTTTTTTTTTGTGCCTGTGTTATAATGCGTCAGTGCTTAGTGATTCCACCTGAAACTAAACCATCAGATGGCACCACATCTGTGGTGTCCGAAGGTTTGAACACTTAAATACATTTAAATGTAAATAAGTATATTTATTTATTTTTATGAAGGTTATTATTGCAGAATATTTTTTGAAAAATTAATAATTAAGTCTACTTATATTTTACTAATTAAGCAATCAGTGAAATTAGTAATATAGAATATGTAATAAAATTCGACCATTGCATTATATATTTTTATTAGTGATTTCATAATTAGTAATATAATCTCAATAGTAATCTTAATTAGTAAATTATAATTAATTTTAATTATCAAAACTGGAAGATATATGTGACCCGGAAGTTAAAAGGGACCTACGATCCGAAAAAATCGATTTACACTTTTCTATTTATTCTTACAGTAAATGAGCCGCTTTTTCCAACGCAATAAACCGCAGCTTTCTAGCTGCATTAGTTTTCTCACAATTTCACTTCAAATTAAGGTACTTTGACAAAAAACAGTGCAAAAAAACTAACTTGGTAAACTTCGAAGTCGTTTTTTTCGAAATCTTTTTTTCGGGTCGTAGGTCCCTTTTAATTGTCCGTGCCACATATTATTTTCAACTTATTAAAACTATTTTTTGAATTATCTGTAAATAATGGCGAAATGTAAAAATAAGACATTCTTTAAAAATTAAATTTTATTTACATCAGTCACAATTTTATTATTTATTACATTCATCAGTAATTTTAAGTATTAATTGATATAAACTATATTTCAATATATAGTTACTTTGAAAATACGATGGAGTAAATGTACACAAATAAAAATGATAAAATTAGATTGCTTAACTTGACACTAATAATAAATCAATGTAATTTTGGAAAAAATTTAAAACTCATCATAAAATTACGTATATTTTTTAACCCCTTAACGCCTGAATTTTTAGTCTGACTTCAAACTTTAATATTTTCTAATAAACTTATTATTTTCTCTTCGACAAACAATTTTTTTTTGCATTAAACTCTCTAAATCTGAATCAGCGAAATTTCACTGATTCTCAGCGATAAGTATGCCACTAATTTCAATCAGCGTATATGCGCTAATTAATCAGTGAAATTTCACTGGTTATTCAGTGAAATTTCACTAATTCACAGTGCATATACGCTAATTGAAATAGTGGCATACTTATCGCTGATTCAGATTTAGAGAGGAGTGTCCTCTATCCGAATATGATATTAGAAAATTTATAAAAAATTGTTTAACAATATTTTTTTGCATATAAAATTAAAAAAATTACACGATTTTTTTAAGGTTTTTTATTACAAATTCTTAAATTTTAAAGTCAAAAATCTTTTTTGACAACTAATATTTCCATAAATTGTGCACTCGATTGTTATACTTTCAAAAAATATATTGATTTTTTGAATTTAAACATTTGATTTTTCAAAATGGCGCCTAAAAACTAATTTTTTTTTGATAATTTGAAATTTGATGCTCGATACATATTTTTTTAAAACTTTGGCTTGAAAATGTTTACTTGGAGGTTTTCGGGGTCGCTGATTACGAATCTGATATTAGTTTTCCAAAATTCAAAATGGTGGATCCAATATGGCAGACGAAAATGTCAAAAATTGGTTAGATTTTCTTACAAATCCGTACTTGGGAGTTTATGGGGTCGCTGATTACGAATCTGATATTAGTTTTCCAAAATTCAAAATAGCGGATCTAACATTAGGCAATTATTATGCTAATAATAATTGTTACATTTTAAGAAAACTGAAGAAATAAGAGAAAATTCTACTTACCTTTGAAAAAACGAAAAATTCGTATTATTTAAAGAACAAAAGATTTCTACTCTTATATATTTCATAACGCATTTACATAGCAGGAGAAATACACGGAAAAAAAAGTTCGCCGATTATTCGGGAACTTCGTTCGTAACTCTTGGGAACTGTTCAAGAAAATCGAAAAGTTAGACGAATGCATGAAAAAAACTATTCTGCTTCTCTTCCTTGACACACGTGCGCGCGAGCACACACACATACACTTTTATCTTTGAAGGTCACGTACAATTTATATTAAATTTCTGAAATAGAAAAAAACCATATTAGAGAAAAATCGACGGTGGCTGGAACAGAATTCTCGTACCCAAGGATGGAAGTCCGGCGTCTTACCCAACTGAGCTTAACAGGCGAATTAAATACCTCAGCATTAAATAAATCTAAAAGGCACACAAGTCTTACCGGCTGTGAGACTTGTTGAGACTGGTGCGCACTGCGTTTCTGCGCACAGGATTCCTTGGCGAGTTCCCGAAACTTTCAGAAACAGTTGCGGCCAGTGCCATGAACTTTACATGAGAAAGTAAAGAAAAAAATACTATTGGACTATTTATAGCTTTTTCTAATACAGTTCCCGAATTTCTGTCAAACATTTATTGATTACCATTGAATGTTCGTTGCTAATTCAGCGTTGTTACACCGTATCCAAGAATTAGGAAATAATTCCTGAGATATCTGGCAACTTTTTTTTCCGTGTACAACTACCACCTGGCGGACGAAAAAAGAATTATAACGAAAAATGCTCGAATTTTTAAAAATGATAAAAACTTTACATGTAAAAGAGTGCAAAAAAATTTAATTAATATCAAACAATTAATTTGTCGTCATCAATATTAATTAATTCTTGTTGAGCGATTCCATGTGAAATGATCGACTATTTTTCGACATTGTTAGCAATTTTTTTAACAAAATTTTTCCCTTGTAGCTATAAGGATAAGATATGATAAAGTGAAGACGATTTTGAAAATTTTGAAAATATATGTACTAATTTTTTTAAATTAAGATAACTTCGGTTATTTTCAATATTTTTTCAAAAAAATTTTTTTTTTTAATTTCTCAGTATAACTGGTACTTTTTAAATACATTTTTTAGAAAAAAAATTTCATTAATTATTAAAAATTTTTCAAAAAACATTTTTTTTTTAAATTTTTTGAAAAACTTTTTTTATTTATTTATTTTTTTTATAGTGATAGCCAAAAGCATTAAGAATTTTTTCCAAGAAGTTTTATAGTGGGATCGCGATAAATTTTCGGAAAATCAACGAAAAAGTCTATGGCGTTCTGTTGAGTCTGACGCGCTTGCGAACATAATATGTTCTTTTTCTAAAATGAAGCATTCTGGGAATTCAATTTTTTTTAAAGTATGCAGGTACATGATATTAAAATCACTCATAGGTATAATAGTAATTTAACTAAAACAATTCTATTCATTTCAATGTATAAGATAGAACTGTTGTAAACCTGATGTAAACTTGTTATAGACTTTTATTAATGTGCTCGCTAAGCACAATTCAGCTCAAATTTTATTATTTAACTTTTTAAAACAATCGTTTGAGACTTTATTATTGTGCTCACGAGCACAATTTGGCACAAATTTTATTCCTTAAAAAGGTTCAAAAAAATTTTTGAGTCAAAAAGTGTGATTTTCTTGAATAGTTATTAACTTTTTAAAACATTGTTATAGACATTTTCTATTATTTCTTTTTCTATTGACCTGAGCACAATTAAGCACAAATTTTATTTTTTAAATGTTAAAAAAATAAAAATATAAAAGAAACATTTTTAAAAATTTTTGAAAAATATTTAAATTTTTTTCCACCTAAATATTTGTTATCGTTTGTTAGATGTAGCACAATATTTGTTTTTTAGTTTAATCAACATTTTGTTGACAAAAAATAAAATGGCGCTGCCAACTTCTTGGGCATATTATGCCCAAGAACATATTATGTTCGCAAGCGCGTCAGTCTCAACTGGGTGCCATAGACTTTTTCGTTGATTTTCCGAAAAGTTATCGCGATCCCACTATAAAACTTTTTGGAGAAAATACTTATTACTTTTGGCTATCACTATAAAAAAATCAAAGGGGGGATGTTTTTCAAAAAATTATTAAAAATTTTTTTTGAAAAATTTTTAATAATTAATGAAATTTTTTTTTCCAAAAAATGTATTTAAAAAGTACTAGTTATACTGAGAAATTTAAAAAAAATTGAAAAAATATTGAAAATAACCGAAGTTATCTTAATTTAAAAAAATTACATAAATTTTCAAATTTGAATATTTTCAAAATTTTTTCAAAATTTTCAAAATAGTCTTCACTTTATCATATTTTATCCTTATAGCTACAAGGAAAGAAAGTTTCAAAAAAATTGCTAACAATGTCGAAAAATAGTCGATCATGTCACATGAAATCACTCTGTTAATAATTAATAATTATTAACTGTTATTATTATATTCACTTTTATAATTTTTTCATTCTTTTTTATAATTCAAATATTTTATTAAATAAATATAATTAAATGTAATAATTATTATAAGCATAATAATTGCATAATATTAGATACGCCATTTTGATTTTTAAAAAACTAAAATCCTTTTCATAATCAATGATCCTGAAAAATCCCTGAGTAAGGATTTTCAAAAAAATCAAACAGAATTTTGAAAATTTTGTCCACCATATTAGATCCGCTATTTTGAATTTTGGAAAACTAATATCAGATTCGTAATCAGCGACCCCATAAACTCCCAAGTACGGATTTGTAAGAAAATCTAACCAATTTTTGACATTTTCGTCTGCCATATTGGATCCACCATTTTGAATTTTGGAAAACTAATATCAGATTCGTAATCAGCGACCCCGAAAACCTCCAAGTAAACATTTTCAAGCCAAAGTTTTAAAAAAATATGTATCGAGCATCAAATTTCAAATTATCAAAAAAAATTAGTTTTTAGGCGCCATTTTGAAAAATCAAATGTTTAAATTCAAAAAATCAATATATTTTTTGAAAGTATAACAATCGAGTGCACAATTTATGGAAATATTAGTTGTCAAAAAGATTTTTTGACTTTAAAATTTAAGAATTTGTAATAAAAAACCTTAAAAAAATCGTGTAATTTTTTTAATTTTATATGCAAAAAAATATTGTTAAACAATTTTTTATAAATTTTCTAATATCATATTCGGATAGAAGACACTTTAATGCAAAAAAAAAAAAATTGTTTGCCGAAGAGAAAATAATAAGTTTATTAGAAAATATTAAAGTTTGAAGTCAGACTAAAAATTCAGTGCATTCAGGCGTTAATGGGTTAATTAGATACAAAATAATAAAAATAAAATTAATATTAAATAATTAAAATTCCCATTTTTCCGCTAATTCCTCGTCTCTCGGTACAGAAAATAATACGACTTTCTCCGTGCACGTTTTATAGCCCGAATTACAATTTGGAACAACACATTTATTACGACTCATTGTTTTTGCCCTTTTTTTAAAGAGAAGTCAATCACAATTATAACAATAATTAATTAAATAGAAAAAAGACGATAGAAAACTGTTAGTAAACAATGTAAACATGTCAAACGTCGGACACCACAGATGTGGCGCCGCCTGCTGACACTGCATTAATTGTGTTGAAATTTTTTTTTTGGAACTATACCATGGAGTATAGACTTAAGGAGACCAATCTTATATGCATGTACTTCACTGAAAGGCGCAGCATTTTGTCGGAAGTACATCAGTAGTACGTGTACATCCTGTAGATGGCAAACGATCGCATACAAGTCGCTTGATTAGGTCCTAACCCTCCTAACCTTATTTTTGCTGTATTTTGAAATTAAAAATAATTTCAAATAATAAATAATATAACATTATGAAAATGAAATATAATGTTCTATTTATTATTATTAATAGTTAACATTTTTTATTTTTAATTATAAACTTTAATTTTTCATAAAATATCACATTTAACGTCGAACTTTTTAATTAAAATTATTTTTAAAAACCCCATTATTTTTGGAAAAATCAAACAAATTCTTCAAAAAAATTCATAATATTGTTCGCAAGAATTATATTTTCATAAATAATAACATTCTTTAGAAGAATTTAATTATTTTCAATAGAATTTTTATAAAACTTCACCAAAGGATTCAATTTTTAAAAAAACAAAGAAATTCTTCACAAGAATTTAATTATTTATAAAAGTTATAGTTCTGTCCTTTGAAACAATTTCTACAATTACATTTGTTAAATTTTGTTTAAATATTTTGTTCAAGAGTTAATAAACAAATAAATTTAAAAAATATATTTTAATAACTTTTGTACAAAATTCAACGAGTGTAAATGTATAGAGAATGTTTCAAAGAGCAGAATGAAATATTATTTATCAAAATTGGCTGAAAATTTTAATTAGTTACTGTCCCTTAAAGAAAAATCACAAAATGTTTAATAATTATTATTTTACAACAAATTTTGGTCCAACCTAATTTTTTCTGATAATTGTACAAATGGATCTTTCAAAATTTGATGAAATCATTTTAATTATGGTTTCATTTGCTTTTAAAAATCATTTTTTAGTTTGAGGTTAGGTCAAGCGATCGCCACTCCTGAAAAAAAATCTGGAAATAGTCGATTAGCCGCATTTTTCACAAAAAAGTCGCACAATCCGAGCCCTGAAATATGGACTTTGTATTGTTACATTATTATTATTATATATTTATAATTTAAGTATATATATAGTATATACATGAATTAGTAAACTAATAGAAATCCATATGGCATTTAAAACCTTCAGCTATATATGCGATCATTGCGCGCTATACGAGAAGATTCAGAACTATGAACTTCCGACATGAATACGGTTGATTTCAGACACACTACATTGGTCTCCTTAAGTCTATACTCCCTGAACTATACTATAATTTAGATGTACAGGTTCAGAAAGGGGACTGTTCTCATTCATACAGAGTCTTGTTATGACCGGCTCCCTGGTCTTCTTACTTTACTATAGTTCTTTGTAAAGACTAACCGACGTTATATTTATTTTTAGCGACCCCGAAAGTCCTAAAGTAATAATTTTCAAGTGGATCTGATTAATTTTTTTTGGCCGCCATATTGGATCCGCCATTTTTAATTTTTGATAACCGACTTAAAATTTGCAATTAGCGACCCCGAAAACACCTGAATAACGATTTTGAAAGAAATACGAGCAATTTTTTGAAAAATCCGCCATTTTAGGTTATCTATTTTGTATTCGCCATTTTTTACTTTTTCTATGTATTGAATTTTTATGTAATTAGAGGCACTGAATTCAGATCAATAGTAAAAGTATGCGAAAAGTCTGATGAAGACACAAAAGTATTAAATTAGTAATAATAAGTCAATTATTAATTATATTATATTAACTATATTACACTGAAAAAAAAATTTATTTGATTCAAATAATTCAAATTTTTAAAAACTAACATCGGATTCGTAATCAGCGACCTCGAAAACCCCCCGAGTAACAAGCTTTAGGTGAATCTAATGATTTTTAAATTTTTTCGTCCTACATATTGGATCCGCCATTTTGAATTTTTAAAAACTATCACCGGATTCGTAATCAGCGACCTCGAAAACCCCCGAGTAACGAGTTTCAAGCGAATTCAACCATTTTTGAAAATGGTTTATAGTTGATTACGATTGTTTAACTTTAAACGCGTTTTTTTCGAAATGACATTTTTTATAGCTGCGGTGGTGATTAAAAAAAATCTATCCGTCCGATTGCTTTAATTTTTTTACAGCTTATTTTACACAACCATGGCTATGGTCCGTACTAGAATCACGTACTTTTAATAACAACTTTGTTTTATTTTTAACTTTTTGTCAATAAAAAACACGATTTTCGAACCTTTTTGTTTATAAGTCCGCCATTTTGTTATTTTTTAACAAAAATGTTTTATTCTAGTACGGGCCATAGCCACCGGCATATAGAACAATAATCAACTTGATTTTTTTGTTTCTGATGACGTCATCGGATGTCATCATCACCGCAGGCCACGTATATACATATTTTATTGTTAAATTAATTGTTTAATAATTAATAAAAAATTTAATAAAAGTATTAAAAAAAAAAAAAATTTTCAACAGTTGTTAACATAAATGAAAAGTTAGAAAAGTATTTAATCGGATTATATTTTATGTTGTATTAAAAAAAAAATTTTGAAATAACCTTCCAAAACAGGGCCGAACACCAGAATACCCCCTTAAAACAAATAAAAAATATTTCGACAAATAAATGTGTTATTTGGATACAGAATATACGACATTGGCATTCATAAAGTAGATCAGCCCGAGTTCTCACCAAGTTTCAGTGGCCGTGTGGCTTAAATAGGTGCGTTTATAGGCTTGCGGTCGGCGTTATGGGCGGGGGGACGTGAGTTCGATGCCACATGCGAGCGAATATTTTTCATTCTTCGTTTTAAGCGTTATATAAAATAATAAAATTGTGTGTTGGGTTGTGAATAAAAACTGTGTGAACATGTTTATAAATAATGTTGAAAGTCTGTTAAAAAATCAGTTAATATGTATAATATAATAAATAAATGTAGTATAATAATATATTAATAAATGTAAAAAAACTAAATATTTAAAAAAAAATTTTGTATTAAATATAGAATGAAATAATTTTCATATTTGATTCAAATAATTATTTATTAGCTTGAAATATTACATTTATTTGATTTGAATAATTTAAATAATTGATTCAATTAATTATTTATTGGTGTGGAATATTCCATTTATTTGAATTGAATAATTTGTATTTCATTCAAATAAATACCCGTGCAGAAATTTTGGTATGGCGCCGATCAGGCCCTGATAAGGGTAAATATGGCCCTGATCAGGCAATCCGATCCGTGCCACACCTGGGACGAAACGCCTAACCTGATCAGGGCCAGATAGGATGATCCCTAGTAGGGCCCTGATGTGGTCCTGATCTGGCCCTGATTTGATTTTTTTAAATATTCATTTCTAAAAGTATTAAATAATTTATGCATCTTAATAACAGAAAAATGTGTACTTTCAAATATTAGTTAAAATATTTATTAATTTTAAAGAAACCTACTACGAAAGTTAAAACTACAAAAATTAAACCTACTATTAATAGAAAAACTATTAAAACCTATTATAAATAATAATAAAAATGAATTATTAATTAATGAATAATAATTAATTAATTAAAAATTAATTTATTTGTTACAATATTACAAATAATAATTATTCTGTATTTATTTTTCTTGAATTTATTTTTTAAAAAAATACTTTTTGAGTTTATTCAACTTTTTTTACCAATTTTAACAAACCAAGTTTTTGATTAATTTAATATTATTACTATTACTATAATTAATAAATTATTATTATTCGTTAAATCTACATTTAGCTTTACATTATTAACATATTAATATTAATAATAATAATAATAACAAAATATTATGATTTAAAATTATTAATAAAAAAGTTTTCTGAAAATATTAATATAAGTATACATATATTTTATTAAAATTGGATTATTTTTACCATCAAAATAAAATAGAAAATTTTTAAAATATTCATTAATTTAATTACATAAATTAATGTAAATACGCTTGCAGAAAATGTATAAACAATCTGGTCAGTGGGGCCCATTTGTGGCCCTGATGTGTATCTTTTTAATACTTATTTCTCACATTAAAAAACTATTTATACATTTTAATAACAAAAATTGTTTGTTTTTATTTAAAAACATTATTTTAAATAATATAAAATTAATGCCTACAGATTTTAATACCAAACAATTAATTGTTTTTAAATATGAGTTTAAAGAATAGTATTTTGTATTATTTAAAATAATATTTAGAAACAAAAACAAACAACTTGCTATTATTACATAAAAATTAAATGTTTTTCCATTATTAAAATGATAAATAATTTTATAATAATTTTAGAAATAAATATTAAAAAACCACATCAGGGCCTTACCAGGACCACATCTGGACCCCACTGATCGGGTCGGTTATATCCTTTTTTCTGCAAGGTTATTTACATTAATTTATGTAATTAAATTAATTAATATTTTTAAAACTTTATTTTACTTTGATTGATTTATTATTATGTTGTTATTATTATTTTTATTACTATGTGTAGGTATAGATTTAAGTATATTAATTTATTATTACAAACAAATAATTGAAATATTTAAAAATAAATTACATAATTAAAAATAATATATGCCCTGCTTAATGTAGAGCAATATTTTTAAAATAGTGAAACATAATTTTGAAAATCAAGAATGAGATTTTTTCATTCAAAATGGTCGTTGTCGATCTGTGTAAAATAAATTATAAGAATTTATTTAATTTATTTTTAATTTTATTAATATAAATATAATATAATATAATCTATATGTAATATATAATATTATATATATATATATAATATTATATTATATATAATATATTTCATGCATTAAAATCTTAGAAAAATACTCTCTAAATCTGAAACAGCGATAAGTATACAACTGATTCCAATTAGCGTATATACGCTGTGAATTAGTGAAATTTCGCTAAAAAATCAGTGAAATTTCACTAATTCACAGCGTATATACGCTAATTGGAATCAGTTGTATACTTATCGCTGTGAAACAGTAAAATTTCGCTTATTCAAATTTAGAGAGTATAAATTCAAACTTTAAATCCTATGTGGCCCTGATCTGTTCCCTAAGATTTTCCTGATGTGGGCCTGACCAGGGTTGCCACGTCTGGCCCTGATCAGGTTTAGGCGTCAAGTAGGTCAATTTCTGCACGGGTAGTTATTTGATGCGATAAAATCAAATATTTAGGTCAAATAAATATGTATTTGGTTCAAATACACATTTATTGGATTATAACCAAATAAATGATTTATTTGGATCAAACAATTTTTATTTGATTCAAATAAATTTTTTTTCAGTGTATTAATTGCATTAATTATTTATATTAAATATATTATATTAATAAGTCAATTACCATCCAAATCAATAATCCGCACTCAAACTTTTTTGTGCCGGTGTTATTCAATAATATACTTTAAGTGGAACTAGGCCAGTCGTTGGGTCGAAAAAGTGCACAAAAATGCAACCTGAAATGTTTTTGTAGTTTATTGTAGTTTGGAGGCTCCACATAGGAGCCCCACAGTTTGCTCTCGATTATCAGTTGCGAAAAATAGTGTAAACAATCGTCAAAGTTTGCAAAACGTGGTTTTTCGATGACCGACGATTCGGGTTACATTTTAGAGGAAAAAGTTGTTATTGAAAGTTGTAAAGCTTGGGAATAGCTTTCCAATGACTGGTCATACGTTAGAAAATATTAATTAGTTTAGTTGCAAATGAATTTAAACCATTAAAAATAGCACTTTTTTAATTGTTTAATTACTTTGTTAATAATTATCGAATTTGTTTATAATTCACCAGGATTATTCTCCTTGCGAAGCTGAATAAATCCCAAAAAATTCAACTCGATCGGACAAATAGTTTATGCATAATTCCATTTGTTAACTAAAAAAATGTAATTTTTCAACGGAATTTCTACACTTCTCGACCTACGAATTTCATTTTTTTATTTTTTAAAGTACACTTGAGGAGTCAAACTTTCATCCCACTTAAATGGAAATTCGATATTTTTTATTTAAATGCATAATAATGGATGTTAAAAAAGGGTACGTTTTTTAGTCATAAACAAATGGAATAACTTAGTCAATTTTCACTTTATCAATTTGGTCTAAACGGCATTAAATTTCATGTGTTTTCACTAATCTTTCCCAAAAAAAAATCCGACATAGGTTCAAGGGTGGGAGAGTTAGTTTTTTTATTTCAAAAATTTCCTGACTAGTTTATTATTAATATTTTTAAATGAAATTTGCACCACCTACAGTTTAATACATGTATTTTATGAAAACAAATTGATTGTTATATTTTATGCTTTTATTTTTCATTTATATCAAGTAAAAATACATATATAGATTTTTTAACTCTTGGATGGCGGAGTGGGGGAACTCAGTGGCGCGCGGTTTTCGACGCTACAACTGAAATCAGCCGTTCAAATTTACAAAAATGGTAATATCTTCGTTAATTATTTACCGATTTTAATTTTTCTTTTTTTAATTTGATGTATTTTTTATGCTGAATCCGAGAATGATTTTATATTTTATCAAAATACAATATTTTTTGTGATAATAAAAAAAAATTTTTTTAACAACAAATGATTATTGTTATTTATCACATTTAACAAAAAATTCTTTTTGTACATATTATTCCATTAAAATGAAAGTTATATTATCACAAAAAGAAATTAAAATTATATGTATATAAGTGTATAGCATCATCATCTTTGTACATTTTGCGAATAAAACCGGCGTGCATGTGTGCACGTGATGCTACTAGCTTATATATAATCATTTAACAATTTTTTTTCTTTTAATATTATTTTAAACTCAATGGAATAATATGTACAAAAAGAATTTTTTGTTAAATGTGATAAATAACAATAATCATTTGTTGTTAAAAAAATTTTTTTTTATTATTACAAAAAATATTGTATTTTGATAAAATATAAAATCATTTTCGGATTCAGCATAAAAAAATACATCAAATTAAAAAAAGAAAAATTAAAATCGGTAAATAATTAACGAAGATATTACCATTTTTGTAAATTTGAACGGCTGATTTCAGTTGTAGCGTCGAAAACCGCGCGCCACTGAGTTCCCCCACTCCGCCATCCAAGAGTTAACAAATCTATATATGTATTTTTACTTGATATAAATGAAAAATAAAAGCATAAAATATAACAATCAATTTGTTTTCATAAAATACATGTATTAAACTGTAGGTGGTGCAAATTTCATTTAAAAATATTAATAATAAACTAGTCAGGAAATTTTTGAAATAAAAAAACTAACTCTCCCACCCTTGAACCTATGTCGGATTTTTTTTTGGGAAAGATTAGTGAAAACACATGAAATTTAATGCCGTTTAGACCAAATTGATAAAGTGAAAATTGACTAAGTTATTCCATTTGTTTATGACTAAAAAACGTACCCTTTTTTAACATCCATTATTATGCATTTAAATAAAAAATATCGAATTTCCATTTAAGTGGGATGAAAGTTTGACTCCTCAAGTGTACTTTAAAAAATAAAAAAATGAAATTCGTAGGTCGAGAAGTGTAGAAATTCCGTTGAAAAATTACATTTTTTTAGTTAACAAATGGAATTATGCATAAACTATTTGTCCGATCGAGTTGAATTTTTTGGGATTTATTCAGCTTCGCAAGGAGAATAATCCTGGTGAATTATAAACAAATTCGATAATTATTAACAAAGTAATTAAACAATTAAAAAAGTGCTATTTTTAATGGTTTAAATTCATTTGCAACTAAACTAATTAATATTTTCTAACGTATGACCAGTCATTGGAAAGCTATTCCCAAGCTTTACAACTTTCAATAACAACTTTTTCCTCTAAAATGTAACCCGAATCGTCGGTCATCGAAAAACCACGTTTTGCAAACTTTGACGATTGTTTACACTATTTTTCGCAACTGATAATCGAGAGCAAACTGTGGGACTCCTATGTGGAGCCTCCAAACTACAATAAACTACAAAAACATTTCAGGTTGCATTTTTGTGCACTTTTTCGACCCAACGACTGGCCTAAACACCAATTCTGCCGTATGATGTAAAAACTTAGTTAACTGACATTTGGGTGAAAAATGAGTTTTTGGTATCAATGAACTCGTAAGAAAAAACTGCGTCTAATAGTTATAGTTTAAATTTTTTTTTGCAAATTATTGTTAGTGAAAAATTAATATTAAAAATCTGAGAAATTGCAGAAAATAAAAAAATATTTTATAAAAAGTTAATGAAATAAGTAGTCGAGTCTGAGCGTTGGATGTGAAATAAAAACTTTGCATCTGCAACGCTTGCAATTAGGTCTGTTCTCGTTGCCTGCACTAAGTGTATTAACTTTTACACCACCTCAAGAGTAGGTGCAGAAAGTGTAGCGAAATGTACACGGAAAAAAAATTTTACTGTGAGGAACAGCTAATTTCGAAAATAAATAATATAAAGAATCTATGCAACTAATTCAGTGAATGGTTTCCAATGCAGTAGTCAAACAGTTTCTCTAATATAGAGAAAATGAATATAACTGGTCAGCCATATTGGAAATGTTTGACAGCTTACCATTCTCATAGAAATTTCTCTAAAATCACAAATGTCAAATATACATTTCTTACCTCTAAATACGTATTAATTTACTAATTTTAAATTTTATTAGTTATAATATAATAAATATAATTTATAGAATTTGAATATACGTTTTGAACATTAATTTAAAAATGTTTTTATTCAAGTGTTATTTTGAAGTTGTGTTGTTTTCAAAAGGAAACGTAGGAAATATCATTTTCGCTGGATTAGCGTAAATGGATTATCAATAGAGCCAAATCAGCGAAACTTATAGCTATTATAGTGATTGTTATATCTACTTTAGTAGAACTTTTTTTAGCGTGTATCGTAAAACTGCGTCTCATCCGGCAAAGAGAACAACATAGTGCAGGTTAGGAGTTAAAGTGTAAAGAAGTGCAGGCAACGAGAACAGACATAATTACCTAAGTTCTTCCATCAAAATACCAACGCACAATTGGTTCGCGAAAATCGTTCGCGAACGCAATGCATGGATTAGAAAAGGGCAGGGATATAGTTGTGTCGTTTTCTAGCTCATGATCTGCGTTCGCGAACGACATTCGCGAAGCAGTTGTGCTTAGGCCTAAAAAGTCAGTCGAGACACAGTCGAATGACTACACGGAAAAAAGAAATTAGCTGCAGCAGTAAACAGATGTTTGCTATGAAATTTCTGAAAATTAGCTACCACAGCTAAAAAGTTTGCAGTAGCAGCGAACATGTTAGCTGTGACAGCAAACATTAGTAAAAATTTTTACGAGTTTGCTGTCATAGCAAACTTGTTTGATGTCACAGCGAACTTTTTCGCTGTCCCTATTTCAACGAACAAGGTTTGCTGTGGCAGCAAAATGTTCACTGCCACAGCAAACCCTTTCTATGCGTGTACTTAACTGCATTCAGCTAAACTCGGTTTATCCTCGGGTCGCAAGCAACAAGCAGCTGTTTCCCCTCTTGTCAATATTTCAACTCAGAGGTTACGTTTAAGTTGAACTGTTTGAACTTGGGAAATAAAATTTACACCTTTCATTGTTTAAATAAACATGTTAACAAAATCAATGTCTTTAATAATTAAAATTATTACACACACATACATAAAAATATTTAATTTCAAAAATGTGGAATAATTTTTCATATTTATAATAATTTGTAATTAAATAACATGATTTATTATTAGTTAATTAAATATTATTTATTAATATTTGTTATATTTATCTTACTGCAACAAAATTTGTGAATTCGTAAAAATTATAGAACTACAGAAGACGTCCTCCACCACATGACGTCACTGTCACACTGAGAAAAATTGCGTTTAACCGAGTGGTAGAAATAGCTCGGTTAAAAAAAAGTATTTAAAAATAAATAAGATATGGTTAAAAGAAACTAAGTTCTACTGATTATCACAACCGAGCTGAGACGGTTAAAACATCTGTTAAAAATAACCCTACGATGGATGGTCTTAAACAATCTCAAATGGGCATAATTAAAACAAAGTTTCGTAGTTTTCGTTACCTATTCGTTTTTTGAATTTAAACTATTACTATATGATTAATATTTACCGAGCTTCATGAAAATAGGTTTTTCTTCATACCTCGGTCGAAAGTACGTACTTCCCGCTGCGATTTCGCAGCGGAAAGTCAAACATTTGTGCTTTGGTTGATTTTCATACCCAACCTCTATTACAGCGGAAGTAAAAGAATTCTCTGTCGGTAAAAATACCGCTGTCGGTAAATAAGAAAATTTCAACTTCCATGGCCATTTAACGAGTAATTGTTATTGCAATACAAAATGAGAAAAAAAATTATCAATAATACTTTTTATACTTTATAAATTTATTATCCACAAGCTCTGAATATTAAAACGAACGAAATCTTTTGCTGATATAATTATTTTGAAGAATTATTTTAATAAACATTAGAAACTAAAATAAAATAATTAAAAATTTTGTGATTTGTTTTTTAATACGTGCCAAAATGTTATAATAAAATTTTAATAATTTGAAGAAATAATGAAATTTTGTTCATTATAACGTTTAGAATTTCAGAAACATAAAATTAATTTTGAATCAACAGAAGAGTTCTTTTGAAAATATAATATTAATTTATCTTTCACATTTTTTTTCGTGCCTGCCCCCGACCAGAAGCACTATTTTTACTTAACCAATTTGTTTAAAGTTTATAATTGTAGTCGGTAAATTTTAAACAAGTCGCATGAAAGTCGGTTACTGTTAATTATGTTGACTTATGTGATTTTAACCGAGTGAACACTGAGCAGACGCGAGGCGTCATATCGTCTAATCATTTCGCTTTCAAGAGAGCCGTTAAATTCATGTCGTGTGGTTAAGTTTTGTTTTTTCTGATAGTTTTCTCGTTTTCCAACGATTTCTGTCATGGCTGATGAAGACGTGAAAAACTTGCTGTCGCAGTGGAACTTGTCTCAATACAATAGTATTAGTTGGATGACATAAATCGTCGGCTTGGTAAAAAACTGTACCATTTCAGGAATTCGTTATAAACTGTACCATTTCGGTAAATGTTTTAAAAAATTACCATCTCGAGAAAAGAAGTTTTCTGACATTTTTCCAAATTTGTCAACACTGCTGCTAGACATAAAATAAGTTTATGTATTTTTTAAAAAACGGTATCTTAAATATACTCTTGTTCATCTTTTCAATGTGAAATTTTGAATTAATATTCAAATTTCCTAATAATTTAAATTAATTGCTTGTTAATCATTAGAAATTCTTTAGTGCAACGCTTTTATAGATCTTCATCGAAATGGAATGTTTTATAACAAACTTTTGAAATGCTATAGTTTATAACGAATTCTTGAAATGGTACAGTTTTCCACCAAGCCGACGAAATAGTAATTTTAATTCACAGAAAACCACCTTTGCATTAAAATACAGTTTTGTAATCAAATAAATTTATTTTCAATAAAAAAAATATTTTTTATCAAGCAAATATTTTTTTATACTAGAAAATATTTTACTTTTTTTAACCGAGACAATTAATACTCACAATTAAGTAAATAGGTTAAAAAGTTTTATTATAATCGAGTTGAGAAGTTAAAATTAATTAATTCACTTGTTTTATTGTAACAGAACTAATTGACTGTAGTACCTAAGTTTATACTATTACTGTAGCCTTTCTAGGTGACTACAGTAACCGGGTAACTTGGTTGACGCTTTCGGGTCATCATTCCTTGACTATTAGTTGCCGTAACCGATTAAGTTGTTACCGTAACCGAGTAATCTTAACAAGTTTCAACCGAAACTTATAATCGTATTTGATCGGTTACTGCAAACAATTCACATTGCAAATGCTATATCAGCAGCATCGCTCGGTTGTTTTTAACTAAAACTTCGTTATATTTAACCTTTTATTTTTCTCAGTGCAGTTATGTAAGTTTTTCCATCAAATCGGAGGACCGAGCTCGAGTACTTTTTTGTTGAGCAACTACGCAAAGAACTTTACCTAACTTTTTACTTCATATTTGCATTCGGAAAAACACGCAAGTGCATTTTTCCATATAATTTGTTTAAATAATTAATTTTTTATTTCATAATTAAATAGAGCACCATCATTATCCTTAGTATGTGAAGTTAAATTGAACAATTTTTAAATTTTTATTATGGTTTTGAAAGCAAACAGTTTTTCCTTATTTTCTCTTTTCGACATAAATGTCAGTTAACTAAGTTTTTATTTCAGACGGCAGAATTCCTAACTCGTTTTGTAAGTCAAATGTGGAAGTCAAACGTGGAAGTCAAACGAAAAGTAAGATTTAGTTTTTAGTGTTTAAATCATTGTTTGAATTCGATTAGAGAATATGTTGTTTAAAAAATTTAATTTTTTCTTAAAATTAATATACATACATACATTATACTTATATTGTGCATTAATATTCAAGTGATGTACCATAAAAAAATGTCAAGTTTATTTGTAAATATCTAAACATTTTAACTTTAATGATAGAACGTCCAACGTCCTTCCGGCAGGACCAAAAAGACTCAGGTGAGTCCGTCCGAAATCGCTGAATAAAACTAACATGGATTGACATAAACAAAAAGTAATATATATGGTTGGAAAGGTGATGAAACAAGCTTTCAGCGCATGTAAATGTCGAGCTTGTAAGTTCAAACCGAAGAGCAGGGTAGCTTAAAGAAGTTGAATTTTCCGAAAATTCATATAATTTTTAGTCACAAAATGAGGAAACCCGGTCCTGCCGGCAGGACGCTTTTCGCTTTGTTTAAAAGGCTACCAAGCCTAGGTATATAAATTTAGAAATTTGATATTTACATCATTGGAAAGCTTGTTTCATTACCTTTCCAATGATATATTTGTTTTTGTTTTTATCTGCTTTCATATTCATTTTATAAAGAAAATTTGAAGAGAGTTTTTATTCAATTGGCCGCAATTTTGCTGATTAACATTAAAAATGAAATTTTTTTAAATTAAACAAATAGGTTTCATTCTTTGAACGTTTCTGAATAAAAAGAGACTAGACCGGCCAAAATATATTGATTTTTGTGGGTTTTACATTAAATTTACGAAAAAATGTTCTTTTTTTACTTTTTATTAGCAGCAAGTTTGAGGGCTTTGAAAAATGGTTTAATATTATTATTTTAAAAAGTCAAATATATGGATTTTTTCGTCTTTTCCTCTACTTTAATCCCAAGAAGTTTCGAAAAAGAAAAATTGAATTCTCTTTTTTTAAAAGCCTTTTTTTCGGAACATCCTTCCGGCAGGACGGGCGCTTGGACGTTCTATCATTAAAGTTATATGAAAATTATATGGTCAATGTAAATAATTCTAGCCCATAATATTGTAGAAATTTTAAATGCTATTCCTATGCTATATGTAAAGAGTACATAATATAAAATATTAAAAATGATGAGAAAAATTATAAGACCTTAATACTATTCAATAATGGTATAACTTAAATATTACTTACATTGATGCTTATCTGCAAGCATGATCAGAGTGGATGGTAAGTCCCTCCGCCTGAAGAAGCACATTACTTTTGCTTCAACATTTCCGCTTGCAGTCTAAACAAATGGAACACATTTTTTCAACAAATAATTGTTAATACCTAATAAGTTCCTCTATAAAAATTTTATTATTGAAAAATATTACACTATGAGTTTGAGTTAAAAAGCTTTCTTTATAATCGTTCGCGCTAAGGCAAATAATGTGTTAACATCGAAAAAATGTCTACTAAATTTTGACAAGATTGTTTTAATTTGATATATAATTATAAAGAAATAATTTTTAACCTGGTTAAAAGAAAAAAGTACGCTTTTTAACTTAAATTCGACGTGTAATGTTTTTCAAAGGCCATACGAATGAAAAGTTACAATACAAACTTGCGGCTAATTTATAAAAATCTTTTAAATAACTTACATTTAATATTAACCTTCTTGTAAATTTTTTGGACCCTAAAATTGAAAGTTTATAAAAAAAATTGTTTGCTTTTAAGTCATAAAATATAATGGATCAGAAGTTTCTACATGTCATTGTGTACGTCAAGAAGTCTTAAAAAAAAAGAATTTAAAATTCGAAAAATTATATACGTATCTTCCTTCTATCAAAGGCGCTTTATCGCCTGGTAAAAATGATTGATTCTCAATGTAACTCATATCAGAATCATTTAAAATAAAAAAATCAAATATAGAACATAAACCTTTGATTTATTAAAAATATTAAAAATTATAATTTTTGTGAATCATTTATGGTAAATAAAATTTTGCTTTTTTACAATTTTTTATTTAGAAGATTGAAATGTTCTTAATTTTTTATGTTTTTGAGTACACTGTAAAAAAGGTTCTAAATTAGAGCTGATTTCAGTATTAAAATAGAACGAAATTATGATTTAGTATACCAAAACTGGTACCAAATTTGTACCTTTCTTTTTACAGTGTATTTCGAGGTTTAGATTATGTATTAACAGGTCTGTTTTGAAATTATGAATGAATGAGACTAATGACACCAAGTGAATAAAATTAAGAACGGGAACTGACACGCATTTTACACGGCTAGTGTCTGTTACAGTACGGACTCTGTGGTTTTCTTCTCTCAGTGCCACCTTAACTTTTAAACTATTCAACATGGAGGGCTAAAATTTGGCATACTGGTGCATTTTAACGCGAATATTACAGGAAAATATAGAGAACTTGCTATGTAATAATAGCCATAGCGTTGTCAAGGAAAAAATAAACAATTTTTTGAAATTTTTTTTTAATTTCTACGTTACTTGATTCAATTAAAAAAATTGGTTACTCTGCTTATTGCTTATAATATAAAATATGTAATATTTTAATTTTTCTTTGTTATTTATTTTTAACCTACTGTCGAAAATTTAACCAATTGTTGTTACAATATCGCAAGTATTATTCTTATATTTGTGAACGAAAGCCACCAATTTCAGTGCGAGTGCAAATCGCACTTGTCCAGTTTTTTTATTTTAGATGATTCCGCGATGAGCTACATTGATAACCGTAATTAAAAGTAATTTTTACACACACGGAGAAAAATAAATAGTAGGGGAATACACTGAAAAAAATGATAATGTTAATTTTGACATACAAGTATGGTTAGGATGTATAGCTGAAACAGCAATACCGTATTGCTGTTCTTAAAAAACAGTATTCGTGTTCTCCGCATACATATTATTGTCTCTCAAATACATATTGCTGTTCTACACTGCGTGTGGCTTATAGTCCAGTCGCCCTGTGAAAAAAGTGGTCATTTCGTGCCAAAATTGATACCTGAAGTCTGATTGTGGATTCATATAGTGTGGGGTGGTAGTATGAATATGTATATGTTTCCAACTCGAGATTTTTCATGCTGCGCGTTATAAACAATTTTGAAGGTGCCGAAAAACAGTTTTTTGATGACCGTTCTTTCCCATCAAATTATAGGGGAAAAAATTGTTAATAAAAGTTATAGAGCTCGGAAATACCTTTAAAATGATAGGTCATATGTTAAAATTGGTCCATTTGTTTACTTGCAAATGAATTTAAACCACTAAAAATGCACTTTCTTATTTGTTTAATAACTTGAACAAAAGTTAACAAATTCTTCTGGTATTCTCCAAAAATGTTCCTCTCAAGACCCTCAAGATGTGTGCCAAATCTGAATACGATTCGATAAATAGTTTATGAGAAATTCCATTTGTTAACTAAAAACATGATTTTTTAAAATGGAATTTCTACATTTTTGGCAGGATGAAAATCAATTTTTTTTATTGGGTTCTCTTCATGAAATGTCAATCTATCAATCACAATTTGTAGCGAATTGAATTTTTACAAGAAAACTGGTTTTTTGGGGGGAGAAATTTTTGGCTTATAAACAAATGAACACTACATCAACAATTTTTACTTTAACAATTTATCATAAACGCCATTTGATTACTTATTCTTTCCTGCAAATTTTGCAAAAAAAAAATTTTCGTCTAGGTCAAAAGGGGGGGAGGTAATTTTTTTATTTCAAAAAATTCCTGAGCCTTTAATTATTAATATTTTTTATTTTTTTTATTATATTTTTTTAGTTGATTAGTCATACTAATTATAAAAAAATCAATCTAAACATCTATGCACTTCTTGTTCGTAAAAAAAATCCTAAAATGTATGCAACGTTTGAATGCAACGTAGAGCAGCCTATCTGCTCTAGACTGCATAGTGGGAGACATTATCAGTCGCTCGCGCTAAAGTTGAATTCAAACTTTCAAATTCGTAAAAGTTGTCATAACATTCAAACAAATTGATGAATTTTGATCATTTTTTTTTAAACTGAGCTAAAATTTTCTCAGGAATTCAAATTTTTTATTTGTTTTTTGAAAAATTTATAAATAATGTCAATGAATTTTAAAAAAAAACCAAAAAAAATTTTTGCTCTACGTTGCATTCAAACGTTGCATACATTTTAGGATTTTTTTTACGAACAAGAAGTGCATAGATGTTTAGATTGATTTTTTTATAATTAGTATGACTAATCAACTAAAAAAATATAATAAAAAAAATAAAAAATATTAATAATTAAAGGCTCAGGAATTTTTTGAAATAAAAAAATTATCTCCCCCCCTTTTGACCTAGACGAAAATTTTTTTTTGCAAAATTTGCAGGAAAGAATAAGTAATCAAATGGCGTTTATGATAAATTGTTAAAGTAAAAATTGTTGATGTAGTGTTCATTTGTTTATAAGCCAAAAATTTCTCCCCCCAAAAAACCAGTTTTCTTGTAAAAATTCAATTCGCTACAAATTGTGATTGATAGATTGACATTTCATGAAGAGAACCCAATAAAAAAAATTGATTTTCATCCTGCCAAAAATGTAGAAATTCCATTTTAAAAAATCATGTTTTTAGTTAACAAATGGAATTTCTCATAAACTATTTATCGAATCGTATTCAGATTTGGCACACATCTTGAGGGTCTTGAGAGGAACATTTTTGGAGAATACCAGAAGAATTTGTTAACTTTTGTTCAAGTTATTAAACAAATAAGAAAGTGCATTTTTAGTGGTTTAAATTCATTTGCAAGTAAACAAATGGACCAATTTTAACATATGACCTATCATTTTAAAGGTATTTTCGAGCTCTATAACTTTCATTCACAACTTTTTCCCCTATAATTTGATGGGAAAGAACGGTCATCAAAAAACTGTATTTCGGTACCTTCAAAATTGTTTATAACGCGCAGCTTTTAAAATCTCGAGTGGGAAACATAAACATATTCATACTACGACCCCACACTATATGAATCCACAATCAGACTTCAGGTATCAATTTTAGCATGAAAAAACACAGAGCGACTGGACTATAAAACAACAATACTGTATGGCAGTATTATATCTACCAATATAATATGTCAGAATTGGCTATATTTATGTCAGTACCATAAATATATTTTTTTTCAGTGTAGGTTCGGTTGTGGGCATAGTTTCGATTTTGACTCATAATTTGTTTCCTTGTAGATATTAAGAAAATATATGTATATGTATTTACAACTAGGGACCTTAGCTAACTACTCGTGAAGAAAATAGATTGATTCCGTTGACTAGAAAATTTTTATTAAAAATTCAATAAATTGGTCATTTTTCAAGAAAAGAAAATTTTGGTTCGGTTGTGGGCAATCTTGAAAAATCTATTAAAAATGCCAAAAAATTAAATAAGTAACCATTCATCAACTACATAAGGATGATTTCTTCTAATTCTGACATTACATGCTCCCCATGTAAGGGCATATAAGATTTCTCACACTGAACCTGAACTGCCCAGTTACTACAATGACTATAACTGCGAACGACGTACGGACATCAAAGTCTCATTATATTAATTTCCGTGCTGGACCACGAAACTCTTAAAATTCATAAAACACTATTAAATGTTGTAAGGAATTGCTTATGATTATATCGACAACGATATTTCACGATTTATCTAAAATAAGAGTAGTGTCCACAATCGAATCAATTTGGATGCCCACAACCAAACTTGACGATCATTTTAAAACATCATGACAAAAATTTTACTTGTGAACATTTTTGTGATACTTGGTATTGAATCATAATAGTATATTTCGTAACGAGTGCGAGCAGTTGCCAATTTTTGAATGAGTACTTTTTTGGAACAAACTGTAGGCGAAGCTTCGCTACAGTTTGTTCCAAAAAAGTGCTTTTTCAAAAATTGGCAACTGCTAGCACAAGTTACGAACGATATTTTTCATAACAAAATGCAAAAAAGTGCCCTTTTTTGCACCGCGTTATGAAAAATATAAAATATTTACTGTGTAAATACGCTTTGAACTTATTATTTTAATTAATTCACTTCGATTTGTTGAACATTTAACAATGTTTAAAAATACATTTTTGTTATATTCAACGTGTCGAAAAATTAATTTATATATATTAAAAAGCGGAGTTGTCTAATCATTTTTGTATTCGAATAGAAAAGTACATTAGGTCATAACATATACATGATATTTTCCAGATTAGACAAATCTCATTTCTGTCAAAAGTTCTGCGTAGATGTCCACAACCGAACCATGCCCACAACCGAACCACTTCCCCTAATAATTATACTATTTTCGATAAAAAATTACTACTTTCAAGTAGCTATTTTGAAACTGCTCGAGAAATAGTAACATTTGCTTCTTTTTCAAAGCCTTTTTAATTTTTTGAAAAAGTATAATTTACTTCAAGGAATCTAAATTTTATTAAGAGCCTAGTAATATTTAAAATGTTCAGAGCAATTAATACTCTGAGCGGAGCAACTTTTATTACGAATCACAGCTATTATTACTATTTCGTAGAGATTTTTACTCGGAGAAGTAGTAATCCCACTGATCTCTATATATAACTGGATGGGTGACTCCTATATAAAAGTAGCTTCCGGTGTGAAAATAATTGAAACCATCGACGCCATGTTTTAGACACCGGTGAAACAGCGTAGAGCGACTTGATTGTGTGAGTTGCCGTGTAAGTGTGCTTTGCATATAGTGTGCGTTGTTCGATGTTTTGACACTTCTCTCGTATGTTTCAAGTAATTAAATTAAATAATTTGTAACTTTTTTAAATATATAAATACCAATATGGTTTTAATTTGTTTATTTTGTGGGAAAAAGGAAGCGAAAGGTGTTTTTTTTTCACAAGTAGGAATATATTTAAAAAAATGTGTATATATTATTGAATTGTGTATTTTGAGGTTATATTTTGCTTCTTTGCCGAGGCGTAATATTTTACTCACTGTTGTTTTATTATAAACATTATATGTATAATGCTGAATAATTTCAGTTTTTTTACCAAATTAAATTAAGAAGCAAGTATTTTTGTGAAATGATTAATCTTACCATGTGAAAAAAAAATAAACGAAACTTAAGTTCAACTTGTCAAATATTTAATTATTTTTAAGTAAATTAAGTTAATTTTAATAATTTTTATTTACTTATTATTATTATTTATAGTTATTAATAATAATAAAATAATTTAAAAATTATTAAAATAAGTTAAGTATTTTTTTCATAGTTAAATGTATTTCAACCTTCTTTGTAATTTTAAAATTCCCGCCTACTTTTGTAAAGTGGGTGTCTAAAATATGGCGCCTTCCGGGCTTCTAATTTTATCACAGTTTTAGACGTGTCGCCCATCCAGTTATAATAGAGATCAGTGAGTAATCCGTACCCGCACAATGAAGCACCTCACACCGGCGCGGCGGGAGAAACAAATGCCAGCGTGCTTGCGCGTCAGTCCACATCTTAACAAAATAATAAAATTATCTGTATACTTGACTCGGAGTGATCGATAACTTCAACACCTAATTAATGTGAAAACGGAGTGATAGAATCATTATTATATCAATAATAAATACACTGAAAAAAATGATAATGTTAATTTTGACATACAAGTATGGTTAGGATGTATAGCTGAAACAACAATACCGTATTCCTGTTCTTAAAATACAGTATTCGTGTTCTCCGCATACATATTGCATACATATTCGTGTCTCTCAAATACATATTGCTGTTCTACACTGCGTATGGCTAAAACAGCAATACTGTATGGCAGTATCATATCTACCAATATAATATGTCAGAATTGGCTATATTTATGTCAGTACCATAAATATATTTTTTTCAGTGTAGCATTATTAATTTAAAATTACTTATTTTAATTATTAAATTATTAGATTATAATGTTAATGATTTTATTTTTTATGTATTTTTAATTAATTATTTAGTAGTTCATTAAAAATTAATTAACTAATTATTAAGTGATTATACATGAATTTCATATTTTTGAAATTGATTAATAATTATAATGAATATAGAAATTAAAATTAAATAATTCAAGTAAACATTTTTCTTTGTTTATAAATTTATTGAAATTATAATAATTAATTATTAAATTGAAAAAGCGAATAATAAACGACAAATTTTAACGACGATACTGCGCAGCGATCTCGACCAAAGCGAGCGAAAATGTTAACCGAGTGTGTAACCGAAGCGACGCTTCCAAGCAATTGATTAACTATCGAGATATCGATCGATAGCTCGGCGGTAGAATAGATTTTTCAGTTCAGATTCAAATTTAAAATTAAAAGAAAATATAATTCCTGAACAAATTCTTTGCGGAATTCTTGTCAAAATTACAATTATTTTTATAAATAATAAAATACTTCATTAAAATCGAATTATTTTTAAAAGATTTAATAAAATTCTTCACAAAATTCCACAAGAATTCAATTTTTCAATTTTTAATAAATTTCTTCAAAATAATTCAATTATTTTCATAAGTACACGGAAAGAAATCTGGTAAAATAATATCAGTTGAGAAACCGATAAAGTTTTAGGATCAATAGGCCAATAGAATTTAACCATCTAATGCGAGTAATATTAATATGAAAACATGAAAATATTCTAAAAGAGATGCAGATGGAAATAAAGCAAAAGCCAGTTGTAAAATTTCCATCTATTTGATGTGAAAAATGCTCGTAGGCCTTATTACAGCCCGTGCAGAAATTGCCCCATTTGTCCCTATTTAAAGTAGGGCGTTGTGAGGGTACTGTCTAGAACATTCTGACTAGATAAGTCGAATTGGATTCTAATTGAAAACTAAACAGTTTTTCTGAATAATTTTACTATTCACCTCTGGCGAGGGATTGGTTTTTAGTTTAAAGAGGCCCTAATGAAACCCTCAACAGAAATCGCGCATGCGTGATAAGACATTAAACGACGTGAAAATCATATAACCTAAAAATGTCAACATTGTCAACTTGCTCGACGTTCGTATTATAAACTGTTGTAAACAACGTTAGCAATAATTTTGACAACAATGGATGATATAAGTGAAAAAATAAAAAGAAGACGTGAATTAGGACGAAGGAGAACTAAAATTTTTCGAGACCTAAAAAAATTAAAACATTCTAATGTCAATGAAAATTCCATTGATTTTTTGGAAGGTAAATATATGTTTCTAACTATTCGTATATATCAACACACTTTTTATTCAGTATTTAATTTATATACTGTAAATGAAGCAAATGTAATTTTACAAAAGATGTTCAAAAGATGTGATCAAACATCTCTCGACGTAAAAAAAACATAATTTGATCAATTTTAGTATTTTCGGTACAATCAGTAAATAAACTTTAAACTTAACCTCAAAGTTTACATAAATTTCAACTTATTCATTTTATCAATTTTTACTTTATTAAATCGCTAGAAAGTATAATGTTATATTATATAAAATGAATTGAATAAGGTTATATTAACTTTTGTATAAATTTATTGCAGATTCAAAAATTCCAAAATTTATAGGTATATTAAATTATATTGTTTATTAACATCTTTATACTAATTTTCTATAATTAAATTATTAAATAAAAAATAAAATTACTTCGAGATAAGATAAATTCTAATTTTTTTAAACAATAAAAAACATCTATTTCAAACGTAAAAATCGAATCAAATTTAGAAAAACATTAGACAAAGAACGTTAATTACATTTTTCAAGTAATAAATTATATTCATCGTAATAATAAAATTGTTTATATGGTTTTAATGAAAATTTTTATTGTTCAGTTTCGTTAAAATTATTTTACAATGTATTATAATGATGAAAAAAGTTTTATTACATGAAAAATGTAAAAAATATTTTTATTCAAAGAGGTTAAGCTAATCACGCATGCGCGCAGCGTCACCAGCCTTCTAGAACAACTGGCGGGTTCTATAAGGCAATAGCGAGGTTCTAGACAGGGCCTTAGCTATTGCCTCGTCAGATCGTTCTGTTCAGAACCTGATGTTCCAAGCGTTACCGAATTAGACAGGCACCCACTAATTTGCCCCATCAGAACCCTATCAACAATAAGGCAAACTGGCTATTGCCCTACTACTCCCCAAGTCCAATTTCTGCACGGGAGTTTCATTACAAGTCACCTGTTACTATTCCATCGCATCGGCCACCACTCATTTTCAGGCTGAGTTTGTACAACACAAACTAACCTCTATATACCTGCATGAACACATACACGAACGTTCGCGTTCGTACCTCACTGTCAGCCAATGTATTGCTTGTTTGTATGTGTTCATGCAAGTATATAAATGTTAGTTTGTGTTGTACAAACTCAGCCTGAAAATTAGTGATGGCCGATGGAATAGTAACAGGTGACTTGTAATAAAACTGTAATAAGGCCTACGAGCATTTTTCACATCAAATAGATGGAAATTTTACAACGGCTTTTGCATTATTTCCATCTGAATCTCTTTTAGAATATTTTCATGTTTTCATATTAATATTACTCGCGTTAGATGGTTAAATTCTATTGGCTTATTGATCCTAAAACTCTATCGGTTTCTCAACTGATATTATTTTACCAGATTTCTTTCCGAGTAGTAATAAAAATTTTCACAGGAATTCAATTATTTAAAATACAAAATTTAATAAAATTTTTCAAAAAATATCAATTATATAAAAACATTTTTATAAACAATAAAATTCTTTACCAAAATTCAATTACTTTTATAAACTTGAATGAAATTCGTTTTAAGAATTCAATTATTTATATAAACTTGAATAAAATTCATTGGAAGAATTAAATTATTTTCAAAATTAATAAAATTCTTCGCAAAAATTCAATTATTCTCAAAAATTAAAAAAAGTATATATTTTCAAAATTTCAATTATACAGTCGGGCCCCCGAACTGCACGCTTTGAAAGTGAACGCTGTCGCCAAACTGCACGCTGGCTTTAGTTTCTAAGTTCTCCACAGTGTACGGTGGCGCTACTAAAGTCAGTGCCGTATATTTGAAAGTTAAAAAATAAAAAACAAAGACGGTATGCTTATATAAATTGTTGAATGTATGTAACTTTTTTTATAGGAATTTATTTATATTTATAATATAAATTAAATGTTATACATAACTTACATAGTAATTCTTATGAATATTTTGCCTCTTAAAATTAAAAATAAATTTACTGATTTATTTAAATTGTTTCACTGTAAAAAAGAGCGTCTTGGCTTAAGACGTTTACGTGGTCACTTCTAAGACGTTTATAAGCGTCTTATTTGCCTTCTAAAATGCATGTATTTGGAGGTTATGTTTTTCATTTATATAATAAGTATGCGGAGAACACGAATACTGTATTTTAAGAACAGCAATACGGTATTGCTGTTTCAGCTATACATCCTAACCATACTTGTATGTCAAAATTAACATTATATCATTTTTTTCAGTGCAGTACGATGTATAAAAAAATTGTTATTTTTAATAAAATACAGTCATTAATCAAAAAACTATTCATAGTTTCGTATTGTTTATGTTCATAGAATTGTGAAAAACAAAGAACCTGCGAAAAAAATTTATTAAAAAAAAATTTTTTTGATGTTAATTCTTGTCCCTCGTTTTTGCGTCATGATTTGGCCTTTTTATAAAATTGTATTATTTACATAAAAATCAAATCGAAACTTTACTCAATATTAGAAAAACGCAACAACAAACTTTGCTAAGTAAATTACTAAGAGAGAAACTAATTTGAGAATTAATTGTTTAGTATTTTACACATTAAAAGCACCAAACTTGCATAGGGAATCACATAATCGTCATGGTCTGGCCTTCACATAATTCTCAATAAAATTAATAATTATTTATATTTTACGTCAATTAAAGTGTACTAGTATTAGATCAGTGAATATAAATGACGTCAATATGAAACAGAATAAAAATCGCAAATAAATTGTTTTAAAAATAAGTTCTTCTTGAGCGTCATGGGCTGGCCTTCTTGTCATGGTACGGCTTTTCTGTATTAAACAGCGTGTAACAATCTTGTGAAGGCACGTGTTTCCATTCACAGCCTTTGGTATTTATTTGTATTTCTGAGACTCTATTTGAAACGAAAGTTTTAAGCGTGGAAGCTTCTGACAGAGTGAAGTGAATAACACCAACAGAGTGAAGTAAAGCAAATTGTTTAATCCTTGAAGTTTAGGTAAGTAATAAATAATTACACATATTTCCATAAATTACCGCATACTTTTTCATAAATTATCATAAATATCCCAAAAAAAAATTTTTAACATTTTAATTCCATTTTATAATTTACTGTTAATTACAGCATAAATTTCAATAAATCACTACATAAATTACAGGAGAAATTTCCATAAATTACCATAAATATCCTAAAATTTTTTGTAAATTTAAAATTATATTTTACAATTTACAATAAAAGCATAAATTTCCATAAATTACCAGATTTTCCTTAAAATTTCGAAATTTTTTTTATTTTAAACTGTATTTGATAGTTTACTGTGTATTAGGGGCCATCCATAAACTACGTAGCCTCATGAGGGGGAGGGGGGGTCAAGTACACTGTTAAAAAAGATTGTAAATTTACAACACTTTCATTCAAAAAGTGTTTGAAAATTTACAAATATTGTATATGAAATAATTTCATAAACGCATGTTTGAAAGTGTTGTAAATTTCTAACACATTTTTTGTTAATCAGTTTAATTTTAAAACTTGTTAAGCGGGAATTATTTTTCCGGATAATATAATATAATTAATTAATGTGGTTAGTTATTCTTTACTGATTAAAATTTTAAAACTGCTAAATGAAAGAAAAAGTATTTTTGTATAACAAATTTTCTGTATATAAGATATTTTTCGAATATTTTTCAAACCTCTAAATACATATCATAAATTTAACAGAAACATGAAGAGAAAAAAATTAAAGAATACTATGAATTGGTTGGTGAAGAATTTTAAAGATATTGAATCTTTAGAAATTTAGAAGTAAAAAAAAATGGTATGGTCCACATGTTTCTTACAACCGACACTTAGCCAGAGATTTTCATAGCCTCCCTTGGTCGAGCGCGTCTAGGCGCAGCTCCCAAGGTTGATGGCTCTTGACAAGACGTGTGAAATTGGCTGAAGGTTTGAAAATTTCGCCATTAGAATATAAACCACGAAATATGAGCAATTTAAAATTAATTAACAAAATTCAAGATTTTTTTGAAATGGACATACATTCTCGTATGTGTCCTGGTAAAAAAGACTTCGTTCGAAAAGATAAGATATCTAAGCAAAAACGTTTTCTTACTGATACGTTGAAGAATTTATATCAAAAGTTTGTAACAATATATCCTGACAACAAAGTGTCTTATTCTCAATTTTGTAAATTGATACCTTTTTGGGTAAAATCCATGAAGATTGCAGACCGAGGTACAAGACAAATAATGCAGAAACTACTGGTTTTTATTGGAAATGGATGCAAAAAAAAAAGAATCCTATTTCGATAAAAAACTGGTAAAAATAAAATATGTTTAAAAATGTCAAAAAACAAAGTTGAAACTTCATACGAAAAAATGATACAAGAATTTGAAAAAAGTATGCCAATGTTTCTCAAACACGAGGGTATCATAATCCATCAACATAATACGATCAGAAATTTCAAAGAAAATTTATCAATTGGAGAAGCTTTGATTCATATGGACTGGAGCGAGAATTGGTCTACTAAATGCGCTGAAGAAGTCCAGAGTTATCATTTTGGTGGATCTCGAAAACAAATATCGCTACACACTGTAGTAGTTTACTTTAAAAATGAAGACGCACATCAAAGATTAAATTACTGTACCCTATAGGAGTCATTGCTTCATAATGTTGCAGGAATCTGGACTCACCTTGCTCCAGTACTAAATGTTTTTAAAAAAAACTAGTGTGACGTCTTTGCATTTTTTAAGTGATGGGCCATCAACCCAGTATAAAAATAAAACCATGTTTTACTTTTTGTGTCGAAAACTTAAAAATTTGTATCCGGACATTAAGAATTATTCGTGGAATTACCATGAATCTGGGCACGGTAAAGGAACTCCTCATGGAATTGGAGCTGTTTGCAAGCGAACATCCGATCGTGTTGTCGCCGAAGGAAAGGACATAGCCGATTTTAACACTTTAATCAAAGAATTACAAGCTAATTATAAAAAAGTTCAAATTATTCCAATAAAGGGAGAGCAATTTGATTTTTTTTAATCGATGTAGAAA
The DNA here is from genome assembly GCA_032873175.1 of Leptopilina drosophilae. Lineage (NCBI taxonomy): Eukaryota > Metazoa > Arthropoda > Insecta > Hymenoptera > Figitidae > Leptopilina > Leptopilina drosophilae. The sequence continues at coordinate 17,830,070 of CM065484.1, read as the reverse complement.
ATTGTGATGCGACGACCTTCAGTGGAACGCAACAAGTGCACCAAATTGTTGGAGATGTAAGTCAAACTTAGACTTTAAGTTTGCGGAAACTTAGCTGCTTTCAGTGCAGTTTACACTGCCGTACTTGGTAAATACTTAGTTAAGTCACTTTGTTGCTAGGGGCGACATTTACACTACTGGATCGGCGAAAATCTGCCTTAGCAACAAAGTGACTTAACTGCGTTTTTACCAAGTACGGCAGTACAGTGTTCTCATTACGAATTGAGAACCATCGACTTAACCCAAAAAAGAGTACCGAGAACTATTCTGATGTCTCTAAGCGTAGCTCCTTGAAGAGAGTTCGTTATGAAGATATTTATTCAAGTGACGAAGAGAGTTTTATTGATCCATTACAAAAAATCAATCGAGACTGCATTAAGAAAGGTACCTGTTGTCATGTTCAACTTGGTGGACCAAGAGGATTCACAAAATATCTCATTGTTGCAGTGTGCCAAGCTAAGGTTACTAAAAGTAACGAACTAAATGTATGTTTGCTTAAAAGCAATATAAAAGGTATTGAAAATGCGCATGCATTTTATTGCGTAAAAAAATTGGAACAATTTTACAGTTTTATTTAAAACTATATAGGCTGATACCATCTTCTTATACTCTATTTGTTTATGAAGGTTTACAAACAAAGTAAAACTTTGACAAAAAAGAATCTTAGACAACCTTTCTAATTTTTCGTGTAGAATTGATTAGCATACACAGTTTTTCAAAAAATGTTGCTGTTTTCATAATTTGTTTAAACAATTGTAAATTGCAAAATAACATATACAGATAATTATTATTCCATTTGCCTGTAAATATAACAGGTGCTTTCATTTTACCATGGCTGGATAGTATAGCCGCAAAGTATATACAGATATATAAAAATTATTTGTTTAAAAAATAGAAAAATTATAAATATTTTGTCCGGCCCACCACTGATATTTCATTCATAAACACTATATTTGAAGATTCTATATCGATTTTTACTCAATTTGAAAAAAATTTTAGTAATAGTAATAACTAAATCGTGCGCTACGTGGAGAATCACCCATTTATTATTAACGCGGACATTTCTAACAATAAAATTGATCTTTTCAGAATCTGAAATTGAATTTATTTTAAATAATTTAAATCTTGAAAAAGTTTCCTCAAATTGTTATTTATAAATATTCAGAGAATAATTTTACTTAAAAATTAAAAAATAATTGTATTTTAAAATAGTTGAATTTACATTCAATTTGTATAAATCATGTAATTTCAAAAGGTTTTAAATTTACACTGTTAAAAATGTTCTGAAAATTCCAAAAGAATTCAGATACAAATGTAACGTAATTTTCCAAATGACGGTACTGAAAGCATTCATAAGTTACATGTGCTTGAAATTTACTACACGTTTCTTACGATTTCTAAATGATACTTAAAATTCAAAATTTTTAGTAAAAATCCTTAATAAGTATCGGAATTCTAACTTCAGCCAAGCAAAACTCAGTAACAACTTAAGGAAATTTAATAAAATGTAACTGACAATTTGGAAATGGTTTCAAAAAGTGTAAAGACTAACTTAAAATTACGAAAGGTTGGGTCTGTTGTAAGAAAGGCATAACTGAAGTTAGAAAGAAAAGATTTTACTCCACATGTTTCTTAAAACTGATACTTTACAGCATATTCTCATAGCCTCTCTTGGTTGAGCGCGTCTAGGCGCGCTCCCAATGATTGAAGGCTGGGTAAGACTCTGTCAGAAAATATGCGATTTGCATGGGGTCTTTGGATTAGGCTGTAATTTGGTGAAATTTTAGTATTGGATACTAGAAACAAGTGTGCCAAAATTTTTTTGAAAATTTTGAAATTTGTTGAAGTTACGCCATTTTGAATTTTTTTGTTATAATTGTTTTAAATCTTAATATTTCCGAAAGTTTTCACTGAAATTTAATAAAATTTGGAAAGCTTATACTTAACATCATGTTTCTTCTGACTATCACATAAAAAAAACAAAAAAATTTTTTTGCCCAATAAAAGTTAAAAAAAATTTTTTGAAACCGTTTTGCCCGAGCGGGACCGATTTTTGAGTTTTCTTGCCAATTAATAAAATATTCCTTATAATTTCACCTTTCATTTAAAAAAAGAAAATCGATGGAGACTCAAATAGTTTTCAAGATATTGCAATTTTTGTGGAAGCGCGACCAGGTTTTAGTGTCAGCGATGTGTGTTTATTTTTTATTTTTCTATTCCTCATGAACGAAATCAATTTAAATTAGTCTAGTATGACCACCTGATAAATAATAATGCATAATTAAATTTATTTAAATAATTTCGTTAATTAACAAATTGATAACTCTGGTCCTTCTTAAAAAAATTGTATTTTTTACAGATAAATTTATGTTTATTTAAGTAATTTATGTCTCTTTTGTCACAAAATAATTTTAAAGTTAATAATTATCATTGTTATTAACAATTATTAAAAAAATTGTATCTTTTAGAGACAAATTTATGCTTATATAAATAAAGATATAAGTAAGTAATAAAAAATTGATTAATTAATTTTTAATTTATATATTTTATATAAATGTAATTGTTAATAACAATGATACTTATTAACTTTAAAATTATTTTGTAACAAAATAGACATAAATTACTTAAATAAACATAAATTTATCTGCAAAAAATACAATTTTTTTAAGAAGGACCAGAGTTATCTATTTGTTAATTAACGAAATTATTTAAATAAATTGAATTATGCATTATTATTTATCGGGTGGTCATACTAGACTAATTTAAAATGATTTCGATCATGAGGAATGGAAAAATAAACACGATTTTTTTTTTAAATTCTTGTAATTTGTTTACTTTGGGTAACAAAAAAATAAAAAAAAATTAATAATTGAAACAACAGTTTCGGGAAAACTCTTAGAAAATTTATCTCCTTTCATTTAAGTCCAAGAACATTAAAATCGGATAAAATTTGTAGGTTCTAGGGAATTTTGAACAGGAAAGTGTAAGAATTAGGATTCCCGGGCACTCACACATCACTGACACTGAAACGTGGTCGCGCTTCCACAAAAATTGCAATATCTCGAAAACTATTTGAGTCTCCATCAATTTTCTTTTTTTAAATGAAAGGTGAAATTATAAGGAATATTTTATTAATTGACAAGAAAACTCAAAAATCGGTCCCGCTCGGGCTAAACGGTTTCAAAAAAATTTTTTTTTTTTAATGTGATAGTCAGAAGAAACATGATGTCAAGTATAAACCTTCCAAATTTTATTAAATTTCATCAAAAACTTTCGGAAATATTAAGATTTAAAACAATTATAACAAAAAAATTCAAAATGGCGTAACTTCAACAAATTTCAAAATTTTCAAAAAATTTTTGGCACACTTGTTTCTAGTATCCAATACTACAATTTCACCAAATTACAGCCTAATCCAAAGACCCCATGCAAATCGCATATTTTCTGACGGAGTCTTACCCAGGCTTCATTAAAAAAAACCCAACGCACAGACAGCACTATTAGGCTGAGAGTTCAAATCGTGTTAGATAGATAAATAGATACTTCCGTATTCCGTTCAAATGATTTGTTACGAAAAATTACAAAACTGTAACAAAATTTTCAGAAAATAGGAACGGAAGTTTTATGCTGTTACCCGTTACTGAAAATTACGAAACGGTAACAAAATTTTTGGTGAATTGGACTGAATATTTGTTCAGTCCTGTGTATCTGAAAATAATATAACGTTTCTAAATTTTATGTAACATGTAACTGCATAAAACTTCCGTTGCTTGTTTCTGAAAAATCCTACAAAAATTTCTAACAGTTTATTTTTAGACTTTGCTATATATATGATCAATAATTTAAAAACTATTTTCTTCCTTTAAATTATAAAAACTTTTATAGTAGATTGAAAAATTGCGGAAAAAGTTAAGTGTTAAAATATTTTATTTTTTTTCCATGTATAAAGATTTTAAATTGATGAAAATGTTGGTCTTATCTTTCACTTTTCATATTAAACTAAAATTTTAGATTTATATCTAAAATTCACAGAATAATTTCATAAAATAAAGATGTACTATTTACTATATTTTATGGTATAATAGCTTATTCATGTGTTAGTTTTTCGTATTTTTCTAATCCGACACTGTATATAAAGATAGTTTTCGAGTCTTGAATCTTATCTTGGTCTTGACAGTTATTGTCTCCTCTTGTCTAGAATAGACAAGACGAGAAAAAAGTTCATCTTGGTATTGGTCTTGACGATGATTGTCTCGTCTCGAAAATCTCGAGTCTTGCGGCATCACGACAACTAATGTGGTCGCCGACTAATTTTAAAAAATTGTAATATTCTACAGAAAGTCTACCACAGTGAAAATCATAGTGTGTGTTTAATTAGTGATAATTTAATTATTTATGAAAATTCCATATTTTTCCGATTTTCTCCAGAGGCTAAACACACTTGAAAATCGTGAAAATGGGCAAAGTAGCAGTTTTATTTTACACATATTTTTTATTTTTCGAGAAAATGGAAGAAAACTTGTATCCAAAACTGAAAGTTCATCACAAATTCTTAATATTCCGTAAATTTTAACCTAATTTTATAATCCCATTTACTCATTATTTGTTAATAAAAATCCCAAAAATAGGTTAATTTAATGATGAACTTTGGAATAATATTTATTTATTATTTTATATTTTTAAGTGATTATATCAATTTATAATAATAAATTTGAACATTCTTAACAAATGCCAATAATTTTTATTATATTTTTGTACTAAAATGTATTTCTTTTGAATTATTTTCTACTGACAAAAAGTTGATAGTTTTCAGCATTTCTAATATTTAAAATTCATAGTTTACAAAAGATATGAATAATTTTTTAAAAATCTTTTTATTTTGTGATTCTAGTAACATCAGTATCATTCCTGTAAAATATTACAATTTTTTAAAATTAGTCGGCGACCACTTTAGTTGAAATAAAATGGTTTGACCCAAATATGATTAATAACAATAATCATTTGTTGTTACAATCAAATTAAAAAAAGAAAAAGAAAAATCGGTAAATAATTATCGAAGATATAACCATTTTTGTAAATTTGAACGGCTGATTTCAGTTGTAGCGTCGTGAACCTCGCGCCACTGAGTTCCCCCACTCCGCCGTCTAAGAGTTAAAAAACTATATATGCGGACGTCCACATGAAAAGGGCCCATTTTGACACTATTAGACTTATCTATATGGGCGAATTCCTTGTAAAATTACGAAAATTTTGAGTGTTCATACAACTTTTTTGGTCAAAAATTCGATGAGTTACAGAATTTCAAAGTATATAGTGACAAATACCTCATTTCGAGAAAAACGGAATTAAAGATTGTGATACCTATTAATTGTGATATATCTGGTTCTTCTGGGAAGTTATTCAGATAATAATTGTTTTCAGTCTAGGGCACCTTAAAGATGAAAAACCAATAAGTTTCAAATTTTTAAAACCAACCCCCCCCCCCCTTAATTTTGAAAATACATAAAACCGACAAAATGGGCCTTTTTCTAAAAAAGACGATTTTCTTATTAATAAACCATTTTTTTACCAGGTTTATGATTGGAAACAATCTTATTGTGTCATTTGAAGGTAAAGAATAGAAATTAAACTTATTAAAAAATTTTTAACAGGTTTTATTATGAAATTTTGACGAAATATCGACATTTTTTACATCTACGACTACGTAATCAATGACTCTAACACTAATATCTCTGGTTCTTCCCGGAAGTTATTCAGATAATAATTGTTTTCAGTTCAGGGTATTCTAAAGATGACAAATCCAATGAATCTGAAGTTACCAACGTTGATTCAACAAAAAACTTAAAAAAAAATTTTCTGAGAATATAAATTTTTCTTGTATATTTTTAACCCAAGTAAACTCTCCAAACACTAAAATAAAAAAAAACGTGGAAAAAAAGTGATTTTTATTTTTTTTTGGCAAATTTTTTCCAAAAATCACGAAATTTCAATTAAATTCATAATTCATCGCCTCGGTAGTACTTTTTTTCTTTTGATAATTGTTTATTCTAATATCGAGTGCCCTTTAAAAAAATTCCAAGTAGTTCCAAATCGGGGAAAACAGTAATTTTGGTTTTTTTGTCACGGATTTTTTGAAAATCCGTAAATTTGAAGTAATTTAATAATTTTCCCGCCTCGGTAGTTAATTTTTTCTTTTGATAATTGTTTATGTTAATATTACACGTTATTTAAAAAAAAATTTAAGTAATTTCAAGTCGGGGAAAGAAGTGATTTTGAATTTTTTTTGTGTCACGAATTTTCCAAAAATCCCGAAATTGCAAATTAATCAATGATTTCTCGCTTCGGAAGTCATTTTTTTCTTTTGTTAATTGTTTATGTTAATATTACACGTTATTTAAAAAAATTTTCAAGTAATTCCAAGTCGGGGAAAGCAGTGATTTTTATTTTTGTTGTCGAATTTTTTCCAAAAATCACGAAATTTTAAGTAAATTAATAATTCCTCGCCTCGGTAGTCATTTTTTTCTGTTGATAATTGTTTATTCTAATGTCGTGTGCCATTTAAAAAAAATTGCAAGTAGTTGCAAGTCGGGGAAAGCAGTGATTTTGATTTTTTTAATGAAATTCCAGGATTTTTGGAAAAAATTCGACAAAAACAATAAATATCACTGCTTTCCACGACTTGGAATCACTTGAAATTTTTTTTAAATAACGTGTAATATTAACATAAACAATTATCAAAAGAAAAAAGTAACTACCGAGGCGAGGAATTATGAATTTAAATTAAATTTCGGAATTTTTGGAATTTTCGTGACACAAAAAAAATTCAAAATCACTTCTTTCCCCGACTTGAAATTACTTAAAAATTTTTTTAAATAACGTGTAATATTAACATAAACAATTATCAAAAGAAAAAATTAACTATGGAGGCGGGGAAATTATTAAATTACTTAAAATTCCCGGATTTTCAAAAAATCCGTGACAAAAAAACCAAAATTACTGTTTTCCCCGATTAGGAAACGTACAATTTTTTTTTAAATTGCGTCTAATATTAAAATAAACAATTATCAAAAGAAAAAAATAACTACCGGGTCGAGGAACTATTAATTTAATTAAAAATTCGTGATTTTTGGAAAAAGTTCAAAAAAAAGAATAAAAATCACTACTTTCCCCGACTTGAAATCACTTGAAATGTTTTTAAAATAACGCCTAATGTTAAAATAAACAATTATCAAAAGAAAAAAATGACTACCGAGGCGAGAAATTATGAATTTAAATAAAATTTCGGAATTTTTGGAAAATTCGTGACACCAAAAAATTCAAAATCACTGCTTTCCCCGACTTGGAATTACTTAAATTTTTTTTTAAATAACGTGTAATATTAACATTAACATTTATCAAAAGAAAAAATTAACTACCGAGGCGAGGAATTATTAAATTACTTCAAATTTACGGATTTTCAAAAAATCCGTGACAGAAAAACCAAAATCACTGCTTTCCCCGACTTGGAACTACTTGCAATTTTTTTTAAATGGCACTCGACATTAGAATAAACAATTATCAAAAGAAAAAAAGTACTACCGAGGCGATGAATTATGATTTTAATTAAAATTTCGTGATTTTTGGAAAAAAATTAAAAAAAAGAATAAAAATCACTTTTTTCCACGTTTTTTTTTATTTTAGGGTTTGGAGGGTTTACTTGGGTTAAAAATATACAAGGAAAATTTGTATTCTGAGAAAATTTTTTTTTAAGTTTTTTGTTGAATCAACGTTGGTAACTTCAGTTTCATCAAATCCAGAGGTTTTAATTTTTTTGACCCTCCATTTCAAAAATACGGAATATTTTTGCAAAGAACCGACAGAATGGGCCCTTTTCTTTTTCTAAAGAACCATTAAAGTTAAACACTTAAATTAACGATAAATTAATGAAAACCTCATGATTTGACTTGTCAAAACATGTAGAATGGTAATAAAAAATAAAAAAATTAAGGTTTTTCTCAAAAAAGTATTAAATTGCAAATAACTCGAAAACTAGAACCGACAAAATGGGCCCTTTTCATGTGGACGTCCACATATATATTTTTACTTGATATAAATGAAAAATAAAAGGATAAAATATAACAATCAATTATTTTTTCATAAAATACATGTATTAAACTGTAGGTGGTGAAAATTGACTGAGTTATTCCATTTGTTTATGACAAAAAAACGTACCCTTTTTTAATCTCCATTATGAATTTATATAAAAAATATCGAATTTCTATTTAAGTAGGCTGAAAGTTTGACTCCTCAAGTGTACATTAAAAAAAAAAGAAACATGCTGGTCCAAAAGTGTAGAAATTCCTTTGCAAAATTACATGTTTTTAGTTAACAAATGGAATTAGGCATAACCTTTTTTACCGTACGACCAGTCATTTGAAAGCTATTTCCAAGCTCTACAACTTTCAATAGCAACTTCTTCCTCTAAAATGTAAGCCGTAGCGTCGGTCATTGAAAAACCACGTTTACCAAACTTTGACGACTGTTTACACTTTTTTTGCAACTGATAATCGAGAGCAAACTCTGGGGCTCTTATGAGGAGCCCCCAAACGACAATAAACCACTGAGACTTTTCAGGTTGCATTTTTGTGCACTTTTTCGACACAACGACTGGCCTATTACTATTCCATCGGCTACCACTCATTTTCAGGCTGAGTTTGTACAACAGAAACTAACCTTTATATACCTGCATGAACACATACACACAAACAATACATTGGCTGACAGTGAGGTACGAACGCGAACGTTCGTGTATGTGTTCATGCAGGTATATAGAGGTTAGTTTGTGTTGTACAAACTCAGCCTGAAAATGAGTGGTGGCCGATGCGATGGAATAGTAACAGGTGACTTGTAATGAAACTGTAATAAGGCCTACGAGCATTTTTCACATCAAATAGATGGAAATTTTACAACTGACTTTTGCTTTATTTCTATCTGAAGCTGAGCATTTCCACGCCAAGTGATCATAAGAATTTTGGATGATTTTAGCAATTTTAAAAATGCTTTCTGAATTTGTTCCTTTATATGCATAGAATAAAAATATAAAAAAGTTTTTTCAAAATTTTCAGAATTTTTTGAATTTCCTCTTACTCATAATTTTGGTCCATTTTTCAAAAAAGGCACATAACTTTTTTCATTTTGACCGATTAAGATGATTTTTTTGCAAAATACTCATAAAAAGAAGTACTTTTAAGAAAAAAATAAAAAAATTTTTTTTTTGCCCGAAAAAAATTTTGAAAAATTTTTTGAATTCCAATTTTGAAAAAAATATACCTTCGATTTGAAATTTTTTTTATACATTGTCTATAATGTAGAGAATACTTCCAGTAAATTTAAGTATGGGACAGCAATAACTTTACGAGAAAAAAAATAAAATGTCCAGCGCGGCGTGCCGAGACAATTTTTGTTCGTTATTAAATTAATCTTCGTTATTAAATTCTCTACCGATATCTCGAGCCCAATTTTTGAATTTTTGTTATTAAACATTTTTTAAATAACAATAAGTTTTTAAAAAATCGTAAAATATATTGTTGACATAATTATTAGTTATGAAAATTAATCAAAAAACCTGTTAAAAAATTACAAATAATCAATTTAACATTGTTTGAACAATTAGTTATCGTTATCTAAAGAAAAATTCTCAAATTGGGAAATTTTTTATCTGTAATAGTTGTACTGATGATAAAAAAATTATTTGAAGACCTCCACGGAATAGGCTATGGTAAATTTTGACATAAATGCAATGGTAATGAAAATATGTGCACTTATTATAGAATTTTGAGCCTAAATGAATGAAATCGTGTAATTAAATAAATAGGGAATATGCGATTTATGGCAATACATAGTTGAAAATTGTAAGCATTTTTAAATGTATCATTGATCGTTATTCTGTGGAGATCTTCATTTATTGAAACATTGTTTAAGCAATTAATTGATGCTATTTTTTTCATTAACTGTACTTAAGGTTGCACTGAGAAAAAAAGAGGGCGCGTTGCAGCACATTTTCGAGTATTGTTGCGCGACTCAGCCCTGAGTTCTGCTACAACACTTGTGGGGCATGTAGCACTCCCCCAGTGTTGCCAGATCAGGAATTTTATTCCTATATTTAGGGGTAATTTAAAGAGTCAGGAGCATTTTCCGGAATACAAATATTTTAGGATTTTTTTTAGGAGAAAATTTTAGGTCCTTAGGAATTTTTAGGAATTCTGTGTCACGTAGAGTAAAAATTTTGTCTAGTTACAAAATGCGCGTTAAAAATTTTCTATAAGTCTCCATGTTTACGTATTTTTGTTCCCAACCATGTCCTTTACTAAAATTTGACGCTGCTACCCAGCTTTGCGTCAGCAGTGTACAATGTACAAAATTCAAGTTTAGTATTTCTTAATTTTTTAAAGTCAATTAGACTTTTTATAGTTATTTATTTTTGAAAAGATATTTTAAAATAAACTAATTGTTCTAAAGTTAAAACTTTTGTATATAAAAATTCTTTGTAAAATATATAATATGAAATAACTATTAAAGTGAGGTTAGAAAGATAAATTATTATTGAAAAAAGATTATTTAAATTATAAATAATTTATAACTTTAAATTAAGAATAATCACATGTTTATATATTATTTTAAAAATTTGAAATTTACTACGATATATTTACATAGGATGGTTGAAGCCTTTTCCTGGAGATGATATGAGGGCTTTTTGTGCTTTCTGTAAGCAAGATCTATTGGCACATAAGAGATCTCTGGAAGATCATTCTAAACGAGAAAGACATCTTAGAAACATAAGAATTGATAAAGATATCAGCCAAACAACAAAAATAAGTTCGATATTAGTAACAGCAATTAATGATAAACGAAAAATAGCCGAATTAAAAATAGCTGCGTTTATAGCAGAACACTGTTCTGTACACTGAAAGAATTTCCGCATGTCTGCTGTGCGGACGCCTCGAAAACTACATGGCATGGAATGTACGTTCATAATGCACGTGTGTTGTGCATTTTCGAGACGTGAGATGTGCTTTCTGCGCACACGCCATGTGCGCATCACCTGATCGTCTGCTATAACACAACTGTTGTCTCGACTTCTGCGCATGGGATGTGCACAAGAAGACTTGGGATGAGCGGAACTCATCCCACATACCATGCCAGGCTCGGTTGACTCCTATAGGAAGAAATGGACAAATGTAGCATATAGAAGAGGGTGTATAGGGGATGAGAGGGGAACGCTTTAGTTCCGGTCCTTCGTCTAGATGGCCATGGCGTTTCACTGACGTCACGTTACACGTGTCACTCAGGAAAGTTGCCATTTGCAATCCGTCTATTTTCAAAACAAAATAATTTCTGTAGTGTCTAATAAATAAAAAAGAATTTTATTTGTTTTTTTTTGTAATGTGTGACAAAATTATGAGTGCTCAGTGTTCGGGAGCAGTGTGTGTAGTGCCAGGCTGTCACTATCGAAAAAAAGTTGATGGGAAACAGCAAAGTGTTCACAAAATTCCGAAAAAACCGTTGTACCGATCCAAGTGGATGGAGAAAATAAAATGTTTAAATCTTTATAAGTTATCTGATACAGAGATAACGAGAAAGGGGTTATTTGTGTGTCCGCGGCATTTTAAAACAGAGTGTTATTTGCCGAAAAAGATTAATGGATCAAGTTTATTAAAAACGGATGCACTGCCGACAGAGTTCTTACCAGAAGAAATATTAGATAGTTTGTGCGAGAATAATATAAATATTATAGAAGATGAAAACTCTCCACGTGTAAGAACTCTTTTGCAGGCAGAGAATTCACCTTCTCGGGGAAAAATAACACCCATAAAAATAAACACTGAAATATCAGAAATTCGCCTCAGCTCAATTTCGATTGAATATGTAAGTATATTATTATATATATATATACATTATTTGTTTTCCTTTTTTCAAAATAATAATTTTTCCAAATGTAAAAGTTTCTTGTAAAATTTATACGAACATTTCTTTAATATTTTTAAAAATTATTTTTTTTCAACAAAAAATTTCGTTTAAAAAATCGTTTGTTTATTGCTCTCCAAAAATTTTTTTAAATAGTTCAAAAAAAAGATTTTGGAAAAATTTTTTCAATTGATGTTTGTCAAAAGAATTGTTACTATTTTTGAAAATTTTATTGTCCGCATAAAATGATTAAAAATTGTTTTATTTGTATTATTTTTAAATATTTATTGTTTAATATGTATTGCAGCCAATAGATATTTCTTCTGGAAGTGAAAAACCACCTTTGAAGAGAAGAAGACTTATTAACCAATTTGACGAAATTGAAAAAGAAGTGGAAAGGATAGAGGATAACGAGACAACGATTAATTTAACTCCCGAAAAAGTGTTTCAGGAAAGCACTCCGACCGTTTTCAATAATGTTCCTGAAATGTCCACACCGAAGGAAACAGTATCAATGAGGCCTAATAAAAGAACACCGTGGAGAGTAGCCTCATTATTAACTCCCATCGAAAAACAACTGTACTGCGAACTGCAGGAGAAACGTGCAGAAGCAAATAGTGCAAAGAAAAAAATAAATAGGTATATATCATTTGAAAATTTTAGATCTAAATACACAAGTGTTGTGTATAAATAAAAAACAATTTTAATTTCTTATTTTCTTAACTCAAGTATTTTGGAAGATATTTTACATTTTTTTTCTTCGTGAGAAAAAATTTTTAAAAATTAAATATTAATTAAAATTCTGTAAAAGCTACATTGTTAATAATGTTAAAAATTGTTAACATTGTTAAATGTATTAACCTTTTTTATTTGCAGGACAATAAAATATATAATTTATTAATTTCACTCATGTAAATTAATTTATTTATGCTGCATGGAACATTCTTTACATATTCAGGCCTCGGATATTATGATTTTTCGACTTTTTTCATGTAATGCAACTATTATCTACTTATATTAAAAAATTGCAATTTTTGTTTACTTTTTTCAAATTTTGCGATAAAAGACGAACCAGGGAAATACTAAATAAAATTGCTGTGTCAATACTAAATTAAACGAACGACTTTTTCGAATTTCTTTATATTTGTAATAGACTAAAGAAACTTTTTTTGTTCGTTAAAATCAATCCGAGGCCTGCATATTTTTTATTTTTAAATTTTATTTATGTTGAGTGGACAATGTTTAATTTTTTTATTTATTAATTTTATGTGACTTGAATGGAAAATATTTTTCATTTTTTTTACTTGAGTTATAGTTGAATGGATAATTATTTTTTTATTTTTTAATTGATTGAAAGTGAAATGAAAAAATTTTTTTTTTATTTTTTTAATAGATATAAGAGTTTGAAACAGATTTCTACTTCGCGAAAATTTGACAAAGTTATGAATGATTTGACAACTGTACAGCGTACTTTTATCAATATAATTTTTAAAAACGCTAGTAGAAACCTTTGTGGAAGAAGGTACAGTAAAGAAGAACAGATCTTATGCCTTTCGATTTATAAAAAATCACCGAAAGCGTATAGATATTTAAGATCCTTTCTTCCACTGCCAACATTAAGCACACTTAAAAAATTAATGAAAAATATAAAAATGGATTGTGGTGTTACGGATGAAGTGAGGAAAAGATTGAAAATTGCTGCTACTAAACTTCGAAATGAGAAAGAAAAGGCTGTTGTACTTATGTGGGACGAGTTGCTTTTGGGTTTAGGGTTGCATTATGATGCACAAACTGATAAAGTTGTTGGATTCGAAGACTGGGGAAATAGGAGGACAAGTAACTTTGCCGACCATGGTTTGGTGTTTATGTTACGCTTTATTGACTCAGGTGACACTCTGCCTATTTCCTTTAATTTTTGTAATGCACAAACTAAAACAGACCAATTACACAACTTATGCTTGAAACCAAAAAATTGAGAAATGAGGAGTTCGTTCTCAAATGTAAGTATAAACAGTATAAGAAATAAACAATTTCAGAAATTTGTATTAAATAGAATTTTATTTACAGATGGAACTTTTATTGTTCACGACATGGAGATTATTCCATTATACGATCCTCCACATTTACTTAAATGTATTAGGAATAATCTTCTAGACAAAGATTTAGAGTTCGATTGTGGAAGAACTAAAAAAGAAGGAAGAAAGTTTGCATCCTGGAAACACATTATTGACTTATATGAAATTGACGTATACGGAATGCAGAATCAACGATTCTTACCAAAATTGACGGACAGACACATTTATCCCGATAAAATTAAAAAAATGAGGGTAAAAAATGCCATTCAAGTTCTTAGCTTGTCAGTTTCAAGCCGCCTTGAAGGACTAGCTGGGGGGAAAGGTATGATAAAACATTTCATCAGAAAATATAATCAACTTTTTAAAAATGTTAACTGCAAATTTTCAAAGTAATTTAAAGTAGCAAAAAATGTAATGAATAATCTTTAAACGTAAATTTAAAAATGAAAATTAGCTTCTAATTTTTTAAAATGTCGTATTATCAGTACTTTTAATTATATCAGGGTTGCCACAGGTCAGGGAAATCAGGGAAAAGCCAGGGAAAGTAAAATTGGTCAATAATTTATTTTTAAATAACTGAATTTTTCAAAAACTATCATAAATTTATGACTTACAAATTATTTTATAAATAATGTTTACAATTTTCATAAATACTAGAATGATAGAAGAATTAAAGTTAAAAATAGTAAAAAAGATTGTATTTTGGAAAAGTTACAAATGATTACAGAAATTCAATTATTTTCAAAAGTTACAAAAATTCTTAGCAAAATTTCAATTATGTTCAAAAATTTAAAAAAAATTGTCATCAAAATTTCAATAATCTTTATAAATAATAAAATTCTTCATCGAAATTGAATTATATTTAAGAATTTTAATAAAATTCTTGTCAAAATTTCGTAGGAATTCAATTATTCAATTTTTAATAAATCAATTCAATATAATTACATCTTATAAGTTGTTGAATTTCAAAAAGGTTTTAATTTGAATATTTTGAAGAATTTTAATTCCTGCAGAAAAATAATAATGATTGAATATTTATTTAAGAAAGAAGTTATTGATGTTTTTAAATAATTTTACAATTAAAGAAGTTTGTAAATAAATATAACAGAACATTTTTTTTTTAGTATCTAATAATTTTTAGAGTGAATCAGAATATTCTTTAGGGTCAGGGAAAAATTGACATTTTTTTCTGGAAATAGGGGAACAGTCAGGGAAAAATAAAATTAAATATTTGTCACAACCCTGTATATATTTCCGAAAATTCAAAAGTAATAATAAAAATGATGACATTTTAAAATAACTTTTTTTACTTCTTTCTTCTCTCTTGAAGATACCTTGTGAAAATAAATAAATAATAAATGAATTTTGCAGCTAGAAATACGAGTTTGGGTATTCGGCAAATTCCTGACGAAGCTTCGAACACAGCGTGGATCACCTCTTTTTTTAACAAAATTGCCGACTCCTTTAACGGAAAAGTTAAAAATGACGAAAATAGTCCTTATAGGACTTTAATGAATGACAGCAGTTTTCACCATAGTTTTTTCGGAGAAGCAATTTCTCATTTGCGGAGAATGTGTTTTGTTAATCCTGTGACTAAGGAGAAGACTGCAAACCAACCTTCTTCAATCATTAATTTGGCAACAACGATAAGGGGGTTTCAAATTTTATGGGGAAAACTAAAAAATATTGGTTTCAAGCATTTGAAGACGAAGAACATAAATCAAGATCCTTTGGAGAATTTTTTTTCACGTATTAGAGATTTTGGTCAAAGTAATAAACCTACATGTTTCCAATTTATTGGGTTTTTTAAATCTTTAATAATTAACACCTTTAGCAAAAGTCATTCAGAGGGAACTAATTGCTCTGAGGATGAGAGTAACTTTGCTCATTCTTGGGAAGATTTTTTTAATAATGAAAATCATTCCCAAAATGATTTGACGATGAATGTCTTTTGTAAAGGAAAAACAGTAAACTTACAGTACTGTAGAACGGATCCTATTCCTGAAAAAGGTTCCGTTTCAACATCTTCTGCTAGTCTACTGAAAAGATTTATTAAAAAACAAAAAAATTCAATAAATTGCGAAACATGTAGAAATTCTACAGTTCATTTTAATAATAAATTTAAAGAGTCACATGAGGACATAAAAACGATCCTCCGAAGAATCTTTAGTCCACAATACCATGCAATAAACATAAAAAAAATTATGTTGCCGACATTAACGAAAGAAGTTAATTCTGATTTTATAAATTGCTTCGTGCACAAAAAAGAAACTGTGGAGAATTTTTTGAACACTGTAATCGAACAATATATAGAATCAGTAACTTCTTTTGTTAACAGTATTTTGAATGAAAAAATTATTTTTGACTTATCAAAAAATAACAATGTCAATAATTTAGTAATTAAAGCATGTGCGAAAAGAGCTTCTTCTCTTCATAAAAGAAGAACATTTAATAGTCTAAGATAAAATATAAATAATTTTACAAAAATGTTATAAATATAGTATTTTCCGTGTTTTATATATATATTTAAATATCAGTAAAATTTTAAATTGTTGAAAATAATTTAAAAATAAATTGAAAACATTTATTCACTATTTTCAAGGATTTCTACATTATTTTTATTCCTTTCTTTTAAAATAAAAATTTAAACATTAAAATACTCGCGGGGAAGTAAAATTTTCATTTACATGCACTAACACAAACATAAATGAGTGTTTAGTTCTGGTCCTTCGTCCAGGTGGCGCAACTTGTTGTCATTTCAATACGTGGGACTCGACCGAGCCTGATACCATGCGCAGTAGGCAGCACAGCACATGTACCGACATTCTTTCAGTGTACATACTGTCGATCATCTGTCTGAAGTTATTACTTCCTTGGACCCAGAATCAAAAGTTCTGTCTCAAATTAAAATTCACAGAACAAAATGTACAGGACTGATTGTAAACGTTATATCACCTTGCTTGTTTGAAGAATTGATTGAAGATGTGGGTGAATCTTGGTATTCATTAATTTTAGACGAAATAACAACAATCGACACAAAAAAAGGATTAGGTATTATGTTACGCTCTTTTAGTAAAAAATTTCAAAAAGTGAGAACTACTTTCTACAGATTAATTGAAATTGAATCCGGAACTGCTGAAGCTTTGACGAATAATATAATAAAACAGTTAGAAAATGGCGGGTTAAAACTAAACAAACTCTTAGGAATTGGTGTTGACGGAGCTAACGTCATGGTTGGCTGTAATAATTCTGTGTCTTCAAAATTGACTGAAATAAATCCTCACTTAGTCACTGTGAAATGTCTTCCTTACTCGTTACACAAATGTGCTGAAAAAGCATGTGATGTTTTACCGCGATTCTTAGATTGTATGGTCAAAGAATCTCATAACTGGTTTTCTCTGAGTACGAAATGGAATATTGATTACAATTTTCTTCATAAAGTCATGACGGATGGATTGAATCCGAAAAAGATTCATAAAGGGTCAGGAACGCGCTGGTTACCTAGGTTAGCATCTATTGAAATAATACTCGATCAATGGGATTCGTTGAAGTTACATTTTAATCTAGCCAGAACTAATGAAAGAGCTGATTCCGGATTTAAAGCTGAAAAATTGTATAATATGTACAACAGCCCAGATAATAAACTATATTTGTTATTTTTGCGTCAAATTTTGAGAAAGGTTGTAGGTGTCAACAAGTTATTTCAATCAGAAGATGTTGAACCTTTTAAATTACTGGAAGAATTGAACAACCTTTTGTATAACACTCTAAACTTAATTGTAGTTCCTGCTCGCTTAGATTTAGCTGTATCAGCCAAGGAAAATTTATCAACATTTCAATTTAAAAATCACCTCGTGCCAGCAACTTGTATAAACTTCGGTTATTCATTCAACAACGAGAGCGTCAACTGTAATGCCGAATCCGTCACAATAATAAAACACAGATGCAGAGATTTTTTAATTAAGCTCTGTGAAGAATTGCAGTCCAGAACGCCAAATAACATTCGAATTTTAGAAAAACTTAATTTTTTCAGTCCTGAAATTGCATCACGCCAACATAAGGAAAGCATTGTAAATATTGCTCAAGAATTTCAAAGTTTATGCGACGATATGGATGCTGTTTGTGAGGAATGGGCACTTCTTCATCGCTTAAGAGTAACGTTTAACTCGACCGACGAATACTGGACAAAAGTAAGCGATGAAAAAAATGCAGGTGGTGAACCAAGATTCAAACACATCATTTCGAATGCTTCAGTGGAGAGAGCATTTTCCATTCTTAATATTATTAAAGAAAAATTAAGAAATAAGATGTCTTATCAAACTGCAGATGCTATCTTACGCGTGAGATACCTTTTGAACAATCAAAATTGTACCAAATTTCAGCCAACTGAAAGAATGATACAAAAATTTAAAAGTGAAACTGTTTACGAGGGAAATTTCGATAATGATATTTTAGATGCTATAAATGAAAATGTCCGCATATAATGGAATCAATCTTAAAATTGTAGTCCATTTATAAGTTTAACTTACAGTATTAATATGATCTCCAAATGTAAGCTTCAGTACAGATTAGTTTTATGTTAAAAAATATATAAAATGTATATTCTATAATTATAAAATATCTTATTTAAGTACAAAATATTAAAAGTTATATACTCTTTTTTATATTATTAATAAATAATAATTTTATAAAATAAGTAAATTATTAGTTACAATAGTTATTAACATTTATATTGAACTTAATGTTTTATATATACATTTGAAAAATTTTAGATCATTCAATCTAGGAATATTTATATTTTTCTAGGGGGAAATTCTA
This sequence comes from Leptopilina drosophilae, assembly GCA_032873175.1. Lineage (NCBI taxonomy): Eukaryota > Metazoa > Arthropoda > Insecta > Hymenoptera > Figitidae > Leptopilina > Leptopilina drosophilae. The sequence goes on along the minus strand of CM065484.1, from coordinate 17,811,195 downwards.
GTGCATTTAGGATGTCTCAGAGAAACTCATCTGGCAACAGTGCACTCCCCAGACGAGCGTGTTACACACTTCTTTTGAAAAACCTCAAGTCTGGGGCGCGCTACGCGCCCTAGAAAAGTGTGCAGCGGAACTCAGGGCTGAGTCGCGTAACAATAATCGAAAATGTGCTGCAACGTGAACTCCTTTTTCTCAGTGTACAAATTTATATTTTTTCCAAATTATGCAATTTTTTATAAATCATCTATTGATAACAAAAAAAGGATTAATTTTAAAACTGTTTAAACAATGTACTGTTGCCAGTTTTCATCAATTGAAAAGCTAGAAACAAATAATTGTTTAAACAATGGTTTAATAATTAATTTTTAGTTTCTCTTTATACTTGAATATTTTAATCACAAAAAATGCACAATATAGTAAAAGTATAAATTTCTAACCCTATGTACAGTTCATGACCAAAATAATAACCATTTATTTTAGCAATCAATTGTTTAAACAATGTTTTAATAAATAATTTTTTTATCACCAGTACACGGAGAAAAATAGTTAGCTGCCGTATTCCATTAGATAGTTGCTGGAGCGCGAACCAATTAATAGGATGGAGCAACTATTTCTCTGTTGATACATCCAAATTTTTAGCTGCATTATCTTTGCGATAGCTGACGTGCCTTTTCGCTTAGATACTTAGATACAATTTTTTCAAAATCTGAATTCAAAAAATATTTTGAAACTTTTTTCAGACAAAAAAAATTTTTTTTCCTTTTATTTTTTTTAAAGTACTTCTTATTATGAGTATTTTGAAAAAAAATCATTACCTTTTTTTAAAAATCGACCAAAATTTTGAGTAAGAAGAAACTCAAAAAATTCAGAAAAAACTTTTATACACGCTAAGAAAAGTTCTACTAAAGTAGAGATAACAATCACTATAATAGCTATAAGTTTCACTGATTTGGCTCCATCGATAATCCATTTTCGCTGATCCAGCGAAAATGATATTTCTTGCTTTACCTTTTGAAAACAACATAACCTCAAAATAACACTTGAATGAAAACATTTTTAAATTAATGTTCAAAGCGTATATTCAAATTCTATTAATTATATTTTTTATATTATAACTAATAAAATGTAAAATTAGTAAATTAATACGTATTTAGAGGTAATAAATGTAAATTTGACATTTGTGATTTTAGAGAAATTTCTATGAGAATGGTAAACTGTCAAATATTTCCAATATGGCTGACCAGTGAAATTCATTTTCGCTATATCAGAGAAACAGTTTGACTAATGCATTGGAAATCATTCACTGAATTAGTTGAATAGATTCTTTATGTTATTTATTTTCGAAATTAGCTGTTCCCCACAGAAAAAATTTTTTTCCGTGTACATTTTTATTCTATGAATATAAAGGAACAAATTCAGAAAGTATTTTCAAAATTGCTAAAATCATCCAAAATTCTTATGAACACTTGGCGTGGAAATGCTCAGCTCCTTTAGAATATATATTTTCATGTTTTCATATTAATATTAGTCGCGTTAGATGGTTCAATTCTATTGGCCTATTGATCCTAAAACTGTATCGGTTTTTCAAATGATATTATTTAACCAGATTTCTTTCCGTGTACAATTAAAACTAAAATAGATATTTCAAAATTACCTTATTTAATTCTTCTATCCTCCTTATTTGATAAGGCGACGTGGAAGATGTCTCAAAATAGACGTAATCTGAAAAAATATACATTCATTAGAAAACAGGCTATTATTCAATATTATTTGTAAAAAAAATAAAAAATTACACAGTACGATTAGGGTAAGTGTACCAATTGCTGCGGATGCTTTAATTACTGCGTTTTTATAAAATGTGCAATTACTTATCATTTAATAAAATATTAGTGTTGAAAAAATGTTGAAAAAATTATTTTGAACAATACTTGATAAAATATTGTCATAAAGATAAACATTTATAAAAATTACTTCAATTATTTAACTTTAAATTCTGCCTAACGCAGAAACTAAAACGCGTGTGAAATGCATGTGCTTTAATTGCTGCGGGCAAAGTAACATCTAAATGCATGTAATTTTGTCCGCAGAAACTGAGGCGCCGCAATTGACACGAGTCCTCAGGATTAGACGCTTTTGATATTATTTTTAATTATTTAATATTAATTTAATGATCTAATTATGTAGGCTATTAATTTTTGTAAAAATTTCTTAAGAATACAAATAATAAATTTAAAAAAATTTTAATTCAATTTCTTTGACATAAATATTTATTTTTCTATGAAAAAGATGTCTTGACTGGAATGCCGCAGAAACTAGTGCACTTACCCTATAATTAAAATAATCAGTTTAGTTAAAATATTTACAAGAAAAAAGCAAAATCAAGCATTAACCGATTCCGACGTTAAGGGACGTAGACTGGTGTTCGAGCCTGTTTTGTAAGCATACACGGAAAAAACTGCTATGGTTGTGGCAACTATAATTTAAATGTTGCAAGAGATAGTGTTGTAATAACCATAAATATTGTTGTCTGAAACATTTTTTTTGTTTTCTTAACAAAATGATGTTGTTGTGAGAACAACATGGTTCTAGTTGGAGTGATGTAGTTGCAATAACTACAGCATGTGTATCCTAGCCATAGCTATGGTTACAGCAGCATTGATGTGATGTTGTTGTGGCTACAACATGGTTCTAGTTGAAGTGATATAGTTGCCAAAACCACAACTATGGTCACTGCAGCGTTTGTATGTTGTTGTGGCAACAACATACCCTTACTTACAGTAATGTCAGTAGCGGATTCAAGGTCCTTTCTAAATCATGGGGGTCAGACCCCCCTGGAGTCTGGAATGTAAATATGTTTGCTAATCTGATAAATAACTATTTTTCTCAAATTGTTGATACAAAAAGAACATTATTTAACTAAAAATCCAAACTTAGCAAATTTAAATTATTTAATTAGTCAAATTTAATAATTCTTCTGTTACTTTTTACTGAAACTGAGTTTGCAGAAAAAATAGAATGAAAAGAGGAAATTTCATTTTATCACCAGGTCTGGAAATATTTCTTACAGCCCTATTGGGTTTTCCCCAAAACAGCATCAGACGCTTCGAAGAATCTAAGCCCTAAAGTGACATATTAGTCATGTTGAAGGCGTCAAACCGTTTGAATGTTAAATGCTAAGTGTTGAAAGTTTTTATTTTATTTCAGTTGTTAATGTGAAAAGTGTATTAAATTTTATAAAAAATAAATAACGATGATTTCGTTAAAAATATTAAGTAAAAAATATATTTTATATAAATGAAACATAATTAAAAACAAATTAAAACATGAGTAACATGAAATAAAATAGCTTCATGGAATTTCAGAAATAAAATTTACATTACGGGAACGAATTAGCCTGGACAACAACATTGGAATGCATTCCTTATAAAGATTTAGTTACTCCATTTCCTGTCATCCTTTATCAAGTTGCCAATGGTTGATTTTATGTCATTGTTAAACATAAAAGTTTAATATTTATATGATGTTAAAAAGTGCAATTTTGATTTAGTATTAATTATATTATATTTTAAAACCTTTTATTTAAAATTAATAAATAAATTACATTAAAATTGAATGGTCTTAACAATGTTTGTTAACTATTAAAACCTGCCTAAGTATATACAACAGTATCAGTGTTGTTAAGTCAACTTCATTGTCATTAGAGAAAACTACTTTGTAGTACATCATGAGTTGCCTCAACCATATAAAATGATTCTAACAACAACACTATGTAGTTTCATCTACCATTTATCACGTTTCTGACAATAGCACTATTTTGTTGCCTCAACCACTCAGAACGATACTGACAACTACACGCTGTGGTTGGGTCAACCTTACGAAACGATGTTGACAGCAAGACTGTGTGGTTGTCCCAACAACACGCTTTGGTGACGACAACAGCAATGGTTTATAAAGTTCAATGTTGTTGTGAGAACCACAAATGTAGTTGTCCCGTATTTTACCATTTTTTGTGGTTGTGGCAACCATATTTATGGATACCACAAACATAGAGTTTTTTCCGTGTATTTCGAAATTTTTTTATTATAAAATAAAATATAATCACTTCAAATCTTGTTATTGTTATTATAAATTGTTGAAAAAATTATTTCACTACACTGAAAAAAATGATAATGTTAATTTTGACATACAAGTATGGTTAGGATGTATAGCTGAAACAGCAATACCGTATTGCTGTTCTTAAAATACAGTATTCGTGTTCTCCGCATACATATTATTGTCTCTTAAATATATATTACTGTTCTACACTACGTATGGCTAAAACAGCAATACTGTATGGCAGTATCATATCTACCAATATAATATGTCAGAATTGGCTATATTTATGGCAGTACCATAAATATATTTTTTTTAGTGTATTGTAAACTTGCAACTGTTAAACACATTTACAGCTCATGCTTATAACAAAAAAAGAACAAAGCGGTGCAGGCGATTTATAAAAAATCTATTCGACCGATTACTAATTTTGTTTATCTTACTCTACATAATCATGGCTATTTTGTTTTATAATAAAAAAATCCCGAAATATGCTTTCAAAAGAGTCTCGAACAGCGTAGCCAGACCGTACCATAATTAGGTAATTGTACAATAATTTTGGCCTTTGTACAATGTACAATCTTTCCCGTACAATACCTTTGAAATGTACAATAATTTCAGAATATTTTTGAAATTTAGTCGTAAAATGTAAATAAGATGAGAATTTTTGCATAAACCAATGATAATTAATTTTTTTGTCTATTTCAATTGCTGCGACCAATAAGGTGCAACTTCAAAAAATCGTAATTATGTTGACCAATATTTAAGTCGAAAATTTAAATCCTACTTCTATGTGATACAAAATGTTTAAAAAGTTAAAATAATACAATTGTTTAAAGTAACTACATGCTAAAAAGTATATATTTTGTACGTGCTCCTATTTTATAAAAATACGTAAAATATGAAAATAAAAGAATGACACTTTCAGTATACTATTTATTTTAAATTTACTTAAAAACTTAATTTTTATCATACTTCAATATATTATTATTTATTAAGGCTTGATGAATTTTTGTTAGTATTACATGTAAATCATACTATTATTCTTTTTGTAGTTATCAGGTTTAAATTTGAATTTCCCGCTACGCATATGCGTATTACACGTGCGTACAATAGTGTACCATAATTTTGTAAAGCCGAATACATAATTGTGCTTCGACCGTCTGGCCACCCTGGTCTCGAACACCAGACTACTCCCTTAAATGTCTAGTTATGTAATGTTGGCACTATTTTTCGAAGAATCAAAATATTTACAAGAGTTCTAGGCACTTTAGCAATAGTTCTAGAGTTATATAACAATTATTTAAATTTTTCATGTAAATCATCTTCCCATGTTTAACAAAAGTAGCAAATTAAAAAAAGGTATGAAAATATTTTGCGAGGTCTGGCATAGTTCCGAAGAGTTCTAGAAGTATTTCTAATGACATTTTATTCAGAGCTTAAAATCCAAAAAGTTCCACAATTAGAACTCGGCTGTCGATAAACCGGTTGTAATCAGGAGAGGTTTACTACAGTTTCCCTCTCCTCTGTCGAGAAAACCCATTAGACAGGTAGTCCAACCAAATGCGAGTACTGCCAATTTCAAGACATTCTGTAGACGCAAAAATTAGGATTAAGTTTTATAGGGGAAATTTGTAAGAGAAATATACGAAAATGTAAAAACACTTGTATAACCAAGTATGTAAGGTTGAAAAAAGATTATAAATTAACTAAATAAAAATGTAAATGACAAAAGTACAATATTTGTAAAGTCGATCTTTTATGTCATATTGTTGTTGGCTGCTTTTTAATATTCCTTAGCTTAGTTAAATTTTATCAATAAGTTTTTGCACGTTAAAATTATTGCTTTATTTTATTTTATTTAGTTAATAGTATAATTGGATTTTGCTTTTCTAAATGTATAAGCTATTACATGAACAATGTTTCTTATAAATATATCTTAAAAAATGATAATGCATATTTGCAAATAGCTATGTGAAGTTGACTTATATATGAGGAAAAAATTTAGATTAACTACATATTTAATATGGAATTTTCACAAAAAAATTTTTTTATTTAAATCAACAGATTTATAATAAGATTTATCTAATTTATATAAGAAATTTATTTTTCTAATACTTTTTTAATGAAAAATAAGTGTATAAATAACAACAGTTTGCATAATTTGAAAATATGGAAAACGGTCCGGAAATAACCGAGTTCTACCGAAGAGACTGTGATGTTAGAAAAGCTTATAGTTGTCCATGTTGCCATAAATTTTCATCTAAAACGTAGTGCAACATAAATTTTTTCTCAATACTTATATACTATGGAGAAAAACAAAAGATATAAGACATGTTTTCAGGGTGTCTACTGTAAATGAGATTAAAAATTCCAGGACCTTTTCAGGACATTCCAGGACAAATTTCTTATTTTTCCAGGACATTAAAATAGATAAGTGTATTTTGTACAATAGTTAGAATAATTGATAATAGACAAAGGACTATCAAAATTACTTTCTTTATAAATTATATTAGGGTCAGTCCACTGACTTTCGTCTGAGAGTCGTTGCGACATTATTTTTAAAAAATCTAATTTTCATATATGTAAAACTCGATGACTTGCTGAGTTCATTAACCATAATACACGGAGAGAGATTTTGTATTAATATTTGTTAAAAATGGTAATAGAATTTAATATATTTTTTTCAATTTAGGGAAATCGTGTTTTATATTAAAAATTAATATTGTTCATATTAGTAGGCAGCTCTTAATATATTTTAGAAAAATTAGTAAAAGAATTATAATTTTTAAAACTGACTATATTAAAATTATAGTCCGGGAAAGTATCGAAAGAATACCTTTAATATAGCCAATACTAAAAATTATGAGTGAGTCGAAAAGGAAAGAAATAAAAAAACGTAAGAAGGAGAAATAAAGTATTCCTATGAATTTAACGTTTTGTTTTTCCACAATTGAAACATTGCTTTTAGTAATTGTTTTTATCCATTAGAATAAAAGCAGACAATATTTACAATTTAAATAAATTTCAATATCTAACAATGAGAAAATAATTTAAAAAAAAAATAAATTATAATTAATTTTGTGAATTAATTATGTGTTTAAATTTAACAAAAAATTTAATTTGTATGATTACTGAATATCTAATTTAATATACTTTTTCTTCTACTAGTTAGGCATTTAATTTCTATTAGAAGAATTGATCAATTTAATTTATTTAAAATTAAGACGTATTTTTAAATAAAACTTTAATTAAAATCTTTTGTATGAATTTCTAAAAATTAGATTGCTGAACATTTTTTTGGTAAAAAAATATAACCTGAAAATAATATAAAATGTTATGAATTTAAGTGCTGAAAAATTCATTTGTTTATCACTTGTTTCACAATGCTAAGGTTATACATAGTGCTAATAAAATTTGATTAATAACAAAATTTAATACAAAAGAAAAAATCATTTTTATTTGCCTTATTGGAAATGCCTTCAAATTCTTCTTCAAGGAAATTGTTAGTTGTGATTCAAGCTTTCATTTGATACCAGAAACAAAATTCTAGCACCTCTTATTTTTCTTTTAATCATAATCAAATATACACGGAAAGAAAGGAATTAGCTGCAGCAGTAAACAAATGTTTGCTGTGAAATCTCTGAAAATTAGCTACTACAGCTAAAAAGTTCGCTGTAACAGCAAACATGTTCCCTGTGACAGCAAACATCAGTAAAAATTTATGCGAGTTTGCTGTCATAGCGAACTTGTTTGATCTCACAGCGAACTTTTTCGCTGTCCCTATTTCAACGAACAAGGTTTGCTGTGGCAGCGAAGAGTTTGCTGCCACAGCAAACCCTTTCTATGCGTGTAGCCAAAAACATGCCTTTTCCACTTTTTAACACTAATTTTCTCAAAAACTCGACGTGGTGAAGCATTTTTCTTTTCAGACTCGTATTCAGAGTGGGAAAATCTATTGAAAGTGACTAAAATTATTGAAAGAACAAAATTAGTGCCGGACAGTGTAATTAATATTATTTAACGAAATAAAATTTCTACCATTATATTATGGTCAATTAACTCAGCAAGTCATCGAGTTTTACATATATGAAAATTAGATCCTTTCTAAAAAAACAGAAAGCATAGAACTCGAATGAAAGGAAATCGAACTCGAAAACGTAACTCGAACACGTGAAACTCGAAAAATGGACGTTGCTCTTACGCACGCGTGAAACCAAGTTAGAAAGATGGCCACTGTTTGTTTTCTTTTGGAATCTTATTTTATTCTCGGCAAATAATTGTTTTTTATTATAATAATATAAATAAAAGTATATTAAATGTTTTTTAATTTTTTATTTTTAGGCTGCGTCTACAATAGAAAAATAATGTGTTGAATGTGATATGTTGTAGTATTTCTGGTTAGTGCTAAATGTATAAGGTATGCACTTTGTAAACAATTGTTCCTAACCTCACTAACTTAGTAACTTAATCGGAACGAAACAAATTTCTATTTTTGTTGTGACAGACTAAAAATACAACAAAATAACCATATATATTATATGTATAAATAATAAATAAACATTTATTTGCTGAAGAATGAGTAAAAATTTAAAAAAAACATACAGTAACAGTTTTTTCATTATTGTTTAAAAACCAGTTTTCGTCCTAAGTGATATTTTAATGTTTTATTATTTCTGAACAAATATAATTTTTGAATTTTGCCACAAACATTTTGTTTCAAATTTTATTTTAGAAAATGAAATTCGTTGTTTTTACATTTTTTTACCACAACAAAATCATAATTTTATACAAAATTTAGCAAAATAAGAAAAAAATAACAGAATAGACTCTTGGAAAAAGTGAAGTTAATGCAAATTTAAAATATTCATTATGTGTGAAAAATAAAAGAAGTATTTACATTTAAGAACTGTATATAATGCCTTTTTTATAATTATACCTATTCGTACATTTTCTAAGCACAAAAAGTATTTTTATTTTTTATGCTTTCATTTAGTTGTTAAAATATTTTCAATTAACTCAATCTTTAAATTCCAAGTTATTTAACTTAGAATTTTCCAAAGATTAATTTAAAAATAAGAAAAATGACTAACCTTCAATTTTATAGAAATTATGTAAAGTTTTCTCTCAAAATGCAGGCAAAAATAGACTCTTGACTCTTAAAAATCCGCTTGAAAGGGTGATGTTTCTAACAAAACAAAAGAAGATCTTATTTATCAGTTTCCAATTTTATCTGTTTCCAGGAACAGGATTCTATTTTCGCCTGCATTTTGACAGAAAACTTTAAACAATTTCTTTAAAAAATTGAAGGTTACTCATTTTTCTTTTTTTAAATTAATTTTTCAAAAACATTGAGAACAATCTTCAAATTGCAATTGTCTAAAAAAATTGTTACTAACAATTTAAAAAGTTTCTTTTTTAGTAATCGCTTTATTTTATCTTCAAAATATAGACTTCAGGCTTCATTTTTAAAAAAAGTTTACTTAATTATCTTTATGAGGCATTTTACGTGTAATGTCCTAAGTTGAAATTTCAACTTCTTGAAAAAAATTGAAACTCGAGGAATTTGTTGTTCTATCAAGTAGAAATGTGCCCCATCAAATATTTTTGACTTTTTCGAAAATTTGAAGGGGGTAGAGGGGGGCCAATTTGACCAATTTTGCTAACACCGGCTACTTTGTGAATTTTTTTTGAACATACTTTTAATGCAAAAAATTTTTTAAAATATGTTTCGGAAAGGTTTTTTCGTCCTCTTTTCAATTGTGAATTTTATTTTTTAATATTTTAAAAATTTATCCCAATTTTTGATAATTAATATTTAAATTTTAATTTCCCAAAAAAGGGTCCGTTTTATTTGAAAATAAATTATTGCAAACGAAAGCTGAGGTTTTTTCCTATGCGCATGTAAATTTTCAGAATGCCCTTTTTTTGTTTTTGAGTTATTAAATTTCAAAGAATAAATTGCTGCGCGCTGCGTCGCGGGCACCTCGCATCACGCTGGGTACCACGCGGCTCAGTGCCACCTCGACGCAGCGCGCAGCAATTTATTCTTTGAAATTTAATAACTCAAAAACAAAAAAAAGGCATTCTGGAAATTTACATGCGCATAGAAAAAAACCTCAGCTTTCGTTTGCAATAATTTATTTTCAAATAAAACAAACCCTTTTTTGGGAAATTAAAATTTAAATATGAATTATCAAAAATTGGGATAAATTTTTAAAATATTAAAAAATAAAATTCACCATTTAAAAGAGGACGAAAAAACCTTTCCGAAACATATTCTAAAAAATTTTTTGCATTAAAAGTATGTTAAAAAAAAATTCACAAAGTAGCCGGTGTTAGCAAAATTGGTCAAATTGGCCCCCCTCTACCCCCTTCAAATTTTGGAAAAAACCAAAAATATTTGTTGGGGCACATTTCTACTTGATAGAACAACAAATTCCCTGAGTTTCAATTTTTTTCAAGAAGTTGAAATTTCAACTTAGGACATTACACGTAAAATGCCTCTTATTCGTTTTAGAGTAGTAAGAAAACGAAAATAAAATGACCCAAAACTTTAACACGTGATTACTTTCAAAATAAAATTTTTTGTTGAAAAATATTGTAGGGGGTAAAAATGTACTCGTATATCTACCGAAAATCATAAATTACTTGAAAATTGGAGACAACATTTTTTTAAGTGGCCGATTTCACTTATTTTGGCCCTATTATTTTCCATTCCCGTTTTTCATACGCTTATTTCAGTTTTAAAGAATCAATCTTAAAGTTCATTATGAAAAATTTTAGTTCATTTAAAAAAAAAAGAAATTCGTAAAATAGTAAAAATTTCTTATTCTTTTACAACTTTCATATTATTATCGGTTCGAAAAAATGTCAAAAAAAAGTTATCTCTAAACGAGCTCAATATTGATAAGTTTAAATTTGTAATATGTATAATACAGAATAATTTAAGATTATTTGTTTCGTTTGTTATTAATATTTTAAATATTTTATAATTTGTTGGATAAAACAAATTGTCTTGCATAAAATAAAAGGATTTTCTTTGAAAAATAAAAGAAATCTTTTGTTATTTATTTAAACTTTTCGTTTTGTCTATAAATGTAAAACGTTTTGAAAACTGGGAAAAAACCGGGAATTCAATTTTCTAAAAAAAAGTGGCCACCTTGATCTTCTTCATATATCGACATTGAATATACAATAAAATTTGAATAAAAGTTGAAGTTAATCTGACTTTTTAAAGCTTCATTAATGATTTATTTGCTTAATCTTCAGAGAGGAAAAGAAATTAATTTACAGAAGTAAATGTGGAGTAGTTACTTACAATAAAAAACTTTCATAGATAATTCACATGTTAAACGAAAATAGCAAAACAACTCGGTGAAATTATCATTTAAAACATATTCATGTACTTGAAAATTTAGTTTTTAGTTTGTATTAAATTGAAAAGATTAAATTTATATAAGGGGAAGAATAACGTAGATATGCAAAATTACATGTTTAAATGTTTATACAGGGCTGCCAGCGTACTTAGAGGTTAAAAGTAGTGAAAAAAGTGAGTTTTTGATTGAAAAAAGTGAGTAAATAGTGAATTTACAAATAAAATAGTGAGTAAAAGTGAGGTTAATTTTGGCATATTTTTGAAGATTTAAATTAATAATTTATCTGTAATATCAATTTTCTTCTCAATTTAATAAATAATAGGTACAGATATTTAATACTTTTACCATTAATTTTTATTTTTTTTAAACTTTCTTAACAAAAATCGCAAAATTGATTGTCAAAGTCTGCAATGAAACCATATTTCGTCGGCTTGGTGGAAAACTGTACCATTTCAAGAATTTGTTATAAACTATACCATTTCAAAAGTTTGTTATAAAACATACCATTTCGATGAAGATCTATAAAAGCGTTGCACTAAAGAATTTCTAAAGATTAACAAGCAATTAATTTAAATTATTAGAAATTTTTAAATAATACATTAAAAAGATGAACAAGAGTATATTTAAGATACCGCTTTTTAAAAATACATAACCTTATTTTATGTCTAGCATCAGTGTTGACGAAGTTGGAAAAAAAGCAAAAAACTTTTTTTCTCGAAATGGTATGTTTTAAAAACATTTACCGAAATGGTACAGTTTATAACGAATTCCTGAAATGGTAGTTTTCCACCAAGCCGACGATTTGACTATGAGTATTTCTACACAGCACCAAAACTTTCCTAAAAATTTATAAAAGATTTACATACTTGCAAACTTTGAAAAATTTACTTGCAAACTTTAGTGAAAATTGTGCAAAGATTTAAGGGGACTTTCTGGTTTAGGATTTTAAAAAAATCGATTTTTCTTTTTTTGCTTTAAAATGTTCCTTAGTATCATAAAATTACTTTCCCAAAACAATTATGAAAAAATATGCGAAAGAAAAAAGTTATAGCAATTTTTATGTCCGTTTCTTAACAGACTGTAGTAGAGGTACACATTACATGAAAACTTTAAACGGGGAGTAACTTTTCTCGAAATCTACCAAACCGATTTCACAGTCAAACCCCCTTTTTTATGCGGGGGTAAATTGACCCTAAAACGTAGCGGTTTTGCGATTTTTTAAGTAAAATGTTTATAAAATATTTAAAAATACATTTACAAATCGTTTTTTAGGTTTTTTACCTAGAACAAATACTTATGAACAGAATCCAGTTTGAATTTTTAATTTATGAGGTACTGGTCATTCTGAAAGTTACTCCCCGAAAAAGGTACCTTTTGGAAGACGCCACCTACATCTGCGATACGTAACTAAATTTACTTCAAAAAGTTTTTAATATAATACTGTCTAGACAGTAACCACTGTTCCTGTCAAAAAAATTTTTGTAATTAGACAGTACTCTTTGCTTTCTGGACAGGAACTATTCTTGTCTATAAAGGAATCAGTAATGTCTGGACATTAATCGTTCATGTCCAAACAGCACTGACAGCTGCCAAACTCAATTGTTTTTTTTGGACAGGAACCATTCCTGTCTGGACAGCACCCAGTCATGTTTATTTTTCTCGCACTTCAATAAATGTTTATTGTCAAATTTTACCAAAAATTTAGCTTCAAACTTTCCTGATTCCTGATGATTTAAATTACATTTTCGACAACTCTATTATAAGCGAAAATGTAGCGTAAAAAGTTCCTGAATATTTTATATTTCATATTTTTCTGATATTCTATGATTGAATCGTATAATAATCACAACCAACAATAAAAGCTAAAAGTAGCTTATAAAAATATTATCTAAATTTTTAGTAACATTTGTTACTCTTATTTTATTTTAAGAGATGTAAGTACATCTCTTTTAGAATTTATAATAAATCTTAAATTTTAAAACTAAAATTTAATAACGTGGTTTAAAAACTTACCTATTTATTATTTTATTTAAAAAATAAAGAAACTGAAATTTTTTTTTACATTGCTTAGTTAAAAAAACACTATTTTGGAATTTTTGAGCCTATTATGCGATCATTATGCAAAAAGAGTAAAATTATGCAATCAGTAAAAATTGTGAAATATTGTGCGCTCTAGGAACATGTTGTTAAAGGTTTAAAACATGAATTAACATAATATTATAATGTTTCTACTCGATTTTAAAAAATTATGCAGTCGCATAATCTACCTTTCTCTACTCATAATCAAAAATGTGGTTTTATTGAAAACTTTGACACCCTAATTTACTATTTTTGTATAGAAAGAGTAAAAATGTTAATTTTTATGGTAATAAATGCTCCCAAACAATTGCGATTTTAGTGTTTGGTTTGTTTACTGTTTTGTTAGTTTACATTTTTCAACTTGGACTTGCCCTTAAATAAAATTTATTTTTTTTTAAATAGAGAAATAAGGTATTTTACAAAAAATAGTGAGAAAAGTGAGTTTTTTTTTAAAAAGTGAGTAATAGTGAGTGACCTGAAAAAAGTGAATAAAAGTGAGAAAAGTGTGTCACTGGCAGCCCTGGTTTATAGGAAAATTACGCGTTGAACGGAAAATGGAAGCAACGTAGTCGACCGCGAAGCGGTCGACGGAGGCGCTAGTTTTTTAAAAATATGGTCGCAACGACTCTCAGACGAAAGTCAGTGGACTGACCCATTAACAATGTACTTTGTAGAAACCCATATTTCTTCAATCAAATGACGAATTTGAATTTACTTTTTAATAGATAAAAGAATAGATTTTAACTGATAGTTTTTATGTAACATATTCAGATATGGAAATATTTAGATTTTCCGTTTTATGCTATCAAAGCATATAGTGTAAACAAAATTTCATGAGTGCAAGAGAGATCACTATTTTTCTTGCACTTATGAAATTTAATTTATTTAATTTTGAAATTATTGAATATTAGAAAACAAAATATAAAAAATTCAAGGACGATTGTTAAAAATTCAGGACATTCCAGGACATTTTTTCAAAATCCAGGACATTTCCAGGACTTCCAGGACGAGTAGACACCCTGCTGACACAAAAAAAATTCAACACGAAAAGAAAGGAATTAGCTGCAGCAGTAAACAAATGTTTGCTGTGAAATCTCTGAAAATTAGCTACTACAGCTAAAAAGTTCGCTGTGACAGCAAACATGTTCCCTGTGACAGCAAACATCAGTAAAAATTTATGCGAGTTTGCTGTCATAGCGAACTTGTTTGATCTCACAGCGAACTTTTTCGCTGTCCCTATTTCAACGAACAAGGTTTGCTGTGGCAGCGAAGAGTTTGCTGCCACAGCAAACCCTTTCTATGCGTGAAAAGAAAAAATTAACTACCGAGGCGGGGAAATTATTAAATTACTTAAAATTCCCGGATTTTCCAAAAATCCGTGACAAAAAAACCAAAATTACTGTTTTCCCCGATTAGGAAACGTACAATTTTTTTTTAATTGCGTCTAATATTAAAATAAACAATTATCAAAAGAAAAAAATGACTACCGAGGCGAGAAATTATGAATTTAATTAAAATTTCGTGATTTTTGGAAAAAATTTTTAAAAAAAGAATAAAAATCACTTTTTTCCACGTTTTTTTTTTATTTTAGGGTTTGGAGGGTTTACTTGGGTTAAAAATATACAAGGAAAATTTGTATTCTGAGAAAATTTTTTTTTAAGTTTTTCGTTGAATCAACGTTGGTAACTTCAGTTTCATAATTTTTCTTGTATATTTTTAACCTAAGTAAACCCTCCAAACTCTAAAATAAAGAAAGTGGAAAAAGCAGTGATTTGCAATTTATTTTTAATTTTTTCCAAAAATCACGAAATTTTAAGTAAATTAATAATTCCTCGCCTCGGTAGTCATTTTTTTCTTTTGATAATTGTTTATTCTAATGTCGTGTGCCATTTAAAAAAATTCCAGGTAGTTCCAAGTCGGGGAAAGCAGTGATTTTGATTTTTTAAATGAAATTCCAGGATTTTTGGAAAAAATTCGACAAAAAAATAAATATCACTGCTTTCCCCGACTTGGAATCACTTGAAATTTTTTTAAAATAACGTCTAATGTCAAAATAAGCAATTATCAAAAGAAAAAAGTAACTACCAAGGAGAGGAATTATTAAATTACTTAAAATTTCCGGATTTTCCAAAAAGCCGTGACAAAAAAAAACAAAAATTACTGTTTTCCCCGATTTGGAAACGTATAAAATTTTTTTAAATAGCGTCTAATATTAAAATAAACAATTATCAAAAGAAAAAAATGACTACCGAGGCGAGGAATTATTAATTCACTTAAAATTTCGTGATTTTTGGAAAAAATTTAAAAAAGAAGAATAAAAATCAGGGGCCGTTCAAAAAATACGTAACGCTATTTTTCGGAAATTTGGACCCCCCCCCCACGTAATACAATGTTATATACATTAGGGCCATTTTTTCTCCTTACCGTAACAAATTGCTTGACCCCCCCTCCCCCCAAAACGCGTTACGTATTTTTTGAACGGCCCCTCACTGCTTTTTCCACTTCTTTTTTATTTTAGAGTTTGGAGGGTTTACTTGGGTTAAAAATATACAAGAAAAATTTATATCCTAAGAAAATTTTTTTTTAAGTTTTTCGTTGAATTAACGTTGGTAACTTCAGTTTCATTAGACAAAAGTTTATTTGAAAAGACCAATTAAAAACTTCACAAAATCGTATTGGAAATTTTCTTCTCACTGGTACAAATTAAATATGCAGTAAGTCTTACAATGAACACAATGCAATTATTATTTAACTGACGCTTATAATTTTGTTTTTTCGATTTACCGATTTAACTGTAATGAATTTGACGCGAACGCGGACTGTAGACAAGTTAGACCGCCATTTTTAAATTCACACATGTACTTTTTGAGACAAGCTAATTTTTTTGTTTGACTCAAATAAAATGATTTAGTTGAATCAAACAAATTTGTTTGTTATGTCAAACAAATTGTATTCAACTAAATAATATTCTTTATTCAAAACAATAATTTTTTAAAAATAACCAAACAAATTTTACGTATTCATTAGAATGAACCAAATTTTTATTTAAATCAACGAAATTGTTTTATCGTAACAAATAAAATAGGTTAATTAAACAGTTTGGTTAAGTGAAATAAACTTTTTCTCTGAGTGTGAGTACTTCATACCAACAGCTCAAATTTAATTTTTAAATTAAAACTCGAAAAAGGGTCAAGTGACAATTTTTGAAAATTGATTTTTTTTTATAAAAAAAGCAGGTAAATTTATTTATACAGTTCTATAAAAGGATTTTCTTAAACATTGTTTATAATAAAAAAAAGAATTAAAAAAAATATGAATAGGTTAACTAATATTTTGCAATAAATAACAAAAATTTGAATAAAATTCTCATTTTGTGACCTTGAGGTCTTGAATAATGCTTCTACAAAATATTATACTTTTTAAAAATTTGTCGGCAACGACTTTGGTCGAAATACAATAGAACCATGAAGTAGGATAAGGAGATGAAACGGCCTATATTTATTGGCCGATAGGGGTCAGAGTAGTGAAGTTTTCATCTCCCTACTGTCTCGAGCGCCCCTTGAGGAAAAATACAGAATTATAATGTATCGCCTGCTACACGGTTGTTTATGACATTTATGAGATGACAGCTGAATGAATCGGGTTATATTTAAGGTTTGAACTAGTTTTGTGACAGAAATTGGAAATAAAAATGAAAAGTTAGTATAAAATAATAAATTTATGAGTAAATAATATTATGTTAATATTAAAATTCATTCTTGCTGTCATTTCACTACAAAAACATTGAGGTTATATTTATGTTTTTCTCCTTAGATCACGTGACATAATAGTTCAAAAAATTACCACTGTGAACGCTGTAACCAGTAGGGAGAGAAAAACCGCACTACTCTGACCCCCCATTTTGGTGTCTACTTTTTCTGCAATATACTGCAGGCGTTTCATCTCCTTATCCTCCTTCATGAATAGAACGACTATAAAATAGAATTTTTATATTATACTCTTTTATTAAAACCAGTAAAATAAACGTTAATGCGTACATTGAAAGTTGTCAAAATTAAAACTAAATTTTGAACACTACCAATGTAAAATTTTTTTTTACTAATTTTTTTGCGTGCACTGAAAGAAAAGAAGTTACAGTCATAATTTAGGTTATATTACCCATATAGTATTGCTGGAATAGAAACAGCCCAACAGTTAGAGTATTTCAACCATACCATTAGAACTAGACGCAAATTTTTAAAGCGCACTCACTTCTTAACCAGATTACACATTAGTTTCATTCGCACACAAAAGAGGTGCGTGTGATTCTAACATACAGATATTTGAATTACGGAAATCTATTACAAATTATACACTGAAAAAAAATTTAATTGAATCAAGAAAATTTGAATTGGTTCAAGTAAATATCGGGATTGCATAGGGTCAATCCAATTATGCGATTGGCTCAAAAAAATGATTTTCTTGACATAGTATACATGGTTTGAGAGCATATGTTCTTGATTCAAGAAAATATGGAATTCGATCAAGAAATTAAGTAACTTGTAAGAAATTCAGAATATATTAATTCAATATCATTTGTGTATCAAATCAAATAAATAGTTTACTTGTACTGAGAAAATATTTTCTTGATTTGAGAAAATTATAGATTTCAATCAAAAAAATATTTTCTCAATTCAAGTAAATTATTTACTTGAACTCCCCCCCCCTTCCCTTATCTCATGATTTCTAATACTTACGCAAAACATTTTTATTATTTAATTAATTAACATTTATATTTTTTATTTAAATAATTAAACAATTGTTATTTTAAATAATATTTACATTTAATTAATACTTATCACAAATACAACAAATATACCTTGAAAGAAAATTTTTCACGGTCAGAGGAATCGAACCCGGGTTGCACGCGTCAGAAGCCGTACCGTTGCCACTATGCCATCCAAGCGTCAATGGATAGTTTTCAAAAACTGCTATTTAAGTTGCACATCCATTTGAAGAAAAATATTTTCTTGGATCAATAACACCGTCATTGTGTTAAGTAAAAAAAAGTTTCAAAGCAAATGAATGAAATGATTTGATTTAAGAAACACGAATTCTCTAGACAATACTTTACTATTTCGCTTAAGAACATAATATTCTTGATTCAATCCTTTTTGGTACTTCGGATAAGTATAGTTATTTTCGTATCAAGGGCGCAAAATAGGTGATTGCGACGATGGCGAAATGAAGGGACCGAGGTCCCGAAATTTCGCCAGAGTCGTAATCACCTTTGCGCCCATGATGCTAACATAATTTTTTGTCCAAACTGCAGGGAAAGTATGTCATTGAGGGCACGAACGATTAAACGCTCATATTAGTTAAAAATTAAACTCTATATAAATGTTAACTCTTTGAAGTCTATAATGATACAAGTTTTAATATATAAATAAGACAACAATGTATTCTGAAAATATAGTAATTGCCAATTTTTTTAACCGAAATGTGAACAAAACCAAATGTGTTATAATTTTTTTTAAAGAAAATCGAAAAAAATTGCACATTTTTCTAGAAAAAATAAAACAA
Organism: Leptopilina drosophilae; assembly: GCA_032873175.1. Classification (NCBI taxonomy): domain Eukaryota; kingdom Metazoa; phylum Arthropoda; class Insecta; order Hymenoptera; family Figitidae; genus Leptopilina; species Leptopilina drosophilae. Next base: position 17,792,086 of record CM065484.1, on the reverse strand, counting down.
GTTGAAAATGTTTGCATTTTTATAGTCAACATAAAAAAAACTCGAAAATATCACATTTTAATGAAGAAAATCGAATAATTAATATGTGGGCGCAAAATACTTTTCTGCCTGCTCGAAGGTAGCGGAAGCGGGCGCAAAATATTTTGCGCCCGCTTCACCTACCCCTGGGTGGTAATGAGTTACTTTGCGCCCGCTCTAAGTGCCCGAAATGACATACTTTCCGTGCAGGTAGGACAAAAAAATATTTTATTGTAATAATAACATATTTACTTACACCAAATACTGAATTATTAATACAAGAACTATACCCAATGCTCATAATTACTTGGCACCAGAAAATAAATTTCTCTCTTCAAATAAATATGGGATTGATTCACTCTCTAAATCTGAATCAGCGAAATTTCACTGATTCTCAGCGATAAGTATGCCACTAATTTCAATCAGCGTATATGCGCTAATTAATCAGTGAAATTTCACTGGTTATTCAGTGAAATTTCACTAATTCACAGTGCATATACGCTAATTGAAATAGTGGCATACTTATCGCTGATTCAGATTTAGAGAGCAAGTAAATTCTGTCAAGTAAATGCATTTACTTGGTTCAATTACATTTTTTTTCAGTGTAGGTTAAGTGTTCCTCATTTCTAAATTTCTCATTTAACCTAACTATTGAGGTAAAATCAAATTTGGTTTCTTATAAAAGGAAATAGCTAAAGATCCGGTTAGCCGGATCCTTAAACTGTACAGTTATAGTTCCGGCCAATATTTAAAGGAGGAAGGAGTCATCCACCTTGGGTTGGAAATATGTTTTTTATTAGTAAGTGATATTTAATTCTCAAAAATTAAAGGTAGATGACTTCTTCCTCCTCCAAATAAAAAAGAAAAGAAATTTACAAAATAGTAGCCGGACTCTTACGGCTGTCAGTATTGCAGGAATTTTATATGTACAAATAATGACAGTATTGGCCGGAACTATAACTGTACAGATTAAGGATCCGGCTAACCGGATCTTTAGCCACTTCCTTCTTTAAAACTTGACAGAAATTCTTAAACATAACCAAATTGAGTTGAATGCTGAAAAATAAAAAATTTGTATTAAATACTAATGCGCTCAGTGGATTGTTAAATATCTTCGCTTTCATTGAATGTTGAGTTAGTAGGATTTATATTCAAATAATTTTGACGATTTCTATCCATAATGTTAAAAAAACTGTTTGTAGTTTTTCAATTACAAAAAAAGTTAAAATTAAAAAAAAACTCATTTACTGCAGGCGAGCTATGAAGTTCAAAACGCGCCGAGCGACTCCAAGTTTGGAGGTAGAGGCAAGAGGGTGACTTTCAGAATTAAACAGGGGGTGGCAGAGAGATGGGTAAAAGTGTCGCAATCAATGTTTTCAATTTACTAATCAGAGGGTTTTATATATATTATTTAAACTAGATATTAATATATTAGTGCTAAGAAATAGAAAATATTTAATATATTTTTAGTAAGTGTAGAGTTAAAGAAAGAAAATTGACTCGTTTTTTATTTTTCTTTCCCGTTTTGTGGAGGGTGGATAGAGTAAAGGGGAAAGATACAAATGTGAAAAGAAAGCAAAGAGCCTGAGAGAAGGATAAAATGAGATAGAGCTCATAGGAAGTTCGTAAATTAATGTTAGGGTCGCTTCAATTTTATAAAATTAAGTTGGAAATTCTCTTTTTTGTTCTGTTAAAACAATATATAATGTTAATGGCAATAGAAATTTTACCGGTAAAATTTACTTCGTTTTGGGACTGAATTTTAGTTAGGTGTTTAGGGGTAGTAGTTTTAATTACTTGTTCAATTATATGAATTTAATATTTTTCTGATAATTTAAGAAAAAGAGATCTGGACAAACAGGTGACTTGATTAGGAAAAATTTTTCTTTAGAAGGAAAAATTGAGTTGCATACCTCCCACCCGGTACATGTTAGCCGTCATGTTGCTGGCGTCCTGCTGCGTGGACCCGAGAGCGAAATTGGCGTTCTCGTGGTTACCGTGGCTCTCGTGGTATTCGGCCGGCATCGGCATGAAGAAGGCTGTTCTTGCCTAACCTAACGTGTTATATTCCTACAACTGAAGAATAATGTAGCGATTTGACGATACAGTTACCACCTGGCGTGTCACTTCATGTCTCGTCTCGTCCCCGAGAAGCCGTGTTCTCGAGTTCAGACGAGATGAGACAATTTTCAACAATCAAAACTTGAAATAATTTATAAACACTCGAAAATTTTCATGAAAATAAAAGCGACAAATATTTTTCGAATGTCAAACACACAAATACAAAACGTTTTTTAATGATATAGTTTGATCAGCAAAAAGACCATTAGACACACACACACACGAAATTTTTTTGTTTAACACTTTAAATTAATCACTAGACTATTGAATCTTGTTGAAATTAAAGCATCGTAAAACGAATTTTTTGTTTTTACAAACAATCAAAAACTACTGGACATTAAATCAGCATTGTTCTTCTCAGTGACTAGTTAACTCCGCCATTTTCATTTTGACGAGCGCCGACTGTCGAAAAAGTGTTGCTGAACGATGCTGGCGACTAGCGGCCGCGAGGTACAAACTACGAAAACGGCTCCCCACCATGGAAGGAGATCGCACACCTTTCGGAGTTCTGTAGTGACGCGAACTCGTTTTTTCTTTAGCTATTCTCACGGAGAGGCAAAAGTTAATTTCTTTTTCTTTCTTTTTCCTGGTTTATTTCTAAGTCTGTATCTGAATAAAATTTATTAAAAAAACTAGTAGGCTACATTCGATCAATGAATTAATTCATAATTTAGAAAATTTGAATGACACTAAAATACACAGCGCCGTTGCGCATTTTCATTTCTATGCACAACATAGAAAATTGCAAAAAAAATTTAAGTTATCGGCACAATATACACCCATCACTTATTCACATAAGTTAATTTAGATTTTAATTGATTGATTAAAATTTTTTTAAATCCAATTGAGCGTTTTGAACTGTACATAAAATTGGAAAAAAAACTAATAAATGTAAATCTCCCCTTTCATAAATACTCCAAAGACAACCGTCGAATATTAACATTAAGGAGTAAATGCTTTACTTTAGAGACAAACCAAAGTAACTAGATTTCAGGCTTGCGCATCTTTGCATGAAAGCAAAAATGGGGAAGTATAATAAATGACGTAGTATTAGGTGCTTTCTACAACAGCTTTTTTTTAATCGACAAGAGCAAAATGCACTGTTAGGGGCTTTCTACAACAGTTTTTTTATCGACAAGAGCAAAATGCACCATGCAAAATAGTGTGAAAACGTTGCGCGCGCAACGTTGGGTGTTTCTGACATTCGCTCTCTGAGCGCTCTGAAACTACGAAACATGATTGGTTGGATTAGGGGAATTGTGGATTTTGATTGGCTACAACTCTAACTTGACAGTTTCGTGCTCTGCTTTTTCGCTCCATGGAGATATACGGAGCGTGAGAGCGGATTACGAAACTGTCAAGTTAGAGTTGTAGCCAATCAAAATCCACAATTCCCCTAACATCATTCACAATTCCCCTAATACAACCAATCATGTTTCGTACTTTCAGAGCGCTCAGAGAGCGAATGTCGGAAACACCCGTTGTCACACTATTTTACATGGTGCATTTTGCTCTTGTCGATAAAAAAAAGCTGTTGTAGAAAGCCCCTCATAGAGACGGTAGATTTTCCCCTAAACGCCAACTGGTCGAATGTTCAAATAATCGAATATCAAGTAGTCGAATCGTCAATTGATCGAATGTTAAAAACATCGAATCATCAAATGGTCGAATGCTAAAGACCAATGCACAATAAGGCTGCGGTTACACCTCTGCAGGCAGCCTGCCTGCCTGGAGACGCATGATTTTCCCCTAATCACCAAGTGGTCGAATGTTCAAATGGTCGAATACCAAATCGTCGAATCGTCATTTGATCGAATGCTTAAAACGTCCAATTGTCAACAAGTCGAATGCTAAAAACATCGAATCGTCAAATGGTCGAATGTTCAAAACGTCGAATCGTCAAATGGTCGAATGCTAAAAACGTCGAATTCTCAAATGATCGAATGCTAAAAACATCGAATCAGCAAATGGTCGAATGTTCAAAACGTCGAATGATCATTTCGTCGAATGCTCAAAACGTCGAATTGTCAACTGGTCGAATGCTAAAAACATCGAATCGGCAAATGGTCGAATGTTCAAAACGTCGAATCGTCAAATGGTCGAATGTTCAAAAAGTCGAATCGTCAAAAAGTCGAATGCTAAAAACATCGAATCAGCAAATGGTCGAATGTTCAAAACGTCGAATGGTCATTTCGTCGAATGCTCAAAACGTCGAATCGTCAAAAAGTCGAAAAATTTGCTTGGTTTAAGTTAATGTTAACTTACATCAAACAAATTTTTCGACTTTTTGACGATTCGACGTTTTGAGCATTCGACTATTTGACGATTCGACGTTATGAGGATTCGACGAAATGACGATTCGACGTTATGAGCATTCGACTTTTTGACGATTCGACGTTTTGAACATTCGACCATTTGCCGATTCGATGTTTTTGGCATTCGACCAGTTGACAATTCGACGTTTTAAGCATTCGATCAAATGACGATTCGACGATTTGGTATTCGACCATTTGAACATTCGACCACTTGGTGATTAGGGGAAAATCATGCGTCTCCCTGCCTGCATGTCAAGAAGACTAGAAACAGGAGGTCTAACTCCGGTAGTGGGGGTACAGGCCTAATACGTACGAATATGGTTTCCCGAAAGAGGCCGAGCAAACTGAATAAGTCATGAGACGCGGTAGCCTTCTGCGCAGACTACTTTTAATTTACCTCCTGGTGGTAATTCAGTATAAATATTAAACACTGATTTGTATATACATATATGAATCGATAAAATGAATATCTATTTTTTTAATTACCACCTGTAGGTAATATGCGCAGAAGGCTACTGCGGCTCATGACTTATCAGCCTTTTTCTGAAAACCAAACCATTACGTACCCCCACTACCGGAGTTAGACCTCCTGTTTCTAGTTTTCTTGCTGCATGTTATCATGGTAAAGTACAAGAGTAAGAGAGTCAGTGACTTCAAACTTCTCCCTTATGGCATGGTCACACCTCGGCTGCCTGCCTGCGCAGGCAGCCGCCACGAGAGTAAGAGAGAGCAGACGAATAATTTAAATTGTCTAACTCTCTTACTCTTATGTATTGCCATAACGACCTGCAGGCAGGCAGCCAGGCAGCCGAGCTGTGACCGTTCCATTACTCTCGTTGCTCGTGCCTGCGCAGGCAGGCAGCCTGCAGAGGTGTAACCGCAGCTTTAGTTCGCTTAAGGAGACGCATGATTTTACCCTAATCGCCAAGTGGTCGAATGTTCAAGTGGTCAAATACCAAATCGTCAAATAGTCATTTGGTCGAATGCTTAAAACGTCGAATCGTCAAATACTCAAATCGGCAAATAGTTGAAAAATTTGTTTGATATAAGTTAACATTAACTTAAACCAAGCAAATTTTGAGCATTCGACCATTTGACAATTCGACGATTTTAGCATTCGACCATTTGACGATTCGACATTTAAATTTGCTTGGTTTAAATTAATGTTAACTTACATCAAACAAATTTTTCGACTTTTTGACGATTCGACGTTTTGAGCATTCGACCATTTGACGATTCGACGTTATGAGGATTCGACGAAATGACGATTCGACGTTATGAGCATTCGACGAAATGACGATTCGACGTTTTGAACATTCGACCATTTGCCGATTCGATGTTTTTAGCATTCGACCAGTTGACAATTCGACGTTTTGAGCATTCGACGAAATGACCATTCGACGTTTTGAACATTCGACCATTTGCTGATTCGTTGTTTTTAGAATTCGACCAGTTGACAATTCGATGTGTTTAGCATTCGATCATTTGAGAATTCGACGTTTTTAGCATTCGACCATTTGACGATTCGACGTTTTGAACATTCGACCATTTGACGATTCGACGTTTTGAACATTCGACCATTTGCCGATTCGATGTTTTTAGCATTCGACCAGTTGACAATTCGACGTTTTGAGCATTCGACGAAATGACCATTCGACGTTTTGAACATTCGACCATTTGCTGATTCGATGTGTTTAGCATTCGACAATTTGAGAATTCGACGTTTTTAGCATTCGACCATTTGACGATTCGACGTTTTGAGCATTCGACCATTTGATGATTCGACGAAATGACGATTCGACGTTTTGAACATTCGACAATTTGCTGATTCGATGTTTTTAGAATTCGATCATTTGACGATTCGATGTGTTTAGCATTCGATCATTTGAGAATTCGACGTTTTCAGCATTCGACCATTTGACGATTCGACGTTTTGAACATTCGACCATTTGACGATTCGATGTTTTTAGCATTCGACTTGTTGACAATTCGACGTTTTAAGCATTCGATCAAATGACGATTCGACGATTTGGTATTCGACCATTTGAACATTCGACCACTTGGTGATTAGGGGAAAATCATGCGTCTCGTTTTTTTTTATCGACAAGAGCAAAATGCACCATGTAAAATAGTGTGAAAACGTTGCGCGCGCAACGTTTTTACACTGATTTCGATGAAAAAAAGCTGTTGTAGAAGCAGCCTAAAAGTAGCTTCCGGTGTGAAAATAATTGAAACCGTCGACGCCATGTTTTAGACACCGGTGAAACAGCGTAGAGCGACTTGATTGTGCAAGTTGCCGTGTAAGTGTGCTTTGCATATAGTGTGTGTTGTTCGATGTTTTGACACTTCTCTCGTATGTTTCAAGTAATTAAATTAAATAATTTGTAACTTTTTTAAATATATAAATACCAATATGGTTTTAATTTGTTTATTTTGTGGGAAAAAGGAAGCGAAAGGTGTTTTTTTCACAAGTAGGTATATATTTAAAAAAATGTGTATATATTATTGAATTGTGTATTTTTAGGTTATATTTTGCTTCTTTGCCGAGGCGTAATATTTTACTCACTGTTATTTTATTATAAACATTATATGTATAATGCTGAATAATTTCAGTTTTTTTTACCAAATTAAATTAAGAAGCAAGTATTTTTGTGAAATGATTAATCTTACCAAGTGAAAAAAATTAAACGAAACTTAAATTTAACTTGTAAAATATTTAATTATTTTTAAGTAAATTAAGTTAATTTTAATCATTTTTATTTATTTATTATTATTTATAGTTATTAATAAAAATAAAATAATTTAATAATTATTAAAATAAGTTAAGTATTTTTTTCATAGTTAAATGTATTTCAACCTTCTTTGTAATTTTAAAATTCCCGCCTGCTTTTGTAAAATAAGTGTCTAAAATATGGCGTCTTCCGGGCTTCTAATTTTATCACAGTTTTAAGGCCAACGCAGAATAGATCTGTAACCGGAACCGCAATCGTAACCGTAAGCATGAGTTAGAGAAGGATAAACAATATACCTATCCTTCTTTAACTCATTCTTACGGTTAAGACGCTCGCACACCTCTGCATGCATGCCCATGCATGCATAGTTGTCATGGTAACACATGAGAGTAAAAAAGACAGAAAATTCAAATTTCATGTTTTTTCTCTCTTACTCTAATGCAGGCAGTAGAGGTGTGCGAGCGCCTTTACGCTTACGATTGCGGTTCTGGTTACATATCTATTCTGCGTTGGCCTTTAGACGTGTCGTCCATCCAGTTATAATTGGCGATTCAAACAGCTAAACTAGCGCATCTGGTGGCCGACTTGGAACTACCGCTGGTGTGACTCTGTGTATTAAATACGGTGAACTCCATGAGTTTTGACAGTTCGCTTAAATTGTTTTTACAAAAAGTTTAAAAGTAATTTCATAAGTGTGAATAAAAATTGAAATTTATAATGATAGATGAAAATAAATATGCACCTTCACAACAAAAGAGAAACTAAAAACGACACAATTTCTGCGTTTCTCAGTGCTCTACATTCAAAAATAAAAAAAACCATCTTTACACAATACAACTTAATATTTGAAGACACGAACAATTGGATTTAGCAATAAAAACAGGGGCCAAGTGAATGATAATATTATTTTTACAGCAATTATTTCAAACCTTTATTATTATATTACAAGTCTTAAGTTTATACTCAAAGTTTCAGGTTATGTCTCTTTACAAAATATATATAGACTTTTATTTTATTTTTTTAAATTTCATATTCATACAGGTGTACAGGGTTGGAGGTCCAATTTAAAAAAAAAACTATTGTACCATCCCGAAATTTGCACACACGGTTGTGTGATTAAATAATTATCGCTTACCTAAAACTGTGCGAGTATAAACTTACGACTGAGAATAAACGCAGAAATTGTGTCGTTTTTAGTTTCTCTTTTGTTGTGAAGGTGCATATTTATTTTCATCTATCATTATAAATTTCAGTTTTTATTCACACTTATGAAATTACTTTTAAACTTTTTGTAAAAACAATTTATGCAAACTGTCAAAACGCATGGAGTTCACCGTATTTAATACAAAGAGTCACACCAGCGGCAGTTCCAAGTCGGCCACCAGAGGCTGCTTCTACAACAGCTTTTTTTTCATCGAAATCAGTGTAAAAACGTTGCGCGCGCAACGTTTTCACACTATTTTACATGGTGCATTTTGCTCTTGTCGATAAAAAAAGCTGTTGTAGAAAGCCCCAGATGCGCTAGTTTAGCTGTTTGAATCGCCAATAGAGATCAGTGTTTTTTTTCATCGACAAGAGCGAGAAAACGTTGCGCGCGCAACTATTTTGCAGGCTGCTTCTACAACAACCTTTTTTTCATCGACACGAACAAAATGCACTGTTAAAACCATGCAAAATAGTTGCGCGCGCAACGTTTCTCGCTCCTGTCGATGAAAAAAAGAGACGCATGATTTTCCCCTAATCACCAAGTGGTCGAATGTTCAAATGGTCGAATACCAAATCGTCGAATCGTCATTTGATCGAATGCTTAAAACGTCGAATTGTCAACAAGTCGTATGCTAAAAACATCGAATCGTCAAATGGTCGAATGTTCAAAACGTCGAATCGTCAAATGGTCGAATGCTAAAAACGTCGAATTCTCAAATGTTCGAATGCTAAACACATCGAATTGTCAACTGGTCGAATGCTAAAAACATCGAATCAGCAAATGGTCGAATGTTCAAAACGTCGAATAGTCATTTCGTCGAATGCTCAAAACGTCGAATTGTCAACTGGTCGAATGCTAAAAACATCGAATCGGCAAATGGTCGAATGTTCAAAACGTCGAATCGTCATTTCGTCGAATGCTCATAACGTCGAATCGTCATTTCGTCGAATCCTCATAACGTCGAATCGTCAAATGGTCGAATGCTCAAAACGTCGAATCGTCAAAAAGTCGAAAAATTTGTTTGATGTAAGTTAACATTAATTTAAACCAAGCAAATTTTTCGACTTTTTGACGATTCGACGTTTTGAGCATTCGACGAAATGACCATTCGACGTTTTGAACATTCGACCATTTGCTGATTCGAGACGCATGATTTTCCCCTAATCACCAAGTGGTCGAATGTTCAAATGGTCGAATACCAAATCGTCGAATCGTCATTTGATCGAATGCTTAAAACGTCGAATTGTCAACAAGTCGAATACCAAATCGTCGAATCGTCATTTGATCGAATGCTTAAAACGTCGAATTGTCAACAAGTCGAATGCTAAAAACATCGAATCGTCAAATGGTCGAATGTTCAAAACGTCGAATCGTCAAATGGTCGAATGCTAAAAACGTCGAATTCTCAAATGGTCGAATGCTAAAAACGTCGAATTCTCAAATGATCGAATGCTAAAAACATCGAATCAGCAAATGGTCGAATGTTCAAAACGTCAAATGGTCATTTCGTCGAATGCTCAAAACGTCGAATTGTCAACTGGTCGAATGCTAAAAACATCGAATCGGCAAATGGTCGAATGTTCAAAACGTCGAATCGTCATTTCGTCGAATCGTCAAATGGTCGAATGCTTACAACGTCGAATCGTCAAAAAGTCGAAAAATTTGTTTGATGTAAGTTAACATTAATTTAAACCAAGCAAATTTTTCGACTTTTTGACGATTCGACGTTTTGAGCATTCGACGTTTTGAACATTCGACCATTTGCTGATTCGATGTTTTTAGCATTCGATCATTTGAGAATTCGACGTTTTTAGCATTCGACCATTTGACGATTCGATGTTTTGAACATTCGACCATTTGACGATTCGATGTTTTTAGCATTCGACCAGTTGACAATTCGACGTTTTAAGCATTCGACAAAATGACGATTCGACGATTTGGTATTCGACCATTTGAACATTCGACCACTTGGCGATTAGGGGAAAATCATGCGTCTCGAAAAAAAAGTTATTGTAGAAGCAACTGCATGGTTTTAACAGTGCATTTTGTTCGTATCGATGAAAAAAAGGAGACGCATGATTTTCCCCTAATCGCCAAGTGGTCGAATGTTCAAATGGTCGAATACCAAATCGTCGAATCGTCATTTTGTCGAATGCTTAAAACGTCGAATTGTCAACTGGTCGAATGCTAAAAACATCGAATCGTCAAATGGTCGAATGTTCAAAACGTCGAATCGTCAAATGGTCGAATGCTAAAAACGTCGAATTCTCAAATGATCGAATGCTAAAAACATCGAATCAGCAAATGGTCGAATGTTCAAAACGTCGAATGATCATTTCGTCGAATGCTCAAAACGTCGAATTGTCAACTGGTCGAATGCTAAAAACATCGAATCGGCAAATGGTCGAATGTTCAAAACGTCGAATCGTCAAAAAGTCGAATGCTAAAAACATCGAATCAGCAAATGGTCGAATGTTCAAAACGTCGAATGGTCATTTCGTCGAATGCTCAAAACGTCGAATCGTCAAAAAGTCGAAAAATTTGCTTGGTTTAAGTTAATGTTAACTTACATCAAACAAATTTTTCGACGTTTTGAGCATTCGACCATTTGACGATTCGACGTTATGAGGATTCGACGAAATGACGATTCGACGTTATGAGCATTCGACGAAATGACGATTCGACGTTTTGAACATTCGACCATTTGCCGATTCGATGTTTTTAGCATTCGACCAGTTGACAATTCGACGTTTTGAGCATTCGACGAAATGACCATTCGACGTTTTGAACATTCGACCATTTGCTGATTCGATGTTTTTAGCATTCGACCAGTTGACAATTCGATGTGTTTAGCATTCGACAATTTGAGAATTCGACGTTTTTAGCATTCGACCATTTGACGATTCGACGTTTTGAACATTCGACCATTTGACGATTCGATGTTTTTAGCATTCGACCAGTTGACAATTCGACGTTTTAAGCATTCGACGAAATGATCATTCGACGTTTTGAACATTCGACCATTTGCTGATTCGATGTTTTTAGCATTCGATCATTTGAGAATTCGACGTTTTTAGCATTCGACCATTTGACGATTCGACGTTTTGAACATTCGACCATTTGACGATTCGATGTTTTTAGCATTCGACTTGTTGACAATTTGACGTTTTAAGCATTCGATCAAATGACGATTCGACGATTTGGTATTCGACCATTTGAACATTCGACCACTTGGTGATTAGGGGAAAATCATGCGTCTCAAAAAAAGTTGTAGAAGCAGCCCCAAAGTTGATCCAAACAAGAGTACTGTATTTGGGTTAACAACTCTGCTCTGTGACGAGTCAAGGCCAACGCAGAATAGAATCTTTAAACGGAAGTTAAAGAAGGATAGGTTTATTGTTTATCCTTCTTTAACTCATTCTTACGGTTACGGTTACGATTGCGGTTCCGGTTAAAGATTCTATTCTGCGTTTGAGCACCTTTATGTAGCAACTGACCGGTACGACCGACGACGTCGAAAACACCCATAGGAGGAGCGCGTTAGTATCAGGCTGATTCTACAACAGCTTTTTTCATCGAAATCAGTGTAAAAACGTTGCGCGCGCAACGTTTTCACACTATTTTACATGGTGCATTTTGCTCTTGTCGATAAAAAAGAGACGCATGATTTTCCCCTAATCACCAAGTAGTCGAATGTTCAAATGGTCGAATACCAAATCGTCGAATCGTCATTTGATCGAATGTTTAAAACGTCGAATTATCAACAAGTCGAATGCTAAAAACGTCGAATTGTCAACTGGTCGAATGCTAAAAACATCGAATCGTCAAATGGTCGAATGTTCAAAACGTCGAATCGTCAAATGGTCGAATGCTAAAAACGTCGAATTCTCAAATGATCGAATGCTAAAAACATCGAATCAGCAAATGGTCGAATGTTCAAAACGTCGAATGGTCATTTCGTCGAATGCTCAAAACGTCGAATCGTCAAAAAGTCGAAAAATTTGCTTGGTTTAAATTGATGTTAACTTACATCAAACAAATTTTTCGACTTTTTGACGATTCGACGTTTTGAGCATTCGACGAAATGACCATTCGACGTTTTGAACATTCGACCATTTGCTGATTCGATGTTTTTAGCATTCGACCAGTTGACAATTCGATGTGTTTAGCATTCGATCATTTGAGAATTCGACGTTTTTAGCATTCGACCATTTGACGATTCGACGTTTTGAACTTTCGACCATTTGACGATTCGATGTTTTTAGCATTCGACTTGTTGACAATTCGACGTTTTAAGCATTCGATCAAATGACGATTCGACGTTTTGAACATTCGACCATTTGCTGATTCGATGTTTTTAGCATTCGATCATTTGAGAATTCGACGTTTTCAGCATTCGACCATTTGACGATTCAACGTTTTTAACATTCGACCATTTGACGATTCGATGTTTTTAGCATTTGACTTGTTGACAATTCGACGTTTTAAGCATTCGATCAAATGACGATTCGACGATTTGGTATTCGACCATTTGAACATTCGACCACTTGGTGATTAGGGGAAAATCATGCGTCTCTGCACATGCATATTGGCACCTATTGTAGACTCTCCTTTAGATAAATATACTAGATGCGGCGAGGCGTTATTTTAGGCACATTGATCCAGGGCGGCGTTAAGGCGCACTCACACCTTTTCTTACTGCCTGCCTGCCTGCAGGTCGTCATGGTAACACATAAGAGTAAGAGAGTCAGAAAATTCAAATTTGAATTTTCTGACTCTCTTACTCTTATGTGTTACCATGACGACCTGCAGGCAGGCAGTGAGCTGTGCGAGCGCCTTTAGTGTTCTTCATGTGTCTCTTATAAATGGCGCAAATATTTGAACATATTATCAAAGCGATAATTTCTTATTCAAATTGAAGATTATAATTGTAGACAATTTATAAAAATATTGTTGTTTTTTAGGGTTTCGTGGCCAAGGGCCAAAACCCTTATAGCGAGACTTCGGTGTCCGTCCGTAGTTTTTAAGTCTTAAGTCTTAAGACATAAGTATTAAGTCTTACGTAATGGTTGCCATAGCAACCGTTGCTATGGCATCGGCTGTTATGACAACCATTACCATAGCAACGGTTGCTATGGCAACGGTTGTTATGGCAAACATTAACATAGCAACGGTTGCCATAGCATAGCATTTTTGTCATTTTAGGCCACGAAACCCTATGATGTAGGCGCATTGCGCCTGCTTCCCTGCCTAATTTTTTTAATTATATATATAATAAATTAAATTCTTTTATTTCGTTGTATATTTAAATGTGTGATTTTATTTTTAAAAAAGTTGAGAATTTTATTTCAGACAAATGTTTTTAAACATTTCTTGATAAACAATTTTCAAAAGAAAAATTTACAGGAAAACGATGAGAAGTACTTTTTTCTCAGTTTTGGATTACAAAATACTAGATATTCTGAATAGCCTACAGACGTCCTGTGGATATCCGAAAATTCGTATATTTCCGAATATGGCAACATTTTTTTAATTTTGAATTTAATTTTAAAAAAGCAAATTGTATTTATATCTTGAACAAACTGAAATAATAATATTAATATTAATAATTAATAATAATAAATTAATTAATCAATTAATAAATAAAAACTAAATAAATAGTAAATAAGTAATAAACAATAATAATAAATAATAAATAATAAATAAATAATAAATTAATTTATTTATTAATAATTTTTTTCAATAATATTTTAATAATAATTATTGCTTCCTCTTAAAGAAAGCCTTATTATTGTGACTTTGATTTCCGCACTTTGCAGATTCATTTATTTTTTTATTTTTTAATTATTGATTGATTATTTTGATTCTTGTGGACAAATTTTCTCTTACACGTTTAGAAAGATTTTGCTAAATTTTGATAGGAGACACTGAAAAAAAAAATTATTTGATTCAAATAACCAATCAATTGACTATTATCAATTAAATATTTAATTAAACCAAATAATAAGAGTGGCCACAAAAAACAATTGATGCTCTGAGCTTTTGATCAGACTATGACTACTTTATGTTTTTGAGGTCGCTGAAACCGAATCTCTAGTTCATTTAACCCCTTCACGTCTGGGTTTTGAGATAACCCCAAAAAACACAAAATTTGACCCTAATATTTTAATCAATTCTTTTAATCAAGAAGAAAAATATTTATTTTCATGTTTTACTATCACTACTTTATGTTTCTGGTGTCGCTGAAACCAAATCTGAAGTTCATTTAACACCATCACGTCTGGGTTTTGAGATAATCTCAAAAATCTCAAAATTTGACCCCAAAATTTTTTAATCAACAAAAATTTTTATTTTCATGTCTTACTATCACTACTCTATGTTTTTGGGGTTGCCGAAACCGAATCTGAAGTTCATGTAACCCCATCACGTCAAGGTTTTCAGATGACTTAAAAAAAACTTAAAATTTGACAAAAAAATTTTTTTTCAGAAACTTTTTTAAATAAATTTTGAGCTTTTGAGGTTATCTCAAAACCCTGACGTGATGGGGTTAAATGAACTTTAGATTCGGGTTCAGCAATCTCAAAAACATAAAGTAGTGATAGTGGAACATGAAAATAAAAATGTTCTTTTTTGTGTCAAATTTTTTTTTTTTGTCAGGGTCTCCAAACCCTGACGTGATAGGGTTAAATGAACTTCAGATTTGGTTTTAGCGACCCCAAAAACATAAAGCAGTTATAGTCTGGTCAAAAGCTCAGAGCATCAATTTTTTTTTATGTGCCAGTGTAATTATTAGAGTTAAATTAATGGTATTTGCTTCAAATACTGAAATTATTGATTCAAATACCATTTAATTGACGCTCCAATAAATATTATTTGATTCAAGTAAATATTTAATGGATAATAGTAAGTTAATTGGTTATTTGAATCAAATAAATTTTTCTTTATGGTTACAAATACCAAAAATCATTCAGAAGGAAAAAAATAATATAAAAAATATCTAAAAATAATTTGTTTTAGCAATTTTTGCATTGTATTTTTTTAAATAATTTTTTTATTTATTGAAATTTTTATCAATTCTTGAGAAAATTATATTCCTGGCACAATAACGAATCGATTGATGTATACATAAAATATATTTTATTAATATTTATGAAATTAATCAATATTTGTATTTTAAACAGAAAATTCAAATTTTTAATTTTTTTTAAATATATCTTAATGGTTCAAAATATATATTTTACAATAAAAAATAACGCAATTAGTATATATAAAGATTACTAAAATATTTAAAAATGAACAACTTTCATTTCATGATCATTAAGCTTTCTCAATATAATCTATTATTTCTATTTCTATTATCCGAACTGTTTTTTGGCTATCCGAATTTTGAAATTTATTTTCTCTATTTATTTTATTATTTATGATTATGTTAATGCCAAAAAAATCTTTAGAAAATCATGTACTCCGTGTTTTATTAATATATTATTATAAATTAATATATATATATATATATATATGTATATATATATATATATATATATATATATATATACATATACACACACATATATATATGTATATATATATATATATATATATATATATATATATATATATATATATATATATATATATATATATATATATATAGATATACCTACTTATACACCGAAAAAAAAAATATTCTTGTTTTAAGAGGACAATTCCTCTTCTAAAATCCTCTTACATTTTATTCTTAAATTAAGAATATTACTCTTCATTGGAGACTATTCCTCTACTTTTAAGAGGAATCACTCTTAAGTGGAGAATAATCCTCTTAAAATAAGAGGACGTTTTTTGGTCAATATACAAAAGGAAAATATGCATCAAAATAAGAGGAATCCTCTCAAAACAAGAATATTTTTTTTCGGTGTATATCTTTAAAAAAATGTGTTAAATTATAAATACATACAGTTCAACTTTCCAATTTTTGTACTTTAATTATGAAAAACATTAAAACTTCTATTATCCGAATTTTCGATTATCAGAATCGGGCTCCTAGGTTAGTTCGAATAATCGAGGTTCCACTGTATTTATATAAAAATTTTCTTTAAATGATTAAAACACTTTAAAACGCAACATTTCGTGAAAAAATTCATGTTTTTGAATTTAAAATAGAAGTTATAACGGCTTGAGACCTTATAAACTTTATATTAAAAAAAAATTTTAATTTTAAATTTGTCCGGATAATAGGGGTCCGATAATGGAGTCGCTACTGTAATTCAATTATTTTCAAAATTTGCAATTAAAATTTTTCAATGGTTTTTAAAAATTATAACAAAATGCTTGAAATAAACTAATTATTTTTAATTTAATTTTACAAAATTTTAACTATTCAAAAACAATTTTTGAAAGATTTGTTTATAGTTCATTTTTGCATTATAAAAATCAAAATAAGTTGCACTTTTTTTACTAAAAATTGTGGTATTTTGTTGCAATATTTGGAAAAAAGTCGGAAAAGTCTCAATTTTCTTAATTTCCCTGGCAACAAATTTTTTTCGACATGACAAAAATGTTGTTTTAATGTGTCATGGGTTTATAATTTATCACATGGAAATAATGAAAAAATCATGGAGTTTTATAAGGAGAAATTTGTAGAAACTCCGCAGATTTATTTTTTGATGTGACATAACAACTTTTTTCAGATGAAGGTTGATTTAACATTAACTTTGTACAAATATAAAAATGAAATAAATATTACTCAAACCACATTCCCATTCTGTTAAACAAAATTTTTTAAAAATTCATAATTAATCAAATTTTTCAAATTTTGTAATAAAAATATTTTATTTTAATTAAAAAAAATTTTTTTGATTACTAATTAAAAAATTTAGTTTTAATTAAAAAAAAGTAGAGGTGTACAAAAAGCTCGAATAGCATGGTCGAGCTAGAACCAGGCTCGAGTTTTAGTTACTCAAAAATATTTGAGTGCTCGAAAAATTCAAGTGCTCAAAATTATTTTAGGTTTAATACTGCACGTGTCGGATGGAATTTGGTTCAAGTTCGGATTGATTCTCCTCAGCTCTGCTAGAAAAACGAAAAGCTTGAAATACTCGATCGAGCTTTTTGCACAACTCTAAAGAAAGTAATAAATTTTTTTATAAAAAAAAAATTAATTAAAAATAATAATTAGATTTTATTACTTTTTAAAACTTTATATTAAAAAATTGTTTTATTAGTTTCTAGAGGTGTGCAAAAAGCTCGAAGCTGGAGGCTCGGTCGAGCTTTTTCGGGTACTCGATTTTTTCGAGTACTCGTGACAAAAAACTTGAATATTTAATTATTTAGATACTCTTCTCGTTGACACCAAGACGAACCCTAAAGTGCACCCGGGTGTCCAGGAGTCAGGTGAACATCTTCTTCAGGAAATTTTTGTTTATACTGAATTATCATAGCTATAGACTAACCGTAAAGTGCACCCGGATCTCTAGGAGTCAAGTGAACATCTTCTTCAGGGAATTTTTGTTTATACTGAATAATCATAAACATAGACTAACCCTAAAGTGCACCCGGGTTTCCAGGAGTCAGGTGAACATCTTCTTCAGGGAATTTTTGTTTCTATCGAATAACCATAGCTATAGACGAACCCTAAAGTGCACCCGGATCTCTAGGAATCAAGTGAACATCTTCTTCAGGGAATTTTTGTCTCCATCGAACTATCATAGCAATAGACTAACATTTAAATGCAACTACATGACTAAGAGTCAGTTGTACATCGTCTTCAGGAAATTTTGTTTTTTCTTAAGTAATCATGCTTCCAAAATAACATTTCAGAACATCCGGATGTCCAGGAGTCCGATGAACGTAATCTTTAGACAATTTTTGTTTCTGTGGAATAATCATAGCTACCCAAGTAGCACGCTGTATCACCTGAATGTCATGGCGATATCTGTTGGGAATATTCCTGTGATATTGAGGAAGTATCATAATGTCCGCTTTTTTTTAATATCCCTGTGACATTCCTGCGATATTGAGGGGATATTGCTGTGACATCGAGAAGATACTGCGGCGATATTGAGGCGGAATATTGCTGCGATATTGAGGGGATATTCCACAGAATTTTCGCTATAATATCAAATTTGAACTTATAGAAAAAATTCTGTGGAATATCCCCTCAATATCGCAGCAATATTCCCTCAATATCACAGCAATATTCCGCCTCAATATCGCCGCAGTATCTTCTCGATGTTACAGCAATATCCCCTCAATATTGCAGGAATGTCACAGGGATATTAAAAAAAAGCGGACATTATGATACTTCCTCAATATCACAGGAATATTCCCAATAGATATCGCCATGACATTCAGGTGATACAGCGTGCTACTTGGGTATAAACTAACCCTAATGTGCACCTTGGACTCCTGGACTCCTGGACATTAGTGTATACCGTGATGTTAATTAAGAGCTATAATTATTAGATGGAAACCAAAACTGACTTCGCGTCTTCCGTGCTGTAGCACGGATAATCTAAGTAAGTTTATTATATGCTAATTTTTTTGTACATAAATTAATAAAGAGTTTTGAAAACATAATATTTTGTTATTTTCGCAGCAGGACGACTTGAAAAAAACAGAATTCTCTGAACATGACGTTTACCTGACTCCTAGACACCCGGATGCATTGTTGGGTTAGTCTAAATCAATGATTATTTAGTAGAAACTAAAATTCCCTGAGGATGATTTTTACTTGACTCCTGTATACCCGAGTGCACTTCAGGGTTAGTCTGTGTTTATGGTTATTCAGTATAAACAGAAATTCTCTGAAGATGTTTAGTTGACTCCTGGACATCCGGGTACACTTTACGGTTAGTCTACAGCTATGATTATTCGATAGATACAAAAATTTCCTGAAGAAGATGTTCACCTGATTCCTGGACACCCGGGTGCACTTCAGGGTTAGTCTATGTTTATGATTATTTTGATGGAAACCTAAATTCGTTGAGGATGATTTTCACTTGACTCCTGGATACCCAGGTGCACTTTACGGTTAGTATATAGCTATGATTATTCGATAAAAACAAAAATTACATGAATATGATGTTCACATGACTCCTGGACACCCGCGGGTGCACTTTAGTGATTGTCTGTAGCTATGATTATTTTGATGGAAACCTAAATTTCCTGAAACTGGTGCAAGTACTTGAAAAACACAGGTATCCGAAATTTTCGAGTACTCGAGTGGATTCGGGTACCCGAAAAATTCGAGTACCCGAGTGGATTCGGGTACCTAAAAAATTGGGTACCCGGTACATCGAGCCAAGCTCGGGCTCGGCCATTCGAGCTTTTTGCACTCCTCTATTAGTTTTTATTGTTATCACAAAAACACGCTGTTTTCAAAATAAAAAGAAAAGTAGTGATATTGGCAAGAAATGAAATTGTAGCCTTTTTGACTGAAATAATACGATTTCCAAATGGTAACCTTAGAAACGGCGAAAAGTTAAAGAGGGCGGCACTAACATACACTGAAAATTTAGTATGCTATATATATCGCAGGGAGTAAGACTAAGGGAGCGCATTTACACCTTCGGCAAAAATTTCCCGAACGGAAATTTTTCATTGGAGTAAGAAAGACACACTGTGTAAATGCAAATTTTCCTTTCTGGGCAATTTTTACAGAAGGTGTAAACGCTCCATAAGGAGACTGAATTGACTGTGTGAAGTCCCTCAGGCTGCTTCTACAACAGCTTTTTTTCATCGAAATCAAGGCCAACGCAGAATAGATCTGTAACCGGAACCGCAATCGTAAGCGTAACCGTAAGAATGAGTTAAAGAAGGATAGGTATATTGTTTATCCTTCTCTAACTCATTCTTACGCTTACGGTTACGATTGCGGTTCCGGTTACAGATCTATTCTGCGTTGGCCTTCAGTGTAAAAACGTTGCGCGCGCAACGTTTTCACACTATTTTACATAGTGCATTTTGCTCTTGTCGATAAAAAAAAGCTGTTGTAGAAAGCCCCTCAGAAATGAAACCTTTTTCTGTAGGGGAACTATACTCGCAGAATGACAAAACTTATACTCTGCGCGCATGCGCAGTGCATGCGTATATTTTCCTCTCTTTTTAAATCGTATTGTAGTAACATTTTTCGTCAGCTACTGTATATGAACATAACCTACAAATTAAAGAAATACGACGAAGAGTAATGGCGACCATGGTTTACATTTCAGCCGCAACAGCGCTGAGTCTGTTAGTGGTGCAAATACTCATAACTCTAACCCCCCTAAAATGTGTTGGTTTTTGCGCTGCGAAGCAACGTGAAGTCTCCTTATACTACTTCGTGCGTAAAATATAAGCACTTGAGAAAATAAAAACATATTAAAAGGTTATGGTTGTGTTTTGGCACATGTTTCTTAAAATAAAATATTTTGTTGGAGCAGAATTTTATATGTAGGTAGGATTTAATAATATTATAATACTTACAATTATTAGATTTAATTACATTACAATTAGTATTTATAAAATTATTTTGAGTAATAGAACGAATTATTTATAAACAAATTTATTATTTTATTTTCCAGTGTTTTTCTTGTATGAGAATAAAATTACAAAATTATGGCTTGTTGCATCCCAGGATGCAAAGCATCATATTACAATGATTGTTTTGTTTTTTTATTTATAAAGTATATAATTGAGCTGCCGGATCAAAGAAGGGCACATAAACTCGCCGCACTGAAAAACGTTTGCCCCTGGACACTTAAAATTAAACTTTTGATTTTAAATGTTTATTATGCATATCCTTATAGAAAATTTGATTGCGCATCTTTTTTTCTTATAAAATTTTTTTCTATCTATTACCGTTTTCGAAATAATAAAGAAAAACCATTTTTTTGAAAACATGAAATTTAAATAAATTTTTCACTTCAACCCGCGATATCTCAGTCAATTTTGCATATTTTTCAATATCACAAAAACTAAATTACTCGTTGAAATATCCTTAGAATGATGAAAGAAGAAAAAAATTGTTTTAATTAGAAATAAAATTGTTATTAATTTTCTTCTAAACAATTGCAAAAATCGTGAAGTGCAATTTTCACGGGCTTCGTTTAACGGGCGAATTTTAAGCAACAACGAACTTTCAGTGAAAAAGTTGTTTATTGTAGTCCAAAGAAGTTTTTTGTAAAGTTATATTACAATTGAATAATTAGTAATAAATTAGTGAATGTTTAAAGTTGCGCGAGCGGCTATTACTATTAAATATTCTGCAATTTAAACTCTATATGTTTATATGAAAAAAAATAATGATAAATTATTCCACACTGTTATAAACTTTACACACGTTTATAAAAATATTAAGAAAAAATGATGTCCTATAACTATGGAATTTAATAAGAATAATTTTCATTGATATATATAAAGGGCGCAGATTTTAAAATTATGGAATTCAAATATGTCGAATTCAACAAAATTATTTTTTATTATTTAATTAACAGGTTTATTTTTACCATTAAATGCCGGTAAACCACCGGTCCGGCACCTTGCCGGTAAACCATCGGCCCGGTACCGGGCCGGTTCTTGTTTTCAGTGTTTTCGTACCGGTTTATTGCCGGCACACAACCGGCGACGTACCGTGCCAGTGAAATTTAGACACCGGCCCGGTGCCGGTATTTCTGCCGGCTTGGAGCCGGCCCGGTCAACAATGATAACCCGGGAAATATCCGCCCCGGTGCCGGTAAACCACCGGCTTGATACCGGGCCGGTAGTAAAAAAAAAAAATTATTTTGTTACTTTTCTGCCGGCTTTATGCTGGCACGGTGTCAGATTAGTATATTTTATTAACAACACATTTTTACATATATTAAACGTTAAACAATATTATTTATTAATTAATTTAATTGTAAACACTAAATAGAATGCTGAAACATATGAATTATTATTAATTGTTAACGAAAAATCTGAAGACATGAGGAATTGAACTCCGGACCCTCAGGCTGCAAAGTCGACGCCGCATCCGCTAACCTAAACCTGCTTATGAAAAGTGAATGGAAAGTTTATATATGAAGTGTGACACCAGGACTAATTACAAAATGTTCTAAATTAATAGAAAAAACCTTTTCTAAAAGACAGTTTGAATAATGTAATGTCAAAGTTAATAATTATAATAACATTTGTTAATGTCATTATTCGTTGGGACTAAGGCTAAAGAAAAAACCCTGGCATGGTACCGGCCCGTTACCGGCTTTATAGAAACAACTTGCAGAAACTTAGTATAATGAAATTAATATAATACCTTGTTAGATTATCAAAATTTTATAACAATAAATCAAATAAAACCTGACCAAAATTATTTTAAACGAACAAAGTTATTATAGGGTGTCTAGTAATTCAGCAGTAACAAATTCCCGGATTTTTAAGTGATTTTCCCAGACAATTTAAAGCTGAATTAATAGAGTTTAATGAAATGTAATTTTTCCAACTATGTAAAAAAAGATTTTAAAAAACATTTGATTTCGAGAGATTTGATTTTCCTATTCTTCCGAATAGTGTAAAAAAATTCAAAAAATTAAAAATTTAGACTTTTTAAGACACAAAAATATTATGCCGGCAAAACTCCGTCGCCGGTGTAAAAACGGTATCGAATGCCGGAACCGGTCCGGTACCGGGCCGGTACTAATTTTGATGCCGGCAAAAGTTCATCGCCGGTGTAAAAACGGTATCGAATGCCGGAACCGGGCCGGTGCCGGGCCGGTACTAATTTTGATGCCGGCAAAACTACGTTTTCGGTGTAAAAACGGTATCGAATATCGAAACCGGGCCGGTTGTCTTTTAGAAACCGGGCCGGTGTCGAACCGGTCGTAGGCATCGGCACACCACCGTTTTTTCTGCCTGGGAAGTTAAAAAATTAAAAATTAAATATTGATCTTCTCTTACAGTCTTTAATAGTTTTCAACGAAAATTTTTTTCTGTGCATATTTTACAATTCTAAACAACTTCTCACATGGATTTGCAATATCATGCAATAGGTCCAAAGAAAAAAATTCTAACCTCTTCAAAAATTAAAATTAAATATTTTTTGACCATCTTATATGTTTTTAAGTTAAAAATTATGCAAGAAAAAAAATATTACCTCATTTAATAATTTTATTATAAAGGAGTCAAAATAAAGGTGGGGTCTCCCCTTCACTTCGTCATTCTTGCTGTAATAAAAACTCCAACATGTGGAAAACTTAGCCTAACATCTCAGCTTTAAATTAAAAAAAAGTACGCTCTAATATCACTTATACTTTTTTTCCTAGAACAATGTTTTTGGAGAAATGCAAGGTGAGAAATTTCGCCTACCCGGGGTGTAATGGATCAGCAATGAAATTATAATTCAGATCATCAAATATTATTACGGTATTGGGAATTTTAGGGTTTATTGTATATTTATAACAAAGAATATTAAGAATGGAGCATATTTAATTTAAACTTCAAACATTTTCATGCAATTTTCAAATTTTAAAAAGTTGTAGCGAAATGCAAAATCCATTTACTTAAAAAATCTATTCTCAAGTTATTTTTTTTAAAAAAAGGTTATCATTGGTATCTATATTAATATATAAATTACAAGAAATAAAACTCAACAGGATTATTTTATTAATATTTTAAATATAATAGGTTTTCCTTAATAGAATAAACAAAGTGATCCAATACGCTCCGGAGGTGTTTGTTGAAAATTTTGTTATTTTTTATCAACACCGTAAGTATTAACGGTGTTGCAGGTCGAGAACTGGTTAGTGTTGCCAACCCACTTCCCCTACTTTCCTTTATTTTTCCACTTTGATCACTTTTTAAAAAAAAACTAAGCACTTAATCGAAAAAGTGGGCCTTTACTGGGGAGCGAAATTAAATAAAGAATTAGTAAAACTTTATTTTGTCTCGGTACGATGTTTCTACGAGCCACAATCCTATTTCTACGATTGCAATTGACAGATGTAGGTGACTTGATCTGGGGATAAAATGGCCGCACAACAGAAAGGTGGAGTAAGGCGGGTTGCCTACGTAAAGGCATAACAGTATGATAAAACAGGGCAGTAACTTTTATTTTGTTGAGAATGATTAAAACAATATTTGGCAATAATAAAAAAAAGACAAAAGACATAAATAAAGGGATTTTTGTTTATAAAAATGTACATAATATAAAATATGTTAAATTAGAACGAAAAATATGAAAAACATTTTTTTAAACTTTGTTATTCATTAAAATAATTTTTTAAAAAGATTAAAAATTAAATTGTTAATTAATAAAAATATTGGAAATGACAAATAAGCAGAATTTTTTGTCCACGAGAAAACGCGGCTTTGTTCCCAAGCGTGAATATCACAGGGCGAGCGATTGAAATAGAAGCAGAACTTAGGAATGCATACAAAATAAAGTTTTTAAAACCTTATATTGTCAAAAGCAATTGACTTTAACAACTTCTGTCTTTTGCATTCATTCAATAGCATATTAATTAATTTGAAGGTTTTTAAATAAAAAAGATAAATTATGCAAATTACTGTCCTCATTTGAAAAAAATAATATTGCAGTAAATAGTATAAAAAATTATAGATATAAACAAATCAAAATCATGTAATATTTTTTCATTTCATTCTATAATAAGCCAAAAGTTTTTCTTTAAAAGATTTTATTTAACAAATGTCGAAATGTGAGATTTTCTTATTTGTGTAAAAAAACTGGAAAATTATTAAACAAAATTTTACGTATATTATTTTGCTAAAAGGTTTGTAATTATTTGCAAAAAGGATAATAATTCTCACAAGAATGCAATTATTTTAAATTTTAAAACTTACTTAAATTCTTGTCAGAAATTCAATTACTTTCAAAAAATCTAAAAAAAATGTGGTCAACATTTCCAATAACCTATATAAATAAATAACAATAATCTTGGACAAAGTTCAATTATTTTGAGGAATTTAAATAAAATTCAATACAAAATTCAATTATTTTCATAAATAATAGTTTTCAAAACAAAAATTCAAATATGTTCAAAAATTTTGATAAACAAGTTGTATATCCAATTTTACCAAAATTTTCTAAAAGTATTTGCTCCATTTACAAGCTTGCCCAGGTGCGAATTTAGGTTGGCTGCCAGAGTTTGAAGGTTGGCCCACGGTTGGCCTAACTTTGGCAAGCGAAGTTTTGGTTGCCAGAGTTTGCCCAACTTTGGCAAGTACTAGTGCCCACAGTTGGCCCGACTTTGCAAGCCAACCATTACATGCAGAGTATAACCAACCGTCGGGCCAACTTTGGCGACAAAGGTCGACACAACTATGGGGAACGTATCTCATATGACTTACAAATTTAGGTTGGCCAAACTCTGGGCCACGGTTGGCCCGACGGTTGGCAAAACTCTGTAAAACGCAGTTTAAATAACTCAAACTTTATGGTTGGCCAAACTCTGGGCCACGGTTGGCCCGACGGTTGGCAAAACTTTGTGAAAAACAGTTTAAATGACTTAAACTTTCTCGGTTGGCCTAACTCTGGGCCACGGTTGGCCCGACGGTTGGCAAAACTTTGTGAAAAACAGTTTAAATGACTTAAACTTTCTCGGTTGGCCTAACTCTGGGCCACGGTTGGCCCGACGGTTGGCAAAACTTTGTGAAAAACAGTTTAAATGACTTAAACTTTCTCGGTTGGCCTAACTCTGGGCCACGGTTGGCCCGACGGTTGGCAAAACTTTGTAAAACGCAGTTTAAATAACTCAAACTTTATGGTTGGCCAAACTCTGGGCCACGGTTGGCCCGACGGTTGGCAAAACTTTGTGAAAAACAGTTTAAATGACTTAAACTTTCTCGGTTGGCCCGACGGTTGGCAAAACTTTGTGAAAAACAGTTTAAATGACTTAAACTTTCTCGGTTGGCCCGACGGTTGGCAAAACTTTGTGAAAAACAGTTTAAATGACTTAAACTTTCTCGGTTGGCCTAACTCTGGGCCACGGTTGGCCCGACGGTTGGCAAAACTTTGTGAAAAACAGTTTAAATGACTTAAACTTTCTCGGTTGGCCTAACTCTGGGCCACGGTTGGCCCGACGGTTGGCAAAACTTTGTGAAAAACAGTTTAAATGACTTAAACTTTCTCGGTTGGCCTAACTCTGGGCCACGGTTGGCCCGACGTTTGGCAAAACTTTGTAAAACGCAGTTTAAATAACTCAAACTTTATGGTTGGCCAAACTCTGGGCCACGGTTGGCCCGACGGTTGGCAAAACTTTGTGAAAAACAGTTTAAATGACTTAAACTTTCTCGGTCGGCCTAACTCTGGGCCACGGTTGGCCCGACGGTTGGCAAAACTTTGTGAAAAACAGTTTAAATGACTTAAACTTTCTCGGGTGGCCTAACTCTGGGCCACGGTTGGCCCGACTGTTGCAGCTTTAATATACATTTAATGGTATGGACTCCCATGTGAGCGTAGCGTAGTGGTCAGTGTATAAGTCTTCGGCGCGTTAGGTTAGGGGTTCGATCCCAGCAAGCGGTAGATATTTTCGAAAATGTATGTAAGAGATTGTGTTTAATAATAATAGGTAAAGGTTATATCTGATGTTCTTGCTAATAATAACGTGTTAATTGTTTAAATAATTTAGCTTTTTAATAATTTTTTACCTTAGGCTGTTAAAGTTGGCCAAACTTACGCATTTAAAGTCGTGCCAACTTTGGCGTCAGTTTTTGGACCAACCATTGAAATGTATAGCTGGCACAACATATGCATTTTAAGTTGGGCCAACTTCCTTATGACTTGTCGGGCCAACCATCGTCGCCATTAGACGGCCAACCGTTATCATCTGTATGGTTGGCCCAACCTCTGGCACGAGAAGTTGGACCGACCTTGTAAAAGTTGGCCCAACTATGGGCCAACCGAAAAATCGCACCTGGGTGATGAATATATCGCTTTATCACAGTAAACGGGACTATATATTAACCCTTAGATGCATACATTTATTTATTCATTAAAATTTGACCAAACTCGGTACTGGGGGGTTTTTCGGGTCTGTCATTACATAAAAATGAAAAGTCGTTCAATTGAACTGAAAAGATATTTTGGTTCCATTTTGTTGTTTTAACTTTTTTGCTTTCTCATGTAGAGAAAGTATTGTAATACCAACATTTTTCGAGTTCGATTTTTAGACATATCTCATCTGCGGACATAAAATAAGACTACTTTGAGATAGATTAATAAAGCTTAATTATATATATATATATATATATATATATATATATATATATATATATATATATATTTTTTTTTTATTTTTTATTTAAAAAAAAAAACGTTTTCTCCCCATAACTTTAAAAAAATGTTAGGACACCTGTAAATGTTTTACTCTAATTTTGTACAGTTTTTTTAAACGCATCTTTTAAGCCCTCAATGAACATTTTTCGTTCATATGTTTCAAGTGAACCAGATGAAG
The DNA here is from genome assembly GCA_032873175.1 of Leptopilina drosophilae. NCBI lineage: Eukaryota > Metazoa > Arthropoda > Insecta > Hymenoptera > Figitidae > Leptopilina > Leptopilina drosophilae. Next base: position 17,764,272 of record CM065484.1, on the reverse strand, counting down.
TTTTGAAAAAAAAAGTCTGCCATATTGGATCCGCCATTTAGAATTTTTGAAAACTATTATCATATTCATAATCAACGATCCTAGAAATCTTTAAATAATCAGTTTCAAGTGATTCTATTAAGTTTTTAATAAATGTGCACCTGGTGTATATTATTTATTAAAAAGTCAACTTTGAACGCCATTTTTAATCCGCTATTTTGTTTCTTTTTAATTTCAATGTTACTATATTCTAGGTTGGACATTTTTGAGGCGATATTTTACCTTTGAGATGTATTCATTTGACATAAATAATAAAAAAATTTGATTTCCAAAGAAAAATGTTTAAAAAATCGTGTTTTTTATTAATTAATTGTACGTAATTTGTTTATTTATGAATTTGCAATATTCTTTGTTGCAGCATTCGAAAGAGCAATTTCAGAGCTTTAAGAAATGTATATTGTAAAATTTTTATCTTTCCGTTTTCGTACTAAAAAGTTTTGTCAAAGTTCATGTAAAATTTTTGTACATTTGCACTGTAAAAACAGTGTCTCAATATAAGACGTTTGTGTCCCCATTTTTGAAAAATTTGAGGTGTTTTACCTTTATAATTCTGAGATAAAACACCTCAAATGTTTCAAAAGTGGGGACACAAATGTCTTACATTGAGACACTGTTTTTACAGTGTGGTCCTTTAAAGGGTTAATATATATTGTTCGATTTGCTTCAAACTTTCAGAAAACAATTTTTTTATACCTTCATTAATTTTTTGGGGTGAGTCCGAAGATTTGCAAACACCGCCCAAATAAGAACAACCCTAAAGCGTACATATATTGACAATAGTTGTTAATAAACAATAAGAAAAAAACCGCTGCCAAATTGTATATTTTTGTTATAATTTTGGTGCTTATTTCATTTGTTTTCGTAAATCTCGTTGTGTTCATTTCATGAACACTTTGCTTCCTCATAGAGATGTTAATAATAATAAAGTATACATTTTGAAGAATTATTCTCAATTGCTGTAATATTTTTTTCTCTTTATTTGATTAGAAATTCAGTTTCGATACATAAGCGATTTTGATTTTTATTGTTTATGATGACTTTAATTATTTTCTTTTTTAAAATTTTAGAAATGATTTGGAAAATAATATTTTTCAACTTTTCTAAGATACTTCCACATTAAAAAAATTTTTTTTTAAATTTCCATCACAATTTATGTTTTTTAAAATGTCAATAATTTCTTTATTTCTAATCGAATTGGCTAAAAAAAGTAGGTCAATCGAAGCGTTTTTTAATGTTCTACAAGATGATAATGATAGTTTTAAAGTTACTTCTACATTTTTCAACAAAATTTTCAAAAAAGTCTTATTTTCCAAAATTTTTGATTTTTAAAAGTTTAATATCTCTAATGAATATGGACAAAAAATGTTCATTGAGGCTCAAAAGATGCGTCTAAAAAAACTCTACAAAATTAGAGAAAAACATTCATAGGTGACCTAACATTTTTCTAAAGTTATGGGCAAAAAGCGTTTTTTTGAAAAATTAAAAATCAAAAAAATAAATAGTTAAACTTTATCTATCTCAAAGTACTCTCATTTTATGTCCGCAGATGAGACCTACAATTTAAAAAAAATTCAGCCCAAAAGCTCTTTATAATTTGGAGATATGTATGAAAATGTGATGTTTACACACACACACGGAATGACATTTTTTAAAATTGTCATTTTCCTGAGGTCAAATAACAAAGATATGTCAAAAAATCGACGTCGAAAAATTTTGGTAATTGCTTCCTCTATATGAGGAAGCAATAAAGAAACTTTTTTAATTCTTTATTAATTTGTTACTGTATTCAAAGCAGCTACGCAGAAACTTTTAGTTACGAGAATTACTCTATCGTATTTCGATATTTCTAATAAAATGTAAGAATTTAGGGATAATCGATGGACGATGATGATAGTTTTTAATATTAATATTCAAAGAAGTAGTGTTATTTTTTATCTACCATTGTAATTTTTAGGCAACAAAAGTTTATAATAAATTCTGATATTTTCAATTGTAAACTCATTATTTGCAATACTTTAAAATGTCAAAAACTTTTAAAAACTAATATTTTTATATTTCGATAGGGAATCAAATTAAACGCTACCTTTAGTTGTCATTTTGTTGCATTGGATTTCAAGATATAGCATTATCTTGAATTGGAGAATGAAATAGAATTTTCTTGCATAAATTTGTTAGTTAACTTTATGTTACACTTCTTTTAGAAATAGATTTATACTGAACTGACGTTTGAAATATATCTATAACACAGTGCAACAGTTTTTTTATTTCTGAGAGCGGATAGGGTGATTCTTATAGGTTTTTTTATGCTGAACGCAAATCTATAAACAAAACTTCTTCATTTCCATAGGTTTTCGAGAAATTTGACCTTGAAAATTTTAAAAGTGCCGTTTTTGAGGTACTTTTTGGTTTTCATTAAAATACAAACATTTTTCCTAAGGGTTTTATTATATACGTACGAAATCTCATATTCTCCTAAATAATTTTAAATTTTTAATTTTAAAAAATATTAATTTTTCTAAGAGAAAATCATTGAATTGTAGAAATTATTTGAAAACAATAAGACGCTTATTTACATAAAACGTTTATGAACGTCTTAACGACTTATTTTTAAACGCCTTTTTTTGCAGTGCAATAATTTTTAAAAATTTATCCTAAAATGCTCTTAATGTTCAATTATATGTAAAATCTATATATATAAGATGAGACTCTTGTCTCTACAATGCTCAGAACTTAAAATTTTACACATACTTATTCATTTTGAGCATCCAAGATTCCAAAAATGCTAATAAAAAATTTCGTGTATGTATGTATGTATGTCCGTATGTCACAGAATCTTTGTTCGCGATTCACTTAAAAACGGCTCAACCGTTTGAAACCAAACTTGGCAGAATGTTTGACCTTAGGCCAAGGAAGGTTTTTAAATTTACAGATTTGAAAAATATTAATTAGAACAGGAGATATTAAATTTTTTCAAAAAATTCAAAAATAAAAAATTTTACCTTTTTTTAAAAAATGCTTTCAAACTTTGTATAATTGAGTATAACATGTTATTTAATCACATTCTAGAATAGATTTGCAAAAAAAATGTCCTATAACTAAGATGAAAGTATAAACATGATTTTAAAAAAATTCAAAAAATCGCAAATATCAAATTTTTATATTTTTTAATGATTTGATTTTAAATGATCTGTAATTGATTGTTACATGCCATTTGGTCAAATTTTAGCATAATTTTTCCAAAAATTGTGTTCTATAACTAAGATGTAAAGATAAAAATGTTTTCAAAAAATAGAAATTTTTTAAAATTTAGATTTTTTAATGTATTGCTTTTAAACGATCTATAATTGAGTATAACATGTTATTTAGTCACATTTTAGCATAATTTAGCAAAAAATACTATTCCATATTTCAGATGTAAGTATAATGTTTTCGGAAAATTAAAAAAAAACGAAAAAATTATCTATTTATAAGAGACAATTTTTGGAAAAATTATGCCAAAATTTGACCAAATAACATGTAACAATGAATTATAGATCATTTAAAAGCAATTCATTAAAAAATATATAATTTAAAAAATTTCGATTTTTTAAATTTTTTGAAAACATTTTTATGCTTACATCTTGGTTATAGGAAATTATTTTTGGCAAAAAATGTTTACATTTTGATAGATTGCAGTAAATTAATCAGTTATGACTTTTGTGAGATATATATATAAACAATAAATTTACAGATTTTAAACATATTAATTAGAACGGGAGGTATTCAATTTTTTCTAATCATTTAAAAAATAGAAAATTTTTAATTTTTTAATATATCTTTTAAACTTTTGACGTCAAAATAATGGAATTTAAGGGCATTTGAACCATTATGACGTCACAATTAAAAAACTCATGCTTTTCACACATTGTGACGTCATAGTGGTTCAAATGCCCTTAATGGAATTTAATTCCATTAAAAATAATGGAATAAGTAATTTGACTTTACTATAACTCCAAAAACTGGTGGAAATTTAGGATTAACTTATAATACTATAATTAAATTTCTACAAATAATTGACAAACATTGTTTTCTGCATTTTAATAAATAAAAAATGAATTATTTGATGATAAAAATTTAATCACTGTTTTAAAATAGTAATATTTTTATAATGAAATAGTTAATGGTAGCTAATTATTATTTCTCCAGCCAAATTAAATTTCCCACTATTTCCTATTTTTTGAGACTGGTAGACACACTATTAAATGTATCTAGAAGAAATGTAGAAACTAAAACCCGTCGAAGACGAGTACGACAGCTAGTTTTAAATAAAATTCACACGGAGAGAAATCTGTTGCAAATAATGCATAGAGTAGAGGTTATGTATATGGGGCGTTCCACGTTGAATCGGAAATTATTTTACTTTTGCATGTCAAATATTTCTCAACTATTTTTTTCCTTTTAGTGATCGTTAAAATGAGCTACCATGATTTTTTAAAAAAATTTTGTAAGAAACTTGATGAGAAAATTTGAAAAAAATCATGGTAGCTCATTTCAACGAGCAATAAAAGAAAAAAACATTAGTAAAAAATGAGTAAAAAAGATTAGTAATCCTTTTTACTAATTCACATTATTTATTTATTATTTATTTAATTTAATTCACACTCACAGGGTGTCTATAACATCTGGGAAACCCGAAAATGTCAGAAAAATTAAAAATATCCTGGAAAAATAGTAATAATTAACATTGCCTTTTCAATTTTACAATTCTATTCTGTTTTAAAAATCAATATGAACAACAGACATACAAACATATTACAATCAAATAGAAAAATTAGACAAGTGCGAGTTGCACTCGCACTGCAGTGGCGGGTTCCGTACACAAATATTAAAACAATATTTGCAACATTTATCGATAATTGGTAGAATTAAAAAAAAATTTTTAAAAACTCGCAGTTGTTCAATTTTTTTAATATTAGTTACAAAATTAAAGGGAGAAAACAATCACTCATTTATTCTTTTAAAATTGTACTCTTCTTTAAAATATGTAATGCCACTTGTTTTAACTAAAAAAATCAAAATAAAATTTTTTTGAAAAAAAATTTAAAAATTTTTTTTAAACAATTTTTTTCAAAAATTTTTTAGTTTTTCCTTGACAACGCTATGGCCATTATTACATAGCAAGTTGTCTATATTTTTTCTGTAATATTCGCTTTAAAATACACCAGTATGCCAAATTTTATCCCTCCATGTTGAATAGTTTAGAAGTTAAGGGGTAGCCAACATTTTTTTACGCGGGTAGTTTAGCCGCTAGGGGGGAGGACACGATTTGGCTATGGACACAAGAGTCTCACCAATAGGGTTCCGTCGGTACACCGTAGGTGTACGGAACCCTAAAAAAATGTCAAAATTTAAATTATCTTTATAAATAATAAAACTATTCAAAAAAAATTCTATTGTTTTCAAAAAATTTTAATAAAATTCTAAGCAAAATTTCAATTATTTTCAAAAATGTTCCTCACTTCAATGTTTTTCAATATCTACTATTTTAATAAAATTGCTTCCAAAAGAATCTAATTATTTAAAAAAGTTTTAATTACATTTATAGAACAATAAGCATTTTACAGGAATTCAATCATTTACAAATTTTTTCTATATTTTTTTGCAATAATTTAATTTTTTATTTTCTTGATGACAAACGTTGTAAATAATTCTCCCACGTAATTTATAAGTGTTATGGAATAAAATTTGAGCAATGTATTTTTTTGTAATCCCTTAAATATAAGTCGATTCTTAAAACCAGGAAAAAAATTTTAGAAGGCCTGGAAAACCAGGAAATGTGAGGGAAATAAATAATTAATTAGTAAATAAATATATAATTAATGTAAAAATTTCATTTTTTTGCTATCGGACACAATAAATAAGTTACTTTTTCATTGATTAATATTTGACCCTCAATGTCGAAATGGCGGTGGATATTAAGCTGAGTGATAATTAATGTAAAACTTGAATTTTTTGTTGATAAATTTTTTTTGTACAGATGATGTGAATCTATTCATTGAGTTATTTTACTCTAACTGTCCAAATGTCGGTGCGGACAGTAAGCTGACTGTCGGACATTTAGCTTACTGCTTACCCAGATAGACGATATCGACGTGTATTTGTCTAACTGTCTGCAGTTAGCTAACTGTCTGGACAGTTAGCTTAATGTCGGATTCGCCTAAGTGGCGACGACATATACATATATATATAAAATATAGCGGAGACCGGGGCGTAATGGATCACTTAAATTTATTCAAAGTGGTAAATCAGAGTAGTTTCGGTTTTTGATCAAAATAATGTACTTGGTATACTGTAAAAGTTTGTACCAAGTTTCATTGTTATTCATTTATTATTGTTAAAAATGTGGTAGAAAAAGTGATTTTGACGCTATAGAAAGTAAATTTTAGAAATCTTTGTTTTTTGTTATATCTTTTTCAAAATTACTTGTAAAAAATTTTTGTTTATCAGGTTTTGAGCTTTAAACATTTGTTCTTAAAGAACAATTAACAATTTTTGTTTAATACTTACGGTATTGATAACAAATAACAAAATTTTCAACAAAAACCTACGGAGCGTAATGGATCACTATGATTATGAAAATCATAGTGAAAATTGGCGACTAGGTCATCTTCATGGTGAAAACCATAAAAACACCACTTACCCCCGTTCTATTACAGAACAGAGAGAGAACACGGGGGGAGGCGGGCTTCGCCCTCCTCTGTGGTTTCTTCTCCACTGCGCACTTTAAAAAAAGCTTTCTTAAAGGACGTTGCAGGGGGATCGGGTCTGGGTTGGTAACCTTCCAGTACCAACTAGGAAAGTGCATTTGACCCCTGTTCTATTACAGAATAGCGAGAGAACACGGGGGTGGCGGGCTTCGCGTGGAGGAAGGTCGGGTCTACGTTAGAATGTCAATTTTACCCACGTTCTACTACAAAACAGCGAAATTTCTAAATTTTTAGGAGTTAAATGCAAAAAAAAAATAATTTTTATGGTGTTTTTTATGGTTTTTATTATAAAATTTTAATTTTCAAAAATTTTCAATGTGATTTTCTTGATCAGCACCCTGAATTACATAAGTGTTACTGTTTTTCTTTAAGAATAATTCTGTTTTATCATTAATTCGTATTCTAGACAATTTTATGGTATTTTATGGTTTTTTACGATTTTCTCGAGAACTATTTAGTATTGTAAAAAATGTGTAGAACAAAAAAATGTGTTTAACTAAGATACAATTTTTGTTTGAACCATTTTTTGCAATTTTGGGTTTTTTGGCACTTAAACGCAAAAAAACACATTTTTGTGGTGTTTTTTTAATGGTTTTCACCATGAAGATGACCTAGTCGCAAATTTTCACTATGATTTTCGAAATCAGGGCACAAAATTACGTAAGTATACCAAGTTTCAAAAAAATTGGAGCTATGTTGCTTTCGGAAGTGCACCCAAAATATGTTCCATTTTCAATATTCTTTGTTATAAATATACAATAGAAACCAAAATTGTCAATACCGTAATAATATTTGATGATCTAAATTATAATTTCATTGCTGATCCATTACGCCCCGGCCTGTGGCCAAATTTTTTACCTTGCATTTCTCCAAAAACATTGTTCTAGAAAAAAAGTGTAAGTGATATTAGGGCGTACTTTTTTTACTAGAAAGCTGAGATGTTAGACTAAATGTTCCACATGATGAAATTTTTATTAAAGCAAGAATTATGAAGTTAATCAACAAAAAGTGATCCATTACGCCCCGGTCTCCCCTATATTGTATTTTAATTTATGAAATTAATCACAATTTTATAAAAGACGAAAAGTTCGCACATTTATTAGAAATTTATTTTCTTCTTCAATAATAAGTTGTCGTATAATAAAACGTTATTCTTTACTTGAAAACAAAACAAAAATCTTATTATTTTCATCAAGACGAATCGATTGATGTATAAAAAGAATATACTATAAGCACTTATAAAATTAAATAAAATTAAAATTGAAAAATCCACTATATTATTAAACATTTTTTTTATTTTTTAAATTTAATATAAATGCTTTCTCCCCAAGGAAGCAAACGTTTTGCTTATAGTAAAAACGAAGAAAAATGTTTATGTAATGAACATCTGGATATATACAACTTGTTTATCAACATTTTTGAACATATTTGAATTTTTGTTATGAATACTATTATTTATGAAAATAATTGAATTTTGTAATGAATTTTATTTAAATTCCTCAAAACAATTGAACTTTGTCCAAGATTATTGTTATTTATTTATATAGGTTATTGGAAATGTTGACCACATTTTTTTTAGATTTTTTTAAAATAACTGAATTTCTGACAAGAATTTAAGTAATTTTTAAAATTTAAAATAATTGCGTTCTTGTGATAAATATTATTCTTTTTGAAAATAATAATTGTTAAATAAAATCTTTTAAAGAAAAACTTTTGGCTTATATATAAATGGAGCAAATACTTTTAGAAAATTTTGGTAAAATTGAATATACAACTTGTTTATCAAAATTTTTGAACATATTTGAATTTTTGATAAGACAACTATTATTTATGAAAATAATTGAATTTTGTAATGAATTTTATTTAAATTCCTTAAAATAATTGAACTTTGTCCAAGATTATTGTTATTTATTTATATAGGTTATTGGAAATGTTGACCACATTTTTTTTAGATTTTTTGAAAATAATTGAATTTCTGACAAGAATTTAAGTAAGTTTTAAAATTTAAAATAATTGCATTCTTGTGATAATTATTATCCTTTTTGCAAATAATTACAAACCTTTTAGCAAAATAATATACGTAAAATTTTGTTTAATAATTTTCCAGTTTTTTTACACAAATAAGAAAATCTCACATTTCGACATTTGTTAAATAAAATCTTTTAAAGAAAAACTTTTGGCTTATTATAGAATGAAATGAAAAAATATTACATGATTTTGATTTGTTTATATCTATAATTTTTTATACTATTTACTGCAATATTATTTTTTTCAAATGAGGACAGTAATTTGCATAATTTATCTTTTTTATTTAAAAACCTTCAAATTAATTAATATGCTATTGAATGAATGCAAAAGACAGAAGTTGTTAAAGTCAATTGCTTTCGACAATATAAGGTTTTAAAAACTTTATTTTGTATGCATTCCTAAGTTCTGCTTCTATTTCAATCGCTCGCCCTGTGATATTCACGCTTGGGAACAAAGCCGCGTTTTCTCGTGGACAAAAAATTCTGCTTATTTGTCATTTCCAATATTTTTATTAATTAACAATTTAATTTTTAATCTTTTTAAAAAATTATTTTAATGAATAACAAAGTTTAAAAAAATGTTTTTCATATTTTTCGTTCTAATTTAACATATTTTATATTATGTACATTTTTATAAACAAAAATCCCTTTATTTATGTCTTTTGTCTTTTTTTTATTATTGCCAAATATTGTTTTAATCATTCTCAACAAAATAAAAGTTACTGCCCTGTTTTATCATACTGTTATGCCTTTACGTAGGCAACCCGCCTTACTCCACCTTTCTGTTGTGCGGCCATTTTATCCCCAGATCAAGTCACCTACATCTGTCAATTGCAATCGTAGAAATAGGATTGTGGCTCGTAGAAACATCGTACCGAGACAAAATAAAGTTTTACTAATTCTTTATTTAATTTCGCTCCCCAGTAAAGGCCCACTTTTTCGATTAAGTGCTTAGTTTTTTTTTAAAAAGTGATCAAAGTGGAAAAATAAAGGAAAGTAGGGGAAGTGGGTTGGCAACACTAACCAGTTCTCGACCTGCAACACCGTTAATGATATAACGTCCAACGTCCTTCCGGCAGGACCAAAAAGACTCAGGTGAGTCCGTCCGAAATCGCTAAATAAAACTAACATGGATCGACGTAAACAAAAAGTAAAATATATCGTTGGAAAGGTGATGAAACAAGCTTTTAGCGCATGTAAATGTCGAGCTCGTAAGTTCAAACCGAAGAGCAGGGTAGTTTGAAGAAGTTGAATTTTCCAAAAATTCATATAATTTTTAGTCACAAAATGATGGAACCCGGTCCTACCGGCAGGATGCTTTTCGCTTTGTTTAAAAGGCTACCAAGCCTAAGCATATAAATTTAGAAATTTGATATTTACATCATTGGAAAGCTTGTTTCATTACCTTTCCAACGATATATTCGTTTTTGTATTTATCTGCTTCTATATTCATTTTATAAAGAAAATTTGAAGAGAGTTTTTATTCAATTGGCCGCAATTTTGCTGATTAACATTAAAAATGAAATTTTTTTAAATTAAATAAATAGGTTTCATTCTTTGAACGTTTCTGAAGAAAAAGAGACTAGACCGGCCAAAATATATTGATTTTTGTGGGTTTTACATTAAATTTACGAAAAAATGTTTTTTTTTTACTTTTTATTAGCAGCAAGTTTGAGGGCTTTGAAAAATGGTTTAATATTATTATTTTAAAAAGTCAAATATATGGATTTTTTCGTCTTTTCATCTACTTTAATCCCAAGAAGTTTCGAAAAAGAAAAATTGAATTCTCTTTTTTTAAAAGCCTTTTTTTCGGAACATCCTTCCGGCAGGAAGGGTGCTTGGACGTTCTATCATTAAAGGAAAATTGTCAATAATTGTTCTTTAAGAACAAATGTTTAAAGCTCAAAACCTGATAAATAACAAAAATTTTTTACAAATAATTTTGAAAAGGATATAACAAAAAAACAAAAATTTCAAAAATTTACTTCCGAGCGTCAAAATCACTTTTTCTACAATATTTTTAACAATAATAAATAAATAAATTATTTAAAGTAAACTCTTATAATAACACAGATAAGAACGATAATATAAGAAAAAAGCAAAATTTTGCGTCATTGTGAAAAATAATTATTTTTTAGCGTTCAGTACACAAAGTGTATACCGTTCGGAACACATTTAGTCTCGCTTTTTGTGACAAAATTATAGGAATAAGAAGAAACTAGACCAATTGTGTTTACAGTTGGTATGGGCATTTATTTTTTAACGAAAAATATGAAAAAAGTCTTAAAATATTATTGAAATTGAATGAATCGCAGTATTTTACAAAAAATGAAAATTTTGAAAAAACTGGATTCTTACGAGCCAATTTTGAGAATAATACAGAAAACAAATTTCCCAATTGATTGAAAAGAAATCTGTTTAAAAAATTGAATAATTTTAAAAAATATATTTGTTATCTTTTCAATTTTAGACCCCTGCAATTGTGAAATACATGGTCCTTGATGTATTTTTTAGAGATAATTCTGAAAAAATTACAGGAAACCTGATTCAGATTGATTAAAAAGTAATTTTTCTCGAAAAATTTCGAAAAAGTGGCTATAGCCTTGAAATTTTTAAATTTTCAGGATGGCCGCAAGTCAGGAAAAACTGGAAATCAGGAAAAAGTAAGAGAATTTTTAAAAATTCTTTAGAAGTCAGGGATCTTTGGTTTTTTGTATCTTATATCTTACTGAGTTATTAACCACTTCGGCGGCATGGCGTTCCATGAGTAAGTGGCAGAAGCGGCAAAAAAATGCGAAAATGGTGTTCCTACTTGAACTCGATTTCAAAAGTCTGTAGTCAAGTTAAACTTGCCATAATAAAATATTCTAATTATTAGAGATAAATGAATATGAATAGGACAAAAAAATGATTTTTTAGAGATGTTAATTTAATTTGTTTACAGAGTTCAGGAATAAAGTTTAAATAGGAACGCCATTTTCGCATTTTTTTGCCGCTTCTGCCACTTACTCATGGAACGCCAATTGGAACGCCATGCCGCTGAAGTGGTTAAATGAAATGTTTTATGTGCCTATACGTATTTCGGGGAGTTATAAGATCGAGTCAAATATATATAGTTGTTAGATTAACATCTAACAGTGTAAGTTTTTCATTTGAAAGTATATATTTGTATAGAATTTTGAACCACGCCGATTTTACGGTGTGCCAATTTATAATTGTGTAGAGTTAAAACTGGTGTATATTCATGGCAAGGAATAAACAGAAACAAAAAAATTTAGAAACTCAAGATTATTCCCCAAATGTTTTTGACCGTATTTGTAATGATTTGATTTTTATGTGCTACGGAATTCGCTCGCCGGATGGAGTCCGGGTACCTATCGTAGTTTCTTTAATTAATAAATACTGAATATTAGGTTGAGAATTACTTAAATATGATTTCTGCTGCGAATTCGAGGAGAGGTGTAGTCAATATCAAGTCCGAATTTAAACCTTCGAAAGTAAATATATTGTAAATAAAATATTTAACAAACAAATTAAATAAGAAAAATAAGAAACGAAAGTATAAATATAAAAATAATGAAACTTAATATAAAAGTAACTTAACAATTGTATCTCGTCGGAAGAAATACTTTAGTTAACTTTCAAAATTCATATAAATAAATAATACTAATTCTTGTGTAATCGGCTCTCGCGGAGTTAAGTCGACACTTCGTTCGCATTGCATTTTAGTTTCAAATAATTACTATATTTACTATACTCATTTTTATCACTCATTCAATATTAATTTCAATTATTTATTAAAAAAACAGGGAGTAAGACTAAGGGTGTTTCCGACATTCGCTCTCTGAGCGCTCTGAAACTACGAAACATGATTAGTTGGATTAGGGGAATTGTAGATTTTGATTGGCTATAACTCTTACTTGACAGTTTCGTACTCTGCTCTCACGCTCCGTATATCTCCATGGAGCGAAAAAACAGAGCACGAAACTTGTACTTTCATCTTGCCTTTTGGGTGAAGTCCACAATAGGCACTTTTCTTAAAGCGATGCATACCCTCTACATCGATTTCTATTGTTCGAACAATGGAAACCGATGTATAGGGTATGTATCGCTTTAAGAAAAGTGCCTATTGTGGACTCAACCATAGGCTGTTTTCGGCGTTCTTCCCGAGTTAACTCCAAGTCAATTGTGATTGGTAGATCCAACAGAATGTTATAGATGATTGGACCATCGTTAACTCAGAGTTAACCCAGGGCGAACGCCGAAAACAGACATTGTGGACTCTCCATTACAGAAGGTGAAAATTGCTCCATTGAGGACAGAAAACTATCAGTTTTTACTATTTTATATGTAAATGCATACAAAAAGTATATTGACATTGATTCCATTTGACAATGTATGTAGGAACTCAATTATTATTTTTTCCTTTAATACAATACAAGAATAACTGACTATTTGTAAAATCAACACATTTGATAATAATAAAAAACACTATTACCTTATTTTAATATTTTGAGATATTAAATATAATCATTGATATGTTGAATTTTCCGTTACATAAAACTTGAAATCTTTTTTCTGTTATTATTGTTGAAATACATATATTGAAATTTTTTTAATAACATTTTGCTTTAAAAAAAGTTTAATACAGTTTAGACCTACTATTCTCTTGCGTAATTTTGTGCTCTGTGAACTTTTATTCGTTCATGTACACTGTAATTATATTTAATAATTCTTTATTAAATATTCTTAATAATTTGCTGTTAAAATTTATTTTTATTTTGTTTAACTATTTTTAAAAAAATAAAATACTTTTTTAAGCTTTTGAAAACTTAAAGAAAATTAACAAATATGACTGACTTCCTAATAAAGATATACGAGATATACATAAGAAACAAAAAATGTTAGGTTATGTTTATAATTTTTTTTGTCTTAAAATGCAAAAGAAGAATTGATTATCATTACAAATGATGTTAAATATTTTTTTGTTTAAAACTAATATCAAATTTTGGAAAATTAAGTGCTTGCTGATAGCTGGGTGCAAAGTACAGGTTTATAAAAAATATTTAATGTAATAATTAAATTTCCTAAATTTCATGTTCAAGTTTTTTTTGCATCTAAAATATTTATTACAAAACTTGTTTTAAATTTAAATAATTATATTAAAAAGGTACTTTTAATCAAAACATAAATGTAACTCAAACATAACCTTCCTTATTATTATATTAATTTTAATTACTAAAAGTATTCTCTTGCAGCTTTCTAGTTATATGGGTGAATCATCCGGTTGTGGTGAAAAGCACTTTCCGTTCATTTAAATTAAGGCAAGCTGTTTTTAAATCACATTTATTCTAAATTGGATAGAACTTTTCTACATTTAATAACTAATTAACAGAATTAAAATGTTCATTATCGTTTATTGTATTCACAGAAAATAATAATGGGAAAAAGTCATTTGAATCAAAGTCAATCTAAAACAAAGGAATCGACTTTATTAAACAAATCATCAGATGCAAGTAGAATGTTAGAAGCAGCTTTACTCCAAATGGATGGTATTATCTCTGGTAATAAACAAATAGAAAAATCTATTTTCTTATTCGTATTTTGGTTTTTTAAAATTTCTATAATTTTTAAAAAATTCTACCTAACTTGTGAGAAATTTAATGTTACTTTTTTTATCCTAGGAACTTGTGCTGAAAATAGTGAAGCTAATAATGAATGGAAAGATTCAGTTGTAGATAGTGCAAAAAATTTAGTAACTGCTATTACAGAAGCTCAATGTCCTCTTCCATCGTTAGACAAGGAAGTTGTAGAAGTTTTATTAAAATGGCTTCAACCGGTAAGTGCTTAATTACATCCCTGCCGGAAGAATGGACTGAAATTGTACTGGGAAATTAGTACTGAGAGCTCAGTGCTATTTTAGTGAAAATTTGCTGCGTTTCAGCACTGAAACTGTACTGAGAAAAATTAACTGCAAAAGGGTCGCTGTAGGTGATGTTTATGCCCTGACCGTCATTAAACTGAAGAACGAATAATTCTTTGTTAATGTTCAAAATAATTTTTATTTATATTTCAATATTATATTTGTTTTTCATGAACTCAGATTCTTTAAAAGTATAGTATGTATTTTTTTTATAGTATGTATGCTAAATATTCATGTGAATCAAAATTCAAAAATAATATCCGTTTTTACGTAAGAATTGAAATTTGCGAGATAGTTTATAACATATTTAATTAATCATTTTTTATAATAAATTTTAGATATTTGTAATCATAAAACATCAGATTTAAATTTTTTTGTTTTGAAGATTGAACCTTTTAAGCCATAAAATTATCATCACATACAATAATAGGCTTTCGGATCTATTGTTAAAGCAGGGGTTGCAATATAAGTTTAAAATTTAACAAACTTTCGTTGAAAATTTTGATAACCTTTTTTATTATTACTTCCAGACTATTAACAATGGTTTGTTGACATAACCTACATTTAAAACTATTGTTAGAGGACTTTAAAAATATATACCGAAACATTTAAGAAAACGGACTGAAATTGTACTGAGGCCAGTACAATTTCAGTACTTTTTCAGTCCATTCTTCCGACAGAGATCATCAAAATTTTTGTACAAAAAAAAAGAAAAAAGTGTCCTTTTTAAAAAATAAATAAAAAAAACTTTCAATTTTCACAAAAGGATTAAAACTTTTAAATTTTTTAAAAAATTTTTTCCACCTTTGAAACGAGCAGGAAAAACCCTACCGAAAACATATATATCAAAATTTTGTTTTTCTACTGTCCAAAAGTTACGATTTTTTAAAACTCATTGTTCATACACAGAAAAAATTTGTTCCTTATATTTTACTGAATTTTTTAGTAAAGTTGGGATATAGTAGTATAATAGAAATTTTTAAATTATTTTTTCAGTAAAAATTTTCAAAATTTAATGTCATATCTTTATTCCTTATAAGCTAGTACTGTACAAGTTAAAACAAAATTTAAACTGAGCATTTAATATAAATTAAATAAAATTTGAACTTTTATTTTGAATACATTCTTTGTTGACTTGCCTCGAATATTAGTTTTCAGGAATAGTTTGGTAAAACTTCCTTGATTTGCCTGAAGTTTTAGTTTTTAGGATTACAATACTTTTTTAAGTGCACCGTAGTCAAATAAAAAACTTTCACATTTATAGTTAGTTTTTTCAACTTATTTGTACTAAATAATTAGGTAATTAATAATTATTTTATTATTAATGAAATTAAGTTTCAGTTAATTAATTATAATTAAGCAAACAATTAGGTAAACACATAAGCAAGAAGGAAATAATTTGCTTACCTTCTTTTTGCTTACTTGATTGTTTACTTACTTTTTACTATTCTATGGGAGATAGTTTTGAGATAAGTACAACTTTATTTTTTTATTACTTCAAATAATCTCATTACGAAAAATAACAAAGCTGTACTTATCTCAAAAATGTGATGTGTTATAAATAGAAATGACTGGATTTTAATTGAGCGTTAAAATTTACCTTAGAAATAGGTTTCTATTTCTTGGGGCCAAAACCTTATATTTCTGTTGTTGATTCAGTTACTTTTAAATTTGTTTAAGGTCTAACTGCACATTTATATATTTATATTTACTAATGGGCTTAGTTTTTACGAAATAAGTAAACAAATATGTGACACTCTACGAAGAAAGTTATTTGGAAGATAGGTCCCTTTCACCTTGGAGCGTCACATGTATAGTAATCTATACTTCCAACTTTGAATGAAGTGAAATTCAACTTATTAGAAATACAAGAGATAATTTTATTATATTTTTAACAATAAACTAGTCATGGGAAAGTATAAATTTCTAAAAAAAATTATTTTTCGTTTTAGGAATATATGGAAAAGTTAGAGAATGAACGTAGCGTTCTATGTATGGAAATATCTGTTCTTTCAGAGCAGGTTGATGCCCAATCAAATAAAATACATGAACTCGAACAGGTTTTACAAGAAAATGTATTATCCTTCAAACAAATGGAAGAAGTCCTACAAAAAGTAAGATTATTTCTACTATCATAATTATTCTGTTGACACACATTCACCGTATACTTTATTATTTCCCCTTGAACTAAATATTATTCTTTTTGAATTGAATATATTTTCAGGAATAATATATGGGACCTTCTATGTCAACCGGATCAGAGCTCTATGCATAATTCTATGGGACATGTACGGTCTTAAAATGTCCGTATACTCTATCAACTACGATCTGCCTTTTTTAAAAATTCAAAATGGCGGACAAGTTATGATACATTATACGGCTGAAAAGTAGAAAATGTCTAATTAAAATATCATTTAAGAAGAAAAAAAACGTTCCAATTGACATTACATTAATCACCAACAGTGTTGGAGGTTTGAAAAATCAAAATATGTTGAAATTTTACAAAATTTTTAGAAATACTAAATGATGGATCCAATATGGTGGTCTATTTTTTGTTTAAATCGACCAATTTACTTGAAGCTTGGTACTCGGAGGTTTGTTAGTTCGCTGATTACAAATCTAAACTCAATTTTCTAAAATACAAAATAGCAAACCCAATATGTCCATTTCAATAAAAAAAATAGTCCGCCATATTGGGTTCGACATTTTGTATTTTAGAAAATTGAGTTTAGATTTGTAATCAGCGACTCCAAAAACCCTCGTGTAACAAGTTTCGAGTAAATAGGGCTATTTAAAAAAATAGTCTGCTATATTGGGTCAGACATTTTGTATTTTTGAAAATTGAGTTCATGTTTGTAATCAGCGACCTAAAAAACCTCCGAGTACCAAGCTTCGAGTAAATTGGTCGATTTAAACAAAAAAATAGACCACCATATTGGATCCATCATTTAGTATTTCTAAAAATTTTGTAAAATTTCAACATATTTTGAATTTTAATTGGAACATTTTCTTCTTCTTAAATGATGTTTTAATTAGACATTTTTTACTTCTTAGCCTAATAATGTTTCATAACTTGTCCGCCATTTTAAATTTTTAATAAAAGCAGATCGTAATTGATAGAGCATACGGACATTTTAAGACCGTACATGTTATAGTTGAGCCCATAGAATTATGTACAGAGCTCTGATCCGGTTGACATTTTTTTATTTCATTTTAAAAGCAACTTTATTGATCATGAAAATAGTTTTACAAGATTTTTGTATACACGTCAGTAAATGAAAAACATACTTGCATTGAAAGAGATGTAACTCGGAGAGAAATAAACGAAAACTATTTTTCTTTTTAGCTTTGGAGAGTTTATTATATTTGGAAAAAAATAATATCTACTTAAATCAAATCGCTTAAATAGGTTTCAGTATATCATCTTACAAAGTTTCAAAAATAATTGTCATTTTTTCCTCATTTCTTACCTTGACTTTAACCTCTTGCATGGTCCAGGAAAATTTACAAAAAATTTTGTCATTTCACATGATTATTCCTTGGAATCTAAGCTTTCAATTGATTCCAAGAACAATAAAAACCGCACTGAGAGAAATGAATAGTTGTGGTAACCATTTTTTCCAGGTTTATTTTTAGTTAGTAAACTATACTGCTTTTAACTTATTGGTTGGTGTTACCATTTTCTATTAGTATACTCAATTATTTTATTATTTGATTCAACTACTTTTTTGTTGGTCTACCTATTTAATTAGTTACGTTACTAACTAAATGGCTGGAATTCCTACACGGAGAAAATTTATTCCTGAAAATTTACCGAACTTTGTTCGGTAAAACTGGGATGAAGTGTCAAAACTGTAATTTTTAAGGAACAGGACTGTAAAAGCAATTGCATTGAAAAATAATGTAAAAAGAATAAATCTTACGGTACATGTATTAGCCCTTCACTTACAGTTCGGTAAAACGTAGGGTAAGCATACACTATACTCAGTTTTATTAAAAGTTCGGTAAAACGTAGGGCACACAGTGTTCGGTAAAACTTATATTTATTGTATAGTTCGGTAAAACGTAGGGTAAGTGTTCACTATACTTATTTTTATTGAAAGTTCAGTAAAACGTAAGGTACAATGTTCGGTAAAATTTATATTCATTGAATTACTGAATAGTTCGATAAAACTTGAAGAATAAAAAATAATGTGATTGCAGTAGTTCTATAGCAATACTGCCGTAAATCTCATTCTACCTACTTTAATCACTACCTAAACCCCCTACAATTATTCACGAACAAATACTTATACATTACACCTGCCTACAGTACATTCTAAACGCATACATTAATACATACCTCGCACGCTTTACATTATTGCTTCAGAAAGTTTTAACTCTCCTTATATATGAATCTGAATTTTATTTCACCGCTTGTGAGAAAGATTCAAATTGATAAACAATAATTGTATAAAATAAAAGAATCATCCATATTAAATCCATGTTACTGAATAATTTCTAACTATATTTAAGGTCAATTTATAAAATAGTTTCAAATTATGTTTTTATTGTTATAAAGAAAAATGTTTAAATTTGTATTTTATGTAATAAAACAATAGTTTATTAAAATTCTTATTGTTCCCATATTTTTATCAAAAAAGATTAAAATTATCAATTTTATTGTTATTGTTACTATAAATCAGGGACCGTCTCGAAAAATTAGTTTCGTTTTAGTTTTCTAGATGGCACGAAATTAAATTTACAAAGTGACTTTAATTTCAAGTCGACACGAAACTAAACTAATAAAGTGTATTTAGTTTTGTGACAACTCGAAACAAAAGATTAAAGAACATAATTTTTTAGTGTCAAACAAAAAAAAAATGGTTTTCCCTGACTTACGTAACTAGAGCAATTTAAGTTATTAATGTAAGTTACGCAACCAGAGTAAATTTCGTAACTATAGTAACTTACATAACTGAAGGAAATTACTATAATTACATAACCAGACTAAATAACGTAACTACAGTAACTTATGTAAATGGTAAAACTTACGTAAATTCTTTTAATTGCGTAAGGTGTTATAGTTACGTAAGTTATGCAACTTTGATCATTTGCATAAGTTACATATAAGTTTCATCATTTACGTAACTTGCGTAAGTTATTCTAGTTACGTGACTTATGTAAGTTTGATCTTCTACGTAAATTACATACGTAAGTTACGTAAAATTGATTATTTACGTAGGTTACGTAAACTCGATTATTTTCGTAATTTTTGTAAAGTTATTTTACTTACGTAACTCACGTGAAGGATCCAACTTACGTCAGTTACGTATGTTTAATTTTTACGTAAGGTATATTACTTACGTCAGTTGCATTAGCTTGATTATTTACGTAAGTTACGTAAAATTGATAAATTACGTAAGTTATTCTAGTTACGGAACTTACTTAACTTGGAACATTTACGTAAGTTACTGTACTTACGTTATTTTCTCTGGTTACGTCACATACGTAACTTGCTATAATTATGTAAATTAAAAAATGTAAAATATAAAAACAATTTTTCTGTGATTATCCCTAAATTATTATGTTTTTCATTCTTTTGCTTCGAGTCGACACGAAAATTAAAAGTTTCAAATACTTTTGTTTTTGGATTATTTAAGAACAAAAACGAAAGTCATTTTCTATTTAATTTCGTTTCAGAAGCGGTTTCTGCTATAAATGAAATTATTAAGTATTAGTTAATGAGTACAAATAAGTTAAAAAAAACTAACTATTAACGTCAAAGTTTTTTTTTTACTACGGGGCATTTAAAAAAGTATTTCAATCCTGAAAATTAACAATTCAAGCAAGTCAAGGAAGTTTTACCGAACTATTCCTGAAAACTAACACTCGAGTCAAGTCAAGAAAGTTTTACCGAACTGTTCCTGAAACGTTAGTGACCATCAAGGAAGTGTTCAAAAGAAACGTTAAAATTTTATTTAATTTTTATTAAACGTTCAGTTTCGATTTTGTTTTAACTTTTACAGTACTAGTTTGTAAAAAATAAAAATATGACATTAAATTTTGAATATTATTCATGAAAAAATAATTTAAAAATTATTAAAAATTACTGTTATGCTACTATATCCCAACTTTACTGAAGAATTCGGTAAAATATGAGGAACAAATTTTCTCCGTGTAACTGAATAGTAACAGTATGTAATTAAAATTAGCAGCGGCGTTATTACTAACCAAATAGTAGTCATAGCTATTCATTTCTCTTAGAGCGTTAACGGGTTTTCTAGAAATTAAAAGAATTGTGCGAGCGTACACAGAAAAAAATTCGACTGTCAATTGCTCGTTGTTTCCGTCTCGCTAACTCTTTCATCCGTGCGCCAGGGCCGAAACAGAAGATTTCGATTAGGCGCTTTCCCGGGCACCAATACTTTCATTATTTATGCTTTTTCTTGGAAAATCAAACATTTGTATAACACCAAAGTTAACATAATGTACTTTTTAAAAAGAAATTTACATTTTAGTATATTAATTGTACAAAATATTAATTTGAATAAGTAAAATTCAATTTTCGAAAAAATTGTGCAAGTTTGTTAAATTAAATTTTTTAATTCCAAAAGTATCGTTTTCATTACATTTATTTAATTTTAATAACAGTGTTATTAACTTAGTACAAAATTATAATACCTTTGGTGTTATGCAAATGTTTAATTTTTCAAGAAAAAAAATAAATAATGAAAGTAATGGTGCCCAGGAAAGCGCCTAATCGAAATCTTCTGTTTCGGCCCTGGCGCACGGATGAAAGAGTTAGCCGAGACGGAAACAACGAGCAATTGACAGTCGAATTTTTTTCTGTGTACGCTCGCACAATTCTTTTAATTTCTAGAAAACCCGTCAACGGTTTTCATTGTTCTTGGAATCAATTGAAAGCTTAGATTCCAAGGAATAATCATGTGAAATGACAAAATTTTCTGTAAATTTTCCTGGACTATGCAAAAGGTTAAAGTCAAGGTAAGAAATGAGGAAAAAATGACAATTATTTTTTATACTTTGTAACCGGCCCGGTTCCGGCATTCGATACCGTTTTTACACCGGCGATGAACTTTTGCCGGCATCAAAATTAGTACCGGCCCGGCACCGGCCCGGTACCACTACTTGATACTGTTTTTACACCGGCGACGGAGTTTTGTCGGCATCAAAATTAGTACCGGCCCGGCACCGCCCCGGTACCACTACTTGATACCGTTTTTACACCGGCGATGAACTTTTGCCGGCATCAAAATTAGTACCGGTCCGGCACCGGCCCGGTTCCGGCATTCGATACCGTTTTTACACCGGCGATGAACTTTTGACAGCATCAAAATTAGTACCGGCCCGGTACCACTACTTGATTCCGTTTTACACCGGCGACGGAGTTTTGCCGGCGTAATATTTTTGTGTCTTAAAAAGTCTAAATTTTTAATTTTTTGAAATTTTTTTACACTATTCGGAAGAATAGGAAAATCAAATCTCTCGAAATCAAATGTTTTTTAAAATCTTTTTTTACATAGTTGGAAAAATTACATTTCATTAAACTCTATTAATTCAGCTTTAAATTGTCTGGGAAAATCACTCAAAAATCCGGGAATTTGTTACTGCTGAATTACTAGACATCCTATAATAACTTTGTTCGTTTAAAATCATTTTGGTCAGGTTTTATTTGATTTATTGTTATAAAATTTTGATAATCTAACAAGGTATTATATTAATTTCATTATACTAAGTTTCTGCAAGTTGTTTCTATAAAGCCGGGACCATGCCAGCGTTTTTTCTTTAGCCTTAGTCCTAACGTATAATGACATTAACAAATGTTATTATAATTATTAACTTTGACATTACATTATTCAAACTGTCTTTTAGAAAAGGTTTTTTCTATTAATTTAGAACATTTTGTAATTAGTCCTGGTGTCACACTTCATATATAAACTTTCCATTCACTTTTCATAAGCAGGTTTAGGTTAGCGGATGCGGCGTCGACTTTGCAGCCTGAGGGTCCGGAGTTCAATTCCTCATGTCTTCAGATTTTTCATTAACAATTAATAATAATTCATATGTTTCAGCATTCTATTTAGTGTTTACAATTAAATTAATTAATAAATAATATTGTCTAACGTTTAATATATGTAAAAATGTGTTGTTAATAAAATATACTAATCTGACACCGTGTCAGCATAAAGCCGGCAGAAAAGTAACAAAATAATTTTTTTTTTACTACCGGCCCGGTATCAAGCCGGTGGTTTACCGGCACCGGGCCGGTGTCTAAATTTCACTGGAACGGTACGTCGCCGGTGGTGTGCCGGCAATAAACCGGCACGAAAACACTGTACACAAGAACCGGCCCGGTATCGAACCGGTGGTTTACCGACACCGGGGCGGATATTTCCCGGGTTATCATTGTTGACTAGACCGGCTCCGGGCCGGCGGTAATGCCGGTCTCACGCCGGCACCGGCAAGTCCGCCCTTGGTACCGGCCCGGTACCAAGCCGGTCGTTGATTTCTGCCTGATTAGTGTATATATGAGCATTTCCACGCCAAGTGATCATAAAAATTTTTGATGATTTTAGCAATTTTAAAAATACTTTCTGAATTTGTTCCTTTATATGCATAGAATAAAAATGTATAAAAGTTTTTTCAGAATTTTTTGAGTTTCTTCTTACTCAAAATTTTGGTCGATTTTTCAAAAAAGGCACATAATTTTTTTCTTATTGACCAATTAATATAATTTTTTTGCCAAATACTCATAATAAGAAGTGCTTTTGAGAAAAAAATAAAAGGAAAAAAAATTTTTTGAATTCAAATTTTGAAAAAAATATGACTTTGATTTCAAAATTTTTTTTGAATATATTGTCTATAATGTAGAGCACACTTTCTGTAAATTTAATTATGGGACAGCAATAACTTTACGAGAAAAAAAATAAAATGTCCAGCGCGGCGTGTCGAGACTTTTGCAGTATTCGCTTATGGCGGCGCAAGTTTTCTTTCAAATTACTCTACAGGTAACAATTCTTTACCAAAACGCCTTTTCTTTTTGTGAAATCTTCGTTATTAAATTCTCTATCGATATCTCGAGCCCTATTTTTAAATGTTTGTTATTAAACATTTTTTAAATAACAATAAGTTTTAAAAAATTTTTAAAATATATTGTTGACATAATTATTAGTTATGAAAATTAATCAAAAAACCTGTTAAAAAATTACAAATAATCAATTTAACATTGTTTGAACAATTAGTTATCGTTATCTAAAGATAAATTTTCAAATTGTGAAATTTTTTATGTGTAATAGTTGGTACTGATGATAAAAAGAGTTGGCTGCTGTATCCAATTCGTTGGACTCTGAAGTGACATCTAATAAATTGGTTAACACATCTAATATGGGATACTGTATCTTAGCGAAAAGGCACGTCAGCTTTCGCAAAGATAATGCAGCTAAAAGTTGGATGTATCAACAGAAAAATAGTTTCTCCATCCAATTAATTGGTTCGCGCTCCAGCAACTATCTAATTGGACACAGCAGCTAATTACTTTTCTCCGTGATACTGGTGATAAAAAAATTATTTATTAAAACATTGTTTAAACAATTGATTGCTAAAATAAATGGTTATTATTTTGGTCATAAACTGTACATAGGGTTAGAAATGTATACTTTTACTATATTGTGCATTTTTTGTGATTAAAATATTCAACTATGAAGAGAAACTAAAAATTAATTATTAAACCATTGTTTAAAAAATTTTTTGTTTCTAGCTTTTCAACTGATGAAAACTGACAACAGTACATTGTTTAAACAGTTTTAAAATTAATCCTTTTTTTTGTTATCAATAGATGATTTATAAAAAATTGCATAATTTGAAAAAAATATAAATTTTTAACCCTAAGTACAGTTTATGAAAAAAATAGCATCAATTAATTGCTTAAACAATGTTTCAATAAATGAAGATCTCCACAGAATAACGATCAATGACACATTTAAAAATGCTTACAATTTTCAACTTTGTATTGCCATAAATCGCATATTCCCTATTTATTCAATTACACGATTTCATTCATTTAGGCTCAAAATTCTATAATAAGTGCACATATTTTCATTACCATTGCATTTATGTCAAAATGTGCCATAGCCTATTCCGTGGAGGTCTTCAAATAATTTTTTTATCATCAGTACAACTATTACAGATAAAAAAATTCCCAATTTGATTATGCGATTGGCTCAAAAAAATGATTTTCTTGACATAGTATACTTGGTTTGAGAGCATATGTTCTTGATCCAAGAAAATATGGTGTTATGTCCTATAAAAGGGACATACTTACTTATATTTTTATTTATTAAATAAATAATTATTTAATAAATAATTGTGGTGATTCGAACCTAGTCTCGCCCAATAGTTCGGGACACTTCGAGTCTTTGTTGAATAAAAATGCTTGCCCCGTTAAAGTGCAATATAAGGAAGGTTTAGAAAGAAAAATAAGAAGTTTTAATTTGGTACTCACTTTTTATTAAAATTAAAAGTTGGTTCCTTTTTCCTCAGACGTGAAATAATATATTTTTTTATTATATCGACTTGAAATATCGAAAATCGAGTAATCGATATTAATGATCGATGTATCGATTTATACTTTAACAGAATAATTGTATTTGTCCAATATTTCAAAGAAAATAAGACTTGGAATAAATGTTTTTTTTTATACTTTGACACTTTTTATATAAATGAAACTTGTATGTTGAGATACTTGGAATTTTTAAGCTCAGAAATTTGAATTGAGAATTGAATTACTTTGGATTGAGAACTGACTACTGAATACTGACTTGACTTCTGACTTTTGAATTGTGTACTGTCATTTTAAGACTTAAAAACTAACTGATTTGTCTTATGAGGATACTGTTTTTAAAGTATTGTCCCCACTAAGATTTCTTGGAGTTTTTACATTTTTAGAAAATAGTTTTAGAGAAATGGTAAAAGAGGCTGACTAATTATCAGATTGGTTTTTAAAAAAGAAAATGGTAAAAAGAAAATAGAGAAAGCAAATGAAATTTAGTTCTATCGTTCTATGATTGGGCTTTGACCTATCCCCCATACATATAGGCTGCGTCTTAAAGGGAGGTACCATAAGTCTATTTTTGTTTCAATGTGGTAGGGGAGTTCTCTTTAAATTTTAAGTTAAGTAGGGATATTATTTCACGTTTTTGGATTTTTACAAAATGTTATTATAAATTTGCTTAATAATAATATTACATTAATTTTTATAGCGTAGTTTAAATGTTTATAATTTTTTAATATATATACTTTTTTTAATTAAAACTTTATCATAATTTTTAAGCTTACATTTTTAATTTGTTAATTAATAATAAGTTCTATAATTCTAACCTATACAATTTGTTTATTTAACTAATTTTTATTAATAAAATTTTATTTATTATTTGTTAATAACAATAATTATTTTTATTTATTGTTTATTTATTTCTATATATTCCTTATTTGTTAATAACGCTTCATTACTTATTTTATTTATAGGTTATGTTGTTTTATTATTATTCTTAAATATTTATGATTTTATCAGTGAAAAGTATAATTTAAAAAGTTCCCGGAGTGTACTATGCATTGTACTCAGTGTGGTGTATCTTTGTGATGAAAAAGCTTGATCTTGTTGTTTGAAATATAATAGAATATCTGACGATTTTAAAATAACCTCAAACTTTGTGAAACTTTTAACACGTGGATCAGCTGTGATAAACCTTTTAATCTGGCAACACTGGCTGAGTTCGCCCTTCTGCCCCCGTCTACGTCTCCATGATTTTGCAAATATAGTGGTATGAGTGTGGATCCTAAGCAGCAATTGACGTCAAGTAGGGGAAGACCAACACACTTATCAATTGCGCTGAGAGAGGGTTCTGGTACTGCTTGTAAGATCGATGCTTTTCTGTCAAAATCGCCAGCTCAAAATAGTCGCAAGAGAAAACTACATGAATCGCTTGATGATAAGGATTCAAAACGATTAAATAAATCAAAAACTACAGAAATTGATCCAAATTTAAATATGGGATCAGAGAAGACAGAAGAACTATCGACAATTGATATTCGCGATCAACTTAAAGAGTATATGGATGTTAGCGTTAAAAGAATTATAGATACGCTTACACAACGTATGAACGATGACAGAGATATTTTCCAGCAACAAATCATCGAACTCAAAGAGGAGGTAATAAAAGTTAATTCAAGATTGACTATTCTTGAGTCACGTTCTGTCACTCTAGATGCAGAGATTCAGGCACGTCTTGCCAAAGTTGAAGCTTGGACTAGTTCTGATAATCTGGAAGGTGCCTTTGAGTCAATCAACAAGCAGCTTAATAAACATGCGAACTGGTTAAATAATCAAGAACGTCGATGCAGAGAGAATAATCTTGTAATAAGTGGCCTTGAAGTTTTGACGGACAATGCGAAAAAGGAGATTAACACCTTTCTCCTATCTAAATTTGGATTAAAAGATCAGGTGATTGAAGCAAGATTTTTATCAAAACCTGATAAAAAACCACTGGTGTTAATCAAGATGTCATCTAGAGAAGCAAAACACATAATTCTTAAACAGAAAAAAGAAAAGATTTCAGAGAAGAATATTTTTATAAATCTTGATTTAACCCTGGAAGATGCTCGTATTGAAAAATTGTTGCGATTAAAGGCTCGGGAAGCAAGAGATGTTGGAAAAAAGGCTCGCGTAAGAAACAGAGCATTACAAATCGACAGTGTTTGGTATGTTTTAAACGAAGAAAATGGTCAATTGGTTTTACGGAAGGATAATATGGGAATAGTTCAAAGTGGTCTAGCAAAAAACGATTAACATCTGAGGTATCGGTGATCTTTTGGAATGTCCATGGATTAAGGAATTTTTACAATGTTGAAACTGATGGTCAAGTTTTGACTAAAAAAAATACAGTTCTGACACTTTCCGAAACATGGTCTACAGCCGAGAAAATCAAGCCATCGAACAACTGGACTGCGAGCGAATGTATTATTTCACCTGCAGTTAAGGAGCGCAGCACTGGGCGTTCATCGGGAGGTCTAGCGGTAATTTTTAATTCAAATTTTAATTAAAAAATTATAGAAAAATCGACCAGGGTTGCTACAATGTCTGGAAACCTGGAAAACCTGGAAATGTCAGGGAATTTTATTTTGTATGGAAAAGTCAGGGAATAGTCATGGAAAAATGAGAAAACACCTGGGAAATAATTTTCTGTTAAAATTATGTTAATTTTTTGCGAATTTTACCGATTTTTACCATGAAAAAGTACCCTTCGGTACTTTTTTCCCTACACTATCTAAAACTGAATCAGTAAAATTTGACTGATTTTCAGTGACTCTATTCTCGCGATTTGAATCAGTGAAATTTCACTGAAGATCAATTATTAAAAATTATTGAAATGTTAGTCATATATTTCACTGATTGACCAATTAAAAAATAACTGAAATTTTAAATATTCGCGACTGAAATTTCCAGTAACTTTTTAATTTGCCAATCAGTGAAAAATGACTGTTAACTGGTCTACCAACCGGGAAAAACCTGAAATATGCCAGGAATTTTATGTCAAACCGAGAATTTTTTCACCAAATTAAAAAAAAATTTTATTATTTTAATTTGTTTTTAAAAAATCGATTTTTATTTCAATTTTTATAGATATTTATACTGTTCTCTAAATTTGAATTAATTAAAAATAATTTATTTGATAATAAAAAATCAGTCACTGATTTAAATAAAGTAGGTACACAAATAAATTGTAAAAAATTATCGAATTAATAAAAATTTTGTGAAATTCAACTGAAAATAATTAAATTTGTTAAAGAATTTCATTAGAAACTTTTTAGCAAATAAAATTTTCAAAGTATTTTAATTTAATAATTGATAAATAATTGAATTTTATAAAGAGTCACATTCTAATGTATTCATGTTATTTAGTTCCAAAATTAATAATTCAAATTTTTATTGGTTAATTTTAAATAAACACACGCTTAAAATTTTTTTTACGTTTAATTTTATTTCTTAAAAATAATTGAATTTCTTTTAAAGAATTTAATTCACATATTATTATGTTATTATTCAATAATTATGATTATTAAACTTCTCTAAAATTTTTATAATTTTAAATTTCTGAGTGATCAAATAGATGATATTTATTTATTTCTTGAGCAAATTAAATTTTTATTACACAGGATAAAATCAGTCTGACTCCGTTTACACTTTAAATTCAGTCTCGAAATTAGGCAGAAAGTAAGACTTTTTATTTATTTATTTACTAATTAATTATTTTTATTTATTTACTTATTAAATAAATAATTAATTGTCAGGTACTGCTTAGTATTGTCAAAAATTTTAATAAAATTCTTCGCAAGAATTAAAGTATATTCATAAATAATAGCATTCTTTGGAAGGATTCAATTATTTTCATAAAAATATAGTCAAATTCTTTGCAGAAAATCAATTATTATCAATATAATTTTAATAAAATTGAAAAATAAAATTTTCAATTATAATTATAAACAGACAAGATTATTTTTTAAGAAGTTAAAAAAATTCTTTGACTAATTTAATTATTTTCCAAATTTTCAATTAAAATTATTAAAAAAACATTATTCTCAAAAATTTAAAGAAATTCGTCAAAAGAATTTAATTATTCATAAAAACTATTAAAAATTTTTAAAGCCATTTGTAGATTTAAATAATAAACACCCTGAAAACCATAAAATTTTTAAATATTTTATTTTCGCCAATGAAAAAATGTTTAAAACTGAGTTATTTTTCTAGTAGTGATTAATACAACAATAAAATATGCTATGTTTGCATAAATTTTGCTTTTTAATTAATTACTTTTTATATAAATCCCACTTATAATGTGTATGGAAAAATATTGTTTGAGACCTGGAAAACCTGGAAAAGTCAGGGAATTTCATTCGAGAAAAATTGTAGCAACCCTGAAAATCGACTTATTGGCTTTTTATTGAAATTACAAAAAATAACTTTAGATTTATTCTTGATTCCTTGTATTTTAAACCTAGTTCTGATATATCGGTTCTATTTGAATTGCTACAAGTAACAATTGACGAAATATATTGTAAATATAAAAATACCCCAATATTAATAGGGGGTGATTTTAACGCGAGATTGGGTTTACTTAACGATTTTGAACAAATTGCCGATTTTAACTCTGAATTAAACTGTAAAAGAAATTCTGTTGATAAAATTGTAAATAAGCGTGGCCTTGAATTGTGTGAATTTATGAGTGTAAACGGTTTTACAGTTTTAAATGGTAGATCACGAGGTGATGAAAAGGGTAATTTAACTTTTGTTGGTAGCAATAGCAGCAGCGTCATCGATTTTGCATGGATCGATATCGCCCATGCAGAATTAATTAAAGACTTTTCAGTTAATTTTTCAGTAATTGATTCAGATCACTTTCCTGTCGAGGTCCTATTTAGAACGGAATTCGAACAATCTCAAGACGATGACGCTGTAACTGTTGTGACTGGGAGATTCTCAGAAAAACTAAGTTGGGATTTAACTAAATTGAATGATTATATTAATACTCTGGAAAGTCCTGATTTTTTGCCACCTCATCTGAACACTAGTCCACGAACCACTGATATGCAAAATTCTTTATTATTAAACAAAATTAGTGAAGCAGCGTAGCAATGTGGTATGGTTAAAAGAATTAATTTAAATTATATAAAAAGGTGTAAGAAACCGTGGTATGATAAGGAACTTTATAATTTAAAGAAAGAGATCAAAATAAAGTCAAAAAAGAATTTTGTTGATTTAGGTTTTAATACTGAAGAAAGAAATTATTATAACAAAATGAAAAAAATGTATCGAAGTTTGTTAACTAAAAAACGAAAAGAATTTGAAGAAAATATTAAAATTAAATTTATGAAGTTAAAAGATATAAAAACTTTTTGGACCACAGTTAGGACTTGCCGAGGGGGTAGCAATTTCAACAAAAATCCTATAACAATAAAACAATGGGAAGTTTTTTATGTTTCTATTTAGCCGTCTAGAGTAAATTTAGACGTAAGTCTTTTTGATAGGTGTAACCCTGAGTTGGATGGAGAAATCTCATTTGTGGAAATGCAAGCTGCATTTAATAAAAGTAAGATCGGTAAGGCTCCAGGACCGGATGGTATTGGCTCTGAATTTTATAAAAATCTACCTTCAGCCTGGTTAGTGTTCGTCCATTCTTTCTTTAACAATATTCTAGAAACGGAACGGATTCCTCAAGCTTGGTCACAAGCACTTATTACACTTATTCACAAAAAAGATGATAGATTCGATCCAAGTAATTATAGAGGAATTGCTCTCTGCAATAATATTGCAATAATTTTCACGCAGATAGTGGCTACTAGGCTATCGGCCTGGGCTGAAAAGAACCTGCTGCTTCCGGAATCTCAAAACGGTTTCAGAGCTGGAAGGAATTGCATTAATAATATTTACGCCCTGCAGTCTGCCTTACACTTCAGATTAAGAATGGCAAACGCGTCTGCATATGCTATTTTTATTGACTTTCGTCGAGCCTTCGACTCTGTGTCGCATGTTCTTTTATGGCAGAAACTATACAGCATTAGTGTTAGTGCCAAATTAATTAGAATAATAAAAGCATTATATGATCATGCATCTTTTTCTATTAGAGTCGTGGATGAGACATCTAGTCCGGTTGAGGTGACGGAGGGCGTGCTGCAGGGCGAAACCCTGAGTCCTCTTTTATTTATACTTTTCCTTGCAGATTTCGAAAAAAAACTCAGGGTTGCTAATAATGAAGGAATTAATATTAATGGGCATGCGGACCTTCTTTTATCGTTATACGCTGACGATGCTGTAGCGATAGTAAACACATTTGTAAGATTACGTAAACTTTTAAAAACTATAGAAGAATATTGTGAACTTAATGAGTTGGAAATTAACACAACAAAAACCGAAATAGTCCACTTCAGAAGGGCAGGCAAAGCAACAACAGAAAAATTCTATCTTAAGGGAAAATTGATTAAAATTGTAAACTCGTATAATTATTTAGGTGTAATGTTTTCTAGTTCTACTTTGAGCAAAATGGCAACTGAAAATGCAATAATGAAAGCTAATCAAGCATTTGGGGCTGTGAAACAAATTATAAACAATGGGAAAATTGATTCATGGGAAGCTCAATGCAAATTGTATTATAGTATTGATGCAACAACGACCTTGTATGCCGCACATGTTTGGGGGTTGAGATATTTGTCAAAAATTGAAACTGCACACACTACACATTTCAAGAAGTTATTTTCTCTTCCAAAATGTACATTTAATGCTGCTCTTCGACTGGAACTAGGACTAATTAGCTTGGAAATTAAAATTTTTAAGGCGGCTTACCTTGTTGTAATAAAAATACTGAAAATGGAGGATTCTAGAATGCCGAAGATTTGTCTTAAGCGTCAAGTTGAACTTATGCAATGTTCTGAAGTTATACTTGAATATAATTGGGCTGCGCAATTTGACGCACTTTTAAATAAGATTAATTTGTCAGACCTATGGACGACTCTTTCTCCAGAAGAGTGGTTAAATAATTTAGATTTAGCATTAAATCGGTATGAAAGATATCTAAAATTTTCAGATATTTTAAAATTTGTACTCTCTGGTTCGAGAATGCAAAATATATTAAGATCGCTTGAAGATAAAACTGCCCTTTACTTATTAAGACGACGTAATTTTTATTTAACAAAAATTTTTATACAACTAAGACTAGCAAATAAACATTATTTTAGATTCTTGTATAAGGGTAATTTGTACAGCTGGGATCAGGAATCAATTTGCATGGTTTGCAATTTGAAAGAAAGGGAAACACTGTATCATTTTTTGTTCGATTGCCCAATATATAATAATTACAGAAAGTTTTATTTGGCAAAATTGGGATTGAGTGATGAATGCAGTCAAGCGATGACTCAGATTTGTAATGCATTCAACGAAGAAAGTATTAAAGGGATTTGTTTTTATATAATAAATAGTTTGCTGTTGCGTGCGTTCATGTTGAATGAGTAGTTTTAAGTAAGAAAAAATTTAAAGGCTGTTATTATCAAATATATTGTAAACGGAATTCTTCTGCTACAAAATGTAATATTTTATAGAGCAGAATAAATATATTATTATTATATTATTATTATTTTAATTAAAATTCTATGTTTATTAAAATTATAACCTCTTTTATGTTTGTTTGTTTATATTTACATATTTGTTTTTTTTTATTTATACTGTAAATATTAACCTTTCATTTATTTTGATTATTTGTAAAATTTATTGTTTTTCATTACTAACCAAAAATTAGAGTTATTTATTAACTTTAATAATTTTTATTTAGAAATTATTTAAATTGTATACTACTATAGTATTATGTATATATGTATATATACTTTCAATGGGTAATGCATAGATTTCTCTACTTTGGTTAAAATCACACGATTTACGATGTTGTAGTACAAAAGTTATTGTACAAAAAATATGCTTTTTGAGTTTTAAAAGATAAAGTTATTTACGATTTTGGTGATATTGCATTTCCGTTAATATATCGCGGGAAGTTTAGAGAAAATATCAAGGTTTAACGAGATAAAGAAAAATAATCTAATTACATTTGTTACGCTTTTAAGTTTATGATTTTAAAAGAAATTTTGATAAAAGTACTTGATATTTTTCCTTTCATATCTTATCTTTAATTACTTTATATAAATTTACTATTTTTAGGGAAAGTGACATTTCTATTGCTCTCAGCTGTGTCCTGAAGAAGGGCTGTTTTTAGGCATCTGGCGTTAAGTTGTTTCACAATTTCATGGTTTCCCATTTGATTTCTTAAAAAGGTTAGAGTTGACTGTTAAGAGCTCTCTTCACGGTACAATCTGTGAGCCATAAAATTGTAAGCGACTTAGTTTTTCTTAAAAAGATACTCAGAGTTCATTTAATCTATTTTATGTAATATTTGTGGGTCATTTATTTTTGTGTGGGAAAAGAAAAAGAAAAGGGGAAAAAATATAATAAAATTTCGAAAAATGTACAAGATGTAACACCCCCATCGTAAAATGTTTAGTTGAGGATGTAAGACGAAAATAACCATGAAATGGTTTTACAAAAGTTGATGGTATCCTTAGTTGAAGAGATGTAGATTATGATTGTAGAATGTTCTTGATATAGATGTATTGAAAGATGATTTGTGATTGCGCGGACCTATCATATGGCTTATAATTACCGAGGATTAAGTACATATTATGGTTGTAAATTATAAAAGTGCTTCTGGATTGGTTGAATTTGCGTAGGTACTAGATCAGTCGTGTTGTGTCAAGGTGCTGAATGTTAGGTTAAGGATTTGTTGGTTTCTTCTTTCTCGACCTCTTGAGTTAGTTTGCCTTCTTTAGCTTGTGTCATGTGTAGTAAAGAAAAATGATAACAAACTCCAAATTGTTCTATGAAGATGAATTGGCCACCCGTTCACCGAGTGTGGAGCATATCTTTGTAGTATAACATCGGCCGTCATTTTAATGAAGTGGCATATGGTAAGGAATGCGATGAATTAGGCGCTAATTGTTTCGAAAGTGAAAAATCTTTCCCACATCTTGGACCATGTAGATTCAATAAATTTATCCACTGTATCTCCGCTGTAGTATTTGATTTGGCTTCCTTCGCTGTTGAGAATCTGGTACCCTTGGACTTCTTTGGTAGACTGCATTGTTATCTTGGTGTTCATCGGTGTAACAGACAGCAGGTACAAGTCTATTGCATTTCATCGCCATTCCAGTTTCCTAGATAACCCATGTCCTTAGCACTAGGCAGTAGGTTTGTTTGTTTGGTTAGTTATAGTTCCTTGTAGCACGAGACATCATGTTGAAATTTTAATTTCCACTGGTACACTTTTAATAATATGTACTACCTCTCCGGCAGTTACAGCCACATAACCAAGTCTTTCCAACAAATCGTAGGCGCAGTCATCTAGTAATTTTACAGGAATCGGTGTAGACCTTTTTTTACTTTGATGTTAGATCTGACATTTTTGAAGTATGATGTCGTGGTACAATTATTTAATTTGTGATCGCATGTATTTTTCGACGTATATAAAATTAAAATAAACGCAAGTAAAGATACCTAATTTAACAAAAAAAAATTTTGTATAAATGATAAAAATAATATTTAAAGATCACAATTTTAGAATATTTTGTTTTGATTATGTTTATATAAACATTTTTTTGTCAATTTTTTTGATTCTACACAATGCAAAATATTTAATTAGTGTAAAAACTGTTTTACTATTAATAAAATTTTATAAAGCTCTAATTTTTAAGACAAAGAAAAGAAATCGAAAAGATTAGTTATTATTTAAATGAATTTTAGACTCCTTCTGAATAGAACAATAATAAAAAACGGTAGTAATGGAACAAGAAACATTTTTAATTTATTTCTTCTTTTTTTTATCAATTGCATCTTCATATTATTACTATTTAATAAATCGTTTTTACTATGAATTAAAATTAAATACATTTCAAAAAATTTGATTTGGATAAGATGATTTTCGTTCAGACAGAAAAAGAAAATTAATTTGTGATTTATGTTGTGGATGAAAGTAGTCGAAACTTTATTTGTAAACGAATGCAACCTTGCCTGCACAATCTTTATGTTGTGTCTCAAAGTAATCGAAACTTTATTGGTAAACAAATGCAACCTTGCCTGTACAAACCTTTTTTTCACAATTAATTATTTCATATGAAAAAACATACTTCATTAAATTTTAAGCACAATTATAATTAACAAAATATTAGGAGAATTATTTTTTTGTAAGCATTGCTGCGCAATAAAAAGGAAACGAACCTTAATTTATGAATACCGATATTTTGAGATATGCAGAATCACGGTGTTTGCAATTTTTTAAATCCTCTAATTATTTATCTAATACAAAAATGTTGTACTCATATTGAGTATTCATGATTTTTCATTAAACTGAAACACAAAATCAAATTATCCTCTCAAAATCTTTGAATTGTTTATATTTATCTTGTTGTAATTATCTTTCATAAAAATGCCTTTATCTGTAAATACCCATGTCAAATTTTATGATTCTTTTGCTTCGCTAAATTTATCTCTTCATTAGATATATAAACCTTATGTTTATATGATTTTATTCTTGAGCAGGGCGTACTTCATTACTCAGACTTTTAATTTTCATAATTACCTAGAGCAGGGCATACTCGTTACTCTGGTTTAAAATAATTTTTTTCCTTTTTTATTTGGATTCGAGAATAGATTTGGAAGCATCAGAAACTAATAAGAATGCCATAAGTCTATCAGATAAATAAAATATTTGTTTGTTAAGTGTTTTTTATGAGAACTGAAATTATACGAAAATGTTTGAATTTATGAGTTAATTAGCAGCTATAATTTTTCTAATATTGAATCGTAATAAATGAAGGACAATTGTCAAGTCAATTTTTAAAAACAAATTGAGTATAATTACCATTTTGAATTTTGACAGTTTAGTTAAAAATACACTTTAGCTTTTATTAAATATCCCCCATTGTAAAATTGATACTTGGGGTTAAAGTAGAAATTTTTACACTAATTTAATGTTTATTTTTCCTTTGTTTTGGTTTTATCTTACTTTTTTGTTTTTGTGTTTTTTTACAAAAAAAAATGAAATATCCAATGTAAATCACATTTTTGGTTTAAAATTAAGATTTGAGAATTGGAGATTTGAGTCTTGTAATTTGAAATTAACATTTTTAAAGTTTAGAGCCATTGTGCATTATTTTATTGGTTAAAATGGATTTTGGATAAAGGATATAAGGATTAAAAAAAATTTAATTTTGATTTTGAATAAAAAAATATTTAATTTAAACAATAATGAATTATTTAATCATATTTTTAAGTTATAAGAATTGTAATTTGTTTAAACAATCTTTAGATTAAATATAAACAAATAAAAAGAATAATCTTTTTGAACAATTTTTTATTACAAAATCTTTTTGGATAATAAAAATAATAACTTATAAAAAAATGAAAATTTGTAATATAAAATCAATTTTTAATTATAAGAGTAACCATTTGTTTAAACAAAAATTTTTTATTTAGAACGTTTAAATTCTGATAAAAAAAAATAAAGTAAAACATTTTTTTATTTTCGATAAATTTTTTATATTTGCTTAAAAAATATGAAAAGAAAAGGTGAAATTTGCTTATTTCATTTCAAATAAAAATTAATTTGAAATTTATTTATTCTATTGGAAATAAGAAAATTTTAATGAAAAATTTAATTATTCCGTTTAAAATAAGAAGTTTAGTTTGTAAAGTATTTTGTTTTTGTTTTGACTAGGAATTCTTTTAATTCCCTGAATATAGACTTGTTTTTTTATAAAATTAAAATTTAGTTTTTGTTTTGACTAGGAATTCTTTTAATTCCCTGAATATAGACTTGTTTTTTTCATAAAATTAGAATTTAGTTTTTGTTTTGACTAGGAATTCTTTTAATTCCCTGAATATAGGAACTTTGTTGTTCTTAAATAAATAATAAATAAATAAATAAATATAGACTTGTTTTTTTCATAAAATTAGAATTTAGTTTTTGTTTTGACAAGGAATTCTTTTAATTCCTTTTAACTTGTATTCGTTTGTTTGATTTGTAAAAATTTTTTTTAATTTGGAATTTCTTTTATTCCTTTTTAACTTGTATTCGTTTGTTTGATTTATAAAAAAAATTTTTTTTTTGCTCTGGAATTTCTTTTATTCCTTTTTAACTTGTTTTCTTGCACGGGCCTGTAGACACGTGATTGCTATGCTAGAGAGTGAGCGTCTATGTATGAATTTCAAATAAATTTGTGGATTTCATTTTAATTTTGGTTAAAATATACTCATTAAAAATGTTAATGAGACGAAAAAATTCTCCAAATAATATTTTCAATGAATAGAAAAAATTTTAAAGGGAATTAATTTGGAATTTTTAAATTTAATTTGTTTAAAAATTTAATAAGCTTTGATTTATTGTGAAAGACATAAGCACGATTGGGACAAAATGAAAGAGAATTGTTTGAAGACATTTTAGATAATATAGAAAAATAGGAGAAAATTTAACAAAATTCAACTCGAATTATCCCTCCGGGGCCTCCAACAATTTAAGTATGTTATGTCCTATAAAAGGGACATACTTACTTATATTTTTATTTTTTAAATAAATAATTATTTAATAAATAATTGTGGTGATTCGAACCTAGTCTCGCCCAATAGTTCGGGACACTTCGAGTCTTTGTTGAATAAAAATGTTTGCCCCGTTAATGTGCAATATAAGGAAGGTTTAGAAAGATAAATAAGAAGTTTTAATTTGGTACTCACTTTTTATTAAAATTAAAAGTTGGTTCCTTTTTCCTCAGACGTGAAATAATATATTTTTTTATTATATCGACTTGAAATATCGATATATCGAAAATCGAGTAATCGATATTAATGATCGATGTATCGATTTATACTTTAACAGAATAATTGTATTTGTCCAATATTTCAAAGAAAATAAGACTTTGAATAAATGTTTTTTTATACTTTGACACTTTTTATATAAATGAAACTTGTATGTTGAGATACTTGGAATTTTTAAGCTCAGAAATTTGAATTGAGAATTGAATTACTTTGGATTGAGAACTGACTACTGAATACTGACTTGACTTCTGACTTTTGAATTGTGTACTGTCATTTTAAGACTTAAAAACTAACTGATTTGTCTTATGAGGATACTGTTTTTAACCCTTTGCCGTTCTTGTGTTACGAAATGTCGTTTAGAGTCTTTTCTGGGGGAACAACCAATGAGAAAAGGCGGTATGCTTGTGTTGATAAATTAGTTATGTGTGAGAATGTAAGTGTTCTGAATTTGCAGGAACGTACCTAATTAAAAAATGAATCCATTTATATTTTAAAATAAATTATATTTCAATATAATATTTAACACCTAAAAATCTGTTTTTTTGTATAAAGTGGAAGTGTATTTGCAATTTATTACTTTTTAAACATAGCTATATTTGATTATTAAAGACTTTTATCAAATCTACATAACCAATGTAAACATAACCTCAAAATCAAACTAATTTCCGGCCCTGATATTATCCACGTGATTCCACTGTCAAACTGATTTTTTCTGAGGTGGGGAAAGCTTATGTACGGCAAAGGGTTAAAGTATTGTCCCCACTAAGATTTCTTGGAGTTTTTACATTTTTAGAAAATAGTTTTAGAGAAATGGTAAAAGAGGCTGACTAATTATCAGATTGGTTTTTAAAAAAGAAAATGGTAAAAAGAAAATAGAGAAAGCAAAGGAAATTTAGTTCTATCGTTCTATGATTGGGCTTTGACCTATCCCCCATACATATAGGCTGCGTCTTAAAGGGAGGTACCATAAGTCTATTTTTGTTTCAATGTGGTAGGGGAGTTCTCTTTAAATTTTAAGTTAAGTAGGGATATTATTTTACGTTTTTGGATTTTTACAAAATGTTATTATAAATTTGCTTAATAATAATATTACATTAATTTTTATAGCGTAGTTTAAATGTTTATAATTTTTAAATATATATACTTTTTTGAATTAAAACTTTATCATAATTTTTAAGGTTACATTTTTAATTTGTTAATTAATAATAAGTTCTGTAATTCTAACCTATACAATTTGTTTATTTAATTAATTTTTATTAATAAAATTTTATTTATTATTTGTTAATAACTATAATTATTTTTATTTATTGTTTATTTATTTCTATATATTCCTTATTTGTTAATAACGCTTCATTACTTATTTTATTTATAGGTTATGTTGTTTTATTATTATTTTAATTAAAATTCTATGTTTATTAAAATTATAACCTCTTTTATGTTTGTTTATTTATATTTACATATTCGTTTTTTTTATTTATACTGTAGTTGTAAATATTAACCTTTTATTTATTTTGATTAGTTGTAAAATTTATTGTTTTTCATTACTAACCAAAAATTAGAGTTATTTATTAACTTTAATAATTTTTATTTAGAAATTATTTCAATTATATACTACTATAGTATTATGTATATATGTATATATACTTTTAATGGGTAATGCATAGATTTCTGTACTCTGGTTTAAATCACACGATTTACGATGTTGTAGTACAAAAGTTATTGTACAAAAAATATGCTTTTTGAGTTTTAAAAGATAAAGTTATTTACGATTTTGGTGATATTGCATTTCCGTTAATATATTGCGGGAAGTTTAGAAAAAATATCAAGGTTCAACGAGATAAAGAAAAATAATCTAATTACATTTGTTACGCTTTTAAGTTTATGATTTTAAAAGAAATTTTGATAAAAGTACAGTGGAACCTCGATTATCCGAACTAACCTAGGCAAGGCCTGATTCGGATAATCGAAAATTCGGATAATAGAGGTTTTTAATGTTTTTCTTAATTAATTTAAAAAAATTGGACAGTTGAACTATATGTATTTAATTTAATAAATTTTTTAAAGATATATAAGTATATACATGTAAATATATTTTAATTTATAATAATATATTAATAAAACACAGAATATATGATTTTTTAAAGACTTTTTTGGCATAAACATAAATAATAAAATAGAGAAAATAAATTTTAAAATTCGGATAGCCAAAAAAAGTTCGGATAATAGAAATTCGGATAAAATGATTTTCGGTTCGGATAATAGAGGTTTCGGATAACAGAGGTTCGGATAATCGAGGTTCCACTGTACTTGATATTTTTCCTTTCATAATAATAATCATAATATATTATCTTTAATTACTTTATATCATTTGTGTATCAAATCAAGTAAATGGTTTACTTGTATTGAGAAAATATTTTCTTCATTTAAGAAAATTATAGATTTCAATCAAAAAAATATTTTCTTAATTCAAGTAAATTATTTACTTGAATTCCCCCCCTTAACATTTTTATTATTTAATTAATTAACACATATTTTTTACTTAAATAATTAAACAATTATTATTTTAAATAATATTTACATTTCATTAATACTTATCACAAATACAACAAATATACCTTGAAAGAAAATTTTCCACGGTCGGAGAAATCGAACCCGGGTTGCACGCGTCAGAAGCCGTACCGTTGCCACTATGCCATCGAAGCCTCAATGGATAGTTTTCAAAAACTGCTATTTAAGTTGCACATCCATTTGAAGAAAAATATTTTCTTGGACCAATAACACCGTCATTGTGTTAAGTAAAAAAAAGTTTCAAAGCAAATGAATGAAATGATTTGATTTAAGAAACACGAATTCTCTAGACAATACTTTACTATTTCGCTTAAGAACATAATATTCTTGATTCAATCCTTTTTGGTACTTCGGATAAGTAAAATATTTTATTGTAATAATAACATATTTACTTACACCAAATACTGAATTATTAATACAAGAACTATACCCAATGCTCATAATTACTTGGCACAAGAAAATAAATTTCTCTCTTTAAATAAATATGGGATTGATTCAAGTAAATTCTGTCAAGTAAATGCATTTACTTGGTTCAATTACATTTTTTTTCAGTGTAGTTAATAATTATATCAACATTATATACTGCAGAAGTCTCGGCACGCCGCGCTGGACATTTTATTTATTTTCTTAAAAAGTTATTGCTGTCCCATAATTAAATTTACAGGAATGTAGAGAATACTTTCTCTACATTATAGACAATATATTCAAAAAAAATTTTGAAATCGAAGTGATATTTTTTTCAAAATTTGAATTCAAACATTT
Source organism: Leptopilina drosophilae (assembly GCA_032873175.1). Classification (NCBI taxonomy): domain Eukaryota; kingdom Metazoa; phylum Arthropoda; class Insecta; order Hymenoptera; family Figitidae; genus Leptopilina; species Leptopilina drosophilae. Next base: position 17,722,749 of record CM065484.1, on the reverse strand, counting down.
TTTTGAAATATTTTTCGGGCAAAAAATTTTTTTTTCCTTTTATTTTTTTCTTAAAAGTACTTCTTATTATGAGTATTTTGCAAAAAAATCATATTAATTGGTCAATAAGAAAAAAAGATATGTGCCTTTTTTGAAAAATCGACCAAAATTTTGAGTAAGGGGAAGCTAAAAAAATTCTGACTATGTGACGCTCTCCCAAGAAAGGTACCTAAGAAGCAAACGAATTGTAGGTTAGGTTAGTGTTAGCTTTATTTTGAATAAAAATTTATTTTCAATTATTTGAATTTGAAACCAATTTTCAATGAATATTTTGAATACAATGAAGACTTGAAAATCAATAATTTTTAATTAATATTTGATTCTCTTCCTGTATTTTTACTTTAAAAATTAAAAACATAACCTCAATTTTTTTTCTTCGTAGGTATCTTTTTTTGGAGCGTGACACATATTTTAAAAAAACTTTTATGCATTTTTATTCTATGCATATAAAGGAACAAAATTAAGAAAGTATTTTTAAAATTGCTAAAGTCATCAAAAATTTTTTATGATTACTTAGCACTTATATATACCTGTGCAGAAATTGGACTTGGGGAGTAGTAGGGCAATAGCCAGTTTGCCTTATTGTTGATAGGGTTCTGATGGGGCAAATTAGTGGGTGCCTGTCTAATTCGGTAACGCTTGGAACATCAGGTTCTGAACAGAACGATCTGACGAGGCAATAGCTAAGGCCCTGTCTAGAACCTCGCTATTGCCTTATAGAACCCGCCAGTTGTTCTAGAAGGCTGGTGACGCTACGCGCATGCGTGATTAGCTTAACCTCTTTGAATAAAAATATTTTTTACATTTTTCATGTAATAAAACTATTTTCATCATTATAATACATTGTAAAATAATTTTAACGAAACTGAACAATAAAAATTTTCATTAAAACCATATAAACAATTTTATTATTACGATGAATATAATTTATTACTTGAAAAATGTAATTAACGTTTTTCGTCTAATGTTTTTCTAAATTTGATTCGATTTTTACGTTTGAAATAGATGTTTTTTATTGTTTAAAAAATTAGAATTTATCTTATCTCGAAGTAATTTTATTTTTTATTTAATAATTTAATTATAGAAAATTAGTATAAAGATGTTAATAAACAATATAATTTAATATACCTATAAATTTTGGAATTTTTGAATCTGCAATAAATTTATACAAAAGTTAATATAACCTTATTCAATTCATTTTATATAATATAACATTATACTTTCTAGCGATTTAATAAAGTAAAAATTGATAAAATGAATAAGTTGAAATTTATGTAAACTTTGAGGTTAAGTTTAAAGTTTATTTACTGATTGTACCGAAAATACTAAAATTGAGCAAATTATGTTTTTTTTACGTCGAGAGATGTTTGATCACATCTTTTGAACATCTTTTGTAAAATTACATTTGCTTCATTTACAGTATATAAATTAAATACTGAATAAAAAGTGTGTTGATATATACAAATAGTTAGAAACATATATTTACCTTCCAAAAAATCAATGGAATTTTCATTGACATTAGAATGTTTTAATTTTTTTAGGTCTCGAAAAATTTTAGTTCTCCTTCGTCCTAATTCACGTCTTCTTTTTATTTTTTCACTTATATCATCCATTGTTGTCAAAATTATTGCTAACGTTGTTTACAACAGTTTATAATACGAACGACGAGCAAGTTGACAATGTTGAAATTTTTAGGTTATATGATTTTCACGTCATTTAATGTCTTATCACGCATGCGCGATTTCTGTTGAGGGTTTCATTAGGGCCTCTTTAAACTAAAAACCAATCCCTCGCCAGAGGTGAATAGTAAAATTATTCAGAAAAACTGTTTAGTTTTCAATTAGAATCCAATTCGACTTTTCTAGTCAGAATGTTCTAGACAGTACCCTCACAACGCCCTACTTTAAATAGGGACAAATGGGGCAATTTCTGAACTGGTAGGGTAGGGTGGGGCATTACTATTCGCGGGGCGTAACTATTCTTTAGTCCTGGAGAAAAAACTATTCACCCGATTAAAGTTTTTTTACAGTGTATACTTGTCATGTGAAATAAACATTGTATGCCAAATTTGAGCTTTTGGCGCCATTTATCATAGGAGTTATGGCACGGTCACACCTCGGCTGCCTGCCTGCCTGCCTGCCTGCAGGTCGTCATGGCAATACATAAGAGTAAGAGGGTCAGACAATTTAAATTATTCGTTTCCTCTCTCCTACTCCCGTGGCGGCTGCCTGCGCAGGCAGGCAGGCAGCTGAGGTGTGACCGTGCCATTAGGTACCCAAATGTGATTTTGACACACTCGCTTACTTGTTTTCACTCATTTAGTCTGCCATTGTTAATGGTGAGAAACGGTGGGAAAAAATTTCGGGTAAGTGTTTTCTAAAGTCAAATTTAGTGCTGAACACGAATATCATAATGGATTTTCGATATTTTATTGTTCAAAAATTTTACAACTCTTTTTTCAAAAATGGTCGGGTGGGGCATAACTATTCTTTCACTGATGACAACGAAAACTACAAAACAGTGTATGTTTTTTGTGTGTTTGTTTTTAGGTTTTTAGGCACACGTTACATGTTCAAGAATTGAGTTAAACTGGGCGTGCGTCAATTGTGTTTAAGCGACGAAGAAATGGACATATAAGAAAATTTTTTTAAACATTTTATGTTTTCTTATTTCTTGACATATTTTATACAATAATAAATTTTATTACTGTTGGTAGTAGTTTTTAATATATTGTATAACTACAGATAAAAATTTGATATAATTTGGATAATTATTTATTGTATTTTTTTAGTATTATATCATTAATAGCTGAAAGAATAGTTACGCCCCCCGTTTTCTTCGACATCAAAAATTTTTTTTCGTAAAATCGCTGTAGTTCGGAACAGTATTGAGCTACCGCAAAATAATAGATAGCAAAATTGTAGCTAAGAAGTCAAGCTTTCAAACGGTTCTACTCATTATTTTATTTTTTTTAAATAAATTTTGTAGACTCAAAAATCCAAACAAGAATAGTAATGCCCCACCCTACCCTATATATATATGCACAGAAAAAAATCAAAGGCAGAATGTGCTTTATACTAAGGTAATTTTTGCGTAAGTAGAAAAGAAATACACATAAAGCAATTGTTTCTTTTAAAAAAAGGCAATTTTTGCCTTAGTTAATAAAGTAACAAATTCTTGTCATTTATCAAATAAATTGTTTACATATGAAGCGTTGGGTGCAAGAAGGGCGTTAGGCGGATAACGCCCGTTTTGATATTATTGAATGAGAATTATTACAATATCCTCTAGTTCATATCACCAAAAATTTATTTCGATATGAGACTTCTTGACGATGTTATGAATAAAAATCTGCGTGAATGTCACATAGTTTTGTAATTTAAAATGTTTTTAAATAGAATTTGCATGTAAAAACAAGTGAAAATCGACACTTCATTAAAAAAATTTGGTTAAAAAAATTGTCATTAAAAATGTCCATTTTTTTAGAATTAGAAATTATTTAAGGCTTAATTATTTTTTAAAAATAAAGAAAATCACAAAGTATATCTAGAAATATTTATAAGTTAAAGTTATCGTGAGTTTAAAATTCAAATTTCACTAACGCCTAAAACATTGTGTGGTTAGGCGAGTGGCTGGGTGCAAAAAGGGCATATAAATTAGTTTTGAAAAACATTATTATTAAATAGTTAATTGCAACTTTCTCTTAATTTTAAAATTACATTTGATAGCTTAATAAAAGACTAATTAATTAAAAGAAAGTTTTTTTGATTTGAATGTACAGTTTTTGGGCAATTAAAGTTTAAAACTTTAACTTGAAATATCTCCGTTTATCGTTTTTTGTTATACGCCCTTCTTGCACCCAACGCTTCATATGTCAAATCGAATTTTATAATTAATTAAAATAATGGGTACTAAAGGAAGAAATTTATTACTGAAATGGAATCGAGAAAATTGTTTTTAAATATTTAAAGGTACTAATTTCATTTGTTTAATACAATTGTTTACGCATAAAAGTAGACCAGTTTGGTTATAAAGTTCACACATGCATAACTGTTATTGAAATTGATAAAGTAGTTCTATTATTTTCTTTATTTAATTAAAGTAAAATATTATTTATATAATAATAAAAATTCCTTTTCACTCATATTGTAAATATAATTATTATAAAGGTAAAACATAATTCTTTCATACCGTATTTTCTAAACATTCAAATAAAAATTTGTCTTGTGATTTTAACCTTATTAATCCTCCGTCACACACCTTGGAAAAAATTACGACTTTACACACGTTTAGAGGGAATCCCTCACCACATAGTAAAATAAACGACCTAACAACATAAACAAAGGAATCAATATAAATTTAATTTTAACACAAACTTATAAATATGTAGTAAATTATTCTAAATTATAAAATTAATAAAATTAGTTTTCAGTCTCAAAAATAAAATTTAATTACACGAATGCACCATCTTCCAAGGAATTACACTCTACATGTAAAAGTAATGTAACATTAAGAAATAAGCAAAAAAATCATTAAATTATTTATTTTAATTACATTTATAATATAATTTCGCCATTAACCAACAGTGGAACAAAAAATGTTTTGAAAACTTGATTTTTTTATTTAACATAACCTCACTTTTTCGAGTTTTTTCTGTCTTTGAAGCTTCATAATTAAATATTAATTATGTTTAAACGAAATGTTTTTTTAGAAATATGTTGAGGAGTAAATTGTCGAAAGGTATAGAGACTGATTTTACTTTACAATGAGCAAAAAAAAAGTTATTTAAAAAATACTAAAACCATAGAGGGAATCCCTCCCTAGGTGTGTGACGGAGGGTTAACTAAGGCAAAAATTGCCTTTTATTAAAGACACATTTACTTTTCGTGAATTGCTTTTGTACTTAGGCAAAAGTTGCCTTAGGGTACGGTCCCATGATGAGCAGAAAACAGAATGCAAAACAGAATTTCGTGAGAGTGAAAAGGATAGTGATATCTGACTATCTCTCTTGCACTTAGGAAATTCTGCCTTGCATTCTGTTTTCTGCTCACCATGGGACCGTACCCTTAGTAAAAAGCACATTCTGCCTATTATTTTTTCAGTGTGGGGCAAATTTTCTCAAGTGTACCAATGTCAAAATTACAAATTGATGGATCGGGCTAATATTTTCACAGTACTTAGTACTACACTGAGAAAAAAATGCTATTCAATCAATGAAATATTTGTTTGTCGCAATAAACGGCATATTCAATATCGTTCGAATACAAATACTGTTGGTTCAATATCATGTGCTATTGATTATAGCACTATAGATACAAATAAACTATAGATTTAAATAAATCTTATATAATATCAGTGTTGACAGACCCGATAACTATGATTGCGGAGACGCATGCGCAAAAATGCGGGTTTCCATTTTAAAAATGCGGAATTTTTAAAAAATTGTTTTAAAACACTATTATAGCGTATAAAATGAAAAATAAGTGAAAAACTTTATTAGTAATGTTTTGTTTAATAATGATAAGGCCTAAATACGGTTTTGTTTAGATGATGTTTATTTACAATCCCTACTAGTTTCGAACCATATATGGTTCCTCATCAGGGGATGATTAATTTTTATAAATACATCATTTGAAAATAAGACAAACACAAAAGATTTCAAAAAGGACTAAAATTATAACAAGATCTGAAAAAGAAAATAAAATTGTTTTAAATGTAATTATAATGTGTATTTTTTAAGGTTATATTTCAATTTGTGAAAGAAAGAAAATAAAAAATTTTTCTCTCACCCTTTAGAAAAAACGTAAGCACATAACAAAAAAAATTTTTTCAAAAAAAATTTTTTTTTTTTCCATATTTGTATTTTTTTTAATTTAGTTTGTTTTAAAGATTTTGAAGAAGCACATTTTTTTATAGAAATGTGCTTCTGTGATTAGAGAGTTTTGACAGAGAGGTTGGGTTCGACCAAAAAATTACTACTTTTATCAGTAATGCTTTGTTATAAATTTTTCAATTAGAATTTTGCATTTCTTTTCTAATATATAAGTAACATGAGAATTCTAAAAATTTATTATATTTTTATTTTATATTAAATGAATAAATTACCTTTTTTAATTATTAATGTATTAAATAAAAATTATAAATCTTATATAAATATCTTTTTGTAAACACTCACATAAATTCGTGAAACACTTTTTGGTTGTTTTGAACAAAACATCAATTTAATTTGTCAGTCTTCTATTCTTCTAAAGCAGCAAATATATTATTTATGTCGTTAACTGTATGGTTATCACCTTCCGCAACAGACTTATAAATATTTGAAGAGATCATTTTATCATACATAGTTTGTCGAGGTTGAAATGCGACACAACAGTTTCCACTGTCACGAACAACTGTGTCGGCATGAAGCAAACCACATACAGTTGATGTTATTAATTTATTTCTTTTTTTTGTTTTGACGTCGTTAACTTTTGAGAACTTTCATTCACAATCGGCGTTAGCAATTGGACCTGACAAGACTTCTAAAACAAAGCGCCCAAGTGTGGAGAAGAGCCTCTCTCCGATGTCATTCTCAAAAATGCATACCTGAATGGTATAAAAATATAAATATAATTATCTCACAGTTAACAAAAATTAATAATTTTATTGCAAATACATTTAACCAACTTTGTGCCAGAACTCTTCGGGATCTTTTAAATCCGGTATTTCGATTTGGAATTTCTCTCTCTGAAAAGGCAGTGCCCTCCACTGAATTAAAACAACAGTTTCGGGGGAACTCTTAGAAAATTTATCTCCTTTCATTTCAGACCAAGAACATCAAAATCGGATAAAATTTGTTGGTTCTAGACAATTTTGAACAGTAAAGTGTAAGAATTAGGATTCCCGGGCACTCACACTGAAAGGTGGTCACGCTTCCACAAAAATTGCAATATCTCTAAAACTATTTGAGTCTCCATCGATTTTCTTTTTTTAAATGAAAAGTGAAATTATAAGGAATATCTTATTAATTGACAAGAAAACTCAAAAATCGGTCCCGCCCGTCTAAACGGTTTCAAAAATTTTTTTTTGACTTTTTTTGGGAAAAATTTTTTTTTTTTTTATGTGATAGTCAGAAGAAACATGATGTCAAGTATAAGCCTTTCAAATTTTATTAAATTTCATCGAAAACTTTCGGAAATATTAAGATTTAAAAAAATTATAACAAAAAAATTCAAAATGGCGTAACTTCAACAAATTTCAAAATTTTCAAAAAATTTTTGGCACACTTGTTTCTAGTATCCAATACTACAATTTCACCAAATTACAGCCTAATTCAAAGACCCCATGCAACTTTCGGAAATATTAAGATTTAAAAAAATTATAACACAAAAATTTAAAATGGCGTAACTTCAACAAATTTCAAAATTTTCAAAAAATTTTTGGCACACTTGTTTCTAGTATCCAATACTACAATTTCACCAAATTACAGCCTTATTCAAAGACCTCATGCAAATCGCATATTTTCTGACGGAGTCTAATCCATCTATTACTTGAAAATTTAAATTAATCAGTTTTAGCAATAACAAATGTAATATTTACCTTTGTTTCAACTGGTTACATAGAGAAACTAAAAACATGCGACATCTAATTCTTATGTCTTGAATCAACTCAGGTTTTTTAGTCAAGTCTGGTAAATGAAGCTAATTGTAAATGCCAATTCCTAAATACAGTTGATTTAATGGTAGAAGTCTGCGCCGAATAAAATTTTAACGGCGGCGGCGTTTAGTCTTAAATCAACCGGCGTACGGCGGCGCGCCGGCGTGTCGATTAGAATTCTGTATTAGATATATTATGTGACATTAAGATATACAATAATATATACATAACTTTTAAAAATTATTTTTAAATAATTTTTTTAATTTTATGTACAAAATATACGCAATTACAAAGATTTTAAATAATTGAAATTTTGTGAAATTTAATTGAAAATAATTAATTTTTTAAAAAGTATTTTATTACAATTTGTGAAAATTAACTTTTGCAGAATTTTAATTACAAATTTTGCAAATAATAGAATTGAAGGGTGCGCTAAAAGAACGCATTAAGCGCCATTTTTTCTTAGGTTAGATTTGCATCAAATTTGACGTTATAAATCTTTTTCTGTACAATATATGGTTAAATCAGTATGAAATTCTTATTTAGTTAAAAATTATGATAATTACAAACAATTTTTTATTATCAATAAATTGATATTAATTAATGATAATTAGCTCGAAAAGTTTAAGTGTCGTGTTGGCGCTTAATGCTTTCTTTTAGCGCACCCTTTAATTATTAAAAATTTGTATGAAAACTCTTTAAATGTAAACTTAAAAATGAAAATTAGCTTCTATTTTTTTAAAATTCAATTATTCAATATTTTCAATTCCATATTTAAAAAAATTCAATTACATTTTCATCAATTCATTTTTCGTTGACCCTTACCGTCAGTATTTAGTATAAAAACTGCCCTTTATTACTAAACGCCGATAAAAAAATAGTTCATCGGCGGCGGCGCGGCGTACACACATGATGAGCAGCGGTGTCAGCGTGGCGCGGCGGTGCGTAGTTCTATTTAATGGTAACCATTTCGACTCATCAGTTGGATCAATTTCATTGATCGGTGTTGAGCAAATGTAGTTCCTTTTCATGAAACATGCCAATAATTCATAATAACAACCAGTCATTCTTTTATGAACCACAGTGGCAACCGGCTTTTCGGACTGAAACCCAGGCAGAAATCAACGACCGGCTTGGTACCGGGCCGGTACCAAGGGCGGACTTGCCGGTGCCGGCGTAAGACCGGCATTACCGCCGGCCCGGAGCCGGTACAGTCAACAATGATAACCCGGGAAATATCCGCCCCGGTGCCGGTAAACCACCGGCTTGATACCGGGCCGGTAGTAAAAAAAAAAAATTATTTTGTTACTTTTCTGCCGGCTTTATGCTGACACGGTGTCAGATTAGTATATTTTATTAACAACACATTTTTACATATATTAAACGTTAAACAATATTATTTATTTAATATTTAGTAAATTCTTCCACAATTATTTCATAAAATATTTTTTTCGATTTTTGGAAGATGTTTAAAGGTGAAAGAAAAGACACTAACTCTCACTTTTTTAATAAAATTGACAACGTTTCGGTGGTCAGATTCGCCACCATCATCAGATCACTAGTTAAAATCAACAAACAAACATCACTTTAGTAAATTAAAATACAATAAATAAATAATTAAATAAAAATTAAAATATTCAAATTTGCAAATCACAAACATACTAAGACGAGTGATTAGTCTAGTATGACTAATCACTCGTCTTAGTATGTTAAATAAAATAAAATTAAATAAAAATTAAAATAGTCAAATTTGCAAATCACAAACTGGACTAATCACTCGTCTTAGTATGTTTGTGATTTGCAAATTTGAATTTAATTATTTATTTATTGTATTTTAATTTACTAAAGTGATGTTTGTTTGTTGATTTTAACTAGTGACCTGATGATGGTGGCGAATCTGACCACCGAAACGTTGTCAATTTTATTAAAAAAGTGAGAGTTAGTGTCTTTTCTTTCACCTTTAAACATCTTCCAAAAATCGAAAAAAATATTTTATGGAATATTATTTATTAATTAATTTAATTGTAAACACTAAATAGAATGCTGAAACATATGAATTATTATTAATTGTTAACGAAAAATCTGAAGACATGAGGAATTGAACTCCGGACCCTCAGGCTGCAAAGTCGACGCCGCATCCGCTAACCTAAACCTGCTTATGAAAAGTGAATGGAAAGTTTATATATGAAGTGTGACACCAGGACTAGTTACAAAATGTTCTAAATTAATAGAAAAAACATTTTCTAAAAGACAGTTTGAATAATGTAATGTCAAAGTTAATAATTATAATAACATTTGTTAATGTCATTATACGTTAGGACTAAGGCTAAAGAAAAAACGCTGGCATGGTCCCGGCTTTATAGAAACAACTTGCAGAAACTTAGTATAATGAAATTAATATAATACCTTGTTAGATTATTATCAAAATTTTATAAGAATAAATCAAATAAAACCTGACCAAAATTATTTTAAACGAACAAAGTTATTATAGGATGTCTAGTAATTCAGCAGTAACAAATTCCCGGATTTTTGAGTGATTTTCCCAGACAATTTAATGCTGAATTAATAGAGTTTAATGAAATGTAATTTTTCTAACTATATAAAAAAAGATTTTAAAAAACATTCGATTTCGAGAGATTTGATTTTCCTATTCTTCCGAATAGTGTAAAAAAATTTCAAAAAATTAAAAATTTAGACTTTTTAAGACACAAAAATATTATGCCGGCAAAACTCCGTCGCCGGTGTAAAAGCGGTATCAAGTAGTGGTACCGGGCTGGTGCCGGGCCGGTACTAATTTTGATGCCGGCAAAACTACGTTTTCGGTGTAAAAACGGTATCGAATACCGAAACCGGGCTGGTTGTCTTTTATTAACCGGCCCGGTACCATAGTGCCGGCACCGGTTATTGTCCGACTTTACCACCGGGCCGGTGTCGAACCGGTCGTAGGCATCGGCACACCACCGACTTTTCTGCCTGGGAAGAATTCGTTCATGTTTATCACTTTGGGTATTTCCCACAGTAAAAAAATAGAACGCTTTTGTCGGAGGATCGTTCAAAAGAACATGAATTCTTTCAACGGATTCTAAACGTTCTTGTCACCACTTAGCATCAAAGAAGAGACGAAGAGCTTCCCATTGATCAAGAATTCTGTTAACAGAATCAATGACAGCCACCATTTTGGCTTGGATGAAGCATTCTGAAAACATCAAGTTCGACAAAAGTTTAAAAATTCAGCAAATTGAGCCCGCCTCTTCGCACTCGTTTTAAAAAAATTATGAATGTAGCGAGAGAGAGATCTTCTGAAGATCGTGGAAGATGTTTGCAAGCTTCACTGCAACAAAGATGCAACGAGTGGCAAATGCATTTACATACTCTCAACCCTGGACATAATTCTTTCAGTCTTGAAGCTACGCTGTTGTTACAACCCATCATTGTGTTGTAACCATTGGAACCAAAACCAATTACATTGTCAAATGGTATCTCGTATTTTTCAAATGAGTTTTTCATTATAGCGAAAAGTCTTCTTGCGGTGGCCCCTTCCTCTGCTCCATCAGGATCATTTTCCGTAAAGATTTGTTGCAAATCCCAAAAGCGGGATAAAATTCTGCCAAAACACATTTTCATAAAAAATCAAAAGTGACCACCTTGTGGCCAAAAAAGTGTCCACCTTAGGGCCAAGACATAATTTTTTAAACGTTAATGAAAAAATTTTTTAAAGCACAATATTAATTATATTCATTTGGAATATTTTTGTACGATATATAAAGATAATTATAACGATTTTTACTAATTTAAAATGGTTAATTTCGATGATTTTAACACCCTGAGAAAAAAATTTCTCGATCATTTAAAAACAGAAATTTTACAACGTTCACGTTACAAAGAGACTCATACGACTATTTACCTCAAAACTTTACTAAAATCTTTGTCTTCTCAAATAATAACAATAACAGAAAACATTTGAAGATACTAACTAATATACAAAAATTTTCTTAGGGTGACCACCTTAGGGCCCTGACCACCTGGGGCCCTCTCCCCTAGTAGTTGTTGACTAATGTTTTTTTGACAAAAAACAATTAAATTCGTTTGAAACATGTTACTCGGGGATTTTTAACTACTTCGGCGGCATGGCGTTCCAATTGGCGTTCCATGAGTAAGTGGTAGAAGCGGCAAAAAAATGCGAAAATGGCGTTCCTGTTTAAACTTGATTCCTAAACTCTGTAAACAAATTAAGTTTACCAAACCAAATTTTATTTATTATTTGAGATAAATGAAGATGAATAGGACAAGAAAAAATTATTTTTTAGAGATCTTAAATGGTTTTAAAACGGTTTTAATGTAGCCAATTTTTAATACTTTTTACGAATGGCGTTCCAATATTCACCCAAAATAGTTCACAATTTTGAATCCGCCTATTTGAATTTTCAAAAATCCATTTAAGATTCATAATCTCAAATAATAAATAACATTTGGTTTGGTAAACTTAATTTGTTTACAGAATTGAGGAATTAAGTTTAAATAGGAACGCCATTTACGCATTTTTTTGCCGCTTCTGTCACCTATTCATGCGACGCCAATTGGAACGCCATGCCGCTGAAGTGGTTAATGCCGCTGATAACGAATATGATATTTGATTCTCCAAATTCAATATGGCGGCTTCATTATGGCGGACACATTTTAAGAAAAAACAACGAATTCTACTAAAACTGGTTATTTGGGGGTTTTTAATGCCGCTGATAACGAATATGATATTGGATTCTCAAAATTCAAAATGGCGGCTCCATTATGGAGGACACATAAGGTGATACAGCAGATTAAGGAAAAATAAAAAATAATTCATCCGTTTAAAGCATTTGTATGCGATTCAGCCGTTCAAGGAAAAATCAGTAGATTGGTTAATATTTTCAGCCAAGATCAGTAGCTGATTTAGCCGTCTGAGGCAATCTCAGTAGCTGATTTAATAGTTTCTAATAGTTTCTTAAACTAATAAATCAGCTACTGATTTTGCCTTAATTGGCTGAATCATCTGATTTCTTCGCTAGAAACTATTAAATCAACTACTGAGTTTGCCTTAGACGGCTGAATCAGCTACTAATCTTGGCTGAAAATATTAAACAATCTACTCATTTTTCCTTGAACGGCTGAATCGTATACAAATGCTTTAAACTGATGAATTATTTGTTATTTTTCCTTAATCTGCTGTATCACCTTATGTGTCCTCCATAATGGAGCCGCCATTTTGAATTTTGAGAATCCAATATCATATTCGTTATCAGCGGCATTAAAAACCCCCAAATAACCAGTTTTAGTAGAATTCGTTGTTTTTTCTTAAAATGTGTCCGCCATAATGAAGCCGCCATATTGAATTTGGAGAATCCAATATCATATTCGTTATCAGCGGCATTAAAAATCCCCGAGTAACATGTTTCAAGCGAATTCCATTTTTTTGTCAAAAAAACATTATTCAACAACTACTACACATTAATTGATTTTTTTTAACTTTGAACCTCCCCAGGGTGCACGTACTATAACTGTTCTAGACCAAAAAAGAAGAGTGTTTTAGAATAAGTGTTAAATTTTATTATAGAACAGTTCTAGAGCTTTGTTCTAAATTTGTTCTGGAACAATTGTTCTGTATCTGTTCTATAACAGACATGTAACATTTGTTCTAAATTAGTTATAGAATTTTGAAGTAACATTGTTTCTACAGTGTTCTAGAACACTGTTACAAAAATTCAATATAACTGTTCTGTCACTATAAACTCGTGTTTATTTTCACTACACGGAAAGATGTTGTTATTATTAAATTTTATAAAAGTATTTTACAAGTGTAGGACAAAATGCGACAAAGAAAAATTTGGCTATCAACAAAACTAACACAGTAAAACTTAATTTAAGATCGGTCTTAAATTCAGCTCTGTCTGCTATAATGTTAAAGGATACAAAACTGTTGTTGTCCTGCTTTAAAATAAGACTTTTTTTTACTGTGAAACTTTAACAAAACGTACCTATATAAAATTTAGTAAAGTTATTTTAAAATTTGTTAAAAGTTTTCGATATTTGATATATCTTTACTAAATATAGTATAATTTTTATTAAAGTTTATTACTTCTAATATAATAACTTCCTTTCCGTGTAGAGTGCAGCCGCGTTTTTGCATGAATTGCAAAAAATCTTTTGAATTTAGATACTTAGAAAGACTCGTATCGATGATTCTTGAAAAATTAAATAATTTTTCACTGTCAGCTTGCATAAATTTTCAAAACTTTTAAAAACATTATTCACCAACAATAACAATAACAATCAAATTTTCAACATTGTTGAAAATGAAATTTTATTTTAAAAATTTTAAAATCTTATTGTAAATTATTTAAAAAAATTTTTTAAATATATTTTTTTAGAACTACGTGTGAAAACATAACTTTTCATTATAAAAACGTCCAATTTGATCAATTTTTGCCCGAGTTATAAGCATATAAAAAATTTAAGTAAAAAACGTCATTTTTCATAAATCTGTATCTCCGGAACCACTTTATGAAAAAATTTTAAAAAATTCAAGGTAGCTTACTTAAAAGAGTACTAAAAGAAAAAAATGTTTAACAAAAATTTGAGATGCAAAAGCAAAATAATTTCTGATTTGGCCTGGAGTGCCCCATATATAGTTATTTTTTTAATAAGTATGTTACATTTTAATTTAAAATTTTAGCTCTGCACATAACGGTCTGACAATTCAAAAGGAAGTTGAAATAAAATCACTTCCAAGCTTGCGTGGCTTTGCGGTATGCGTGTTCGACTTGTGTCCTCTAGGTCTAGGTTTCGATCCCCCGTGCGTGCGAAAGTTTTCATTCTTAGTTTTAAGTGTTCTGTGTATGATTCTGAATATTGTTACGTAAAGTATAAGTTCAAATAATTATTAACAATGATAATAATAATTTAGACATTAATTTAAATAAATAAGATTGTCTAAATTAATGGAAAAAAATAAGAAAATTTTTTTTAAAAACTTATTTTAATAAAAGATATTCTAGTAATTATCGATATTTTTATTCATACTCATAAACATTTATTTGTTCTATGCAACTATTAAATTTCTCCTTGGGTATTATTTATGATAAATCGTTTTTGTTATAGAATTGTTATATATTTGTTCTAAAACAATGTTCTAGTTTTGTTCTAAAATTGTTACAGACTTTTGTTCCTATTTTGTGCCCCAAGGGGGACGACATTTTGACCTGCCTGTTCCTCACCAGTTACAGAACTTGTTCTTTTTGTTCTGGAATAGTTATAAAATTATTCTGTGTGCAAAGGCACACTGGGTCTGTAGCTAAAAAACTAGTCATCATTTTAAGTTTTGTCCTATACATTTTTTGTTCAGAAGGTCATAAACTACAAATCTGCAAAATTACAACAAAATTGGCTGAGAGCTAAATTCAATAGAAAAAGTGCGGGGTTCTTTGTTAGATTTTAAAATCAACACCAAGTGTTCTTTTTCGTCTACACCCAAAACATTCCTTTCTAGTGCTTTTGTTTTTGTTCGTTTGCACGAAATCTCTTGAGCGTTTTTTGAATCGGGAAAAATATCCTTCATTACATCTACAAGATGATCCATTTTCAAAAATGGCTCATTGTGTGCAGCAACATATCAACATAATTTTAGTTCTGCATATTTCACCTGCTTGTCGAAATTTGTTTCCCTTTTATCCTCAAGGAAAATTTTCATCAAATTAGTGTTCTCTTTCTGAACCGATTTGCTGCTGGCCATGTGACGTTCTGATCTTGCATGTCTATTTATGTCATTTCTATAAAATAAAGAATAATTTAGATAAAACATTTTAATAAATTATTTAAGTATGACAATTAAATGGATGGAAAATTTTAATTTAAAGGGCTTAGGGGATTAAGTATGCAAAAAGTGCCTCTGCTTCTATTTTTCTCAAATTTGGCCCATAGGTTACTATCCATATGACTATAACTTTCTGCAATTTTGAACTCAAAATTCGCTTTTTTGGGGGAGTTATGGAGGGGGAAAGCAAAATCAAAAAACTTATTTTTCTCGAAAACTACTGAACCGATTTTAATGAAATTTTAAGAGGTTGTAAATATAGATAAGACGATTTTAGAAAAAAAATCAAAATTTTTTTTTTCAAAAAAAATTTTAAAAAAAAATTTTTGAAATTTTCAAAAATTTTTTTTAGGGTTATTTTTTGAAGTGACCACTTTCTCTTTTTTTGTAAAAAGTACCTCATAATGTCCCCTTTAACATATATTTTTTTCAAATTTTTAAAAAATATGGTTTTTAAGTAAAATGTCCAAAACCATGGTCATGCTATTTGTCACGTACGGTAATGCACATATGATGGGCCATATTAATGTGATAGGGTATAGCTAAATAAGTATGGAAAAAGTGACCCGAATATATTTTTCCCATTCATTCCTACTCACTTAAAAATAACTTTTTCAAATTTTTAACTTAAAATTTTGAGTTTTTTGGAACTTATGGAGGAGAAAAAATCGAAAAACGCATTTTCCTCAAAAACTACTGTATGTATTTTAATCAGCTTTGGATATGTTGAAAAGACAATTAAAGAGATTCCAATAAAAAAATTTCAAATTTTTTTTTCAAAAAATTTTTTAGTTCTATTAAAGTGACATTTTTAAGTATTTTCTCATTTCACTCTCTTATGTGATCTACTAATAAAAAAATTTTGTCCGACATGATTTCAAGGTGTGTCACGGCAAATAACTTAAAAACCCTACCCAGGAGATTTTTATGTTGTATACGAATGGTTAATTTTAAAAAAACTGTCAAATATTTTTGCAACTTATTACTATAGTGGCTTATTAAGGTTGATAAATACAAATCTGAAGTTGATATAAAAAAAATATTTTTGGACAAACAAATAAATTTCGAAAATTTTAAAATCAAATTTTAAGATTTTTGGAGTTTTTTTTACTGTGTCGCACTCTAAAATCATCTTGGCAAATTATTTTTTAAAAAGTAAGACTCTTAAAGAAGTTAAATAAAAAATGTGTGATGTACCGCTTCAACAATCCAAAAAGAAAAAAATTTTAAATTTAAAAATAAAAATTTTTGGATTTTTCTTTGGAAATAATTTTTTTGACATCGATTTCAGGCTTGCATTCAGAAAACCCCTAACTATTATTTTGTAATTAAGTAAATAATTAATCAGTTAACCATTCGCATACAACATAAAAATCTCCTGGGTAGGGTTTTTAAGTTATTTACCGTGACACACCTTGAAATCATGTCGGGCAACATTTTTTTATTAGTAGATCACATAAGAGAGTGAAATGAGAAAATACTTAAAAATGTCACTTTAATAGAACTAAAAAATTTTTTTTTGAAAATTTCAAAAAATTTACATTTTGAAATTTTCAAAAAAAAAAAAAAAAGATTTTTGGAATTTTTTGAAAAAATAATTTGAAATTTTTTTATTGGAATCTCTTTAATTGTCTTTTCAACATATCCAAAGCTGATTAAAATACATACAGTAGTTTTTGAGGAAAATGCGTTTTTCGATTTTTTCTCCTCCATAAGTTCCAAAAAACTCAAAATTTTAAGTTAAAAATTTGAAAAAGTTATTTTTAAGTGAGTAGGAATGAATGGGAAAAATATATTCGGGTCACTTTTTCCATACTTATTTAGCTATACCCTATCACATTAATATGGCCCATCATATGTGCATTACCGTACGTGACAAATAGCATGACCATGGTTTTGGACATTTTACTTAAAAACCATATTTTTTAAAAATTTGAAAAAAATATATGTTAAAGGGGACATTATGAGGTACTTTTTACAAAAAAAGAGAAAGTGGTCACTTCAAAAAATAACCCTAAAAAAAATTTTTGAAAATTTCAAAAATTTTTTTTTAAAATTTTTTTTGAAAAAAAAAATTTTGATTTTTTTTCTAAAATCGTCTTATCTATATTTACAACCTCTTAAAATTTCATTAAAATCGGTTCAGTAGTTTTCGAGAAAAATAAGTTTTTTGATTTTGCTTTCCCCCTCCATAACTCCCCCAAAAAAGCGAATTTTGAGTTCAAAATTGCAGAAAGTTATAGTCATATGGATAGTAACATATGGGCCAAATTTGAGAAAAATAGAAGCGGGGGCACTTTTTGCATACTTAACCCCCTAAGCCCTTTTAAAGAAAATTAAGAAACACCTTTCACATCGAAAAGAGGGAATCCTTCCATTTGCGCTTGCAAGATACAACTTACACTGTGCTTTCAACACATTTGATGGCTGGGACTTAAGAAACGAATATTCTTCTTCCAATTTAGGATTGTAAACTATTGGAGTGGGTTTTCTTTTATTTTTGGACTTACACTTCAATTTTTTGGAAGGAGACTGTTCTTCATCTTCACTGGATTGCATGTTTATAATCTTTAGTAAACAAAACAGATAAGAAGATGTTATGTTGACTTTCAAATCATAGTTTATATATTTAAATTTTTTATTAACGCTGCACTGTAAAAAATCCTAAGGATATTACCCAGACAAGGGGAAAAGTGACGCTTTAAATAAGGTTATGTTGCCACATTGAATGCGGCACTTTTCCCCTTGTCTGTAAAATAGCCACATTTAATGTGGGTAATATTCTTAGGATTTTTTACAGTGTGTATTAACAGGCAAATTGAATGTAAAATATTTCATAAAAGCAGAAAACAATATATTTTAAACATACTTACAAACTTTCAAATTGTCTGTTTTTAATTTTACACTTTGTAGATCACACAACAACAAAAGTAACTATATATATTTGTCTAAGATGGGTAACAACAGCGTAAAGGGGCAATCACACGCCGCACACTTAATGCGCGATTTTAATTGGTTGTCCACAAAACAAATCCAAAACAGATATATGAGAAATACGAACGTCCTATTTATTACACTAAAAACGGAATAAAAATAATTTTATGAATAAAAAAATCACAACTATCGTAAAAATGTGGGATTTCTAGTGATCCGCAATCGCCAATGCGGATTCCGGATGAAGGTCTTATTTTGCGGTGTAAAATGCGGAAATGCGGTGTATCTGGCAACACTGCTCTGTATAATTCGATCTGAAAAATTTCTAAGTTTTTGTCTAAGTAAATCTATACGAAAAAAAGAAGTGGAAAAGCTGTAAAATAAACCCTCTTACAATGAGAAACCCTAAGAGATGGTCAACCAAAATAAACCAGATGTGACAAACTCTTGAAAATAAGAAAATACTTTACATATTTTATATTTTTGCCTTCAGAAAAAAAATATTTACCATTTAAAATAAAATTAACAAATTTCATTTTTTAATTGTTTACAATATAATTGTTATTATTAGGATTAAAGGTATAAAATAGAATAAGAAACAATATTATATTTTAACTTCTGCTTTTATTAAATACGCACTTGGAAGATGCATATAATTTTTACTCTTTGCTTGATCGATTAAGACTAAAACGGAAATCACAGAACCAGAGAAAACTGACTCACATAAGCTTAATGTCGTCTCGATATATAAACAGTCTAAAAGAAAAACTTATACGATCTTATATTACATTTCTAAGTATGAATGATTTTTGATAAATAATTATTTTATAAAAACTAACAGTTATTTTTAAAGAAATTGAATTTTTTAGAACAATATAATATAATTTTTAACTTTTTGATTAGTGATGCACGACGAGACTCTGTCCTTTCATAAAAGAGAAGAGATGAAAATACAACATTCAATTGTTTTCATTGTTTTTCTCGCGAGATTCTCGGTTTATCGAGACGAGACTCGCTCGAAGTGCATCACTATTTTTGATAGTCAAAATTTTGTAATAAAATTTAGGATAAAAATATCTTTCATTAACAGACAAATAGCTTGTTTTATTTTATTTTCAATCATTCTTTTCTTTAAAAAGTCTTTGTATATCCTATATAAATATTACGTCTGTAGACCTACATAGAAAGGCCTGCTCATAACTTATCTTGATATCCCTGGTAAAAATTTCGGACTAATTCCGGATTAAATTCAGACAAATTAGAACGGATTAATCCGAAAATTGTACTAAAAAGGTCCGAAAATGATCCGCGATAGTCTGATATCAATCCGAACGAAAACCTGAATCCGAAAACACTCCGGAGTAATCCTGAATGTCTACGAATTCAGTCCGTAATTAGTCCGCAAGAATCCGAATTTATTACCGATGAAGAATTCTTCTAAAATAAGTACGGAATTATCCGATATCAATATGTAAAGAATACGGAATCAGTCCGCAACAATCCGAGTTTAATCTAGTTAAAAAAACTTAATCCGCAAAATGTCCGGAGCAATCCGAACTCTGTAAGCAAGAAATCCGGTATTAGTCCGCAACAATTTGAAACTAAGTGTGGCAAAATCCTTTTCAGAAAGAAGTACGAAACAATCCGAAAACTGTATGATAAGAATCCGAAAATTGTCTGCAACAATCCGGATTTAATCCAACTAAAAGGTATAATCCGAAACAAATACGAAACAATCCAAAATCAATATGTAAAGAATAGGAATTCAGTCCGCAATAATCCGAATTTAATCCAGTTAAAAGAATTTTAATCCGAAACAAGTATGGAACAATCCAAAATCTATATGCAAAGAATCCGGTAATAGTCAGCGTCAATCCGAATAATATCCGATCAAAACACCCCAGTCCGAAAATAAGTCTTATTATTATAAGATTTTGTAAATATGTGACGCTCCACGGTGAAAGGGACCTTAGCTGCAAAAAAATTAATTTTGAGTTACTTATGTCATTCTATAGTTTTTGAGTTGTTCTTTCATATGCAAAAGTAAAAAATAATTTTTACTTACAGGTTTTTTTATTATTAACGTTTAAAAATGAGCTTGTTCAATGTTTACACGTGGTTATTCAGAAAATCTGCCCCTCTACTTACTAATACTACTACACTGGCCATGCACGTACAATTCGTGCACTTCGTGTAACACGGACAACTATCAATGTGTAATGAGTAGTGGGGCTGAATTTCATTGGAACGCCTTGACCAATCAGAGTGGTTCTACTTTAAATGCCTTTTCTGTAAAATTTGTCTATTGCAGCTAAGGTCCCTTTCACCGTGGAGCGTCACATATGTACAATCCACAGACAGTTCAAAACAATCCATATTCAATCCAATTCAAAGACTTAATCAGGAATGATTTTGGTATAATATTGAATTTGTATATTAAAAACAATTTGTATAAAATGCAGATAAATTCAAACTATAATTATAATTTCGTGTGACAAAAACCTGACCACAACCAGATTAATTTCGGATTTAATAATTTCACATTTGCAAGTTGCGTATTATCAGACTAACTTCGGACTAGATCGAACTAATTCCGGATTCATTGGTTTTACACAAACCGCATTGAGTTTGAATTTATCCGGACAAATTCCGAGCGACAAAAACCTGTCCATAAGCAGTCTGTTTCGGATTAGCTGCGGATTCACTGGTTAAACCAACCGGATTACTTCTGTATTTACTAGTTCCATATGATCTGACTATAACTGCAGACTAAATGGGACTAATTACGGATTCAATAGTTATAAAAAACGGTTTTGATTTCAAATTTAATTCATGGTGAAAAAACTCCACAATAAACCGTACTGATGCGGACAAATTCCGGATTAGTCTGAAATCGGTCCCACTTTTTATTCAGGGTATTTACTTACGGTAAATAAAATATTTAATTCTGCAGTCAGTTTGTTTTTATAAATTTACTAGTAGGTATTATTAGTTATCTTGTTTCAAAATTAAAATTAACACTGATGTGTTAGTTTCTTGTCATTTCTTTTTGTGGCTCTTCATAAATTCTATTACGAATTTGAACTTCCATGCGAGCGTGGTATAGTGGTTAGTGTATTCGATTTCGGTGCGTTATAATGTTAGATAGGTGTAGGTTCGAATCCCCAAGCGTTAGAAATTTTAAGTTAATGTAAATAAAATTGCGATAGGTAAATCGAAAAATATGATGAATGTAGCATAAAGTAATAATAATTAATATGTAAAACTTGTATAATTTTTTTTTATTAACATTCACTAAATTGTCCGGACTAACTTTTGACTGTTTCGGACTAATTCCGGATTCACTAGTTAAAATTAACTGATTAATTTCGGACTTCATCGGACCAACTCCGATTTCACTAGTTGTTCACAAACCGTATAGAATTCGGATTTTTCCGGATTAATTGCGGATGACAAAAACCTGACCATAAACCGCATTGTTTCGGAGAAATTTCGGATTAGTCCGAAATCTGTCCGGTTCTTTAACCAGGGATTACGTCAGCTGTCCTGTATATTTCCTACATATGAATGCAGATGAAGATCCTACCTAGATTCAAAAATTAAATGCCTACGTAGAAAAGCCTATTCAAAACTTACCTCGACATTACGTTGGGTTGCCTATATATTTCCTATATGTACATAACTAATGTAGATTCTACATAAATTTTATGTATATGGGCCTACATAGAAAGACCTACCCAAAACTTACCTCAATATTACGTTGGGCGATGTACATCTGTTAGACATAGGAATAGTCGATGTAGATCCTACATAGATTTGCATTTGTATTCCTACATAGATATGTCTACACAAAATCTATGTAGGCACTACATCAAGAGGTAGATATCAATTGACTATAGAAAGGCCTATGAACATCCTATGTAGATACTACATCTTACAGGCCTTCATAGGAAACTCGACGTACACTCTACATAAAATGTACATAACTTGGCTTACATAGGAGGCCTATTTTAATCCTACACAAACACTACGTAGTAAATACATAGGCCGTATTATTTTTACTCGTTATTTTCTCAGTGTGTGCATGAGTACTTCAACCACTAAGTATTATGAAATTTTATAAACAATTTTGAGAGAAGAAGGGGGTTAAAGATTTTGGATAAGTATGAACAATGAGTTTTCTAAAAAATTGTAATTTTTGCACAGTAGAGTAAAACAAGTTTTGACCTATATGTTTTTGTTAGGTTTTTTCCTGCTCTTTCAAAAGGTGGAAAGTTTTTTTTAAAAAATTCAAAATTTTTTCCACTTTTTAAAAGAGCAGGAAAACATATAGGTCAAAATTTTTTTTTGTCTACTGTCCAAAAGTTACGATTTTTTAAAACTCATTGTTCACACACGGAAAAAATTAGTTCCTTATATTTAACTGAATTTTTTAGTAAAGTTGGTGTATAGTGGTATAATAGAAATTTTTAATAGTTTTTAAATTATTTTTTCAGTAAAAATTTTCAAAATTTAATGTCATATCTTTATTCCTTATTAGCTAGTACTGTACAAGCAAAATTTAAACTAAGCGTTTAATATAAATTAAATAAAATTTGAACTTTTATTTTGAATACATCCTTTGTTGACTTGCCTCGAATATTAGTTTTCAGGAATAGTTTGGTAAAACTTCCTTGACTTGCCTGAAGTTTTAGTTTTTAGGATTACAATACTTGTTTAAGTGCACCGTAGTCAAATAAAAAACTTTTACATTAATAGTTAGTTTTTTCAACTTATTTGTACTAATTAATTAATAGGTAATTAATAATTATTTTATTATGAATTAAATTAAGTTTCTATTAATTAATTATAATTAAGCAAACAATTTGGTAAACAAACAAGAATGAAGGAAATAATTTGCTTACTTTCTTTTTGCTTTCTTGTTTACTTACTTTTTTAGTTGCCTACTTGCTTATTTCCTCTTTGATTATTTGCTTACTTTCTTATATACTTTTTGCTTTTTTTCTTATTTATTGCTTTTTTATTATTTAATTACTTTTAATTGGTTATTTTCTTTCTTCTTCCTTTCTGCTTCCTTACTATATTACTTGCTTACTTTCATACTTTCTTATTTTCTTTTTGCTTTCTTGCTTACTTTATTATTTGCTTGCTTAATTGTTTAAGCAAGGTTTCTTGATTATTTTCTTTTTACTTCCTTGCTTAATTGCTTACTTTCATACTTGCACATTTCCTTTTTCTTCCTTACTTACTTGATTAATTTCTTAGTCTTTTACCTTTGCAAGTCGAAATATTTCTGACGTGAAATGCATCACATTTTTCTTTATAACAATAAAAACATAATATAAAACTATTTCATAAATTGACCAAAAATATAGTTAGAAATTATGCACTAATAAAGATGCTTTTTCATTTTGTACAACAATTGTTTATTAATTTAAATCTTTCTTACAAAAAGGTGAAACAAAATTCAGATTCATATATGAGGGGCTGTGTCGAAGAACTCGCTCGCCGCTCGGCGAACCTCTTTAAAGCCAGTCAGTGGCCCAAAAATTGAAAAAAATTTAAATTCAAATTTTTGAATTTTGAAAAGTCCTACTTTATAAGAAACAATAAGGCGCATCTTTTTTCCTTTAGCGTTTTTTCGTAAAATTATTATTTTCGATGATAAAGAACAAAAACTGAAAAATTTTAATTGACAAATTCAATTAAATTTCAAAACATAAATCATCATATCTCCGAAAGTTTTTAACAAATTAAATTGCAATTTGGTATGTAAACTTATTAGGGTCTATTAAAAGCGAAAATGCAATAAAAAGTTAAAAAATCAATAATTGTTTAATACTTTGTTAACAATAATGAAGGCATGTCAAAAATTACGATTTCTCATTTTCGATGACAAAAAGTCGGCAGGGAACTTTAGAATTGAGAGAACTTCCAGTGAGAGATTTCTTCAATAGTATGTGAGGTAGTTTTCTGTAAAATTTGAAATTAATTCATTAAAAACTTTGGCAGATACAGAAGTTTTAAGAAAGTGCGGTTAGCGCGTAAGTACGTCCTCTCGTTACTCGCGCTACGCTGATAGTTACTTGAAAAGCAATGCTTAATATTATTTATAATAAGTGTAATATAATGAACACATTATTTATTAAAAAAGAGATTAACTGTTTATTTATAAACACATTATTTTATTTTTTCGTTTAAAAACTAATGTACATATTTGTTTGAGTAGTTTTTAATACTTATAAAATGTTCTTAATTCAAAAATTGACTGATTTAATTATAGTATATTACCTAATTTTTTTCTTATAGATTTTAATATAATTGTTTCAACCATTTTCGCAACAAAACCTTTATACAATTATATAATATTAATTTTTCACTGTTGTCAACCATGAACAATAGTTCATTATAGTAAGGTATGTAATTAATATGTACATAAATTGTTAATTAACTGAAATTGTTTACGTTTAATTTTATTTATAAAATATGCAGTTAAAAGTTGCAAAAAATTTCTTAAAACTTCTGTATCTGCCAAAGTTTTTGATGAATTAATTTCAAATTTTACAGAAAACTTCCTCACATACTATTGAAGAAATCTCTCACTGGAAGTTCTCTAAATTCTAAAGTTCCCTGCAGACTTTTTGTCATCGAAAATGATAAATCGTAATTTTTGACATGCCTTCATTATTGTTAACAAACTATTAAACAATTATTGATTTTTTAACTTTTTATTGCATTTTCGCTTTTAATAGGCCCTAATAAGTTTACATACCAAATTGCAATTTAATTTGTTAATAACTTTCGGAGATATGATGATTTATGTTTTGAAATGTAATTGAATTTGTCAATTAAAATTTTTCAGTTTTTGTTCTTTATCATCGAAAATAATAATTTTACGAAAAAACGCTAAAGGAAAAAAAGATGCGCCTTATCATTTCCTATAAAGTAGGATTTTTAAAAATTCAAAAATTTGAATTTCAATTTTTTTCAATTTTTGGGCCACTGACTGGCTTCAAAGAGGTTCGCCGAGCGTCGAGCGAATTCTTCGATACAGCTCCTCATATCATAGTTGAAACTTTCTAAAGCAATATTAAAAAGCGTGCTATGGATGTAGGGTAGAGCGGGGCTAGTTGAGCATAGGGGTAAGTTGAGCAACCGAAATATTTCAGGCTCTATAAATTGGCCGCTAATTTTTTCAATGCCAGAAAGTAGCAGGTGCAGGAGGGAACATAACTGCGCAAGTACCTGCTTCTTTCTGGCATTGAAAAAATTTAGTGGACAATTTATAGAGCCTGAGATATTTCGGTTGCTCAACTTACCCCTATGCTCAACTAGCCCCGCTCTACCCTATTAGTGTATTAAATAAGTATTTGATCGTGAACAATTGTAAGGGGTTAAGGTAGTGATTAAAGAAGGTAAATTGAGATTTACGACAGTATTAATAGCACAACATAACACAGTAAGGCAGCTGTGTTAAGTTGAGAGCCCCATATTAAAATTTTCAAATATTGCATTCGTTTGGCGACGATAAGTCCTGGTTTGGCCAACAAAAATTTTTACTTGTCCACCTTCTGTTAAAGAAGAAAAATAAAAAAAAGGAATTTTTGAGTTTAAAACCACTGAAAGTTTTAAAACGCTAATTTATCTGTTCCTGACACATTAAACGTTTGTTCAACAAAAATTTTTACTTGTCCACCTTATGTTAAACAAGAAAAATAAAAAATAAGAATTTTTGAGTTTAAAACCACTGAAAGTTTAAAAAACGCTAATTTATCTGTTCCTGACACATTAAACGTTTGTTCAACAAAACATTTTACTTGTCCACCTTATGTTAAACAAGAAAAATAAAAAATAGGAATTTTTAAGTTTAAAACCACTGAAAGTTTAAAAAACGCTAATTTATCTGTTCCTGACACATTAAACGTTTGTCCAACAAAAATTTTTACTAGTCCACCTTCTGTTAAACAAGAAAAATAAGAAAAAGGAATTTTTGAGTTTAAAACCACTGAAAATTTAAAAAACGCTAATTTTATCTGTTTCTGACACATTACACTCTGTCCAGAATAAGTCCACGTTTGTCCAACAAACAATTTCCTTCTGTTATCATATTCAATAAAAAAAATTAAAAAAAACATTTCTCTTTAAGGCAGTAAATAATCAATTTCAGGGTTTGGACAATCAAAAACAGAATCTTAATAATTTTTTAACTCGATTTTGCAAACAGTTCACGTCAAAAAAATCTTCAATCAAACAGATTTCTATTTTTTGCAATCAATTCTAGTCAATTTTTTTGGATGCTAATGTCGATGAAAATTGTAGTGAATTTCGATTGACTTTTTGTTGATTGAGTTTTTTTGCAATTAAGGGGACACCTAAGTCACCTAAAAACAATGCAAAAAGAGTCAACTTTCGGTACACTTTTCTCCGAATCTACTTAACCGATTTATAATTTTTTTTACTTTGTTCCGTAAGGTTCCAAGAATACGAATAAGAAGTTTAACATCATTTTAAGTTGTACAAACGGAGATATGAGTCAATGAATCAGAGAAAATGGGATTTTTATTTTGTTTTTGGTATAAATATTCATAAAAAAGTTTCTATTGAAGATAACGTCATATTACTTCTTATTCATATAATTGATTATATATTATACTAGTATAAAGAAGCCATAAAATTGATCAAAAGTCCATATTCTACTATTTTTGGGGTCGCTCTTTCGAACGAGGGGAAATTCACTTGAGAAGTCAGAAATCGCTAGTAGAAGTCGTTGTAAGATTCTCATATTGATTTTTAAAACTTCTTGAGATTTCTACGCGACTACCTGCGATTTCTAGGGACTGCCGGTGACTGCTTACATACTCGCGCGCAATATATCGAAATGTAGCTTCGGATGAGAATGAGCTAGGTAAAAATCGGTTTTTAGAAATCACAAAAAAATTCACATTTAAATAAATAATGTTTGGTGATTTTAATTTTTCATAATTTATTGAATATTAATTGTCATTAGAATAAACGTTAAGAATTGAATTAATAAAAATTATTTGCTACAAAATAAAAATGAACAATTTGCTGCTATTTAAATAAATTTGAAATTAAGATTAAAAAAGATTAATATAATTGAATTTTTTTGAAAATGTTGTGCTTTCTTAAAATCAAAGGTGTTATATTTTTACAAACAAAATTGTTTTTATACATTTTCTAAACAGTCTATCTAAAATTGTGATACTAAGAGATATAATATAATGTAACGTTCTTTCTTTAATGAAATTTATTATAAAAATATTTTCAATTTTTTTTCTACTTACGATTGATTAATACTTCATTGTAAACATAAAACATAACCTTTAACGAAAACACGAGATCATTTGTCAGGGAGTAAGACTAAGGAGACTGCACTGACTGTGTAAAGTCTTTCCGAAATGAAACCTTTTTCTGTAGGGGAACTAAGAAGACTAGAAACAGGAGGTTCAACTCCAGTAGTGGGGGTACAGGCCTAATACGTACGAATATGGTTTCCCGAAAGAGGCCGAGCAAACTGAATAAGTCATGAGACGCGGTAGCCTTCTGCGCAGACTACTTTTAATTTACCTTCTGGTGGTAATTCAGCATAAATATTAAACACTGGTTTGTATATACATATGTGAATCGATAAAATGAATATCTATTTTTTTAATTACCACCTGTAGGTAATATGCGCAGAAGGCTACTGCGGCTCATGACTTATCAGCCTGTTTCTGAAAACCAAACCATTACGTACCCCCACTACCGGAGTTAGACCTCCTGTTTCTAGTCTTCTTGAGGGGAACTATACTCGCAGAATGACAAAACTAATACCCTGCGCGCATGCGCAGTACATGCGTATATTTCCCTCTCTTTTTAAATCGTAAAATGTAAGCACGTAAGAGTACGGTCACAGCTTGACTGCCTGCCTGCCTGCCTGCAGGTCGTCATGGCAATATATAAGAGTAAGAGAGTCAAACA
This sequence comes from Leptopilina drosophilae, assembly GCA_032873175.1. NCBI lineage: Eukaryota > Metazoa > Arthropoda > Insecta > Hymenoptera > Figitidae > Leptopilina > Leptopilina drosophilae. The sequence goes on along the minus strand of CM065484.1, from coordinate 17,694,317 downwards.
ATTTAAATTATTCGTCTCCTCTCTCTTACTCTCGAGGCGACTGCCTGCGCAGGCAGGCAGGCAGCCGAGGTGTGACCGTGCCATAAGAAAACAAAAACATATCAAAAGGTTATGGTTGTGTTTTGGCACATGTTTCTTAAAATAAAATATTTTGTTGGAACAGAATTTTATATGTAGGTAGGATTTAATAATATTATAATACTTACAATTATTAGATTTAATTACATTATAATTAATATTTATGATTTATAAAATTATTTTGAGTAATAGAACTAATTTTTTTTAATACGGCTTTACGGCAGTTTTCGGCTGACGAGCCAACTACTCTGCGAGTATAGACTTCGTTTGAGACTCCCTACGATTTCGATTGAGAATCCCAATGATTTCTATAGACTGCTAGAATTTCTTGAATATTTTCTGACTTCGAAAAAAAGGAAATCGTGATTTCTTAAGTGAATTTCCCCTCGCTTTCGAATGGCGTGGTCCAAATTTTCAAAAAATAATATTAAACTCTTCTTTTTTCAAAAATACTTAAAAATGTCACGTTTTTTTTAAAAAATTTTTTTTAAAGAATTCTTTTTTCTCCGCCATAACATTTTTTAAATAGAACAAAAAATATCAGAAACGTGTTCTCGATAGTTGTACTTGGAAAATATCCATTTCTAATTTTTATTATTTCGATTTTGAATTTAAAATGGCGCTTAAAGGACAAAAAAATTTCTTAATTTTACGTAAGATTACAAACTTTTTCAAAATTGCTCAAATCTAATTGAAATTTCTTACTCGGTGGTTTTGGGGGTCGCTGATTACGAATCTGAAGTCAGATTCCAAAAATTCAAAATGGCTGATCCAATATGGTGGTCGAATTTGGTGAAACTCATTGAATTCAGTTGAAACTCGTTACTCGGAGGTTTTTGGGATCGCTGACCACGAATCTGAAGTCAGAATCAAAAAATTCAAAATGACGGCTACATTTTTCAAAATTATTCAGATTTGCTTGAAATTTGTTACTCGGGGGGTTTTTAGGTCGCTGATTACAAATATGAAGTCAGATTCAAAAAATTCAAAATAACGGATCAAAAATGGCAGCTTAATTTTTCAAAATTACTGACATTTGCATGAAATTTGTTACTCTGGGGTTTTCGGGGTCGCTGATTTTGAATATGAAGTCGCCTTTAGCCTTTCAATAATTAAAGTTGTTGTTTTTATTAAAATTAGGAAATTTTTTGTTTTTCAAGCGCTATTTAAATTACAATTACAATTTTCATCGACATTAGCAGCCAAAAAAATTGACTAGAATTGATTGCAAAAAATAGAAATCTGTTTGATAGAAGATTTTTTTGACGTGAACTGTTTGCAAAATTGAATTAAAAAATTATTAGGATTCTGTTTTTGATTGTCCAAACCCTGAAATTATTATTTACTGCCTTAAAGAGAAATGTTTTTAAAAAATTTTTTTTATTGAATATGATAACAGAAGGAAATTGTTTGTTGGACAAACGTGGACTTATTCTGGACAGAGTGTAATGTGTCAGAAACAGATAAAATTAGCGTTTTTTAAATTTTCAGTGGTTTTAAACTCAAAAATTCCTTTTTCTTATTTTTCTTGTTTAACAGAAGGTGGACAAGTAAAGTTTTCAATGGTTTTTAACATAAAAATGCGTTTTTAGGGTTCCGTACCCGGTAGGAACCCTATTGGAACGGTTACAAAAATTACCATGTACCCCCCCCCTCACAGTTTTACACCTAGAGAGCTAAAAATTGGTACACGAATGTATTTTCACGCGTAGATTACAGGAAAAATATAACGAAAGTGATTGGGATTGATCTTCATAGAGTTTTCGACGAAAAACATCAAATTTTGGCCATTTTTCGCAAAAAAGGCATGATTTGAATAGTGTCATAACGGACTGCCAAACGTATATACTGTTGTTTTGAAAGCACCGATTCTAATGATTCGATAGTATCACTTTCATTGAAACAAAAGCATATTTCTTAAATTGACAGCATACTATGTTAATTTGAAGGTATTCCTTTTGAATCAACGATCAAAATTTTTTAATTTAACAGTATATGCTTTTGAGTCAATGACTATAGTTTTTAAATTTAAAAGCATCATTTTTATGATTCAAAAATTTGTACTTTTAATTTTTTTAGTTCTTGCTATCGATTGAATAACACCATACTGTTAAGTCAATTCTTTTATGTGGTTAAAGATATACCAACGATAAATTGAAAAAATGAAATTTTTGTTCACATATTTTTTATATACTAATTCTCACACCTTTACCACAACACTTCTTATATACATCTTTTTTTCAACTTTACACACTAACATAGACATCTTTATTATTTTTTAAATTTTTTCTAACGACAAACACACATACATACACATTCAAACACACTTTATAATTTTTTGAGTCTGAAAAATACGCTGTTCCCAATCGGTCACCCATCCAGGTAGTAACCGCGACCAAACGTGCTTAACTTTCGTGATAGACGAGAACTGCCGCGCTGCAATGTAATACATTCGCTTCTTACATTGAGCAGTTACTTTGTAGTTAAATACCGTGCGCGAGATTTTTCTCGTGAATAAGGGAATTTATATAGGGAATTTATGTTTAACTAGTCCTTAATTCTTTAGAACAATTTAAATAATAGTTTTTTATACAAGAGTTTCAAAAACGACAGGTTTAATAAACATATAAATATGTGTGAATAAGTATTTCAATAAATTTAGCACCTGTCAATGTCTCAAATACATAGGGTCCTTATTTTTATAGCATATGCTATTGGCAGTCCGCTATAGCACCACTCATTGAAACGAAAGCATATGCTTTCATTTTCAAAAGCGCGCTTCTTTGGAGCAAACAACTTTTCATTTGATTCAAATTTACACGCATTTTCATCAAATTTATCTATTAGATGTTTCAAATGAATAATGTCAAAGAAGCAATAAATTATTCTGTTGCTATATATAGATGAACTATAGAAACAATTTGTAGAATATCATTAATTTAACAGTATCGTACTTTTAATTTAAACAGTTTCATTTTTTCGTTTTAAGCAATATACTGTTCGATTAATAAATGTGTTATTGAATTAATAACGGGAAATTCAACAGCATGGAGCTATTTGATTCAACAGCACTTTTTTTCATTGTAGTGATCTGGCTTTATACATTTTTATTTATTTTTTCGTGCAGATTTCAACAAACATACAGAAAAAATTATTGGAGTATATCTTCATATATTTTTTTGCGAAAAACTAGAAATTTTTTTTATTTAGAAAAAAAGTGTGTATCCTCCCCTTGGTTTTCATAATTTCTGGCCTATTGGTCTACAGTTTTGCTTATTTTATGTAGTTTCGTGTGTAGATTTCAGGAAAAATATAGCGAACATGATTGGATTTGATCTTCATATTTTTCAGCAAAATACTCAGTTTTTAAAAATTGCGCCAAAAAAGAGTGTTTTTTGCCCTAGCACCCACAGTTTTTTATCTCAAGAGATGAAAATTGGTACACTTTTGTGTTTTCGCGTGCAGGTTACAATAAAAATAGTGTAGAAATAGTTATAATTTATCTTGATAAGTTATTCATTCATTATTTTAGCAAAAAAAGTAGAAGTTTTAGAAGAGGGTACGCAACCCTCGGTGTTAGTACGAGTTCTACTCGCACTTGTCCGGTTTTTTCATTTTCCTTCTTAACAGAAGGTGGACAAATAAAAATTTTTGTTGGAGAAACCTGAACTTATCGTGGACAAACGAATACAATAAAAAAAATTTGAAAAATTTTAATATGGGGCTCTGAACTTCACATAAAACAGTAAGGCTATGGTAAGCTTATTTGTATGGCTTGTAAGGTTACAAAGTGAACCTGAAGTGAACTTATGGTAAACTATTAAGTTCCGTTATGATAGTAAGTTTACACATAAAGGTTTTAGTAAGGTTACATGTAAACATTGTAGTAAGGTTAAAAGTAAAGGTTTTAGTAAAGTTACATGTAAAGTTGGGGTAAGCTTAAATGGTAAGGCTACGATAAGGTTATTATCATAATGTAAGGTTGACGTAAGGTTATGATAAGGTTACTACTCAAGATCAGTATTAACCAAGAAGATTAGAGACAGGAGGAGTTAGTTAGCCTTATTCCTACTGAGAATGGTGAGTGAAAATATGAGGGCAAGAAGATTAGACAGGAGAAGCCGTGTAGAAATTCAACAGTGGCCCAAATAGGGGCTAGACTTGGGCCAGATCTGGGAAGGTGTTTCATGCCATGTTATGGTCTAGTTATGGCAATTTCTACACGGCAGGTGTCATACTTGGCAAGTAGATGGTGCAGTAGACGAAAATTGGGTTTCTGCGCATATTCATTCCTTCATTGCTCTCAATTTCAACTTTATCCCCACCATTTCAGTTACTCCTCCTACGTCTTGTTTGCTTAACTATAATCCATACTTGCGCAATAAACCATTCTTGATTACTGGACCAACTACTTGCATAGAACATTGCCCTCACATTCTACGTTACCCCCACCACTTGAGTTACTCCTCCTGTCTCTTATTGTCTTCTTGGTATTAACAAAGTAATTTATAACATAGTTAATAAATAAATATCAAAATAAAAATGTAGTTTGGTTCTCTCTTACATTTTTGAAACATGACATACTGCTGAAAAATTTGGAAACAAATTTTAGAGGACTGGGATTCGAACTCGGGATCGACGCATATAAACCTAACATTCTAACTAACTGAGCTAAGTCAGGAACTGACAGAAAGAAAACCAATTTTGCTTTTATAGAGTTATTCATCTTTTTAATTCACCTTAAAAGCAAAATTGGTTTCCTTTTTGTCAGTTCCCAACTTAGCTGAGTTAGTTTGAACGTTAGGCTTATATGCGTCGATCCCGAGTTCGAATTCCAGTCCTATAAAATTTGTTTCCAAATTTTTCAGCGGTATATCAAGTTTCCAAAATATAGGAGGGAACCAAACTTCATTTTTTATTTATTAACTATGTTATAAATTACTTTGTTAATTTACTGATCTTAAGTAGTAACCTTACAATAATCTTACGTCAACCTTACATTATGATAATAACCTTACCATAGCCTTACCATTTAAGCTTACCTCAACCTTCAGGTGTAATTTTACTACAACGTTTACATGTAACTTTACTACAACCTTTATGTGTAACGTTACTTTCATGGCGGAATTAAAGTTTACCATTAGTTCACTTCAGGTTTACTTTGTAACCTTACAAGCCATACAAATAAGCTTACCATAGCCTTACTGTGTTATGTTGTACTATGCGGGTATAGATCTACTACAATGGCATTATTTTTTATTTTTGTTCTTCAACTTTTACCGAACTATTTAGTAAATATAAATATAGCCCGTGTAGAAATTCAACCGTGGCCCAAATAGGGGCCAGATCTTTTGATCATTGTGTAGGCCATATCATGGCATGAAACACCTTTCCAGATCGGGCCCAAGTCTGGCCAGACTTGGGCCAGATCTGCGAAGGTGTTTCATGCCATGTTATGGCCTAGTTATGGCAATTTCTACACGGGAGTAAACACTTATTTCACGTTTTACCGAACTATTCAATGAAAGTAATTATAGTGAACCCATAACGTTTTACCATTTCTACCCACTCTACAATTGTTTATAAAATTTCATAATACTTGGTCGTCGAAGTACTCATGCATAATACTAAATACTGTGAAAATATTAGCCCTATCCAACAATTTGTAATTTTTACATTGAGGGGCCGTACACATAATACGTCACGCGATTTTTGACTATTTTCAGCCCCCTCTCCCTCTATGTAACACTTCGTCACAAACCTTGGACCCCGCCTCCCCCTACAAAGTCACGTCACAAACGTAATTTTAATTTTACATTTTATACATTGTATATTATTTATCATATTATAAATAATATACCAATAGATTTTAAATAGGTGCAGGTGATAATATATATGGGGTGTTCTAGGCGAAATCGGACAGTATTTGACTTTTGCATCTCATATTTTTATCAAATATTTTTTTTCTTTTAGTGCTCATTGAAATAAGCTACCGTGATTTTTTTCAAATGTTTTTTTGAAATGGTTATAACTCGGTCAAAAATTGACCAAATTTGACGTTCTATATATGAAAATTTTTTTTTTACACGTAGTTTTTGATAAAAATAAAAAAAAAATATTTTTTAAATTTACGAAAATTTTTTTTAATTTTTAAAATAAAATTTTATTTTTAAAAATGTATGTATCGATCAATTTTTTTCAAAATTTTTTGTAAGAAACTAGAACTACATTAACAACATTTAGGCGTTGTTGACACAGGTCAACAAAAAAAGTCTTAAACCCAGGCGGAAAAGTCGGACGAATGTCGGAGTTTACAACCGGCTGGGATCCGCGCCCGTACAGACGGTCTGTACCGATTCGGATCTGAAAACGCAACCGGTGCGGTACAGATTATGCTCCGACTGTCGGAACTGTCTTCCCACTATCGTCAGTATGGGCTCGGTACTGGATTTCTTCCGCCCGCGGATCTTATTCTTCTGCGGCGTCGGAAGAATGACGGATATGTTAAGTCCGTACTGGCTCGGAGCTGGGCCGGATCCGACTGCGGATCTTGTCATTTATTGTCACATCATAAATCACATTATGAATTTATTTTTAATAAATGTGTCATAACTAAATAACTATTACAATAATTAATTGAATTATTTTAGAAAATAATGATTAATTAATAAATAAATTTAATCAATATATTAAGTAATTATTTATTGAGACTTATTTTAAATAAAACACTTAAAAAAATTTGTCTTACACTTTTACTTTATAATTATTATAAATAAATTTATATTATTAATATAAATTTATTATTATTATTGATATTATTAATTAGTATTAATATTATTGAGAATTAATAATATCTCAATAATAATAACTCAATAATAATAAATTTATTACTATTGAGATATTAATTAAAATTATTAGGTTCAATATTATTATATTGAGAAACAATTACACTGGCACACAAAAAAAAATTGATGCTCTGAGCTTTTGATCAGACTATGACTACTTTATGTTTTTGGGGTCGCTGAAACCGAATCCGAAGTTCATTTAACCCCATCACGTCAGGGTTTTGAGATAACCTCAAAAATAACTCAAAATTTGACCCCAAAATTTTTTAATCAACAAACATTTTTATTTTCAAGTCTTACTACCACTACTTTATGTTTTTGGGGTCGCTGAAACCGAATCCGAAGTTCATTTAACCCCATCACGTCAGGGTTTTGAGATAACCTCAAAAAATAACTCAAAATTTGACCCCAAAATTTTTTAATCAACAAAAATTTTTATTTTCAAGTCTTACTACCACTACTTTATGTTTTTGGGGTCGCTGAAGCTGAATCTGAAGTCTGTTTAATCCCATCAGTTCCAGTTGTTGTCAGAACCCCCGAAAACCCAAAAATTTTTAAATCATGGAAAATTTTTAAGACTCATCATGACGGTAAGTAAGGCATTAAGTTCAGTATCAACTATAGTGCAATGTACTAACCAACAGAATAGTATATTTCGTAACGAGTGCGAGCAGTTGCAAATTTTTGAACGAGCACCTTTTTGGAACAAACTGTAGGCGAAGCGAAAATTTCGTAACTAGTGCTAGCAGTTGCCAATTTTTGAACGAGAACATTTTTTTGGAACAAAATGTATTTTTAGAACTCTTGACTCTTAATGTAAACAAGAATGACTTTAATTTTTATATCGTTTTTAGAACCTGAAATAAAAATCATAATTATATATTTTATTTCTACAGGGAACAAAACAAAATTATTTTTATATTTGACAATTTTTGTTGATTGAAAAATTTTGGGGTCAAATTTTGAGTTATTTTTTGAGGTTATCTCAAAACCCTGACGTGATGGGGTAAAATGAACTTCCGATTCGGTTTCAGCGACCCCAAAAACATAAAGTAGTGGTAGTAAGACTTGAAAATAAAAATGTTTGTTGATTAAAAAATTTTGGGGTCAAATTTTGAGTTATTTTTTGAGGTTATCTCAAAACCCTGATGTGATGGGGTTAAATGAACTTCAGTTTCGGTTTCAGCGACCCCAAAAACATAAAGTAGTGGTAATAAGACTTGAAAATAAAAATGTTTGTTTATTAAAAAATTTTGGGGTCAAATTTTGAGTTATTTTTTGAGGTTATCTCAAAACCCTGACGTGGTGGGGTTAAATGAACTTCGGATTCGGTTTCAGCGACCCCAAAAACATAAAGTAGTGGTAGTAAGACTTGAAAATAAAAATGTTTGTTGATTAACAAATTTTGGGGTCAAATTTTGAGTTATTTTTGAGGTTATCTCAAAACCCTGACGTGATGGGGTTAAATGAACTTCGGATTCGGTTTCAGCGACCCCAAAAACATAAAGTAGTCATAGTCTGATCAAAAGCTCAGAGCATCAATTTTTTTTTGTGTGCCAGTGTTATTTAATATATTATATAATAACAAAAATATAGCTGTAGCATTGACACGTAGTAATTCTACAAGTTTTATTTCAGCTCGTGACACTTGAGAGTATTTAAGATTTGAGAGTCCCATGCGAGCGTAGCATAGTGGTTAGCGTGCGAGATTTCGGTGCGGAAATATTCGGTTAGGCGTAGGATCGTACCCCCAAGCGTTAGGATTTTTCAATTGTCTATGTAATAAAAAATTGCGTTTAAGTATATATAAAAATAAAAAAATGTGTAAAGAGAACTGTTAATGACTTGTCGTCAGTATTTTTATCTTTTGCAATTAATTATTATTTTTTTAATTGATATTTGTTAAAATTATCATTTGGATCCGATCCGGTTGTCAGGCGGTAGAATGCCAGCTATTAAATTGAAAATCCGCAGTCGGTAGAGTGCCAGGTCCCAGCCGGTTGAATTATACACGGAACGGCTTCTCCCGGCCGGTAGGAATGCCAGTTCCGAGCCGGTTGCCAGCGCGCTCCTGGCCTAGTCACTATTCGGTAGAATGCCCGTTCACATCCGGTTGGCAGGCAGTTCCGAGCCAGTACAGTTACACCGGCGTCAGTACTGGCTAGGGTCCGCGCCGGTTGGAAATTTCCGCCTGGGCATTTTTATGAGATATCATAGTGTCCATTAAAGACGCTGAACACGATCCCGGGTCACAAAATTGGCCCTCACGTCAGGATTTTGAGAAAAGTGGGGGTAAAAACCCCAAAAAACGTGTTTTTGAGTTTTTTCAAAATTTTTTTTATCCTAAACCTGACGCGCCTGAAACTTCTACATAGATTTAAATTAAAGCTTGAATTGTCCACTACAAGACCCATATCCGTAAAACCAAAAAAGATAAAAATTTTTTAAAAACATGGGGTTGAAGTTACCAAAAAGGTGTTTTTTGGGTTGCTTTAATGGACTTTTAAAATTGTTTTGGATTCGCTTGAAAATTGTTACTTGGGGGTTTTTGTGGTCGCTGATTACGAATCTGATATCATTTTCCGAAAATTCAAAATGTCGGATCCAAAATGGCGGATGTCAAAATTTATAATTGAGCCGCTGGATCGTAGAAGGGCACGTAAAAATTTTTTGACCAAAATCAAAGCTCTCCTAGACACTCAAAATTCAACTTTTGAGTTTAAATATTCTGAATGCATATCCTTAAAGGAAAAAACATTACGCATATAAAATATTTAAAATTAAAAGTAAAGTTTTTAGTGACCTGAAGGATTTTGATTTTAGTGAAAAAAAATTTTCGTGCCCTTCTACGATCCAGCGGCTCAATTGATCGGATTCGCTTGAAAATTGGTACTCAACAACCCTAAAAATCACATTTTTGGTAACTTCAACCCCATGTTTTTAAAAAATTTTAAATTTTTTTTGGTTTTACGGATATGGGTCTTGTAGTGGACAATTCAAGCTTCAATTTAAGTCTATGTAGAAGTTTCTGACGCGTCAGGTTTAGGATAAAAAAATTTTTAAAAACCCTCAAAAACACGTTTTTTAGGGTCTTTACCACCACTTTTTTCAAAATCTTGACGTGATGTCCAATTTTGTGACCCGGGATCGTGTTCAGCGTCTTTAATGGACACTATGATATCTCATAAAAATGTAAGACTTTTTTTGTTGACCTGTGTCAACAACGCCTAAAAGTTGTTAATGTAGTTCTAGTTTCTTACAAAAAATTTTGAAAAAAATTGATCGATACATACATTTTTAAAAATAAAATTTTATTTTAAAAATTAAAAAAAATTTTCGTAAATTTAAAAAATAAATTTTTTTCATATTTTTATCAAAAACTACGTGTAAAAACAAAAATTTTCATATATATTATATTCATATATTATGTGTACGGCCCGCTTTATACACTTGAAAAAATTTACCCAATATAAATTGAATGCTTTTATAATAAAATCTTGCTCTTATTTTCTTTGTTTCTAGGAAGTATTAACTCGAAGTAATTTAGAAACACAAAAATTGGAACTATTAACTTCTCTATCTGAAATTAAACTCAAAGTGGCTACGTTAGAACATGAAAACCTTGCTCTGCGTACATCTAATCAATTTTCAAACGTAAATATTTTTCTGTTTAATTTTTGAAATAAATTTTTATTTAGTTATAATTTAAGTAAAACGAAAGTTATAAATGACGAATAAATAATTGGAGATTTGAATGAATTGTAAAATTAATTGCATTTTCTAGGGCGAACAGTTTAGTAGATTTACAGGTCAATATAACAGTTTACCGCGTTCGTCGACAACTTCAAAAGGAGTTATGTTCGGTAAGTCATTAAGAGTTTATGATGAGACTCTTAAGAATAGCCATATTTTTAATTTAAAATTACTTTCAGCATTAGAACGGACTCAATTAAATAAGAAAGAAATATGTGAAGAACCAAAATTATCAAAACCATTTTCGACATTTTCTACAGAAGATATTGAAAAGTGGTTAATAAAATTCGGACTTGAATGTTATGTTGACGAATTAAAGAAATGGAAAGCAACTGGTCAAAAATTGTTATCATCAATGCAACATCAAATTGAAAGAGAATTGGACATAAAGAATCCTTTACATTGTAAAAAACTATTGTTTGCTATTGAATTTGAAAGATGTCACGGAGAAGGCTTTCATGGATCCGACAAGGTATTTATTTTGTAATGATCTTAACTTTTATTGCCAAAGGATTTGCTCGCCGGATGGAGTCCGGGTTAAAATACAAATTATCTTTTATCAAAAAAATTAATAAAATGGCGTAAAGCGTCATTACAAAATTTAAGCAAACTAGTTAGTCAATTTAGTGATATCGATAGGCAGGGTAAAGTCAGTAACAAAGCAGAGTTTTTAACCTTCTTTTCTCAAGTAAAAACTTTTTTAAATTGAGCCTCTTTTATCTTTTGTACTGATAGATTTATTTTTTCGTCTCTTGAGTAACCACTTTTTGGTACGTGGAATATAATTGGACAATAATAAATTTGTTATATAAAGTATCGCAGGCTGTATATAACATATTCTTTAAACAAACAAAATAAAAAATATAAATATTTTAACTGACTTTTAAATACTCGCATTTTAATTATGGCTTGTAATTTTTTAAGCTTAAAAAATCAATATTTATTGTCTTTCTATGTGATTCATCGTTTTTTTATTATATTATATATTTTATATATATAAATTTAACCCTTACTTGTATTTAGAACTACAAATAGTTATAATTTCTTCAATAATTTAAAAAACTCAAAACGTGTGAAACATCGTATTGTCATTGCGCAATAAATATCGATATTAAAATTTTTATCGATATTAGTAACAATATATCGAAACGTTGATATCGATGTTAAAATATCGATTATCGTGACGAATATATCGATATGGTCAGATATTTCATATCGATATCTCATCACTACCGTGGAGCGTCACACACACACACATACATATATATATATATATATATATATATATATATATATATATATATATATATATATATATATATATATATATATATATATATACTAGGGGGGCTCCGCCCCCCTGCGCGCCAACCCCTTAACTAATTCTTATATTTATTTTAATTTTTATTTTCAAATCATATTCTCTTAATATGAATGCATGATAATAAGTTAGGGTAAATTATATCAGGCGATACTAAAAAAAGCACTTAAAAAGAATTTTACTTTACGGACATGATTATGATCTTATGGTGCCATTATAGATACAGTACAGTCGCGCTAATCCGACATTTGCTTTGCACGAAAATGTCGAATTAGCGATTTGTCCGGATTACCGAGTACTTAAACAAACCTCTGTAGTTCGGACAAATTTTTCAACATATTCTCTGTAATCCGACATTTAGACATTGAGGTATTCCGTCGCGCTCCCAACTTATCTTAGGTGGGAAAAAACGGTCATCTTCATCGATGTCGGATTACAAGGAGTGTCGGATTAACCAGGTGTCGGTTTAGCGCGACCGTACTGTACTTTTTTCTACCTCAAGGTAAAACAATTGGTTAAATTTGGCATAGATTTTGCAGTATCATCAAAGGCATTATTACGACCCTTTTTACTTGCAGCTTTGACAATAAATCAAATCTGACATAAATTTTGACATAATTAATTAATTATTTGATCATTTATGACATGTAAGTAAAAGAGGAATGTAATTTTCGCAATTGAAGATGATTTGTCCAAAATGCTTACATTTATAAAAGGAGCGAATCTAACCAAACCGACGGTACCGAGACCCGTTAGAGAATCAATTATTTTTCTGTGACGCAAATCGATATTTAATCCATAATAAGCAAGAAGATCGGCCCCAATTATCGGATAGGGCACCGATGCCCTACAAAAATTCCAGGTAATAGGACGCCTAAGTCCCAAATCCAAAATAAGTTCGCTCTCGCCGAAAGTGTTTATGCGCGAATTATTCGCGGCATAAAGCACCACGTCCGAAGGTTGAAACTTGATTTTATCATTAACCGGAATTATGGATATGTCGGAACCGGTATCGATTAAAAATTTTAGGCCTGATTTACGATCCCGAATATAGAGACGTTTTGACTCTCCAACAATACCGACCGTCTCGATTCGGCATGCTGATCCTAGTTTTCCGTATTGAAATTTTTAAATTCCGAACAATCAGTTATACATTTTAACGCTTTATCGCCAAACTTTCTGTGATAATAACATAATCCGTCCCTCTGTCGACTAGGGGAACGGTCACGAGAATGATTTCTATTATTAGATTGTAGTTTACTCCGATTCGATTTTCAGTCGCGAGAAACAGAACGGGAACGCGTTTCCGGTACTACATAAGGTTTGGCTGTCAAGGCCTCTACTCTATTGATCAATGATTCCATTTTATTAAGAAAACAATCCTCCCGAGAAACCGCAGAAACCGTGCGTTCATCAGCCTGAGCAACAATTTTATCAGTCAAAATAGCCAGGCGTGATAAATCTTCGACGTCCGAGAGAGCTAAAATTTGCCGGCAATGAGCTGGTAATTGATCGAAAAATATAGACCTAATCGTATCCTCACTACAACGGCCCCTGCCCAAGTGACGTATTTTACTTAAAATAAGGGTTGGTTTACCCTCGTTGAGAATTTCGCCTTTCAAAAGTAATCAAGTCCCCGATAGATTGTATAACCTCAAAGTCCAAAGCTGAAACAACCACACCAGCCCTGGACCGTTGGGAAGTAATCCGAGCCGCGACCAACATAAACTCAACCTGTGCAAACCAAAGGGCAGGATCAGAGCGAAAGAAACCGGGATTCAACCAGATTGACTCGAAGCACTCTGAACACCTCCCCCCGAAAGCAAGTCAGCACCCCCCAAGGCCGACAGGTTCCCAAGATTACTGGGATCGCCCACCGAGGAATCAGAAGGGTCCATAATAAATTTAAGATTCTTGTTATTTAAAGCTTCTTCCTGCGACATTTTGTTAAAAAAAAATAACTAAACTGTGAAAATCTGAAACCGGGAAGTAAGTAGACGTCGGAATACCAGATTCGTCAATAAAAAAAATTAACCGCTCATAGGGGAAGTTCCGTTCCAAAGAGATCCAAACTGATAACAATGTTACAACACATTAACACACGAAACCAATTCTCGACGATGCTATACAAAATGATTTGATTTAATATTATAAAGCGCGTAATTAGCACTATAAGACACAGAAATATTATATTGTCAATAAATAAAGGCGTTGTTAAAACAATACGCATATTCAAATAATTATCAATTAAAGATGAGAAAAAAAATAATTAAAATAATGTTAAATATTTTAAAACTCCATTAAACACACGCGTAAGCATGTAATATTATTTTGAACATAAAAAAAATTTTAAAGTAAAATTTTCTTATTAAATAAAAATGGAAAATATTTTTCAAACGAGTGCGTAAGCACATCCGATCTATATTATTTTTATTAACTGGAAGAAAATAAAATTAGACAATATGTAAAATTTAATTCTGTGTCCCTATTAAAATAAAAAAAATAAAACTCACGAAAGTAACCATTTTAAAACTAATAAATAAGCGACGAGTAGACCAAAGGCGACGAAGTTCTGGGCATTGGTGATCCGGCAGGCAAAATATATTTTGCAGTCCATGTGTAAACCAAAATTTCCGGAGCAACGCCCGGAGTTCCCTCGAAGACAATCCGTCAATCCTTAAGTTCCGGTACCAGCAACGTGATTCCAGTTGGTATTTCTCAGGAATTGGTCGAACAAGGGCATGAAAAAAATTAACTCTCAGGCGATGGCAAAAATTTGGAAACTGTTATATTGCTAAAGGCATAAAAGAGAGACATACCTTAAGCATGGGCTGGAATGACCTGCCCATGCGCCGTTTCCAAAAGCGTGATAAAGAAATAAGCAGGAATCACTGGATGCATTCATCAGCACGATTCCAATCGTCAAAAGCCCAAAAAATCGTCAAAAGTATGAAAGAAGTTCAGGTTGGTCAAAAAACCATCGTCAAGAAGATTAAAATCTTGTGGATAATTTCTAAAATATATTTGGATAGTCACTAGTTTGATGCATCCAAATTCGAGTCGTCCAAGTTGACTGTAATAAAAATGAGTCATGATGAAGTCCATGAGGTAAAATTTAGAGTTAATTTTTTCGAACAATTTTATAGATATTCGAAAAATAATAATTCCTCTTAATATGAGAAAATTTTAGGCACAAAATGTTGAGAAAGAAATCCTTGGATTGCTTTTTAAACTTTGATGAAAATCTGGATTATTAATCACTTTCAACATGTGCTCGTCGAGTGGTCCAGTAAGTAATCTCCCCCGTTAACACACACATTCATCTCCCACTCTCTCGCTAAGGGGTAAGGGGAAGATCGTAAGGCGGCAATTCCCCACACCAGTATGGTGGACACTTTTTTGAAACATTTATCGAATTCGGTTGAAACTCGTTTCTAGGGGATTTTTGGGGTCGATAATTACGAATTTCAAGTCAGTTTTTGAAAATTAAAAATTAATTATTATTTGGATTCGCATTAAATCTGTTGCTCTGGGCTTTTCGCAATCGCTTAATCTGATCTGAAGCCCTTTTAACTCCATAACTACAGAATTCTGGCATATCCTCAAAAATGTGTTTGCCATATTGGATCCGCCATTTGGAATATTCAAAAACTGACTTGAAATTCGTAATTATCGACCCCAAAAATCCCCGAGAAACGAGTTTTAACCGAATCCGATGAATGTTTCAAAAAACATACATATGGTGTCCACCATATTTAATTCGTCATTTTGGATTTTTGAAAACTGATATTGGATTCGTAATCAGCGACCCCGAAAACCCCCGAGTAAAGAGTTTCAAGCAAATCCGATGAATTTTTCAAAAAAGTGTCCGACATATTGAATCCACCATTTTGGATTTGTAAAAACTTATATCGGATTCGTAATCAGCGACCACGAAAACCCCCGGGTAACAAATTTCATGTAACTTCCATCAATTTTTAAAATATTTTAGTTGCGATAAATTTTCAACAAAAATTCTGAATAAAAATCATTAATTTTTAATAATAATATTAATAAAGATTGTAACCACGTATTTTATAGGTTTATTAAGATCCCCCTTTTGCCACAGGATTAATAATAAAAGTGATTTTTCAACTTTTTTTTTATAAAATTTCAATTTTGAATTTGTTCCTTTCTAGAGATTGACCCATAAATTTATTGCAGATTCAAAAATTCCAAAATTTATAGGTATATTAAATTATATTGTTTATTAACATCTTTATACTAATTTTCTATAATTAAATTATTAAATAAAAAATAAAATTACTTCGAGATAAGATAAATTCTAATTTTTTTAAACAATAAAAAACATTTATTTCAAACGTAAAAATCGAATCAAACGTAAAAAAACATTAGACAAAAAACGTTAATTACATTTTTTAAGTAATAAATTATATTCATCGTAATAATAAAATTGTTTATATGATTTTAATGAAAATTTTTTTTGTTCAGTTTCATTAAAATTATTTTACAATGTACTATAGAGATGAAAATAGTTTTATTACATGAAAAATGTAAAAAATATTTTTATTCAAAGAGGTTAAGCTAATCACGCATGCGCGCAGCGTCACCAGCCTTCTAGAACAACTGGCGGGTTCTATAAGGCAAAAGCGAGGTTCTAGACAGGGCCTTAGCTATTGCCTCGTCAGATCGTTCTGTTCAGAACCTGATGTTTCAAGCGTTACCGAATTAGACAGGCACCTACTAATTTGCCCCATCAGAACCCTATCAACAATAAGGCAAACTGGCTATTACCCTACTACTCCCCAAGTCCAATTTCTGCACGGGAAGTACGGAATTATCCGATATCAATATGTAAAGAATACGGAATCAGTCCGCAATAATCCGAGTTTAATCTAGTTAAAAAAACTTAATCCGCAAAATGTCCGGAGCAATCCGAACTCTGTAAGCAAGAAATCCGGTATTAGTCCGCAACAATTTGAAACTAAGTGTCGCAAAATCCTTTTCAGAAAGAAGTACGAAACAATCCGAAAACTGTATGATAAGAATCCGAAAATTGTCTGCAACAATCCGGATTTAAACCAACTAAAAGGTATAATCCGAAACAAATACGAAATAATCCAAAATCAATATGTAAAGAATAGGAATTCAGTCCGCAATAATCCGAATTTAATCCAGTTAAAAGAATTTTAATCCGAAACAAGTATGGAACAATCCAAAATCTGTATGCAAAGAATCCGGTAATAGTCAGCGTCAATCCGAATAATATCCGATCAAAACACCCCAGTCCGAAAATAAGTCTTATTATTATAAGATTTTGTAAATATGTACAATCCACAGACAGTTCAAAACAATCCATATTCAATCCAATTCAAAGACTTAATCAGGAATGATTTTGGTATAATATTGAATTTGTATATTAAAAACAATTTGTATAAAATGCAGATAAATTCAAACTATAAATATAATTTCGTGTGACAAAAACCTGACCAAAACCAGATTAATTTCGGATTTAATAATTTCACATTTGCAAGTTGCGTATTATCAGACTAACTTCGGACTAGATCGAACTAATTCCGGATTCACTGGTTTTACACAAACCGCATTGAGTTTGAATTTATCCGGACAAATTCCGAGCGACAAAAACCTGTCCATAAGCAGTCTGTTTCGGATTAGCTGCGGATTCACTGGTTAAACCAACCGGATTACTTCTGTATTAACTAGTTACATATGATCTGACTATAACTGCAGACTAAATGGGACTAATTACGGATTCAATAGTTATAAAAAACGGTTTTGATTTCAAATTTCATTCATGGTGAAAAAACTCCACAATAAACCGTACTGATGCGGACAAATTCCGGATTAGTCTGAAATCGGTCCCACTTTTGATTCAGGGTATTTACTTACGGTAAATAAAATATTTAATTCTGCAGTCAGTTTGTTTTTATAAATTTACTAGTAGGTATTATTAGTTATCTTGTTTCAATATTAAAATTAACACTGATGTGTTAGTTTCTTGTCATTTCTTTTTGTGGCACTTCATAAATTCTATTACGAATTTGAACTTCCATGCGAGCGTGGTATAGTGGTTAGTGTATTCGATTTCGGTGCGTTATAATGTTAGATAGGTGTAGGTTCGAATCCCCAAGCGTTAGAAATTTTAAGTTAATGTAAATAAAATTGTGATAGGTAAATCGAAAAATATGATGAATGTAGCATAAAGTAATAATAATTAATATGTAAAACTTGTATAATTTTTTTTTATTAACATTCACTAAATTGTCCGGACTAACTTTTGACTGTTTCGGACTAATTCCGGATTCACTAGTTAAAATTAACTGATTAATTTCGGACTTCATCGGACCAACTCCGATTTCACTAGTTGCTCACAAACCGTATAGAATTCGGATTTTTCCGGATTAATTGCGGATGACAAAAACCTGACCATAAACCGCATTGTTTCGGACAAATTTCGGATTAGTCCGAAATCTGTCCGGTTCTTTAACCAGGGACCAGTACGATACTAGTATAATAACGGTATGTCATACGGATAGAATTATGAAATTGCCAAAGTACTCCGTACGAGTATAACACTAAGTACAATACCCGTACGACAAACTAATTGAGATTTTAGGTTATCAATTCACAATGCTTTTCCGCCATTATCTGTACGTCATACCTCTACAGTACCTGGTACAGTGCGAAGGTACATGGCTGGTAGAGTACTAGTACGCTGGTTATCTGGGTATATATGTGACGCTCCACGGTGAAAGGGACCTTAGCTGCAATAGACAAATTTTACAGAAAAGGCATTTAAAGTAGAACCACTCTGATTGGTCAAGGCGTTCCAATGAAATTCAGCCCCACTACTCATTACACATTGATAGTTGTCCGTGTTACACGAAGTGCACTAATTGTACGTGCATGGCCAGTGTAGTAGTATTAGTAAGTAGAGGGGCAGATTTTCTGAATAACCACGTGTAAACATTGAACAAGCTCATTTTTAAACATTAATAATAAAAAAACCTGTAAGTAAAAATTATTTTTTACTTTTGCATATGAAAGAACAACTCAAAAACTATAGAATGACATAAGTAAGTCAAAATTAATTTTTTTGCAGCTAAGGTCCCTTTCACCGTGGAGCGTCACATATATATACCCACATAGCACAATATCTTGCTGTAAGTTTGTGGTGTGGATTACACGTATAGTTTGTAAGGATAGAGTTGTATACTTGTGGTAAAGTTAAGGTAAACTTTAAATTTCCTCCATTACCGTAAGCGTACAAGTACCTAAAGGTTATTGTAAGCTTACATGTAGAGGTTACTGTAAGCCTACAAGTAAAGGTTATTGTAAGCTTACAAGTAAAGGTTATTGTAAGCTTAAATGGTAAGGTTGTGGTAAGGTTACTATAAAGTTGTAAGGTTGAGGTAAGGTTGTGGTAAGTTTACTAAATAAAGTAAATCTTTACAAAATAATTTATAATATATTTAAAAAATAAATAAATTTAAAAAAAAAATTTTTATTCTTGCTCCATTTTGGAAATTTAACAAGCCATTGAAAATCTTGAAAACAAATTTGGGAGGACTGGGATTCGAACCCGGAATCGACGCGCATAAATCTAACATCCTAACTAACTGAGCTAAGTGGGGAACTGACAAAGAAAAAATCAATATTGCTTTTAAGGGGGTATTCTGGTGTTCGGCCCTGTTTTGGAAGGTTATTTCAAAATTTTTTTTAATACACCATAAAATATAATCCGATTAAATACTTTTCTAACTTTTCATTTATGTTAACTGTTGAAAAAAATTTTTTTTAATACTTTTATTAAATTTTTTATTAATTATTAAACAATTAATTTAACAATAAAATATTTATATACGTGGCCTGCGGCGATGATGATATCCGATGACGTCATCTGAAACAAAAAAATCAAGTTGATTATTGTTCTATATGCCGGTGGCTATGGCCCGTACTAGAATGAAACATTTTTGTTAAAAAATAACAAAATAGCGGACTTATAAACAAAAAGGTTCGAAAATCGTCTGTTTTTTATTGACAAAAAGTTAAAAATAAAACAAAGTTGTTATTAAAAGTACGTGATTCTAGTACGGGCCATAGCCATGGTTGTGTAGAATAAGCTGTACAAAAATTAGAGCAATCGGACGGATAGATTTTTTTTAATCACCACCGCAGCTATAAAAAATGTCATTTCGAAAAAAACGCGTTTAAAGTTAAACAATAGTAATCAACTATAAACCATTTTCAAAAATGGTTAAATTCGCTTGAAACTCGTTACTCGGGGGTTTTCGAGGTCGCTGATTACGAATCCGGTGTTAGTTTTTAAAAATTCAAAATGGCGGATCCAATATGGCGGACGAAAAAATTTAAAAATCATTAGATTAACCTAAAGCTTGTTACTCGGGGGGTTTTCGAGGTCGCTGATTACGAATCCGGTGTTAGTTTTTAAAAATTCAAAATGGCGGATCAAATATGGCGGACGAAAAAATTTAAAAATTATTAGATTCACCTAAAACTCGTTACTCGGGGGGTTTTCGAGGTTGCTGGTTACGAATCCGGTGTTAGTTTTTAAAAATTCAAAATGGCGGATCAAATATGGCGGACGAAAAAATTTAAAAATTATTAGATTCACCTAAAACTCGTTACTCGGGGGTTTTCGAGGTCGCTGGTTACGAATCCGGTGTTAGTTTTAAAAAATTCAAAATGTCGGACAAAAATTTCATTTTTGAAATTTAAAATAGAAATTTTGGTTGTAGTTTTTTTTAAATTTATACTTACATTAATCGGCAATCCCTAATGCGTAAAGCAGGCCTTCAGTTTCTTCATAGGCATCATTTTCAGCGACTCTATCCGCTCTTCGCGAAGACCTGGCCTGTTTCGATGTTTCACATGCTTTTTTTTCTGCCCTCCTAATTCTTAACTCGTTGTACTTTTTAGCGTAATTCATACCATTCGGGCCGATTTGGACACCCATAACCTCCATAATTTTTAAGATAGGCACCGCTATTAGCCGATCTTTTTGTTTTACGCCTTTTCGGTGCACGTTCGAGTTCTTGTCCTGCAGATTTCTTATTTTCGGCTTCTTCGAGTTGTTTCTTAGCTTTTAAATACTGCGTTAGTGATTTTTTGCCGTCTTTAACACGTCTGTATATACGTTTTTTAACGTGTAATACACATTCTTTTTTTTCAACTACAGGTTTGCCGTCATAAGGATCAGCTTGCAATAGATTTGTAAATGTTTTTGAATCACCATCGCCAATGTATTGCTTATATTTCACACCAAAAAGTTGCACCAAGTATTCATCAGTATCTTCTCTTCCTGACCACTTTTCACAAGCTTTGCATACTTTTGATAGTACTATCACATCCACAATTTTATTCGAATATTTTCCGATTAGCGAGACAATTCCTAAAAGTGATGTGAATCCACGCTTTGCCCATGAACCATCGCCAGACACAGTGAGCTCGTCCTCTGGATAACCCTTTTCAATGTTCCTCTGTTTTTCTTCATTCACTGCTTTTTTTAAAACCATCTCAGATACGGCTTTTACGGCAGTATGTATATTTTCAAGCAATGAGTAAAAGCAACTTATACTGACTCCAGAACCCAGTTCCATTATTGAGCAAAACATGTTTATGCCAGCCAAACCGACACCAAGTAGCCGCATAGCAAAACAAAATCGCCTGTTGACTTCATATGCATTTTTTATCATTGGGCAAGAGTTTATTGTAGATTCCTGGCAAGAACATTTCACGACTACTTTAAATCCCAATCCCTGCGGAGATTTTTTAAGAAATTGTACGTCACCATCACACAATTTACACTTCGCTAAAGATTGCAACGCTGTAAAAACTAAACTGAAGCTCAACAAACTATAATTTAAAGTGTCATCGTACGTTACATCAAAATCACCACTATCTTTCAATTTGCGAGATGTCACCCAGTAAGAAGCGAGCAATTGAAAAGAATTAAAATATTTTAATTCTTATGAATTCCGTTTTAAAATCTCATGTAAACAACAGCTTCGAGTTAAAAGAAAAATTAAAAGATATTAATGTATTGCCAGATTTTGTATTACTCTCTCTTGATGTCAGTTCACTTTTTACTAATATTCCATGTGATTTAGTTATACAAAGCCTCGATAGAAGACACAATATAATTAACAATAACTGTAAGATTCCCTTTAATGATATTATTGATTGTACAAAATTTCTGTTCGATAATACATATTTTATATTTGATAATAAGATTTACCAACAAATTTACGGCACTCCGATGGGTTCACCAATATCACCATTTTTTGCGGATATTGTAATGGATGACTTGGAAACTGATTGTTTAAATTTACTTAAAAACAAGTTCAATTCTGTTCCAATTTTTTATTTCAGATATGTGGACGACACGCTTTTGTGCGTTCATAAAGATCAAGTTGAACTTTTCATTAACACATTTAATTCCTTTAATATTAACTTAAAATTTACGTATGAATTGGAAATAAATAATAAAATTAATTTTTTGGACATGACATTAATTAAAAACAATAATCAACTCATTACTAACTGGTATCAGAAAAACATTTCTTCTAATAGATTAATAAATTATTTTTCAAGTCATCCAATTCAACAAAAGAAGAATATTGTTTACAATTTGTATGACAGAGCTATCTCATTGTCTCACAAGTCATTTCATGAAGAAAATATTAAAAAAATTTTTGAAATTTTACAAAATAATGATTATTCATTAGAATTTATACAAAAAAATATTGAAAAAAGAAAACATTCATTAGTTTACAAAACAATAGATAAAAAACATACTAAAAATAGTGTTACAATTTATCAACAACTACCTAAAGTTTGTATTCCTTATAATAATATTTATTATGAATTATCTAACATTTTAAAAAAATATAATTTATTGTCTATTCCAATTGTGGAAAAAAGCCTAAGATCTGTAATAAAACTAGGAAAAGACTTGACGGAAAAGTGGGATAGAACAAATATTGTTTATAAATTTAATTGCAATAGTTGTCCAGCTACGTATATTGGTGAATCGAAACGTACCTTGAAAAAAAGAATAAGTGAACACAAAAATAAAAATATCGAATCTGTTGTGAATACACATCAAAGTGAATATAATCATTCTTTTAATTTTGAGGATGCAGAAATTTTAGATTACGAAACTTCTTATAAAAAACGATTAATTTCTGAGATGATTTTTATCAAATGCAATAATTTTACTATTAACAAGAAGGAAGATATTCAGTTTCTTAGTAATACCTATTTTCCTTTGCTTAATAAATTGAAATAATAAATTGAAATAATGGTTATAATTCATAATATTTCGATTGCGGGTTATTGAACCCATCGACAGTATATATCGCGAAAATTGTCATCGGCTCAGTCAGTATGACTAATCACTCGTCTTAGTATGTTTGTGATTTGCAAATTTGAATATTTTAATTTTTATTTAATTATTTATTTCTTGTATTTTAATTTACTAAAGTGATGTTTGTTTGTTGATTTTAACTAGGTAAAAATTATTTTTAATTTTGTTCAATTTTATAATTTCATATATCATTTTGTATTTATCTGAAAATTATTTTTTATTAAAGTGACCTGATGATGGTGGCGAATCTGACCACCGAAACGTTGTCAATTTTATTAAAAAAGTGAGAGTCTTTTCTTTCACCTTTAAACATCTTCCAAAAATCGAAAAAAATATTTTATGAATTTGATATCAGTTTTCAAAAATTCAAAATGGCGGATCCAATATGGTGGAAGTTTTTTTAAAAATCGATTCAATTTGCCTGAATATTTTTACTCATGGGTATTCGGGGTATCTGATGATGAATCTGATGTCAAAATTTCAAAATTTTCGAAATTCAAAGTGGCAGATCCAATATGACGGACGAAAAATAAAAATAATTTAAATGGCTTGCAAATTGTTACTCGGAGGTTTTCGGGGTCGCTGATTACGAATAGGATATCAGTTTTCAAAAATTCAAAATGTCGTTTCCAATATGGCGACCGAAAAATTTAAAAATTCATCGGATTCGTAATCAGCGACCCCAAAAGCACGCGAGTAATAATTTTTAAGCAAATTGAATCGAATTTTAAAAAAATTGACCGCCATATTGGATCCGCTATTTTTAATTTTGAAAATTTTGAAAATCTGACATCGGATTCGTAATCGGTGACCCCGAAATCCCCCGAATAACAATTTTTAAACAAATTAGATCGATTCTTAAAAATGTTGGCCGCCATATTGGATCAGCCATTTTGAATTTTTGAAAAGTGATATCATATTCGTAATCAACGACCTCGAAAACCCCCGAGTTGCAAGTTTCAGGCAAATTGGATCGATTTTTAAAAATTTCGGCCGCCATATTGGATCCGCCATTTTGAATTTTTAAAATATGACATCGAATTCGTAATCAGCAACACGGAAAACATAAGACTACCAAGCATTATGTAAATCGAAGAATGTTTTGATGTTTTTGGTATGTTTTCACGATTCTCCCCACTGTGCGGTCCTAACCTGATCTCGACTATGAGATGTTACTTCCATAATACTTGGTATTTCGGGCTAATATTTAGACAGTGAATTCTCCAAATATAGTACTTCCGAAATATGCAAAAAAAAATCGATTTTTTGAAACCGAAACACCAGAATACCCCCTTAAGGTGAACCAAGAAGATGACTAACTCTTTAAAAGCAATATTGATTTTTTCTTTGTCAGTTCCCCACTTAGCTCAGTTAGTTAGGATGTTAGGTTTATGCGCGTCGATCCCGGGTTCGAATCCTAGTCCTCCCAAATTTGTTTTCAA
The DNA here is from genome assembly GCA_032873175.1 of Leptopilina drosophilae. Taxonomy (NCBI): domain Eukaryota; kingdom Metazoa; phylum Arthropoda; class Insecta; order Hymenoptera; family Figitidae; genus Leptopilina; species Leptopilina drosophilae. Next base: position 17,669,468 of record CM065484.1, on the reverse strand, counting down.
GATTTTCAATGGCTTGTTAAATTTCCAAAATGGAGCAAGAATAAAAATTTTTTTTTTAAATTTATTTATTTTTTAAATATATTATAAATTATTTTGTAAAGATTTACTTTATTTAGTAAACTTACCACAACCTTACCTCAACCTTACAACTTTATAGTAACCTTACCACAACCTTACCATTTAAGCTTACAATAACCTTTACTTGTAAGCTTACAATAACCTTTACTTGTAGGCTTACAGTAACCTCTACATGTAAGCTTACAATAACCTTTAGGTACTTGTACGCTTACGGTAATGGCGGAAATTTAAAGTTTACCTTAACTTTACCACAAGTATACAACTCTATCCTTACAAACTATACGTGTAATCCACACCACAAACTTACAGCAAGATATTGAGCTATGTGGGTATATATATACTAGCTGTCGTACCCGTCTTCGACGGGTTTTAGTTTTTTCAAATACATTCAATAGTGTGTCTACCAGTCTCTAAAAATAGGAAATAGTGGGGAATTTAATTCGACCGGAAAAAATAATAATTAGCTACCATCAACTATTTTATTAGAAAAAATATTACTATTTTAAATCAGTGATTGACTTTTTATCATCAAATAATTTATTTTTAATTAATTAAAATGCAGAAAATAATGTTTGTCAATTATTTGTAGAAATATAATTATAGTATTATAAGTTAGTCCAAAATTTCTACTAATTTTCGACTAACTAATTCGACTAAAATGTCGAATTCGAACTAATTGTATCATAATTGCTAAAATCTAAAATAAGACCTACATATATTGCATAAGCTGAATTCACAGTTTTTCCCGATTAAATTAAATTCCTGCATATTTCCCGTTTTTCCCAGTTGGTAAACCCCTGTTAAAAGTATTAGTAAAAACAAAAACCCATCGAAGAGTATTTTCATAAAATATGTGAATTTTTGTAGCCATTTAAAGTTTTACTTATCGTTAAGACTTATCAAGAAAATTTACATTTGATACAAAAATACACCTAAAAAAATTTTGACAAAGCTGGGAAAAACCGGATAGTTTATAAAACAGAAATAATAATAGACACCCTGTTTAATTTTTGCCTTTACAATGCTTAAAAAATCTCTAAAAGCTAAATCTAGAATTAAAATAGCTAAACATTTTAGTATCGAAGTTTTTTCCCAGTAGTATAATCCAAGTATCGTATCACAGGTATTCTTGAATTTCTGCAGTATCTATTTTATCATAAAAAATCTTCATTTTTAATAATTGAAAAATAATTTTAATGCTATAAATTAATATTTTTTAATATCATTTACCATCCTTATTAATAAAATCAGATGTCTGTGTGTAGATTGCTTCAAACTTCAAAATTTTAACATAAATAGTTGTTATTGACATCAATAATTCCAGAAATAATCTTAAAAATTTTAATGTATGTATGTATGTATGATTGTATATATATATAAAAATTGGATGAATAAATAATTCTGAATTGTATTATTTTGACGTTAAAATTTTAATCAAAGATCCCAAACATACTACTGACTTAAGTTTAATTGTAATTAGTATCAGTTATATTTTTCTCAATTTTTGACATTAAAACCATTTTTAAACAGATATTTTAAAAGCTTTCCATTAAGAAATGTGTAATTTTCCATTTTTTGAAAATATTTTTATATTTATATCATAGTTACAGCACAGTATTTTTTGCAAAATTATACTAAAGTGTGCCTAAATAACATGTAATACTCAAGTATAGAAAGTTTAAAAACCCAGTAAAAAAAATTCGATACACGGTGTTACATCCCAGATACATTTTATTTTGATAAGGATTTATAGTGTATATCTTTCGTATCTGTAATGTAACAATAAGCTAGAGGAATTTAGTTATCTTTAAAGTGAAATGCAACACTCGTGTTAAAAGACTAAAATTCGGAAATTGAGATAGAAATAATAAATTAAAACTTATACACATTCCTTGCATATCTGCTTTAATGTAAAGAAAAACAAAATAAGAGATAGAAATTGGCCAAATAAAGAACAATGCGTTGCAAGCTCGAACTCGCTCTTTGTGACCTATTTACGCAACCGAGTTCTAGTGCAACCCGAGTTCTAGGAATCGTTGCGTGTAACTCGAGCTTCACTCTTTCCATATAAGAGGTAAAACTTGACCAAAATAGGAAGGAATGCGTTGCATCGACATTGCGTCATGTAAGCTCGAACTCGCATGTTGTGACCTAATTGCGCAACCCAAGTTCTAGGAATCACTGCCTGTATCTCGAGCTTCACTTTTCCATATATGGGGTAAAAGTACTGATCCATTGTCGATGGATGTGATTCTTTTTTCGAAGCTTGATTATAAATAGAATTATAAGGAATAAGCATTATTCTTAGGAATTGACACCTTTTACCCCCATAATTGTCTACAAACTCTCCCACTTTTTAATAATTCATTAGTATATAAGCCAAAGCCTTTTCAACAAAAATTGTCAAAAGTTCCGGTGCGGTTTTATAGACCAGTAGTCATTGTAGAGCGACCCTTCAGTTATACACAATTTTATTGTATTCTTTCCTTAATCGGCAATTGCGGTTTAGAATTGTACTCGATTATCGTGCAAGTCTATTTTGTTTTTCACTTAGAAACAAGTTTCTTTCCGTAAAAGGTGCAAGAAAAGCAAAATTGACACTTAGAATCAGTAATTTTAAAGTATTAACTGTCGTATTTTGCATGTCAAGTTTATTAATTGTAGTTTCTACCAATTCTTTCTTTAATCGGCAATTGCGGTTTAGAATTGTACTCGATTATTGTGCAAGTTGCTTTTCTCACACTTAGAAACAAGTTTCTTTCCGTAATAGGTGCAAGTGACGATAAGTAACACTTAGAAGCGGTACTAGCTCTTGAACAAATGCAAAAGTTCTAAAGTTGTGAACGTTACACAAGTGTAACATAACAAACTTTCTCAGTTTCGTTCAATTGAAACAATATCTTGAAAACCAAACTTATACCGACCAGCGCTATAACCTTAAATCTACGACTAATCTGTAATTAAAAGTAAGTAACATTTATGTAACTAATTGTAATATTATTATTGAAATCATTAAATAAATGTATAAAAAGGGAATATTTATGTGTTGTTAACGCAAAACCCATAATTTTGACAAGTACAAACGATCCTACTTAAAAATAAAGGTCAAGCTTTACCAACTTGACCATAATCAGCCTACCATTCCTCCAAAAAGTTATTAATCTAACCTTATAACCTCGCCTTCCGCTCGGGATGTAACACACGGACCGCGGAGTTCGTATACGAGCTCGGTAGCTCGTATGAGAAATATGAGAAATCTCTCATACGAGCGTTTTCCGTAATGAGAAGTGTCTAGATGCTTGTATACGAGGTGACTTTTAAAGCATTTTTATTAATGTAACACTATTTTAAAATAAGTGTATATAATAGAAATGAATTTTTAAAGGAAAACAAAGCTAAATTTTTAAGGGAAATGAAGTTTTAAGAAAAAAAGGATAATTTTGTTCAAAGAATTTATTCACGCTGAAAAAAGGTTAGAATTTGATAATTCCTTGTTACTCTAACTTACCGACATTAGATTTATCTCGGATGCGGTAAGCACGATTTTGTATTAAATTTAATTATTTTATATGAACATTTATATAATAAATAAATAATAATATATTATTAATTAGCAACGAAGAAAATCTTATTTATTCTACCGCCAATACAAAATCGTGCTTACCGCATCCGAGAAATATCTAATGTCGGTTAGTTAGAGTAACAAAGAATTATCAAATTCTAACCTTTTTCAGTGTGAATAAATTCTTTGAACAAAATTATCCTTTTTTTCTTAAAACTTCATTTCCCTTATAGGGATCTGAAATACTGCGATACGCATTCTGGTGACAGAAAATTTAACTAATACAAAGGGGTCGATTTTGACATTTTACATGAAATCATTTCTAAATTCTCAAGTTATATATTTAAAAATCCTAAAATATAGCATGATAATTAATAATTAAATTAATTTGTAAAAAAGAAAATACTACGAACCAGTGACATTTAGTACAATAAATAATATTGCTTAATATTTTGAGATATTCATAAGTAAAGTGTGAAAGCAATAATCTTACTCTATTTTGTCACAATAAATATTTTATTAAAACATGTTTAATTAATTGTATTCTCAGTTAATCAAGATTTTAAATTAAAAGTAGTTTATAATTATTATTTTTTCGTTACAGTGTGTCTCCTACAACATATTTATTTAATGTTTTTAGATTGGTATAAACAAGAGACACAACATAACCTAAAACATAACCTTAAAACTATTCTTAACTCGACTAATCCTTACTTTTCTTGAAAAAGAAACTGTATATCCACTTCAAATTTTTTTTAAATATTTAAAGTAGATATTTTTTAACTTTTTATTCGAGTAAATAATGTTTTTCGATATGAAAACAATTCTTTTATTGACAGGTGCATTTACTTATGTGATTTATTTTACTAAATATATTAAATATTTGGAACGTATTGCAATTTATAATTTTTTAAAACATGCGAATAAACAAACTGAAACAATTATTAGCCCCTCAGTTAACTTTATTCAACTTTTTAAATAAAAAATAATTAAAAAGAAGTCTGAAACATGTGTGTTTATTAAAATTTGACCCCGTTGTCGACCGCCATGTTTGTTAGTGACGTCATGATTTCAAATCCCTATAAATTTAGCATTGTTTTACTTTAAAAATTCATTTCTATTATATACATTTACTTTAAAATAGTGTTACATTAATAAAAATGCTTTAAAAGTCACCTCGTATACAAGCATCTACACACTTCTCATTACGGAAAAGGCTCGTATGAGAGAATTCTCATACGAGCTACTGAGCTCGTATACGAACTTCGTGGTCCATGTATCGAATTTTTTTTCCTAGGAACAATCCATGATACATACATTAAAATTTATAAGATTATTTCTGGAATCCTTCATGTGAATAACAACTATATTTATGCTAAAATTTTGAAGTTTGGAGCAATGTGCAGACAGGCGTCTGATTTTATTAATAAGGATTAAATAGAAATATTAATTGGATATTAATTGGAGCTAATAATTGAGGGGCTGGATGCTATAATGTGTTACGCGCAATGTTAAGTAGTTTTAATTTTTTCGTTTTTTAAATTTTTTCGAAAACATTTTTATACTTACATATTAGATATGGAATAGTATTTTTTGCAAAATTATGCTAAAATGTGACTAAACGATGTGTAAAACTCAATTATAGAGCGTTTAACAGCAATACATTAAAAAATGTAAAATTTAAAAAATTTCGATATTTTGAAAACATTTTTATATTTACATTTAAGTTAAAGGACACGATTTTTTGAAAAATTATGCTAAAATTTGACCAAATAACATGTAACAATCAATTATAGATCATTTAAATGCAATTCATTAAAAAATATAAAATTTGAAAAATTTCGATTTTTGAAATTTTTTGAAAACATCTTTATACTTACATATTGGTTATAAGGCATTATTTTTGGCAAAATTATTTTGAATAATGACTAAATAACATGTTATGCTCAATTATAGAAAGTTTAAAAGCATTGTTTTAAAAAAATGTAAAATATAAAAATTTTTGATTTTTTGAAAAAATTGAACATCTCCAGTTCTAATTAATATTTTTCAAATCTGTAAATTTATAAACCTTCCCTGGCCCAAGGTCTAACATTCTGACAAATTTGGTTCAAATCGGTAAACGCGTTTTTGTGTTATTAGGGTACAAAGATTTTGTGACATACATACATACATTAAATTTTTTAAGATTATTTCTGGAATCATTGATGTCAATAACAACTATTTATGCTAAAATTTTGAAGTTTGAAGCAATGTACAGACAGACATATGATTTTATTAATAAGGATATATATATATATATATATATAGTATATATTAGTATATATATACTACGGGGCTCCACCCCCCTGCGCGCCAACCCCCTGATTTTATATTTACTTCTACTTATGAATAATATAAAGATTGTAAAGTGCGATCTTATGATATTAGCCATTCTCAAATTTTCAATCTTTGTCATCAATTTTGAAGTAACATGCCAGCCTGCAAGTAAAAAAAATTCTTTTGCAGAGGTTTTGACGTCCTATTTCGCGCTTCTATTTGAGGGGGCAAGCTCTGACCTGTTGGTAAAACACAGATCAAAATTTGACGTAATGTGAAGGCCCACATTAAGGCCTCTTTTAAAACCCGTAGCTCAAAAAAATAGGTAAAATTAAACATGTATTTTTATTCGTTATTTATCCTCTTTTTCACCTAGGTCAAAAAATAGGTCAATTTTAATATATGCTTTGATTTATGTTTTTGACGTATAGGTCAAAAAATAGGTCAAATTAGACATAGGTTTTGAGGTAATGTTAGGCCGTTATTTATCCTCTTTTTGATCTATAGGTCAAATTAGACATAGATTTTGACGTAATGTGAGGCCGTTAGTTATCCTCCTTTTAAACCTTCACGGAGAAAAATGGAGTATTCAACTAACTATCTGGAGGGACAAACATACCATATTTGAGGTTAAGTTTTTCGTAACCATCTCGGAGGGATAAATAGACTCTCCGATGATCAATTTGACTTACTCGAAGGGAAAACTTAACTATCCAGAGAATCAGGCTTAACACTCAAAACCTAATCCTCTAAGTTTAACTATCCAGTTTTCTCAGTGTATAGGTCAAAAAATAGGTCAAATCAGACATAGGTTTTGACGTAATGTGAGGCCGTTACTTATTCTCCTTTTAAACCTATAGGTCAAAAAATAGGTCAATTTTGACGTAAGTTTTGACGGCCCTTACTACAGGGGGCCCTTAGAAATCCTGACTATGCAACGAAATGTTTTTATATAATAGGGATATATATATATGTTACGTACCAAGCCCGAAATTGTACAAAGCCCGATCTGTACAACGATTTTTGTACTGACCGCGGTTGGTACAAGCTGTTTTGTACAGAGCTGTTATTTCCGGGCTCTGTACAGAAATATTTGTACTGAGCTAGCTCGGTACAGAGATGATTGTACAGAGCTAGCTCAGTACGATTCCTCCTGTACAATGTTGTCCATAGCAGTCGATTAAAAAAAATGAATATAATTTTGTATAATATTTATTATGTAAGTTAAATATGAAATTTGTTAGCATAGATTTTATGTAGTATTTTTTATTTATTTGTGCAACTCAGTGAGCTGTGACATCTCGAGTTACATAAAACGTTCGTTCTCCTACATGCACATTTTTTAGTGCAACATTTTGTTGTACAGGAACACCTAATAAAGCCTTGCCCTCCACTTAATGAGGCTTTACTATTTGCTGATCGGACGGAGATTGTTTCGTCTGGCACTTCGTCAGTTCTTAAAAAATTTGTAGATGCTGGAGCAAGTTGATTTCTGCTGAACATCTGCGCTATAACTCCGTCTTTCGTTCCAACTTTATAATAATTGTCCTCAGTGACATCGACAATAACTCCTAACAATAAATAAAAAAAATAAATAAAATTTAAAAAATCAAAGGCAAGTATTGGGCATCACTTGCCATCTTCATGCGCTTTGCTTGTCGTTCGAGTCCTTCAGCAGCTATCTGTTGATTTTTATTTAATTTTTCATGCAATTTATTTAGCACAGCGTCTGGTTCATTATTACTATTAGATTCTGCATTTTCTTCAAGACTATTTCCTTTGTCACAAATAGAAACTGTTACCTTCTCTAAGTCTTCCTCAGAATTCAGTTTTTCAATAATTGAATTTGGTAAATTAGTACTTGTCAGTCCTACAAGTGCTTTTCTCCCAATCAAAGCTTCGAATGGCGATTGATTTATTCCGGAGTGTAAGCTATTATTTTTTTGAAACTGACAAAAACGCAGACCTTCGCTCCATTGATTAGTCTTATTGTCAATCATCCATGCTCTAATCATCTCCTCAACATCTCTATTACATCTCTCTATGCTGCCCTGACTTTGAGAATGACGGGGTTTACCATGGACCAATTTCAAATCAGGCCACATTAGTTTCATCTCGATTATTACCGAATTTACAAATTCTCGTCCATTATCTGACTGAAGTATCGAAGGAGCGCCGAAGGTACAAAAAACATCGATTAAATTATAACAGACTTCAGTCGCTGTTTTTGTTTTGAGCGGCTTCAATACAGTAAATTTTGTCAAATGATCCTGATAGTTGAAAATAAATTTATAATCCCGGTCCTTGGTAGATTGCATGTCAATTAAATCCACCTGACCACGTGCATAAGGCTCTTTCGATAAAATTGGTTTGACAACTACTCCTTTTTTTGGATGCGCTCTTTTTTTTAAACACGTTTCACAACCGCCTAAAAACAATGAAATAACTTGCCGCGTTATATTGGCATATTTGTCCTTTAGCGAATTATGCATTTTATGTATTCCACCATGACCAGTAATAGTATGAGCAGATTTTAGTATATTAAAAATTTCATTATTATGAACGAAATATTTTACACTTTCGCTGGCATTATTATGTAAAGGAACTATCAATTTTTTTTCATTTTCAATTGTTAATACGTCATATCTTCTCAAACGTCGATAATCACTTGAACTTTTTTTAATTTCTTTTTTTGAATCGATCACTTTTTGCATTATTTCATTGTACATTTTTTCGTCACTTATTAAAACCGAATTATCTGTAACTGGCAAGTCTTTCAATTTATTTTCAAAATAATTTTTCATGTCAAAAGTATCCACACTGAAAAAAATATATTTATGGTACTGCCATAAATATAGCCAATTCTGACATATTATATTGGTAGATATGATACTGCCATACAGTATTGCTGTTTCAGCCATATGCAGTGTAGAACAGCAATATATATTTGAGAGACAATAATATGTATGTGGAGAACACGAATACTGTATTTTAAGAACAGCAATACGGTATTGCTGTTTCAGCTATACATCCTAACCATACTTGTATGTCAAAATTAACATTATCATTTTTTTCAGTGCATGATTAAATTTACGTGTACCTTCGAATAAATTTGCTATAATACTGAAATCGTTTTCAATTTATAATTGAAATTATTAATCATTATTCTTTTGATTTGATCGTTGGTAAAATGTCAACAACAAACAAATCAACTGTTATGGACAACATTGTAAGGAGGAATCGTACAGAGCTAGCTCTGTACAATCATCTCTGTACCGAGCTAGCTCAGTACAAATATTTCTGTACAGAGCCCGGAAATAACAGCTCTGTACAAAACAGCTTGTACCAACCGCGGTCAGTACAAAAATCGTTGTACAGATCGGGCTTTGTACAATTTCAGGCTTGGTACACATATATATATATATATATATATATATATATATATATATATATATATATATATATATATATGGGTGATTCTTCAAAAAACCTCATTTTGCATGTAGTCAAGATTTTCTAAATAATTATAATCATTTGGGAAAATACCAAGTCATATTTCTCTATTTTATCACTTTTTCTAAATGTTCTGCAAGAAAAAGTTGTAAAATTTTATTGTTTAATACATTTTTAAAATATTTTACCACCTCAAAATCGATTTTCTAACCTGTCATCTAAGTGCTTTTCATTTTTTCAATACGTAAAACAATTATTTAAAACATGAAAATAGGTACTTCATCAATTTTTTCTAAAAGTTATGATATTTAAGAATAATTTTCTAAGAGTTAAATAAAATATGTCGTGTAGTTTTTTTAAATATAGAAAATGAAATTTGTTTTGTAGTACTGCGTCATTCCTCTCACTCGTTCAATATTATTCAATATTTTTGCTGTGGGTAGAGATATTGATTGATTATTGTGATCAATATTTAAATTAACATCTCTTATATTAATTTCTTAAGTTACTTTTTAAAAAATGTAATTATTTTGCGTTAAAAAAAATTAAAATTGAGACATAAGCAGAGATTCACAACCTAAAGCGTCATTCCTCTCACCCCTAATAAAAACAATATTAATATATATAAATTGATCGCAAATTTTTTTCACATAAAGTTGTTCTTTATAAACATGATAGGGCATTCTCAGCTGGAGGAAAATTATTTGGCAATTAAATAAAATTAAAAAATGTTGAAATTGTCATTCCCCTCACCCGTCATTCCTCTCACTTTTTTGAATAAAAATTTAAAATTGATATGATTGTCGATTGTTTACAAACTGCCAGTGAAAAAAGGTCCCGCTCAACTGACATTTCGGCCCTGGAGAAACGAAAGAGTAGGGAGGCGAGAGAACGAGAGATGTTCATCAATGATTGACTAATAGAAAAACATGCTCTCACATTTTTTAAGATATTTCATGAACCAGTTAATATTTTTTAACTTTCAAAAGCTTAAATTGAAGCTGAGGATTGAAGGATTATGCTGTTAAAATTTCAAAATTTTCAATACATTATTAAAAAATGTGCAGGGGTTCAAACTTGATGTACGAAAATGGGAAAATTATTGAATTTTTTTCCGTAACATTTCATATCATATTATTTGTTCAAATGTATACACATGTATACTCACACATATACACTAAGCGCATACACATGTATACTCACACATATACACACAATACATACACATGTATACTCACAAATATACACTAAACACATACACATGTATACTCGCATATATAATGTATCAAAAAAAATTGTTTTGGCTTTTTCGAATATAAGTTTAATTTAAACATATTTTGTTATTAAATTAATTTTAATTTTTATCAAACTAAATTTACTATGCATTGAATCAAAATTATTATGTTTAAATCAAACATAATTTTTGGTTGACTGTATGACTTAGATAATGATGTTTGATTTAAATATATGTGAGGCATTTTACGTGTAATGTCCTAAGTTGAAATTTCAACTTCTTGAAAAAAATTGAAACTCGGGGAATTTGTTGTTCTATCAAGTAGAAATATGCCCCAAAAAATATTTTTGACTTTTTCGAAAATTTGAAGGGGGTAGAGGGGGGCCAATTTGACCAATTTTGCTAACACCGGCTACTTTGTGAATTTTTTCTGAACTTACTTTTAATGGGAAAAACTTTTCAGAATATGTTTCGGAAAGGTTTTTTTGTCCTCTTTTCAATGGTGAATTTTATTTTTTAATATTTTAAAAATTTATCCCAATTTTTGATAATTAATATTTAAATTTCAATTTCCCAAAAAGGGTCCGTTTTATTTGAAAATAAATTATTGCAAACGAAAGCTGAGGTTTTTTCCTATGCGCATGTAAATTTTCAGAATGCCCTTTTTTTTGTTTTTGAGTTATTAAATTTCAAAGAATAAATTGCTATGCGCAGCGTTGCGGTGGCACTGAGCCGCGTGGTACCCAGCGTGATGCGAGGTGCCCGCGACGCTGCGCGCAGCAATTTATTCTTTGAAATTTAATAACTCAAAAACAAAAAGGGCATTCTGAAAATTTACATGCGCATAGGAAAAAACCTCAGCTTTCGTTTGCAATAATTTATTTTTAAATAAAACGGACCCTTTTTTGGGAAATTGAAATTTAAATATTAATTATCAAAAATTGGGATAAATTTTTAAAATATTAAAAAATAAAATTCACCATTGAAAAGAGGACGAAAAAACCTTTCCGAAACATATTCTGAAAAATTTTTCCCATTAAAAGTACGTTCTGAAAAAATTCACAAAGTAGCCGGTGTTAGCAAAATTGGTCAAATTGACCCCCCTCTACCCCCTTCAAATTTTCGAAAAAGTCAAAAATATTTTTTGGGGCACATTTCTACTTGATAGAACAATAAATTCCCCGAGTTTCAATTTTTTTCAAGAAGTTGAAATTTCAACTTAGTACATTACACGTAAAATGCCTCATGTGGACGCCCGCATGAAAAGGGACTACTTTGACGCTATTGGACTTATCTATATGGCCGATTTCCTGACAAAATTTTGACAATGACAAAATAATGGATCTCCGACAAAGTGGTCCCTTTTCTAAAATTACGGTTATTAAATAATAAAGTCCAATATTTAACGAAGTTAAAGGTTCGGTATTATTTTTTAGAGTTATTTCAAGCACCCGTGCAGAAATTGCCCCATTTGTCCCTATTTAAAGTAGGGCGTTGTGAGGGTACTGTCTAGAACATTCTGACTAGATAAGTCGAATTGGATTCTAATTGAAAACTAAACAGTTTTTCTGAATAATTTTACTATTCACCTCTGGCGAGGGATTGGTTTTTAGTTTAAAGAGGCCCTAATGAAACCCTCAACAGAAATCGCGCATGCGTGATAAGACATTAAACGACGTGAAAATCATATAACCTAAAAATGTCAACATTGTCAACTTGCTCGACGTTCGTATTATAAACTGTTGTAAACAACGTTAGCAATAATTTTGACAACAATGGATGATATAAGTGAAAAAATAAAAAGAAGACGTGAATTAGGACGAAGGAGAACTAAAATTTTTCGAGACCTAAAAAAATTAAAACATTCTAATGTCAATGAAAATTCCATTGATTTTTTGGAAGGTAAATATATGTTTCTAACTATTTGTATATATCAACACACTTTTTATTCAGTATTTAATTTATATACTGTAAATGAAGCAAATGTAATTTTACAAAAGATGTTCAAAAGATGTGATCAAACATCTCTCGACGTAAAAAAAACATAATTTGCTCAATTTTAGTATTTTCGGTACAATCAGTAAATAAACTTTAAACTTAACCTCAAAGTTTACATAAATTTCAACTTATTCATTTTATCAATTTTTACTTTATTAAATCGCTAGAAAGTATAATGTTATATTATATAAAATGAATTGAATAAGGTTATATTAACTTTTGTATAAATTTATTGCAGATTCAAAAATTCCAAAGTTTATAGGTATATTAAATTATATTGTTTATTAACATCTTTATACTACTTTTGTATAATTAAATTATTAAATAAAAAATAAAATTACTTCGAGATAAGATAAATTCTAATTTTTTTAAACAATAAAAAACATCTATTTCAAACGTAAAAATCGAATCAAATTTAGAAAAACATTAGACAAAAAACGTTAATTACATTTTTCAAGTAATAAATTATATTCATCGTAATAATAAAATTGTTTATATGATTTTAATGAAAATTTTTATTGTTCAGTTTCGTTAAAATTATTTTACAATGTATTATAATGATGAAAATAGTTTTATTACATGAAAAATGTAAAAAATATTTTTATTCAAAGATGTTAAGCTAATCACGCATGCGCGCAGCGTCACCAGCCTTCTAGAACAACTGGCGGGTTCTATAAGGCAATAGCGAGGTTCTAGACAGGGCCTTAGCTATTGCCTCGTCAGATCGTTCTGTTCAGAACCTGATGTTCCAAGCGTTACCGAATTAGACAGGCACCCACTAATTTGCCCCATCAGAATCCTATCAACAATAAGGCAAACTGGCTATTGCCCTACTACTCCCCAAGTCCAATTTCTGCACGGGCAAAGAAAAGAAAAGTATCCTAAAAAAAATTTTTTAAGCGCTTTTATTACAAAAAATTAAAAATTTTATTTTTAAAAACACGAAATTAATAATTGTAATGCCAATTTCTCCGGCTCTTCTGGGAAGTTATATACATAAGAGTTTTTTTTAAGTCTAGTACACCCTTAAGATTGAAAATCAATGAATTTTGAATCCCCCCCCCTCATTTTTTAACAATGTAAAAATAACGCATTTCCGACAAAGTGGTCCCTTTTCATTTTTTTTCTAACAACGAAATAAAATACTTAGAGAGTCAATATAAATTAATGAAAATTGCATGAATCGACGTGTTAGACCCTGTAGATTAAGAACAAAGAATAAAAAAAATTTCGATATTTTTTTTCAAAATTAGTAAATTGCGAATATCTCAGAATCTAGGACCGACAAAGTGGTCCCTTTTTATGCGGACATCCACATATTGTTTTCTCAGTGAAAATGTTATTTTATTTTTTTTTTATAATATTTATTACTAAATGAATTTTTTGCATCTTTTTAAACAATATTTTATTTCTTCTAAATGAATAAACGGATTGAAATAAATCAAGCTTGAATATTAAGGAGATAAGATATACTTTCGTTTAGAATTAGAGACTTTTTAAAGTGTTTATTTTTGAATAATTATTTAACAAATTTGTTATAAACAATTTTTTTTTAATTTTCTGCGCCTTTGAAAAATTTGATAAAAATGTCAACATAATTAAAACTTAGAAATCAAAATGTATAGTGCAACAAAACTATACTTAGTTTTTAATTAATTTTATGGTTACATAAATGTTAACTGGAAAGTATTTTGTTTATTTCGTAGATGCAAACAATGTTTTAATTCAAAAAAACATCGAACTCGCATATCCGCTGCAATATAATTTTGATTGTAACTTTTCAAAAATTGTTCCACGAATAAATCTTTTCAACGAATTTTGATTTCTTATAGTTTTAATTTTATTTTGGAATTTTCAAAAAAAATTTAAAAGACGCAGAACATTAAAAAAAAATTATTTTTTTATAAAATTAAATAATTGTTCAAAATTCTAAACGAAAGTATAATTATTTTATCCCCTTTATTATATCCCCGCTTGATTCATTTAAATCGGTTCATTCATTTAGGAGAAATAAAATTTTGTTTAAAAACTTGCAAAAAATTCAATTTGCCGTAACTTTTGTAAAAATATATTTTTATTCCTGTTTTTTAGTAAACACATTCCTAAAGTTAAATAGAAATGTTTTTTCAGCATTTTGATTTAAAAAATATACTTTTTATTTTTAGGAAAAATTTCACGAATTCTGACCTAAAAATATTACTTGTAAAAATTTTAAAGTTTTACTTTTTAACTTTTTGCTCGAAAAAGTAATAATCCGTATCGCTACCACGCACACCTGAGTATGTGATCACGTCACTACTGTTATGCGCAGCGATCGTAATATATTAAGGTTATATATTGTTATAATAATCATTTATGCTAATACTCCTAAAGTTCTATATTTCAAAATGTGCAATTTTAGTTTTACATTAAATTATTTATAACATTTATTGAAATAATTCTTTTTTATTTTGTACAAAATGAGAATAAGAAATGTAAGAATAATAATCTAATAATTAAAATAAATAATTTTAAATTAAATATATTGTCCCTTATTATTATTATAGTAATATTATTGTAATATTTTATTATAAAATTACAGTAATCTTACAGTAAATTTTTCAAAGCAAAATTAACTACTATTACTCGAGCATGTAAGGGAGTTTTACGTTTTTCTTTTATGGTAATATTACAGAGTAATGTTAAGATAAAATTAGTATAATTTTATAATTTAGAAAATAATATTTCACCAAGCTAGACTCGAACCTTGAACCTTGTGTACAGCAAGCAAGAGTCTTACCAGTGAGCCAATCTTACTTGAACTTATTGAACACAAGGTCCATGGTTCGAGTCCAGACTTGGTAAAATGTTTTATTTCTAAAATATAAAATTATTCTAATTTTATCTGTATATTATATTAACATTACAATAAGATCACAGTGTAATATTACCTTAATATTCCCATTAATTTACTGTAATTGTACATATTACCTCCAGGCAGACATTTTGATATTTCAGTAAGATCAGTGTAATATTACAGTGCACATTACGAATCTCCAGTGTAATATTACAGTGATGTCACTATAACCTTACGTGCTGTTTGGGAACTGTTTTGCAATTTTTGTATAAGCGTGTAATATTAAAGTAATGTTACTGTCATGTTACAGTAATATTAATGAATAATATTACCCATCAGACAGTAAAAAAAGTATTAAAATTTTTTTTTAATGTAAATACAATAGTAAAATTTAATATGACTATAATATTACTGTAATGTTACGTTTATATATGGGAAAGAGATATATGCGTGTAACTGATATTTTATTTCATAGTGTTTGCTTTTTCGAGTAAAAACTAAAAATCTATACAAACTAGTAATAATTGCTCTGATATATAATAAAAGTTGCTTTGCTCAAAATATTAATTACTCGAGACATTTTAAATATTACTCGGCTTTTAATAACATTTATTAATTTTATTAATAACATTTTAATTTGACATTTAATTTTAACATTTATTATTTTTAATAACATAAATTCAAGAACCGGTTGGACGCTCGGACGACACGCGCAACTGCCAGTCAGTGAGCCACAGTGAGCTCCTCTGGGCTCCTCACTGCTACCCGACTGGTACTAGCGTGTGTCGTCCGAGCGTCCGACCGGTTCTTAAATTGGAAGCCTTAATTGTAAACCTATATTCAGTAGCTTATAAGTCCGAAAATATTGAGTTTAGGAAAAAGTTGTCAAAGAATAAAAGTTTTGAATTTATTTCGACTTTTAAGAAATGTAAACAAAAATTTTTTTATAAAAAAATTAAGTGTTCCTTTTAAAATAAACGTTTATTTATGGATTTTAGTACTGCACATGTTGTAAATCAGTTTATATTAATATAATATAACCTACAGTTAAAAAAAATTAATTTGTTTATTAAAAAAAATTTTCTTTTACATTTCTCAAAAGTTAAAATAAAATAATATAATAATTTTCTAAACTCAATATTTTCAGACTTACAAAATATAGGGAATATATATATATATATATATATATATATATATATATATATATATATATATATATATATATATATATATATGTGTAAGTAGAAATATTTTTATTTTATAATTAGAAAATTAATACTTTAAAATTAACTACAAGTAGGTAAAAAGAAAATATCAATATTTAAAATAATTAGATCTTAATTTATGAACAAATAGAAATGTTAAATAACAAATATTTCAAAGAAAACAAATAATTTTTAAAAAGAAAATAAAAAAAAATTATTATTTACATACACATGTATATTCACACATAAATTCACAACACATACATATATATATATATATTTAAATAAAATTTTTTTCATATATATTATCAATGGAGATGCTATTTAATAAATTTATATAAGTGGAAATAAACAAGTAAAATGTCTTCCGAACGAGCGTTAGCGAGCGAGGACAACGACGCTAGTATTATACACTAATTCAATAGAGAATTTCATGAGCTTTCTACTTCTATTTTTATTATTTAAAATTTCTACCAATTTCGTAGAGAAATTCCTGTTTGAAATGTTGAACTCTTAATATCTCAAAACACCCCCCCCCCCCCGACGATTTTTATCAAAATTATATGAAAATAAAACGTAAATTCCCTAGTTTCTATTCCCATTTGATATATTATGGACATTTGATGGGATTAATAGAAAAAAAAATTGTTTAAAAAATGTGTTTTTGAAAAATTTGACAAATAGTATGAAGTTGAAACTTAACCCATTCAACTTACATTAAATTTCGTACTATTTGTCAAATTTTTCAAAAACACATTTTTTAAACAATTTTTTTTTATTAATCCTATCAAATGTCCATAATATAACAAATGGGAAAAGAAACTAGGGGATTCACGCTTTATTTTCATATAATTTTGATAAAAATCGTCGGGGGGGGGGGGGTGTTTTGTGATATTAAGAGTTAAACATTTCAAACAGGAATTTCTCTACGAAATTGGTAGAAATTTTAAATAATAAAAATAGCAATAGAAAGTTCATGAAATTCTCTATTGAATTAGTGTATAATATATTATAAACAATTAAAGTTTTATATGAGGCATTTCATTTCAAACCGCTCCACCGACAAAAAACAATCGCAAGAAGATATATTTTCTAATAATATTTATTATAGAAAACTTTAACTGTTTATAATATACACGGAGAGACTTTTAGTTACAAAAATTACTTTATTGTATTTCGATATTTCTAATAAAACGTAAGAATTTAGGGATAATCGAGGTACGATGATGATAGTTCTTTTTATAATAATAAGTAGTGTTATTTTTTTATCTACTATTGTAATTTTTAGGGAACAGAAGTTAGTATAAAAGTTTAGAAAGAATATCATTTGATGTTAAGACAATTGCAAATACGAGAATATGGAACATATTTATAATACATTCTGATATTTTTATTTGTAAACCCACTATTTTGAAAACTATTAAATGTAAAAAAATTTTAGATACTGTATTATTTTTAATATTAACACGCTCTGAAATGGTAAGCAGTTTGAATTTTTACAAAATTTTATTAGAATATTTTCACGAAGGTTTCCGAACAGTTCCGTCCACAACAGAAGACAGTTAATGTTAGGCGAACACTTAGCAAACAACCGAGCATCATCATCGTCTTGAAAGTATTTTGTTAAAAACGTTTCAAAAGTTATTAGTGATTAAACAATTGAATTGTGTAATAATATTATGATAAATCATATATTAATTTATATACATATGTATTATATAAGTATACACGTGCCTAGTAACGCATTTTGTATACCCCTACATATATATATTCTATATATGTAGCGTCACCTAATCTTCACTTTTAGTATAAAGCTTTAGAAAAGATTCAAAAAACTTTAAGACTTATTACCAAAAGTGACGTTGACTATGTCTTTTCATAATCTCTATTAGAATTCTTCTAACTATACCTCGATTATCCCTAAATTCTTACGTTTTATTAGAAATATCAAAATCACTGATTCAAAAGAGAATTTCATGAGCTTTCTACTTCTATTTTTATTATTTAAAATTTCTACCAATTTCGTAGAGAAATTCCTGTTTGAAATGTTGAACTCTTAATATCTCAAAACACCCCCCCCCCCCCCGACGATTTTTATCAAAATTATATGAAAATAAAACGTAAATTCCCTAGTTTCTATTCCCATTTGATATATTATGGACATTTGATGGGATTAATAGAAAAAAAAATTGTTTAAAAAATGTGTTTTTGAAAAATTTGACAAATAGTATGAAGTTGAAACTTAACCCATTCAACTTACATTAAATTTCGTACTATTTGTCAAATTTTTCAAAAACACATTTTTTAAACAATTTTTTTTTATTAATCCTATCAAATGTCCATAATATAACAAATGGGAAAAGAAACTAGGGGATTCACGCTTTATTTTCATATAATTTTGATAAAAATCGTCGGGGGGGGGGGGGGTGTTTTGTGATATTAAGAGTTAAACATTTCAAACAGGAATTTCTCTACGAAATTGGTAGAAATTTTAAATAATAAAAATAGCAATAGAAAGTTCATGAAATTCTCTATTGAATTAGTGTATAATATATTATAAACAATTAAAGTTTTATATGAGGCATTTCATTTCAAACCGCTCCACCGACAAAAAACAATCGCAAGAAGATATATTTTCTAATAATATTTATTATAGAAAACTTTAACTGTTTATAATATACACGGAGAGACTTTTAGTTACAAAAATTACTTTATTGTATTTCGATATTTCTAATAAAACGTAAGAATTTAGGGATAATCGAGGTACGATGATGATAGTTCTTTTTATAATAATAAGTAGTGTTATTTTTTTATCTACTATTGTAATTTTTAGGGAACAGAAGTTAGTATAAAAGTTTAGAAAGAATATCATTTGATGTTAAGACAATTGCAAATACGAGAATATGGAACATATTTATAATACATTCTGATATTTTTATTTGTAAACCCACTATTTTGAAAACTATTAAATGTAAAAAAATTTTAGATACTGTATTATTTTTAATATTAACACGCTCTGAAATGGTAAGCAGTTTGAATTTTTACAAAATTTTATTAGAATATTTTCACGAAGGTTTCCGAACAGTTCCGTCCACAACAGAAGACAGTTAATGTTAGGCGAACACTTAGCAAACAACCGAGCATCATCATCGTCTTGAAAGTATTTTGTTAAAAACGTTTCAAAAGTTATTAGTGATTAAACAATTGAATTGTGTAATAATATTATGATAAATCATATATTAATTTATATACATATGTATTATATAAGTATACACGTGCCTAGTAACGCATTTTGTATACCCCTACATATATATATTCTATATATGTAGCGTCACCTAATCTTCACTTTTAGTATAAAGCTTTAGAAAAGATTCAAAAAACTTTAAGACTTATTACCAAAAGTGACGTTGACTATGTCTTTTCATAATCTCTATTAGAATTCTTCTAACTATACCTCGATTATCCCTAAATTCTTACGTTTTATTAGAAATATCAAAATCACTGATTCAAAAGAGAATTTCATGAGCTTTCTACTTCTATTTTTATTATTTAAAATTTCTACCAATTTCGTAGAGAAATTCCTGTTTGAAATGTTGAACTCTTAATATCTCAAAACACCCCCCCCCCCCCGACGATTTTTATCAAAATTATATGAAAATAAAACGTAAATTCCCTAGTTTCTATTCCCATTTGATATATTATGGACATTTGATGGGATTAATAGAAAAAAAAATTGTTTAAAAAATGTGTTTTTGAAAAATTTGACAAATAGTATGAAGTTGAAACTTAACCCATTCAACTTACATTAAATTTCGTACTATTTGTCAAATTTTTCAAAAACACATTTTTTAAACAATTTTTTTTTATTAATCCTATCAAATGTCCATAATATAACAAATGGGAAAAGAAACTAGGGGATTCACGCTTTATTTTCATATAATTTTGATAAAAATCGTCGGGGGGGGGGGGTGTTTTGTGATATTAAGAGTTAAACATTTCAAACAGGAATTTCTCTACGAAATTGGTAGAAATTTTAAATAATAAAAATAGCAATAGAAAGTTCATGAAATTCTCTATTGAATTAGTGTATAATATATTATAAACAATTAAAGTTTTATATGAGGCATTTCATTTCAAACCGCTCCACCGACAAAAAACAATCGCAAGAAGATATATTTTCTAATAATATTTATTATAGAAAACTTTAACTGTTTATAATATACACGGAGAGACTTTTAGTTACAAAAATTACTTTATTGTATTTCGATATTTCTAATAAAACGTAAGAATTTAGGGATAATCGAGGTACGATGATGATAGTTCTTTTTATAATAATAAGTAGTGTTATTTTTTTATCTACTATTGTAATTTTTAGGGAACAGAAGTTAGTATAAAAGTTTAGAAAGAATATCATTTGATGTTAAGACAATTGCAAATACGAGAATATGGAACATATTTATAATACATTCTGATATTTTTATTTGTAAACCCACTATTTTGAAAACTATTAAATGTAAAAAAATTTTAGATACTGTATTATTTTTAATATTAACACGCTCTGAAATGGTAAGCAGTTTGAATTTTTACAAAATTTTATTAGAATATTTTCACGAAGGTTTCCGAACAGTTCCGTCCACAACAGAAGACAGTTAATGTTAGGCGAACACTTAGCAAACAACCGAGCATCATCATCGTCTTGAAAGTATTTTGTTAAAAACGTTTCAAAAGTTATTAGTGATTAAACAATTGAATTGTGTAATAATATTATGATAAATCATATATTAATTTATATACATATGTATTATATAAGTATACACGTGCCTAGTAACGCATTTTGTATACCCCTACATATATATATTCTATATATGTAGCGTCACCTAATCTTCACTTTTAGTATAAAGCTTTAGAAAAGATTCAAAAAACTTTAAGACTTATTACCAAAAGTGACGTTGACTATGTCTTTTCATAATCTCTATTAGAATTCTTCTAACTATACCTCGATTATCCCTAAATTCTTACGTTTTATTAGAAATATCAAAATCACTGATTCAAAAGAGAATTTCATGAGCTTTCTATTGCTATTTTTATTATTTTAAATTTCTACCAATTTCGTAGAGAAATTCCTGTTTGAAATGTTAAACTCTTAATATCTCAAAACACCCCCCCCCCCGACGATTTTTATCAAAATTATATGAAAATAAGGCGTAAATTCCCTACTTTTTATTCCCATTTGATATATTATGGACAATTGATGGGATTAATAGAAAAAAAAATTGTTTAGAAAATGTGTTTTTGAAAAATTTGACAAATAGTACAAAATTAAATGTAAGTTGAATGAGTTAAGGTTAAACTTCGTACTATTAGTCAAATTTTTCAAAAACACATTTTCTAAACATTTTTTTTTTATTAATTCCATCAAATGTCCATAATATATTAAATGGGAATAAAAAGTAGGGAATTTACGCTTTATTTTCATATAATTTTGATAAAAATCGTCGGGGGGGGGGGGTGTTTTGAGATATTAAGAGTTTAACATTTCAAACGTCCCATGTGTTAAAAGTAGAACTTTTATGCTGATAACGTAGAAATTGATACAAATACAGCACTTTTACGCCTATTGCGCATGTGCATTCTGAGACGCATGACTATTTCCGAAATAAGGCTATTCAAGTTGGGTGGGGAAAAATTCAAGATGGCCGTTTACTGGTGCACAAACATTGTATACAAAGTGTATGGGATGGAATCTAATTTTTTAAATATCTCGCTTAAACGAAATTTTTAACTATAAGTTTATTTGGATTTTATGTTTCATTTTTAAAGAACTATTTTTTGCACTAATAAAAATCGATTTTTATTTTTTATTGATTTTATTAGTGCTAAAAATAGCTCTTTAAAAATGAAACATAAAATCCTAATAACCTTATAGTTAAAAATTTCGTTTAAGCGAGATATTTAAAAAATTAGATTCCATCCCATACACTTTGTACCCAGCTTAAAATCCCCGTACGGGATCCTTGAAGGATCCTCTTGAGATCCTATACAGGTCCTGCGCAGGATCCCATACAGGATCCCGTACTGGTCCTGTAGAGGATCCCGTACGGGATTTTGGGACAGGGTTCCTGTGCAGGTTCCGATGCAGGAACCTTAGTTATCAAAGATTTCTGTAAAGGTTTCTGTACAGGAACACTTGCAGGATCCTGTACAGGAAACTTTGTAAAGGTTCCTGTACAGGAACCTTTGTAGTTTTGTAAACTGCAGGTACTTAAGTGTAAAGGATCCTGTGAGGAACCCTTAAAGGATCCTACACGGTTTCCTCAATTAATTTATTTATATTTTTAACTCCTGCGCAGTAGTTTTCTATGAGTTTCTCGAATGCGCAATACATTTTTCTGTCCAACATTGATATACGAGCCTAACATATTAAAATATGAAGTCTATGTATGTCAAATGTTGCTTAACATAAAAAATTTTTTTAAATTTCCTGTACAGGATCCTGCAAGTGTTCCTGTACAGGAACCTTTGCAGAAATCTTTGATAACTAAGGTTCCTGCATCGGAACCTGCACAGGACCTGTTCAGGATCCCAGGAGGATCCTTTAAGGATCCTGTACGGGGATTTTAAGCTAGGTATACAATGTTTGTGCACCAGTAAACGGCCATCTTGAATTTTCCCCCACCCAACTAGAATAGCCTTATCTTATTTGACATAATAGTCATTTGACATAAAACCGTTTACCATAAATTTCATTTGACAAAAAATCTATTTTGTATAAAAAAAATTTTATTTGAAATTTATTTGACATACATTTCATTAAACATACAATTTATATTGCATAAATGGCATTTAATATGATATCCATTTAATATATAATTAATTAGACATAAAATTTATATAACATATATGTCATTTGACATATAGAATTAATTCAACATATATTTTATTGAATATAAAATTCATTTAGCATAATTTCCATTTGACGTAAAAATACAATTGACTTGAATTTTATTTCACATAAAAATCTCTTGACATATATTTCAATTGACATAAGTTTTATTTGACAGAAAATTAATTCGAGGTAGAATTTGTGTAGCATATACGTCATTTGACATAAATATACATTTTGTCCTAAAATTCATTTGTCATATACTTCTCTTCTAATAAATTTCACTTGTCATAAATTTCATTTGATATAAATGTCATTTAATATAATTCTCATTTAACATAAATTTCATTTTCATAAAGTTTATTTGACATAAAAGACATTGAACATAATTTTCATTTGTCATAAAAGTCATTTGACATAAATTAGATTGGACATAAAAGTCATTCAACAAAATTCTCATTTGACATAAAAATTATTTTACACAAATTACATTTTACATAAAAATATCGGCGCGAATTTTAAAAGTAACCAATTAAATATTGTCAACTACATTGTGATTCGCCAATTTTGAAATTCGAGCCTTTATTCTCATGTCAAATGATCTTTATGTAAAATGAAATGTGTGACAACTGAATTTTATGTCAAATGAGAATTATGTGTAATGACTTATCCGTCAAATGAAATTTATATCCAGTGAACTTTATGTCAAATGAGAATTATGTTAAATGAGAATTATGTTAAATGGCATTTACGCAAAATAATATTTATATAAATGTAATTTTACGTTAAATAATAATTATGTTAAAAGATATTCACGTCAAATGAAATTTATGTCAAGCTAATTTTATGTCTAATGATATACATGTCAAATAAATTTTGTGTCAAATGAGAATTATACGTAAAATGACATTTATGACAAATGAAATTGATGTCAAAGGAATTTCATGTCAAATGAATTTTATAACAAATAAAATTTACGTTAATTGAACTTTATATGAAAAGAAATTTATGTTAAATGATTTTTATGTCAATAGAAATTTAGATTACATAATTTTTATGTTAAATGGGAATTAAATTATCTGAGTTTTATGTAACATAATATTTCTGTTAAATAAATTCTATGACATATGATATTTATTTTAAATGGTTTATGTGTGCAATGAAATTCATGTCAAATAATTTTCATATTATGTGAATTTTAAGATAAGTAGTTTTATTTCAAATAACTATTTCGTTAAAAAAGATTTCGGGAATAAGCGTGCGTCTCTGCATTCTTTTACGAAATAAGGTTAACTGTCCATACTACAAATGCTTGATTTTTCTCTCTGTGTACATATACGGGGCAAAATTTCACAATTGTCCTAACCATGAAAGACAATTGATGTTTATCAGGTTTTGAGCTTTAAACATTTGTTCTTAAAGAACAATTGACAATTTTTGTTTAATACTTACGGTATTGATAACAAATAACAAAATTTTCAACAAAAACCTCTGGGGCGTAATGGATCACTTTAGCCAGGGCGTTTTGGCTCGCATATTTTATTAAGAAAAATCTATTATATTTAAAACATGAATAAAATGATAACCAATTTTAACCCTTTATAAAAAAAATAACTGGAGAATAGATTTTTTTAAGTAAATGGATTTTGCATTTCGCTACAACTTTTTAAAATTTGAAAATTGCATGAGAATGTTTAAAGTTTAAATAAAATATCTTCCATTTTCAATATTCTTTGTTATAAATATACAATAGAAACCAAAATTGTCAATACCATAATAATATTTGATGATCTAAATTATAATTTCATTGCTGATCCATCACGCTCCGGCCCGTGGCGAAATTTCTCACCTTGCATTTCTCCAAAAACATTGTTCTAGAAAAAAAGTATAAGTGATATTAGGGCCAGGGTTGCCAGATTGGGCTACAAACCGCGATTTAGGCTATCTCTTGCATATATTTCGCGGCCTAAATTTTAAAATCGCTACAAGTAGCGATTGGGTTATATTTTAATTAATGACTGCGGTTTTTGGGCTTTAAGTCGATGCATAGCAATTTTCATTTAAAATCACACACGAAAAATCATATTTGTGGTTTTTTCAACCAAGTAAATAACAAAAGATATAAAAATTAATACTTCATTAATTTTATACAAAATTAACTTTTTTGAAAGTACAAATTTTACTTGCATAAAAAATATCTATTCTTCGTCAAAAACCTCTAATGAGACAAAATTACGTTACTCAAAAATCGCGATTTGCGTTACATCCCTTTTTTAGACGCTTTTTTGGGCTTTAAATATTACCGCGGTTTTTGGGCTACATCCGCGTCTTCTAATTGCGGTTCTCTTTACTAAGAACCTGGCAACCCTGATTAGGGTGTACTTTTTTTAATTGAAAGCTGAGATGTTAGGCTAAGTGTTCCAAATGATGAAATTTTTATTAAAGCAAGAATAACGAAGTTAAGCAACAAAAAGTGAAAAGTGATTCCTTACGCCCCGGTCTCCCCTATATAGCAGAAAAAGTTGACACCAAAATGGGGGTCAGAGTAGTGCGGTTTTTCTCTCCCTACTGGTTATAGCGCTCACCAGTGGTAATTTTTTAAAACTATTTTATCACGTGATCTAAGGAGAAAAACATAAATATAACCTCAATGTTTTTGTAGTGAAATGGCCGCAAGAATGAGTTTTTATATTGACATAATATAATATTCATGAAGTAGGATAAGGAGATTGTAACGATGGGTTGTGTATTAGTATTTAGAGAATTAGATTACGTCACATACACAACCATCGTAGTCGCTTTCAGCGTGAGAGCTATGAGAGAGTGACGACCTTGCACGAAACTTGCGTCGCCTGCCTCAGCTTTCCCCACCACTCGCTCTCTTACCGTAGCGGCAGAGCTCACCTATATGGGTGATTCTCCCGAAATACTCTTTTTTGTGATATACAAACAGAAAAGAAAAAAAATTTTAATTTATAGATTAATGCAGCCAATTATATTGAGTTTACAAAAATCTACCACCTCTATAGCATGATCATGCTAACTTTTAGCTTTTAAAGTATATATTTTAAATTAAAATTTACAAAAAAATTAAGAGGTTAAAATTTGGCGCCGGCGTTTTTTATTATATATATTTTTCTATTTACAAAAAATTATTTAATAATGATAATTTATTAATATTATTTATAAATTTGATAGATTTTGAAATTCTTACAGTTATCAAAAATCTCTTTTAATAATTGTTAAAAATTATTTTTCATACATTTTAGGTTCCCTTTTCACTGGCAGTTTGTAAACAATCGACAATCATATCAATTTTTAATTTTTATTCAAAAAAGTGAGAGGAATGACGGGTGAGGGGAATGACAATTTCAACATTTTTTAATTTTATTTAATTGCCAAATAATTTTCCTCCAGCTGAGAATGCCCTATCATGTTTATAAAGAACAACTTTATGTGAAAAAAATTTGCGATCAATTTATATATATTAATATTGTTTTTATTAGGGGTGAGAGGAATGACGCTTTAGGTTGTGAATCTCTGCTTATGTCTCAATTTTAATTTTTTTTAACGCAAAATAATTACATTTTTTAAAAAGTAACTTAAGAAATTAATATAAGAGATGTTAATTTAAATATTGATCACAATAATCAATCAATATCTCTACCCACAGCAAAAATATTGAATAATATTGAACGAGTGAGAGGAATGACGCAGTACTACAAAACAAATTTCATTTTCTATATTTAAAAAAACTACACGACATATTTTATTTAACTCTTAGAAAATTATTCTTAAATATCATAACTTTTAGAAAAAATTGATGAAGTACCTATTTTCATGTTTTAAATAATTGTTTTACGTATTGAAAAAATGAAAAGCACTTAGATGACAGGTTAG
This sequence comes from Leptopilina drosophilae, assembly GCA_032873175.1. Classification (NCBI taxonomy): domain Eukaryota; kingdom Metazoa; phylum Arthropoda; class Insecta; order Hymenoptera; family Figitidae; genus Leptopilina; species Leptopilina drosophilae. The sequence continues at coordinate 17,642,000 of CM065484.1, read as the reverse complement.
AAAATCGATTTTGAGGTGGTAAAATATTTTAAAAATGTATTAAACAATAAAATTTTACAACTTTTTCTTGCAGAACATTTAGAAAAAGTGATAAAATAGAGAAATATGACTTGGTATTTTCCCAAATGATTATAATTATTTAGAAAATCTTGACTACATGCAAAATGAGGTTTTTTGGAGAATCACCCATATACCTCGCTGCACGATCCCAGATCGTCAGATCGTCTTCCGCCTTGGCCCGAGGTGCTCTTCGGGTCTAACAGGGACAATAAGTATAGGCCGTTTCATCTGCTTGTGGTGCTTCATGGTCCTAACTTAAAATCGAAAGTCTTTAAATCGGGTTGATTTGTGCACCAACTTTAGTACTATAGTAGAGTACTTTACACACAAAATATAAAAATATTTTATTAAAAATTATAGAGGGGGAAGGGGTTAAAGTTTTTGGTAACGTGTGAACAGTGGATTGTTTTAGCTAATGTAGCTAAAATACAGTAGAGTGGACAAAATTTTGCCCTATATGTTATCGAAAGGTTTCTCCGCCTCTTTCGCATGATGCAAAAAAAATTTTTTTAATTAACAATTTAAGTTAATTTTTTTTTAAAATAAAAATACTTCTGACTTTTTTTTAAAAATCGGCATTTTTTTCTCTTCTTTTGCCTTAAAATAAAGCTTAATATGTGTACTTCATACCCCATTAGTAAAAAATGCCGTTTTTTTGTTTTCGAATTATTAATTAATTAATTAATAAAAACCGGACAAGTGCGAGTAGAACTCGTACTAACCACGGTGGTCTTCAAGCACTTTTAGGTTTACCTAAAATGAGTCAAAATTGTGCTAACGCAGTTTTATCTGGAATCGTCCCAAGATTCCAAATCTGCATTTCCGAAAATCGTAGCTGCTTATTTTTTCGAAAAAAACATATATATGTCATTTTTTAAACAAAAACTGCTATATTTATGTCTATACATGTTTATATATATATATATATAATAATTATATTATACCATATAATATACAAAAAATAGTATTTTTCCACTCTCTGCCTTACCCAGGACCAACGACGAGGACGTGGTGGTTTTCTGGCCCCATATTTTTTTTATTCATTTTATAATTTTTTTTATAATTTTTTTAGATTTTTTATGTTTTAAATTTTTTTTATATGTTTTAATTTTATTTTTTGATCTAAAAATGATTAAGTAATTGTAAGTTGATTGAAGAGAATTCAACCACAGCTTTTAATAGTTTCGGAAGATATGATTCGTCTTCTAGCATATTAAATGATTAAGTAATTATAAGTTGAGAGAAGAGAATTCAACCACAGCTTTTAATAGTTTCGGAAGATATGATTCGTCTTCTATCATATTAATCTTATATTTTTTCCAAGTTTCTAAAAATTGTCGATGAATCGATTCCCCGGATTGCTCTGACCAAAATCCTAATCCATTATCAGAGTCAATGAGTTTAATGCAATCATCTACATGCTTCATTAGGACATGTAATTTCAGAGTTATTGAAATATCTTTGACACTGTAAATTGCCTGCTCTAACTCTTTTAAATAAATTTCCAATGGACCATTAACCTTTCCCGATGTAAAGCAGCAGTTTACAACTTTGTCCATAGCTTTGAAGGCAACTATATAGGGAACAATTTCCAAATATCCAACTTTTTCATAAATTTCAAAATCATTTAGTTTATCAGCCTCACTTAACAATTTTCTACATGCGTTTCCTTCGAAACTGTCGCCATGATAGTTTTTGGAAACAAGTTTTAGTTTTTGTGGCCATAGCAAGGCTCTCTCTTTTCCCACAACAGAAACCAACCCGTTCCAAAATAGGTGGTTGACAAAGCCTTCCATTAGGTGCAATTCAGGAACAACGCATTTTTCTAGAACAGTAGTCTCGTCACTTTCTTGGAAAATAGGGGGATTGACGGTACTGTGACAACCCTTACTGAGCTTCTTGTTTCTTCCAGTGGCAACAAATTTGTCAAAATCTTTTCTTAAATCGCCAAATGTTTTTAACCTGAACGAATTTTCAGTCTCCATGTCAGTACTACTTCCAGAGACAGCAATCTTTGTCCCTTCATTAGCAAATTGTCTTTCTTCTTTCAAATCGGTAAGCGAAACGAAACAATACGGGCAAGGATATGTGGCCGTTGCAGTCTGTTGTCCGTTAACAATCAATAACAATTTGAAATCACTGACATACTTGAAGGATATGTTATTGATTTTGGTCAGGTTAAATAGAAGTTCCACATTTTTGTAAGTTTCTTTGATTTCAGGTACGATGCAAAGCATTATTACTCGTTTAACGCTAGATAGCTTCGCTTTTTTGCTCATACTGCCACCTTCAGAATACAAACTCCTTTTTCCTCGAGATCGATTTGTTTCTGACGCATTAGCAGAATCATCATCGCTACAATTTGAGTCTAGGGAATAATCCTCTGGCATTATGGTCAAACAAATCTTAAAGAATCCTTGTCCTCCATCTGCCATTACTTTAATAATAACGTTACCTTCAAATTGGCGTTCATTTATTACTGCATCGACAATTTCCTCTGCATCTGAATATACCACTGGTCTTTTTTTCATGATTATTTTCTTATTTTCATTTTGACAATCAAATTCATACATACCTGATTTATATATATCTTTCAAACATGTAGATTTTTTAGACATGTGGTGAGAATAATGACCTGGCACTGATTTTTTCCCACAGTTAGATCTCAGAAAATTCGTAACTTTTTTCATAGTATTAGTTGAAACACTAAGGTTTGTTCGAAAGTTATCCAAACTTTCCTCGCTAAATTTGACTTCAGGATTTTCTTTTGGATTAACAACAATGTGTAAATTTTTACCTTTAGTACTCAAATCAATTTTCTTATTTAAAACAGAAAAATTTTCATCAGTTGCAGAGTCAATTTTGTTTTTAATTATAGATGATGCGATTTGTTCTTTTGTTTTTTCTGGTAACTGTTCTACAATTTTAAGAACATTTGTTGGAGCATTTGTGCATGGATGATTTTTCCCTTTACCTACTTCTTGGAAGCAAACTTTACACAATTTAATGTAATTTTCATTTTTGGTATCGTCAGTTTTATTAGGAAGTTTAATTACTTTTGATGATTGGTCATGACTTTTGAATTTGTCGATGTTATTTTCTAAATTCCGCGTATTACCTCTCCCTTTTACTGGTTTTAAATGATCTGTCTGACTACCTGTTATGCAAATATAGCAATTGCATTCACCTACATTTGAACGGGTAAGTTTTGGCAAAAGTAAATCTTCGTATTTGGGCATAGATTGAAACGGTCTTTTGAAAATGTTTTTTTTCGCTTCGAGCAAAGTTATATAACATGTAGTACAAGCGGCTAGTGGAAATCGTTCGTCGTTTAAATCATAATTTTTATTTAGAAACTTCTGGATCAATTTTTCAGTTTTTAAAGTAATACAAAATTGATTCACTTTTTTCCTTCCAAAAACGATTTTTTTCCACAAGGCCCGCAAACCTTTTCTCTATTTTGATTGTGAGAACATTTATAATTGACACTCATTTTGCTAAGAAGCTTCACAGTAGGACAACATTTAATAAAAAGTCTATTTTACACTGAAGTGTATTAAACAATCTCCTAAGCGGAAAAAAAATAACTGGAATAATTTGTGCGTCAAGTGTACACATATAAAATAAACTTAATACAACAAACACGTATATTTGTTTAAGCTACAGATTTTCGAAAGTACAGAAAAAATTGCTGGTAAACGTCATAAACGCATTGCTTACGCAAACATTATTGGATAGTAACTTTATATACATAATATATAAGGACCATCAATGATATATTATGGTTCTCTTGTGGTGTATATATATATATATATATATATATATATATATATATATATATATATATATATATATATATATATATATATATGTATGTATACACTGTAAAAAATGTTAGGTGAAATTTACACCGACGCTCGAGGGCAATAAAAGTACCCTCGTCGCACGATGTGAAATCACCCTGAGCCTCGAATGAAATTTACATCGACGCACGATGTATATTTTTTTTGTACATCGTGCGTCGATGTAAATTTCATTCGAGGCTCAGGGTGATTTCACATCGTGCGACGAGGGTCCTGTTATTGCCCTCGTGCGTCGGTGTAAATTTCACCTAACATTTTTTACAGTGTAGACATACATATTGCAGTTTTTGTTAAAAAATGACACTCATATATGTTTTTTTCGAAAAAATAAGCAGCTACGATTTTCGGAAATGCAGATTTGGAATCTTGGGACGATTCCAGATAAAACTGCGTTAGCACAATTTTGACTCATTTTAGGTAAACCTAAAAGTGCTTGAAGACCACCGTGTAACACCGAGGGTTCCGTACCCTCTATTAAAACTGCTACTTTTTTGCTAAAATAATGAATGAATAATTTATCAAGATAAATTATAACTATTTCTACGCTATTTTTATAGTAACCTGCACGCGAAAACACAAAAGTGTACCAATTTTCATTTCTTGAGATGAACTGTGGGTGCTAGGGCAAAAAACACTCTTTTTTGGCGCAATTTTTAAAAACTTTGAGTTTTTTGCTGAAAAAATATGAAGATCAAGTCCATTTATATTCGGTGTATTTGTCTTGAAATCTACATATGAAAATACATAAAATAAGCAAAACTGTAGACTAATAGGCCAAAAATTATGAAAACCAAGGGAGGATACACACTTTTTTTCTAATTAAAAAAAAATTTCTAGTTTATCGCAAAAAAAATTTGAAAATGAACTCCAATAATTTTTTCTGTATGTTTGTTGAAATCTGCACGAAAAGATAAATAAAAATGTATAACGCAAGTCCACTAGGTTAAGAATGGAGAGAACTAGCATATGTATAATTATTATCAAAAATTGGAAAAAAATTAGGTTTTCGATCAAAACGTTATGAAGATCAATTCTAATCATTTTCACTATTTTTTACCTTTAATCTACACGTGAAAATACTAAAGTTTTTTAATTTTCAGATCTCTAGGTAAAAAACTGTGGGCGCTAGAGTGAAATACACGCTTTTTTGACGAAATTTTTAAAAACTTTGAGTTTTTCGCTGAAAAAAATATGAAGATCAAATACAATCATGCAGGGTTCGAACTAGGTCCGTAAATCCCGTAAAAGTCCGTAACTTTGCTTGAAGTCCGTTTTTTTTAATAAAGGTCCGTAAAGTCCGTAATTCGGTTGAAAAAGATCCGTAAAGTACGTAAATTATACGATATAATTTTTCCTCAATTTAATGATTTTTAATAGGTTTCTATACTATTCTAATAAAATTTTCCAAAAGAATTCAATTATTTAAAAAAAATCTACTAAAATTCTACACAAACCTTTAATTATTTTCAAAAAATAATACCAATTTTACAGGAATTTCATTATTTACAACTTTTTTTATAAATTTCTTCGCAATATTCAATTATTTTTATAAATAATAAAATTTTTACAGGTATATAATTTTTTTGGCAATTAATAAAATTCTTATTAGGAATTCAATTATTTTGATGAATAATAAAGCTAATTGCAGAATTTCAATTATTTTTAATACAATTTTAATCGAATTCCTCGAAAAATGTAATTATTCTTAAAAAAATTTTATTAAAATTTATCAAAGAAATTTAATTATTTTAATAGCCTTTGCTACAATTTATTTATTAGAATTTAAATATTATTTTTAATAAATTTTTGATTAAATTTCTTTAAAGAATAAAATTATTGCATTCAACATCTTTAATGCAATTCTTTGCGTAAATTATCAATTATCTTATAAATTATAAAAATCTTTTCTAAAATTGAATTATTTTTAAAAAAATTTAATAGATTTCTTGGCAAAATTTCAATTATTTTCAAAAATTTTCCCTAATTTAGTTATTTTTAATATCTATTTTAATAAAATTTTGCAAAAGAATTCAAATTATCTGAAAATTGGTTGATACAATTTTTAAAAAGAATTCAATTTTAAGAAACATATGTAAAAAAAAATATGAAAATGAACTCCAATAATTTTTGTTGTATGTTTGTTGAAATCTGCACGAAAAACTAAATAAAAATCTATGAGGCCAGATCACTAGGTTACGAATTGTGAGAACCAGTAAGGGTTAAAGAATTTCCGACTTTGCAAAAAGAGATTTTAGTGTTTCGATGAAAACACCATAAAGATCAATTCTAATCACTTCCGCTATATAGTAAATTGACTACTAAAGTAAGAAAAAACTGCGACGGTATCAATATTTCGTAGTCTGACTATTAAAACACGGAACAGAACCAGACTTTTAAAATTTAGTAGTCGGTTGATGAAAATTTAAAATTCATGATTTCACTAAAAAACAATGTCGAATGTCAGTGACAGGGGCAGACTGTCGCCATCTCATACTAATAAGTCAGGTAGAAATCTATTTTACCTATGACGATTGATAACTTATTTGAACGCAACCTAATCTAATGCCTAACATACTGATAAAGTAACGCACACTTTAATCGACGGAACGCATATACAATTCATATCAAGAAAGTAAGTCACTGTTCTTATATACTAATCCAAAACATTGTATTGACACTTGGGAGAAGATTTGTTAAATGCTGTATTAAATAATATTTGTTTGTTAAATAAAATTCACAAAATCAATTATCTTTAAAATTAATAAGGTCAATTTTTGAAATGGACAGAATTATCATTATTATTTTGTAAAATTATTTATCCTTTTGGTTGAATTTTTATTCTTTGTAGAAATTTATAGCTAAGATTTAGAATAAATATTTTTTATTAACTTAAAAGTTTATTTCTTGCATATATTGTGAAATATATAAAAAAAGATTAAATTAAATAATTTTAAGTTAGAAACTATGAAATCAGAATAAGTTTTCTTTATATGTATTTAAAAGAAACATTTCAATTTATTATTATTTAAAAAATTCACATTAATGCGGCAATTACAATTTTCTCCGTTATTAAAAATAATTATATAAAAATAGAGAAATTTAGAAAAATCCTCTTAAATAAAATTGTGAAATATATCTTGCAGTGTTGAAATTCAAGTAGTATATCGACAGATCGATATTGGAAAATACGGAAGACTTGTTGACACATAACCTCACATTTACAAATTATACTTTTTAACATCTGAGATGTTAAACCACAACATCTAGATGATATGCATTAGCATCCTTTTTTTAATATTTAATGCATTAAAATTCTTAATATCCACTTTTTTCCTACTTTAGTAGTCAGTTTACTAAAAATACATTGCGAGTTTCACAAAAAATAGTACAAAGTTTTTCCGTGTACCCGACTGGTACTAGCGCTTGTCATCCGAGCGTCCGACCGGTTCTTGAATTGGGTGCCTCAATTGGATTTCTTATATTTTTGCCTCCACTCAAAGGTTTAATGTTAATTTTCGTAACAGAAAATTTTATTTAATTGTATAAAACACAGTTTTAAAATTCCCATAAGAAAAATAAAATTTACATAGAAATTCAGTTCAATGCTATTGTAAAAATGATAAATTCGCCATTCATTTTAAAAATAGATGGATAATGCAGCAGTTTTACGATGGCTCGATGACATTGGTTTACCACAGCATAAAGAGGCTTTTCAAATAGGAAAAGTAGATGGAAGGGTTCTGGATAGATTGGTAACTGAAGATTTATTTAATCTTGGTGTCATATCTCAATTGCATGCATCGAGTTTACGTCGTGGAATTCAGGTTTGTTCGCTAATATCACACTTTATAGTGCGCATTTACGTGAGCGCAATATGTGCAATATATTAGTGCGCAATATGTGAGCCTCCGGAAAGTAAAACCACATATAAAATTTATTCTGTTTTCATTGGCCTGTAATATCTAAAAAAATCAATGCTTTAAACATAAATTTTTACCAACTTTGTCTTTTGAAAACAGAAAAAATAAATTAAACTGAAATTTGTATTTGGCACATTAATTTTTTAGGCAACAGGTACTAATGAAAATGTCAGTACAAATTTTATATGTGGTTTTACTTTCCAGAGGCTCATATATTCAGATCGGTAAAACTTAATTTTCTACAATTATAAAGGTATTGCGGGACTTGGATTTTCAATTTGATAATTTGGAACGACGATCACTCAACGGCAATTTTGTAGACGGAACAAATGTTGCGCTTTGGACAAATCATCGAGTTATGGAATGGCTTCGCGTTGTGGATCTAGCTGAATATGCGCCTAATTTACGGGGGTCTGGCGTTCACGGTAGCCTTATGGTTTACGAGGGTAGATTTACTGCCGAATTACTCGCTACCCTTTTAAGTATTTCTCCCGCCAAATCTTTACTTCGTAGACACTTAGTAACTCATTTTAATGAACTTCTTGGCAAAGACATTGTACAACATAAAAGAGAAGAAGAGAGTTCTCCTGGATTTATACCCCTTACTATTACAGCTAGATTAAAGGTAAACATTTTTTTCTCCTCTCAACATTAGAAATTTTCTCTATACTGCTGAATTATCAAAATATTAAATTTTCAGATGCCAAAAAAGTCACAATTTACATTAAAGCGGAAGAAGAGTAAAAATGAAATTGATTTTTCAAATTTAGTTTGTCCTCTAGAGTCTACAGAATCAAGTACATCATCAAATCCAAGTGCTTCTAATAAACACTCAGTAACCTTGTAAAAAAGAATTTTTTAAACATATGCATATTATATTTTTTCAATTTTTAAATAACTTTTGTAAAATTGTATCATGAAACATTATTATAAGAATTATAATATAGGCACGTTTTTGTGCAACAATTTGTTAAGTAATAAAAATAAATATAATTTTAATTTCATTACATATTTTAGTCAGCTTGTTTATTGCAGATGACAAAACGTTATTCATTCATTTGAGGAGCTGTACCGAAGAACTCGCTCGACGCGCGAGAAAAAGGGATAATGCCAGTCAGGTATATAAAACAAAAGTGGAGTGATGATTTGATATATGATGATACTCTTGCTATTGCATTAAAAAAACACTTTGAGTAAAAAATTGTGAAAAGAATTTATAAAAAATTTTGCAACTTATGCACTTTATAATTTTTAAAAAATCAGTACTGTTCACAACTTGCTTACTGAAACTTACTTTCATAGACCTGCAAACTTAAACTTTTTTCGGCATAATGGATGCGACTAGTGGTTTCCAAAGGCAAATTTTGCGCTGAACATAAAATCTGCGTTCAGAATGCTTCATCACGTCAAGTTTTTGAAAAAAATGGGGTTGAAATCCTTAAAAACAGCGTTTTTGGTACTTTTTAAAAAATTTTGGGGCAACATTCTGATATGATAAAAACTTCCGTTATCAGAAATTAAAGCTTAAGTAGCCCTTTCAAATGAGCCCTTAGCCGATTAATATCCTTCAATCTTTAAAGTAGGGTGTGTTTTTTTGTGCAGGGGTACTACAACTTTATAATACAAAATATTGAAATTCTAGAAGATAAAAAAATGATCATTGAAAACGAAAAAGCCGCGTACTCAAAATTGTTGCTAACATTTTTTTATCGATTTACTAGCCCTACACACAACCCTTAAATATTTTTTTTTATAAAATGAAATATCTGCAGAAAAATATTGGAAGTTTTATATTGACCATTCTCGTACACTAAGCAACCATAAAAAATTTATTTGCTGTAGGTTAACACTAACTTAAACCAAGAAAATTTTTCGAATTTGAAATGACGATTCGACGAATTGATAATTCGATCCTTTTAAAATTCGACTACAATATATTATTTTCAAAATAAACAAGTATACAATCTAAATATATAAACTTTAAATTGTTACATTAGTAATATGAGGTGGCGGAGGAGGATCTTCATATACTTCATAAAATTTCTGACTAGACAAATCATATCGCCATGGCGCTAGTTCCCATAAGACTTGGGTATCAATCACTATTGGATTTATTCCAAGATCCTCAAGTTTTGGCACACCTTTTACAATATTGTCTGTGGTATGCTCCTGAAATAAGACAATAAAATTTTGTTAAAAAATATTCAATCAATTGAAAAAATCGACTTTTAAAATAAAATATTATCAGTTAAAAGTAATAATAATGTTTCAATGCAATGATTTAACAAAGAATAATATTAATTGTAAGAAAAAATTATTATTATTAACTTACTCTTTCTAAGTATTGCCAAGATAAATATCCGAGCGGATATGCTGGACTCAATCTTTCAGTTATTTCAACTTTTAATTTGAAGAGAGGACAATAGTCGATGTCCATTCTTCTATACATTGCAATATCGGCTTCACGTCTCAATATTCTCATGAACCAATCAACTAAGTCAGCAAGTTTGTAACGTCTAGGTCTAAAAATTATATCATTCGACAAATTAAACCATGACGTAGATATTAAAATTAAAATAAAAAACATTTTTTTTTTTGAAAAGTTTAAACTTTTCTTATATTTCAATCAGGGTACGTCACGGAAATCAAATTTTGATTTCGTTACGATATTCTAAAACAAAACGAAATTATTAATGTATTTTGATTTTGATTCGGTAACGAAACGAAATTCACTTCATATTTTGATTCTGATACTGTAGTAATGCAATTCGGTTTTCTTATAGAAACAGAAGTCAATGAGACTTATACATGAGCAGTAGTATTTTATCAAAATTAAAACAAAGAAGAATTTTGATTTTGATATTGGAATGAAAACTAAATAGAATGGAATTTTGATATTGGAATCAAAACTAAATAGAGTTGAATTTTTATTTTGATACTGGAATCAGAACATAAACATTTATTTTTTATTCAGTTATCTGAATCAAAACTAAATAGAGACTAATTTTGATTCTGATACCCATATGCGAATCAAAACAAAAGTATTTTTCAATTTTGTTTTGATTCCGTGACGGTCCCTGATTTGAATACAAAGTTTCTAAAAGTATACAGGCAAAAGAACTGTTTTTGAAAATTATTATGTGTGCTATAAGTGTTTTGAAAAACTAACCCAACAAACTGATAAGTTCTTCCACTGGATTCGGGGTCTTTCATAGCAGCCACAATTCCAGCTGCTACATCTCCAATCCATACTGGTTGTTTTTCGGTAACTTCGCCTTTTTTATACAGCGGAACACCATTGCTGAAAAGAATAATTTTAGATCATTCTATAGAGAAATTAAAAAGAAACTGGTCATTTAAAACCAATTTTTGTCTATTGTATTTTTTAGTACAATTTATTTGCTTACATTAAATGATGTCTCCATCTATTATGATATAACATTAAGAATCTATCTTCTTGGCCATAAACATCAGCAGGTCGAATAATTGTCGCTTCAGGAAATTCTTGTCTAACTGCTAATTCTCCCTCCCATTTTGAAGTAAAGAATCGAGATGGTTTTTTTAATATTATTGGCTTAAAATAAATATTTCAAAATTAAACAAGTTTTTCTTTTATATAAGTGAGGAGCAATTTTTTAAAAGTTGATTAATCCATTTTTAAAAAAATTGCGATAAACACATACTTAAAATATTAAAATATTTAGAAATCCATTTATCACTGTTCAACTTAAGAAAAAAAATTTATAAATAAAGAATTTTCAATTTAAAAAATATTAAAAAATGAATAATTTATTACATTTTTTTATTTTTTTTAATTATTAAAAATAATTTTAATGGTTATGAGAGAATTGTCATTTGTTTAAATTTCTCGAAATGAGAAAATTTGGATTCATCAGGTTTTGAAAACTTACTCCTCAATTGAGTTCTTATTTAAACAAAAATTTTGCCAGAACTAGAAAAAGACAGTTTGTGAAGTTTGAAAAATTCAAAACTGTAAATGCCTTAGACTTCAAAATTTTATATCTATATTAATAAAATTTTCAAAAATTAATAGTTTGAAAATTAATTAATAATATATAATTATAAAAATTAATAGAAGTTTATAAACATAAATTTTTGATACCACGTCCCCGTTAACGTACATCTTTTTTATCTCGCTGTATAAAAAAGAAGTTAATACCTTTGGATCTGGATTTGCATTTAAACAAGAAAGATGAATCAATCTTTCAACTCCACTTTCTTTACAAATCCTAGCAATCATTCTTGCACCCTTCACGTTAACATCTTCAAATGAAAAATTTTTAGTTTCAAATTCTCTTCCTATTAAATTTATAACAACATTTGAATATTTAACACATCTGCGAATTGAATCTTCATCTCGAAGATCAAATGGGTGGAAAATAATCTGTCCCAGATCGCCCAAGGGTTTTAAATGCATACAATCATAATGGTCACCACGATAAGGAATTACCATCTGAAAGATCAAAACTAGCTTTAGACACTTATTAATAATTGTTATAATTAATCCTCAACTACAATAAGCTTGGTATTTAAAAATGGGGAATTTTCCAAAATTGTGACTTAAATTCAAATTAAATTTAAAATTACATGAAACTTATAGATAACTCGTGGGTTAAATGACAGATCCAATGTGGCTAAATTGTTTAAAAATTTATCAGTTTTAAATATCATAAGTTTGTGTTAATGTTTTCAACTTCATATGAGAAATTTTTCTCGAATATTGATTGATTTAAAAAATTTAATTCCTGAAATACCAACATTTTTAAAACGATAAAAAAAATTAATTATCGATTGTTGACTTTTATATGTTGTACGAATTTCTGCATTACCTACACATTTTGCATTAAACAATATCTCTATTTCACTCATACACCTTATAAATATTCAAACACAAATACAACACTCTTAACATATAACACAACCTAACCTAATACACACATATAACGTAAGACTAAGTTCGCACACATTTACATATAAATGAATGATTTGAACTGTCCTTATATGGACATTACTTTATTATTGGTTTTAAATCAAATAAAACAATTCGTGATCAATTAATGAAGTGTTATTATTTATAAATTAAAAATTTCTTTGGTTTTTTCAACTTATCTTTACAAATATAAATAAAATATTAATCTATTTAAAAATTTAAAATAAAAATAAATTAAAATAAATATTTATCCGAATAAATCTTATTTTATTTTAAAATAAATAACTAATTAGAAGATAAAATAATTTTAAATTTATATATTAACAGATTTTTTCAAGTACATATATTTCTCTATTTATACACATTTTTTTTTAAATAAATTTATACAGACACAAAAGCAAATAGGAAATAAAGAAAATAGTTTAATTTAACATCATAATTTATAATATTTTTATTTCATGTAAATTATAACTTTTAAATAATTAAAATAGTAAATTATTGATAATTAATATCTTTGATCTTCCTTAACTATTTTGTTAAAAGTAAATGTTAGTAATTAAGGTTTAATAGATTTTAAAATACATTTATAAATATTGTTAAAAGGACAAATTTCCTAAGGGCTCCTAGAATTTCACATACAGTCCTGATAGTATAGTTGCGTGGTGGGGCTTTCATTTTACCCAACTTCTGGACAAACTGTGACACACGTAGGTAAATATCTACCAAAATACAGCATAAAGTATTAAAAATAGTAAATCAGTTTATGATCAAATGCATACCAATGTTTAATCTAATGTCTGTTTTAATCTTTAAATTACTTTTTGAACATTCTTTAAAAAATGCATTTTAATAACCATGCAAGAGAATTTTAAACATTATTAAAATGCCTATGTGTAGCCATTTTAACCAACTTTTGACTAAATTTTATACAAAATATTTTCTCAGTGTATATATATATATATATATATATATATATATGTGTATATATATAATATTATAATATTAATTTTTGGTTTTAATTATGTTTAATTCTATAAATTCAAATACAATATATACTTTATATATACCAATATAATATATAATATTTTTTAATGATTAAATAAAATATATAACAAAATAATAATTATTAAATATATTTAATTTTTAAATAATTTATAATAGAGTCTAACATTTCAAAATTCAAATTAATTTCTTTCAAATAAAAAAATAAAATTTTATTGTAGAATAATACAATTTAAAAAAACAAAGAATTTTAATAAAGTGAATTTTTTCATTTTATTTAATTCTATTAATGCTAATAAAATGTTCTTTTTATACATCAATCGATTCGTCTTGATGAAATGAAGATTTTTAGTTTGTTTTTAAGTCAAGAGTAACATTTTATTATAAAGCAACATGATTTTTAAGAAGGAAATACATTTCTAATAAAAGTGCGAATTTTTGGTTTTAATTATGTTTAATTCTATAAATTCAAATACAATATATACTTTATATATACCAATCGATCCGCTTTAATGCAACGGATAAGATTATTGAAAAAATTGAGTATAATTTTATTGTACTGGAATATAATTTTGATGAAAGAACTGAATTTTTGAAAAAAGGTAATTTTTCTGCTTTAATTGTCATTAACTCTATAAACTCTCATACAATTTATACTTTATACATACCAATCGATTCGTCTTGGTGCAAAGAAGAAGATTTTATTACATGTATATTAACTTCAATATGCAATTAAAAAAAAATTTTTGAAAAAAGTAAAAAAAAATTTTTTTAATAGATTTTTTAATGTCCATCAATCCATTTCGAGATATTTTTATGATAAGTATGCCTAGCAATTTTCAGCCGAATTCGTTGAAACCTCTTCGAGTTATCGTGTTCAGGGTTGCCAGGTTCTTAGTAAAGAGAACCGCAATTAGAAGACGCGGATGTAGCCCAAAAACCGCGGTAAGATTTAAAGCCCAAAAAAGCGTCTAAAAAAGGGATGTAACCCAAATCGCGATTTTTGAGTAACGTAATTTTGTCTCATTAGAGGTTTTTGACGAAGAATAGATATTTTTTATACAAGTAAAATTTGTACTTTCAAAAAAGTTAATTTTGTATAAAATTAATGAAGTATTAATTTTTATATCTTTTGTTATTTACTTGGTTGAAAAAACTACAAATATGATTTTTCGTATGTGATTTTAAATGAAAGTTGCTATGCATCGACTTAAAGCCCAAAAACCGCAGTCATTAATTAAAATATAGCCCAATCGCTACTTGTAGCGATTTTAAAATTTAGGCCGCGAAATATATGCAAGAGATAGCCCAAATCGCGGTTTGTAGCCCAATCTGGCAACCCTGATCGTGTTCACAAAAAACGGGATCCACACACACACACATACATCCGGACAATTGTTCAGGGGCTTAAATAACATAGTCCTATATAGAAGAAAATTTATTTGAAGGATTTTTAAAAATTTTATAAATTAAACGACTACAAAGCTTACTCACAAAGAAGCAAAAGTTATTAATTTTTTATTCAGATATTGCAAAATTCGTAAACTCAAATTTTAACCAAGCGGGGAAGTTGAGCAAATTTAGAGCAACAAAAAACTTCCAGCGAGAAAATTGTTCATTAAGGTCTAAATAAGTTTTTCCTGAATTAAACAATTAGTTCAATTAAACATTTAATTAAACAATTAGTTAACAAATGGCGAATGTTAAAAGTCGTCTGCGGCTGAACGCCCAGCGCGCGTTTCTCACCTTATAGTAAGCTGGAGTTTTATTCTGCGTATACATAATACGGGTGAGAAACGCGCGCTGGGCGTTCAGCCGCCAACGACTTTTAACATTCGCCATTTGTTAACTAATTGTTTAATTGAACTGTAACTTTCGGGAAAAACTTGTTTAGACCTAAATAAACAACTTTCTCGCTGAAAGTTTTTTGTTGCAATGCCATAGTGTAAGTTATATTTTAATGCAAAAAAGATTAGAAATTAAAATTTTACTGTTTCAGTATTTTGTCTCGCATATGCATAAAAATAAATTAAAAAATCAAACTAAAATTTTTAATTCTTTCTTATTAATGTCTTAACAAAAATTGACTTTGATTCTTGATTTTCATCAATCTAGTTAATAAATAATTAAGTGTTTACATTTACCCCGAGAATTCGAAAACTCTCGATAAATGTAAACAGAACTTCAACTACATTTAAACTAAAAATAATTGAATAAATTATTGGATCCGCCATTTTGAAATTTAAAAATTCGATTTTAGATTATTATTCAGCAACCTTAAAAACTTCTTTTTACGAAGTTGAATGAAAATCTATTAAAATTTGTCGAAGTTTGTTTTATATAATGCATTATCAGTCAACTGGTTGATTTACTACACATCTACAAAGAATTTTTTCAGTTTTTACATCCCTTAAAATAGTAGTATACTTGAAATAACTTGTTTCATAAACCTCGCTTAACTACAATGGTGTTTACATTTACCCCGAATTTTAGGAAAATTTCATAATCTCGGGGTAAATGTAGACAGTTAGTTTTAGGCGATTCAGGTGCATCAATATTTTTTTGTACCTCATCAAATTTTTCTA
Source organism: Leptopilina drosophilae (assembly GCA_032873175.1). Classification (NCBI taxonomy): domain Eukaryota; kingdom Metazoa; phylum Arthropoda; class Insecta; order Hymenoptera; family Figitidae; genus Leptopilina; species Leptopilina drosophilae. The sequence goes on along the minus strand of CM065484.1, from coordinate 17,625,619 downwards.
GAGAAGTAAAGTAACAAGATGATGCATAAAAAATTCGCCCATTTTACCTTTCGACAAAAAAACTAATGTTTTTGGTGAAAAATAGATATTCCGTTTACATTTACCCCAAATGACACTCTATAATTTTAATTAATTTAACTTTAGAAAAACTAAATAAACAAGTTAAACTTTTGAAATGCCATGAATTCATTTCAATGCAAAAAAATAAGTTTTTTTTCTAAACAAAATTAATTTTAAAGTGAACAATTTTTTTGTTCAAAAATAAATTCTTTTTCTAAATAAAGGACATAGCAGGATAATTATGTGGGAGCTGACTCTGATGGGATTTGATTGAAATTTTCAGATACAATAGGATTTAAGTAGTAATTTTCCAAAGTACTACTGCATAAAAATAATTTTTTTATCGAGTCATGGGGATAAGAAAAATAAAAAACACGTTTTTTACGATAATGACTAAACCTATTTTTGTGAAATTTAAATATTTCACGGCTTTCGTTAAGGCCTCTTGAAAAAAATCAAAAAGCAATTGCAAAAACGTGGAAAGAGAAATTTATCAATGGAAGGCACTTAAGTAATGTTTATTTTTTTATGCTAGACTAGACATTCAAGAAACTGTTAGTATTTTTTAGTCATATTGAGAACATCGATATTTCTGGGATGTTAACATTTAAAATCATGAATTTTTAACAATTAAATTATTTATTCAGTACAAGATTACGGACTTTTTTTACAACTTATCAGAGCATTTCTCGTGCGTATACTTATTGCTAATTTATATATTTTTTAAAGTGAAAGCATTATAAAATTTTTGAATGATAAATTATACAAAATTACTTACCTGAGTGCCACTTCTTCCTAAACGATTAATAACATGCCGGCCAAAAAATCCAGTAGAGCCAAAAATTGTGCAAACAGTTCCATTAAAAGAACTGCGCCCTCCAGTACCTCTTTTCATACTGGCTGGTGAAACATTTTTTATTACTTTCGGAGACTGCGAATAACGACATGTCTGAATAGTTTTGTTTAATGAGCGTACTGATTGTTTTCCTAAACAATAATAGTTCAACAAATGAAAATATATGACAGATATATTATATAATAATTTTTAAAACAAATAATTATAATACAAATTTTCAAAACTAATCACAAGAGTGGTATATTTATTTTTATCTTAAAGTATCAAAAAAAGGGGTTTTTAGTTGAAAAAATCATCTTACTTAAAGAAGAAAACATATTTATTTATATAACCAATAACCAATATACAATACTGGATCCTTTAAGTTGCTTCTACAATAACTTTTTTTTCATCGACAAGAGCGAGAAAACGTTGCGCGCGCAACTATGGGTGTTTTCGACGTTGTCTGTCGTACCGGTTAAGGCTAACGCAGAATAGAATCTTTAACCGGAACCGCAATCGTAACCGTAACCATAAGAATGAGTTAAAGAAGGATAAACAATAAACCTATCCTTCTTTAACTCATTCTTACGGTTACGCTTACGATTGTGGTTCCGGTTAAAGATTCTATTCTGCGTTGGCCTTTACTTGCCACGAGACGCATGATTTTCCCCTAATCGCCAAGTGGTCGAATGTTCAAATGATCGAATACCAAATCGTCGAATCGTTATTTTGTCGAATGCTTAAAACGTCGAATTGTCAACTGGTCGAATACTAAAAACATCGAATCGTCAAATGGTCGAATGTTCAAAACGTCGAATCGTCAAATGGTCGAATGCTAAAAACGTCGAATTCTCAAATGATCGAATGCTAAAAACATCGAATCAGCAAATGGTCGAATGTTCAAAACGTCGAATGGTCATTTCGTCGAATGCTCAAAACGTCGAATCGTCAAAAAGTCGAAAAATTTGCTTGGTTTAAATTAATGTTAACTTACATCAAACAAATTTTTCGACGTTTTAAGCATTCGACCATTTGACGATTCGACGTTATGAGGATTCGACGAAATGACGATTCGACGTTATGAGCATTCGACGAAATGACGATTCGACGTTTTGAACATTCGACCATTTGCCGATTCGATGTTTTTAGCATTCGACCAGTTGACAATTCGACGTTTTGAGCATTCGACGAAATGACCATTTGACGTTTTGAACATTCGACCATTTGCTGATTCGAGACGCATGATTTTCCCCTAATCACCAAGTGGTCGAATGTTCAAATGGTCGAATACCAAATCGTCGAATCGTCATTTGATCGAATGCTTAAAACGTCGAATTGTCAACAAGTCGAATGCTAAAAACATCGAATCGTCAAATGGTCGAATGTTCAAAACGTCGAATCGTCATTTCGTCGAATGCTCATAACGTCGAATCGTCATTTCGTCGAATCCTCATAACGTCGAATCGTCAAATGGTCGAATGCTCAAAACGTCGAATCGTCAAAAAGTCGAAAAATTTGTTTGATGTAAGTTAACATAAACTTAAACCAAGCAAATTTTTCGACTTTTTGACGATTCGACGTTTTGAGCATTCGACGAAATGACCATTCGAGGTTTTGAACATTCGACCATTTGCTGATTCGATGTTTTTAGCATTCGATCATTTGAAAATTCGACGTTTTTAGCATTCGACCATTTGACGATTCGACGTTTTGAACATTCGACCATTTGCCGATTCGACGTTTTGAGCATTCGACGAAATGACCATTTGACGTTTTGAACATTCGACCATTTGCTGATTCGAGACGCATGATTTTCCCCTAATCACCAAGTGGTCGAATGTTCAAATGGTCGAATACCAAATCGTCGAATAGTCATTTCGTCGAATGCTCAAAACGTCGAATTGTCAACTGGTCGAATGCTAAAAACATCGAATCGGCAAATGGTCGAATGTTCAAAACGTCGAATCGTCATTTCGTCGAATGCTCATAACGTCGAATCGTCATTTCGTCGAATCCTCATAACGTCGAATCGTCAAATGGTCGAATGCTCAAAACGTCGAATCGTCAAAAAGTCGAAAAATTTGCTTGGTTTAAATTGATGTTAACTTACATCAAACAAATTTTTCGACTTTTTGACGATTCGACGTTTTGAGCATTCGACGAAATGACCATTCGACGTTTTGAACATTCGACCATTTGCTGATTCGATGTTTTTAGCATTCGATCATTTGAAAATTCGACGTTTTTAGCATTCGACCATTTGACGATTCGACGTTTTGAACATTCGACCATTTGCCGATTCGACGTTTTGAGCATTCGACGAAATGACCATTCGACGTTTTGAACATTCGACAATTTGCTGATTCGATGTTTTTAGAATTCGATCATTTGACGATTCGATGTGTTTAGCATTCGATCATTTGAGAATTCGACGTTTTTAGCATTCGACCATTTGACGATTCGACGTTTTGAGCATTCGACCATTTGACGATTCGATGTTTTTAGCATTCGACTTGTTGACAATTCGACGTTTTAAGCATTCGATCAAATGACGATTCGACGATTTGGTATTCGACCATTTGAACATTTGACCACTTGGAGATTAGGGGAAAATCATGCGTCTCGCTGATTCGATGCGCAACTATTTTGCATGATTTTAAAGCTGAGTCTCCAATAGGTACCAATATTCGAGACGCATGATTTTCCCCTAATCATCAAGTGGTCGAATGTTCAAATGGTCGAATTGTCAACTGGTCGAATGCTAAAAACATCGAATCAGCAAATGGTCGAATGTTCAAAACGTCGAATGGTCATTTCGTCGAATGCTCAAAACATCGAATTGTCAACTGGTCGAATGCTAAAAACATCGAATCGGCAAATGATCGAATGTTCAAAACGTCGAATCGTCATTTCGTCAAATGCTCATAACGTCGAATCGTCATTTCGTCAAATCCTCATAACGTCGAATCGTCAAATGGTCGAATGCTCAAAACGTCGAATCGTCAAAAAGTCGAAAAATTTGTTTGATGTAAGTTAACATTAATTTAAACCAAGCAAATTTTTCGACTTCTTGACGATTCGACGTTTTGAGCATTCGACCATTTGAGAATTCGACGTTTTTAACATTCGACCATTTGACGATTCGATGTGTTTAGCATTCGACCAGTTGACAATTCGACGTTTTAAGCATTCGACAAAATGACGATTCGATGTTTTTAGCATTCGACCAGTTGACAATTCGACCATTTGAACATTCGACCACTTGGTGATTAGGGGAAAATCAAGGCCAACGCAGAATAGAATCTTTAACCGGAACCGCAATCGTAAGCGTAACCGTAAGAATGAGTTAAAGAAGGATAGGTATATTGTTTATCCTTCTTTAACACATTCTTACGGTTACGGTTACGATTGCGGGTCCGGTTAAAGATTCTATTCTGCGTTGGCCTTTAACAGTGCATTTTGTTCATGTCGATGAAAAAAAAGTTATTGTAGAGAGACGCATGATTTTTCCCTAATGGAACGGTCACAGCTCGGATGCCTGACTGCCTGCCTGCAGGTCGTTATGGCAATGCATAAGATTAAGAGAGTCAGACAATTTAAATTATTCGTCTCCTCTCTCTTACTCTCGTGGCGGCTGCCTGCGCAGGCAGGCAGCCGAGGTGTGACCATGCCATTAGGTTGCGGTTTCACCTCTGCGGGCAGCCTGCCTGCCTGCAGGTTGTCATGGTAACGTACAAGAGTAAGAGAGTCAGTGACTTCAAACTTCTCCCTTACACTCGTTGCTCCTGCCTGCGCAGGCAGGCAGCCTGAGAGGTGTAACCACAGCTTAATCGCCATGTGGTCGAATGTTCAAATGGTCGAATACCAAATCGTCGAATCGTCATTTTGTCGAATGCTTAAAACGTCAAATTGTCAACAGGTCAAATGCTAAAAATGTCGCAACCACTTGCACTTGTACTTTCATCTTGCCTTTTGCACCTATTGTGGACTCTCCATTAAGCACAACTGTTTGGCGAATGACGTTCGCAAACGCAAAGCATGAGTTAGAAAAGGATACATCTATATCTCGGTCCTTTTCTAACCCATGCATGCGTTCGCGAAGGACTTTCACGAATCAATTGTGCGTTCGTTGGTTGGTCTTAAAGGATTCGAGATTTTCGATAGTCGATTTCATTCAATTCGAGATTCTCGCTCATGTTTTTTTTCTAAAGGTGCGGCTACACCTCTGTAGGGTGTACCATGACAACCTGCAGGCAGGCAGGCTGCCTGCAGAGGTGTAACTCGCTCATGTCGATGAAAATGCACTGTTTAAACCATGCAAAATAGGGTGTTTTCGACGTCGTCGGTCGTCCCGGTCAGTTGCCACATAAAGGTGCTCAAACTGTGTATTTGATACTACTTATGGCACGGTCACACCTCAGCTGCCTGCCTGCCTGCGCAGGCAGCCGCCACGGGAGTAGGAGAGAGGAGACGAATAATTTAAATTGTCTGACCCTCTTACTCTTATGTATTGCCATGACAACCTGCAGGCAGGCAGGCAGGCAGCCGAGGTGTGACCGTGCCATTAGTTAAACCTAAATAGTCTCAAATAAGCACCTTGTTGTGGCAAGGAGACGCATGATTTTCCCCTAATCACCAAGTGGTCGAATGTTCAAATGGTCGAATACCAAATCGTCGAATCGTCATTTGATCGAATGCTTAAAACGTCGAATTGTCAACAAGTCGAATACCGAATCGTCATTTGATCGAATGCTTAAAACGTCGAATTGTCAACAAGTCGAATGCTAAAAACATCGAATCGTCAAATGGTCGAATGTTCAAAACGTCGAATCGTCAAATGGTCGAATGCTAAAAACGTCGAATTCTCAAATGGTCGAATGCTAAAAACGTCGAATTCTCAAATGATCGAATGCTAAAAACATCGAATCAGCAAATGGTCGAATGTTCAAAACGTCAAATGGTCATTTCGTCGAATGCTCAAAACGTCGAATTGTCAACTGGTCGAATGCTAAAAACATCGAATCGGCAAATGGTCGAATGTTCAAAACGTCGAATCGTCATTTCGTCGAATCGTCAAATGGTCGAATGCTTAAAACGTCGAATCGTCAAAAAGTCGAAAAATTTGTTTGATGTAAGTTAACATTAATTTAAACCAAGCAAATTTTTCGACTTTTTGACGATTCGATGTTTTGAGCATTCGACGTTTTGAACATTCGACCATTTGCTGATTCGATGTTTTTAGCATTCGATCATTTGAGAATTCGACGTTTTTAGCATTCGACCATTTGACGATTCGATGTTTTGAACATTCGACCATTTGACGATTCGATGTTTTTAGCATTCGACCAGTTGACAATTCGACGTTTTAAGCATTCGACAAAATGACGATTCGACGATTTGGTATTCGACCATTTGAACATTCGACCACTTGGCGATTAGGGGAAAATCATGCGTCTCCAATATTCATGTGCAAGTGCCAGTGCCAAACCCATTTAAAATGTTTTGTGCATTGGCACTGGCACTTGCACATACATTGGCACCTATAGGCCAACGCAGAATAGAATCTTTAACCGGAACCGCAATCGTAACCGTAACCGTAAGGATGAGTTAAAGAAGGATAAACAATATACCTATCCTTCTTTAACTCATTCTTACGGTTACGCTCACGATTGCGGTTCCGGTTAAAGATTCTATTCTGCGTTGGCCTTATTGGAGACTCAGCTTAACAGTGCATTTTCATCGACAGTTCAACACCAGAGATGGAAAGTGACGCGTCACTTTAGGTTTTCTACGTAAAATACCTCAAACGAGATATTTTACGTAATAGACTGTAAAATACTGTAAATTACACGTTCAATATGGCAGACTTATTATTAGTTTGAATTTGACCGTTTGACGTTCTGTTTTTTAATGTTTTTAAATAACACTGTAATTATTTATTATATAAAAACCTTTTATTACAAAAAAGTGTTTAAATAAAGAATGTCTAAGGCAAGAAAAACGATTTTCTTTAGAAAAACAGGCTCTCTTTAACTCCGTATGTCATAAACCATGGTCAGAATTAAATTTTGAACGACAGTTGATAACAGTTAAGAATCAAACTGATAAAATAATAGCAAAATGTTTGATTTGTAACAAAATTTTACAAAATACTGGCTACAAGAGACTTCAAGCTCAAAGGTATTTTAAACCTTTCGGTTTAAAGGAATTTTGAAAAGTCGTGTCATTTCTATCAAATATTCTTAGTTCGTGACATACGAATGTTCTCATATGTCATGAACTAAAAACATTTTGATAGAAATCAAACGACTTTGCAAAATACCGTCAAACCGGAAGGACAGCATTAATGCATCTGAGTGTACTTTAAAAAATACTTATTTTATTTGTAAAATATTTACTGGTCATATTACGTTGTTCTAAAAAGATTTTTAAACATATTACAGTCGACACTCGATAATTAAACATTCGATAAATTGAATCTCTCGGTAAATTGAAGTGTTTTTCAGGTCCCTTCAAAAACTCTTGATAAATTGAATAAATTCCATAGTTTTGGGTCCCTTGATAATTAAAAGTTTTTTTAAACTTTCAGCTAAATTGTACTCTCTATAATTTGAATTTTTTCACAGATAGAAATGTATACTTTTATTTCTCTTCAAAATAAAAGTTATTGTAAACATTGAATTTTGTATTGTATTATGATACAGTACATTCTGAAATCAAAATAACGAATCATTCGTCGTCACTCATTTCTGGTCGTGTAATTATCAATTCCTTGTTAAATTCAGTTTAATAATAGTCTCGCTTCTTGTACGTGTTTAAAACACAAACACAAATGTTTGTCGATTTTGGAAAAAAAGAAGATTATTGATATCGTGGAAAGTGGTGGAACAAAAAAAACTGATTTTTTACACCAATCTTAAAATTAATACGCAAATAAACAATAAATGTGTCAATAAACAATCTTTTGTTTATTTGACTGTTTTTATTTACCCTGTATAAAGATAAAATTTTTGTTAATTTGAATTTTTCACGATCTTTACTAGATAATTACAACTCTCTTTAATTTGAATTTTTCTTGACTCTCTCTGTCTCGATAATTAAAACTTTCGATAAATAAAACTCTCAATAAATTGAACTTTTTTTGAATCCCCTTGAAATTCAATTTATCGAGTGTCGACTGTATTTATAATTTTTTAGGAATGTTTGCAAAGAAAAAACTGTTTCTACTGATAGCCACATGATCAATCTTGACATTTCAGAACAATTTACTACTCAAAATATACCTAATTCCACAACTAATCAAAATCCACAAGTATGTATTTCAATATAAATAAACTATTTTGAAAAAATTTCTCATTAATTCTAAAAGTAATTAATTTTAAATAATTTTGTAACATAACTAAAAACTAAAACTTACTTTTTAAACCATCCGGTTTGACGGTATTTTGCAAAGTCGTATGATTTCTGTCAAAATGTTTTCAGATCATGATATATGAGAACATTCGTATAAACACGAACTAAGAATATTTGTTAGAAATGACATGACTTTTCAAAATTCCTTTAAACCAGAAGGACAGAATTAATGCATTTGCGTGTAACTGTTGTGCCGTGGCCTACCACCTCTGTTCATTTTAATTTATTTTTTTAAATAATAAAGGCAAACGCAGAATAGATGTGTAACCGGAACCGCAATCGTAACCGTAATCGTAAGAATGAGTTAGAGAAGGATAAACAATATACCTATCCTTCTTTAACTCATTCTAAGGCTGCGGTTACACCTCTGCAGGCAGCCCGCCTGCCTGCAGGTTGTCATGGTAACGTACAAGAGTAAGATACTTCAAACATCTCCCTTATGGCACGGTCACACCTCGGCTGCCTGCCTGCCTGCCTGCAGGTCGTCATGGCAATACATAAGAGTAAGAGGGTCAGACAATTTAAATTATTCGTCTCCTCTCTCCTACTCCCGTGGCGGCTGCCTGCGCAGGCAGGCAGGCAGCTGAGGTGTGACCGTGCCATTACTCTCGTTGCTCCTGCCTGCGCAGGCAGGCAGCCTGCAGAGGTGTAGCCGCAGCTTTACGGTTATGGCACGGTCACACCTCAGCTGCCTGCCTGCCTGCGCAGGCAGCCGCCACGGGAGTAGGAGAGAGGAGACGAATAATTTAAATTGTCTGACCCTCTTACTCTTATGTATTGCCATGACGACCTGCAGGCAGGCAGGCAGCCGAGGTGTGACCGTGCCATTACGATTGCGGTTCCGGTTACAGATCTATTCTGCGTTGGCCTTAAACAAAACAAGTAAAATTATACCTATAATCTAGAGGTTATGTCAAGATTCAAGAAGCTTATGATCCCAACATTGATGTATTTTACATCCGGTAAAAAACTAGTTACGTAAAATACATAATAAATTACAGTAAAAAACCATGTAAATTACTTCGGGTATTTTACGTGGTCATCCCTGGTTTATAACCAGTGTTTTTGAGGATTTTTTTGCAAACTAGGCATTTGGTAACATTTCTTTTTTACTTTATCTTTCTCAAATTGCATTTCTTCCTATGAAGAAATGCATTCTTTTAATGATTTTTGTTTACTTTTTTTGACATTGTTTTATTAATTAAAATTTTGTTTTTCAAAACCCATCCCTGCACGCAACGTTTTCTCGCTCCTGTCGACGAAAAAAAAAAGTTATTGTAGAACCAACTTTAAGTATAATCACAACATTAAAATTTTGACAGTTGGTTATCTTATATGTTCGTTGCCGGTCAAATTATAAAAAAAAGTAGAAATTGTTTTCTATTAATGATAAAATACCCAAATGCACTAGAATATAATGAATTATAAATACAATTACAGTTTGGGAATTATGACATTAGTCATTCATTTAATTCTTTTATGGGGTGTACTAGATGTCAATTTTCATTCACCAATAATACAAAATCTCCCAAGAATACAGGTTACAGAAAAAGGTCCAGCTAAACGATTATTAATGTTTGTAGCAGATGGGCTACGATTTAGAACATTCCGGAATAACATTCCACCTTATTTAAGGTAATTATTTAATTAAATAAATTTAACGAAGTGGTTATTTCGCCCGCCAGTGAAAATGCATGGAATAAAAGACGGGCGTAATAAGAGAAATTGTTTATTTCGCCCGTTAGTCAAAATATGTGATTACTAAAGACGGGCGAAATAAAAAAACTATATTATTTCACCCGTCAGGTAAATAATACGTGGATTAAAGGAAACAGGTGAAATAAGAGAACTAAATTATTTCACTCTTCAAATAGCAAACAGTTTTATAACTTCGTTTTATTTATTATTTTTATCACCTTCAATATAATAGTTGAGTGGGTAGTATCATAACCTCAAATTTCTATATATTCTGTGTCATCTGATTTTACCATAAAGGCGGGAAGTTTTAAATAAGGTAAAAGCACCAGTAATTGGACATTACAAAAAATGGAACCAATAGATGGACAGTAAAAAAAGAATTAAAAATGCTTCCAATGTAAATAAAAAGAATAATAATATGATCCTTATGAATGTTAACTTTTGGATAGCATTCAAGTTTTCCATTGCAAAGCCCAAAATTTATCAAAAAAAGATTATGTCACGAGCTACTCGAAATCGAGTGTCCAACTTTTACCTTCTGCTTTTTAACCTAGCTCCATTTAGCACCAGTAGTTGGACAAAAATTTACATGCATTCTCTGTAAAAAAAAGTATTGGGAGGTACGGGATTCCGCATTGCAAGTGCCTACCTGTCAATGCGGTATTCAAGGGGTCCCAATGCGGTGCAAGTTTTAAGCTTTAAAAAAAAGAAAATACGTGACAGGAGTAAATAATTAGTGTCAGTGGATCAAAATACGAGATAAAGGAATGAAAAAATACTAATAGTGAGTGTGAAAATGAAGTTTAAAGAAAATAAGGTAAGATTAACTGTTAAATGTAAGTCCAATGCGGCATAAGCTTTTTTCAATGCGGCGCATAATCGGTATACAGTTCGCGCAGTGCAGCGGCGCTCCCTTCTTTACCAAAAGCGGATTCTTCCTATTCAAATGGTAATTTTTAAAATGTATTTCATTTATTCCATTTAAATGTAAAAAATGATTGATAAAAATTATTAACAAATGAGAACGTAACTTTAAAAGTAATATTAAATTTTGATTTTTAGTTAAAAATGGCAAAATGGCTGTAACACACGTTTTGCCGCCTGTCATTACATTACTTTAGTAATTCCAATCCTGAAACCGCGTTTCTGCATGAATTAACAAAATCTTTTGAATTCAGATAATTAAAAACATTTTTGACAAATGGACGTTGTCAGATTTTGTAAAAAGTGCTTGTGTGCAGAGAAACACTAGTTCGAAAACGGTTGTTTACTAATTTCACGTAATTTCAAACAGGCAGTGTCATCGTTTTTCTTTGGCGATAACTGTAAGTCGCACATAACCTACAAATTTTAGAGACCGTCGAACGCTCTTAACATTTTTTATTGATTGAAATACATTATTAACTTTTAGTTAATATTATTTTTCATTATTTTCAAAATTACCATTTGAATAGAAAGAATCAGCTATTGGTAAAGAAGAGAGCGCCGCTGCACTGCGCGAACTATATACCAATTATGCGCCGCATTGAAAAAAGCCTCTGCCGCATTGGACTTACATTTAACAGTTAATCTTACCTTATTTTCTTTAAACTTCATTTTCACACTAACTATTAGTATTTTTTCATTCCTTTAACTCGTATTTTGATCCACTGACACTAATTATTTACTCCTGTCACGTATTTTCTTTTTTTTAAAGCTTAAAACTTGCACCGCATTGGGACCACTTGAATACCGCATTCACCACGATACCAAATGCGCTATTTCGCGAATACCGCATTGACAGGTAGGCACTTGCAATGCGGAATCCCGTACCTCCCAATACTTTTTTTTTACAGGGTTTCTTTTAGATCCAACTATAGGGTCCCTAAAATTGCATGTCCAACTATTGCGGCAAAGAAGCAATTATTTATTTCGTACATTTAAAATTAAATGAAATAACAATTTAGACTAATTCCTTATTAAATACAATCCTTTAATCATAATTCAAACGAATTATAAAAATTTTTGCAAGTAAACTATATTGTCTTTGTAAAAATAGTTCTTGAATTTGCTACTAGTTTAAAAATGTCCAACTACTGGTGCTTTTACCTTAAATTGGACGAATAAAATGAATACAAAAATTTTTAATATAATTTTAGTTTAATAATTATTATAACTTTCTAAGTTTAAAAAAAGAGACAATTTTTATCAACAATAAAAATTATTTTATTTGCTAAAGGACCATTAAAAACATTTAACCGTAAAATGAAAACTTTAATTGAAAACTAAGATATTTCATAAGGACAATTCATTGTTTATTCAAATTGGAATAATATAATATAAAATATAATGTATTTTGAGCGCCGTATATATCTCAGATACGTAGAAAATTATTTTGAAGGAAGAAATATTTTATTGTCTTTGACATCTTTTTTTAAGCACACGCACAAAACTATATATATATATATATATATATATATATATATATATATATATATATATATATATATATATATATATATATATATAAAAAAAAAAGTTGTGAAATAAATTATTTGACGGTGCACAGTGGGCCAGGAGAACCTGTTCGATGGCCAAAAGTCTATTTATATTTCAAATGGCCTGAAATTTGTTACTCGGGGGTTTTCGGGGTCGCTGATTACGAATCTATTATTAGTTTTTAAAAATCCAATATGGCGGATCCAATATGGCGGATGACTTTATTAAAATTTCATCCAATCCACTTGAAACTTATTATTTGAGGGTTTTCGGGGTGGCTGATTACGAATCCATTATTAGTTTTTAAAAATCCAAAATGGCGGATCCAATATGGCGGTTGAATTTATTAAAATTTCATCAGATTCACTTGAAAGTTAATACTCGGGGGTTTTCGGGGTCGCTGATTACGAATCCATTATTTGTTTTTAAAAATCCATAATGGCGGATCCAATATGGCGGTTGAATTTATTAAAATTTCATCAGATCCACTTGAAAGTTAATACTCGGGGGTTTTCGGGATCGCTGATTACGAATCCATTATTAGTTTTTAAAAATCCAAAATGGCGGATCCAATATGTCGGATGACTTTATTAAAAATCCATCAGATTTACTTGAAACTTGTTACTCGGGGGTTTTCGGTGTCGCTGATTACGAATCCATTATTAGTTTTTAAAAATCCAAAATGGCGGATCCAATATGGCGGATGACTTTATTAAAAATCCATCAGATTCACTTGAAACTTGTTACTCGGGAGTTTTCGGGGTCGCTGATTACGAATTTAATGTCAGATTTGAAAAATTTAGTCTGGCGGTTTCAAGAAGACCGATATGATACCGACCGCAACGCAGCTTCAGAGAGAAAGAGTGAGAGCAAACTAGCGCATGCGCGTGTGTAACGACGTACTCAGTGCCGTAACTAGTTCATCATAAACCCAGTGCTAGCTAATCTTTTTTAATGGTGACGCCCTCCTCCATTTTTTTAATCAAATACTTGTAACAGATATATAATATAAAATATGGAGTTTAAAATAATTATATAAAAATAAGAATGAGTGACATCACAAACCTCCAGATATTGCGTTATACAAAAATAAAAAATTTTACAAAATTTTGATCACTTTTTAAGTTTCAACATTATATTCTTTAAAATTTTGATATAAAATGATGAATCATCGGTATCCAAATCTAATATTTTCTATAAAATTTTTCCACCTTCAATCTGCAATACTAAATTTTTAAAATCTAACATTAGATCCGTAATCAGCGACCCCGAAAACCCCCGAGTAACAAGTTTCAAGTTGATCTGATGGATTTTTAATAAAGTCATCCGCCATATTGGATCCGTTATTTTGGATTTTTAAAAACTAATAATGGATTCGTAATCAGCGAACCCGAAAGCCCCCAAGTAACAAGTTTCCAGTGGATCTGATGAAATTTTAATAAAGTCATCCGCCATTTTGGATTTTTGAAAACTAATAATCGATTCGTAATCAGCGACCCCGAAAACCCCGAAAAACCCCGAATGGATGTTGATATTGTAGCCAAACTTTTTCTAATCTTAGTCACTACGTATATTGTGAGTGAAACATTGACTTTAATATTTTCAATTTTTTAGTAAACAAATGAATTTGTGGTAAAATGTGCCACTTTTTCTTAAAATTCGTATAACAAAGAATACATACATATGTGAAACTTTCCAAAATCTTGGGGACCTTCGGAGAACTCTTAAATCAAATATTATTTTTCATTCAACTTTACTTAATTTCTAACTTCTGTGCTTATAAAATTAATCGAAAATAAATTATCCAATAATTATATACTGATTTTTTTGTTTGTTTGAGAGTAATATTGAACGTCAATTAGTAATTGCTTGAAAAAATTAACTCTATTTCGAGAAATGTACAGAACTTCAATGAAATTTTTAAGAGAAATTTTTTAATATTTTTAAATTTTACATAATTTTTAACGTGTTAAATATTTATAAATTACAATAGGCGTAAATTTCTGCAGTATTTGTATAAAGTACGATATGAGCATGAACTTTCTAACTTTAAATGCATGGGACATCAGCATACTACGATTGCAAGAATTCATGCTTTTTCGGTATGAGATTTATGCAACTATAATATGAGGCCACGCCCCTTAAGCAGGAACGTCCATACAAAATGAGCATAGACGGCTTCATATTAAAAACGCTTGGTTTTTCTCACCGTGTACACAGAGAGAAATTTCTGCATAAAATAGTATTGAAACACTCAACGCACTTTCACATGCCCTCTGTCGTGAGATTTTGTTATGAAAACATACTGAATTCGCTCAGCAATAATACCAAAATAGCGTTATCACTACGAAATGAGTATGTTGTTTTAACCAATGGCGTGTGTCATATAGATGTGAAAAATGTATGGCTACAGTTCATACTATTTTATGTAAAAATTTCGCTCAGTGTATATAACAAAAAAAAATCTTAAAAAGATTTCGCCGCCGGATTCAGTGCCCTGAAGTTGGTTACAATTGGCTATAGTATATTTAACATAACTTTCTGCGATAGACGTGCATAACCTCAAAATCAGGTGAAAGATCATCGCCCTGAAGTTGGTCACAAGTAGCAATATTACATTTAACATAACTTCCTGACGTAGACCAACATAACCTCTAAATCAGCTAATAAGTCAACGGACGAACATAACCTCAGAATTAGGTCAAGAGACGAACATAACCTCAAAATCTCAAAATAAAAACAGGCTCTATAAAATCCACAAATTTTCTCATACTCTTTGGAGTTTGGTCAAGTTTAGGTCAAATTTGACGTATTTATTAACTTCCAAGGGATGAAAATTTAGATGATATTCAACCTTTTTTAACGTAAGGAGGACATCAAAGGCCATTCAGGAGACGTTTTCGTACATCACAATTTATGTCAACAGTGTCAAAATTTAAATTAGATTTGAATAAATTATAAACTGTAATAATAAAAATTTAAATAACCAATATGAAATTTATAACAAATTTACACCCCTATTTTACCTAAAAACAAGGAGTTGGCGCGCGAAGCGCGCAGGGAGGCGAGGCCTCCTAGTTTAATAATAACATCATTAATAATATAATAACTAGCAGTCTAACGCGCGCGTCTAATATTTTGTTCTGCCCTTTAGGCATTTTGAAATAAAGATTTTAGGTCAGTATTTCTTAAAACTATCTTCTAAATAAATAAAAGAATTTAATTGTTTTATATAATTGTTTTATTCGTGGCGTCAAAAAAAAAAACGCCACGTAAAGTACAACACTTAAGGGAGCGTGGGGGAATTAGAGCCCCTTAAAGAAAATTATTTAAAAAACCATTTTTCCTGGTCGAATATTTTCTTGTATTGCCTTATTATTTATATAATCCATTAATCCACAGTACATTTCTGCTCGAAGTTTTTTCTGTTCAAGACGAATATATTTTAAACGCTCACCTTCTACTTTTGACCAACTATCAACAATGAATTGTTGAGTTAATTTACCTATTTGTAAACATGCATTAAATGTGCCTCTATAAGACAAGCGATACATATAAAATTCTAAAAGAGTAATGTTACGAACAGCATCAGTATGTTTCATATTTACAGTCCATCCTGGATCACCTGACGGAAAGATTAAAGGATATGTCATAGCGGATCAGCATGTGTGCTGAGACTGCTAATTGGAATACTTTTAGAACCCCTTGGATAAATACATATGTCACGTTCAATTGGAGGTTCACCATCTTCGCTAACGAATATAACTGCTACTTCATTGTAAGACGGAACATTATATTTGCTTTGAGAAAATTTTCTATCACGTTTAAACCACATTTTGCGCTTGCTTCTTCTTCCAATTCTAATTCTTTCATCATTTTAAATGACTTTGCATAAATATTAATATCTCTTAGTAAAATATCTATTTGAGTCATTATTAATTGCAAGCATTTTTTATTACATTCATTATTTAATCATTCCATCACCGCTTCATTAGTATCAAGAATATACAATTGACCATATTTTCGGTTATCTCCATCATCAGGATGAAGAGAGTATGTATCATGATACACTTGTCCATGTATACGAAAAACATAAGCACCATATCCTTTTGGAACTTCTAATTTAGCTCCCAGGCTATCAAATGCACACGAACTATTATAAGAACGAATTCTTGCTTTTAAAGTTATTACCAAATAATAAATTTTCCAAATAGAAAAATCCAAATTTATCTAAATAGATAAGGATTTAAATCAAACAATTTTACTTTTCCATCATGACAACAACTACTAATTTTTTTATCCTGTGGCCTTTCACACAAAAAATGTAACGCGTCACAAAACATATATTTGACATTCATTAAACCTAAATAATTTTGTGAAACTGTATTTTCATCAAACTCTTCAGGCAACATGATTCTAACTCCTAAAGTTTCTATTATTTTCCCATTTTTTTTATCCATTTTACTCGTTAAATCCTTTTTTTGGCGCTGTTCTTTTTCTAATTTTGTTTCCAATAACAATTTCCTTTTTTTCCATTCTAAATTATTTTTTTGTCGATTTTTTTCTCATCTTCTGTTTCTAAATATAATTTTTTTCTTTTACTTTCTAAATTATTTTTTTGTCGATTTTTTGTCATCTTCTGTTTCTAAATATAATGTACTTTGCATGTTAAATTCTAAATTTGATTCTCTTCCCAACAACTTTTTAAATTCAGAAATATGATTGTCATTTAACATTTTTCCTTCAGTATGTAAAATTCTATTATCTTTGTCACTTAAATAAACATTTTCTTCTTTGTTAGACATGATTTTTTAATAAAATGAACTAATAATAGAATATTTTTCAAAAATTTATTTTTTGAAAACACTTAAACTCAAATCTTCTAACTCATAAATAAATAAATAAAACTAATAACTAAATGCAAATAATTTTTTATAATTTGTTTTATTTTTTAAATAAATAATTTTTTTAATTTAAATTTCTTTATATTTTCTATTTATTATATATTTAATAATAAATAGCCCTTTTTTATAACAAAGCCTAATTTTCACTCCTACTATTTATCCTACTATTTTGGTATTTTGGTTTGAAAGTAAAATTCCCTACTTTTCCTTCCCCTACCAATTTCTGTTGCACTCTTTTTACTTACTTTCTTAACTATTTGTCTCTCTTTCGCTCCTACTCTAAACTGAAAGGAGTGACAACACCTCCCTCTCTTTCTCTCTATAAATCTTTCTCTCTTACTGCGGACAGACAGGATGAATGAATGAAAGAATACGAAGATTATTTATAGTTAATATTAGTAATCAGTGACTTTGAAAATCCCCGAGTAACCATTTTTAAGCGATTTTAAAGAGTTTTAAAATTTGTCCACCATTTTTAATTTTTTAACTTTATTTTAATTAATCTTTATTGTTAATATATATGTGTAACTAGTAAATGCGCATTAATTATATTATATTCGGACTTATAAGCTGCTGAAGATGAGCGATTTCATGTCAAGTGATCAAGGTGAAGAAAAAGTTTTCTCCAATCGTAGCAAAACTTGGGGCTTTTGTTGTACTAATAGATAGTAATTTTTCGTGAAAATATTTTTTTTACCTATTCTAAAATTTTCCGAGGGGGAGAGTGTTAAATTTTTGGATTTTTCAGTACAAAGCTTATTTTGACAATTTTTTATTCTTAAACTATTAAACATAAACATTTGTCAAAGTACATTTTGAAAAGGTTTTTGCATGCTCTTTGGATTGAAAATAAGCATTTTGAAAAAAAAATTTTTGGCCCAAAAAAATCAAAATTAAAAATAAATTTCAACTTTTGGGGGAATGTTTAAACATTGAAAAAATGAATTTTCTCCTAAACGGAGTTAAAAACCGTGTTTAGAGCGCTCCGGTGCGTAGAAACCTCTTTTTTCAATGTTTAAACATTCTAGTCCAACTTTTTCATATATATGTCCTTTTTAGTCAAAAACCTCAGCTTTCGTTTAAAAAAATAGTATCTCCCCCCCAAAAGTTGAAATTTATTTTTAATTTTAATTTTTTTGGGTCAAAATTTTTTTTTCTAAATGCTTTTTTTCAATCGAAAGAGCATGACAAAACCTTTCCAAAATGTACTTTGCTTGCTTAATGGTTTAAAAGTGAAAATTATCGAAATAAACATTACACCGTAAGACAATTACAAGTACCCAGTTTTGAAAATTCATATCTCAAAAATTTGACCTACAACAAAAGAAAAAAATCGGACAAGTGCGAGTTGCACTCGCACTAAGATCGAGGGTTCCGTACACAAATATTCAAACAAAATTTTTTTAAAACTATTTTAACAATTCTTTTAAAATTAAAAACAAATTAAACAAAATGGTAATATACTATAATAAGATTAGAATAAATATTTTTATTATTTTATTTTATTAATAAATTTTTATATTTCTCTGTAATTATACTTATGTTCACCAATCAGGTTCGCTATAATTTTCCTGTAATCTGCACGTAAAACTCAAGATCCTTACCGAATTTCAGCTCACCCGGTTCAGATTTGTAGAAGTTAAGTGGGGGGGACAGGGTCATTTTTTGCAATTTTTTCGAAAAAATTTAATTTCTTTCCCTTCTATTTCGCAAATATGTAGAGCTATCAGGTTCGCTATAATTTTCCTGTAATCTGCACGTAAAACTCAAGATCCTTACCGAATTTCAGCTCACCCGGTTCAGATTTGTAGAAGTTAAGGGGGGGAGGACAGGGTCATTTTTTGCCATTTCTTCGAAAAAATTTAACTTCTTTCCCTTCTATTTCGCAAATATGTAGACCTATCAGGTTCGCTATAATTTTCCTGTAATCTGCACTTAAAACTAAAGATCCATACCGAATTTCAGCCCACCCGGTTCAGATTTGTAGAAGTTAAGGGGGGGGGACATGGTCATTTTTTTGCAATTTTTTCGAAAAAATTTAATTTCTTTCCCTTCTATTTCGCAAATATGTAGACCTATCAGGTTCGCTATAATTTTCCTGTAATCTGCACGTAAAACTCAAGATCCTTACCGAATTTCAGCTCACCCGGTTCAGATTTGTAGAAGTTAAGGGGGGGGGACAGGGTCATTTTTTGCCATTTCTTCGAAAAAATATAACTTCTTTCCCTTCTATTTTCCATATATTAAATTAATAATTTTAAATCGATAATGAAAATTATTAATTACACAAGTCTACAAAGTTTTTTTTTAACTCTCTGCTGATGCTAACCACCGTTATCGTTAAAAATCGTCACTTGGACGGTATAGAGGGAGAATAACCAATCAGATCATTCATACATACAAGTAAACATGTGTAGAGTGAAATTCAAACTTCATTAATGATAGAACGTCCAACGTCCTTCCGGCAGGATCAAAAAGACTCAGGTGAGTCCGTCCGAAATCGATAAATAAAACTAACATGGATTAACATAAACAAAATAGTTATTTTCGTATCAAGGGCGCAAAATAGGTGATCTCGACGGAGTCGTAATCACCTTTGCGCCCATATTACGAACATAATTTTTTGTCCAAACTGCATGGAAAGTATGGCATTGAGGGCACGCACGATTAAACGCTCATTTTAGTTAAAAATTAAACTCTATATAAATGTTAACTCTTTGAAGTCTATAATGATAAACCTAGTGACTACCTAGTGCAGGCTGTCTAGGTGTCAAGATGACAAGTCCCTGGTTATATTATTTTCTATTTTGAGCAATAAGCTTTAATTTTACTAATTTCTACAGAAAAAAACAAAGAATTAACATGCGGGCGGAAAATACTTTACCGCCCGCTTGTGTAACGTCAGCGGACGGTAAAGTATTTTCCGCCCGCTTCCCCTACTCCCAGACAGAATGTGCTACTTTGCGCCCGCCTTATGTGCCCGAAATGACATTCTTTCCGTGCAGGTAGGACAAAAAATAATATATATATATCGTTGGAAAGGTGATGAAACAAGCTTTCAGCGCATGTAAATGTCGAGCTTGTAAGTTCAAACCGAAGAGCAGGGTAGCTTAAAGAAGTTGAATTTTCCAAAAATTCATATAATTTTTAGTCACAAAATGATGGAACCCGGTCCTACCGGCAGGATGCTTTTCGCTTTGTTTAAAAGGCTACCAAGCCTAAGCATATAAATTTAGAAATTTGATATTTACATCATTGGAAAGCTTGTTTCATTACTTTTCCAACGATATATCTGTTTTTGTTTTTATCTGCTTCCATATTAATTTTATAAAGAAAATTTGAAGAGAGTTTTTATTCAATTGGCCGCAATTTTGCTGATTAACATTAAAAATGAAATTTTTTTAAATTAAACAAATAGGTTTCATTCTTTGAACGTTTCTGAAGAAAAAGAGACTAGACCGGCCAAAATATATTGATTTTTGTGGATTTTACATTAAATTTACGAAAAAATGTTTTTTTTACTTTTTAGAAACAGCAAGTTTAAGGGCTTTGAAAAATGGTTTAATATTATTATTTTAGAAAGTCAAATATATGGATTTTTTCGTCTTTTCGTCTACTTTAATCCCAAGAAGTTCCGAAAAAAAATTGAAACTGGTGCCATTTACCATTGCATGTAAATACTTCTTAGTAATGGTAGAAAACTTTTCATGACACTTTCATTAAGTTCCAGTGCAGTACGCGAGCAGTACAAACGTAAAATGTAAATGTGTGGTGAATTTTTTAAGCAAAACTTTTACTTAGTGTCGAAAAAGATTAATTAAACAAAATGGAAGATGCAAACAATAAATTAAATTGATGAAATTTATTCATTAGAGAGTCCTTTAATACTTTGGTATGTTATTTGGTTTTTATATCGTGCGTTTATGTCTGTGTGTTAAAAAAATAAAAACGACGCGAAACTTACGGTCGGCTCACTTTATATCGTGCATGTTGAGACGCATTATTTTACAATTATGGTGCGTTCTGACATTGGAAATTCATTTGTTTAAGGTAGAGATGTGTGAAGAACGTCATTTTACAGTAAAAAAAATATATTCATGTTCGAAAAACGTTCGTAAAACATTTTAAAAAGTC
Organism: Leptopilina drosophilae; assembly: GCA_032873175.1. Classification (NCBI taxonomy): domain Eukaryota; kingdom Metazoa; phylum Arthropoda; class Insecta; order Hymenoptera; family Figitidae; genus Leptopilina; species Leptopilina drosophilae. The sequence goes on along the minus strand of CM065484.1, from coordinate 17,604,094 downwards.
TTATTTCACATCTCCATCGATAACGTATTGTAAACGTTTCGCTTACTGAGAATGTTTTTAGATTAATTTTTATATAATTTTTTTATTTCCTTTTTCCATTTTCAAGTGCATTTCAGCATTCTTTTGTAATTTACGGAACATTTTTAGTAATATTCCTCCATTTCACATTGATTTTCTACGGTGAACCGACCGTAAAGACCTGATCCGACGGAAACGACATTTTTTTTTTTAAATGTTTATAACTTTTCCAATTTTTGCCCAAATATTTTCTGATGTACAGAAGAAACATTCCACTTTAGAAGATCTTTCCAACCATATGTCAGAAAACGTGAAATTCGGCCTAGAACGGAAGTTATGGGTACAAGTCAAAAAGTGAGCCGACCGTACTGACTCTCCCCTATATATTTAATTAATAAATTTCACATTTTTTACTAAAATTAATTTAAAAAATGTTTTACGTGAATACAGTTTCATATTTTAAAGTAAATTATTTCATTCTGTTACATGTTTCTGTTGTAATTATAAAAATCACGTATACATCAGATTTTCGTCCTGTCTATTTGATACAGCCATGAAACATATAGTTACACGCGCAATTTCTACATATGTGTGCATACCACGTGATATGCCCCAAGAGTGGGAAATCTTAGCATCAGCAGAGAGTTAAGATATCGGAGTGATTTCCCATGTATTTTTGTGCGCTGAATACGATCCCGGTCTCCAAAATTGCGTATCACGTCAGGATCTTGAGAAAAGTGGGGGTAAACACAAAAAAACGCGTTTTGACTGTTTTCAGTATTTTTTCCCCATAAACCTGATTTTAGACTTGTATTTAGTCTCAAATTAAAGCTTTATTCGTGAACTTTAAGATCCACATGCGTTATAGTCTTAAATTACAGCTTGAATCTTTACATGCTAGGCCATTTTGAGGTCCGAAATCGTGTAGAGCGCATAATAATACATTGAAAACCACTCTGATTACCAAAAGAACCAAAACAAATAGGGAATTTGCATTTTTAAAAAATAGCGATTTTTTAAATATATAATGAAAATAGGGGCGATTATGATAAGATATAAAAAAAAATTTTTCATTTTCATACACAAATAACATTAAAAAATTAATTTAAACTTTAACATTATTAAAATTTTTCTCAGCTGAGAGCAAACGATTTTGATTGGCTCTCAGGCTGATGACGTCACGGACATAAATGGAATAGTGTCTGCTGTGTATATCGACATGCGATGATTTTATATTATGCAATAATTGTTTAAAAAGTCCGTTGATTTCAAGTGAAAATGGTTAATAAATTAGATCCCGGATTTGAGAAAGCCGATACTACGAATTTACCGAAATTGAGTGTTTTTATGGTTTATGAGTATATCACAAATAATGAGCGGTTATAATGCTCCCGAGGTTCGTGGAGTCAAAGCAACATTGTAAGTAAATTTTAAACGTTTGCATTATTAAAATCAATTAATTTATTAATTAAATACTATATAAGTTTACATAATTTAATATCATTTATTATTTCCATATTGTTATAGATCTTCAAGAGAAAATTATGGGGATTCGGCAATAGGTAATGTTTGTGTAAAACGTCAAGGGAAAATATGTACATTGAAAGGCAGAATTTGTCCTGAACACAGAGTAAGGAATAAAAATTACACTGTGACGTTAAAAATAGATGAAGATAAAGAAACAGTAGAAAAAGTTCGAATGTCTTGATTGTGCTGCATCATTGGGGTGGATGTAAACATGGGATTGCTTTTTTAATGTGGGCAAACAGAAAATACGAATCGCCATCTCCAACTGAAGTAGAATGCTACTGGAGAAAATCAGCCTTGTCGAAAGTCGGAGATTCACAAAAATTTGTTATGGCTAGTGAATTAAAAAAAAAGTCTAATGGTTCAGTTGAAGATTTCGGTGATAATTCGACGTTCTTAAACCAGGTAATTCAACAAGCTGCTGCTAAACAATTAGATAGCCAACTATCGAGACATTCATTTGATTTGGAAGAGAGAAAAAGTTCATACATTATCAATACATCAACTTATATTTACTTTTATTCAATCCGAGGATGAAACTTCAATTGATAATTTTCTAAATCATTCGAAACAATATTTTTCTCAAGATTTATGTTCTCAAGCTGAAAAAACAGACAAGAAATCAAGCAAATGATATTTTTGTGGCACGAACTCAGATTTGGAAGGGTAACTGCATCTAATATTTTTGAGGCTAGTAGATGTAAAACACCAGAAGGCAGTTTAGTCAATCGAATTATAGGAGCAGCGAAAGTTTTATAACACTTTTGAAATGGAACGAGGAAAAAAATTGGAAGAAAAAGTTATAATTGAGGTTGAAAAAACAATTAAAACTGTCAATAAATAAATGTGGTATGTTTTTAGTTCCATCTTTGCCTATGTAGCAGCTTCACCAGACGGCATAAATTCAGAATTTGTGGTAGAGGTTAAGTGTCCAAGGCTCCGAGAAGACAACAGAAAATATTTAAAAAATGGTAATCTTAGTCAAAAATGCAAAGCTCAAATTAATTTACAAATGATGGCTGCTGAGAAGAAAAAAGGACTTTTTTGTGTCGCAGATCCGAAGTTTGAATACAACAAAAATTTCCAATTCGTATGGGTTGAAAGTGATGAAAATTTCACCAACAAAATAATACAGAATTCTGTGGAGTTCTGGAAGAAAAATATTTTTCCTACTTTATTGAGCTCTTTTGGCAACTGATTTTTTGTGATCATTAATAAATAAATATTTTACTGTATATGTATTGCTTTATTATTTCCTACAATTAATATCATTATAAATATATTTTATTTAAAAAAAAATTATACATGAAAAAATAATTATTAAAATTATTTTACAATTTTTACTGGCACTTAATTTGTCAAGAATTTTATTTTCTTATTATAGGCTTTTGTAAATTAATCAAACCTGTAACAACGTTTACAATACTGTCTAATTTGACCACTGTATTCAAATCAAGGCAAGAATGGGGTACTAATATTCGGAATTCTCGAACTCTTCGAATGACTCTTTCGATGTGTATCATTAAGCTTGCAATACTTTTGGTTTTTAGAAACTTCTGCTTTTGTTGATTTTGAAGTTGTCGTTACAGATGGCGGACGAAGCAATTTACATTTTTTTTTATTTAAAATTGATTGAATGTGCTTAAAACCTCGATCAGCTAAGACTCCACATCCGTCTGGTAACATATTTATTAAATTGCTCTCTTTCAGATAATAAAGTATCACTTATTCTTCCTCCGTACCCGCGAGATATGAAAGTGATAAATCCATCGGGAGAGCATACAATCAAATATTTAAATTGTGTTGCATTTCTTGTAATCTGACCACGTTAAAGCCTGATGGACTGGATTTGAAGGTTTCTCAATTTCTATTTCAAAAGCATCAAGTATAGCACATACATTACTATAATTAGCTCGAAATGAATAGGTAAGTTTTTTCTTATACTCTTTTGATCAGGAAAAAATACAAGTGTTTTTAAATAGTGAGCTAATCTATCAAACAGTTATTGAAAATTCTGCTTGCCTGCGAAGTTGAGATACCAAACTGATCAGCCAATCGACTATAAGTGTCATTCGTTTTAATTTTTTGCAAAGTCAGTTTGATATTATTGATACTGCAATTAGTAGAAGAACTCAACATAGGTAAAATCCATAACCAATCATTTTCAACACCAATATATTTTTTAGAATCTAAACTGATTAAATATAGGGTAATGTCAAGGACTGATTTCTTCATTGCTTTTTGTTTTTCAATTTTCTCCTCACTGCAAGTTGAAGATTTTTGATACTCGCTGGAAATTGACGAACATTTGTATTCGCCAGTATTGCTTGACGAAGAAACAATCGTGCTATAATCGGAAGTAATAACAGTAGATACTGTAGATTCTGTCTTATTGAATTTAATCGGTGAACACATTTTATTAACCATTTCAACTTCAGTTTCACAACTTGCTTCACGAGTATTAGGCTTGCACATGGTATGCTTACTTCGAACATTAGGTGTCATGCAACTTTTCCTTACTTGTACGCCAACACTTCTTTGATTTTTCTGTTCACAGTTTATTTTAGCAGGTGATGATTTTTCGGATGTCATTGATTCATTTTCTTTTTCTATTGAAAACTGTAAGTCAATCTGTGTAGAGGATGATTTAGTTGACAGTGGGACGTCAGGGTTTTTGTCAATTTCACTCGCCAAAGCTTTGTGAGAAGACACTTCATGATTTTGTTCTTGATTTGTTAAATCGGTTAATAATTCACCAGGAATATCACAGTTTTTTCTTATTTTTGCTGTTGGGTTGATCGTTCTGTTCTGCTGGGAAATTTTCCTGATTTTCGTTTCTGATAAAATGTCGTGAATTTGCCTCTTTCTATTTAATTTTATGAACGCTGGTCGAGCTTCTTCATTTACTTTTATTCGATTAGGCTGACAAGAAAATTTGTGAGGAATCGCATCTTTTTTCAATTTTTTTTGGTGCTCCCATAAGACAATATCTGATATAATTATCCATGTCATCCTTTATCTACATTAAAAACAAAGTCAACTTTTAGTTTATGTTTGTTCATATTTTTTGGTAATACGGTAATAATATAATATAATGAATTTTTTTTTAATTAACATTATTTCTTTTTTATTAATAATACAATAAATATAAATAAAAAAAAAGATACGTAATGACGCTATACTTACACTAAAGTGATCATCGCAACAATAATAAGTATACTTAGCCTTCGGAGAATCATTGCGACGAGCAATTTTAAACCACTTTAATCGCATTACCTCATCTTTGGGAACACAGAAAAATAATTTATTCGGTGTTTTGACACTGCTGCTTCCACACAATGGTACAAAACACGATTTAAATGTTTTACACTCGCTCATTTTTAAAAACAATATAAACCATCAGAACCCCTGATAAATATACAATCGGTTTATGCCCGTGACGTCACATGTAGTTCGGGAAGACTCGGCTCTTTCCGGAGCGTCTTTGATATTGTTTAAAATCCTAATTACTTTTTATTAATTTTAACGATAAAAATGACTTTTAAAAATTGTGCAATTAAAAATTATATTCAAATTTAAGCTTAACTATTCAAATAAAAAAATTTTTTTAGCTATGCAAATTCCCTATTGTTTGAGGCTTATTGTCCCCACTATTTTCAACATCCTACATTTCTTTATTTTGTCATTGTGGATCTTAAAGTGTACGATTTAATCTTAAATTTGAAACTACATAGAAGTTTTTAGCACGTCAGGTTAAGAAGAAAAAAATACTCAAATACCTCAATAGTACATTTTTGGGGGTCTTAATACCTACTTTTATCAAAATCTTTTACTTTTTTATCTTATGCATATGGATTTTTAAGTGCATGAATAAAGCTTTAATTTGACATGTGTATGTATTGAGAGTATATGTGTGACTGTACATGTGGACGTATTGAGTGTTTACGTGTGAGTACAAATGTGTACGTATTAAGTGTATTAAGTGTATTGAGAGTATATGTGTGACTGTACATGTGGACGTATTGAGTGTTTACGTGTAAGTACAAATGTGTACGTGTTAAGTGTATATGTGTGAATATACATGTGTATGTGTTTAGTGTATATGTGTGAGTATATATGTGAATGTGTTGAGTGTACATGTGTATTTATTGTGTGTATATGTGTGAGTGTACATATGTATGTATTGTGTGTATGTGTGTGAGTATACATGTGTATGCATTGTGTGTATATGTGTGAGTATACATGTGTATGTGTTTGGTGTATATGTGTGAGTATACATGTGTATGTATTGAGTGTATATGCGTTACGATACATGTGAACGTATTGAGTGTGTATGTCTGAGTATATATGTGAACGTATTGAGTGTGTAAGTGTTTTGTGTATACATATGGACGTATTGAGTATAGATGTGTACGTATTGAGACTATATGGATTGATATGTATAATTGATTGATTGATATATGGTATTGAGTGTATATGTCTGAGTATGCATGTGTACGTATTGAGTGTATATGTGTATGTGATGTGAGCAATGGCAGAACACTATTGCACATGTCTGACATTGACAGAACACTACTGCGCATGTCTGATAATGACAGAACATTATTGCCCTTCGCGTGGGCCCTCAAGATTTGCCATCATGTAAGTTCTATCTTTTCAAAAAATGTCTTTTAATGTTAATTTCAAGAGCTTTGAAATGTTAATCAAAGTATTCTGAACTAGACTTTTTTGAACAAGAAATGAATTTTTTTAGATACAGAAAACTTTTTGAGCAGGGCATTCATAATGGCCAAGAGAGCCATGCTGCTGGGCCCTCGTAAATTTTTTGCAAGTTTTTAAACAAAATTTTATTTCTCCTAAATGAATGAACCGATTTAAATGAATCAAGCGGGTATATCAAGGGGATAAAATATACTTTCGTTTAGAATTAGAGACTTTTTAAAGAGTTTATTTTTGAATAATTATTATTTAATATATTTTTTTTATAAAAAAAAATTTTTTTTTAAAAATTCAAACCTATTCTTTTATTAAATTCTCTTGAGACATCTACATCATATGTTTTATACATTTTCTAGAATAGCTTTTCGTACAAAAAAAAATTTCAAATATCTTGAATTTTTTTTGTCTAACATTGACGATCTGAATTTTCGAAGAAAAAATTCTAATGTCTACAAGTATACATGTGTATGTATTGAGTGTATATGTGTGATTATACATGTATATGTGTTTTTGTGCATATGTGTGAGTATACATGTGTACGTATTGAGTGTATATGTGTGAGTATACATGTGTATGTGTTTAGTGCATATGTGTGAGTATACATGTGTATGCGCTTAGTGTATATGTGTGAGTATACATGTGTATGTGCTTAGTGTATATGTGTGAGTATACATTATAAATAAATATTTATGTATATACAGTGCCGGCCTTAGCCGTTTTATCGCCCTTGTGCGAAATTTTGAAAGCGCCCCTTGTAAGGCGAGGTTTCGTCTAATTTTTGGATAATTCAGTTTTTTTGAAAATTTTAATATCATTATTAACAAACGAAAAACAATATAATGAATTAAATATTGCAATTTATTATAATTATTTATACACATATATATTTTTTCAATGAAAAATTTTTCGTTCTGCAAATTTTTACCAAAGGCGAAGGTGTAAATGCTCTCTCAGTAAATAAAAAACATAAAAAATTTTTTCTTAAAAGCGCCTTCAAAGTAGCGGCGCCCCCTACAGCGTGGCGCCCCTGTGCGACCGCACAAGCGCGCACTACCCTAAAGCCGGCACTGTGTATATATATATACATATATATATATAAAATAAATAATGCCAAACGACGAGACGACCAAACAACTAGGAAACATTTTAATATTATAGTAGAGAATAGTAGAGATAGAAGAGATAGAGAATACATTGAGATAAATGAATAGTTGTAACTACTATTTGGTTAGTAATAACGTCGTTGCTAATTTTTCTTAGTTACTGTTACTATTTAATTAGAAAATCCAGTCATTTAGTAACGTAACTAATTAAATAGGTAAACCAACAAATAAGTAAATGAATCAAATTATAAAATATTTAATATTATTGAATTTATCACTTGGTAAAAATATGTTAGTATTTGATCGATTCCATGTCAAGTGATCAAGGCGGAGAAAAATTTTTCTCCAATCGTAGCAAAACTTGGGGCTTTTGTAGTACTAATAGATAGTAATTTTTGTGAAAATATTGTTTTTACCTATTCCAAAATTTTTCGAGGGGGAGGGGGTTAAATTTTTGGGTTTTTCAGTACAAAGCTTATTTTGACAATTTTTATTCTTAAACTATTAAACATAAAAATTTGTCAAAGTACATTTTGGAAAGGTTTTTGCATGCTCTTTCGATTGAACATAAGCATTTTGAAAAAAAATTTTTTGACCCAAAAAAATCAAAACTAAAAATAAGTTTTAATTTTTGGGAGGGAAGGGTACGATTTATTTAAACGAAAGCTGAGGGTTTTTCTAAAAGGACATGTATATGAAAAAGTGGAACTAGAATGTTTAAACATTGAAAAAATGAATTTTCTCCAAAACGGAGCTAAAAACCGTGTTTAGAGCGCTCCGGTGCGTAGAAACCTCTTTTTTCAATGTTTAAACATTCTAGTCCAACTTTTTCATATATATGTCCTTTTTAGTCAAAAACTAAAAAAAACTTTTTAGTCAGCTTTCGTTTAAAAAAATACCCCCCCCCCCCCAAAAGTTGAAATTTATTTTTAATTTTGATTTTTTTGGGTCAAAATTTTTTTTTTTCTAAATGCTTTTTTTCAATCGAAAGAACATGAAAAAACCTTTTCGAAATGTACTTTGTTAAATTTGTATGCTTAATGGTTTAAAAGTGAAAAATTATGAAAATAAACATTAGACCAAAAGAACCCTTGATCACTTGACGTGGAATCGCTCATATATAAGAAGTTATCAATTCGCAAGGGACTTTTTACTCAAGAAATCATAGATTCTCTTTATGTTCGAGATACAGAAACTTTAAAAATCTTTTCAAATTACAGTAAAATCCGCTTATAATGACATTGAGTGGGCAGAGTGATTTCGTCATACTAAGCAGTCGTCACATTAAATGGATAATATAAAATTGTAAAGTAAAACAACCACCTAAGATGTATTTAAAATTTAATAATATGTATTTAGTTAAATAAAGTACACCTGTCAATTATAAAATATTGACAACTTATTACAGACAGTCAATAATTTTTGTCTGCTTTTCTACTTTATTTAAACAATAATAGTCTCTCGTTGTATTATGTACACAAGACATTGCAATATTACCTTTTTCATTGACCAAATTACTGTGTACAAATTGTACTAACAATTCGGCTGCTTTGAAGGCCTCAGCAACAGAAGGTGTTTCTCGGATTGTGTTTTCGACAGTTTTATCATCCTCTTCCTTAGTCTGATCATTTTTAGCGTCTCCTAAGATGGTATCAATTGTTATTTCTTCCGATGAGATAACATTGTTATCAACGTCACTATAATTGTTTCACATTTCATCTGAAACTTCTAACTGAAGATTCAAAGTTTTAACCCACGAAGATAGTGGTACGTCGTCTTCAACATTTAATTAACTGCGAGCAACATCCCTAGAAAATGAATCAGTTAATCCTGCGTGTTTGAAGCAATTTGAAACCGTTTCCTGTGAAATTTTGTTCCAAGCATCATAAACCATCAGTATTGCGTCCAATACCGTTATATTGACGGAAGAAAGGTCTTCATCAGCATGCAGATGATCAATTGTATTAATCAAAAGATTTTTTCTGAAATTCGCTTTCAATGCACGAATCACGCCCCGATCCATCGTTTGAAGAATAGATGTCATGTTGGCTGGCAGAAAGACAAGAGATATAGATTTTAAATCTTTAATTTGAGGATGAGATGGGCAGTTATCAACTAATAAAAGAATTTTTTTATTCTTCTTCACTAATTCGTAATCCCAATCTCGTATCCACTTTTCGAAAATTGCTGTCGTCATCCAAGCTCTACGATTATTCCTGTAATCTACTGGCAACGATTTACAACCTTTAAAACATCTTGGCTTTTTAGATTTTCCTATTACCAATAGTTTTCTTTTTATTGTGCCCCTCATATTTGCTGCTACCATTACTGTATTTAGAAATCTGAAAGTTATACTTGGGAATATTTGGGAATCACATAGAAATCGTTTCTGTGTAGCACATTCACATTTCTTGATACTTTGCTTCGTATTCCCTTCGGATTCGTTTGGATATTATCGGCGGTACGCGACAACTGACGTACGCTATAGGAATTCCAAAGAAATCTTAGGAATCAACATGAGAATCAGTAAGAATCTTATTGAAACGAAGGAAATCAAATATATCTGATTTCTGAATTTCTTGAGTGTAAAACCCCTCGTCAATCTTAGATTGATAACTTCTTATATATATATATATATATATATTAGGGTGACCGTTACTTTGCAAAAGTTGGAATTTCTTAGGTCGCCAGGCAAAATTTGCTTTAGAATGTGAAAAAACTGAGCTATGCACAAGAAAAACCTAATCAATCAATATTAACCCGTGCTACCGAAGGGTTAAAGATTAAATGTAGTTTAACATAGGATTAGTGCACTTTTTTGTATTTTGTATGAGAACTTTTTTTTAATAAATCTTTTGCCTTGGTGACATTCATATTTATGGTTTTCGATGTGCTGAACACGAATCCGATGTCAAAAATAAGTTTTGACAGCTTCCAGCTGTCAAAAAAGCTATCAATCTTTTTCAAACGACAGTTTTTGTGTTTAATTTAATAAATCAAACCAAATTTTGCTGATATAAAAATATTTTAAAATTAACTAGGTGAAACTAAATAGCAATATGTAATATTGACAGTTGGCAGCTGTCAATTAAACTGTCAAACTTTTAAAGAACAATAGTTTTTGACAGTTTTTACATTAAATTACTCAGATAAAAATATTTTCAGGGTATTGAGGTAAACCTAAATAGAAGTACGTAAATTTGACAGTTAGCAACTGTAGTCAAACTTTTGAAATCCTAGTACAAAACTAATGTAAATTAACAAATTTATTGACATGCGAGGCGAATGCCGGAATTTTCAAGCCTTGGTTGGTCATTGACAACAAATATTGGACCAATATTAATAACTAATTATTTTCAAGCGCTTTAAAATTAAATTAATGAATGGTTATTTCTTGGTTACCAATATTGAACCAACTTCTGAAATTAATATTTTATTAATACAACACATGGCAAAAATTGTTCAAAAAAATAAATGTCGTCTCTTTTTATAAAGAACTGGTAAAACAACTTGTTAACGAGAAAAGAAACTTGCGCGCCCTAGTGACAACTTATCCTAAGTAATTTCAAACATAAGCAGCGCGGGACTGCTTTTAAAGGCGAACAATTTCACATTGGTTAGAAATAAATACTCGACGAAAAGTGTATGGACGTTTCGCGCCAACCGGGCCACCCTTCTCTCCAAAATTGAGAGCTTTCAAAATTATTGCCCACACCCAAAAATTATTTGTATATACAAGTACTTTTTATAAATGAGTGGCCTTTTGAAAAATCCAATATGGCGGCTGAAATTTAACCTATAAAAGCATAAAAAACAGTAAAAATGGTTACAAACATATAAATAAAAGCGAATATAATAAAGAAAACAGCTCTACATTAACATAAAATTCATCACTAATGAATAGACTTTGTATACCATAAGTGAAAATAATAAATTTCAAAAATTCAAAATGGCGGAAACAATATGGCGGACAAAAATTCTTAATTATCATTGAATTTGCATGCAAATTTTTTCTTAGAGGTTTTTGGGGACGCTGATAACAAATACCTTATATTTTTTCAAAAATTCAAAATGGCGGATCCAATATGGCGGACCAAAATTTTTAAAACTAATCGGAATCACTTGAGACTTGACACTAAGGGGTTTTTGGGGTCGCTGGTAACGAATCCGGCGTTATTTCTTAGATTTTTAAAATGGCAGATGCAATATGTCGTACGAAAAAGTTTCAAAATCCTGCTAAGCAGACTTATTATTTATACAAAGTCAGATTTTTTGTTTTTTTTGTTACAGATATTATATGCATTTGCATTATTTTATTTAATATCAATAATTTATAGTATTTATGGTGGTTTTAGCACCAGAATATCGCAACACATGTAATTGTTTTCCCGAAAAGACTTTGAAAGCATGGCCACTCTGAATTTTGGTAACTTGTGGAGCTTTTGAAAATCGTTTAGCAAGATGTCTTTGAGTTTTTTGATGTTTCTTTTTATCATAATAAAAGAATGTAATTTCTTTAAATTTTTCTTTTGCCCAGTTAAAAAGGTCTACTGAATTAAGAATGGCTTCAGTCGATTTTGCCTGAAGACTTGCTCGAGTAGCTTCTCTTTTTAGAATAGCACCCAAGCCATCACAAGCTCCTTTGCCGTGAGCTGTCGCATGAAAGTACCATTCTGCTTTAATTCCAAAATCTTGCTTATGATGTACAAGATTACTCATTTGAAACTTATTTTTATAGTGCTGTTTAGCCCCATCAGTGAAATAAATAATTTTCTTAACATTCGGAACGACTTTTCTTATTTCGGGTATGAGTAATTCTTGCATCATGTATACAGCAGCAGTATCATGAGTTGTACTATCAGACAGCAAGATTGAACTTTTGTGCAAAATTTCCTTTCCATTATTATAATAGAAGACTACAGTGTGAACAGAACATTGGTCATTATTATAATGGAAAGCTTGCGCAGCGTCTTGTGCAACGTACGCATAGTTCTCTGCGAAATCACATTGAACTATTACTTCGTCTGGCTGCAAGTTATTTTTTAAATCAAAGAGAAATTTCGACTGGTTTTTTGCAATAAAATCATGAGGCAGTAATATTTCCAATCGATTGGACATCTCCAGAACAAAATCTGACACAGAGAGGCACTGTTTTTTTAATGTGCACCTATCGGTAGCCTCCCACGTGGAATAAATGATTTCCGAAATACCTCTTTGTTCGAATAATTCCATTAAATAATTAGAGAATGATTCAGAGTTTGGACAAAGATTGCACTCTCTTAAGAAGCATTCAGCTTTTGGGCTTTTGCATATCATTAATTGAAAGCAATCTTTGTAACATTTCAATGATATGTCCAGATCATTCGTATATTTTGCAATATTTGCTGCTTCGAACATCATCTTAAAATTTTGATGTATAGTACAGACACAAACACTGTGTGTACCATTTGCACCTGCACGTATACAGTTTTTTGGTCGAAGTTCAGCAAATTTTGTAAAACCAATTGGATGTTCTGGATTCTGTTCTTTGAACTGTTTATGCAGATATGTTATGTCACAAAGTAACAATCGTTTCTGCGCCTTCTCTTTTCGCCCTTCATTATATACAGTAACTGTTTCCTTTTTATGCGGCATTATTCTACTGTTTATATCATTTTCATAAAATTCGAGAACTTTCTCTTCCGTCTTCTCTGGTAAGCGTCTTCCAACTTTCGAGGATGGCATAGCTAAAACACCTTCCAGTTTCCTCAAGCTTTTAGCTTTTTTAGCCATTCTTCGAGATGTCCCAAATTTCTGAGAAATTTTACGAGCACTCCAGCATTCAGGAGCTATAGTAAGTATTGTGACACGATGTGGATCATTTTCGGCAAGAGAAGCAAATTTTTCCTTTAACCCATTTAACATGTCTTCTAATTCATTCTCTCTAGTAAAACGCGTCTTTTTATTCGGAGAAGAATCTTCTTCGACATCTGACTGCTCTGAATCAAAACTAATTTCATTGTTTAATATGTCATTAGAAACATGCCTTTGTAAAAAAATGTCTCTACACATTAAACAAACTTTTGCATTTTCATTTAAATTAGGAAATTCCTTTAAAATTAATTTTGAAACTTTTCGCAATCCTTTACCAATATGTCCCTTTTCATTAAAAGGATTTACGCACCTATCTGAGCGAGTTTTTTCCTTCAATATACTCATTTTTTACTTTTTTGACAAAAATTAAAAATCAGCGATACGAATAAATCAAGCGATACCTTGAAATCATGGAAATTTTATACTACAATTGTTTTTTGTTGTCTAATAATCTAATTGATTAATGTTACGATAAATTTTTCTTTTGTTTAAACAATATATTATTGATTATTTATATCATTTTCAAATAAAACAAGAAATCAACAAATTTCTATGAAATAATGAACTTTTTTTAGTACTGCAAAGTATTAAATTAATAATCCAAATAAGAAATTTTGTTAAACTTCTTACAACTATTGCATAAAACTGTTTAAATAAAAAATTGTTGTTATTTATTAACTTTTTATCCATTGCACATAGAAAGACGCAGTTTTTTTTCTAATTTTGCAATGTGTGGATCTACTTATAATAATCAATAAATATTAAATGTCAAATCGATGTTTTTAAAAATTGTTTAAACAAATAATGGTTGTTAATTTTTAACTTTATTCCTATAGTCCCTTAAAGAAATGCAGTTTCTCTCTAATTTTGTATCTTTCGGACCTACTTATAAAAACCTATAAATGATAAAAGACAAATCGCTATTATAAAAATTGTAAAAACAAATAATTGTTGTTATTTAGTAACTTTTTTCTATTGCACTTAGAAAGATGTAGTTTTTTCAAATTATACAGTTTTTGAAGCCACTTATAATAACCGATAAATAAATAAAATGTCAAATCGTTATGTAATAAATTAAAATTATTTGTTTAAATAATTGCAAAAATTGCCATTTGAATAGTGTAGTACTTTCGTTATTCCAACTTCTTCTTACATTATACTCATATAATGAGTATAATGTAACATACTCATATATCTAAGAAATAACGCCGGATTCGTTACCAGCGACCCCAAAAACCCCTTAGTGTCAAATCTCAAGTGATTCCGATTAGTTTTAAAAATTTTGGTCCGCCATATTGGATCCGCCATTTTGAATTTTTGAAAAAATATAAGGTATTTGTTATCAGCGTCCCCAAAAACCTCTAAGAAAAAATTTGCATGCAAATTCAATGAAAATTAAGAATTTTTGTCCGCCATATTGTTTCCGCCATTTTGAATTTTTGAAATTTATTATTTTCACTTATGGTATACAAAGTCTATTCATTAGTGATGAATTTTATGTTAATGTAGAGCTGTTTTCTTTATTATATTCGCTTTTATTTATATGTTTGTAACCATTTTTACTGTTTTTTATGCTTTTATAGGTTAAATTTCAGCCGCCATATTGGATTTTTCAAAAGGCCACTCATTTTTAAAAAGTACTTGTATATACAAATAATTTTTGGGTGTGGGCAATAATTTTGAAAGCTCTCAATTTTGGAGAGAAGGGTGGCCCGGTTGGCGCGAAACGTCCCTATATTGTTTTTATGCAAAGCAATTACTGAGTTTGATTATTTAAATATTTTATTTTATATGATAAATAAGTTTTTTATATTATTTATTATATCTAGTTTTGTTAAACAGAATTTATATAGTTGAACAACGTAAAGTAGTTATTGTAGTGAAACTATACAGATTCTAGAACGTTTAACAATATAACTCACACTGTAAGAAAAATTTTTGAAATTTTCCCAAAAAAATTGATGAAGCAAATTCTACTAATTTTTTTTAGAAAAATTTCCTAATATAAATAAGGGACTATTTCTCAAAAACTTGGAAAAATTCCTTTAAAAATTTAGAAAAATTCCCATGAAATGGTATAGAAAAAATTCCAAAAGTTTGGAAAAATTTCTGAGAATTCGGAAAAATTCCCATGTAATAGTATAGAAAAAATCCCAAAAGTTTGGGAAAATTTCTGAGAATTTGAAAAAATTCTCATGTAATAGAATAAAAAAAATCCCAAAAGTTTGGAAAAATTCCTTTAAAAATTTAGAAAATTCTCTTAAAATAATATAGAAAAATTCCTAAAAATTTGCAAATTTTCCACAAAATTTAGATAAATCCGATTAAATATGTATAAAAATTCTCTCATTTAGAATAGGAAAAAATATCTGAAATTAAAAATAATTTATTTATTCATTTATAAGAAAAACAAGTATTTTGTAAAATACTCGTTGGCGTTGTCATCCTATTTGGTGTCCTTAATATATATCTGAGGCATTTTACGTGTAATGTCCTAAGTTGAAATTTCAACTTCTTGAAAAAAATTGAAAATCGGGGAATTTGTTGTTCTATCAAGTAGAAATGTGCCCCAAAAAATATTTTTGACTTTTTCGAAAATTTGAAGGGGGTAGAGGGGGGCCAATTTGACCAATTTTGCTAACACCGGCTACTTTGTGAATTTTTTCTGAACGTACTTTTAATGGGAAAAATTTTTCAGAATATGTTTCGGAAAGGTTTTTTCGTCCTCTTTTCAATGGTGAATTTTATTTTTTAATATTTTAAAAATTTATCCCAATTTTTGATAATTAATATTTCAATTTCAATTTCCCAAAAAAGGGTCCGTTTTATTTGAAAATAAATTATTGCAAACGAAAGCTGAGGTTTTTTCCTATGCGCATGTAAATTTTCAGAATGCCCTTTTTTTTGTTTTTGAGTTATTAAATTTCAAAGAATAAATTGCTGCGCGCAGCGTTGCGGGCACCTCGCATCACCCTGTGTACCACGCGGCTCAGTGCCACCGCAACGCTGCGCGCAGCAATTTATTCTTTGAAATTTAATAACTCAAAAACAAAAAAAAGGGCATTCTGAAAATTTACATGCGCATAGGAAAAAACCTCAGCTTTCGTTTGCAATAATTTATTTTCAAATAAAACGGACCCTTTTTTGGGAAATTGAAATTGAAATATTAATTATCAAAAATTGGGATAAATTTTTAAAATATTAAAAAATAAAATTCACCATTGAAAAGAGGACGAAAAAACCTTTCCGAAACATATTCTGAAAAATTTTTCCCATTAAAAGTACGTTCAGAAAAAATTCACAAAGTAGCCGGTGTTAGCAAAATTGGCCCCCCTCTACCCCCTTCAAATTTTCGAAAAAGTCAAAAATATTTTTTGGGGCACATTTCTACTTGATAGAACAACAAATTCCCCGAGTTTCAATTTTTTTTAAGAAGTTGAAATTTCAACTTAGGACATTACACGTAAAATGCCTCATATATGGCATAACGCCACGCGAAATTGGACAGTATTTCACTTTTGCATCTTAGATTTTTTTCAAATATTGTTTTTCTTTTAGTGCTCATTGAAATAAACTACCATGATTTTTTTCAAATTTTTCCATCAAGCCGTTTAAGGGGTTACGCCACCCTGAACGCCTGAAAATTGGAGGGTATTTTAAGAATTAATTTTGACAAAACTATTAAAAATACAACTTTTTAGTAACTTGAACATCAAAGTTATATTTAACTAAAAAAAAATTTTGGAAGAAGAAAAAATATTCAAAAATGGCGGAGATATAGCGAGTCTCGTAAGTCACTTTTCTTAGCGCACGGCTGTGCGGTGTACATCCTGGACAGCACAATTTTTATCTGAAACCCAAAAACAAATTTTTTTTTAAAACTATATTAAATTACCAGCAGAGTGACGTAGCCGTTTAAAAAAAATTTTTTTTTTGAGCAAATGGGAGCACTTTGAAAAAAATTTTTCTTTTTGGGTTCGAAATTTTTTTTTCAAAGTGCTCTCATTTGCTCAAAAAAAATTTTTTTTTAACACGGCTACGTCACTCTGTTGGTAATTTAATAGTTTTAAAAAAATTTTGGTTTTGGGTTTTAGATAAAAATTGTGCTGTCCAGGATGTACACCGCATAGCCGTGCGCTATGAAAAGTGACTTACGATACTCGCTATATCTCCGTTATTTTTGGATATTTTTTCTTCTTCCAAATTTTTTTTTTAGTTAAATATATGTACTTTGATGTTCCAATTACTAAAAAGTTGTATTTTTAATAGTTTTGTCAAAATTAATTCTTAAAATACCCTCCAATTTTTAGGCGTTCAGGGTGGCGTAACCCCTTAAGAGATACAGGTTTTTGAAAAATCACGTTTTCTACGAAAATGTTTTTTTGAAATGGTTATAACTCGGTCAAAAATTGACTAAATTTGACGTTCTATATATGAAAATTTTTATTTTTACACGTAGTTTTTCATAAAAATATAAGAAAAATTTATTTTTTAAATTTACGAAATTTTTTTTTTATTTTAAAAAAAAAATTTATTTTTTAAATTTACGAAAATTTTTTTTTATTTAAAAAAAAAAATTTATTTTTAAGAATGTATGTATCGATCAATTTTTTTCAAAATTTTCGGTAAGAAACTAGAACTAAATTAACAACTTTTAGGCGTTGTCTGATTGTGGGCAAACAATGGGATCTATTTATTTCGAATTTTTAAATTTTTATATCCACATAATATAGCAAACAATAGGGCTTTTGAGCTAAAATTATTAAGAACACAGGTCAACAAAAGAAGTCTTACTTTTTTATGAAATACCATAGAGTCCATTAAAGACGCTGAACACGATTCCGGGTCACAAAATTGGCCATCACGTCAGGATTTTTAGAAAAGAGGAGGTTGAACTCTCAAAGAATTATTTTGACGAATTTCAATAAAATTTTTAAGAATAATTTCATTTTTAGAAAAATTTTGATGAAAATTATATAAAAAATTATTGAATTCTTACACGGAAAAAAATTTCTACTGTGGGGAACAGCTAATTTCGAAAATAAATAACATAAAAAATCTATTCAACTAATTCAGTGAATGATTTCCAATACATTAGTCAAACTGTTTCTCTGATATAGAGAAAATGAATTTCACTGGTCAGCCATATTGGAAATATTTGACAGCTAACCATTCTCATAGAAATTTCTCTAAAATCACAATTGTCAAATTTACATTTATTACCTCTAAATACGTATTTATTTACTAATTTTACATTTTATTAGTTATAATATAAAAAATATAATTAATAGAATTTGAATATACGCTTTGAACATTAATTTAAAAATGTTTTCATTCAAGTGTTATTTTGAGGTTATGTTGTTTTCAAAGGTAAAGCAAGAAATATCATTTTCGCTGGATCAGCGAAAATGGATTATCGATGGAGCCAAATCAGTGAAACTTATAGCTATTATAGTGATTGTTATCTCTACTTTAGTAGAACTTTTCTTAGCGTGTATTAAATGTATATTATTTATGAAAACAATTAAATATTTGCGTAGAATTGTTAAAAAAAATTTTTTAATTATTGAATTTTTTGGAAAATTTTATTAAAGTACTGGATATTAAAAATGCTTTATTTGAGAACAGTTTTTGAAAATAATTGAGTTTTGGAGGTTAAAGAGGGGATGCCAAAGGATGAAGGGAAGGAGAATGAAAAAAGGGGCTGGTGGGATAAGGAATGTGAGTCAAGTAAGGAGGCGATGAAGAAAAATATTAAGTTATGGAGAAGGGGCTATATAGACAGAAAAGAATATAAGGAGAGGCAAAGTGTTTATGAAAAGATGATAGAACGGAAAAAAGAGGAGGGAAAAAGGAAGTTTTTAGAAGAAGTAGATGAGGCTATAAGGGAGGGGAGGGAATGGGAGGTGATAAATAGAGAGAGGAAAAGGAAAGGAGCCGTGAATGGAGGGATAAGTATGCAGCAATGGACAAGATATTTTAAAGAGCTCAGTGGGGGGTGGATGGTAAAGTGGTAGGGGAAAAAAGAATGCCGGTAGATGAAGAGATGGAGGTGGAAATAAGTAGGGAGGAAGTGGACAGTGCAATTGACAGAATGAAGAGGAATAAAGCAGCTGGCTTTGATGGGATGGAAGCAGAATGCTTAAAATATGGGGGAGAAGTAATTAGAAAAGAGATGTGGGAAGTCATAAATAAAGTGTGGATGGGACATGGATGGCCAGAAGGATGGAAAACTGGGGTGATCGTGCCATTGGTCAAGAAAGGGGAGGGGAAAAAGGTGGAGGATTACAGAGGGATTACTTTAATGCCGGTCGGTTACAAGGTCTATGCAGAGATTTTGAGGAGGAGATTGGAAGAATGTGTGGAAAGAAATGGAGGGATACCACAAAATCAGGCAGGTTTTCGTAAGGGGATGGGCACGATGGACCATATATACTCATTGAATTTTCTAGTGGGGAAAGAGCTGAAAAAGAAGAAAGGGAAACTAGTGGCTCTTTTTGTTGATTTTAAAGCGGCATTCCCGTCGGTCAACAGGGGAGTGCTTTGGAGAACATTGCGGGAAAGAGGAATAGAGAGGGGGCTCATAGAGCGGATCAAGGAGTTGTATGAGGACGTGAGGGCAAGAGTGAAAGTAGGAGAGGTATTTGGAGACACGTTTTGGATGGGTAGGGGTCTAATGCAGGGTTGCCCGCTGAGTCCAATTCTTTTTAGCCTGCTGATGGCAGATCTGGAAGAGAAAATGAGTGAAAGAGGGAAGGGAGGAGTGATTTTAGGAAATGGGAGAATTTATTCGTTGGCTTATGCTGACGATATAGTGTTGTTGTCTGAATGTGAAAGTGGAATGAGATTGTTGATGAAAGAGTTCGAAAAGTATGCGAAAGGAAAGAATCTGTGGGTGAATGTAGAAAAGACGAAGATTGTGAGATTTAGGAAAAGGAAGTGTGGAGGGGATGAAGTATGGAAGTTGAATGGAAAAAATGTAGAGGAAGTGGAAGAGTTTTGTTATTTGGGTTTTTGGTTTAAATCGAATGGAAGTCATGAGTTGCATGTGAGTAGAAGGTTGGAAAAAGCAGGTAAAATCTTGGGTCAAGTGTGGGGGATCGGTAAAAGGAGGTTTAAGAATGACTGGAGAAAGAGAATATGGTTGTTTGATGTGTTGGTATGGTCGGTAATATGTTACGGTGTGGAAATATGGGGGTGGAAGGAAAGAAAGAAAGTAGAGAGTATGAGTGAGAGGTATTTAAGGTGGACGATGGGTGTTAGTAGAAGTTGTCCGGGGTATATGATCAGGGAGGAAGTAGGTAGGGAAAAAATGGTGGTAAGGCAAAGGAGGAGGGCGTGGGGTTTTGAGGAGAGATTAAGACAGGGAAAAGGAAATCAGTGGACTCAGCGGTGCAGGGAGATTATTGAATTAAGAGATGAAAGGGGGGTAAGAGAGATGTCAAAGTGGGAGGTCGAAAGAAAGGATGTACTAAAAGAGGCTGGAAAAGAAGGAAGAGGATGGTACAGGATGGAAGAGGGATGGAAGGAAAAGGATAGCGAAGAGAGGTGGGAAAAAATAGGTAGGTCAAAATATAATAAATGGTACAGATTGGTGAAAGGGGTGGGGGTTCCAAGGTATCTTACTGATAGGAGAAGGGAGACAAAGTGGAGTAGAATAATAAGATTCAGAATGGGGGAAGGGGTGAGAGAGTGCAGATACTGGTTGGGGAATGAAGAGAAATTGTGCAGAATATGTGGTTATGAGGTGGAAGAATGGGAGCATGTGTTGATGAGATGTGGAAGAGGGGTGAACGAATGGGGGGAAGAATGGGGGATCGGACAGATAATAAGGTGGATTTTGGATGAAAGTGGACAGGGTGCAAGATGGATGAAAGAATTGGATGAAAGGAGAGCTAGGAGTGGGAGTAATTAAGGGTGGGTCTATTTTTATGTATTATGTTTTTTTCTTTTCTTTGCGATTATTGGGATAATGTCGATAAGGCCAAAAATGGGCACAATAGAAAACAGGAAACGGAAGCCCAGGCACTTTAAGAGATAGAGAGAGGGAAGAGAAGGGAAAGAGAAAGAGAGAAAGGAAACTTTTTGTTTGCGTGGTTGTTGTTGCGTTTTGGCGATTTTGTAATAGTTTTAAGGTTTTCTTTTGTAAGTTAGGTTTAGTTTTAAGAGTTTTTTGTATTTAGTTGTAAGAGTTATGTATATGGATCCTCGAACCCTGCTGTAAGCAGGGAGAGTAAATAAATATTATAATTGAGTTTTGGAGAAAAATGTTATTATTTATAAAAATAAATGAAATTTTGATGAGAAGTTTTTTAATTTTTTGACTGTAACTAAATTTCTGCAAAGGAATTTATCTATTACTTTGAAAAATAATATTAAATTCTTAAGACGAATTTTAATAATATATTTGTTTTTAAATAAATGGAGTCTTTTATGAAATTTTATTGAAATAGTAGATATTGAAAATAATTGAATTTTGATAAATTATTGAAATTAATTTAATTTCTACGAAGAATTTTATTAAAATTGTATTAAAAATAGTAGTATAGCAAGGCCGGTTCCATGTATGTTAAAACCTAAAAACGCATACATATAAACTTAACATTAGGAGATACAGTTCTCAACTTTCTTATACACTAAACTCGAGAAATTTTCTGAACTTGCGAGAAAGTAATATTTTCTCAATATTTTGTTTAACAAAGTTCTTGATTTATTTCAAGTTGTAAATAAATAATTTTGTATCCTGGGTCAAAATTTTATTGAGAAATGTTTCTAATAATACTGTTTTTAAAATTGTTTGTTTCTGGAAACTGATCTCTATTAAAGTTATATCCAATTTTAAGTTATTTGAAAAAACTCATCATTTAATTTATTGGCATAAGAATTTTTATGCATTTTATATAAAATGCAGCATTTCTTAAATCATTTTTTAATATCTTCCAATGAACTTGTTTAGTTAAAAACTCTAAAAGAAATTGAATTTTTAACTCTCTAAATTTGAATCAGCGAAAAGTCGCTGATTCACCAGCCCAGATTATGCAGCTATGATCAAACAGCGTATATACGCTGGAAAATCAGTGTACATTCGCTAATTGACTCAGCTGCATACTTTGGGCTGGTGAATCAGCGACTTTTCGCTGATTCAAATTTAGAGAGAAGAAGTTACAAATGATTGCAAAAATTAAATTATTTTCAAAGTAGTACAACCATTTTTATAGATAATAAAACTCATAACAGAATTTCGATTATTTTTAATACAATTGAATGGTTGGGAATAATAAGGGGACGTACTCGCGGTTGGAAGGGACAATACCAGTCGGGTAGCAGTGACAAGCCTTGAGCCGCTCACTGCTACCCGACTGGTAATATCCCTTCCAACCGCGCGTACGTCCCCTTATTATTCCCAACCATTCAATTTTAATAAAATTCTTCGCAGAAATTAAATTAATTTCAATAATTTATCAAAATTCAATTATTTTCAATATCTACTATTTCAATAAAATTTCCCAAAAAAATACAATTATTTAAAAAGAAATATATTATTAAAATTCGTCTTAAGAATTTAATATTATTTTTCAAAGAAATAGATAGATTCCTTCACAGAAATTCAGTTATACAGTCAAAAAATTAAAAAACTTCTCATCAAAATTTCATTTATTTTTATAAATAATTACATTTTTCTCCAAAACTCAATTATTTTCAAAAACTGTTCTCAAATAAAGCATTTTTAATATCCAGTACTTTAATAAAATTTTCCAAAGAATTCAATGATTAAAAAATTTTTTTTAACAATTCTACGCAAATATTTAATTGTTTTCATAAATAATAAACATTTAATAAGAATTCAATAATTTTTTACAGAGATTCAATTATTTTTTATATAATTTTCATCAAAATTTTTCTAAAAATGAAATTATTCTTGAAAATTTTATTAAAATTCGTCAAAATAATTCTTTGAGAGTTCAACAACTTTAAGAAACATTCAATTATTCAATAAATTATTTATTTTTGTACTTAAACAATTGAATTTTCTTAAAGTTTTTTGATAAAAATTAATTTAAATATGAATATTTTAGTTAAAATTTTAAATAATTGAAAACTCTCTAAATTAATTAGTAAAAATATTTACTAATTTGAATTGGCAACTGACTCTTTGCTTCTGAATTAGCAGATTTTACTAATAAATAGACGTTTCCACTAATTCAATCGTAAATTTTTACTTATTTATATTTAAAGAGAAATTAATGTTAAATGTTTTAAATGCCATAAAGTTTGGCTCGGATAATTTCGGAACTGCTCGACTAAAATATTCGGCTAATCTCGGGCTGTTTCGTAACCGCTCTTCGACAGCCGAAAGCCTGCTACTAGGCTGGTCATAATTTTTAATATAGTCGATAACACTATTCGTTACTAAATTTACAATTTCTGCAATACTTCGATAGTATTTAGTATAATTCTCTAGTAATACTTTTTACTATTGTAGACTTTCTTACTTATAATATTAAAATTTCTTACTGACTATTCT
The DNA here is from genome assembly GCA_032873175.1 of Leptopilina drosophilae. Classification (NCBI taxonomy): domain Eukaryota; kingdom Metazoa; phylum Arthropoda; class Insecta; order Hymenoptera; family Figitidae; genus Leptopilina; species Leptopilina drosophilae. The sequence goes on along the minus strand of CM065484.1, from coordinate 17,580,349 downwards.
AATTTCTGTTATTTTAGAATAATACAAAGTAATAATTTGATTATAAACTTTCTTAAAAATGGTAATATTAATTCATAAAAGTGCACGATTTCCTCAAATTGCTATCGGTTGTACTAAATACCAATATAATAATACGAAATATTAAAACAGAATTTCTCTCCGTGTAACTTACTTCAAAAATGAATTTAATACGAAACAGCGAAGTCTGTGAGGAAAATCGTCGACACCACAACGAGACACTGTCAATAGACTTTGTAACGAAGGCATATTGCAGTAGCAATTGCTTTAGTAGTCGCATTGCCATAAGAGTGAGTGAGAGACGACGGCGCGCGCACAGCAGTCTCTCGCTCCCCTTCTTCGTTTGCTCGTCCCACTACTCGCATGCAAATCGAGGTACCTGGCTGCATGAGAGTAGATCGTCAGATCGTCTTCCGCCTTGGCCCGAGGTGCTCTTCGGGCCTAACAGGAACGGTCTCACTTTCTTAACAGGTATTCGTCTCAGTCAGAGGTGCTCTTCTGTGAGACAAATACTGCAAGGGAATTGTTCTTTCAGCCCAGGTGCTCTTAGGCCGAACGAACGTTCTCTCTCTTCTCTTGTATGCTCTGCAACCAACCAGGGGTGCTCTCGTGGAAGGTTGACGAGCATACCTAGTCTTTATTTTTCATTTCTGGTCATCCTGGGTGAATCGAGGCGCTCTTCTTTTCACCCATGAAGACAACAGGGGGTGCAAACTCTTATCCCGGGTGCTCTCAGGAGTAGGGTTTGCATTCATAGTAATTCATTATCAACGAATTCTCGCATCGGTAAGAATTTCGGCAACCGGCCGAAATTTTGAATTAACCCCTAGCGGTTCCTCGGTTAATTTCCTAGAAGTGCACGACTCGGTTTTCGTCGATGTCGGGAAATTCGGAAACTTATTCTAGAACGGTTTCGCGATAATGAATAAAAGTTTAAATGCCTCGGAAGGCAAGTATGGTTAAATTTCTTATTTCTCGTTTCAGAGTGACAGCCAGGGAAGATTCGGTTGACGTTTTGTGAAGCGAGATCTCAGAGCAGCAGTTCTTTGAAATTAAATTCATTTGTTAATTTTTGTTATTCTCTATTATTTGGTATTAATCAATTAAATTCTCAGAGTATTATTTCTTTTATATATTATGTTTAAATTCTCTTTAAAGAATACTCCAGTATTAATTTCTATATTTTTATATTTTATATTGTTAGTTTTTTTTTACTTAGTAGTTAATTCTTATTTTTTTTGTTAAAATAAATTTACTTTCGAAGGTTTAAATTTGGCCTAGTCAATGACTTTACCCTATCCAAATTTTCCCTATTAACTCCCTGCTAGAAAATAGTGTTTTGATAAGTAAAGATGGCGCTTCACGCCACTATTTGTTATATAAAAATTAATTAAGGTACCCGGACTCCATCCGGCGAGCGAAATCCGTAGCAAATAAGAATCACATCATTACATGGCGCCCGAACAGGGACGAAAGAAGTTTATTAAATTTCTAAAATTAGTATTTTAGCTCTGAGGTCTCGCCCATTTCGTATTTTAAAAAAAAGGGAAATTTTTTTTCTAGTGATTGTGTCTCGCGTTCCGATGGTGAAACTAGAGTGGGGGTAATAAGGCAGGTTATATATTGAGTGTCTCGGTAGTTTTGGCTCATAACGATTTTATTTCTCGTGCTATACGGTCATAAGTAGTTTTTTCTCAGTTGCTTTCGTTGGGTTGTCTGCTTTGAGTCATCATGGTGAAACCACTTCAGGATTTCGAGGTCTACCACCACATCGAAAAAATCAATCGCTGGTTTTCTCCGTCGGACATTTGGGATGCATTATGTGCAGTGTCTTCGTTCATGAAGAAATACAGGATTTCTAAAGATCAAGTTCGTCGAGTTTTTCCGGAAATGTTGTTTGAGGAAGAACAAAGGAAATATGAGCGGAGACTAAGGAATTTGGATTACGACACGGCGGTAGAATGGAAGGAAACGTATTTCTGGACACGGTTGACGTATGAGGAGACAAGGGGACCGTCAAGGGCTCAAGTAAATAAACCTAGAGTGGAATCATCACACTATAATAGTTTGACTGCATGTTGGCGTTGTGGTCAAGATGGACATCGGAGGACATCTTGCCCTAACCCTCCGATCAAATTCTGCTCCAAGTGTGGTGAACACGGTCGTTTCACTAGAGACTGCTGTAACAGAAAAAGAGATTAGAAGTTACGTAAAATTTTCCTTTCATTCTATATTTTTCCGCATTCCTTACCTTTTGTTTAAAATTTAACTGCAAAATTTTCGCTCCCTAAAATTTCACCTATGTTTTTCTCCTTCATAAGAAATCGTTTGTTCTCCCCTCCTCCTGTGGTCTCCCCTCTACAAAATTTTTCCTCCCCACTCTACGTAATTAGTATCATCATGGAGGCATAGAGGGCTTTTCTAGTATATATGGAGGAACGTTTAAGTTGAAGCTCAGAAGTTACTTAGCCTTGTAACAGAGAAGTTTGTTAAACAAAATGGGAGTCAAATGGATTTACGAGCTTTCGAAAGCTCAATTGATCGCAGAACTCGTAAAGCATAAAATTGAGTCGGAAGGTACAGTGGCTCAATTGAGGCAACGTTTGGTGGCTTTTGCTAAAGCTAACCCTCAAATCTTCAACAAGCCAGCAGATCCAGAGGACTACAAGGAAGAGGATGATATTTCAAGAGATCTAATTGCGTTAGAAGATCCGCGGGAAACTGGTTTTGGTCAACATAATATGTCAACCCCGACGACTTCTCATCAGCAGGGAAATTTTATTCCTCCACTGGGTTCTTCTACACCATCTTCTGGAGCTAGTGATACTTTCGTGTTAGACTCAATGCGAAAGTGGAGTTGTAATTTTGATGGGCGTGATCCGTATGCATTTTTGGAGAGACTAGAAGAGCTTCAAGTAGCATATGGATTCTCGGACAATCAAATTTTACGTGGTTTTCCGGAATTGCTTCGTGGAGACGCATTGCTGTGGTACAGGAATGAGATAACATCTACTCATTCGTTAGAACAGCTGACAACTTCTCTAAGAAGATTTTATTTATCGCCAGGAGAGTTAAGGAACTTGGAATCTCAAATTGCGAGTAAAATTCAAGGGAAGGACGACTCCATTCGTAGTTATGCTAATTCGCTACGAACTCTCATGCGTTGGCACGGAGGTTATGAGACTAGTCGACAACTTGATACGTTATATTGGAATATGCAAGCAATTTTTCGTTTGCATATTAGAAGAAGTGAAGTTGATTGTGTAAATACTCTCATTCAACGTGTTGAAGAAGTGTCAGAAATTTTACGCGCAATGAAAATCGAGGAGATTCCGCAACAGCCATCTAGGAGAGTGGAAATAGCAGAAGTGAGTAAGCCGTATGACCCGAAGACTCATTGTTGGAGATGCAGAAAACCTGGACATCGTCGTAGTAATTGTCGGAGTAGACCAGTGAAGTTTTGTTCCTATTGTGGAGCTGAAAATGTGTTTACACGAGACTGCAAGTGCCATCCGTCGGGAAACGCCAAAAAGGTCGAGCGAAAGGAGTAAGTTCGGCCTTACAAATCCCTGACTCCAGAATTTTCGTTAACTGTAGCTGTGAAGAGGTTACCTTCTCTGCACTAATAGACACAGGAGCCGTCTCATCTTTTATCAGTCAAGAGACAGCAAATCGTCTAGCTGTATTTGGAGGAGTTTCTCATCTAGAAGATATTCAGGTTGCCCTAGCAAATGGCTCGCAATACAAGGTAACAACTAGTTTTGAAATGAAGATTCTGGTAGGAAGTACTAAGGTAAAACACAAGTTTTTCGTTTTACCTGGTCTTATGCAGTCTATGTTAATTGGTATAGATCTGCTGAAAAAACTAAATTTTGTGTTATTAGTCAACAGTCAAGATATTCATCTAGTTAAAAATTCTTTTCGAGTTGAAGTCTGTGAAGTAGGATCTCCTGGTTTAAAACCTATGGATCAGGAGCAAGGAAAAATTCTTGATGGACTTTTATTGAAAGAAAAAGCCCTTTTTGAAGAAGTTAAAGGTTGCACACCTTTAATAAAACATGAAATTCGTCTAGAGGACCATACACCGATTAAGCAACGCTACCAGCCTAGGAATCCAGTTACTCAAGAAATTATGCGTCAAGAAACTTTGGAGATGCTGAAACAAAAAGTAATTAGGAAATCTCGGAGTCCGTGGAGTTCCCCTGTCGTCATGATTAAGAAGAAAAATGGGAAATTGAGGTTTTGTATCGACTTCAGGAGACTCAATAAAATTACTAAAAAAGATGCTTACCCGATTCCTCGCATCACCAGTATTCTTGATCAACTTAAAGGAGCAAAATATCTGTCAACGTTGGATTTAAAAAACGGTTACTGGCAAGTGGAGCTTACAGAAGAAAGTATTCCGCTTACAGCGTTTACGGTTCCCGGTTTAGGACTTTTTGAATTTCTCGTTATGCCATTTGGTCTTCACGCAGCACCAGCAACTTTCCAACGATTAATCGACCTAGTTATCCCTGCAGAACTTGCACCTAGAGTATTTTCTTATCTCGATGACATCGTTGTGACCTCAGAAAGTTTTGAAGAACATATTTTTCTATTAAAAGAAGCGTTTTCAAAATTACGTGAAGCTAAATTAATTCCAAATTGGGAGAAATGTTTTTTCGCTAGAAAACAATTAACTTACCTCGGTCATTTGGTCGATGAACAAGGACTTCATCCAGATCCAGAAAAAGTGAACGCCATTTTGGAAATTCAACCGCCAACTAATATTAAAGAATTAAGATCTTTTATTGGAATGATTTCGTGGTACCGCCGTTTTGTGAAGAATATTTCTCAATTAACTGCCCCGTTAATTAAACTGTTAAAAAAAGATATACCTTGGCATTGGAGTGATGATCAACAATCAGCTTTTATGGAAATTAAGCGTAAATTTACCGAAGCACCAGTTTTAGCATGCCCAGATTGGACAAAAATGTTCTATCTGCAGACGGATGCCAGTTTACTTGGATTGGGAGCAGTACTCACCCAAAATGAAGGCGAAGAAGAAGTAGTTATTGCCTATGCCAGCAGAACTCTCAATCCTGCCGAGAAGAATTATTCAGCGACCGAACTAGAGTGTTTAGCTGTTAAATGGGGTATCTGGAAGATGCGTCATTACCTCGAAGGATATCACTTTATTGTGATCACCGATCACCAGGCCTTAAAATGGCTCAACAACATCGAAACACCTTCTGGACGTTTAGCTCGCTGGATTATGGAACTTTCACAATGGGATTTCGAAGTAAGGTATAAAAAAGGCATAGAAAATAGGTTACCGGACTATTTATCTCGTATGCCGCTCCAAATTGCTGAATCGAGTAATTTACCCTCTTGCCCCTGGTATCAACGCCAATTTAAATTAACTCAAGAACACCCTGACCGTAACCCGGACTACAGAATTGAAGAAGGAAAATTATTTCATCATGTTTTACACTCTTTGGATTATAAAGAAACTCCGTACAATGAACAATGGAAATTGTGTATACCTAAAGAAGATCGTGTAAAAATTCTTAAAAAAGTCCACGACGAACCAACAGCAGGTCATCTGGGAGTAGCAAAGACTCTCGCTCGCTTGGGAGAATTTTTCTTTTGGCCAGGTATGTTAAGAGATGGTACAGATTACGTTAGAAATTGTGAGAATTGTCAGAAAAATAAAAGTTCTCAACAAGCTGCGCATAATCGAATGCATTCTACTAACGTAGAAAATCCATGGGACATGTTATCAGTGGATTTTGTCGGACCATTACCTAGGACAACTTCCGGTAATACAATATTATGTGTTATTCAGGATAGATTTTCTAAATGGGCAGAATTCAAACCGTTAAGAAAAGCAACAACCTTATTATTAATTTCTACGTTTAAAGAAATATTTTTTCGCTTTGGTTGTCCAAGAACTATTGTTTCGGATAACGGCAGACAATTCATAAGCAATGAGTTTAAAAGTTTTTTGGAAGATTTTGGTATTACACACCGTCTGACACCACCTTATTCTCCTCAATGTAATCCAGTGGAAAGAGTCAACAAGGTGGTAAAGACGATGATCAGACAATTCATGGACGAGAAGAAATCGGACTGGGATCGCCATCTACCGGAGCTGCAGTTCGCTTACAACACCGCGCGTCACTCAGCGACAGGTTATACACCAGCCTACCTTACCACCGGCCGTGAATTCTTACCACCAGGGTTTCAAGACTTGCGTTTAAACTCCCTAGATAATACGGATGCAAATATTCGTATTAAGAAAATTCAGAATGCTCTTGAATTAGTTCGTTTGAATCTTGCTCGAAATTTTCATTCTCAACAAAAACGATATAATTTAAGAAAAAGAGAATGGAGTCCTATTATAGGTGAAAAAGTACTTAAAAGAAATTTTCATCTTTCTAATAAATTGCAGAAAAAGAATGCAAAATTGTTAGAAAAATTTAGTGGTCCATTTATTATCAAAAAGAAAATTTCTCCTGTGATTTTCGATGTTATAAACCTAGAAGGAAAAATTTTCAAACACGTTCATATTAAAGATCTTAAGAAATTTGGAGACGAACGGTCTACAGAATAACATGGCTATACAACTCTCCGTCTTCCCCGATCGTCCCGGAGATAAGATAAGGATTTCTTATATATTTCTGCATTTTCGTAGAAATATTCATTCGTTTCTTGGTAGTCAGTCGCTATGTCTCGGACAACAGATAAGCTTTTTGAAATGGAGAATCGGAAGAGAATTAAATCTAACGCGTTTGATTTATGTAACATAAATCATGTAGATGAAGAATTAGATTTTGCGTTCCAATCTAATTTTCGCGAAAATTCGGTTGTGTTGCTGGAGGAAATTCAGGACGTAGGGATTATTAGAAAAAATAATCGAACGAAAATTCCTACGCCATGTTCTAGAGTTCCCGCTGCTGAACTTCCGCAGAAGGAAAAAAAAATTCCTCCTCCGGTATCCACGGAAGATTTTGAGCAAGTTTTGATTAATATTGCCAAGCAAGAGGAGATTAACATGCTAATTAGGGAGACAGAGAAAATTAAAAACATGCTAAAAAATTCGTGTTTTCCGATTGTGCGCGTGGACCGTATGTTGTCTCCAATTCTTCCGGACATTGTGCCTCAAAATGTGTCGGAACCGATTTCAGCCATGAAATTAGTTGCCAAGAATAAGATCGCTAAACAGATGAAACAAAATAAATTGAAGAAGAAACCCGTAAAGAAGCCGAAGATCACCGTCACCGCTGCAAAACCTAAAAAGGAAAAAAAGAGATTAATTTTAAAGAAAGGTAAACCATTAAGCAAGAAAAAAGAGAAAGAAGAAAAAGAAGAAAAAGTAGAGAAAGTAGAGAAAGAAGAAGAAGAAGAAAAAGAAGAGAAAGTAGAGGAAAAAGAGAAAGGAAAGAAAGAAAGGAAAGAAGAGTTAGTAAAGGAAAACTTACCTGTTATTCTTTCCAACGAAATACTTACCTCGCCTGTCGTTTTTATGGAAAATGGTTCGAAGAAGTTGTCGGAAGATTGCCCTAAATCTTTCGAAGAATTATTTGCGAGCTTGGAGGAAACTATTCACGACGCTGAGGATTTATTAAATGGAAATGTGGAAATATTTCACAACGCAGAGGAACTTATGAATGACAACTTGGAGTTGCAACAGCCAGCGTTGGACCAGAACAACAATCTCGTCGCCATTGAAGGTTCATCGGAGGATTTGCCGATTCCACTTCCGCTGGAAATGTTTGGTCGTCCATTTAAGGTATCTCAAATACCGGATGGTCCATGGGTACAAGTGCCCCTAGGTGCAGACCGCTTCCGTATTCCGGTTCCAGGACATAAATGGGTCCTTCGGGTTAAGAAACTTACGGGAGAAATTAAATGTTCAACACTTGTTCCGTAAGTAACTTTTAAATTTTTGTTAATTGTTTTTTTTGTTGTTTCAAAAATAATATTTTTTTTTTATTTATTTTCTCGTACGCTCATTAGAATTCGCTTTGAAAGAGGGGGGGATGTAACGAAGGCATATTGCAGTAGCAATTGCTTTAGTAGTCGCATTGCCATAAGAGTGAGTGAGAGACGACGGCGCGCGCACAGCAGTCTCTCGCTCCCCTTCTTCGTTTGCTCGTCCCACTACTCGCATGCAAATCGAGGTACCTGGCTGCATGAGAGTAGATCGTCAGATCGTCTTCCGCCTTGGCCCGAGGTGCTCTTCGGGCCTAACAGGAACGGTCTCACTTTCTTAACAGGTATTCGTCTCAGTCAGAGGTGCTCTTCTGTGAGACAAATACTGCAAGGGAATTGTTCTTTCTGCCCAGGTGCTCTTAGGCCGAACGAACGTTCTCTCTCTTCTCTTGTATGCTCTGCAACCAACCAGGGGTGCTCTCGTGGAAGGTTGACGAGCATACCTAGTCTTTATTTTTCATTTCTGGTCATCCTGGGTGAATCGAGGCGCTCTTCTTTTCACCCATGAAGACAACAGGGGGTGCAAACTCTTATCCCGGGTGCTCTCAGGAGTAGGGTTTGCATTCATAGTAATTCATTATCAACGAATTCTCGCATCGGTAAGAATTTCGGCAACCGGCCGAAATTTTGAATTAACCCCTAGCGGTTCCTCGGTTAATTTCCTAGAAGTGCACGACTCGGTTTTCGTCGATGTCGGGAAATTCGGAAACTTATTCTAGAACGGTTTCGCGATAATGAATAAAAGTTTAAATGCCTCGGAAGGCAAGTATGGTTAAATTTCTTATTTCTCGTTTCAGAGTGACAGCCAGGGAAGATTCGGTTGACGTTTTGTGAAGCGAGATCTCAGAGCAGCAGTTCTTTGAAATTAAATTCATTTGTTAATTTTTGTTATTCTCTATTATTTGGTATTAATCAATTAAATTCTCAGAGTATTATTTCTTTTATATATTATGTTTAAATTCTCTTTAAAGAATACTCCAGTATTAATTTCTATATTTTTATATTTTATATTGTTAGTTTTTTTTTTACTTAGTAGTTAATTCTTATTTTTTTTGTTAAAATAAATTTACTTTCGAAGGTTTAAATTTGGCCTAGTCAATGACTTTACCCTATCCAAATTTTCCCTATTAACTCCCTGCTAGAAAATAGTGTTTTGATAAGTAAAGATGGCGCTTCACGCCACTATTTGTTATATAAAAATTAATTAAGGTACCCGGACTCCATCCGGCGAGCGAAATCCGTAGCAAATAAGAATCACATCATTACAACTTTTCGTAACAAGAACTAGGCAACAAGTGTCGCGTCCTCGCGTCTGCTTGCAAATTCGGCGATTGAAGGTGCGGCTACACCTCTGCAGGCTGCCTGCCTGCGCAGGCAGGAGCATCGAGAGTAAGGAAGAAGTTTAAAGTCACTAACTCTCTTACTCTTGTACGTTACCATGACAACCTGCAGGCAGGCGGGCTGCCTGCAGAGGTGTAACCGCAGCCTGACACCCTCGAGGCCCTTCAACCGTTTCCGGGTTCAATCGCCTGATTTGCAGCAGACGCGGGAAGATTTGTAACGCTACGTTACATTAGATACGATAAAATAAAGTACTCATATCTAATAAATATTTACTTGGTATAAACAAATATTTATTAGATAATAGACAATTAAAACACTTAATTGAGTCAATTAATTTTTATTTGAATCAATTAAATTTTTTGGAATATTTAATTAATAACTATTTAATTTGTATTTAATTATTGCAGTTCTTACATAAGTAATTCGTATTTGGTATGAATAACATTTTATTTAATACTATAAATTAAAATATTTATGGCCAATAAAAATATTTACTTAGCTCAAATATATAGAAACAAATAAGTTTATATACAACAGAACGAGCGCCAGCGAGTGAAGATATTTCGCTAGTATATAGTATATAATATTGAATTCCTTCCTCCTCCTATCTTAAAAATAATTTTGTTGAATATATGAATATTATTTTCTTGATATAGTTAAAAATAATGTCGAATCTTTAATAAAATTAAACTTTTTATAGTTGAATAAATGTTACTAATTAGTAAATATCCGACATGACACAATGTTTTAAGGTAAGGTTTCATCAGAAGATATGTGTAAAGTTTGTAATGTTACCTCGTAAGCCTGCAGTAAATATGAGATGATTTTAAAATTTCCATCTTACAGTAAGCTTACACATAAGATCCATAGTAAGGATACAACGGATTGTGCAAAATCTGTCCCATTTATAATGTATTTCGCTCGGTCTCTTTATACTACTTCATAAATTTAATGATGCTTCGCCATGACACCTAAAACATCATTTTTGGGTGTTAAACACTATATATGCGCACGCGTTGCTCTACCAAGCTGTTAACTGTTGCGTGTTGGTTAGTTGTTTTTATTTGTTTTAATAAATTATATATTTCAAGTTAAACTTTCATATTTGTTTATTTATTGTGAATGAATTACGCTCTGGTGTTTCCGGTATATTTGAAGTGTTCCCTGGTGGTTTCATGAACTAAAGAAAACTTGATTGAATTTACTTTTGGTTCCTGTAAAAAGATGATTTATTAAAATTAAGATATATAAACTTATTGAGCTATTTGTAAAAGTTAAGGGGGGGACAGGGTCATTTTTTGCAATTTTTTCGAAAAAATTTAATTTCTTTCCCTTCTATTTCGCAAATATGTAGGCCAATCGTGTTCGCTATAATTTTCCCGTAATCTGCACGTAAAACTGAAGATCCCTACCAAATTTCAGCTCACCAGGTTGAGATTTGTAGAAGTTAAGGGAGGGGCAGGGTCATTTTTTGTAATTTTTTCGAAAAAATTTAATTTCTTTCCCTTCTATTTCGCAAATATGTAGGCCAATCGTGTTCGCTATAATTTTCCCGTAATTTGCACGTAAAACTGAAGATTCCTACCGAATTTCAGCTTACCAGGTTGAGATTTGCAGAAGTTAAGGGGGGGACAGCCCATTTTGCGTGGCTGGGACGGACACACGAGAGATTTTATAAGGGTTCCGTCAGTACACCTATGGTGTACGGAACCCTAAAAATCGGTTAAAGTAAAAAGAAAGAGAGTAAAATATTGAAATTTAAAATGTAACTGTAGTGTTAATAAAAATTTTATATTATATTTAAATGATGTATTCTGACATTTATTGTTTCTAATTTATTTTATTTGTGCTTAGAACAAAGAAACTACTGGATTTCTAGTATTTCATCCATTAATTCATAATATTATTATTCAATTTTTTAATTATTATTCCTTTTGTCACTTTACCATATCTGTCAGTTGTGACCTCACCGGGGCCATTTACAAACTACGTCACGCTTTTTCAGACTACTTTTGAACCCCTCTCCCCTTCGTCACATTTTGTACATACAAAAAAAATTTATTCCACACTTCGTCACACACAGCTTGACACCCTCCACCACAAGTAGTGTGACGTAGTTTGTGAACGTCCCCACCACATTTTGTAGGCGTAACCTAACCATGACTGTTAGTTGTATCCTTACTATAGGCCGCACCCATAAAAAAACAACCTTACAGTATCGCTTTAAGTGAAAGTCCTTATTTCACTTGGGGCGGTAAGCAAACTTAAATAATTTTTAAAAATTTTGACACTTATTTGTAATTTTTGTTGAATAATGAATTAATGTTTTTGACTGCTGAAACTGATAACTTTGAAGGATTAAATTTTTAGAATTCTGAAGAATTGAGTGTAACTAACTTTTTCTTAAAAAACATATATTTATGTAACAGTCCCCACTACTGATTTTCTCAAAGAAGGAAAATTCGGGGATCAAAATATTGTAGAAAGGGAAAAGAGGTTAAGTATTTTTAGGATTAGTTTAAGATAAAAAAATGGAGAGAAAATGCATTAAGACAAGTTGTTCATTTCATGACCATTTAGCTTCCTCAGTATATATTATTATATATAATTATAAATAATTATAATAGTTTATTAAATATAATTAATAAATTAATAAATTTAAAACACAAAATTTTAAAATTCTTATATTTATTTTAATTTTAAAATCAGATACATTTTATCTATATTAAAACATATATTATGATAAAATGTCAAAAATACAAAATTTTAATTTTTTGTGAAAAATTAAAATATTTATTAATTCTATAAATTTTGATAAAATATATATTTTATGTACATGAATCGATTCGTTTTTATGTCAGGAATGCAATTTTGACAAGAATTTATAAAAATTCTAATATAGAAAAAAGTTATTTCAAAAAATCCAAAAATTAATTTTTTCAAAAATTAAAAAATTGTTGAAAAACAATTTTTTAAATATATTTTTGAAAATCCTTCTGTCTGATTTTTGGTATTCATGACCGTAATACAAACCTACATTTGTTCCTCTCGACAAATTATATATACTACACTTGAAAATTTGCAAAAATAATTAATTTTAAAAAATTCGTAAATCGACATCACTATAAGGCTTCCTTTATGAGGAAGCAAAATGGGTCTGATAGGCGAAATTTGGGTCCGTCCCTTTTTTTATCAGTTTTAAGCGTAGGAGGATCTTTGAAAAGGGGCAGCGTCTTATCCTTCCTCAGCTTTATCTCCCTTTCCAACTCCAATTTCTTGAATTTACAGAAATATCATTTTTCTTCAATTTTAACATATTTTATAAATTCAACATAATAATGTATGATTGTTTATAAACAAATAATCGAAATTGTTATTTAATAATTTCGGATTTTAATATTTTAATTGATCAACAATTAATTCTAATTGTTGTTAATTGTTTATTGTTAATTATTTGTTTATAATATTCAGAACATGAAAATTAATTAATTAATTTATGTCAATATTATATAGTTAGAAATATTTTCAATTTGTTAAGAATAATTAAGTTTTTAATAATTTTTATTGTTAATTAATAATAATTAATTAATTTGACATTTCGAATTTTATTAACATCGTTTAAATTTAAAAAGAATATTTTTTAAAAGGATTTAATATTATTCACGTGAAAACATATGTCGATAAAATTGTATTAAAAGGGACTGTTGCATAAAATAAGGTTTATCTTAATGGAATTTTATCTTCACTTTGGATCTCCAAAACTGCGTTCGTTCATCATGGTCTCAACAAAATTGGATTCTAAGAAAATATTATAGAAAGCAATTCCCGTCGCCTGAAAACTTGCTTTGATGTTTTGAAACTGTCTTTCTTCCATGGCAGATTAAACTAATAGTTCTAATTCGATGTATCGCTTAATCATGTTTATTTTCGTTGTGAATCTGGTTTGCACGTCTTGTATAAGCTGAAGAATTTCATATGCCTTTCAAAACTGACAATATCGATGAAATTTTTCTTTATGTTTTCAGTATCTAGTTTTTCGCAAAATTTCTTTTTTAAAATTTGGTATCGCGCTTCTAATCTTCTTGTCATAGTTGTTTTCGATGGTGGACGATAAAGAGAATCCACTGTCTTAATTTAATGTAAAAATAGTTCCTCTTTAACTGTAGATATAAGCAACATATTTTTACAGATCATAAACAATATCGAATTTGTAACACTTTCAGTCATGTGATCTCCAATCTTTATTCATTGTTTGCAAATAAAAAAATTACAAGTAGTTCTAGAATAGAATCTAAAAATATGAAGGATAACTAAACTTGGTTAAACTATTAACTTGAATATAGTGGACCTGACACCCATAAATTTTCATAATATTATGACTTGCAGTTTTTTTTAAAATACTATAATTGTACATTTTATCATGAAATACCTTATAAGCGAGTAAATGATCTACAAAATAACATTCTATGAGTTTTTTATAATTTAAATTTAAAATGTTCTCCAAATCTAAAACAATACATGATGAAACTGAGGACCCTCTTCAGATAAAATGGTTGTTAATACACATCTCTTGTATGTATCTTGTGGCCCCAAATATACCATTTTAATGAATGAACAAAATCATTTTTTTTAGATCTTGGAAAATAATAATAATGTCATAATGGCCTAGTGGATTGCATGAAATGATTTGAGTTTACCTTTATAATAAATTCGATAATAAGAGTTATGACTTAATATGTATTTAACATTTTTTGCAGTGATGTAATTAGATTAGATGGAATTTGGGGAATTTCACACACCAGGATGCCAACAGAATCCCGTCCTGGAAATATAGCAATTGTCGCAGGTCTTTATGAAGATCCGAGTGCTCTTTTTAAGGGTTGGAAAGAAAATCCAGTAGATTTTGATTCAGTTTTTAATCAAAGTTATCTAACATGGGGATGGGGCAGTCCGGATATTATATCTCTATTTTCAAAAGGTTAGTTTAAAAAACATACATGAGTCAAAATAAAAAATGTTGAAATCTTGTCCTAAATAAATACCTATATAGAAATTGCAGTAGAATTTTCATAAGTACTTTATAACATTTGTTTTTTACCTATCTGAGTCTAGTAAGAAAAAATGTAGGGAACTGGTTGGGCCCTGGGATTTTCTGTGATGCTCAGATATTGTGAGAAATATCTTACAAAAAAATGTCGCGAGCACCCTACGAGAACCTCAAAAGACGGATATTTTTTTGTTTAATAATTTGACCCAGTAAAAAACAAGTATTTAGTGCAGCTTTTAGGAATTAAGAGAGGCTTTGAGCCAATACGGATTTGAGTAAAACCGTATTGGAATGTTTACTCTCACCTTTTTTTAGGCGCCGAATACGGTCCTGTTTTACCATTAAAACTGAAACTACATGAGTAGAGTACCCACATCCTTATCATTTACCATGAGAATAAATGAAGTGGTACGTCAAATGGACAAAAAGGAAAAGTCTATTAATAATATAAACAATAATAATAAAATAATATAAATAGCGTAAAAAAGAAGTAAAACATATTTTGTACAAAAGTACTTATAACATAAAAGTATTGATTACATTGACATCGATTGCAAATGCTGACATTTAATTTACATAGTTATGAAAATATGATTTCTCAAGTTATTGATAAAAGTAGGCAGAGTTCACCGTAGAAATCAATAACATTGTGATTACTCATTAGCCTCTCTAATTATTCTAACGATCACTGAATTCAATATATGACTATGAATTCTATAAATTGACTGTTTGAATAAAGTCGGATTTCTAGAAGATTTAAATGGAACTGTAAAATTTAACAACGATAATAAAGGTGACCAATTTATAATACCATTGGTTGTCTTGTACAAAAAAATAAGTCTGAAAAAAGAAATCAGTTTCTGAAAAGTGGGATAGGTTAGAGCGGGGCTAGTTGAGCATAGGGGTAAGTTGAGCAACCGAAATATTTCAGGCTCTATAAATTGTCCACTAAATTTTTTCAATGCCAGAAAGAAGCAGGCACTTGCGCAGTTATGTTCCCTCCTGCGCCTGCTTCTTTCTGGCATTGAAAAAATTAGCGGCCAATTTATAGAGTCTGAAATATTTCGGTTGCTCAACTTACCCCTATGCTCAACTAGTCCCGCTCTACCCTACCCAAAATCCGTCTCAACTCAGTATAGTCATGACTATTATAATCAAACGATATACCGATTTCAATAAGACACAGTTCATTTCTTTTATTTGTAGATGACCTTAAAATCTTTAAAAAAATAACTTGTAATCAAGACCATTATAATTTTTAATCAAATTTTAATCAGTTTGTGGAATGGATATTTAAAAATAAGCTATTATTAAACCATAACAAATGTTTCATTATTTCATTTTAAAAAACTCCAACATATTAAAATATAATTACACCACTAGCACCAATGCTTTCAGCTTGCCCAGCAAAATTACATGATCCACCTTGTCAAATGGCTTAGCAAAATCAGTATAAATTGCATCAATTTGAATACCCCTATCAATATTTGATGACACAAAGTTAGTGAACAAGGCTAAATTAGTCAACACAAACCTGCGTCTCATGAAGCCATGCTGCTCATCTATAATAAAATGCCCCACTTGATTATAAATTATATCAAAGACCAAGCTTTCGAAAATTTTAGATAATGAGCTCAAAAGCGTTATAGGTCGATAATTAGTTATATTTTTCTTATCATTTTCTTTATAAATTGGCACTATGATACCTCTTTTCCAAACAAGCTGGAAAACTCCACTTTTCAACGACCGATTGAAAAGGATGAACAACGACTCAATTAATACAGAACTGCATGACTTGAGGAGGGTAGGAGGAATCTGGTCTGGACCAACACCCCTGTTGACTTTCAAATTTTTCAACTCTAATGCAATCATTTCTTTAGTTATTCTATTAATATTAATAGTTTAATTTTTATCGAATTGAAGAAAGGAACGTCGCTTGATGGTGAAGTGTAGACAGAGCTAAAATAATCAACAAAAAGACTGGCAATTTCAATAGGAGTATTTGCAGAAACATTATACTTAATGAAACTTACTTCGCTAGAAATTAGAGTGTCGCGTTGAAGAGAATTTATGTAACTCCAGAATTGTTTTGAATTAGTTATTAAATTGTTTTCAACGTTAGTTATAAAATTACTATGAGCTATCCTATTTTTTACAGTCTGCACGCAGCTTAGAAAAATCCAGAGAATCCTGGTAGTTATTTGACACTTTAAAATTTCTATGTACTATCTTTTTATAATATATGAGGCGTTTAAGTTGATGAATAAACCATTGTGGATAATTATCATCCCTGATTTTTTAGTGGTACAAAGAGATTTATAGATAGATTAATTTTATTATAAAAAATGGAAACTGCATCATCTAAATTCGGAGTATCGAGAACAAGATTTCAGTCAATGTCATCAAGCATATTACAAATTTCATTAATATTCGCCTTCTCAAAGTTATACATAAAGAATGTTGATTTGTAAACAAATTGTCTCTATTACTAATAATATTATGAATTGTGAGAATCAAAGGAGGATGATAACTATCCAGTGGTAAGATTGGGTTATCACGAGCAATCAATGAGTAATTTAAGAAACTGTAAAATACTAAGTCCAAGATAGTGCCATAAGAATTAATAAAATGATTCACCAGTGAAAGACCAATATAATCAATGCAATTAGACAATGCAATTGTAGCAATTTCTTTGGAGAGTTGGGTGGAATTTACATTTGGAACGCATTATGTATAATAATCCAAAATCGAATCAATAATAATTTATGAGGTTAAAATTGGTATGAAAATTTGTTGTGGTTAAACTTTTTTACATGTGCTGCTATTTTAATTTTCCAGGTTTGTAAATTTCTGGTAATTACAGATTTATACAGTACCGCTCAGCAGGATTTAACCACCCTGTCACAGTTAAGTGTGTTACAAAAAGTTTTATATTTTGATATCTAGAAAAGATATCGGGGTTTTCAAGGTTGCATTTTAAAGCTGACATCTTCTACTTTAACAATTTTTAAAAGATTAATTAAAAAAAATTTTTTCACTGTTTAATTACTGTTTAGAAAAAACAAAAATTTCAATTTTTTGTCGGTTTCAAACAATTTACCCGATCTATTCTCCTTGCGAAGCTGAATAGACCCCATAAAATTCAACTCGATCGGACAAATAGTTTATGCATAATATCCATTTGTTAACTAAAAACATAATTTTTCAACGAAATTTCTCCACTTTTGGACTTGCAAATTTCATTTTATTAA
This sequence comes from Leptopilina drosophilae, assembly GCA_032873175.1. Lineage (NCBI taxonomy): Eukaryota > Metazoa > Arthropoda > Insecta > Hymenoptera > Figitidae > Leptopilina > Leptopilina drosophilae. The sequence goes on along the minus strand of CM065484.1, from coordinate 17,562,712 downwards.
AGTACATTTAAGAAGTCAAACTTTCATCCCACTTAAATGAAAATTCGATATTTTTTATTTAAATGCATAATAATAGATGTTAAAAAAGGGTACGTTTTTTGGTCATAAATAAATGGAATAACTTAGTCAATTTTTACTTTAACGATTTGGTTAAAAAGGCCTTAAATTTCATTTGTTATCACAAATCTTTTCCAAAAAAAATCCGACTGATCTTTAAGGGGGTAGGGGGAGTTAGTTTTTTATTTTCAAAAAATTCCTGACTAGTTAATAATTAATATTTTTAAATGAAATTTGCACCACCTACAGTTCAATACATTTATTTTATGAAAAAATTGAACGTTAGATTTCATGCTTTTATTTTTCATTCATATCAAGTGAAAGTACATCCATACTTTTCTGAAACTTCGGGGCCGCGGAGTGGGGGAACTCGGTGCGCTTGATTCTCGCCCGCCACAAAACAGAATTCAGCCGTCCAAACTCGCAAAAATGGTCATAACTTTGTGAATAATTAACAAATTTTAATCTTTTTTTTAAAACCAATGTATTTTTTAACGCTGAATTAAAAAATGAATTAATTTTTTTATTAATGCATTTTTTGGTAGTAATAGGGGAGAGTGAGGCAAACCGGACCGGTGGGTAAACCGGACCCCTCTCAATATTTGTGAAATGGCAAAACTGTCAAAAGTGATATTTAGAAATTTGAAACAACCATGTGTAGTATACTTTATTTTTTTCAATTTGCCATTTTTTACTTTTGTTTGTGCAACGCTGGGAGCAAAAGTTTTTTTAAAAAGTTTTTTCTACACTTTTCCTAATTTTTTCTTAAGGAAATTCTGAGGAAATCGTATAATATTTCCAAATATTAGGTTTGACAAACATTTATTCTTAAAATGGGCCTGAGGGGCAAAGCGGACCGTTTTCGGTGGGGCAAATCGGCCATAGGATATTTCCATTGAATTAAAGTTTCATAAAAATTATTTTTAAATAAAATGTTTCTTTCATTAAAATATTTACTTACAATGAAAAATAATTGTCTTCCAATAAGAATTAGACCCTTTAATATTGTTTCTCTGATAATGACAAACATTTTTATTTTTTTATTTAAAAAAATCTTTATTTAATTAAAATTCAATCCCGAATTATTATTTTCATTACTACAACCATTGTTTACATGATTCTTTATGTTTTTTATTATTGTAGATTATATAAATGCAATATTATAAATAAAAAACCAAACGGTCCGGTTTGCCCCATAGGGGGTACGGTTTACCCCAGGGGGTGGGGCAAACCGGACGTTTGCAAAATTTTTTAAAGTTAACACAGCAACTAAACAATAAAAGATCAAGTATAGGTGTCTCTGGGAAAAAGTTACGCAATTAAATGATCTTTCAAACAAGCCCTCGAAAAATGAAATCGGTTGATTCGTTTAGTCACAAGAGTAAAAAAAACCATTAGGGGGTCCGGTTTGCCCCACTCTCCCCTAAAAAAAATTTTTTAACAAAAATTTTTTATTATGTTTGACTAAAAATTCTTTTTGTACATATTATTATATTTAATTTAGAATAATATCATGAAAAAAAGAATGAAAATATTTGGAATGATATCGCATTATTTTTGACGTGAGAATTTTAAAGTTTCTGAAAGAGTAAAATTCATTCATTTTTGTACGCGTAGTATATCTATATATATATTACTGAGCTCACTGCTCGGCGGACAGGTAGAGAGTACCGATGGCGCACCCATTGTCGCGCATCACGTGGGTTTCTCTCACTTCACGCTACACCTTCTGTGGGCCCAGCGATCTATAATACTTGGTTGCTCGAACAATTTCCTCAGTTCGCCGTTGACCGGACTCGGGGCTTGCTCCGAGGAAGATCGACAGCAACTCTCTCTTCTCTTTCTCCTTTTCACTTTTACGATCTAACGCCGAGGTTGAGGTACTACTATCCCAAGGAATGAGATCTTCCTTTCTTACCTGGTGCAGTCCGGCGGTAACTCAGGTACAGCTGGGGCTGCTTGCTTGTACTTCCTAGAAGGAGTTGTACTCAAGACTCAGGTACAACTGGGCAGTAGTAACACCCTTCGTCTCTCCGTTTCTCTCACTCTTTCTCTATCTCTTTTCGCCTGTCATTTCATACATGAGAATGTGAACCAACCTTGTGAAGAAGAGGTACATCTCGCCCTTCACAGAGTTAATGCACCAGGAAGATTCTTCGATCCAAGGTACAGCTTGGGGGAAGATGAAGCTTGTATTTCTACCCTTATTTCTCTCTTTTACGCAACTAATTAAGATCATTACATATTTATCCCTGAGCGTGTAGCACCGAGTATAATGGTAATATAATTTTTTTTAAAAAAGAGAAATATTAAATTTTATTTATTTCTTACTATTTACATAAACAATATACATTAAACAATATTTTAATCTTGTATTTATTCATCATTCATTTAACATTACCATCACACACATTTATTTTGACACTGTCAACACATTCATCATTCGGTTCAATTTCGTCATTTAAAATTACAGTTGGCTTGTGAACATTTGTACATATTTCACCATGACACGAAATTGAACCAAATGATGAATGTGTTGACAGTGTCAAAATGAATGAGTGTGGTGGTAATGTTGAAATGAATGATGAATAAATAGAAGATTAAAATATTGTTTATTGTATATTGTTTATGTAAATAGTAAGAAATAAAAAAAATTAATAATATTTCTCTTTTTAAAAAAAAATTATATTACCATTATACTCGGTGCTACACGCTCAGGGATAAATATTTTCATTCTTCTTTTTTATGATATTATTCTAAATTAACTGTAATAATATGTACAAAAAGAATTTTTAGTCAAACATAATAAATAATAAAAAATTTTTGTTAACAATTTTTTTTGTTATTACCAAAAAATGCATTAATAAAAAAATTAATTCATTTATGAATTCAGCATTGAAAAATACATTGGTTTAAAAAAAGATTAAAATCGGTTAATTATTAACAAAGTTATGACCATTTTTGCGAGTTTGGACGGCTGAATTCTGTTTTGTGGCGGTCGAGAATCAAGCGCACCGAGTTCCCTCACTCCGCGGCCTGAAGTTTGAGAAAAGTATGGATGTACTTTCACTTGACATGCATTATATTCAGTAATGCAGCTTTTTATTCTTTCTAAATTATCCACTACTAAATTAGATAAATTAGTTGTCTTTCTTTCGTAGGATAATTGTTTAAAAATACAATTAATAGCAAATTAAAGTTCAAATAATAATTAAAATTTATTAATCATTAAATTTTTTCATATGATACAATTTTTGTAGTTTATAAAATTAGTTTGTAGGTTCGATTTGCAATGTCTATATGAACTGACTCATATATATATATATATATATATAATAACAATAAAAAAATAATAGTAAAAGTCATTCACCTTGGGGTTGTGTATAAATTTTCACGCTAGAATTTTTCGGTTAGATTGTCCTTTTAGATATTCTATAAATACAATTTTAGTATTTAATTCTTACAAATCCTGCAAACAAAGTCAAGTTTTCCATAAACCCTAAATTAACTATTCTATCAATAAATTGATATTCTTTAAAATTATAAATTTTTCTCAATTTTGATTTGTTTAGGATATGATAAATTTATAATATCGAAAAATGATCAAAATTTATCCAATTCATAGAATAAAATATATTTATTTCTCTGTAAAATTGACTAAATAATTAATTTAAGTAAATTAATTATTTCCTATTGTAAATAATATTTTTGGGGGTTTAGGTTCAATATTTATTGAATCTTTCAAACTGCCACATCGATATAGTCTATTACTATATGAACACAGCTCATAATATTCAATAAACTTAAGATTTGCTAGTGTATGTGTGTAATATGTAATAATTTAAAATTATCAGGTTGTAAATTGTAAATGCAATGAACTCCTGAATAATTTTTGTGTGTAAAGTGTGAACGTGATTCAACTTACCACTAGCAATGTGATTTTTAACTAAGAGAGCGAAGCCTTTGTTTTCACGGCTTTTATACCCTTTTTCAGACGCTATAGAAACTTCCCGAATCTTCTAGAAGTTTCTATAACTATTATTGGCCCTTATTCTCTTCCGGTAAAGAATGGTCATTTCCTTTACGCAAAGCTTTCTTTCTCCCTACTCACGGAATTTCATTTCGCGTGAATTTCCTTTCACCAATAATATTTAAATTTCTTACGTAAGGATAGAGGTATACTTTTTCTCTCTCTGGTCTCCAATCTTTAAATAATAAATTTTCAACAATCTAATTTTTTGTAATAAAATATGTTAATTTTTATCTATTTATCCATATAAATTTTGCTACTACTTTATTTATTCCAACTAGTTTTAATAATTAACAATATAAATTTAATAGTTAAAATTTATACTACTTATATAAAACAAAATATGCAATTTTAAGTGAAAAATTACAATTATATTAAATTTTATATAAATTGTGTATAAAATTTATATTGTCTTTAAACAATTTTTAAATTCTTAAAGTACACTACCGTCGGGAATTATGGGTACGATTGACTTGCTGGCAGTGAAAAGTCAGCGCTGACTTTAAATCAAGATATTTAATTGTAGGGAAAAGATAGAGATTTCAGACCTAGACTGTTTTAAAGCTTATTAAATTCTGCGTCTAATGACATTTAATTTGAATTTTTCTAAACATTTGAACAAATAATATGATATGAAATGTTTCGGAAAAAAATTCAATAATTTTCCTATTTTCGTACATCAAGTTTGAACCCCTGCACATTTTTTAATAATGTATTGAAAATTTTGAAATTATAGCAGCATAATCCTTCAATCCTCAGCTTCAATTAAAGTTTTTAAAAGTTAAAAAATATTAACTGGTTCATGAAATATCTTAAAAAATGTGAGAGCATGTTTTTCTATTAGTCAATCATTGATGAATATCTCTCGTTCTCTCGCCTCCCTACTCTTTCGTTTCCCCAGGGCCGAAATGTCAGTTGAGCGGGGCCTTTTTTGAAACTTGAAATAATATTAAAGATTTATTATTTTTATTATTATTTTTATTATTATTATTTTTATTATTTTCATTATTATTATTATATTTATTATTATTATTATTATTAATATTATTTTTATGTTTATCATAATTGTTCGCAAGAGTTAAATTATTTTCATTACTAATAACATTCTTCAAGAAAATTTAATTATTTTTATAAATAGTAATTAATTAAATTAATTAATTACATTCATTGTTCATAAAATTCAATTACTTTTAATTTTTTTAAACAAAAATTATGAAAGAATCTCTATTGTATTTTAAAAAAAATTTCAAAAGAATTCAATTATTTTCATAAATAATAATAAAATAATTTAATAATTTTCAATAAATTAATTTTAAAATTGAAAATATTTGAGAAGAAAAATTATTTAAAAAATGAAATCCTCAATAATTATTTCCTTAATAATAATTCTTTTATGTTGTATATTCATTTTTAATTTAGTAACAAAAATAATATTAATAATAATAATAATAATAAAAATAATAATAATAATGAAAATAATAAAAATAATAATAAAAATAATAAATCTTTAATATTATTTCAAGTTTCAAAAAAGGCCCCGCTCAACTGACATTTCGGCCCTGGGGAAACGAAAGAGTAGGGAGGCGAGAGAACGAGAGATATTCATCAATGATTGACTAATAGAAAAACATGCTCTCACATTTTTTAAGATATTTCATGAACCAGTTAATATTTTTTAACTTTTAAAAACTTTAATTGAAGCTGAGGATTGAAGGATTATGCTGCTATAATTTCAAAATTTTCAATACATTATTAAAAAATGTGCAGGGGTTCAAACTTGATGTACGAAAATGGGAAAATTATTGAATTTTTTTCCAAAACATTTCATATCATATTATTTGTTCAAATGTTTAGAAAAATTCAAATTAAATGTCATTAGACGCAGAATTTAATAAGCTTTAAAACAGTCTAGGTCTGAAATCTCTATCTTTTCCCTACAATTAAATATCTTGATTTAAAGTCAGCGCTGACTTTTCACTGCCAGCAAGTCAATCGTACCGATAATTCCCGACGGTAGTGTATAAAAATTTATTTTCTTTTTCCTAACCTTGGCCTTGAATTAGCTGTGCTTTTTCTGTATGTTTATACTCCTGCCCTATTGGCCTTACGCACTTCGACAAGAGTCCCCGAGAAATACATTTTTGGATTAAGCATAACCATTCTACATAAGATTCTAAATATTGACCTAATTTTGCGTCTACAAGCCGGCTCTATTAGGAGAACTCGCATTTGCCTGGACCACCTGTTAATTAGGTTTTTTCGACAGAGGAGAGGGAAACTGTAGAAAACCTCTCTTGAGTACAACCGGTTTATCGACAGTCAAGTTCTAATGGTGTGTACCGGACAATAATCGACAGTGCACATCATTATACCTTGACGTCAAACCTCCCCCTTGATAAATCACGAAAGAGTGAGAAAAACACCGGGCTATAGCGGGTACCAAGGCGGTCACCCATCCAAGTACTAACCGCACTGAATGTTGCTTAACCTCGGTGATCGCAAGCCACAGAGTCTCACCACTGTGATTTACCATCGGTTTTCTGTATGTTAGTGTGCAAAAGTATATTTGTTTTCAGTTGATCTTATATTGAATTTATTTTACTTTATATTTAATAGAAATTATATTTCTTATTTTCAAAATTAATATGTATTTTTCATTTCTACAAAATAATTATTTTATCATTTATAATTTACTTTTATTTGTATAATTTTTTAACAATTCTAATTTTGACTATTGAAATACCATTTCAAAGAGATTATTATTTTTAACCTTTTCTAAAAAGTATTTTTATTTACTTACAGAGTATAAATTGTGTGTTTAGTAAGAATTTATTTGTTTGTAAATTTATTTATGATTAATTGATCAATTATTATTTAATTGATAACAATTTTATTAATAATTTTTTTAATAGTTTTAATGATTTATAAAAATTAAATTACCAGAAATTTACGAATAAATAAATTTATGTTAAAAAAAATAAATTTAGTAATTCATCAATTAATCAACTAATTTAATTAATAAATTTTTCGCAACAAATTCAAGTTTTTATTTTTAGAAAATTTTATTATTGGACAATAAAACATGAAATTATTTTTTTAAATTTATGGATTATTTCTGTTTTGTCAAAATTTTATTTATTTAAAAAACGTAAAGATCAATTATATTGATGCAAGTTTTATAATCCAAATTGATATGATTAATAATTTGAAAGTGGTAATACTTTGATATTCAATTTTATAATTTTGGTTAACTGTCCTATATACAATGTAAAAATATCCATTTTTTTATTTAAAAAATAAACCATTTTTCTCCGTGTAGCTTCAAAAGTTGCAAAATTGAGAAAAAATTAACAAGGAAACAGTAGAGAAGCAAAAGTGACCACTGAGTTTTTTATTATAATAAATGTAATATTTCTGTCCTACTGAAAATATTTTCTGATAGCTGTTAAGCATAGTAGATAAGTTAATGTATACGTAAACAAGTAATTTAGTTAACAATCTGTGTTTATTTAAGAATAGCTTTAGAATAGAGTCAACAAATTAAAATTAAAAAAAAATTTTGCGTTAATTTCACGTGAGCTGTCTTGTTTTCTGACAGAGTTCTTGCTTAAGGCGGTGTCAAAGTCGATGCGAATTTCCCATTGAAGCTCAATTCAAAAATCTAATCGACTATGGGGACCCCCTTAATGTAAAATAAATAATTTTTAAACAAAAACACCCAAAAACGAAAAATTTTAAAAAGTTTTGACAAAATAGACTTAATATTTTGCCCCATGGTGCGTTTTTGGCTTTAACAACTAGTATACAAAATTTCGACTAAAAATATATAGCAAACACATTTAGGTACATCTCCGAGGGACCCAAATAAGGACCTAAATACATTATGAGGAGAACTAATTTAAAAAATGTACTTAAAAGTTGAAATATTTTTTTGACGTCACAATTTACAAATGTAGGGTCAAAACACAGTTTACGTTATTGATACGACAAAAATAAATGGAATATCACATAACATAAATTGCAATACTCTAACTATTTCCGTTCAAAGGATAACGAATTTTAACTGGTTTGACTGTTTAAAATTTATCCCCAATCTCCCTTAACACTGCAAAAATATGTATCTTTTTTGATATATTAAAATAAGACGTAAGATTGAAAAGTGGTATCTTTCATCTTAATATAAGATGTTAATTAAAATATCTTACTGATACCTAAGATGCTTCTTACGGTTTAGCAGTGTTGAAAAAATTTCACACATCTTAGAAAAGTAAGTTACTTTGGCAAGTTTTTAAAGTATCTTAAATTAAGATGTTTTTGACGCGAAAAGATGTATAGCAATACAGTTAGTTATGTATCGTATGATGCAACAAAAATGTTAGTTACTAAAAAGTAAGATGCATAAAATGTTATCCATAAGAGCCTACAGTTAACCCTACATTTTTCCCGAAAAAAATCAATAAGAATTAATAAAAATTAAGGGGTTAGATCCTTTTTTGGGGCTCAAAAAATCTAAAAAAATGTTATTGCTTATTTTAGAAGAATATATTTTTAAGAATGTTTTCTTAAATTTTCATTGAAATCGGTGCATTAGAACCAAAGTTATTGATATTTTTAGAATGGTACTCCTCAGAAGTCAGAACTGAACTTGAAACTTTAAACGTTATTATCTCTGAATAGTATTTTTTTAAACTACTGTTACGATGTGCATGATTTCTCCAAAACCGCTAAAGCGATCAGCTTGAAATTTACACGATTTCGTTATAGATATAATAGCTAGTTCGTAAACGAAGGAATTTATTAACCAAAATTTATATTTTTTTCTGTCAAAATAGTCTTATTAACTTATATTATTAGATAACTATGTAAATATTATCCAAATAATAGAAAACAATTGATTTGAAAACTTATCTATGAAATATCAAAAGTCACTACATTTTAATTAAATTTTTCTGAAAAGTGTATAAATATTTATAAATTTATTACTACTTAATATTAAGTATTTTCATATTATATGATGACTTTTCAATTTTATGATGAAGAAATATATATAATTCTACCTTCAATGTTAAGCGTTTTAAGATTTTAGGAGATTTTAAACACATTTAACTTCTCGGATGCAAAACGAAACATTCTAATTCTGGTCTTAATATTTAAGTTAGACCTTCTTCTTCACCCTGTCAAATGTTTGCGATGGAGAACGAGTTAATTTTTAGTGTCATTGAGTTGCCGATTTGCCGGTCTATATTTCAAACCTTAGAAAATAACCCGTTTTTGAATCGGCTAAGACCCAAACTTTGTAGTCTCTTTTGATAGGTTTTTGAGGCATGTATTACTTCAAGCTTGTACGACCCTTGAATCTTATTATGGACTCGTCGGCAGATGTGATATTTGAATGCCAAAAGACATTTTCTATAAAACGATTCAAGTCCTCAATTAAAGGTTTAACTTTGTGCAATTTATCATAATTTAGTAAAATTTTTTATTAGAATTTAGATGGATTTTCTCGAAATTTTTTTAAATCGCTCACGTGTCATAATATTCGATACAGCAAGTACTCCAAAAATCGGATCAGTACTACAATAGTAATGTATTGATGGGAGTTTATGACTTCCTATAAAAATCACTATTCGTATCCATGCTTTTAACTCATCTAAAGTCACATCAGACCAAAGCATAGTATCCCTCGTTTCTTGGGAATCATTACATTTAGCAATAATAGTTTCAATTGCATAAACATTAGTTTCCTTTGGGTCAGAATTTCTGAAACGGATCACCTAAAACTAAAAAATTTTCTTTTTGAACCAAAATAATTTTTTTGACTCTTAATATGGTTAAAAAAATTCCTGAAAATATTGAGCCAAAAAAACGTTGTCGTTAAAGTTATTAACAATTGCTTTTTTTAGTACTGCTAAATTAACAAATTTTTTTCTCGAGTTCTAGTTGACGAATATTAAAAATATAATATTTGTTTTTTGCCTTGAATTGCACTATTTAAATATATTTTTCTTTTTTTAAATTTTTTATGTAATTTGTTTATAAAATATTAATAAACAAATATGTTCTTCACGTCCTAACAAAAAAATTAAAATTGCATTCTATTCCTTAAAGGTCTGTGAATGTAAAACTGTTTCGAAAAAAATGAGCCTCAATTAGAAAAAAAGTTATTAATTAAAAACTGCAGCTATGTTGGGCCTTATATGACGTTAAACTCGCCCCGCGCACATTGGCATTTTTTACAATTTACTGTTTAAAATTGTCTGTAACCTACAAATTTAATCGGCTTTTCATAAGCTTGGTCTTAAATTTAAGAGGATAACATTTCTAAGAGATCCCACTAAACCAATTTTTGAATTTTAAATTGTTTATATATTTTTTTAAACTCAAAGTTAACAATTTACAATATTTTTAGAAAAAAAGCATGTTTTTTTATTTTTTCATTGCAGATGATTGCAATCAATTTAAATTGGTCTAACCAATTACCGAGATCAAGCTCCAGAAGTCCAGTATTTCCTCTATATATAGGTTGCTCACCTGCAAAGGGTCTATAATTGCTTGACTCCAGCTAGACAGTCTGATCCTTGTTAACGCCGGGAATTCAGATAATATGTGAGACTTTATTTCCTATTTTATGCTGATGATAATTCAAAAGCCCATGTCCCGTAAAGAGGTGAACAGTGGTTTTAACTCTCATCTTATCGAGTTTTAGGAGATCGCTCGCTCGCCTCTTGTTTGGCACTAAACCCAATAGAGCCTTCGCTTGCCTTCCTACCCCGATGTCCGCCCAATACTTTTCATGTTCCCTTTGACCCCATCTTTCAATGGCTTCCTTAACCAAACACGGCATTAATGACACTGCTGGATCAGAACCTATTTTTGCCAAAACGTCCACCTTTTCATTGCCCTTGATTCCCGAGTGGCCCGGTTTTGATATATTCTGAAACCTGCACCGCAATCCATCTTGGAGCCGTTTGTGTACCAGACCTCGTCCCCAAGTGGAAACCCTTTCTTCCAGTCTAATCTGGAAGGAATTAGTATCTTAAAGCTGGGTTTAAATTTCACTCTTATGATCATCCTATCTTGCACCATACTTAATTCTGGAATTGATAAGATTGAACGTGGGAGCTTGGTGTGTTTACCACCTGACTTCCTGCGCTCGGCCTACTCATAGTTAGAGCCGCCTTTTTCAACGCAGTAATATATAAAGGTACTTCGGCCAGTATGAATCCCAACGCAGCTGTAGGCGTGGTCCTCATGGCCCCTGTAATACCCTAGAAAACTATTGCTTGGAGTTGGTCCAGTTTCTCTTTGACCGTGATCTGATAAGTCCTAGACCACCAAACCACCACCGCTTGAAGGAACCTGGGTTTTAAAATCATCTGATAGAGCCAAATGACTATATTGGGTCTTAGTCCCCACGATGACCCTATCGCCCTTCTTCACGCCCAGAACGAAGTACAGAATTTCCTATACTGATACTCGAAATGTTCTTTCCAACTCAGCTTTTTATCTTGGTAAGACTTGGCAGTTATTTTTAAATGTGGATTCGTTTCACTTTAAAGAAACTTCGGGTTTTCGTTATATAAATTGTATGCTTATTCCTTTTTATCTGGTGGTCATATTGGATAAATTTAAATTGATTTAGATCATATGTACCAACGGAATGAGAAAATAAACGTCCTTTTTTAAAAAAGTGTATCAATTTGTTAATTTTAATTTAAAAAAATTATAACCAATTAAAATCCCCAAAATCGTCGTAAGCTGTAGCCATTTTTTAATAGCAAATTGTAATAAAAATTTCACTGTGGGTCGGTGCACTGCACCGACCCTACATTGACCTATACATTTTTTTATGAAAAAACTTCAACTTTAAGATAAAAATTTGGTTAAAAAAATAAAAAATGTCCTTTTGATAAAAAATTGAAATTTTATTTTTAATATAAGTTTTTAAGGTCAAAATTTTGTTTTCTTTAAATTTGTTTACAATATTAGAAAGTGTTAAAAACGGTAGAAAACCCCAAAATAGGAAACGTCTTTTCGTTTTATTTTACAGAAATTACAAATTTTTCAAATATTCCATGTAAATTTTTGACCTGAGTCACTTGACGTGGAACACGTCATATGTATATATATATAAAGAGAAGCAAAAGGTCTGCTCGAGTACTTGACATATTGTTCGAAGGGTTACTTTTAACCAGTGGGCAGTCTATTGTACATGCACGTATAATATGATGTATATATACGTCTTAAATTTGGTAGAGAACAGTGATTGGTTGTGAAAATGACATGATAACGGTCATTATTGGCTGAAATAATTTAAAGTTTTATTTGCGCGCAGTTTTGAAGTTCTAATTTATTCCACGTGGTTGACTGCGAGTACTATAGAATGATACATAATAAATATTACGGAGTATTACAGATTACAAAGTGAAGAACACGTGTTTTCTCTTAAATAGAGAAATTAGAAATATTAGACCATGTTATATTATTAAATAAATTAAAATCGTTAGGAGTTGCTAATAACATAGTCGCGTTTTTTAAAAGTTATCTTTCTGACAGGTGAGTAAAAATTCCTGAAGTGGCCCCCCTATTTTTGAAAAGTATCAAAATTTGAAATAAATATTTGTATTTGAAAGCACTAGTATCTGGTAATATTTTCACCAAGTATTTTAAAAATATTTAAATTATTTATATTTTTTATTGTTAATTAAAGATTTTTGAACTCTTTTAATAAAATAATTTTAACTATTTGAGTTTTTGCACAAATTGAACAAAAATTTATGGTCATATCAGTGAGTAAATGTACTTTCGCGTTACAAAATAAAAATTTAAAAAATTTAATTTTTTTTTATTTTTTAATAATTTTTTTATAAACAAATGCCATTTTAAGTGCTTTCTACACGCGCTTTAAAAAATTTTTTTTTTGCTAAATGTTCATTAGAATGTAGGTAAACAAGAACTGAAAAGAAATCTTAGTGCAAATGAAAAGCTTTTTTATAATTTGAGTTTTTGTTAAGCGCTGCATACTGCGCGCAAGCAACGCCGCGCGAGAGCCAAGCACGTTCAACGGCGCCAGCCTGCATATTAGTACTTTGAAAAAAAAATTTTACACACTTCTATGTATGGTAATAACATGTATCAATTGATTTATTTATTCACTTTTTTCGCTTACAGTCTACAATGGGTTCTTAATTTTTTTTTGCTTTGAATAAATTATTAATTACCGATTTGTTATCTCCCGAAAATGGTTTGCATTCGATGGTTGTTGCATTTATAGGTTTAAAGTGATGGAACTGTCGTGTATTTTTAATCGTCAAAACGTTTTGGAATCGATTTTTGAGATTTTTTTCGTGGATTTTGTGCTCCTCGACAGAGCAAAAATCGAAATGAATATTTTTAAAGAAATTTCGCGCCCATAGGAAAAGGTCTTTGGCAGTTGTAATTCTACTCCCATTAATTCGCTGCAAACTGGTTTGATACGCGTGTCTTTTCACAGTCCCTCCTATTCCGTCGCAAGCTCCTTTTCCATGGGAGGTTGCGAAGAATACCCATTCCGCTCTTATCCCAAAATCTTCCTGATGGAGAGCTAAATTAACGAAGTTATATTTGTTCTTATACTGTGAAGCAGCTCCATCAGAAAAGTAATAAATTTTTTGGATATTTTTATGCGCAAATTTTTCTTTTAAATAAGCCATCAATTTGGAGTTAAATAGGTGTACTGATTTTGTATCATGAGTTGTTTTTTCAGAAATCAAAACAAAATTGAGATTTTTAATACTGCCGTTTTCGCGATAGTAAATTACATAGGGATGCAAGGTAGCTTGACTATTGGACCAGTGATGTGATTGAATCGCGTCTTGTACAAGAAAAGAATAATTTTCTGCAAAATCTAAACAGACCACCATTTCTAAATCTTCTAAATCCTTTTTTAAATTTGAAAAAAACGCTTGTGATTTTGTTATAAAATCGTGTTTCACTAAGTCCGGAAATTCAAATCGAAGCTCAGTTAAGAAATCGTCCACTGATTTAATAACTTCGTTTATTTCACACCTGTAAAACCAGATGAAATAAATTAATAAATGAAAAATATTAAAAATAAACATAAAAAATACAAAATAATATAAATACATGCAAAATTCTACATTCATTGTTTTCTAAAATTATATTTTTTACTATACTTAATTTGTATAAAGTATCAGTGATTTTTGATATTTAAATTGATGTATATAAATACTCTTGAAATAATCATTATATGATTTTTATATGCAGGGTTGCCACAAATATTTAATTTTATTTTCCCTAACTTTTCCCTGATTTCCAGATAAAATTGTCACTTTTTCCCTGACCATAAAAAATATTCTGATTCACTCTACAAATTATTAGATACTCAAAAAAATGTTCTATTAAATTTACTTAAAAATTTCATTATTTGTAAAATTATTCAAAAACATCAATAACTAAATTTTTAAATAAGTATTTAATTATTACTTTTCCACAGGAATTAAAATTCTTCAAAACATTTAAATTCAAACCATTTTGAAACTCAAGAATTTATAAGAATATTATTACAAAACATAAAGAATTCTTCATGTTTTGTTATAATTTAAATAACCATGAAATTTTTCAACAAAAATTTAATTATTTACAAAAAACCTAATAAAATCCTTCGCAAAAATTCAATTATTTTTAAAAGTAGTAAATTTTCTTAAAAAATTCAATTAATTAAAATTAATTAAAATCCTGCGCTGAGTTTTATTATTTATGAAAATAATTGAATTATTTCAAAGAAATTTATTAAAAATTTTATAAATTATTGAATTTCTGTGAAATTTTAACAAGGATTTTATTCAAGTTTTTAAATATATTTAAATTTTTAAGAAGAATATTGTATTATTTATAACAATAATTGAAATTTTGACGAGAATATAAAATTTTTTTTTAAATAATTGAATATTGAAGAATTTTATTTTTTATAAAGATAATTGAAATTTTGACAAAATTTTTTGAAAATAATTGAATTTCTGCGAAGAATTTTATTACTCTTGAAAATAATTAAATTCTTCCAACGAATTTTATTACAGTTTATAAAAATAATTGAATTTCGGTGAAGAATTTTACTATCTAAAAATAATTGAATTCTTGAAAAGAACTTTGTAAAATTTTATTCAATAACTGAACTCTTGCGACGAATTTTATAAAATTCTTTTTAAATAATTTATATTTTTCGAAAAATTATTTATAAAGAAATTTTGACGAGAATTTTCAAAAAAATTTTGAACATAATTGAATTTTGGAGAAGAAAAAATCCCTGACTTTTCCCTGACCAATTTTACTTTCCCTGACTTTTCCCTGACCTGTGGAAACCCTGATTTAGTAAATTTTAGAAATTTATTTTTTAAAATTACTTATTGATAAAAAGAATTTTGTTTTTACTTTACACATTGTAAAAAAATTATATTAAATTAAAATTAATATCTGAAATACTTACCTATCTGTGGTTTTCCATTGGCTGTATTTAATGTCGGAAATAAGGTTTTTTTGAAATATTTCTTTCAGTTCGTTAATGGAAGCTTCAATTCCAGGACATTTTTTGCATTGTAAAAAACAGCAATTCGATGTCGAGATGTTACAAAGAGACTGTCGAATAAAATTATTGTACGTTTTATCAAAATGAACTCCTTTTTTTGTAACTCATGTTTAATTCCTGCAATTTTCAATTTGAAGTTTTCGTGAGTTTTGCAGACACATACATTATGTGTTCCACTCTGACCTGCTGAGATGCACTCTCGCGGACGTAGTTTTCGAAATTTCGAAAGAGATATTTTGACTTCAGGAAACTCTTTTTTAAACATCTCGTATAAATCGTTCGCATTAAATAATAAAAGTTTTTTCTGAATGTGAATTCGTTTGCCATCCTTTTGAAGAGAAACGTAATCTTTAATCCCTAGCATGATACGACAATTTTCATCAGACGAATAAAACGCATGAACTTTTTCAACAGTTGAATATGGAATTATTTTACCACGTTTTTTTTGGGTTTAGCACAATATCCAATATTGTTCCTTAACTTCTTAGCATGGCGTGCCATTCGACGAGAAACTTGCAGCTTTTTACACATTTTACTAATGGTCCAATGAGGCGGAATTGTGGTTAAAATTTGTATTTTTCCCAGTCTAGTAACATTATTCAATAACGCAGTTTTAATTCCATTAATATACTCATCCTCTTGATTCAATGTCTTTTTGGTATCATTAAGGTTTTCTATAATATTAGAAATATTTATCCGGTCATCTGACAAAAAATTCGATAAACGAGATTTTTTAATCTCTGGTTCGCCCAATTCTCGCAACAGAGAATTGATTTTTGTCAGTTTTATTTCATTATCCACTTCCTTACACTTAAAAGTAGGATCAGATTCGTCCTCTTTTTCAACATTTTCACTCAACTCTTCATCATTGACTTTGTCTTTTCGATTTTCATTTTCAGCTGCAACGGGAAAAATTTTTACGTTTTGGCTTCTATAAAGATCTCGTTTACAAGCATTACACACGTAAAATCCTATTAAATCCTTGAATTTGGTGTTCCACTTGTCCGTCACTAGATAAACATTTTTTCGAACACATTTATGACGTAATTTTTGCAAGGGATTGCAACATGAATTGGCCCAACACATTTTAACATTTAAGAAAAAGTTAAATTTTAAAAAATATAATAACTTATGATCTGTTCGTCATACAAAATTTGTCACTTGTATTGCAACTGATGACTGATGGATAACTGATAGACGACTGTCAACATCTCTGGGTTTCCTCAGATATGTTTGTTTTGAATTTTGCATACAGTTCTGAGAAAACCCAAACACATTTACTTTTGTGTATCAATTACAGCTACAATACAAAAAACATATTTTGAGTGTCAAATAATTATATTATATTATATTATATTATATTATATTATATTATATTATATTATATTATATTATATTATATTATATTATATTATATTATATTATATTATATTATATTATATTATATTATATTATATTATATTATATTATATTATATTATATTATATTATACCTATTATATTATATTATATTATAAGAAATCTTAATGGTAACAGAGAAAAATCAAATACTGCAGGCTGGCGCCGTTGAACGTGCTTGGCTCTCACGCGGCATTGCTTGCGCGCAGTATGCAGCGCTTGACAAAAACTCAAATTATAAAAAAGCTTTTCATTTGCACTAAGATTTCTTTTCAGTTCTTGTTTACCTACATTCTAATGAACATTTAGCAAAAAAAAATTTTTTTTAAGCGCGTGTAGAAAGCACTTAAAATGGCATTTGTTTATAAAAAAATTATTAAAAAATAAAAAAAAATTAAACTTTTTATTATTTTGTAACTCGAAAGTACATTTACTCACTGATATGACCATAAATTTTTGTTCAATTTGTGCAAAAACTCAAGTAGTTAAAATTATTTTATTAAAAGAGTTCAAAAATCTTTAATTAACAATAAAAAATATAAATAATTTAAATATTTTTAAAATACTTGGTTAAAATATTACCAGATACTAGTGCTTTCAAATACAAATATTTATTTCAAATTTTGATACTTTTCATAAATAGGGGGGCCACTTCAGGAATTTTTACTCAGGTATCAGGTAGTCAGGGTTGGTGGAGAATTTAGTGAACTTTTTTGACAACTTTAGGGGTGTCACAGGGGTCGTGTCTTGGACATATATATATATATATATATATACAGGGTGTCCCAGTCGAGGGTGTAGATATTAAAGGGGCATAATCTACTGAAAAAACTGAGACGAAAAGTCCTTTGCACTTTTTAAAAATTTTCAGTAGTTTTTCCGTAAATCGCAATTAAAAATCAAAAACTACGCTTTGTCCCGCCCCGGTAGGCGGGGCGTACTATTGCAGCGTTTACTTGCCTGGGCGTGTACCAGCAGCGCGCGTAGTGTGTCAATTTAATACTTATTATTATTGGGTGTTTAATTAACACCAGGTTTGTGTTAAAATAACACTGATTAAAACTAGAAACAAGAAATTATCGTCAAAAATTTATTCTACACGCGCTGATGGTACATGCCCAGACAAGCTAGCGCTGCAATAGTACGGCCCGCCTACCGTCTCACTGAGTTTTCACGTCTAATAGCAAAGCGTAGTTTTTGATTTTTCAATTGAGATTTACGGAAAAACTTCTGAAAATTTTTAAAAAGTGCAAAGGACTTTTCGTCTCAGTTTTTTAAGTAGATTATGCCCCTTTAATATGTACACCCTCGACTGGGACACCCTATATATATATATATATATATATATATATATATATATGAATGATATTAAACCAATATTCAAGCACTTCTCGTTTCTGCTCTATGCTGATGACCTTAAATGTTATAAAGTAATTAATCCTTCCATTTCTCAAAAAGATTTTTCTGATCTACAAAAAGATCTTAACAAGCTACAAAAATGGTGTGTCAATAATCACCTAAGTATAAACATAAAAATAGTTATACACTAACTTTGCGATTCTATTTTATTGATATGGCCTTCTTGTATAGACTTATGGACGGAGCTATCTTTTGTCCCTCACTCCTTTCTATGGTAAATTTGTCTGTACCTAGAATGTTCTCTAGACGATATACATTATTTCCCGTACCTTTCCATAGAACAAATTACGGTAATAATTCCTTAATTACTCGGCTTAGTAAAGAAGCGAACATGATTTCAAATGAAATAAATTTTTTTGATAGTTGCGCCACAAGATTCCCATCAGCACTGCGTAATGTTGTCTTCAAAATAAACTAAACTTGTAATATTGAAGTAGCAACCTAGATTTAGTCTTATAAAGTTTAATGTAATTTCTTTAGGTTTAGGAATACTCTATGTATGAAAGGGCATGTCCCGTTACGTTGAATAAAATAAAAATAAAACAAATATTCTTCATCATTGTTAATATTATTCTAAAAATATGGGATGATAAAAAGTGAAAATTGACTGAATAATTAAAAAATGGCGCCTAATGCGTTCTTTTAGCGCACTCTTCAATTCCATTATTTGTAAAATTTGTAATTAAAATTCTGCAAAAGTTAATTTTCAAAAATTGTAATAAAATACTTTTAAAAAAATTAATTATTTTTAATTAAATTTTACAAAATTTCAATTATTCAAAATCTTTGTATCTAAAATAAGGTTATTGAATGAATTAATTTTTATTATTTTAATTTTTAATTAAATTTAATAATTTCTAACATATATTCGACTTTATATAAAAATTTATTAATTCTGGTTTCAAATGGATTTTTCAATATTCATATGAATAATTTAAATTTAATGTACAACAAAAATCTTTAAAAAATTATTTAAGTGACATTGAATTAATAAATAGTAAAAAATAGCAAATTTGAATATTGAATTGTTTTTAACCAAATAATTTTCAATATTTTCTTTGCCCTACATAACAAACTTTTTTTTACTTTAAATTTCAAATATTTAGGGAAGAGTCTCTAGTTGTGAGACAGTCAATTTTTTTTAACATGCAATATTAAAAAGCCGATAAGTTTATATTAAAACATTTCTTTTTATATAAGCTAACTTTTTCGTATACGCCAAAGTGGATATATAAACTGTTTTTGTTAAATACCAACACTGGGTGTGATAATCGACAAAAAAGCGTTTTTTCAATAAATTCAAAGTACTTTTTTTCCAAGTTAATTAATTGGAAGAGTTAAAGGTAATGCATTTTCTTTTAGTGTTTTCCCTATATTTTGTGATGCAATATTGCATTGTTCCAATCTACGGTTGAAAATAATTTAATTTTCCTTTTTCAAAATAGCGCCAATTTCTGGGTGTGAGACACAGCATATCACCAGTTGTGAGACTGTCTCGACAGCCATTTGGGCAGCATAAAAAATACGACTTTGCAGGCATACTATTTAAATATTATTTTGATTTTTTTTCTAGTATTTTTAGGCAAGTCAATTGGAAAAAAATCAATTGATTCAGAAGAAATCAATTTTAATGCTCTTGTTAAATCTATTTAGTTGTGTTTATTTGATAGTCTTATTTTGGCGAATAAATAATAATAATATAATAATATAATAATATATATATATTATTAATATATTTAATTATTTCTACTAAACATAACGTTTTATATCAAACTTATTAAAGTTTAGCAAGTTTTAATGAGTGTCTCACAACTGGAGACATTTTTTTTTAAAGCGATGTGCTCGGAAAATGTATTGTAAAATTTCTTGAGTTCATCGAAACACTATACTTTCTTTAAATAAAAGTTGCGTATTTCTGTTACCTTTTGAACGGTGTCTTTTATTTACAATTTCGTTTAATCGTTTACAATTTACGGGTCAAAAAGAAAACCCGCCTTACAACTGGAGACTCTCCCCTAGATATAAAATTAAACTAAAGCGCCACACCAGTTCGTTCAATAAAGGAGCATTCAGACCTCTGCAGACTGCCTGCCTGTGCAGCCAGAAGATTGTTCACACCTCACTTTTCTCGTTGAAAAATGAGGGAAGATTTAAATATCTATTAAAATTCAAATCTTCCCGCATTTTTCAACGGGAAAAGTGAGGTGTGAACAATCTTCTGGCTGCACAGGCAGCCAGTCTGCAGAGGTCTGAATGCTCCTTAAAATTATCATTTTATTTTTGCGAAACAACTTTTTTGTTATATTTCGTAAAATATTTGACATTTTTAGGTTATTTTTAATCAATTGATATGAATGCATTAAAACTAAATTTTAGTTTAGACACGAAATAAAAGAGATGTTTTAAAATTAACATCTTCGTCTCGCATAGCGCCTTCGCCCCACTCTCCCCTAAATCATTTTTCACAGAATAATTTAATCCCAACAAAAACATCTTTGACATTATAATATTATATAAGTAAAAAAATAAAAGTTATAATAAACTGATGAAAAAAACCATAATTAGTAAAATAATCTTGTACAATTATTGTGTTCTTAAATTAAGGTTTTTGTTTGTCTCAAATGATTAGGAGTGGGCGTGCGACGCTCGCCGTTTGGTTCTAGTGTGATATTATATTGTTTAATAATCTCATATTCCAAAACAAAGAAAATTCCTTGCATATGTATTGAATAGTTTTTTTCTTTGTTTTTGAATATATGAGATTATTAAACAATATAATGTCACACTAAAACTATAAATCCAAACAAAATAAAATAACACAATATATAGGGGAAGAGGTTCGGTTGTATGGGCATGGTTCGGTTGTGGACACCCACGCAGAACTTTTGACAGAAATGAGATTTGTCCAATCTGTTAAATATCACGTATGTGTTATAACCTAACGCAGTTTTTTAAGCGAATACAAAAGTGATTAGACACCTGCTCTTTTTACTATATATAAATTAATTTTTCGACACGTTGAATATAACAAAAAAGTATTTTTAAACATTGTTAAATGTTCAACAAATCGAAGTGAATTAATTAAAATGATAAGTTCAAAGCGTATTTACACAGCAAATGAGTTATATTTTATAATCCAATACCAAGCTTCACAAAAATGTCCACAAGTAAAATTTTTTTCATGATGTTTTAAAATGATCGTCAAGTTTGGTTGTGGGCATCTAAATTGATTCGATTGTGGACACCACTCTTATTTTAGATAAATCGTGAAATATCGTTGTCGATATAATCATAAGTAATTCCTTACAACATTTAATAGTGTTTTATGAATTTTAAGAGTTTCGTGGTCCAGCACGGAAATTAATATAATGAGACTTTGATGTTCGTACGTCGTTCGCAATTATAGTAATTGTAGTAAATGGGCAGTTCACGTTCAGTGTGAGAAATCTTATATGCCCTTACATGGGGAGCATGTAATGTCAGAATTAGAAGAAATCATCCTTATGTAGTTAATGAATGGTTACTTAATTAATTTTTTTGCACTTTTAATACATTTTTCAAGAGTGTCCACAACCGAACCAAAATTTTTTTTTTGTTAGAAAAATGACCAATTTATTGAATTTTTAATCAAATTTTTCTAGTCAACGGAATCAATCTATTTTCTTCACGAGTAGTTAGCTAAGGTCCCTAGCTTTAAATACATATACATATGTTTGCTTAATATCTACAAGGACACAAATTATAAGTCAAAAACGAAACTATGCCCACAACCGAACCTATTCCCCTACCTATTATATCGATTTAAAAATTATCCAATACATATGCAAGGAATTTTATTTGATTTAGAATATATGAGATTATGAAACAATATAATACCACATTAATTACATATTTGTCTGCAAAAAAAATTTGTTTATAAAAACGAACCAAAGTTATCTGTTTGTTAATTAACATTGTTTACAAAAATTTAAATAAATTGTATTATACATTATTATTTATCTGGTGGTCATCTGGACTAATTTAAATTGATTTCAATCATCTGCAATAAAAAAATAAGAAAACATGATTTTTTCTAAAAATATTGTAAATTGTTAACTTTGAGTTTAAAAAAAATATATAAACAATTTAAAATTCAAAAATTGGTTTAGTGGGATCTCTTAGAAATTTTATTCCCTTTAATTTAACACTAAACCCATGAAAATCCGATAAAAATTGTAAATTACAGACTCGGAGACATTTAAGGAATAGAATGCAATTTTAATTTTTTTAGGACGTGAAGAACATATTTGTTTATTAACATTTTATAAACAAATTACATAAAAAATTATTAAAAATTTAAAAACAAAAAGTATATTCAAATAGTGCAATTCTAGCCAAAAACCCCATATTTTATTTTTAAAATCCGTCAACTAGAACTCGAGAAAAAAATTTGTTTATTTAGCAGTACTAAAAAATTCAATTGTTAATAACTTTTACAAAAATTTTTTTTTGGCTTAATATTTTCAGAGATTTTTTAACCATATTAAGAGTCAAAAAAATTATTTTGGTTCAAAAAAATTTTGTTTTAGTTTTAGGTGATCCGTTTGAGAAATTCTGACCCAAATATATTTTTTTCACTGTAAAATGACGTTCTTCACACATCTTTACCTTAAGGGGTTACATACCTTTTCAACCACAAAAAGGGTGATTTTCATAATTTTTTTAGAATTCTTATTAAAACTTTATTGAAATAATGTACATTGTACCAGAAAGTACATGTTGTCATGAAATTTTAGCCACTTTAAAACTGAAAAAATATTAACATTTGTAGAAACTGTAGCTATTTTACCAAAACACTTTTTTTTAAGGTGGCTTGCGGTGTGCACGATAAAACGGGAACAACTAAACTCAAATCAAAAACAAAGGAAAATTTGTTAGTTTAATATGATATCTTGTTAGTGAACAAAGGGTTTTAAGAAAAAAAATTTTCCAGAAACGGCAAATTATTTTCACCAAAATTCAAATTTTTCGGTTCTTAAAAACTGGTTTTTTGACCGGAAAAAATATAAATTTTGCTACAAATTAAAATTTCTTTCTTCACGAATTAGCTATTATATCTATAAAGAAACCCTGTAAATTTCAAGCTGATCGCTTCAGTTGTTTTGGAGAAATAATGCACACCGTAACAGTAGTTTTAAAAAAATACGATTCAGAGATAATAGCGTTTAAAGTTTCAAGTTCAGTTCTGACCTCGGAGGAGTAGCGCGTTAAAAATATCAATAACTTTTGTGACGGTGTGGTTAGGTCTGGCGCCACGTTTATGAACGTCACTGACAAACTTTAAATGTCGGACGTCAAGTAGTTCGTCCAAAAAAATAGACCCTCGGTTCTCTCGCTAATGAGTCGTTCCAAGCGCTCTATTTAAACTCGCCGGCGAGAAGTGAAAGTAGCGGTGCGGCACCAACTCTCCACCGTTCAGAAGCAAGCAGTCTGAGGGATCCGCCTAGCAGCCCAATCCTAGTGACCAGTGGTAAACAGGTACGTGAGGCATCTTCTTCGGGACCGCCGCCCTGGCGACGAAGAAGGTGTAGCTGGAGTTGTCCAACCTCTTGATAAACGCCTACCTGCATTCCCTTCGCTCCTCTCAGTGCACGCTGCATTCGCTGCTGAGAAAAATCTCTCCTAATATCCATGACGAACGCCATCTCGGCTGTCAATCCGTAATTTAAGTCGCGAAGCCCTCCCGATAACCGCGAGTGACATTACCGGCAGTGCACGCCACCTCGGCTACTGTAAAAATCGCGAGTGCTAATACCGACGGCGCACGCTGCCTTAGCTGTCGTCGCACGTGAGTGATCAGTGAAATTTACCGACGGTGCGCGCTACCTTGGCCGCCGTCAAAACCGCAAGTGTTGAAACCGACGGTGCGCGCTACCTTGGCCGCCGTCAAAACCGCAAGTGTTGAAACCGACGGTGCACGCTGCCTTGGCTGCTGTCGAAACGTGAGTGATTTACCCTCGGTGCACGCTGTCCCAGCTACAGTAAATCACAAGAAATTCCCCTTTGGATAACTAGGAACTGTTTTACCCACGAACGAGGATTCCTCGACCTCCGATAACCACCGTGAACCGCATCGCCATCTGTGAAAAATGAGGAAATTATTTCAAGTTAACTTACGGGTGGTGGCCTGGTGATCTTACCTCTTCTGCGCCTGGCAAACTTGATTTAGTCTTTCTTTTTCACCGCCGATGAACTCAGATCAAATTTACCCTAAAAGAAAAGAAATAAATTGAACTCATTAAGTTAAATTGGTTAACACTCACCTATGAATTAAGACTCTCGAACAAGACTGCTTATTACCCAAAACAAAGAGAAATTATTTTTGTTAATAAAAATTTCAAATTATTACCTTATTAAACTCAAGGGAATGCGAGAAGCATTATTTAGTTCTATCACTCACTAGAGAGTTAAAACGACGTCGTGATCTATCTGAAAGACGACAATTAGAAACAAATCATATTTAGTTATATTTTAATTTTCAATCAAACCAAATTTAGTTAAGTTTAATTTTCACACAAATCACTTTTAGTTATGTTATTTTTTAATTTTCAATCAAACCAAATTTAGTTAAGTTTAATTTTCACATAAATCACTTTTAGTTATGTTTTAGTTTAATTTTCAATTAAACCAAATTTAGTTAAGTTTAATTTTCATTCCAATCACATTAAGTTAAATTTTAGTCTAATTCTTTACTCACCCACGAGTTGAAGACTGTTGTCGAAGAAAAGGAAAAATTTATTTTTTAATTGTAATTATTGCTCTCGAGATTATGCTGTTTAGTTTATTTTTCTTTCAAAAATGAAATGAATCACTGACCACAAGAAAGGATCTATCCACGAAATCCAACACGAACTCAAACACAAAACGCTAATTGTCACGATTACTTCAAATTGATAATTATGTATCGTCGCCCGGAAGATTGTTGATAATAAATAAGTGATGTTTTGTTAATCAACTGTGTCATTGTTTTATTCTCGTGTTCCTTCCCGAAATAAGATAAGATTAGAGAAAAGATAAAAAGGAAGAAGATAACGAACCGTTACACTTTGTTTCTAATGCACTGATTTTAATAAAAATTTGTGAAAACATTCTCAAAAATATATACTTTTAAAATAAGCAATAAATTTTTTTTCGATTTTTTGACTTCCAAAAAGGTATGTAACCCCTTAAACAAATTAATTTCCGATGTCAAAACGCACCATAATTGTAAAATTATGTGTCCCAACCTGCATGATATAAAGTGAACCGACCGTAAGTTTCGCGACGTTTTCATTTTTTAGCACACAGACATAAACGCACCATATTAAAACCAAATAACATACCAAAGTATTAAAGCACTCTCTAATGAAAAAATTTCATCATCTTACTTTACTGTTTGCATCTTCCCTTTTGTTTAATTAATCTTTCTAGACACTAAGTAAAAGTTTTGCTTTAAAAATTCACCACACATTCGTTGGAAATTAATGAAAGTGACGTGAAAAGTTTTCTACCACCACTAACAAGTATTTACATGGAATGGTAAATGGCATCAGTTTGTTACAACTAAGAAACCCGAGGTGGCCCAACCCTAAAAGTGGCCTGACCGTAGTGACTCTCCCCTATTAATACGTTTTTATTATTATTTAATGTTTTATAATGATTGAATAATGATTAATAAAATAAAATATAGAAAAATAAATTTAAATTATTAAAACTATTAAAAATTAAAAAAAAATTATTAACTATAAAATATTAATTCGTTTGTAATATTATTTTATACTTTTCAATAATTTATTTAATAATTCATTAAAAGAAAAAATAAATAATAAAATTATACAAATCTAAATAATAATAAAAATACTAAACTAACTAATTTTAATGAATAAAATTCATTATTCATTAAAAAGTATGAAATATTATTGCATTAGTAATAAAATTAATTAATTAAGCGTCATGTCAGTGATTTTGCAAAAAAAATTTTGATCTAGGTCAAAAGGGGGGGGGGGTGATAATTTTTTTATTTCAAAAAATTCCTGAGCCTTTAATTATTAATATTTTTTATTTTTTTTATTATTTTTTTTTAGTTGATTAGTCATACTAATTATAAAAACATCAATCTAAACATCTATGCACTTCTTGTTCGTAAAAAAATCCTAAAATGTATGCAACGTTTGAATGCAACGTAGAGCAGCCTATTTGCTCTAGGCTGCATAGTGGGAGACATCATCAGTCGCTCGCGCTAAAGTTGAATTCAAACTTTCAAATTCGTAAAAGTTGTCATAACATTCAAACAAATTGATGAATTTTGATCATTTTTTTTAAACTGGGCTAAAATTTTCTCAGGAATTCAAATTTTTTATTTGTTTTTTGAAAAATTTATAAATAATGTCAAAAAATTATTAATTAAAAAAAATTTTTTTTGGGTTTATTTTTAAAATTCATTTTTTTCAAATTTTTTATTTTTAACTGCTCGAATAATAAAAGAAACACTAATTAATTATTTTTGCATTAAAAGAATTAAGGTTTTTGAAAAAATGCTATTTGCAGAACAATATTATACTAATAATTTGACATATATTTCGAAAATACCTCAATTTTGGGTAAGAAAAAAGTTCTGCGAATAGCATTTTACCGAAAACCTTAATAAATTTGTATTGCTTTTATTATTCGAGCAGTTAAAAATAAAAAATTTGAAAAAAATGAATTTAAAAAAAAACCCAAAAAAAATTTTTTTAATTAATAATTTTTTGACATTATTTATAAATTTTTCAAAAAACAAATAAAAAATTTGAATTCCTGAGAAAATTTTAGCCCAGTTTTAAAAAAAATGATCAAAATTCATCAATTTGTTTGAATGTTATGACAACTTTTACGAATTTGAAAGTTTGAATTCAACTTTAGCGCGAGCGTCTGATGATGTCTCCCACTATGCAGCCTAGAGCAAATAGGCTGCTCTACGTTGCATTCAAACGTTGCATACATTTTAGGATTTTTTTTACGAACAAGAAGTGCATAGATGTTTAGATTGATGTTTTTATAATTAGTATGACTAATCAACTAAAAAAATATAATAAAAAAAATAAAAAATATTAATAATTAAAGGCTCAGGAATTTTTTGAAATAAAAAAATTATCACCCCCCCCCCCTTTTGACCTAGATCAAAATTTTTTTTTGCAAAATTTGCAGGAAAGAATAAGTAATCAAATGGCGTTTATGACAAATTGTTAAAGTAAAAATTGTTGATGTAGTGTTTATTTGTTTATAAGCCAAAAATTTCTCCCCCCAAAAAACCAGTTTTCTTGTAAAAATTCAATTCGCTACAAATTGTGATTGATAGAAGAGAACCCAACAAAAAAAATTGATTTTCATCCTGCCAAAAATGTAGAAATTCCATTTTAAAAAATCATGTTTTTAGTTAACAAATGGAATTTCTCATAAACTATTTATCGAATCGTATTCAGATTTGGCACACATCTTGAGGGTCTTGAGAGGAACATTTTTGGAGAATACCAGAAGAATTTGTTAACTTTTGTTCAAGTTATTAATCAAATAAGAAAGTGCCATTTTTAGTGGTTTAAATTCATTTGCAAGTAAACAAATGGACCAATTTTAACATATGACCTATCATTTTAAAGGTATTTCCGAGCTCTATAACTTTTATTAACAATTTGTTCCCCTATAATTTGATGGGAAAGAACGGTCATCAAAAAACTGTTTTTCGGCACCTTCAAAATTGTTTATAACGCGCAGCATGAAAAATCTCGAGTTGGAAACATATACATATTCATACTACCACCCCACACTATATGAATCCACAATCAGACTTCAGGTATCAATTTTGGCACGAAAAAACACAGGGCGACTGGACTACTGTAGATTTCAAATGGAATTATATATAAATGTCAATAATACGGCGTTTGAAGCTTTGTCTTATTACCTAACTTCCTATCATAAAGTATTTTTCATTTCATTAATAAAAAAAAGTTGTGTCACTTTTTTAAAAAAGTTGAAAATTCGACTTTTAAAAAAGTGGCCCCAAGGTGGTCATCATACGAAAATTCACTAAAAAAGTTATAAAAAAATGTAAAAAACGTATTATTAAGTTGTTTATTTAATATTAATTATTTTTTATGATCACAGAAACATATTACATATTTTTTTTGCACTTTGTCCTTTCGTCAAAAATGATACTTTTTGTGAATGTATTAGACAGGTAAAATTTTGAAAATAATTCTATTTCATTATTATTCATCATAAAACTTAAAAATTGATAAAATTCACATTCACAGTGATAAATGTTGATAAATATAGCGTATAAACACATTTTCATAAAAAATCAAAAGTGACCAACTTGTGGCCAAAAAAGTGTCCACCGTAGGACCAAGACACAATTTTTTAAACGTTAATGAAAAAATTTTTTAAAGCACAGTATTAATTATATTCATTTGGAATATTGTTGTACGATATATAAAGATAATTATAACGATTTTTACTAATTTAAAATGGTTAATTTCGATGATTTTAACACCCTAAGAAAAAAATTTCTCGATCATTTAAAAACAGAAATTTTACAACGTTCACGTTACAAAGAGACTCATACGACTATTGACCTCAAAACTTTACTAAAATCTTTGTCTTCTCAAATAATAACAATAACAGAAAACATTTGAAGATTATCTTCAAACTATCATCTTCAAGAAAATTTTTGTATATTAGTTATTATAACTAATATACAAAAATTTTCTTAGGGTGACCACCTTAGGGCCCTCTCCCCTATACTAAAAGCAATATAAATTTGCAATTTTAGCGATTGGTGCGTCCTAGCATCAGGGATAGGAGTATTGTCACACAAGTATAACGACTTGCCGAGCGTCGAGATATTTCTTATATTGCTGTCCAAAGTTCTCGAATAATACTTTTTGGACCATAAACAAAAAAGAACCAAATAATTTCTTTGATACTTTCTGTATCAACCTGCGGACGAAATCTGCGTTCCGAGGAATTTAGACCTGGCCGATCCTGAATTTTGGTAGAGGCGAGAAACAAATTATTTGGCGGCACAGGAAAATCAACTAGCGTTTGTATTTGCGCTTAACTATTATTAATTGACGCTGTCATAAGTCCACAATACATTTATGATTTAAATGGTTTTTGACCCACTGATTTATAGTCACGCATTTGCAAAGTTTTAATTTTACCTACTACAAAATTTTAATATGATACCATTTGACAAGAATTATAATACAGTAGAGACTCCATTATCCGGACTAATGGATGCAGGCACTTGTCCGGATAATCGAGTAAAGAACGTATTAAACAAATTTTTGATTCATAATGTTATGTATTTATTTGCATATGTATTAAAATAAGACTGAAACAAACTAAAACTTTTCAAGTCAATAATAATAAAAATTTAGTTAAAAATATTTCAAAATATTTACATAAACATTTTCTTTAAATAATTAAAACACTTTAAAACGCAACATTTCGTATAAAAATTCACGTTTTTGAATTTTAATTAGAAGTTAACGACTTGAGACCTTATAAACTTTATATTAAAAAAAATGTTTAATTTTAAATTTGTCCGGATAATCGAATATCCGGATAATAGGGGCCCGGATAATGGAGTTTCTACTGTAATTGTATTTGAGTGTGTGCGTATGAGGTCTGAATGAGTGTTTGATTAATTCTAAATTGTTCTTTTTATATTATAGTAAATGGTTCGAGTGAAAAAAATTATATTAAAAATAATCATCAAACAATAAATTCCATATTACGACAATTTAAATACAGTTTATTTTTTATTTTACAATTATATAAAAATAATAATCGTTCCAATTGGCGCCCAACTAGAGGCAATTAATTCTTTGCAAAATAAAACTGTATAATATTTAAAAAATTTTAATTCGAAATTTTATTTTTTTGAAATGCCGACTCCGAGGGCTATGGATAAAACCAATGATTACGACGAAGGTTACGAATTGTGTATACAATTATAATCCGAATTGAGGGAAGTGAAGGATGAGTTAAAGCGAGTCCAAACACAACGGGCCTAGTCAAACAAAGAGAGCGAGACCTTGCGAAACGAAATTCGAAGAATGAAGGTCGATTTTGATCAACAATAGAACGGTAATCAAGATAATTTTATGAGATGTATCGTGTCATATTTTAATTCGTTGCAAGTAACTATCCCTTTACCGAAGTTTGACGATTTAAATAAAAATCCGATTAAGTTTATTTGTGATATAGAAAAATATTTTACTAGAAAAAATATTTCTGAAAATTCCAAACTCGTAATAGTAGAAGAGGCATTAATTGGAAGGGCGAAAATGTGGCATGATGCTCGTACTTATCCACGTATTAATTACCAACATTTTAAAAATAAATTTCTCGAAGAATTTTTCTATATCGAAGTTTGTATGAAGGCAAGATCTGAGTGGGAAAGTTGACAATATAAACCATATGGAAATTCATTCAAGGGAGCAATATGGAGCAATTCAGTCGCGCTAAATTTTGTTTATCGTCATTGCAAGAATTTGAAGTTAATTATTTAATAATTAAACAACTGCCGCAAAGAGTTAGGGTGGTACTTTCTACAATTGACTATAATGACACGTCGTGTCGGTGAAGTGGGAACGTCCTCGAATACTAAAAATCATGCGGAATCGGTAAATAATACTTCAAATTATAGTAAATACTATAGACAAAATAATCAAAATGAGGATCATGCCACTGTAAAAAATAATAGTGAATCGACGGGTCAACAACAAAGTAGGTCGCGAAATTTGGATAACGATCGACAGAAGAATTGGAGAAATCATCGAATAATGGCGGACGCGTTCAGTTCGTAAATACAAACGACATAAATGAGGACCGTAATGAGGGAAATAATGTAAAAGCGAGTTCAAGCATTAATGCCATGTGGAATTCTAATATATCGGAATTTATTGACGACCTATGTTGGGACGTGAAACCAGAAGGGAATTAATGTAGTGATCAAATCGTGACAAAAATAGTTTGCCCGAGAATTCGTGCAACAATTGAAAATAATGAAGTTGCTGTTTTGGAAGATAGTGGGAGCGATGTAACTGCGATATCCGAAAATTTTTATAATTCGTTAAAAAAGCGTAACAAAATCATAGAATTACCAGTGAGTAATATAATAGTTAGTGTTGCGGTGGGTAAAAAATCGATGATAATCCGAAAACAAGTGCAATTAACACTTAAAATTTAGAATTACGATTTCGTAGCTCCGTTTTTGATAGTACCGCGTTTGACTACAAACGTATTAGTCGGAATCGATTGGTTGTCAAAATTTAAATGTATGATCATTATCATTAGTTACATTTAAAATGTCAGAAATTAATTTTCGTATTGTAACTCCAACAAGCGAATATATGAGTGATCATGAAAACTTTAATAGCGAACAGGATATCGACGGAAATAATTTTCAAGAATTGAGCAATGATCGCGATTCAGAGAATCGTTAGAATTCTAACGATTTTTCAAATTATTCATTTTTGTAATTTTTATAAACAATTAAACTTTTTTGCACCGTTTTAGAAAATATTCAATTTTTCGAAATTGGCTGAACCGATTTTAATGAAACTTGTATCGTTAGAAAGATTAAAAAATGTACTATCCAGAAAAAAATATAATATGAATTAAAAGTTTAATTTGTTTAAACAAATTATATTTTTAATTTTTATTGTTATAAATAAACAATGTTCGCAATCGATTTTGGTCACTTTTTTTATAGCATCATAAAAAGGGACTTTTCATGATTCCATAGAAAAAATAAAAAACCGGAACTCTCTAAAAGTTTCAAAGTTCTATCATTTTTAGTCTCGCCGTGCGCGAGCTTTCTCAGTATCTAATGCTCACGGTACGACGTCACAGTGGGATTTTTTTACAAGCTACTGTTCAAAAATGTCTAGAGCTTACAATTTTTAACCGATTTGAGTTTTTTTAAATTGAAGAGAACTAAATTTTTTCAAATTTTCAATTGTTTTTAACTATTTATTTTAGTCAAAGTTAACAAATTAACACAATTTTTAAAAAAAGTACGTTGAATATTTAGTTCTATTACTGCAGATGACCAGAATCAATTGAAAATCATGTAAAATATGTCTTCTAGACGAAAAATAAAGAATACATATTTTTTTTATTTGTTCTAAACAATATTAGTTATCAAATAGTTATCTTGGGTTCCTCTGAACCAAAAAAATTATTTTTTCACTTTCATATTTTAATTTAGGCTTATTTTAAAAATATATGTATGTCCTTTTTTGATAAGCAAATTATTTTAATTGTTATAAATAATATTAGTTAACAAATTGTTAATTTAGGTTTCTCACAACAACAAAATTTTTTTTCACATTTATCTTTTAACTTAGGTACATTTAAAGTACGTATGCCCTTTATGTTTAATAAATAAATTATTTTAATTGTTATAAACAATATTAGTTAACTAATTGTTAACTTTGGTTAAAGTACATATGTACTTTTTGTTTAATAAATATATTATTTTAATTGTTATAAACAATATTAGTTAACTAATATTGTTTAGAACAAACGAAAAAAATTTATATTCTTTATTTTTCATCTAGAGAACATATTTTACATGATTTTCAATTGATTGTGGTCATCTGCAGAAATAGAATTAAATATTCAACGTACTTTTTTTAAAAATTGTGTAAATTTGTTAACTTTGACTGAAATAAATAATAATAAACAAATGAAAATTTGAAAAAATTTAGTTCTCTTCAATTTAAAAAAACTCAAATCGGTTAAAAATTGTAAGCTCTAGACATTTTTGAACAGTAGCTTGTAAAAAAATCCCACTGTGACGTAGTACCGTGAGCATTAGATACTGAGAAAGCTCGCGCACGGCGAGACTAAAAATGATAGAACTTTGAAACTTTTAGAGAGTTCCGGTTTTTTATTTTTTCTATGGAATCATGAAAAGTCCCTTTTTATGATGCTATAAAAAAAGTGACCAAAATCGATTGCGAACATTGTTTATTTATAACAATAAAAATTAAAAATATAATTTGTTTAAACAAATTAAACTTTTTATTCATATTATATTTTTTTCTGTATAGTACATTTTTTAATCTTTCTAACGATACAAGTTTCATTAAAATCGGTTCAGCCAATTTCGAAAAATTGAATATTTTCTAAAACGGTGCAAAAAAGTTTAATTGTTTATAAAAATTACAAAAATGAATAATTTGAAAAATCGTTTGTAGATGTTATTAGTGACATCATGGACTATCAAAATATATAAGTATTATTTATTTTTATTAACCAAAAGAAAATAAGAGGCCACTTCAGGAATTCTTACCCTTATGTAAATTAAAGTCATTTGATAAAAACAGTAAACAAAAGATTAAAGAAGTGTTTATTAAATATAGTCGTGTATTTTCAAAGCGTCGAGGTTGCACGAATGTATATGAGCATCGGATTATTCTCGAGAAACAAAAACCTATTGTTAGAAAATCATACCCTGAGGTTTTAAGTCATCGAGATGCGGTACGTGAGGCGATTCAATGTATGCTGAGTTTGGAAATTTTGGAAATTTCATACAGCGATTGTTGCAGTCCCTTACGTATTGTATTAAAAAAACGGTGAAGATTCTGCACATAAGATATATAAACACTTATAATTAGCGTTGTATTGATCTAATTGTCAACTCGCAATATTTGTTATAAAATTTTGATTTTCGCAATTTAAAAAATATATGAGGCATTTCATTTCAAACCGTTCCACCGACAAAAAACAATCGCAAGGAGACATATTTTCTAATAATTTTTATTATATAATTATTTAATTGTTTATAATATATTATACACTGATTCAAAAGAGAATTTCATGAGCTTTCTATTGCTATTTTTATTATTTTAAATTTTTGCCAATTTCGTAGAGAAATTGCCGTTTGAAATGTTAAACTCTTAATATCTCAAAACACCCCCCCGCCGATTTTTATCAAAATTATATGAAAATAAAGCGTAAATTCTCTAGTTTCTATTCCCATTTGATATATTATGGACATTTCATGGGATTAATAGAAAAAAAATTATTTAAAAAATGTGTTTTTGAAAAATTTGACAAATAGTATGAAGTTGAACCTTAACCCATTCAACTTACATTCAATTTCGTAATATTTGTCAAATTTTTCAAAAACACATTTTTTAAATAATTTTTTTTCTATTAATCCCATGAAATGTCCATAATATATCAAATGGGAATAGAAACTAGAGAATTTACGCTTTATTTTCATATAATTTTGATAAAAATCGTCGGGGGGGTGTTTTGAGATATTAAGAGTTTAACATTTCAAACGGCAATTTCTCTACGAAATTGGCAAAAATTTAAAATAATAAAAATAGCAATAGAAAGCTCATGAAATTCTCTTTTGAATCAGTGTATAATATATTATAAACAATTAAAGAATTATATAATAAAAATTATTAGAAAATATGTCTCCTTGCGATTGTTTTTTGTCGGTGGAACGGTTTGAAATGAAATGCCTCATATATGGGTCAAACCATTATATATCGAATAAAGTCGTTGCGGCCTATTTTTTAAGCATTGATACTTTTAGAAACGATTCTGTATATCATTTAGGGGAAGAAATAAAAAGAATTTTAATAAAATTTTTATTATTTTCCTTAAAATATGAGTTTGAAGTGGCGAAGGTACGGAAAATGGTCACTTTTTTAACATTTAGGAAATATTTTTGAAAACACAGAAAAATTCTTAAAGGGGGAAAAACTATTGAATATTGTTCAGAATTGAACAATGAATTATTTTTTAATGATTAAAGTAGTGGAAAAATGAAAATAATTAATAAAATATGTTATCAAAGTTTGAATGTCAAATAACTTAATTTAGCCAATTTTTTACGATTATTTATAAAGGAATGGAGTTATTAAAACAAAATTCTACTTACCCAATATGAAGTAATACCGAATGACTTTCTAATTTTCTTAGCACTTTTTTAAATTTCTTTTTAAGCATATTATAAATAATAAGTTGAAAATACGCAAAGTCCGTTTTATTGAAAATTTCACAAGGTTAATCTTTGTTAAAGAAAAAAAATCTGGTACTTGCACAATATCTAAGTTACAATATCTAAGTTATCTAAGTTATTTTATACAAGCTCTAAAACTTTCGTTTTGGTCCCAGATTTCGTTTAAGAAATATATGTATTTAAAAATTGCACTTTATTTGCAGATTACGACTGTAATTTCTTTAAACTTGAACTTGACAGTTTACTTGACAGTAAACCGACTGTTTACTGTCAATGATCTCGTCGAATGCAATGTTTATATTCAAAATTTATTTTAATAAATTCATTAATAATAGGGGAGAGTGGTCCTTAGTCGGCATACTAAGGTATTTGGTTGAAAATAATAAGAAAATTGAATTTATTGACTCTGGTGAGTTTTTAGTTGTGTTCAGCGATCGTTTTCCTACAAGTATATGTTATTCAGAACGATATTGAATGGCTTTTGTAATCTTAATGCAATGAAGAGTTAAAAGGTGCATTTTGTCAATTTCTTAAAATAGTGTTCCTAAGTCGGCACCTTTTCTTTGCTTAAATATAAGAAAAAAGACTATAATGTTTACGTTTAAGTTGAATTAAAATATATTTATAGCATTTAGGAAAATAAATTACGCACTATTTGGCTATTTTTGTTTACGAATTAAAGCATTGGTTTATTACTGTAAGGGAGACCGGGGCGTAATGAACTTAAATTTATTCAAAAGTGGTAAATCAGATTAATTTCGGTTTTTGATCATAATAATGTACTTGGTACACCGTAAGCTTGTGCTAAGTTTCATTGTTATTTATTTACTATTGTTAAAAATATGGTAGAAAAAGTGCTTTCAACGCTTGAAAGTAAATTTTTGAAATTTTAGATTTTTTGTTATATCTTCTTCAAAATTACTTGTAAAAAATTTTTGTATATCAGGTTTTGAGC
Organism: Leptopilina drosophilae; assembly: GCA_032873175.1. Lineage (NCBI taxonomy): Eukaryota > Metazoa > Arthropoda > Insecta > Hymenoptera > Figitidae > Leptopilina > Leptopilina drosophilae. The sequence goes on along the minus strand of CM065484.1, from coordinate 17,526,217 downwards.
TTTAGACATTTGTTCTTAAAGAACAATTAACAATTTTTGTTTAATACTTACGGTTTTAATAAAAAATAACAAAATTTTAAACAAACACCTCCGGGGCGTAATGAATCACTTTGCTTACTTTATTAAGAAAAGCCTATTATATTTCGAATATTAATACAATAATCCTGTCAAGTTAAATTTCTTGTAATTTATATATTAATAAGTACCAACGATAACCTTTTATAAAAAAAATAACTGGAGAATAGATTTTTTAAGGAAATGGATTTTACATTTTGTTACAACTATTAAAAATTTGAAAATTGTACCAAAATGTTTAAAGTTTAAATTAAATATGTTCCATTTTTAATATTCTTTGTTATAAATATACAATAGAAACCAAAATTGTCAATGCTGTAATAATATTTGATGATCTAAATTATAATTTCATTGATGATCCATTACACCCCGGGTAGTGATCCATTACGCCCCGGTCCCAGGCGAAATTCTTCAAAAACATTGTTCTAGAAAAGAAGGTATAAGTGATATTAGGGCGCACTTTTTTCAATTGAAAGCTGAGATGTAAGGCTAAGTTTTCCACGTGATGATTTTTTTTATTAAAGCAAGAATGATGAAGTTAAGCAACAAAAAGTGAAAAGTGATCCATTACGCCCCGGTCTCCCCTACTATAAAAAAGCAGAATATTTTTTATGATAATGTTAAAAATTGAAAAAAAATTATTAAGAGACAATCAGCTATAAAGCTGCGCCCCATATCTGTAGAGTAAAAACACAAAAAATAAAAAACAAAAATAAGGCAAAACATAAAAAAAATAAACAAATAGGTGCCGACTAAGGACCACCTGTTTGGTGCCGACTCAAGACCATCACCAATGTATACAAATTTCACATCATTACACAAACAACAAAATTTTAATTAAAAAATTAACATAACCCATCAGTTACAACATTAAATGAAGAAACCAGAACACTCACTTATTTGGAATTTTCAAAATATTTACTTACCTGCAGCTACTTCCGTGTAAAGGACGAAATTGATATTCAGTTTGTGAAAAAAATAAAAACGTGCTCACGATGAGCAGATTAAACAAGAATAGAAATTTTGTGCATAAATTATGTCAAATTACAAAATTATTTAATCGACATGTGCGCCATTTTTGCAAAAAAGGGGGGTGCCGACTTTACCCACAGTGCCGACAGAAGACCACTTTTCCCTAATAATAAAAAATAAATGAATAGTAATTAATAACTGTTACGGCCGAACTCCGTAACTTTTTATATCATAAATAATTATTTATAATATCTGAAAATCAAAACTATAAACAACAAATTACACAACATAAGATTTTGTTAACAAACTTTAAAACATTTACACAAAACAACCCTTTGTAATTTCACAAAAGGGACATACTTCGCTTCGATAATTTTAATCCAATGCATTTCAATTAGATAAAAATCCAATTCTATTTTAAATAAGAGATTCATTGAATTTTACATTCCTTCGCGTTTTGCAAAACAATACCATATTTCTTAATAAATTCCTTTTCTTTAACAACAGTTTATTAACCTTTTTGAGAAATAGTTAGAAAATATTAAAGTAAAGTAAATTGCTCAATATAAGGAGTGGTGCATCCAAGTCACTGAACTCGGATCACGCCACTGCCTAAATCTGCAAGCTTGCAGAATTGGCTTGACAACAGTCAAGTGCAATAAACTTAATATACGATTTCCCCATTAAATCGTCTTTCAATAAAATTGATTGACACAAGGAAATCTGGGCAGTTGAGTTTAGGCCGTGTAGCCGACAGCTAGCCCAGGCAATTAAGCCTGTAGTTTTCTGTCTAGGCAATAGAAGCCTGAAGTTTAAGTCCGGCAAGTTAGCCGTGTTGATGTGAAATAATCTCAAAGGTTTAAAGAATTTAATAAGAAGTTTGTTGAGAAAAGTGAATTTAGTTGAAAAAAATATAAATAAATAATAATATAAAAAAAAGAAGGTTGAATTAAAAAATGTATGATTAAAATAATAAAGAATAAATAAAGCGATATAATTGAAAAGATAAAAAGTGAAAAATAATATTGATCTTAAAAAATAATTAAAAAATAAAAGAGTTAAAAAGAAAAGGATTTAAAAAAATAAAGAATCTGTGAAACAAATAAAGTTATTCAGAATTTCGTCGCGAAAAGAATCGACTACATTGGATTAAAGTAACGAATCGAAGGAAATACTGAGTAGTGAGTATCATATTTCTACTCTACGAATTACACATATTACACTTTTCATTCACACATATATAAGCACTCTTTTTATACATACGCCATCATTTTATTCCCATGCACACATAAAAATTAGAATTTATTTGTATTAGGTAATTTTTCAGATAAAATATAATTACTGTTATTTTCATCTTAATTTGTTTATGATCTTCATAACCTAAAAATTATATTTCCTTTTCCTTTTTTAAAGAATAAGGATCTCAACCTATTAACTGAATAATAGTTAAGTAGAGAGGGGATCCACTACCTTTTACGTCGAATTAACATCTCTTTATAAATTAATTAATATTAATTAATTTCTACTTTAACAAACTGGTGGCAGCGGTGGGATTCTTTCTCTATATTCTTGAAAAAGGAAAAATATTTTTGTTGAATATTAAAAAAAAAATTTTAATAATAAATTTTTTTTTCGCACATACAGGGTTACACAAAATACATTATCACAAAAGATTAATATAATTTATGAGAAAGGTATTATATATGTTTAATTCATTTTGTGTTCAATTATTTAATGTTTAAAATTGTTTATCTGTTTCTACACAGGAGAATATGTTCTAATTCACAAAAGTGTGGTATAAGAGATTTTTTTTGTTCGCTAACGTCGAACACAGGGAATGGTAACTACTCTTGCGACGGCAAGCTCTGGTTTCTTTAATAAACGCGTCCAATTCCTTGACTTAACCTTGCTGTAAGTGGGTAGGCACTTGGGCAAGTGAGAGGATTAACGTTAAAAAGAAATTTGTTTTAAATCACAAAAATAAAAAATTAACCTATTAGCTTACGGGTCTTAAACACAAAAATTAAACAAAAACCTTAAAAAACCACAGGTTTCTTTAGAGGAATTTTTAATGTATACTTTGAATGAATAGAAATTAAAAATACAATGGACTATTTAAAAAATCGCGAATCAATTTAAAAAAAAAAGGAAAAGTTAAACATAACAAAAATAACAAGGAATTTTAAATCCGGAGACACAAATGAGAATTAAGGGTTCGAAGGAAATCAAGCAAAGAGATCTCCGTCTTAAAGAGCAACAATGAAGATAAAATAAAAATTAATGATTTAAAAAGGACATTATTAGAGTTAAAAATAGACTAAAGAGGCATCGCGGATTAAAGATAGAAAAACCGTAATTTTTAGTTTATATATTCATTTTAAATGTTTTTATACCAGATCAATTAGATAGATTTTTATGAATAATAAAAATAAATAACTGAATTAAAATAAAGAGAGGCAAAGCATAAATTTAGTTAGGCGTACGAACTTGGTTACGCGACACCGCATCAGGTTACACTTCAGGTGTGTAGGTCAGTAGGAAGTAAACATCAAAAACTGCTCAATGGACAATTAAAATAACTGAACCACTTTTATACAATTTAAAGAAATTATACAATTTTTTTTATTTTCAATAAAATTCATATTCAACACATAACAAATAAATTTTCTTTTAAAAAAATTTTTTTTTGTCAGAATATTTAAAAATTCAGATCAAAACGTATAGAAAAATAAAAGCAAATTCAGTAATTTATTAAACTTCGAAAACTAAGAAAACTTAATTTTATTTAAAGATTTATAGCGAAATTTTTTTTAAAGATCATGATATTAGGGATATCAGTCTATAAAATAGAAGAATGAAAAGTAATATATAGAAAATAGTGCTTCAACACTTAGAAGAACAATATGAGCAAATCATGCTAAATTAGCAGAAATACGCAAACAGAGGATTAGCGTTTAAAAAAAATGTCTGAAGTAAACTATAGAGAAGATTCCTTGATAGATAAACAAAAACTAGGTCTTGCAGTATCTTTAACAATATTCGAAAAGCAATTGTTTTATTTTGATGGATACAATATACCAGTTGACGAATTTATACAACAAATAGTATCTTCATCGTCACATATGCCAGTTATTTGTCAAGACTTAATGATAACAGTCATACTAGGTAAATTAAAAGGTGCCGCAAAAGCAAACACTGAAGACATTCAATTTAAAATTTCGACAGATTTATTAGATCATCTAAAGGAAAATTTTTCTCTAAATGTTCTATTTGACGATTCCTATCCTTCCGATTACGATTTTTCGAGAACAAATTACAATGCCATTAACCATTACAACACGTATGAATCAAGAATCCAGCGACAAAAATGGGATCAACAACAATATAGGAGAAAAAATGGACGCTATAATAAATTTAATAATCAGAATAGAAACAGTTTCAGACAAAATAAGCAAAACAGGAACATGGATTCGCAGAGTTATTGTAAAGAAAACTTCTATAATTATGATCATAATTTGGACGAGTATAATGTCGAATACAGAAATTCACAACACAGATTTAAAAACGGATACAAAATATACAAGGATGTCCAGAATTGTTACAACAGAGATAATTATAGAGACCACAGATATATCAACTGCGAAGAATCTTCTATGAGCTTTGATGAAATATTTTTTAATATTCATAATTCAATGTGTTTGCAGAACTCGCTCACAAACCAAAAAACTTTAAGGAACGAAAATCAAGTGAATTATAGTGTCTCACTTCCAACCAATAAACCACAAGTTGTAAACGAAAGCGAAGAATCAATTAACAAAAAGACGATTCAAAGAATACAAAAACCTGTGGAAGGAGAAGAACAGATTGCTGTGTATATGGATCCTATTTCAAGTACTTTCGACGACAACAAAAAAGATATCAACAGAAATGAGAATCTAACAAACAAGAAAAAGATGGACATACATGAAGATTTAGAAAGAAAAATTAGTTTATCCAGAAAAGAAAACCAAACTTGTATTTTGGACAACAAAATGCTCGAAGAAGAAGAAGAGAAAAGAATGGAATTATTACCAATACCAAGTTCGGAGAAAAGCAAAAATATAATCAAATCAGAAGAGAACAACGACTTAAAGAATTATAGTTGTTATAATCACGAAATTTCACAACAAGAAAACAATACAAAACAAACTGAAATTAGCCAAGAATTAAAGGAAACAAAATCAAATCAAGAAGGCAAAGAAAAAATTATCAAGAATAATGCAGAATTTTTACATATTAAGCGAGCGAACAATGAAAATGTTGCAGACATGGAAGATTCATATTCATTAATACAACATAAGAATTCGGACAACCCTATGAAGAAACGAAGAAAAGGAAAACCTCCTGGCAAAATCAAATCAATGAGTCAACAACAGTTGGGTGTCAAAAATAAAGAAGAAGAAGAACAAGAATTAGGCGATCAAGTGTCAAATGAAATCGTCACCATTTCAACAAATACTTATGCTGAGGTAGAAGAATTCATCGTAAAAAATATTCTACCATCTGATAAAAGTTTAAATCAAGAAATTTTAGAAATGGTCGAATATTATGTCTCAATGCATAACCAATTATCTGGAAAACAACAAAAACATTTTTGGAAAATATTTTTATTCGGAAAAAATGAGAAAAATGAAGTTATTTTCAAATTCAAAGGGAATGAACTATTACAAAGTAAAATACCTAAAATAGTAGTAACAAGAGCTGACTTAGGAAGATTAGGAATAGGTTAGAAATAAAAAAAACAAGTAGGAGCCTAAAATAGAAACAGTTGAAGCATGAAATACCTTTAACAATCTTGTAGAGTGAAATAATTAATCCACTTACTCTTCACAAGTCTCAAGAACTTAATTGTAATATAAATATTATTTAAATGATTTATCATTATATCTCTATTGTACTATATATTAAATTCTATATTATACTTCGTTCGAATTTGGGGTAAAAAAAGGAGCAAATATACTTATAACAATAAAAATGAAATCACGAATACAAGAAAATAATAACTAAATAAATACATAAAATAAAATATTAAAAATATAGAATAAAACTATTAGTTCAATAAACAAGACATAAATTGCTAAAAAAAATAGTTTACTAAATTTAGTAAAGATAAGTCTTCATAATATATTTAATAAAGACTCAAATACTAACATACAAAAAAAATATAATCTTGGTAAATGCTTCTAATGGGATAGCAAATTTAATAAAAAGTGAAATGTTTTAATTGTAATTTAAAATTTTAATAACTAAAGAGAACGTTAGAATACCAAACTAAAAAAAAATGTTTAATTATTAAACAAATCGCAAAAACTAAATCAAGAACATCATAATATTTTTGTTTTTAAAAAATAATGCTATTGTATATAGTTTATTGTTATTAACCAAATTAACTAAATCTATAAACAAATAGTATTTCCAAAATAAAAGTACTGCAATGACATAAAATAATCTCGTTACATTGATGTCAAAGAAAAATATTAATAATAAAAAATAACACTAACATGAAATTAATTAAGTCAACGTCACCAAAATATATACACCAACATAAAGACACTTACAAAAGATAAAAACAAAACGAACTTTTAATCAAGAAGACGTAAAACTATTTTTAGTTTTTTTTGCTAAAACCAATCAAAAATACATTTAAAAAAATTGAAAAATAATGTCAAAGACAAATGCTTGAATATGCTTTAAAAGCATCTTTAAATATTTTAAACGAAAATCTAAAAACAAAATGTTATATTTTACTTGATCTTTGTCTAAAAAACATGTAATAGGCTATTTATCTGCTCATTATAAGGAATTAATAATTAAGTAAATACACGAATGAAAAATTAAGAAAATATGGTATAAAATAATTACTAAAAATTACATACAATATAAAAAGTATCGCTTACTTAATTAAAAAAAAACATTTCTCTAATAATATATTAAATAAACAGTAAAATACTAACATGTAAAGAAAATATAAGCTTAGTAAATTGTTGTACTAAAATTAGCAGAATGATATATGTTATTATAATGGATTAAAATAACGTAATGAAGGGACGCATTAAATGCCAAACCATAATATTTCTGCCTAAGGAATTACAAAAATAAAACTAAGAAAAATTCTAAACCAACTATATTAATAAACGTAAGCTACTTCAAAAATAGTAATGCTTCAATGAGTAAAAAAAGGTCAAAAATATTTACAACAATAAAAATAAAATGATAAATAAAGTAATATGATAACTAAATCAACACTTACAAATAGAATTATCAGATTAAAATATGACATAAAATACTAAAAAAATATCGCTTACTAATTTAGTAAAAATTATAAGTTTTTTTTAAATACATTTCTTAATGTCTCGAACACTAACACAAAAAATATAAGTGTAGTAAAGGCTTCTAGTGGTATGGCAAATTTAATAAAATGGGATATGCTGTAATAATAAATTAAAATTAAAATAATTAATGAAAAAATTAAATTGTCAAACAAAACATTTTTTTTTAAACAAACTTCAAAAATTAATAAAAATTTTAACATTTTAATTTATTTATGAAACAGCAACTGCACATAATTTTATTAATATTAACCAAATTAATTACATTGATAAACGGATAAAATCTAAGAAAAGTAGTATCATAAAGGTCAAACAAATATTATTAGTAGAAATACCAAAAATCGCGATTCATTAATGTTCTGACAGCATACTGTTAAATTTTAAGTTAAAATACGCATTAAACACTTCCAAAATCCATAACTATTTTTGGTTTACTTGTTTAAAAAAAGCATGATATACTGGATAAAATTAAAAGGAATGCTTTAAAAGTTCGAGCATTAAAGAAACTATTAGAACACTAACAACTCTAACACAATTTAAAAAAAAAATGTTAACACTATTATGTTATAAAAATCACCATAAGAATAATTTTAGAAGACGAAAAAAAACTTATCTTAAAAAAAGGAAAATGTATTTTATTGTTTTTGTATATAAAAACTATAAAAATACATTAATAAGTTGAGACATGATTTAAACAAAAATTCTATTAAAAAAATATTTTAAATAATGATTTCCAATTAAAAATGCTGATTATAAATTTCTATTAAATTTAATTACTATGATAAACTTGAATTTCTGCACAACAGAATTTTGTTTTGAAAAATACTTTAAAATATTAAATTAAATAGTATTGAATAACTTGGTATTTATAATTGAAGGGTGGCATGACAAAAGGGGTCAAGCAACAATTTCATGATTTTACAGGAAACAAAAATAAAACATTTAAAAATTTTCTGGTCATTTAAGAAAAATCTAAAAAAAACCGTTTCGAGATATTATTTCGCTTTACCAGTGGAAATACAATTTATGGAGATAAACGTACAGATTAGTGAGAAAAATAAGTAAAAGTGGATCATTTTGGGGTTACGTCAAATGCCCATATTTTCTTTTAAAATTAATTGTTAAAAAAATATAAAGTTTAAAGAAAAACTGAAAAATTAGTTTGTTAATTTTGAATTGATGAATTAAATGCAAAACAGTTTGATTCAAAAAAGTTGTTCGTTTTCAAGAAAAATATAAATTAAATACTTATTTTTAAAAGTAAACAGTAACGAAATTTTCAAATGCAATCTACAATCAGGAATATTTAAAAATTAACTAAAGAATAATATTTAGGTTGTTGAAAATTAAATGATGGATAAAACTATTTCTAAATAGACATAAAATCTTCTAGCAAAATTTAATATTATATTTAATAATATTAAAAATAAGGAATATTTTTAACCATATTAACCTATTCAAAATAGTATTCATTTCTTTTGTTTTTTAACTGAATTGCATTGTAAGTAGAAATTTAGGCTATTTTTTTAGTCTTATTTTCATTAAAAACGAGTTTAAAAAGACAATTTACAAGAAAATCCTTTTACAGAAATGTGTAAAAGAATTTACTTGATTTGTTTATAAAAAAATCTCAATTTCGAAAAATTGTGGCTTGACCCCTTTTGTCATGCCACCCTTCAATTATACAATATACATAAAATTATAAATTATAGAAACATTATTAACAGTCCTATCTAATACATAAACATTTAAAAAAAACATAGTGGTTCTTGCTTTGCTTGCTAAGTCTATTGCTCAGCTTTGTACACTTATGCACGGTAAGGAAGCTTGTAGACGCTCGAGGTAGCGGTGAAACGCCGGGGAGCTAACAAAAGTAAAGAGGCAAGGAAGAAACGTATGGAGCAACGCATGGCTTCGTGATAGTCGCGGTGCATGCGGGGCGCCTACGAAGGTGAGGAAGCGGAGAAAAACCGAGGAGAGCCATGCATCGAGTATATCCATATAGTACTTTATATACATATATAAAAATACTGGCATAGACCCTCGTGTGTAAAGAAATAAGCAGCATTTATTTTCTTTTTCGACTACTCTCCAAGTCATTTCTTAAAGCATTTCTATCGAAAATTTTTCTAATAAGTTCTTTACTTTTGATAATTTATTATATATAAATCCAAAATAATTTCTTGTCAATTAATTAAAATAAAATGTTATAAAATATTTAGAAGAAATAAAAATAAACTTTTTTAATTTAAAAGAGGGATTTCAAGATTATTCAAAATATCTATGTAAATAATTATTTGAATATAATTTCAAGAAAAGAAAACTGAAATAATAAATTTTTTTTAGTAAACTCCGTTGCAAAAAAAAGGTTGTTTTAGAAAAATCTGAGGAAACGCGAATGTATAAATATGAAAAGTAATTAAACGAATAATTAAATTACAAAAAAATAAAATTCAGATTTTAAATCATCTTAATAAAATTTTCTTGTATAATTAGAAATTCTACATTCCATTATGTTTAAAAAAACATAAAAAAAATATTTACACAAAGTAGCAACGAAATTATTTAAGAAATTTGAGAATAAATTTTTAAATTATTCCTTTGAAACACTTAAAATTGCCGAATTTAGAAAAAAAACTAATTAGTTTTTTTTAATTAAAAAAAACATATTTACTAAAACAAGTTCCAACTAAAATACTGTTTATCAAAAATAAAATTCTTGTTTAATAACAAAGTAAAATTTTATTTTAAATTAAAAAAAAAATTTTTTTAATGAAATATAAAAAGACAAAAAATTAAGTATCTAAAGTACCCATAATTATTAACTAGAAAACATTCAACACATTTTTTTTCTCTTTTCCTTTTGCGTTAATAAAATTTAAATTAGTAATAAACTTTAAAAAAACCTTAAACATATTTTATGGATTTAAAAAAAAGGTAAATAAATTTTTTTTTATTTAAAAAATAAATTTTTTTTGAATAACGAAAATTCAGAAAAAATTTTTTTTCAATAAGTTCTAAAAAAAATGTTTCATAATAAATTGCTATAATATCAAAATAATTTTAATGTAAATTCTCAAATTCAAGTAATACCAATTTTTTTCTTTCTTCCTGTCTTTTTTGAAAAACAACTGCCGAAACATTTCCAACATATCTATAAACTGACAAGGGACGACAGTTCATATAAAAGGGGGGCAGTAACAACAATTTTGTTGTCACATTTCTAAAAAATATTTTTTTTGGTAATGTTTTTTTTTCTAAACTAAGAGCTTATAAATAACAAATCGCGATTAAATAATTGGATTACAATTTTATTTTTTTTCTTTACTTCATATTAGTCAAATATGCTAAATCATCAAATTATCTTGAGACTTATATAGTTATTTTCGTGTTACACTGACACAAAAAAAAATAAATTTGCACATTCCGCAGTTTATAAAATATATATAAACAGCTCATTTTTTACATAATTAATTTTCTCTATTATTATTTAGTTTATTTTTTTTCGTTTATTTCTTTCTTTTCATTTTCTTACACCTTAACGAAACTTGCCTTACAGAAAACCATTTATGTAAAAAAAAAACAGAGGACACAACAATTTTTGTAAAACTCGAATGAGTTATTCAACACCTGTATACTCCAAGGATACAACACTGGACCACAACATAAACAACACGCATTCATAGCGGCTGCCAAGGGACGTCAGCCTAATAAAAGGGGGGCATTTGTTACGGCCGAACTCCGTAACTTTTTATATCATAAATAATTATTTATAATATCTGAAAATCAAAACTATAAACAATAAATTACACAACATAAGATTTTGTTGACAAACTTTAAAACATTTACACAAAACAACCCTTTGTAATTTCACAAAAGGGACATTCTTCGCTTCGATAATTTTAATCCAATGCATTTCAATTAGATAAAAATCCAATTCTACTTTAAATAAGAGATTCATTGAATTTTACATTCCTTCGCGTTTTGCAAAACAATACCATATTTCTTAATAAATTCCTTTTCTTTGTCAACAGTTTATTAACCTTTTTGAGAAATAGTTAGAAAATATTAAAGTAAAGTAAATTGCTCAATATAAGGAGTGGTGCATCCAAGTCACTGAACTCGGATCACGCCACTGCCTAAATCTGCAAGCTTGCAGAATTGGCTTGACAACAGTCAAGTGCAATAAACTTAATATACGATTTCCCCATTAAATCGTCTTTCAATAAAATTGATTGACACAAGGAAATCTGGGCAGTTGAGTTTAGGCCGTGTAGCCGACAGCTAGCCCAGGCAATTAAGCCTGTAGTTTTCTGTCTAGGCAATAGAAGCCTGAAGTTTAAGTCCGGCAAGTTAGCCGTGTTGATGTGAAATAATCTCAAAGGTTTAAAGAATTTAATAAGAAGTTTGTTGAGAAAAGTGAATTTAGTTGAAAAAAATATAAATAAATAATAATATAAAAAAAAGAAGGTTGAATTAAAAAATGTATGATTAAAATAATAAAGAATAAATAAAGCGATATAATTGAAAAGATAAAAAGTGAAAAATAATATTGATCTTAAAAAATAATTAAAAAATAAAATAGTTAAAAAGAAAAGGATTTAAAAAAATTAAGAATCTGTGAAACAAATAAAGTTATTCAGAATTTCGTCGCGAAAAGAATCGACTACATTGGATTAAAGTAACGAATCGAAGGAAATACTGAGTAGTGAGTATCATATTTCTACTCTACGAATTACACATATTACACTTTTCATTCACACATATATAAGCACTCTTTTTATACATACGCCATCATTTTATTCCCATGCACACATAAAAATTAGAATTTATTTGTATTAGGTAATTTTTCAGATAAAATATAATTACTGTTATTTTCATCTTAATTTGTTTATGATCTTCATAACCTAAAAATTATATTTCCTTTTCCTTTTTTAAAGAATAAGGATCTCAACCTATTAACTGAATAATAGTTAAGTAGAGAGGGGATCCACTACCTTTTACGTTTTTCGTCCGAAGGACACGTTTAGTTAGAGTCGAATTAACATCTCTTTATAAATTAATTAATATTAATTAATTTCTACTTTAAAAATAACAATAATTAAATTCTTTTACCAGCTTAATTCACTTTCTGGTAATAATAAATTAAAAAAAATATTTTTTCATAGTTTTATAAATACAGATATTGTAAATTTTGAAAACGAATTTAAATTTATTATCTTTTATTGTAATATTGTTGAACCAAGCCAAATATTATATTGAAACTAGATTTAAAAAAAATTTTGTTTCATTCACAAGGTCACAGGGACTTTTTCCGTGAGAGGTTCCAAAGAAGTTCTAAGTCGCGAAAATTCCAAAATCTTGATAATGATAGGCTAAGTTTATAAAGTTTTTTCGGTTCTTATACTGGGATGCGACTCCATCCGAGAAATAATGCAAACGCTGCACATTTGGAAAACGACTTTTTAGTTTCTTCATCATCTCTTTTTGGAATGTATATACCGCAGAAGTCGAATGTTCTTAAGCGTCTGAAATTATATATGTATGTTCTTTTAGAGATTCAAGTTGATGTATCAAAAATTTAGCGTAATCATCTTGAGATTGAATAATTTCCACCAAATCTGCTCGGTCTAAAGTCTAGTGTTAAATATAAGCAGTGGGTTGCAACCCACTGCTTATATTTAACACTTTCCTTTTCATAAATGCAAGATGGTACAGTTTTATTAATTATTTCTCGAAATCCAAGACAATTTCTACAATTACTAAGCATGCAGTCTTCATTTTCAATGTAACAAACACCTAATTTTAGCAGAACTTTCAAAGAATCATTTGGTTTCAATAACTTTGCCATTAATTTAGCATTCTCGTGAAATACGCACACACATACTGAATGTGTACTTGAAGGACCCGCAATACATGCCATTTTGGAAGCAATATTGTAAATGTAGAAATTCCTATTTTTACAGCCGGATTAAGTTCATTAAAATATAAATGTAATTCTCTTATATTCTGAAGAAATATTGTCTTTTGATGTTTTTGTTTTTGCCGTGATTCGTTCCTTACACTAATATAGTCTTTCGCTCCGGGACACATCCTGTTGTTTTCGTCATTCTCGTAGAAATCAATTACGGCTTTCTTTACAGCATCATCTATTCCCTCTCGAGTTTTATTCACTAATTTCGGTAATACGCCTTGCTTAATTTACTTCATAGATACTAACATCAAATTCTTTACAGATCTTTTCTTTTGTCCAGAATTTTGGAACCAATGTCAAAATTTGTATCCTTTCTTCTCTTTTTACGCAAGTTTTTATTTTTATTTGCAGCCCTTGTATTAATGATTTATACTCTTTAACCTATAAGAAATCTTCTTGAGTTGGACTTTCTACTTGAACATCAAATTGTTTATGAAAGTCATTCTGAACTAAAATTGACGATTGATAAATAGCATTTTGAATCACATTTTTTCTCTGTTTATGGTGTAATGATCTTATTTTTTTAATTGCTAAAGGATTTGCTCGCCGGATGGAGTAGGGTAAAAATACAAATTATCTTTTATCAAATAAATTAATAAAATGGCGTAAAGCGTCATTACAAAATTTAATCAAGCTAGTTAGTCAAATTAGTGATATCGATAGGAAGGGTAAAGTCAGTAACAAAGCATAATTTTAAACCTTCGTAAGAAAAATATATAGTCAAAATAATAAAGAATTAATACAAAAAAATAATATAAAAGAAATCAAACAAAATAAACTAAACTAAATAACTGAACTAAATTTAAAAGAAATAAATAATAATAAAAGTAAAATATAAGAAATAAAAGTAGAATAAAATATACAAAAATTCAATAATACTCAATATAAAACAAATGATAACATAATTAAATTTCCTAACTAAATAATAACAATATTTTCTTAAGAAAACTAATCTAACTAAAAGAAATAAATAAACTAACGCATAATAAATGACCCCTAAATTACGTTCCGGACGATTACTAGGGGTCCTACACGCTAGGTCGACTATGAGAAATCGAAAAGAAACTAGATACCGAGATTACAACGCGGTATTTTTGCCCGATACGAATTTAGAGTGAGTAAAAGAGAAAAAGGGCAAATAACAGGTTTCATCTTTCCCCAAGACGCACCTTGAGTCAAAGAATCTACCTGGTGTATCAACTTCGGGGAGATCGAGATGTACCTCTTCTCCACGGAGCTGGTTCACAAAAGGCATGGCTAGAAACTGTACACTAGTTTATCCACGGATGCACCCCTGGTCTGACCCTGTGTACAGAAGGTGAGAAAAGAGCGACAAAAGAAGCGAATGGTGTTACTACCGCTTAGTTGCACCTGAGTCTCGAGTACAACTCCTTCTGTGAGGAATTGCTAGCCAGCAGCCCCAGTTGCATCTGAGATGCCGCCTGTCTGCACTAAGAAAGATAGAGAAAAAAGAAGGGAAGAAAAGAGAGTTGAGTTGCTGTCGCTCGTCCTCGAAAAAAAAAATTCTGGGTGCAGCGAAGTCATATAGCTCGCTGGGCCTTTGACATGTATAGCGCGGAGAGAGAGAAACCACGTGCTTGCGCAGCAAAGAGTGCGCCATCGGTACTCTCCTCTCAGCAGTCACGCAGAGAGCTTAGCAATATATATATATATATATATATATATATATATATATATATATACACTAGGGGGGCTCCGCTCCCCTGCGCGCATCGCGCGCCAACCCCCTCATTTTATATGATATTATATATCTTATGATATTAGCCATTTTCAAATTTTTAATCTTTGTCATCAATTTTGAAGTAACATACCAGCCTGCAAGTAAAAAAATTTTCTTTTGCATAGGCTTCGACGTCCTATTTCGCGCTTCTATTTGAGGGGGCAAGCTCTGACCTGTTGGTAAAACACAGATCAAATTTTGACGTAATGTGAAGGCCCACATTAAGGTCTTTTTTAAAACCCTTTTAAAAAACTATTTTTTTAATAGGTAAAATTAAACATGTATTTATATTCGTTATTTATCCTCTTTTTGACTTAGGTCAAAAAATAGGTCAATTTTGACATATGTTTTGATTTATGTTCTTGACCAAAAAATAGGTCAAATTAGACATAGAATTTGACATAATGTGAGGCCGTTATTTATTCTCCTTTTAAACCCATAGGTCAAAAAATAGGTCAATTTTGACGTAAGTTTTGACGGACCCTTTGGGATAGGGCGCCCTTAGAAATCTTGACTCTGCGGCGGCGGCGGCGAAATGTTTTTATATAATAGGAGAGATAAATGGGGCATTCTCCGTCAGAGGAAGAAAATCCGTCCAAAAATGTTTTTAATAAAAAAAGTTCTAATATGGCTTTAAATGTAGGTTATTATGTCTACTTTCATTTATAATATCATTTTTTTTAAACTGGGCTAAAATTTTCTCAGGAATTCAAATTTTTTATTTGTTTTTTGAAAAATTTATAAATAATGTCAATGAATTTTAAAAAAAACCAAAAAAAAATTTTTTTAATTAATAATTTTTTGACATTATTTATAAATTTTTCAAAAAACAAATAAAAAATTTGAATTCCTGAGAAAATTTTAGCCCAGTTTTAAAAAAAATGATCAAAATTCATCAATTTGTTTGAATGTTATGACAACTTTTACGAATTTGAAAGTTTGAATTCAACTTTAGCGCGAGCGACTGATGATGTCTCCCACTATGCAGCCTAGAGCAAATAGGCTGCTCTACGTTGCATTCAAACGTTGCATACATTTTAGGATTTTTTTTACGAACAAGAAGTGCATAGATGTTTAGATTGATGTTTTTATAATTAGTATGACTAATCAACTAAAAAAATATAATAAAAAAAAAATATTAATAATTAAAGGCTCAGGAATTTTTTGAAATAAAAAAATTATCACCCCCCCCTTTTGACCTAGATCAAAAATTTTTTTTTGCAAAATTTGCAGGAAAGAATAAGTAATCAAATGGCGTTTATGACAAATTGTTAAAGTAAAAATTGTTGATGTAGTGTTCATTTGTTTATAAGCCAAAAATTTCTCCCCCCAAAAAACCAGTTTTTTTGTAAAAATTCAATTCGCTACAAATTGTGATTGATAGATTGACATTTCATGAAGAGAACCCAACAAAAAAAATTGATTTTCATCCGGCCAAAAATGTAGAAATTCCATTTTAAAAAATCATGTTTTTAGTTAACAAATGGAATTTCTCATAAACTATTTATCGAATCGTATTCAGATTTGGCACACATCTTGAGGGTCTTGAGAGGAATATTTTTGGAGAATATCAAAAGAATTTGTTAACTTTTGTTCAAGTTATTAAACAAATTAGAAAGTGCCATTTTTAGTGGTTTAAATTCATTTGCAAGTAAACAAACGGACCAATTTTAACATATGACCTATCATTTTAAAGGTATTTCCGAGCTCTATAACTTTTATTAACAACTTTTTCCCCTATAATTTGATGGGAAAGAACGGTCATCAAAAAACTGTTTTTCGGCACCTTCAAAATTGTTTATAACGCGCAGCATGAAAAATCTCGAGTTGGAAACATATACATATTCATACTACCACCCCACACTATATGAATCCACAATCAGACTTCAGGTATCAATTTTGGCACGAAATGACCACTTTTTTCACAGGGCGACTGGACTATTATTAGATCTGTCATTTTGAATTTTAAATATCTAACGTCAGATTCGTCTTCAGTGACCACAAAAATCCCCGAGTAAAAAAATTTTGACAAATTTAATCAATTTAACATTTTTTCGTCAGCCATATTATTGTTTTTCTTTTTAATTTAACCGCCATATTAAAGACACCATTATGAATTTCAAAAGGTGCCATATTGTTATTGAAAGTAGACATAATAACCTACATTTAAAGCCATATTAGAACTTTTTTTATTAAAATCATTTTTGGACGGATTTTCTTCCTCTGACGGAGAATGCCCCATATATAGGGTGTCCCAGTCAAGGGTGTACATATTAAAGGGACATAATCTACTCAAAAAACTGAGACGAAATGTCCTTTGCACTTTTTAAAAATTTTCAGTAGTTTTTCCGTAAATCTTAATTAAAAAATCGAAAACAACGCTTTGCTATTGGACGCAAAAGCTCAGTGAGACAGTAGGCGGGGCGTACTATTGCAGCGTTTGCTTGTCTGGGCGTGTTCCAGCAGCGCGCGTAGTGTGTCAATTTAATACTTATTATTGGGTGTTTAATTAACACTAGGTTTGTGTTAAAATAACACTGTTTAAAACTAGAAACAAGAAATTATCGTCAAAAATTTATTCTACGCGAGCTGATGGTACACGTCCAGGCAAGCAAACGCTGCAATAGTACGCCCCGCCTACTGCCTTACTCAGCTTTTACGTCCAATAGCAAAGCGTAGTTTTTAATTTTTTAATTGCGATTAACGGAAAAACTACTGAAAATTTTTAAAAAGTGCAAAGGACTTTTCGTCTCAGTTTTTTCAGTAGATTATGCCCCTTTAATATGTACACCCTCGACTGGGACACCCATATATACTAAGCCATGCAAAATAAAATGAATTTATCCTACGTGAGAAATACAAAGTTCGTTTGAAATAAAATTCAAATGATATTTCATTGAAATGGTTTAATTTTCTTATTTTAACTGGATTTAATCCTAAAGATAATACTGATTCAAGCATGTTTATTTCTTCAAAAGATTCGAAATCAAGATCGTTTGGATCGTCATTATCTGTTTTTTCCATTTCAGAAAAACCTTATTTCAACATCTTGCACATAACCGTTTACCAGGTATAAATTTCATGAATTTCATATCATTAGCCAAAGATAATGTTATTTTTCTCAAATTTTTCGATACTACGGCAGAGTGAGAGTTAAAGGGATCGAAATATTTTTTTCCAAAATAATGTGAATAATTAAGGAAATATTTTAATTCATGCTTTTGACAAATTGTTGTGCTTCGTTCATCAGTTCTTAATTTTAATATTGACTCCTTGATCTCGTTAAATTTATCCTTTATTACCACAAATTCTATTACAGGCTGAATCCATTTCAAATCATGCAGACTGAACAACTTCAAGTCGTGGATTTAACTGTTGATGAAATATGTTATTCTAGATGAAAAATGAAGAGACACGTATTTTTTTATTTTTCATAAGAACTATTTTGAAGGAAGTTATGCATATTTGAAGTTTTAGTGGTAAGACTCGAGAAAACATTTGAAAAAAAATGGTTTCTCTTGCAATTTTTTTTCTAATAAGTGAAATCAAATTTTTTTCTAGGAACTTATAGGTGGGCTAGTTCTCTTCAAAATCTAATTTGAAATTTAAGAAAAACTTCAAAATTAACAAAATGCGAGATAGTTTTCTAAAAAAAAATAATGTCGATTTTCTCAAAAACCCCACTTTTTTTTTCTTTCTAATTTTTACCATAAATTCTCATCAATATGAAGAACAAATCCTATAATTTTCAAGCGGGCTAAACCATCCTCTCAGCCAGGAGAATTTTTTTTCGAAATATGTCTTTTTACAAAATTTAAAATTGTGTACTTGCATTTTGGAGAACAAATGAATGAACTGAAGTGAGTCATTTTATAACTTATAATAATAAATGCAGGGAGAATAACCGCAAAATTAATTTTTAATCATTTTTCCAATTATTTTCAACACCAATAAAATTAAAATTCGACAATTTAAGTATCTTTAAAAACAAGGTCAAAAAAGGCAGATATTTAGTATTTTAAACATTCAATTAATAAATAAATAAATAATTCTTTTAGCGGAATACTTCTGAATTTCGTGAACTAATTATTAAGTATTAATAAATGTTTTTAAAAATTTTTATTATTAAAATAAATTAAATAATTTTAAAATTGAGAATAATTAATTTTTTGAGATATTAAATAACTGAATAATAAACATTTTTTTATTATATTATTATTGTTATTAATAATATAAATTAATTAATTGAAATTTTTATTAAACATGTAAATAAAATCTTTTTATTGCACATTAGAACATATTTAAAGTAACTAATTAATCTGGTAATACATATGTACATTTGATGGAAAAATCGTTTATTAAATTTTCTTCCAAATCATAATTCTTTATTTAATTTTTTCCAAATCATGTTTGGCTGTTCGAGCCATATAGGAAACTTTATCTCCACTTTCATTGTGTCTGATCTTCCAAATGTGACATTTTTGAATTCCTGGAACTTTTTCTACGTTTTTCCATTTAAGAATTTTCGCTTTTCGAAATTTCTTTAATTCCCTAGATGAGATCAGAAGTAAATTGATTGAAGAAGTGTACTTCTGCACTTCTCTCACAAAAGACTCGGCATTATCAATTGATTCAAGGTAGGGTTTTTGACAATTGTGAACACTTGCAAAATGCTTCACAATTCCGCCGATTCCATCACAGGCTCCTTTCCAGTGCCCTGTTGCTGAGAATATCCACTGCTTATCAATAGTCGATTCTGACAACTCGAAAAATTGATACCGATTTTTAAAGTGAGCAGCGGCTCCGTCTGAAATAATCGTCGTTTCATCTATTTCTCCTAATTCCAAGTTTTCTTTACAGCTCTCAAATATCAAATTTAAAGCGAACAATGCATGGGCAGAATCGTGTTTCGTGTCATCAGCAACGACAGCAAAACTTTTTGGTTGTTTACTGCTGTAACAAACTGCTGTAAAAATAGAAATCTGTTTCGTTTTCCAGTAGGCACTTTGGATTTCATTTGGAAAAATTACACTCCAATTTTCTGCGAAATCAACATGAAACACCAGTTTCTTCGGATTTAGCTTAACTTCTTCCTTAATTTTCATTATTTCTTCTTTCTGAATATCTTTTATAAACTTATGAATATTTGCTTTAAGTGTATATTCTTGTAATTCACTAAAAAATGTGCCGAAACTCGTTGTTCTTTTCTCAAGCTCGTCCTTATTCCACAAAGCGTAAGTTACGTCACCGACAGAGATTTCTTCAGAAATTTTGAGAACTTGCAGTGTTATTCCTTCAGCACCAGGACACAAGCTACATTCTTGAAGAACGCATTGTTCAGTTGGCGGAGAACACATTATGGCTGTGAAGAGATTTTTCTGAATTTCCTTGACATCTAAGAAGCGTTCCTTTCTTAAATTTTTTAAAGCAATAAGAAACAGTTCGAAATTGGCACAGTATATACAAACGCACACTTCCCTTTGTGGTTTAATTATTACCCATTTTGGTCGTAACGTGTAAAATTTTGATCTTCCAATATTTATGTTAGGATATTTTTTTTTAAATTTGATAAATTTTTCTAATGCTGCGAGTTAAAATACGTTTCACTTTTTTTTCTTTTTTACCATCGATATCAACGTTAATAGTATCATTTTTGTTTGGACTTTGCCTGGAACAGTCGAAATCATCATTTAAGTAAAACTCTTCAGCTACTTTTATGTCTTCTTTGCTTACTGGATGACCAGTATAAAGATCAGGGAAGTTATAAATTCCTTTATTTTGCTTTAATTTTCTCGCTTCATCAATCATGTACGAAGTTGCTCCTGAAATTTTTAAAAGTAAAGCTTTTTTCGAGAATAATTCACATACAATTGTCAAAAGGCGGATTTTTTCAGAAATTGTTGTGCAGTTTTGAAAAGCCAAATTAAAATTATTCATCCATTGATCACAAACATCACAATCGTTTCCCTTTAACAAAGTTACATTATAAAGCTTTGAAAGCTTGCTACTAGTGACATCCGCAAATGAATCGGTGAATTCTTTCCTTTTCCTGCAAGCATAATTTTTTCTTTGGTCTTCTGTCTTTTTTGAATTTAATTCTTTCAAAGGTGAAACGTTTAAACAAAGTTTTGAAGAAATTTCGTTAATTTCTTCACATTGCGTTTTAAAATCAGGTTCAAAAAGATCATCCTGTATAAGTGTTTCAGCTTCAGAATTCAAGAAATTATCATTGTTGAAATTACTATCGCTTATTCCGAAAATATTAAAATCTGAAGGAACCATAAATTTCGAAGTAAAACGTTTATAACAATTTTTGCAGACGTAATCATTGGAATTAATATTTTTATCCGGAAACAAAGGTTGTAAAAGATAAGACAAATCTCCGAGTTCAATAAATCGATTATTTTCGAGGTTACGTATTCGTTTTTTGTGCACATTTTCAAAATCAGGACAAACTTTACGATCTGAAGAAAAATAACAATTTTCACTCCTCTTCATTATAACTTAAAAAAACTAAACATCTGACGTTAAAAACACAGTGAATTTCAATTTCTGAAAAGAATAATTAAATTAGGATTTTTTTACAAATTAAACTGAAAGGTAAAATAAAATAATAAACTCACTCTTAGCAAATCGTGAAATACCGCTTTGAAAATTGTTACGAAAAATCGAATTATCAGATTGCACTTTTTTGTTTATCAAATTACATTCACTCAATGAATCACATTACACCAACAATATAATTTTGGGTAATGAATAATACATAAATTATACAATTTTAAGTGTACTGAAATTGAAAACTTTTGACAGAATTAATTTTGCGGTTATTCTCCCTGAATTTATTATTATAAGTTATAAAATGACTCACTTCAGTTCATTCATTTGTTCTCCAAAATGCAAGTACACAATTTTAAATTTTGTAAAAAGACATATTTATATAATTGCAGTTACCGCTGATACAGAAATTATAAATTAAAATGCTGTAATGTTTTTGTTCATTTACCCTTGAAATATAGCTGGAATATTGATTATTTTAATATTTGTCAATCAACTTGTGTATGCTGTATCTGTGTATTTAGTGCAACTCTTTTTAACATTAGTGTTTTTTAAGAGAGTATTTTATATAATCTAAATTTGTCTCTATAGTCCTGTAGAAGTGTTTTGTACTCTGTTTTAATAATTTTAATTATTTATTATTCT
The DNA here is from genome assembly GCA_032873175.1 of Leptopilina drosophilae. Lineage (NCBI taxonomy): Eukaryota > Metazoa > Arthropoda > Insecta > Hymenoptera > Figitidae > Leptopilina > Leptopilina drosophilae. The sequence continues at coordinate 17,503,887 of CM065484.1, read as the reverse complement.
TTCAGTGTTGTATATTAGGTTACCTATTAATAGGACTAAGTGCATATTTGCTTTGAAGCAATTTTGTTTGCCGAATTAATCGAGTTATACATTTTGTTGTGTACTGAATATTTTGTTGTGTTTCCTTATTTATTGTAAAGATGCCAAAACTATGTTGATTGCTTCTGTTTTAAACATCGCACTTTCTCCGGTTGATATTATTAATATTTTTAGAATACTTACCAGAAGCATTGCAGGAACATCGGCAAAAGCTCCGGTGGTTGGTTGTCGTTTTGTGTTAATTCGTTTTTCGTCATCTAGACCTGGTATGGATTTGATGATAGTCTTTTTGCTTCCTCGTGAGGAAGCTTTGTAGTCGTTTAATTTACAAAAAATTTTAAAATTCCTTTTGACAAATTTTCTTCTATATGGGACTCTGTTATATAAGACCCTGAACAATTGTCCGGATGTATGTATGTGTGTGTGTGTGGATCCCGATTTTTGTGAACACGATAACTCGAAGAGGTTTTAACGAATTTGGCTAAAATTTACCAGGTATATTTATCATAAAAATATCTCGAACTGGATTGATAGACTTTAAAAAATTTTCAGAATAAAATTTTTTTTTTGACTTCTTTCTAAAAAAATTTTTTTTTCAAAAATTTTTTTTTAAGTTGGTTATTGAAGTTAATATATAATAAAATTTTATTCTTTGCATCAAGACGAATCGATTGGTATATAAAAAGAATAAATTGTATGAGAATTTATAGAGTTAATCACAATTAAAGCTGAAAAATTCGCATTTTTCTCAAAAAATGAGTTCTTTCCGCAAAATTATGTTGCTGTATAAAAAAATCTTACTCACTTATTTCTAAAATTTTATTCTTTGCATCAAGTCGGATCGATTGGTATATATAAAGTATATATTGTATTTAAATTTATAAAATTAAAACCAATTACAGACACAAAATTTGCATTTTCAATGAAAATTCATTTTTTCTTAAGAATCATGTTGCTGTACAATAAACTGTTATTATTTATTGAAAAATAAATCTAAAATCTTATTCCTTGCATCAAGACGAATCGATTGATGTATGTCAAATATATATTCTATTGATAATTATAGAATTAATTACAATTCAAGATGAAAAATTCATTTTTTATTAAAAATTTTATTTTGTTCATTTAGGATTAAAACAAATTTTATAAATATTTTTTTGATTTTATAAATATTAGATCGTATTAGAAATTACTTAAAAATTAAATATACTTAATATACTTAATTATAATTATAATAAATATAACAAATTTTTAAAATTAATTTTTGATTAGATTTGAAGACAACAACATGGAAAATATGTCAATACGTGACAATAAGTTAGTGCTTCCTCCACGAGCAAGCAAATTTTTTTGATGATCGTATAGAGGAAGCAAAATGTTCATGTAATGAACATCTGGATTTACAACTTGTTTATTTTGATGACATTGTCCTTGTGACATATTAAAGGCCTTAGAAGGCATACAGACTGAAGCGCAGGGATTTGATGGTATTTCTATAAATGTTATTAAAATGTCAATTCCTGTTTTACTACCGTATGTGCACATCTTTGTAACCTGTCTTTGCAAGGTCTTGTGAAAGGTTCTTGCGAAAAGTGTGTTAGTATATTAATTATTAAATTATTAAAATTGAAGTCTTTTAGTTTGTCAGCATATGTTTTGAAATGGATCGCATTTTACTTGTCTTGCAGGAGGCAATCTGTTTATGATCCGCATGGTGAGGGATCTGAATGAGGTCTTGTTGGAATGGGTATCCCTCAGGGTTTGGTATTGTGTCCTTTTTTGATGCAGTCTTTACAAATTATTTGAGGAGTTCTCTTCAATATTATAAATATATGGGCAATTCCACGTGAAATTTTTCTATGACATTTTAGAATCGGTTAAACATATTTTTTTCTCGTTCCTTATAGAAAAATTTTAAATACGTTTTTTTTTTATTTTTCCATAATTGCCAAAATTTTCGAGATATGAATTTTCTAAATTTTGGATTTTTAAAAGCAGACCTATTTTCAATAGCTTATAATTTTTTAAATTTTGAGTTTAGAAAAAAGTTGTCAAAAAAAGAAAATTTTGGTTTTTCTCAATCTTTTAAAAGATTTAAAATAAAAATATTTTTTAAAATTTTTTAGAAACAAAATTTTTTTTATAAACAAATTAATTTATTTTTAATTTGGGCGCGATTAATTTTTATTTTTTTCTTATTTATTTATACCTGCCAATATACAGAAGATTTTTTAAAAAGATCCGAGATGGGCCGACTCATAGTTTTCGTTTCATAAATTGTTTTTAGAAAGAAAACTATGAATTAGTAAACCTAATAGCTTATAATTTTTAAAATTTTGAGTTTAGAAAAAAGTTGTCAACGAAAGAAAGTTTTGGTTTTTCTTCAACTTTTAAAAGATTTAAAAAAAAATATTTTTTTAAATTTTTTAGAAAAAAAATTATTTTTTTATAAACAAAAACGAAAACTATGAGTCGGCCCATCTCGGATCTTTTTAAAAAATCTTCTGTATATTGGCAGGTATAAATAAATAAAAAATAAATAAATAAAAGTTGAGGAAAAACCAAATTTTTTTTTGACAACTTTTTTCTAAACTCAAAATTTTAAAAATTAAAAGCTATTGAAAATAGGTCTGTTACGACCCGAGCTAAGGTTAGGTTAGTTTACTAATTTATTAGTAAAATTGGAGACAAGTTGCTGATTAATCAAGTTGGTAAGACTTGATATTTATTTTTAATTGTGGATTCGTTAGACTTTAAAGAAACTACGGGTTTCCGTTAATTAATTATATGCATATTCCTTTTATATGATTGTTTATTACCAATATAATATAAACAATTACAGTCACTTACAATTTCGAAGTTCTATTGTCGATAAAGTTACAATAATGTGACAGCAACCAGGCTTGCGTCACTGTGTTACTAGTAGTATGTAGATATGAGATTTTTAGTTCGTATTATAGCACTTTAAAGCACTAGAACGACTATTTTAACAGTTCTTTCACCAACTCTAAGTGTTCTTTCTATCACTGTACCTTGATACCAAAAGAAAACTTGTTTTCTTAGTAATCGGAAAGAACTTGCACTAATTTTAAGAAATTAGAAAGAGAATAGTAATTTTGAACTGTTATACGACGAAAGTAATAATATAACTAGAGAATAGTGCAATTTAGTTCCTTACAGAAAACAATTATTCTCTTGGTGTTTAGCACTGACTCGAACTATTCAATATTACAATCGAAGGGCCGACTCAACGATACCGTTCGGGCAGAAACACACCGGAGTATTTGACAAGTGAAGTGAGAAAAACAGGGATTTATATAGTAACGATCATAGACTCATTGAACTCCGATCTGAGAAAATTTGTAAGAAACACGTTCTTGCAAATTCGTAAAATCACATACAATGAAGGTTTGTAATAATCGCGCGTTTGATAATTTGTTATAATCACGTACTTGATAATTTGTTATAATCACGTACTTGATAATTTGTTATAATCACGTACTATGAAAGTTTGTTATAATCAATTCATTAACAATTGTATTTGTTATTTATCAATAGATTAACAATAAAATTGTTTATACTAATCGTTTATTAACAAACTTTATAATTATTCTTATAAGGATTTACTATCAATTGACCATTGATTGTGGACTGATTGTCTTGTTTGAATCTTTTAGTTACTAACAATAAGGATTGAATTGTCTATAACATAATTTGCATTTGACGTTACAGTTTATAAGATTAATGATTTTGACAATAACGTTATTATGAATTTTTGAAATTATTGGATTATCGACTTATTTATCCTTATAGTAATATTCTTCATTTAATTATCTCCTCACGATACATTAACCTTATGATAATGCACCGACTGTTGATTAGTCATTTATATAACTACAGTCGTTGTCTTATCATATCTGATTTGGATAAAAGATCGACTGCGATTTCATGAGATGCTAAATCTTAATCGAAATTAAACCTATTTTACCTTATGTAGGTGATTAACTTTTAACAGTTAATTTACATATTTTTATACCGAATTAATTATTATCTTTAATGTCATGTGTAAAGCACAAGCACATGACAACACATTTTTAACCAGCATATATGTATACATGTATATATACACAGATACTCGTCAAGTAGTACACATGATTGCCTCAAAAAAAAAAGTTATATGGGGATGTAACAAGGTCTGCTTTTAAAAATCCAAAATTTCGAAAATTCATATCTCAAAAATTTTGGCAATTATGGAAAAATAAAAAATTACGTATTTAATTTTTTTCTATGAGGAACGAGAAAAAAATATGTTTAACCGATTCTAAAATGTCATAGAAAAATTTCACGTGGAATTGCCCGTATGTATTATGTTGATGATTTGAAAATCTACATACACACTAGTCTTAATGAATTAAATAATAGTTTAGAACAGATTAATCAGGATATTATGGCTGTTGACAATTAAGTGGAGGAAAGTCAACTTAAAATTAATCTCAATAAAAGCTAATCAATGATTACACAGCCACACAAAAAAAGAAAAGTGTCTTGATCTGGGGTCGATACATATATATTCCGATGTACACTGAAATCTGGATCGGTGAGCTCTGGATCGCTGAGACTCTGTTTACATAGTTTATAGGCGAGGAAAGGTAGAGGGCCGAGCGGGGACTCTAAAGTGGCGATCAGTGCCGTACATAACTGTAGAGAAAAAAGGTCCGCAGTGCCCGATGCTATTAAAGCATTTACAGAAACACGAAAAATAAATCATTATTTAACAAATAAATAAAGATATGAAATCGCTACGAATATTGAGGCAGGAGAAACTAAAGAAAATGAATATTAATTAATATTAAAATATTATAATGAAATTTTAAAAGAAACGTGCACGCATAAAATCCTTCGTACGGCCCTGTTTGTTTTGCTTTTCAGTCTCAACTGATCCTCTGGATCGGTGAGAAGCCATCCCCGATCAGTCTCACCGATCCAGATTCCAGTGTATTTCGATGCGCTGAATCCGAATCCGTCATCAGAATTTGGCCAATGGGTCCTGGTTTCGCCCTAACCTCAAAAAATACCTTAAAATCGCTAAAATGGTCGCTTTTGAGTGATCAAACTTGAATCTAAGCACATATTAGTAAGTTTCTAAGGTACTTTATTTTTAATAAACTATTCTATAAGCTTTTCAATTGAAAATTCATATAATAAATTAAATCTATCGAACATAACCTCAAAATTATAACTAAGCTTCCAACCTCAGTATCAGCGTCTGGTCCAGGGTGGGAAAGCGGGCCCTCCGACGTCGTCATCCGGCAACCGTAGCTCTTCATTGATGGGTAACTTGGTTGATAAAGAGTCCGATGCTACAAGAAAAGTTACTTCTCGACTACATAATTGTAACAAAAGTCCCGATTCCTTTTATTACATTTGTAGCAAATATGAAGTCAGCTCCCTGCGGAAAAAAATAGATAAAGAAGTAGAAGATCTGTACAGAAATTGTTTTGGTCGTAAATTATTACACCAAGAAACAAATTGGGTTCCTCATATTGTTTGTAACACCTGTAGACTTATGTTGTATCGCTCAAAAAATTCGAAAGATGAAAAATATATAAAGTTCTCTACACCCACGATATGGAAGAAACCACGAAATTTAAAAGACTGCTGTTTTTGTATGAATTACATTAAAGGAATTACCTCAAAAAATAAGAGTTCCATTACATATATAAATGTGTCAACAGTAATCAGACTTACTGAAATTGATCGAAAAGCGGGAAAACTTGATGTTACTTTAAAAAAATATGTCGAAAAAGTAGAAGTCGACAATGAAACAGAAGAATTTAGTAGTGACAGTGATGAAAATGACAATGATGATCAGGAAAATGAGTTCACCGCGTATTACAATAAAGAAAAAAAGCCAATATTAGTATCGCAACCGGAGCTAAATGATTTTATTAGAGATCTAGGTTTACCAAAAGATGGTGCAGAATTTGCTGCTTCATTTATGAAGAAAAGAAACTTCTTGCATCCGAATACGAAAGTGTCATTTTATAGAGATAGAGATAAAGAGTTCCGAAAATATTTTAAGAAAGATGAAGAGACATATTTGGTGTATTGTACTGACATAATAGGTTTGATGGACAATTTAAAAGAAAATGTGTATGGAGATGAAGACTGGAGACTTTTTATCGATTCCTCCAAACGTAGTATAAAAGCCGTTTTACTTCACAATACAAATGTCTACGCTCCTGTTCCAATAGCTCATTCTACACAAATCAAAGAAGAATATAATAATAAAAAATGCTTCTAGAGAAAGGGAATTACCAAAAACACAAATAGTTAATTTGTGGTGATTTTAAAATTATAACAATATTACTGGGTCAACAATCGGGTTTCACGAGAGAGCCATGTTTCTTGTGTCTATGGAATAGCAGAGATCCTGCTAATCATTATAAGAAAAAAAATTGGCCTTCAAGAGATTCGTTTAAACCCGGTTCTCACAACGTCATTCATCAAAGTTTGGTAGACCCCGAAAAAATTATATTTCCATTTCATCACATTAAGCTTGGTGGGATACGTGAAAGCGTTAGATAAGGACGGTCCATGCTTTAAGTTCATTGCGAAAAAATTTTCAACTGTTTCTGATGCTAAATTAAAACAAGGGGTATTTGATGGACCACAGATTCGAGCATTATTTAGAGACATGACTTTGTTTCTCAAATGACCGACACTGAAAGGGCAGCTTGGGAAAGTTACAAAGAAGTTTCAACAAATGTTCTAGGAAACAATAAGAGTCCCGAATCTAAACAAATTGTAGCCCAAATGCTTAAAAACTTTCAAAAATTAGGATGTTTAATGAGTTTAAAACTACACATCCTCGATTCGCATCTGAATAAGTTTCCCGAAAATTGCGGACATTACAGCGAAGAACAAGGAGAGCGATTTCATCAAGATATCAAATTGATGGAAGAACGATATCAGGGAAGATGGGATTAGGTAATGATGACTGACTTTTGTTGGATGTTGAAGAAAGAAACGAGTGGAAAAGGAAAAAAACGTAAGCGAAACCCTTTACATCGGTCATTTGAAGAAAAAAGAACATGGTATAGTAGCAAGACAATGGACTGAAGAGATGTTCCCAGAAAAAACCGCAAGTAATAAATCTAAAAAAATTGTTAAAATAATAAAGACTGCCATATTGGATCCGCCATTTTGAATTTTTAAAAACGGACATGGAATTCGTCATCAGCGACTCCGGAAACCCCCTGAGTAACGATTTTCAAGCAAATCCGAACAAATTTGGGTAAGAATTCCTGAAGTGTCCCCTAATTTTCTTTTGGTTAATAAAAATAAATAATACTTACATACTTTGATAGTCTATGATGTCACTAATAACACCTCCAAACGATTTTTAAAAATTTTAATTTTTGTAATTTTTATAAACAATTAAACTTTTTTGCACCGTTTTAGAAAAAATTCAATTTCTCGAAATTGGCTTAACGGATTTCAATGAAACTTGTATCGTTAGAAAGATTAAAAAATGTACTATTCAGAAAAAAATATAATATGAATAAAAAGTTTAATTTGTTTAAACAAATTATATTTTTAATTTTTATTGTTATAAATAAACAATGTTCGCAATCGATTTTGGTCACTTTTTTATAGCATCATGAAGAGGGACTTTTCATGATTCCATAGCAAAACGGGAACTCTCTGAAAGTATAGAAGTTCTATCATTTTTAGTCTCGCCGTGCGCGAGCTTTCTCGGTATCTAATGCTCACGGTACGACGCGACGCCACAGTGGGATTCTTTACAATATACTGTTCAAAAATGTCTAGAGCCTACAATTTTTAACCGATTTGAGTTTTTTTTTAATAAAAGAGAACTAAACTTGTTTAAATTTTCAATTGTTAATAATTATTTATTCTAGTCAAAGTTAACAAATTAACACAATTTTTAAAAACAGTACGTTTAATTTTTAATTCCATTACTGCAGATGATCAGAATCAATTAAAAATAATGTAAAATATGTTCTCTAGATGAAAAATAAAGCATACAAATTTTGTTTTCATTTGTTATATTAGTATATTGTTTATATCATTTATTATATTGTTTTTATTATTGTTTATATTTATATTGTTATATTAGTTAACAAATAGTTAACTTTGGTTCCTCTTAACCAAAAATTGTTTTTCACATTTATATTTTAATTTAGGCATATTTGATTATAACAATTGAAATAATTTGCTTATCAAAAAGGGCATACATTCATAAAATGAGCCTACATTAAAAATAATAAATGTGAAAAAAAATTTTTGGTTGAGAGAAACCAAAATTAACTATTTGTTAAGTAATATTGTTTATAACAATTAAAATTATTTATTTATTAAACAAAAAGGACATACGTACTTTAACCAAAGTCAGAATTAGTTAACTAATATTATTTATAACAATTAAAATAATTTATTTATTAAACAAAAACGACATATGTACTTTAACCAAAGTTAACAATAAGTTAAGTAATATTGTTTATAACAATTCAAATTATTTATTTATTAAAGAAAAAGGACATACTTACTTCAACCAAAGTTAACAATTACTTAACTAATATTGTTTATAACAATTAAAATAATTTATTTATTAAACAAAAAGGACATATGTACTTCAACCAAAGTTAACAATTACTTAACTAATATTCTTTATAACAATTAAAATAATTTGCTTATCAAAAAAGGATATATATTCTTAAAATAAGCCTAAATTAAAAAAAAAATTTTTGTACTGTAAATTGTAAAGAATCCCACTGCGGCGTCGCGTCGTACCGTGAGCATTAGATATCGAGAAAGCTCGCGAACGGCGAGACTAAAAATGATAGAACTTCTAAACTTTTAGAGAGTTCCGGTTTTTTATTTTTGCTATGGAATCATGAAAAGTCCCTCTTCATGATGCTATAAAAAAGTGACCAAAATCGATTGCGAACATTGTTTATTTATAACAATAAAAATTAAAAATATAATTTGTTTAAACAAATTGAACTTTTTATTCATATTATATTTTTTCTGAATAGTACATTTTTTAATCTTTCTAACGATACAAGTTTCATTGAAATCGGTTCAGCCAATTTCGAGAAATTGAATTTTTTCTAAAACGGTGCAAAAAAGTTTAATTGTTTATAAAAATTACAAAAATTAAAATTTTGAAAAATCGTTTGGAGGTGTTAGTAGTGACATTATGGACTATCAAAATATATAAGAATAATTTATTTTCAATAACCAAAAGAAAAGTAGGGGACCTTACCCTAAAATTATACAAATCTAAATAATAATAAAAATACTAAACTAACTAATTTTAATTAATAAAATTCATTATTCATTAAAAAGTATGAAATAATATTGCAAAAGTAATAAAATTAACTAAGTAAAACAAACTAAGTATAATAAATGGAATATTATCTATAATATTTTAAAATTATATTAAGAATTATATTATACTACATTTCTGAATTGAATTTATTTTTTAGGTATAATTATCCATTCCGGTCGAAGTGAATGGTCTAAAATGCATTAAAAACTATTTTTAATGATTTTATATATCCTATTAATACAGAAATTATTTTTATAATTTTTTTATCTGAATTTTAATAAGTTTATCAAACTTCGTAATTAATTCTTAAAATTAACTAATTAATTCTTAATATCTTTTTTAAATATTATAGATAATACTCATTTTATTATACTTTGTTAATTTGTTTTACTTAATTAATTTTATTACTTATGCAATATTATTTCATAGTTTTTTATAAATAATGAATTTTATTAATTAAAATTATTATTATTATATTATAAAATCACTTGTAATGGCTTCTATGTATCCTACTGTTTATTTAAGTGTACATTCAATATTTTTAAGACTTCAAAATTCGAAGAATATTAGTATATTTTACAAAGGTTTTGAATAGTGTGTCTTGAAAATGTCCATGCGCCATTCTAAATAAATTAACAAAAAGAGAGATGCAGAGAAACGAATACCTATTTTTAATGTAGGTTTTAGAATGATCTACTAATTATATGTAAGATATACAATTTTATTTTGTATTTTAATTATCGTCTGAAAGTCTCAGAAAGGCTTAAACATTAAAAAGTGTCGTACTACACAGCGTCCAGCGACACTTATAGTATACACACTTTCAATTATGAATAGAGCAGATAAAAACAAGTTTTCATGAATAATTATTAATAGTTATTAAAAGTAATAATTTTACTATTAGGAAAAACTGGAAACTTTATTGGAAAAAGTTATTCTGCTAGTTGGCAAGATTTTGATCTCTCATCATCAACTATCAGGTTAGATTCCTGGGTATTTGAACAATGTCTACAATGGTTTAATAACGATGCAGATAGTGTCAAAGATAAAGACAAAATTATTATTTTCTTTCATCTTTTGGGATGTGATACTGCCGGTCACGTTAGTAAGCCACACTCTAGGTAAGATATGTTCTTGTAAATTTTTTATACTCTACATAAATAATAACCCTACTGAATTTTTAAATTATATAATCACGCAGAAAAATTCGATTGAAAATTTTGGAGTTCAGTACAAGTACAACTTAATCTAACCTTAAAAACTAACGATAAATCCTCACTCGTTAACGCTTAATCGGTTGTATTTAAACCTATTTGATTTTATTTAGTTAAACTGACAAGTGAATAAATATCTATTGAACATAAATATTTAAATTTATATTATCAAATAAATAGTTATTTTGGTCAGTGTCCGAGATAGTCCCGTGAGGGGAAGCAGCTTATCCCTACTACGCGGCACACCAAGTCGAAACTGAGTCAAGAGCTTTTTAAACTTTTTGATATATGAGGCATTCCATGTCAAGTGACCCAGGTGTCTTACGGTGTAATGTTTATTTCAATAATTTTTAACTCTTAAACTATTAAACATGAAAATTTGGCAAGGTACATTTTGGAAAGGTTTTTTCATGCTCTTTCGATTGAAAATAGGCATAAAAAAATTTTTTTTGGACCCAAAAAAACCAAAATTAAAAATAAATTTTAATTTTTTGGAAAAAGGGCAGCTTTTTTTTTTTTTTTTTAAACGAAAGCTGAGTTTTTTTCCTAAAAGGACATATAAATGAAAAAGTGGGACAAGAATGTTTAAACATTGAAAAACAGAGGTTTCTACTCACCGGAGCGCTCTAAACCCGGTTTTTACAAGAAAATTTATTTTTTCAATGTTTAAACATTCTTGTCCCACTTTTTTATTTATATGTTCTTTTAGGAAAAAACGTCAGCTTTCGTTTAAAAAAAAAAAAGCTGCCCTTTTTCCAAAAAATTAAAAATTATTTTCAATTTTGATTTTTTTGGGCCAAAAAAAATTTTTTTTTTAAATACCTATTTTCAATCGAAAGAGCATTAAAAAACCTTTCCAAAATGTACCTTGCCAAATTTTCATGTTTAATAGTTTAAGAGTAAAAAATTATTGAAATAAGCATTGTACTGAAAAACCCAAAAATTTAACTTCCTCCTCCTCGGAAAATATAAGACTAGGTAAAAAAATATTTTCACAAAAAATTATTATCTATTAGTACTACAAAAGCCCCAAGTTTTGCTACGATTGGAGAAAAATTTTTCTACACCTGGATCACTTGACATGGAATGCCTCATATACAAATATGATTTGCAATTTATAGAAACACATTTCCACCTAAGCCCTCCACCTGCATAAGCTTTATGGTAGCGAAATTTAAAATTAAAAGAGGCTTACCTTGAATAGTAGTCGATTCGGCAACAGTCGATTTGATCACAGAAGAGTCGAACGAAGGATCCATCTCGACAGGTTTAAAGTCACAATTAGACTGAAAGGTATGTCAAAATTTAGGTTAGGTCAACAAAGTTGATCAGGGTTGGGCACGTAGGTTGTCATCGCAACGTACAAGACTGAGAGAGATAGGACATTATTTTATCTTTCCCACTCTTAAACGCTACCATTGCAACCTGCATGCATAAGTTGTACATGCAAGTTGTCTATATCCCATACAAGAGAAAAATATGCATTTAGTTTAGAGGAAGAGACGCATGCTTATTCCCGAAATCTCTGTTGACCAAATAGTTATTTGATATAAAACTACTTAACTTCAAATTCACATTATATGAACTTTATTTGACATAAATTTCATTGCATATAGAAACCATTTAACATAAATATCATTTGTCATAGAATTCATTTAACAGAAATATTATGTTACACAAAACTCAGATAACTTAATTCCAATTTGACATAAAAATTATGTAACATAAATTTATATTTGCATAAAAATCATTTCTACGGCTCCCGTTGATATGATCTTGTTTCAATTGTCAAAATAATAAAATCCTCTTTGGAGCTCAGTTCAATATGATCTCTGTTCAATTGTCAATTTAATATAATCTCGCAAAAGTTTCCGTGTAATATTTTAAGACAGAATAATTTTAAATTCACTTAAAAAATAAAATATTAATTCGTTTTTATTATTACTAGCGTCGTTGTCCTCGCTTGCTAACGCTCCCTCGGAAGACATTTTACTTGTTTATTTCCACTTATATAAATTTATTAAATAGCATCTACATTGATAATATATATGAAAAAAATTTTATTTAAATATAAACATATGTATGTGTTGTGTATTTATGTGTGAATATACATGTTTATGTAAATAATAATTTTTTTTAATTTTCTTTTTAAAAATTATTTATGTTTGCTTTGAAATATTTGTTATTCAACATTTATATTTGTTCATAAATTAAGATTTAATTATTTTAAATATTGATATTTTATTTTTACCTACTTGTAGTTAATTTTCTAATTATAAAATAAAAATATTTCTACTTACATATATATATATATATACCCTATATTTTGTACGTCTGAAAATATGTAACTTTTTTATAATTGTAGATACATATAAATATGTACATATTTATATAATATGTATACTACAATAATATATTTATTTTTATAGGAATTTATTTATATTTATAATATAAATTAAATGTTAATAATTTAAATAGTAATTCTTATTAATATTTTGCCTCTTAAAATTAAAAATAAATTTACTTATTTATTTAAATTATTTCACTGTAAAAAAGAGCGTTTTGGTTTAAGACGTTTACGTGGTCACTTCTAAGACGTTTATAAGCGTCTTATTTGCCTTCTAAAATGCATGTATTTGGAGGTTATGTTTTACATTTAAGCCGCTTATTTACATAAGACGTTTATAAACGTCTAAACGTCTTATTTTTAGACGCTATTTTTTGCAGTGTTTCTTTTCTATGATTTGGATAAATCAGTGAATTTTTTTTAATTTTATGAGGCAACATATTTTGATTAAAAAATGTAAATTTTTTCTACCATTTATCAATTTAAGAATAGTATATATTTTTATGATTTCAATTAATTTTGAATGTAAAATTATTTAGAAATTGAAATTATTTTTCAGAATTAAAAATTTTAGTAAATTATAAAATAAATTTAAATTGTATACAAAGTTTTTCGTGTAAGATTTCTAGTTGTATTTATAAACTGCTCTCTAAATTTGAATTAGTAAAAATAGTTACTAATTTGAATTAGTGACTGACTTTTTGCTTTTGAATTAGTAAACTTTACTAATATATTAGTAAAAAGGACTATTAGTAAATCTTACTAATTCAAAAGCAAAAAGTCAGTCACTAATTCAAATTAGTAAACATTTTTACTAATTCAAATTTAGAGAGTTCTATTATTAATATACTTATAATTAAAATAGTAACATCTGCAAATATTGTTTTGTTTACAAAAATTATCTTTCAAAGTTTAAATGAAAGTGCTATCATTCAAATAACTTTCAGTGACAGTTTTAAATTGAATCTAGAATATATGAAGTAATTAGTGAAGTTTTAAATTAAAGTAAAAATTGTTTAAATAAAACATCTGTCATCAACGCGAAATATATTTTTTCTATGATCGCAATTAAAATCCCCCTTAATAAATATGTAAGTACGGTCCTGAAAATTAGAAAGTGGGGATGAATTCGTCAGCGTGCATTTTGAAATCAAGTGGAGGGGTTATTTCTGGGATAACGTGCAGTTCGGCGGCCCGACTGTAATATAAACTGATTTAGAACATGTGCAGTACTGGAATCCAAAAATAAACGTTTACTTTAAAAGAAAAACTTAATTTTTTTATAAAAAAATTTTTGTTAACATTTCTTAAAAGTCGAAATAAATCTAAAACTTTCATTCTTTGACAACTTTTTCCTAAACTCAATATTTTCGGACTTATAAGCTACTAAATATAGGTCTACAATTAAGGCTTCCAATTCAAGAACCGGTCGGAAGCTCGGACGACACGCGCTAGTACCAGTCGGGTAGTAGTGAGGAGCCGAGAGGAGCTCACTGCTCATTTAATCATTAAATGTTAAAATTAAATTTTAAATTAAAATGTTATTGATGAAATTAATGAATGCTATTAAAATCCGAGTAATATTTAAAATGTCTCGAGCAATTAACCCCTTAACAGTGTAGTCAAAATTAGCTTTTCGTGCCACAAATGTGCAAAACAAATTTGTTTTTTGATTATCTGATTAGCCTAGCTTGCTCAGAAATTGTGAGGAAAGAGTTTTCCCCACAAACCGCGGAGAGGGGAGGGGTGAGGAGATAACACATTAATTTTCACTTCACTGATTTTAAGTTGAACAAGTAATAGATTTTTATTACTTAATCATATTTAATTACTACCGTTTACAAATTAATTATTCGGCAGAAGGCCGAATTTGAATTAACAAAATGACGCATTACCACGCGTTGACAAGCATCACTTTCATATCTTATTATAATGACAATAATATGTGCCCATGTGGCGAGAAATCACTATTTTTATTCTAACGGGACTCACCGTTGATTAGCCTACGGCCCCGCAAGCTTCCACGTCCTAACATGGCACTACTAATGTGACTTAACAATAAAAAAAGGATGACAACAAAAGATAGCGTGATGCGCTTTTGACTATCAGAACGAGAATAACCATTTAAATGACTGACTCGGTTACAACGAACGCGTCGCTACACGCGCGCTTCGTTTTCTCCTGGTGAGTTCCAGGCGCACAAGAATTTCACTAGTTTACAGTCTTTTAGTCTTTTATTTACCCTGCCGGAAGAATAGACTGAAATTGTACTGAGGAATTAGTACTGAGAGCTCAGTCTATTTCAGTCAAAATTTGCTGCGTTTTAGCACTGAATTTATACTGGGAAAAATTACCTGCAAAAGGGTCGCTATAGGTGGTGTTTATGGATTAACCGTCATTAAGTTGAAGGACGAATATTTCTTTGTTAATGTTAAAATAATTTTTATTTATATTTCAACATTATATTTGTTTTTCATGAACTCAGATTCTTTACAAGTAATTATAATATATGCTAAATGTTTATGTGAATCAAAATTCAAAAATAATATCTGTTTTTACGTAACAATTAGGGTTTGCGAGATAGTTTATAACTTTTTTAAATAATAATTTTTTATAATGAATTTTAGATATTTGTAATCATAAAGCTTTACAGATTTAAATTCTTTTGTTTTAAAAATTGAATTATTTAAATTGTAAACTTTTTAAGTCATAAAAATATAATCCCATACAACAATAGACTTTATGGTTTATTGTTAAAGCAGGGGTTGCAATATAAGTTTAAAACTTAACGGGAATTTTATTGAAAATTTTGTTAACCTTTGTTATTTTCACTTCCAGACTGTTAAAAATGGTTTGTAGACATAACCTACATTTTAAACTATTGTTAAAAACCTTTAAAAATGTCTACCGAAACATTTAAAAAAACCAGACTGAAATTGTACTGAGGCCAGTACAATTTCAGTACCTTTTCAGTCTATTCTTCCGGCAGGGTACCCTCCCAGGGTAATTGAGTCACAGACGGTAAAGTAGAGCGCGATCTTATTCGCTGCCATCGCTGAATTTGAGTCGGCATTTAATCCAATATGGCCGCCGTCATTAATTTGACAGGACCAAAACAAAGTAGTTTTTCGTCTTCCTGGTGCTTTTAAATATTCGGGAATCACGTCCGAATATATGCACCAGGAAACACTTTCCTTGATGATTGAGCCCATTAAATGGCTGCTAGTGGAATAATAATCCGAAGATACTTCTCGACGAATATGAAAAGAAAACAATAAACGATTCGGCAGAAATTGTTCTGAATAATTTTGTTTTACAATTGTCGATCTGACGAGTTGGCAGGTTTGAATAGTACAATTTAAATGATTTATTTACTTGAAATTACTAAGTACCTCATTTTCGCAGAGTTTTAAAATTTAATAATAATTTTGGTTTATTTTAGAAAGAAAAGGAAAGATTCTCGTTTTGATGATAATTTTATCAAATGATTAATATCAACATAAAAAAACTATTAATATTGTGCGTGGCAAAATGCCGCGTCACACTGTTTAATATTTTTAAATTCAAAATGAAGGATACAAAATAGCGACCGAAAAAATTTTAAAGTTTCCGGATTTGGATAAAATTGCGCATTTGGGGGTTTTTGAAGTCACTGAATTAGAATATTTGGTTAAAATTTCATAATTCTAAATGTCGACATCAAGATGTCAACTAAAAATTTAAAAGTTTACGAATGTGGTTATTAATAGTTATTTGAGACTTTTAGTTTTAAGAACTAATTTGAGAACTTTAAATTTTCTGGTCGCCATTTAGAAGCCGACATTTTGAATTTTTGACTAAACATTTGGATTTCGAGACCTCAAAAACCCCCCAATGAGCACTTTCAGCCAAATTCGTAAACTTAAAAAATTTTTGGAGGCCATTTTGAAGCCGCCATTTTGAATTTAAAATTTTCAACAACGGGTTTTGATTCAGCGATCCCGAAAACCCCCGAGTAGGCATTTTTAGCAAGATTCGTTAACCTTCAAATATCTGTCTTTTCGATGCCGCTATAGCGGTCATACATACTGCGGGCACGAATTATTTTTGCATCTATAGAAGTCAAACACTGTGAAGGGGTTAATATTTTGAGCGAAGCAACTTTTATTATATATCAGAGCAATTATTACTACTTTGTATAGATTTCTAGTTTTTACTCGAAAAAGCAAACGCTATGAAACAAAATATCAGTTACATACATATATCCCTTTGCCATATATAAACGTAACATTACAGTAATATTATAGTCATATTAAATTTTACTATTGTATTTACATTTAAAAAAAAATTTATATTTTTTTACTGTCTGATGGGTAATATTATCCATTAATATTACTGTAACATGACAGTAACATTACTTTAATATTACACGCTTATATAAAAATTGCAAAACAGTTCCCAAGCAGCACGTAAGGTTATAGTGACATCACTGTAATATTACACTGGAGATTCGTAATCTGCACTGTAATATTACAGTGATCTTACTGGAATATCAAAATGTCCGCCTGGAGGTAATATTATGTTGTACAATTACGGTAAATTAATGGGAATATTAAGGTAATATTACCTCACAATGTTAAGGTAATATTACAATGTGATCTTATTTTAATGTTAATATAATTTACAGATAAAATTAGAATAATTTTCTATTTTAGAAATAAAACATTTCACCAAGTCTGGACTCTAACCATGAACCTTGTGTTCAATAAGTTTAAGTAAGATTGGCTCACTGGTAAGACTCTTGCTTGCTTTGTTTATAACAAATTAAAAAAATTTATTTTAATAACAATGTTGCTAAAAACTATTTTTCAATATCTTGTTCACTAATTCCAACAATTTCCAAACAAATTCCCATTATTTTAAAAAAATAGCACTCCTTAAAAGAAAAAAAAATTATTTTTTCTATTTGTTTATTAAATATTTCAATAAACAAATTTTTTTCAAAAATTCGAGATGAACGTTCGATGACAAATTTATCTACCTTCATTTTCCAACAAAAGTTAGCTAAATCCGTTAAAAATTGTAGTCTACAAATCAATTTGTCCACGGGCGTGCATTTTGCCCCACTGTGCCCTGCAAGAAATGGTAAACGGAACAATTTTCCAAAATATATTAG
Organism: Leptopilina drosophilae; assembly: GCA_032873175.1. NCBI lineage: Eukaryota > Metazoa > Arthropoda > Insecta > Hymenoptera > Figitidae > Leptopilina > Leptopilina drosophilae. The sequence continues at coordinate 17,485,774 of CM065484.1, read as the reverse complement.
CAGTACATGAATTATTAAATTTTTTCAATTAAATTATTCCTTTCATTGAAACGTGTATAAGCCAAAAAAAAATTGCGGTTTTTTTTAAGAAGAAATCTATTTTATCGATCTTCACTTATTGACAAGGTTGGGAAACTACCATGAAAAATTAGGTTACAGTATATCAAAATTATATGAAATGAAAATTATTGGACAAGGTATTTATAATTAGTCAATATTCTGCGAAACATAAATTCCATGACATAAAAATTAATATGTTAAAAGTTTGTAAAATAAGTATTATATTAATTAATAATTATATGCAATAAAAATTATAAGAAATAAAAATTATATTTAATAAAATTATACAGAATAATAATTCGAGGATTTAAATTTATGTTATTTAAAACATATATAAAACAATAATTATTTCGAATAATAATTAGATTTATTAAAAATTATAACAACTAAATATTATATTTTTAACAATTATATTACTTTCCATTTCACAACTTAAAAATTGTGTTAATTTATAATTAGATTGCATAGAAATTATAGAAAATAATTATTATACTTAAAAAATTTAGTCTACATGCAATTTCATAGTGTGTAATTTATAGTCATTTATATTTATCATACCTATTAAATCTATAAAATAAGAATTCGACTAAAGTAAATTATAATAAATATCAATTCTTCATATTAGAATAATATTAATATCAAATTATAGACACCTACCTTTCAAGTAAATGATCATTATCAAGTTCAAAATTTGAAAATATGATAATTATAAGTAATAATAATTTGGCGACTCTCATGCGCCCCAAAAATTCACTGTAAGATTACTGTAATTTTATACTAAAATATTACAATAATATTACTGTAATAATAATAATAATAATAATAATAATAATAATAATAATAATAATAATAATAATAAGGGACAGTATATTTAATTTAAAATTATTTATTTTAATTATTGAATTATTAGATTATTATTCTTACATTTCTTATTCTCATTTTGTACAAAATAAAAAAGAATTATTTCAATAAATGTTATAAATAATTTAATGTAAAACTAAAATTGCACATTTTGAAATATAAAACTTTGGGAGTATTAGCATAAATGATTATTATAACAATATATAACCTTAATATATTACGATCGCTGCGCATGACGGTAGTGACGTGATCACACACTCAGGTGTGCATGGTAGCGATACGGATTACTACTTTTTCGATAAAAAGTTAAAAAGTAAAACTTTAAAATTTCTCCAAGTAATATTTACAACATACTGAATGTAAAAAGTAATACAAAATTTAATGAAAATTATAATGACGATGTAAAAATTAAAATTCTTAATACAATTTTTGAAAGTGAATACTGCAATAATTACTATTAGTATTTTTCACTACAAAAATAGCAATAGTTGGATAGTTCAACAATCGAATGAAGAAAATAAAGAAAATTTTGGCCCAATATACTCATTTCTCAAAAAGTTTCAGAAAAAATCAATTTAGCAAATTCGAATTACTTTGATCAGAATTCGTGAAATTTTCTCTAAAGATAAAGAGTATATTTTTTAAATCGAAATGCTCAAAAAACATTTCTATTTAACTTTAGGAATGTGTTTACCAAAAAACAGGAATAAAAATATGTTTTTATAAAAGTTACAGCAAATTGAATTTTTTGCAAGTTTTCGAAAAAAATTTCATTTCTCCTAAATGAATAAACCGATTTAAATGAATCAAGCGGGCATACAATAAAGGGGATAAAATAATTATACTTTCGTTTAGAATTAGAGACTTCTTAAAGAGTTTATTTTTGAATAATTATTTAATTTTATAAAAAAATAATTTTTTTAATGTTCTGCGTCTTTTAAATTTTTTTTTAAATTTCAACATAAAATTAAAACTATAAGAAATCAAAATTCGTTGAAAAGATTTATTTGGGGAACAAATTTTGAAAAGTTACAATCAAAATTATATTGCAGCGGAGATGCGAGTTTTATGTTTTTCTAAATTAAAACATTGTTTGCATCTACGAAATAAACAAAATACTCTCAAGTTAACATTTATATAACCATAAAATTGATTAAAAACTAAGTATAGTCTTGTTGCACTATACATTTTGATTTTTAATAGTTTTAATTATGTTGACATTTTTATCAAATTTTTCAAAGGCGCAGAAAATTTAAAAAAAAATTGTTTATAACAAATTTATTAAATAATTATTCAAAAATAAACTCTTTAAAAAGTCGCTAATTCTAAACAAAAGTATATATTATCCCCTTAATATTCAAACTTGATTTATTTCAATCGGTATACATGTGTATGTATTGTGTGTATATGTGTGAGTATACATGTGTATGTATTGTGTGTATATGTGTGAGTATACATGTGTATGTGTTTAGTGTATATGTGTGAGTATGCATTTGTATGTGTTTTGTGTATATGTGTTAGTATACATGTGTATACTACTGTATTTATGTATATGTTTTATATGTTGCCGAACGACGAATCCGACGAAACGACAAAACGACTAGGAAACATTTTAATATTATATATAGAGATAAGAGATTTAATGTTTTATAATGATTAAATAATGAATAATAAAATAAAGTATACAAAAATAAATTAAAATTATTAAAACTATTAAAAATAATAAATTATTATCTATAAAATATTAATTCGTTTGTAATATTATTTTATACTTTTAATAATTTATTTAATAATTCATTAAATGAAAAAATAAATAATAAAATTATACAAATCTATATAATAATAAAAATACTAAACTAATTAATTTTAATTAATAAAATTCATTATTCATTAAAAAGTATGAAATAATATTGCATAAGTAATAAAATTAATTAAGTAAAGCAAACAAAGTATAGTAAATGGAATATTATCTATAATATTTTAAAATTATATTAAGAATTATATTACACTACATTTCTCAATTATTACATTATACACTTCAGCTTTTATAAAATAACTAGCTGTGAGACCCGCCTTCGAAGGGTTTTAAAGTACACTGTCACCTCTACTGCCTGCTTGCCGGTTGTCATGGTAACGATATAAGAGTAAGAGAGTCAGACAATTGAAATTACAGGTTAAGTAAAAGTTCCTCATTTTCAAATTTCTCCTTTCACCTAACTATTGAGGTAAAATCAACATTTGGTTTATCAAAACTTGACAGAAATTTTCTAACATACTAAAATCAATTCTTTCAGTTTAATGCATTTGAGATCGAACACGTTTGCGTCTGAAGTTCGCAGTAGCTCATAAATTTCTTGTCTGCAGGGTATGTAACGTTCGTGTAAGTTGTAAATGTACTAACCAAACTAAGCATTTCGTATTTCTGAATATGTGACGCGAACTAAAGAATGGGATCTTACCCAGACAGCAAGGTGATTCCATCATGTCTGCATCGTGACTGCACGACGTGATATGTCGTGTAGGTAGCAGTACAAGCATATGTGTCCTCATATGCATTGCATGCGTGATGTTATGTATGCTACCTTAATGTCCTTCTGTATTGTAACCTTTTTTTATTATTTAAGATGATTATAATATTTCATTTACTACATATTTATGGCACACTTAAATAACACAGGTCTACAAAATACGACTTTTTTAGATATGGGAGTGGTTTCTCATGTGATTTTGTGCGCTGAATACGATTCGGGTGTCCAAAATTGAGTATCACGTCAGGATTTTGAGAAAAGTGAAGTAAACACCCCGAAAACGTGTTTTTGACGGTTTTCAATATATTTTTAGGGTATAGTATTTCAGTATATTTATATATACTGTATATATAATACTATTTATATTTATATATATATTTCAGTATATTTTTAGGGAACCCTTGTATCCGTAGCCAAATAGTGTCCCCCCCTAGCGGCTAAACTATTTGGCCTAGAGAGCTCAAATTTGGTACAGATACGTATTTTCACTTGTATATTGCAGGAAAAATATAAAGTATGTGATTGGAGGTGATGGCCATAGCGTTGTCAAGGAAATAACAAGATTTTTGGCCAAAAATGCACAAAAAGTGACCATTCTCCCCCTTAACTTCTAAACTGTTCAACATGGAGGGCTAAAATTTAGCATACTGGTGTATTTTAACGCGAATATTACAGGAAAAATATAGAGAACATTTTCACGTGGGCATTCACTTGTACATTTCAATTTAAGTATAGGAGAGTCAGTACGGTCGGCTCACTTTTTGACTTGTACCCATAACTTCCGTTCTAGGCCGAATTTCACGTTTTCTGACATATGGTTGGAAAGATCTTCTAAAGTGGAATGTTTCTTTTGTACATCAGAAAATATTTGGGCAAAAATTGGAAAGTTATAAACATTTTAAAAAAAAATGTCGTTTCGGTCGGATCAGATCTTTACGGTCGGTTCACCGTAGAAAATCAATGTGAAATGAAGGAATATTACTAAAAATGTCCCGTAAATTACAGAAGAATGCTGAAATGCACTTGAAAATGGAAAAAGGAAATAAAAAAATTATATAAAAATTAATCTAAAAACATTCTCAGTAAGCGAAAAGTTTACAATACGTTATCGATGGAGATGTGAAATAAGACTTTTTAAAATGTTTTACGAACGTTTTTCGAACATGAATATTTTTTTTTCACTGTAAAACGACGTTCTTCACACATCTCTACCTTAAACAAATGAATTTCCGATGTCAGAACGCACCATAATTGTAAAATAATGCGTCCCAACATGCACGATATAAAGTGAGCCGACCGTAAGTTTCGCGTCGTTTTTATTTTTTTAGCACACAGACATAAACGCACGATATAAAAACCAAATAACATACCAAAGTATTAAAGGACTCTCTAATGAATAAATTTCATCAATTTAATTTATTGTTTGCATCTTCCATTTTGTTTAATTAATCTTTTTCGACACTAAGTAAAAGTTTTGCTTAAAAAATTCACCACACATTTACGTTTTACGTTTGTACTGCTCGCGTACTTCATTGGAACTTAATGAAAGAGACATGAAAAGTTTTCTACCATTACTAAGAAGTATTTACATGCAATGGTAAATGGCACCAGTTTGTTACAACTGAGAAACCTGAGGTGAGCCAACCGTAAAGGTGCGCCGACCGTAGTGACTCTCCCCTAATAATAAAAATATCAAAAAACGTAAAACAAATGAAAATTTAACATAAAAATTACTTTCTTCTTCCCCCATTTTTTTCTTAACCCATTTTCAAACATAGTCACCACCTATATAAATACATATTTATGCTTGTACATTTTATATGAGTAAATAAGGTGTGCCGAAAATTAAAATCAAAACAACATAATTTCAACCATTTAACCAATCACCGAAGAAAAATGTATATATACTTCCCTTCAATACATTATTATTACTATCATGAGATTTGGTCTGTGATTCTCGTTAATATGTATGTGTATGTATATGTGTGTATATATGTATATGTGTATATGAAATATGTATATATGTATACTACCGTACTAAGGAAAAACTTACATAATTAACAATTTTGTGAAATTTTAATTTTTGGTATCAATCAACTCGGAAAGAAAAACTGCACTTAACTGTGTTAATAAAAATTAAATATAATAATTAATGACTGAAAAAACGATAATTAAAAATCGAGGAATTTGAAGAAAATTAAGAAATACTTGATAAAAAGTGATACGAAGTACTTTGCGTGCTCTGAAAATTGTACGAATCATCATTTTCAATCGAACACATGGTCGAGCACAACGGTTGCGTACGAAATGAAAACCACGCATCTGCATTACCCGAAACATGTGTAAGTTCTTCTATCGTAAAGTTGGCCGAGGCACCACGTAACTGCACTTCGGTTACATTCGACATTATTTGTCGGGTATATTCGGAGAGATAAAATGGTATTTACTAATACGATTTAAAATGCATTGAATGATTAATTTAAATTTATACAGTAGTTTTTATTGCATATATAACTAGTCGATAAATGAAAACCACTTAAATATAATACATTATTTTCAGTTTAAAAAATATTTCCTAAATAATAATATTTCCCTTTGCAAGTGAAGATTACTGTAGGCCTATAATGTTAGTTACATTTTATTAATTTTATTTCCATCACCATGTACTGCTCCATACCAAGCGACATAGAATCAAAGTTTTTTTCATCTTATACAGTGGTGTGTGCGTCTGTCCATGTATATATGCATATATGTATATGTGTGTGCATATGTGGTGATATTTGTTTTTAAAAATGCAAGTTAACAATTTGAAAATTTGGGAAAATAAATATTTCAAAAAAAAAAATGCCCCTGATTGCCAGAATGGTTTAGCCCGCTTGAAATTCATAGCAAATGTTCATAATTATTTTAAGAATTTGTAGTAAAAATTTGTATAGAAAAGAGGTGGTGCTTTTGAGAAAATTGATCTTATTTATTTTCAGAAAATCATCCCCTATTTTTATAATTTTAAATATTTTTTCAAATTTCAAACTGGATTTTGAAGAGGGCAAGCCCATCTACAATACAAGACCCAAGAAAGAAAATTAAATTATATTCAAAAGAAAAAAAATGCCAAGCAAAACAATTTTTTTCACTATTCATTCGAGTTTTACCACTCAAAGTTCAAATGTGCATAACTTCTTTAAATTTAACTTTTTTGAAAAATAAAAAAATACGTGTCTCTTTATTTTCCATGTACAATAACATATTTTTGCGACAGCTAAATCTATAACTTGAAGTTAGTCGACCTGCCTGATTTGAAATTAATTCAGTCTACAATATTTTTTATTATTGTATTCGAAAGAGCCGTTTCAGAGCTTCAAAAAACCGGACAAGTGCGAGTAGAACTCGTACTGATGGAGAGTCCACAATACCCAGGCGGAAAAGTCGGACGAATGCCGGATCATCCAACCGTCAAGGATCCGCGTACAGGCAATCTGTACCGATTCGGGTGATAATGTCTGCTGGCGCGGTACAAAGACGGATCCGACCGCCGGATCAAAATTTATACTGTGTTATAATGGCTATGCGTCCGGCTCGGTACAGATTTCATGCCGCCGAGCAACCGGCGTTGTACTGGCATTCGTCCGCCTGTCAACCAGAGCGGTGCAGGTATTCTACTGGAACGTGACTATGTGTTGTAATGGCTGCGCGTCCAGCTCGATACAAATTTGATGCCGCCGAACAACCGGCGTTGTACTGGCATTCGTCCGCCTGACAACCCGAGCAGTACAGACATTCTACCGACTGCGGACTAATATCATTTATGTCAGGCCTGCTCACGTAAATAGACAGCGAGTAAGGGGAATGGAGTGGGGGACTTTACCATGTAGGCTCTTCGTCTTTCTCTTTGCCCCTCGGCCTGTCGCACAAGCCTATATAGTGTCATGGTGGGGGCTGCTACTTGTTCCCCCTTACTCGCTGGCTCCTCACGTGAGCAGGCCTGATTTATGTTCTTATTATTAAGATTTCAATTAATAATAATATGCTAAGAATATGGCTATTGTCATTGTTTTTCTAAAACAATTTAATGTTTTCTAAAATAATTTTTTTTTTAATTAACACATTATTCAGAATTTTCAGAAATAGATTTTTTACAATGCAAAAATTTAGCTATAGTCTTATTGTTTCAATAAAAATGAATAAAATAATAATTATAGTAATAAAAATTTTTAATCTATTATGTTGTAAATGTTTTTGTAGGAGAATTGTTTAAAGTTTAAATATTAAAAAAAGAATTAACAATACAATAGAATATAAAATTTAATTTTAAAAATTAATGAATTTGAAAAATAGGTTTTCATTATATTTTTATTTATTAATTAACAAATAAATTAAAGAATTAAATTTTTTTGTTATAATCAAATTTTTTAAATATTTATAAATAAAGTATACAGATAATTATTTATAAATATAAAAAAATGAATAATAAAGATAATAAATAAATATAATAATAATAGAATAATTAAAAAAATTAAAAACATTGTTTTAAAACAGTAGATTTATTTACATAATATTCATAAAATGCTAAAATATTCCAAAGTATTTGTAAAATTATTATTTATTGTTTGCTTCGTAGCGGTATTACATATCGACATTATTATGCTCAGATCCGCATGCGAGCGAATAGCGTAGTGGTTAGCGTGTTAGACTTCGGTGCTTCGATTAGGAATAGCTTGGGCTTCGTATCCCACTTGCGAGCGTTTAGAATTTTAATGTGTAAAAAAAATGTAGAATGTGTTAAAAATGCTGGAAATGATCTATAAATAAATATTAATTAACATGCACCATGCATAGTTAATTAAATATTTTTTTATTTTATTTTTCAATAGAAAATATAATTTAGTCTGGCTAGACGGGCGAATGCCAGTAGAACGCCGGTCCGCTGAAGCGAGTCGTCTTTGAAAGAATATTTGGCCCGCCGCGGTTGCTAGAGCGGACGAATGCCGGTACAACGCCGGTTGTTCAGCGGCATCAAATTTGTACCGAGCCGGACGCGCAGCCACTACAACACATTGTCAGGTTCCAGTAGAAAGCCTGCACCGATCCGGTTGTCTCGCGGACGAATGTCAGTACAGTCTTACCGACATCTGTACAGGCGCGGTACGATGCCAGTGGTAAATTTCCGCCTGGGTAGGTGGAAAAGGCAAGATGAAAGTACAAGTGCAAGTGCAAACCAATGCTAAAGATATAGGAATCGCACTTGCACTTGGACTTGCTACCTGCCTTTTGCACCTATTCTGGAACCGCCTTGAAACCCAGGGTTACGTACCTTCGTTTAAAACTTCTACTTTTTTTATGAAAAAAATACAATGATCAACTCCAATATTTTTCGCCTCATTTTTTCTACAATCTACAGGTGAAAAAGAAATAAATAACCAATTTTCATCTCTTCAGATAAAAAACTGTGGGCGCTAGGGTAAAAAACACGCATTTTTGACGAAATTTTTAAAAACTTTGAGTTTTTCGCTGAAAAAGATATGAAGATCAAATCCAATCATGTTCGCTATATTTTTCCTGAAATCTACACACGAAAACACATAAAATATGCAAAACAGCAGTCCAATAGGCCAAGAATTGTGAAATCCAAGGGAGAGTACACACTTTTTTTTAAAACGAAAATTTTTTTTATTTTTTTGCAAAAAAAAATATGAAGATATTCATCTTCATATCATATCATATCTTCATCCAATAATTTTTTCTGTATGTTTGTTGAAATCTGCACGAAAAAACAAATAAAAATGTATAACGCCAATCCACTAGATTAAGAATTGAGAGAACCAGCAAGGGTTAAAGTATTTTCGAGCTTGCAAAAAGAGATTTTAGTTTTTCGATGAAAACACCATGAAAATAAATTCTAATCACTTCCGATAAATTTTTCCTGTAATCTATGCGTAAAAAATGAAAAACTACAAAAAATTGGTTTAAATTATATTAAGAATTAAAACATTATAATTTGTTTTTGTTAAATTTAAGTTAAAACCAATTTGTTGCGGTTTTTTTATTTTTTTTATTATACATTTTGATTTTTACATATTAGGGGTAGTTATTTCAATTTGAAAAAACAAAGGGTGATAGAGCAATTTTGCTAATGCTTTTGAGTTGTTAATAAAGAAATACATAAATTTCTTGTTCTGTTTTGATAAAAAATGTGGATTTTCATTTTTTTACTTCAAACTTTTATTTTGTAAATTTAAGGGTTGGTTTTTCAATTTAAAAAAAACAGAGGGTGATGAAACAACTTTGACATTGCTTTTGAGTTGTTGAAAAAGAAATACATAAATTTATTGTTCTATTTTGAAAAACAATGTGGTTTTTCATTTTTTAGGGTTCCGTACCTCGTTAGGAACCCTATTAAAACGGTTACGGAAAATGACCATGTACCCCCCCCCCCTTACAGTTTTTCATCTAAAGAGCTAAAAATTTTTCGACGAAAAACATCAAATTTTGGCCATTTTTCGCAAAAAAAGGCATGTACCCCCTTGGCACCCACAGTTTTTTTCCTAGAGAGCTGAAAATTGGCATACTTTTTCATTTTTAGTTCATCTTCATATTTTTTTACGAAAAACTAGAAATTTTTATTTATTTAGATAAAAAGTGTGTATCCTTCCCTTGGTTTTCACAATTTTTGGCCTATTGGACTACAGTTTTGCTTATTTTATGTATTTTCATGTGTAGATTTCAAGAAAAATACAACGAATAGAAATGGATTTGATCTGCATATTTTTTCAGCAAAAAACTCTAAAGTATTTAAAAATTTCGTCTAAAAAGCGTGTTTTTTTCCTAGCACCCACAGTTTTTTATTTCAAAAGATGAAAATTGGTACACTTCTGTATTTTCACGTGCGGATTTCAATAAAAATAGTGTTGAAATAGTTATAATTTATCTTCATAAATTATTCATTTATTATTTTAGCAAAAAAGTAGAAGTTTTAAAAGAGGGTACAGAACTCTCGGTGTTAGTACGAGTTCTACTCGCACTTGTCCGGTTTTTTACATTAAAATTTTATTTTTTAAAAATTTAAGAGTAGGTTTTTCAAAAAAAAAAAAAATAATAATAAAACAGGGTGATGAAGCAATTTTGACATTGCTTTTGAGTTGTTGAAAGAGAAGTACATAAATTTATTGTTCTATTTTGAAAAACAATGTGGTTTTTAATTTTAATATTATAATTTTGAATATTTACATTTTAGGGGTAATTTTTCGATTTAATAAACAACAAAGGGTGTTTAATGATAGAACGTCCAAGCGCCCGTCCTGCCGGAAGGATGTTCCGAAAATAAGGCTTTTAAAAAAAGGGAATTCAATTTTTCTTTTCCGAAACTTTTTGGGATTAAAGTAGACGAAAAGACGAAAAAATCCATATATTTAACTTTTTAAAATAATAATATTAAACCATTTTTCAAAGCCCTCAAACTTGCTGTTTCAAAAAAGTAAAAAAAAAACATTTTTTCGTAAATTTAATGTAAAATCCACAAAAATCAATATATTTTGGCCGGTCTGGTCTCTTTTTCTTCAGAAACGCTCAAAGAATGAAACCTATTTGTTTAATTTTAAAAAATTTCATTTTTAATGTTAATCAGCAAAATTGCGGCCAATTGAATAAAAACTCTCTTCAAATTTGCTTTATAAAATGAATATGGAAGCAGATAAGAACAAAAACGAATATATCGTTGGAAAGGTAGTGAAATAAGCTTTCCAATAATGTAAATATCAAGTTTCTAAATTTATTTGCCTAGGCTTGGTAGCCTTTTAAACAAAGCGAAAAGCGTCCTGCCGGCAGGACCGGGTTCCATCATTTTGTGACTAAAAATTATATAAAGTTTTAGAAAATTTAAATTCTTTAAGCTACCCTGCTCTTCGGTTTGAACTTACGAGCTCGACATTTACATGCGCTGAAAGCTTGTTTCATCACCTTTCCAACGATATATTTTACTTTTTGTTTATGTCAATCCATGTTAGTTTTATTTAGCGATTTCGGACGGACTCACCTGAGTCTTTTTGGTCCTGCCGGAAGGACGTTGGACGTTCTATCATTAAGCAATGCTGACATTGTTTTGAGTTGTTGTAGCAGAAGTAGATAAATTTATTGTTTTGTTTTAATGAAAAATCTGTGATTCAATTTTTTTTTACTTTAAAATTTGAAGTTAATGGTAGTTTTCTCTATTTAAAAAAACAGAGGGTGATGAAGAAATTCTGACTTCAGATTCGTTTTCAGCGGGCAAAAATACTATAAGGTCTGGTTATGTCTGGTTCAAAAAACAGATAACTTTTTTTGTGTGCATGTATTATGTAAATATTTATATCTATATATATATATAAGATGAGACTTTTGTCTGTACATTGCTCAGAACTTAAAATTTTACACATACTTATTCGTTTTGAGCATCCAGGATTCCAAAAATGCCAATAAAAAATTTCGTGTATATATGTATGTATGTATGTCTGTATGTCACAGAATCTTTGTTCGCAAATCACTTAAAAACGGTTCAACCGTTTGCAACCAAAGGACTCCGCACTTTTAATATTGAATTTGGCTCTCAGCCAATTTTTTGTAACTTTGCAGATTTGTAGTTTTTGACCTTCTGAACAAAAAATGTATGGGACAAAATTCAAAATAATGACCAGTTTTTGAGATACAGACGGTCAAAGTTCAAAAAAATCAAAAAAGGGTATTAGTCGTTCAAGAATGTTTTGTTGACAAAAGTCAATTGAATTCGCTTGAAACTGGTTACTTGGGGGTTTTTAAGGTCGCTGATAACGAATATGATGTTGGATTTTCAAAATGCAAAATGGCGACTCCAATATGGCGGACATATTTTAGAAAAGTCAATTGAAATCGCTTGAAACTGGTTACTTGGGAGTTTTTAAGGTCGCTGATAACGAATATGATGTTACATTGGTAAAAACACACTTAGGTAGAGAGAAAAATAGACAAAGAGAGGGGAAGAATCTAATAGCTTAATAAAATGTTAGAAAGAAACGTAGAAAAATATACAGATAGTTGTAACATAAGGTGATAAAGCAGTTTAAGGCAAGATCAAAAAATAATTCAGCAGTTTAAAGAATTAGTATGTGATTCAGCCGTTGAAGGCAAGAGCAGGGGGTGATTTACAAGTTTAAGTCAAGATAAGTTAGTGATTTACTAATTCAAGTGTTTATTTATTCTGCATGCTCTTCATTTTGGTGCTATATCTGCTGCAATTAAGATATTGTTCGTAAGTGTTGTTTCTGGGTATTTTACATTTCCTTGATGCCGTACATAATCCAGAAATCACAATATGTCAATCAGTAACATAATGATCGATATACTCCTGGGAATTTTCGAAAACCCCCGAGTAACCAGTTTCAAGCGATTTCAATTGACTTTTCTAAAATATGTCCGCCATATTGGAGTCGCCATTTTGAATTTTGAAAATCCAACATCATATTCGTTATCAGCGACCTTAAAAACCCCCGAGTAACCAGTTTCAAGCGAATTTAATTGACTTTTGTCAACAAAACATTCTTGAACGACTAATACCCTTTTTTGATTTTTTTTAACTTTGACCGTCTGTATCTCAAAAACTGGTCATTATTTTGAATTTTGTCCCATACATTTTTTGTTCAGAAGGTCAAAAACTACAAATCTGCAAAGTTACAAAAAAATTGGCTGAGAGCCAAATTCAATAGTAAAAGTGCGGGGTCCTTTGGCAGAATGTTTGACCTTAGGCCAAGGAAGGTTTTTAAATTTACAGATTTGAAAAATAATTATTAGAACGGGAGATATTAAATTTTTTCAAAAAATTAAAAAATCAGAAATTTTTAAATTTTACCTTTTTTAAGAAAATGCTTTCAAACTTTGTATAATTGAGTATAACATGATATTTAGTAACATTCTATAATAGATTTGTCAATAAAATGTCCTATAACTGAGATGTAAATATAAACATGATTTTTAAAAAATTAAAAAAATCGCAAATATCCCAACTTTATATTTTGTAATGAATTGCGTTTAAATGATCTATAATTGATTGTTACATGTTAATTAGTCAAATTTTAGCATAATTTTTTCAGAAATTGTGTCCTATAACTAAGATGTAAAGATAAAAATGTTTTCAAAAAATCGAAATTTTAAAAATTTTAGATTTTTTAATGTATTGTTTTTAAACGATCTATAATTGAGTATAACATGTTATTTAGTCACATTTTAGCATAATTTAGCAAAAAAAAAATATATATATATAAACAATAAATTTACAGATTTTAAACATATTAATTAGAACGGGAGGTATTCAATTTTTTCTAATCATTTAAAAAATTGAAAATTTTTAATTTTTTTGTTTTTTAATATATATCTTTTAAACTTTTGACTTCAAAATAATGGAATTTAGAATAATTTGTTTATCCAATTAATCAAAAAATTTTCAATTACAAAACTTCGAAAATATTAAAAATGGTAAACGATAAATGGTAAACAATGTGAAAAAATATTAATTCATAGCTTTAAAATTATTTTTAGAATAGATTGAAAATGGAGATTTTTTATGATAAAATTCATTCTACAGAAATTCAAGAATACCTGTGAAACGATACTTGCATTATGCTACTGGGGAAAAACTTAGACAGTAAAAAGTTTTGTTATTTTAATTCTAGGTTTAACTATTATGGATGTTTTGAGCATTGTAAAGACAAAAGTTAGACAGAGTGTCTATTATTATTTTTGTGTAACAAACTATTCGGTTTTTCCCATCTTTGTCCAAATTTTTCCAGGTGTATATTTTCTCATCAAATATACATTTTTTTGATAAGAATAAACGATAAGTAAAACTACAAATGGCTACAAAAATTCACATATTTTATGAAAATACTTTTCGACGGGTTTTTGTTTTTACAAATACTTTTAACAGGGGTTCTACCAACTGGAAAAAAGGGAAATATGCAGGAATTTTATTTAATCGGGAAAAATTGTGAATTCAGCTTGCAATATAGGTCTTATTTTACATTTAAGCAATTATGATACAATTAGTTCGAATTTGACTTTACTATAACTCCAAAAACTGGTCGAAATTTAGGATTAACTTATAATTCTATAATTAAATTTCTACAAATAATAGACAAACATTGTTTTCTGCATTTTAATAAATAAAAAATTAATTATTTGATGATAAAAATTTAATCACTGTTTTAAAATATTAATACTTTTATAATGAAATAGTTAATGGTAGCTAATCATAATTTCTCCAGTCAAATTAAATTTCCCACTATTTCATATTTTTCGAGACTGGTAGACACACTATTAAATGTATCTGTAGAAACTAAAACCCGTCGAAGACGGGTACGACAGCTACACGGAAAAAAAATGCTGTTGAATCAATGACATATGAGTTTGATTCATTGAATAGTGTCATAACGGGCTGCCAAACGTATATGCTGTTGTTTTGAAAGCACCGATTCTAATGATTCGATAGTATCACTTTCATTGAAACAAAAGCATATTTCTTAAATTGACAGCATACTATGTTAATTTGAAGGTATTCCTTTTGAATCAACGATCAAAATTTTTTAATTTAACAGTATATGCTTTTGAGTCAATGACTATAGTTTTTAAATTTAAAAGCATCATTTTTATGATTCAAAAATTTGTACTTTCAATTTTTTTAGTTGTTGCTATGGATTGAATAACACCATACTGTTAAGTCAATTCTTTTATGTGGTTAAAGATATACCAACGATAAATTGAAAAAATGAAATTTTGTGTGAGAATTAGTATATAAAAAATATGTGAACAAAAATTTCATTTTTTCAATTTATCGTTGGTATATCTTTAACCACATAAAAGAGTTGACTTAACAGTATGGTGTTATTCAATCGATAGCAACAACTAAAAAAATTAAAAGTACAAATTTTTGAATCATAAAAATGATGCTTTTAAATTTAAAAACTATAGTCATTGACTCAAAAGCATATACTGTTAAATTAAAAAATTTTGATCGTTGATTCAAAAGGAATACCTTCAAATTAACACAGTATGCTGTCAATTTAAGAAATATGCTTTTGTTTCAATGAAAGTGATACTATCGAATCATTAGAATCGGTGCTTTCAAAACAACAGCATATACGTTTGGCAGCCCGTTATGACACTATTCAATGAATCAAACTCATATGTCTTTGATTCAACAGCATTTTTTTCTCCGTGTATATATAGATGAACTATAGAAACAATTTGTAGAATATCATATACACTAAATAAACATTAATATTTACTTACTTTATTGATATCTTAATGTTAATTATATTATTATTGTTTAAAATAATAATTATTATTTTTAAACAGTATGAAAATAACTAAAAATTATCATTACAAATAAGTAAATTAAATAATTTATATATATTTATATTTAATATTGTTTAATACACACGGTTATATTGAAACTGAATATTGTATGAAGATTGATTGAAGCTTGAATTAATATTAAATGCTCAAGCTTAACTCACGAAGATTAACAGATTATTGAATCGAGCATTGGACGAACATTGATGTCCAATGCTGAACCAATGTTGAGTGACGGCGCTAGCATTGATATAGTAAATTAGGCGAGATTTCTTCCAGCCTTCTGTGGCCGTGCATGAAAATAATATAATTATTTCAAATGTATATTGCTTTTAAATTTATACTCGCTTATAACTTGAATAAAAATAATAACAATAATATTTATTATTATTACTATTATATACAGTTAATATATTCATGTTATATTGAATGAGCGCGAGAGACGTGTAAATTTTGGAAACAGTGGAAGCAGCCTTGTTACAGTCCTACATTAGTTTTCCGCAGTATTGTTTGAAGATTGAACGCCAAACTTCAACAAGGAACCTTCAGTAAAGCCTGAACCTAGCGTCAGTTCTCACCTGGGTAATAAAGCTAATTGCAGAATTTTAATTATTTTCAGTAGTTGAAAGCAAATCACTTTAAGGTTTTGTTAGTGTTTATTTTATGTTGGTAGAAAGTTTCTTTTTACTTATTGCATATTAAAATGTGTGTTTAATTTATATTTAAGTTGTAATGAAGGCATCACTATCAATAATTTATAACGATAGTTAATCCTTTTTTTGTATTATCATTTCGAAAATTGCAAACATAACCTATAATTGTTTGCTTCTAAGGAGCCTTTCTGTAGATTGCGTCACATATATTCCATACATTTTACTTTTATTTGTAAAGTGAAAGTAATAATTATTTCATTTTAATAATTCTAAAATTTATTATTTAATTTGTAGTAAATTTTTGAATTAAAATGTTTTAAATTGGTAAAATTAGATAATTCTATTTCACATTAAGTAACAAATTTTATACTCTCAAAAACGCTATATATGAGGCATTTCATTTCAAACCGTTCCACCGACAAAAAACAATCTCAAGAAAATAGATTTTCTAATAATTTTTATTATGTGAAACTTTAATTGTTTATAATATATTATGCACTGATTCAAAAGAGAATTTCATGAGCTTTCTATTGCTATCTTTATTATTTTAAATTTCTGCCAATTTCGTAGAGAAATTCTTATTTGAAATGTTAAACTCCTAATATCTCAAAATCCCCGACGATTTTTATCAAAATTATATGAAAATAAAGTGTGAATTCCCTAGTCTCTATTCGCATTTAATATATTATAGACATTTCATGGGATTAATAGAAAAAAAATTGTTTAAAAAATGTGTTTTTGAAAAATTTGACAAATAGTACGAAATTGAATGTAAGTTGAATGAGTTAAGGTTCAACTTCATACTATTTGTCAAATTTTTCAAAAACACATTTTTTAAACAATTTTTTTTCTATTAATCCCATAAAATGTCCATAATATATCAAATAGGAATAGAAACTAGGGAATTTCCGCTTTATTTTCATATAATTTTGATAAAAATCGTCGGGGGGGTGTTTTGAGATATTAAGAGTTTAACATTTCAAATAGGAATTTCTCTAAGAAATTGGCAAAAATTTAAAATAATAAAGATAGCAATAGAAAGCTCATGAAATTCTCTTTTGAATCAGAGCATAATATATTATAAACAATTAAAGTTTTTTTTATAAAAATTATTAGAAAATCTATTTCTTTGCGATTGTTTTTTGTCGGTGGAACGGTTTGAAATGAAATGCCTCATATATAAGGCATATATATATATATATATATATATATATATAAACGCTTATATATAAGGTATTTCACGTGTAATGTCCTAAATTGAAATTTCAACTTCTTGAAATTAATTGAAACTCGGGGAATTTGTTATTCTATCAAGTAGAAATGTGTCCTAAAAAACGTTTTTGACTTTTTCGAAATTTTGTAGGGGATAAAGGGAGGTCAATTTTATCACTTTTGCTATACACCGTCTACTCTTTTAATATTTTCTGTCCATACTTGTAATGGGAAAAGTTTCGTTTAATATATTTCCGAAAGAGTTTTTTACGCTCTTTCCTATGGTGAATTTTATTTTTTTTAAATTTACCCAACTTTTTGTAATTAATATTTAATTTTTCATTTGTCAAAAATCGGTCCTTTTTAATTGAAAATAAATTATTGCAAACGAAAGCTGAGGTGTTTTCCTATCGGCATGAAAATTTGCAGAATTGGTGTCAGCGTGCAAGTAACAGAAGCGGCAAAAATGCGAAAAAGGCATCGACATTTGACTACCCAAGCAAAAGTTTCTGTCAAGTGGCAGTATTCACAACTGGCGCAGTATTGCACTAGTACTGGCTTCAATAAAATTTCTGTACTACGCCAGTACTGCCCTATAAGACTGGTATGGCAGTACTATGCTAGTACTGTGCCAGTATTGTGAAAACAACACTGGCAAACCAGTACTACGCCAGTACTGTGACAGTATTGCTTACACGGTAAACTGACTATAGTCAGTTAGGAACTAATTAATGGAAATTTATGCGGTAACTTATAGAAATTTTCACAATAATTCGTAAAGATATGTTCTACATAAGTTATAATTAAAAACTTTTATTTTAGCAATTTATGGAAGTTTTTGCGGTAATTTATAGAAATTTTCGCAATAATTCATAAATATATGTAAAGCAAAAATTATCATTACAATTTTGGATTTCAGTCATTTATGGAAATTTTACGGTAATTTATGAAAATTAATGCGGTAATCTATCAACATTTTAACGAAGTTTATAAAACTATGTAAAACACAAACGAGAACTAAAAAATTAACATCGGTAATTTATAGAAATTTTCGCGGTAATTTATGGGATAATTTGTGGACGTCCACATGAAAAGGGCCCATATTGTCGGTTCCAGTTTTCGAGATAATCGCAATTTAGTAATTTTAGAGCAAAATCTTAATTTTTTTTAATTTTTATTATCAATCTACATGTTTTGCCAAGTCGAATCATGTGGTTTTCATTAATTTATCGATAATTTAACTGTTTAATTTCATTAGTTCTTTAGAAAAAAGAAAAAGGCCCATTTTGTCGGTCATTTGCAAAAGTAATCCGCATTTTAAAAATGGATTTTTGCTTGGGTACTACTATTTTCTTATTCTGTAAGGAGGTTCATAATATCACAACAAAGCATTTTTGTTTTTTAAAGTGAAAGAACAGACCTGTAAACAAAAAGATGTTTTTTCAAATATTTAAACAATTTATCAATTTTTTAAGTTAATAATAATTAATAGATTTATATTAGTGGCATTTCAGTTTCTACTACAAAAAGTCAAATTTTTCTTTATGAAATTGTTTAGATATTTGAAAAAACATTTTTTTTGTTTACAAGTCTGTTCTTTCACTTTAAAAAACAAAGATACTTTGTTGTGATATTAAAAATCTCCTTACAGAATGAGAAAATCGTAGTCAAATGTCGACGTCTTTTTTGCATTTTTGCTGCTTCTGTCATTTGCACGCTGTCGCCAATTCTGACGCCTTGCCGCTCAAGTGGTTCAAACAAATAAATATTGAACATAAAATTATTTATTAGTATACTAGCTGTCGTACTCGTCTAAGACGGGTTTCAGTTTCTACTAATATATTTATGAAGGGTGACTACCAACCAGGAATTCAATTTGACTGTGAAAAACTAAGAATGAGTTATCATTAACCGTTAATTTCATTCGGAAAACATTACTATTTGAATTAGTAAATGATTTTTTTGTCAAATACTATTTTTAACTAATAGGGAGTTTACGCCAAAAATTTTTTTATTTAAATCGATAGATCACGACCAATTTATATAATGAATATTTTTTCTTATAATTTTTTAATAAAAAATAAGCAAGTAAATAAATTAAAACAATTTGCATGATTTGAAAACTATGCAAATACCTGGCCGGAAATACCCGAGTCGTACTGAAGGGACTGTGACGTCACAGGTGCTCATTCGTTGTAAATTCTTCATGTAAAACATAATGCAACGGTAGTTTTTTATGAACATTTTTATAAAATGGATAAAAAAGGTATAAGATGTGTTTTGTGCCAGAGTGTATCTGCACAACAATAAAGAGACCAGAAAAATTAGTTTTTTCTGTGCCAGAAAAAGAAGACATCAGGAGACAATGGTTTCTAGTTTCGAAACGAAATAATTATACGCTGTCGTTGAAAACAAAATTTTTCTGCTGTCAAGATCATTTTAATTCAAATATTACTGTAAAAATGACTAGTCAACAGAACCTCAAAATAAAAAAATATTTGACTTGAAAACTTAAAATACTTTCTAATTACACCAATATTTTTATCATTTATTATTGAATATAGCTGAATGAGAATATGGACAATTATGTAAGATTCTGTTTAATGGGAGCTCCTACAAAATTAAAAAATGATGTGACATCGCACAAGTTTGACTATCATCTAAATCGTGTAAAAACTTGGGTTGTATCATCCCGCCCTGCACTAGAAAAAATATCTTGAGAAAGAGAAATTTCTGAAATACTGTCGAATTCGGAAAATAATATTTTAAACTCGAATAGCGAAGAAGGAAAAATTTCAAACAAAAGAAGAAAAACAGAAGAATCGAAAACAAGCACAGTTTCTGCAGATTTAACTAATTACGTAAGTTATTAAAGTGTATGTAATTAAAGCAATTCATTTTTAAGTGAGGAGTAAAATTTTCAGGCCTCTAATGTAATCGCCGAGATCCTGCTGGATATTCTCAAAGAAGGGAAAATTGGCACCTAGATTAGAGAATCCATTGTACCAAGATCCAAATCGCTCATTTATAACAACCCCTTAGAGTCATGTTTTTCTCCAGAAGTCCAGTACTTCCTCTATAGATAGGTTGCTCACCTGCATAGGGTCTATAATTGCTTGACTCCAGCTAGAAAGTCTGATCCTAGTTAACGCCGGGCATTCAGATAATATGTGAGATGACATCTCGTTATTCGTCTCACACCGTCTGCACATAGGTGAGACTTTATTTCCCATTTCATGCTGATGATAATTCAAAAGCCCATGTCCTGTAAAAAGGCGAACAATGGTTCAACGGGAAAATCGCATCGACTTTGACACCGCTTTAAGGGGATCCCACTTACCGACAATGCAGATCTAAAATGGTTAAAAATCTGCAACGACCGTTTCTTGGAAAATATAAGATATTATGACATTATAAATTTAGGCAATTCATTTTTTAACATAAATACACAGGATGAGTATTTTGTTTCTTGTTATTATTTGAAAAACTATATTTTTAGAAAGTTAAATATGAACAATTTTTCTGGAACAGGCCTTTGAATACAGATCAAACTGCAACGACCTTTTCTCGAAAATAACAAAACAAAATCATTTCTCCATTTGGGAAAATTAATTCTGTATGAAAATACAAATAATGAGACTCATTTGCTATTCATAAATCAATAAAAAAAGTTTTTTTCGTAAAGTGTGTAATTTGAACAAAATAAATGTCTCAAATTGTGCATTTTTATCGCTAATGAATTTCCACGCACAAAAAAGTAATTATGGGTCATTCTCACAATCGGGACAAATGACCCGTACATTAGATTTTTTAAAATAGGGGAGAGTCGGTACGGTCGGGACACCTTTACGGTTGGGTCACCTCAGGTTTCTCAGTTGTAACAAACTGGTGACATTTACCATTGCATGTAAATACTTGTTAGTAATGGTAGAAAACATGTCACTTTCATTAAGTTCCAACGAAGTAAGCGACCAGTACAAAAGTAAAACGTATATGTGTGGTGAATTTTTAAAGCAAAACTTTTACTTAGTGTTGAAAAAGTTTAATTAAACAAAAGGGAAGATGCAAAAAATAAATTAAATTGATGAAATTTATTCATTAGAGAGTGCTTCAATACTTTGGTATGTTATTTGGTTTTTATATCGTGCGTTTATGTCTGTGTGCTAAAAAAATAAAAACGACGCGAAACTTACGGTCGGGTCACTTTCTGTCGTGCATGTTGGGACGCAATATTTTACAATTATGGTGCGTTCTGACATCGGAAATTCATTTGCTTAAGGTAGAATTGTGTGAAGAACGTCATTTTGCAGTGAAAAAAATATATTCATGCGTTCGAATAACGTTCGTAAAACATTTTAAAAAGTCTCATTTCACATCTCCTTCGATAATGTATTGTAAATGTTTCGTGTACTGAGAACGTTTTTACATTAATTTTTATATGAATTTTAGATTTCCTTTTTCCATTTTCAAGTGTGTCTCAGCATTCTTGTGTAATTTACGGGCCAATTTTAGTAATATTTCTTCATATCACATTGATTTTCTACGGTGACCCGACCGTAAAGACCTGTTCCTACCGTAACGACATTTTTTAAAAAATGTTTATAACTTTTTAAATTTTTGTTTAAACATTCTCTGATGTACAAAAGAAACATTCCACTTTAGAAGATCTTTCCAGCCATATGTCAGAAAACGTGAAATTCGGCCTAGAACGGAAGTTATGGGCACAAGTCAAAAAATGTCCCGACCGTAGTGACTCTCCGCTAAATAATAATAATGTTTCAAAACTTTTACTTTTCCTTATCCAATCTGGCTGCCTCTTTCCCTTTTTCGATGCTGGAAGAGAAAGCATTCCAACTGACTTGTTTTGTTTTCCTTATTTCATTTCTATAGTCGTCTCTCATTTTTGTAAAGTCAGACCAACCATTAGTCGTGCGCCTTTTCTTGGTACGCTTAAAGAGTCTCCTAGTTTCTTTCCTGAGATATTCTAATCTCTCATTCCACCAGCACACCTCTTTTCCCGAAAATACTTTTGTCGGTTTGCAGCTACCTTCATAAGCTGCCAAAATAGCCTTTGTAAAATCATTGGCCGCCTCATCTAGGGTTTGACAATCTCTTATTTTACCCGGTAAACCAGAAAGTGTCCTTCCACCTCGAAGACTATCTGTGAATGGTCAGAAAGTGAAGGTTCATTAGAAACTCTCTATCTTCTTACCTTATTTACAATGCTTTTGAAGCAGATAGTTGATATCAATCACTTCCTGCCTAATCGCATTGCTAAAAGTCGGGGTCGAACCCCTATTAAGAATATCCAGATCTGTTCCGATTAAATATTCCAGAAGCTCCTGTCCTCTCTGATTGTCCTTTGAGCTCCCCCACACCGTATGTTGTGAGTTTGCATCGCAGCCCAGCAGCAGAGGAAGTCCCTTTTCCATACAGTAGTCCACCAACCTACAAACTTCAATTGGCGGATTATTTTTATTATCATACGGAAAATATGCCGATCCAACGACCGTCTTACCTATACCCTCCAGGTTAGTTACCACAACCATTAGGTCACCTGAACACAGATCCAATAGTGGACTTGCGTTAACGCCCTTAGTAAGAATGCACGCCCTGGGTTTGGCAGCTCTGCAGTCCCTGTAACAGATTACACCAGCCCCACCAAACCCCCTAATGACACCTCTTACTAACCATGGTTCTTGGATTAGTGAGATGCCTGTGTGCAACTTAGCCAAGCTCCTCATCAGTACTGCTGAGGCGCCTTTGCTATGACGCACGTTAATCTGAGTAGCGGTGAGCTTACAAACAGTAAATTATGTTTGCTCTTCACCTACCTCTACATTGTTTAAGCCATCACGATCAGGGACAGTAACCTTAAAAGTTATCCGCCCGAAGTGATAGTGAGGCCTAAATTCGAGGGCCTCTGTAGCCCTCGCCTGACTTTCAGGGACTTGAGCAACAAGAAGAAAACTCTTGTCACCCCTGTTGGCCACCTGAGACCCATCGACATTCAGCATACGTCAAGTCGATGTCTTCAACGTGGGGTTGAAAGCCTCCAAATGTTGTAAGACAGTCCGCCGTTTCACCCGGGAACCACGCAGTAGCCTTTACCATTCTTTGGAGCATTTCAATCCCACTAATCTTTAACTTCGCTCCCTCCCAGGGCTCATGGACGGCCATAGATTTCGTCAGCCATTCCTTAGCCTTTCGACCGGCTCTCTGCAGGTGAGCATCACAACGGTCTTCCTAAGAAGTCCAAACTGCTCATCTGTAAGAGCCACGTCTGGATAGCCCTCGCTATTATTAGCTCAACATAGTACCCCTCTCTCCTGGTACTCTGCCGGACCGACTTTGGCCTCTTAACCCCCTCCTTTTCCAAGGGTGACGCATTCTGACCACTCTTTCTCTTCGAGCCAGTAGCAACATCCGAGGAAACAGAGTTGGTTACACCGGCTTTAAGCTGTTCCTTCTTTAACCGTTTCTTCTCAGAACCGTTAAGGCGCTTCCTTTTGGTTATGGGCCTTTCTACAGCCCCTGAGCCTCCACCCTCACCTAAGACCACATTACCATCAGATCCCGAAGGAACAGCCAAAGAGGAAGGGGAGGACTGATCCACAACTTTAGGGTTCGAGACCGTCATATCCACAGTCTCCGAGGAGATTGTAGACGCAGCCACTGAGACCCTTTGGTCACCCAAATTTAATTTATTGAATTGATTCTCCATTTGAAGTCCCACGAGTAGCAAGGGAAAAGAAAGTCCGCTACTGCATAGCCCCGCTTGCAGAAGTAAGGTTAGTACCACCGGAAGGTCGCCCGGTGTTCCGGAGCCGCCGTTTAAGACACCTCTGTTCACATCACGCCAAGACCAGCCGCTCGCCCACCCGCCGGAAACCTAGCCAGATCGCTCCCCCGAACCTTACAGGATCACTAACTGACCAGTACAATCCCGACAAACGAATTTTTAAATTTTTATATCCATAGAATATGGCAACCAATAGGACCGTTGAGCTAAAGTTATTAATAACACAGGTCAACAAAAAAAGTCTTACTTTTTTATGAGATATTATAGTGTCCATTAAAGACGCTGAACACGATCCCGGTCCACAAAATTGGCCATCACGTCAGGATTTTAAGAAAAGTGTGATAAAGACCCCAAAAAACGTGTTTTTGAGGATTTTCAAAAATTTTTTTATCCTAAACCTGACGCGTCAGAAACTTATACATAGACTTAAATTGAAGCTTGAATTGTCCACTACAAGACCCATATCCGTAAAACCAAAAAAAAAATTAAAATTTTTTCCAGAAATGGGGTTGAAGTTACCAAAAATGTGTTTTTTGGGTTGCTTTAATAGACTTTTAAAATTGTTTTGGATTCGCTTGAAAATTGTTACTCAAGGGTGTTTGAGGTCGCGGATTATAACCTGACGTGCCAGAAACTTATGAAATGTTATAATCTGATAATTATAAACAGCGACCCTAAAAATCACATTTTTGGTAATTTCAACCCCATGTTTTAAAAATTTTTTAAATTTTTTTAGTTTTACGGATATGGCTTTTGTAGTGCACAATTCAAGCTTCAATTTTAGTGTATGTAGAAGTTTCTGACGCATCAGGTTTAGGATAAAAAAAAATTTTGAAAACCTTCAAAAACACGTTTTTTCGAGTCTTTACCTCCACTTTTCTCAAAATCCTGACGCGATGGCCAATTTTGTGACCCGGGATCGTCTCAGCGTCTTTAATGGACACTATGGTATCTCATAAAAAGTAAGACTTTTTTTGTTAACCTGTGTTATTAATAATTTTAGCTCAAAAGCCCTATTGTTTGCTATATAATATGGATATAAAAATTAAAAAATTCGAAATAAATAGGTCCCATCGTTTGCCCACAACCAAACAACGCCTAAGAGTTGTTAATTTAGGTCTAGTTTCATACAGAAAATTTTGAAAAAAGTCGATGGATACATACATTCTTAAAAATAATTTTTTTTTTAAAACTAAAAAAAATCGTAAATTTAAAAAATAAATTTTTGTTATATTTTTATCAAAAACTACGTGTAAAAATAAAAATTTTCATATATAGAACGTCAAATTTGGTCAATTTTTGACCGAGTTATAACCATTTCAAAAAAACATTTTTGTAAAACACGTGATTTTTCAAAAACTTGTATCTCTTAAACGGCTTGATGAAAAAATTAAAAAAAATCATAGTAGCTTATTTCAATGAGCACTAAAAGAAAAAAAATATTTGGAAAAATCTGAGATGCAAAAGTCAAATACTGTCCGATTTCGCGTGGAACGCCCCATATAAATTGTTAGATGTCAAAAAACACCACAACTGAAAGAAAATGGCATTTTATACAAGTTCTATGGTTTGAAATTTATTGTTCCTAATTTTTTTAAATTTCACCAATTCATAGCGGTTTTATAAATAGAAAAGTTAATAATTTTCTAGAAAATATTTACATTACACACTTAACGAACTGCGAAATTGGTCTTAAAAAGCCAAATCTTTTTAAAAAACTTAAAAATTTTTGAAAAATTAGTTTTTAAGGGTGACGCACATTTCGAAAAAATTCATGAAGATTGCTTTTAGTACTCTCTAACACATGATAAAAACATTTTCTTTACCAACCCAGAAAAGTTAGAAAAAAATTTATTTTTAATCTTTTCGAATTTTTTTAAATAAGAAAAATAGAGGGTAGATCGTCTAAAAAATTGGTTCAAAGTACATCTCAGATACTAGCTTTATGAGTTAATTCAAAAATCTAGAGACAGGGTCATTTCACCTATTACAACACAGGATACTCTTTAGTAAAGTTATATTAAAATTTGTTACAAGTTTATGATACTTGATGTAACTTTACTAAATATCATATAATTTTTTTAAAAGTTTAATACTTTTAACATAAATATTTACCTTTGTCGCATTTTGACCAACACTTGTAAAATAGTTTTATAAAATTTGAAAATAACTTTTTGTCCGCGTAAAATACTTGTTCAGAGAGTGTTTTCTAAACATACTGTTCACATACAACTTGAGTGATTCATTGTTTTCTAAGGCATGTGAAATCATTGTTTAGTAATTCTGAACAAACATACAAATGTTTGTGAAAAGATAGTTGAGTAAAAATTTCTGAAGTGGCCCCCCTATTTTTGAAAAGTATCAAAATTTGAAATAAATATTTGTATTTGAAAGCACTAGTATCTGGTAATATTTTCACCAAGTATTTTAAAAATATTTAAATTATTTATATTTTTTATTGTTAATTAAAGATTTTTGAACTCTTTTAATAAAATAATTTTAACTATTTGAGTTTTTGCACAAATTGAACAAAAATTTATGGTCATATCAGTGAGTAAATGTACTTTCGCGTTACAAAATAAAAATTTAAAAAATTTAATTTTTTTTTATTTTTTAATAATTTTTTTATAAACAAATGCCATTTTAAGTGCTTTCTACACGCGCTTTAAAAAAATTTTTTTTTGCTAAATGTTCATTAGAATGTAGGTAAACAAGAACTGAAAAGAAATCTTAGTGCAAATGAAAAGCTTTTTTATAATTTGAGTTTTTGTTAAGCGCTGCATACTGCGCGCAAGCAACGACGCGCGAGAGCCAAGCACGTTCAACGGCGCCAGCCTGCATATTAGTACTTTGAAAAAAAAATTTTACACACTTCTATGTATGGTAATAACATGTATCAATTGATTTATTTATTCACTTTTTTCGCTTACAGTCTACAATGGGTTCTTAATTTTTTTTTGCTTTGAATAAATTATTAATTACCGATTTGTTATCTCCCGAAAATGGTTTGCATTCGATGGTTGTTGCATTTATAGGTTTAAAGTGATGGAACTGTCGTGTATTTTTAATCGTCAAAACGTTTTGGAATCGATTTTTGAGATTTTTTTCGTGGATTTTGTGCTCCTCGACAGAGCAAAAATCGAAATGAATATTTTTAAAGAAATTTCGCGCCCATAGGAAAAGGTCTTTGGCAGTTGTAATTCTACTCCCATTAATTCGCTGCAAACTGGTTTGATACGCGTGTCTTTTCACAGTCCCTCCTATTCCGTCGCAAGCTCCTTTTCCATGGGAGGTTGCGAAGAATACCCATTCCGCTCTTATCCCAAAATCTTCCTGATGGAGAGCTAAATTAACGAAGTTATATTTGTTCTTATACTGTGAAGCAGCTCCATCAGAAAAGTAATAAATTTTTTGGATATTTTTATGCGCAAATTTTTCTTTTAAATAAGCCATCAATTTGGAGTTAAATAGGTGTACTGATTTTGTATCATGAGTTGTTTTTTCAGAAATCAAAACAAAATTGAGATTTTTAATACTGCCGTTTTCGCGATAGTAAATTACATAGGGATGCAAGGTAGCTTGACTATTGGACCAGTGATGTGATTGAATCGCGTCTTGTACAAGAAAAGAATAATTTTCTGCAAAATCTAAACAGACCACCATTTCTAAATCTTCTAAATCCTTTTTTAAATTTGAAAAAAAAACGCTTGTGATTTTGTTATAAAATCGTGTTTCACTAAGTCCGGAAATTCAAATCGAAGCTCAGTTAAGAAATCGTCCACTGATTTAATAACTTCGTTTATTTCACACCTGTAAAACCAGATGAAATAAATTAATAAATGAAAAATATTAAAAATAAACATAAAAAATACAAAATAATATAAATACATGCAAAATTCTACATTCATTGTTTTCTAAAATTATATTTTTTACTATACTTAATTTGTATAAAGTATCAGTGATTTTTGATATTTAAATTGATGTATATAAATACTCTTGAAATAATCATTATATGATTTTTATATGCAGGGTTGCCACAAATATTTAATTTTATTTTCCCTAACTTTTCCCTGATTTCCAGATAAAATTGTCACTTTTTCCCTGACCATAAAAAATATTCTGATTCACTCTACAAATTATTAGATACTCAAAAAAATGTTTTATTAAATTTACTTAAAAATTTCATTATTTGTAAAATTATTCAAAAACATCAATAACTAAATTTTTAAATAAGTATTTAATTATTACTTTTCCACAGGAATTAAAATTCTTCAAAACATTTAAATTCAAACCATTTTGAAACTCAAGAATTTATAAGAATATTATTACAAAACATAAAGAATTCTTCATGTTTTGTTATAATTTAAATAACCATGAAATTTTTCAACAAAAATTTAATTATTTACAAAAAACCTAATAAAATCCTTCGCAAAAATTCAATTATTTTTAAAAGTAGTAAATTTTCTTAAAAAATTCAATTAATTAAAATTAATTAAAATCCTGCGCTGAGTTTTATTATTTATGAAAATAATTGAATTATTTCAAAGAAATTTATTAAAAATTTTATAAATTATTGAATTTCTGTGAAATTTTAACAAGGATTTTATTCAAGTTTTTAAATATATTTAAATTTTTAAGAAGAATATTGTATTATTTATAACAATAATTGAAATTTTGACGAGAATATAAAATTTTTTTTTAAATAATTGAATATTGAAGAATTTTATTTTTTATAAAGATAATTGAAATTTTGACAAAATTTTTTGAAAATAATTGAATTTCTGCGAAGAATTTTATTACTCTTGAAAATAATTAAATTCTTCCAACGAATTTTATTACAGTTTATAAAAATAATTGAATTTCGGTGAAGAATTTTACTATCTAAAAATAATTGAATTCTTGAAAAGAACTTTGTAAAATTTTATTCAATAACTGAACTCTTGCGACGAATTTTATAAAATTCTTTTTAAATAATTTATATTTTTCGAAAAATTATTTATAAAGAAATTTTGACGAGAATTTTCAAAAAAATTTTGAACATAATTGAATTTTGGAGAAGAAAAAATCCCTGACTTTTCCCTGACCAATTTTACTTTCCCTGACTTTTCCCTGACCTGTGGAAACCCTGATTTAGTAAATTTTAGAAATTTATTTTTTAAAATTACTTATTGATAAAAAGAATTTTGTTTTTACTTTACACATTGTAAAAAAATTATATTAAATTAAAATTAATATCTGAAATACTTACCTATCTGTGGTTTTCCATTGGCTGTATTTAATGTCGGAAATAAGGTTTTTTTGAAATATTTCTTTCAGTTCGTTAATGCAAGCTTCAATTCCAGGACATTTTTTGCATTGTAAAAAACAGCAATTCGATGTCGAGATGTTACAAAGAGACTGTCGAATAAAATTATTGTACGTTTTATCAAAATGAACACCTTTTTTTGTAACTCATGTTTAATTCCTGCAATTTTCAATTTGAAGTTTTCGTGAGTTTTGCAGACACATACATTATGTGTTCCACTGTGACCTGCTGAGATGCACTCTCGCGGACGTAGTTTTCGAAATTTCGAAAGAGATATTTTGACTTCAGGAAACTCTTTTTTAAACATCTCGTATAAATCGTTCGCATTAAATAATAAAAGTTTTTTCTGAATGTGAATTCGTTTGCCATCCTTTTGAAGAGAAACGTAATCTTTAATCCCTAGCATGATACGACAATTTTCATCAGACGAATAAAACGCATGAACTTTTTCAACAGTTGAATATGGAATTATTTTATCACGTTTTTTTTGGGGTTTAGCACAATATCCAATATTGTTCCTTAACTTCTTAGCATGGCGTGCCATTCGACGAGAAACTTGCAGCTTTTTACACATTTTACTAATGGTCCCATGAGGCGGAATTGTGGTTAAAATTTGTATTTTTCCCAGTCTAGTAACATTATTCAATAACGCAGTTTTAATTCCATTAATATACTCATCCTCTTGATTCAATGTCTTTTTGGTATCATTAAGGTTTTCTATAATATTAGAAATATTTATCCGGTCATCTGACAAAAAATTCGATAAACGAGATTGTTTAATCTCTGGTTCGCCCAATTCTCGCAACAGAGAATTGATTTTTGTCAGTTTTATTTCATTATCCACTTCCTTACACTTAAAAGTAGGATCAGATTCGTCCTCTTTTTTAACATTTTCACTCAACTCTTCATCATTGACTTTGTCTTTTCGATTTTCATTTTCAGCTGCAACGGGAAAAATTTTTACGTTTTGGCTTCTATAAAGATCTCGTTTACAAGCATTACACACGTAAAATCCTATTAAATCCTTGAATTTGGTGTTCCACTTGTCCGTCACTAGATAAACACTTTTTCGAACACATTTATGACGTAATTTTTGCAAGGGATTGCAACATGAATTGGCCCGACACATTTTAACATTTAAGAAAAAGTTAAATTTTAAAAAATATAATAACTTATGATCTATTCGTCATACAAAATTTGTCACTTGTATTGCAACTGATGACTGATGGATAACTGATGGACGATTGTCAACATCTCTGGGTTTCCTCAGATATGTTTGTTTTGAATTTTGCATACAGTTCTGAGAAAACCCAAACACATATACTTTTGTGTATCAATTACAGCTACAATACAAAAAACGCGGCATTGCTTGCGCGCAGTATGCAGCGCTTGACAAAAACTCAAATTATAAAAAAGCTTTTCATTTGCACTAAGATTTCTTTTCAGTTCTTGTTTACCTACATTCTAATGAACATTTAGCAAAAAAAAATTTTTTTAAAGCGCGTGTAGAAAGCACTTAAAATGTCATTTGTTTATAAAAAAATTATTAAAAAATTAAAAAAATTAAATTTTTTAAATTTTTATTTTGTAACTCGAAAGTACATTTACTCACTGATATGACCATAAATTTTTGTTCAATTTGTGCAAAAACTCAAATAGTTAAAATTATTTTATTAAAAGAGTTCAAAAATCTTTAATTAACAATAAAAAATATAAATAATTTAAATATTTTTAAAATACTTGGTAAAAATATTACCAAATACTAGTGCTTTCAAATACAAATATTTATTTCAAATTTTGATACTTTTCAAAAATAGGGGGGCCACTTCAGGAATGTTTACTCTATTGCGAAAGTAAAAGCTAAAATGGTGGTATTAACGGTCGCAGACAAACAGTATGTTTGTGATATTCCAAATTCTTTCGAAAAGCAATAATATATTGAAAAAAATATTCACTTAACATTGTCACTTTTCAGTTAAAATTGTATGATGAAAGTTCGTAAACGATTTGTTTATATTGTAAATATTTATATAAATATATTTTATAATGATAAAAAAATATTATATTATACAGATTTAAACAAATTTAATAAATTTAAAAAATCTTAAACTAAAAGTAAATGAATTAAATTTTCTTTATTTCTAATTTTAAATTAATTCAAATATTTTTTGTCTTCTTTTAAAAAATATATAAATAAAAATTAGTAACTATTATTTCACACATTTATTAATAACATTACAAAATTAATAAAAATTTTTTGACTTTTTCGATAAAAACATAATAAAGATTAATACTAAATGTGTTTGCTATATTTTTCCTTTAATCTACGCGTGAAAATACATACGTGTACCAATTTTTAGCTCTCTATGTGTAAAACTGTGAATTGTTTGTCAAATTTTGACGTTGAGGTCAAAACTGTCCTCAAAATTGACCTAAATTTTGAGGGTTGCGGGAATTGTTTGTCAAATTTTGACGTTTAGGTCAAAACTGTTCTCAAAATTGACATAAGTCTTGAGGGTAGCGGAAATTGACAATTTTTGACGGCTAGGTCAAAAATGCCCTCAAAATTGACCTAAATTTTGAGGGTAGCAGAAATTCTTTCACAATTTTTGACATTTAGGTCAAAACTGCTCTCAAAATTGACCTAAATTTTGAGGGTATCGGAAATTGTCAAAATTTTGACGTTTAGGTTAAAACTGCCCTCAAAATTGACCTAAATCTTGAGGGCATCAGAAATTCTTTAACAATTTTTGACATTTAGGTCAAAAATGGCTCAATGGTTTTAAAAGGCGAACGCAGAATGAATACGCATGAGGAAACCAGACTTAATATAGAAAAGGAAATAGACTATCTGTATCCTTTCCTATCTCATGCCCTGTTCCCTTATCCGAATTTATTCTACTTGAGCCTTAAAGGCTTAAGCACAATAGATTCGCAAAAGTTGTTCGCGAATGCAAAACATGAGTTAGAAAAGGACAGATATATATTTGTGCCCTTGTCTATCTTATGCTTCTCGTTCGGTATCGACTTACCCAGCCCTCATAACAAGTTTGTTCGGACCGTATACTACACGACTTGCACAATTCATCACAATTTTACCCTACAACAAATATATGGGCAATTCCACGTGAAATTTTTCTACGACATTTTAGGATCAGTTAAACTTTTTTTTCTCGTTCTTTATAGAAAAATATTAAATACGTATTTTTTTATTTTTCCATAATTGCCAAAATTTTTGAGATATGAATTTTTGAAATTTTGGATTTTTAAAAGCAGGCCTATTTTTAATAGCTTATAATTTTTAAAATTTTGAGTTTAGAAAAAAGTTGTCAAAGAAAGAAAGAAAGTTTTGGTTTTTCTTCAAATTTTAAAAGATTTAAAAAAAAAAAAAATTTTTTAAAATTTTTTAGAAAAAAAAATTATTTTTTATAAACGAATTAATTTATTTTTAATTTGGGCGCGATTAATTTTTATTTTGTTCTTATTTATTTATACCTGCCAATATACAGAAGATTTTTTAAAAAGATCCGAGATGGGCCGACTCATAGTTTTCGTTCTATAAATTCTTTTTAGAACGAAAACTATGAATTAGTAAACCTAATAGCTTATAATTTTTCAAAACTTTGAGTTTGGAAAAAAGTTGTCAAAGAAAGAAAGTTTTGGTTTTTCTTCAACTTTAAAAAGATATTTAAAAAAAATATTTTTAAAAATTTTTTAGAAAAAAAAATATTTTTTTATAAACAAATTAATTAAAAAATTTATAAAACGAAAACTATGAGTCGGCCCATCTCGGATCTTTTTAAAAAATCTTCTGTATGTTGGCAGGTATAAATAAAGAAGAAAAAATAAAAAATTAATCGCGCCCAAATTAAAAATAAATTAATTTGTTTATAAAAAAAATTTTTTTTTTCTAAAAAATTAAAAAAAAAAATTTTTTTTAATCTTTTAAAAGTTGAAGAAAAACCAAAACTTTCTTTCTTTGACAACTTTTTTCTAAACTCAAAATTTTTAAAATTATAAGCTATTAAAAATAGGCCTGCTTTTAAAAATCCAAAATTTCGAAAATTCATATCTCGAAAATTTTGGCAATCATGGAAAAATAAAAAAATACGTGTTTAATATTTTTCTATAAGGAACGAGAAAAAAATATGTTTAACCGATTCTAAAATGTCATAGAAAAATTTCACGTGGAATTACCCATATGCACTAATCAAATAAGCAGGAACATTAAAATACATTGATTTTTATTTCTCTTTAGTGAATTAGTATTAAGAGACAGATTTAAAATATATAAGAAGGTAAAAAGCAGATTTTACAAATTAGGTAGAAAAAATAGTGCTTTTAAGGTTATGTGTCAAAAGGGTTTTGCTTCTTTATTCATATGCATTTATATGACTATTTTATTCTTTTAATTAAAATAGTAACAAGAATAAATTTATTTTTTATCATATTTTGTTGTTTGAAATTTTTTTCAAATTGCATTTGGATACTAATGTAGAAAGTGATTGTTTTTATAAAATGACAGAACGCGTAGAACAAGTAAAGAAAAAGCTATTGGGATCTGAAAATAGAATACGTATGGCAAAAAGAGAGGATGAATTTCAAAAAACAATTAAATTTATGAATATAGATAAGTATGTTACGATAAAAAATCTACATTGCTTCGAACTGGAAGATGATTCCACATTACAAGGGCAAAAAGATAGACATGATGGCTCTCAAACAAGTCAGGCGACCGTTGAAATGACTGTTGATAAAAGCTTAAATAAAATTAACGATAAAGAGGCTGCAATATCTTCTGTACAATTTCCAGTTCTAGATAATAACAACGAGCATTTTCCCGAGATGTTTGTAATGAAAAATACAAGAATATTGGATCCCGATACTTGGCCAACTGTTAAAAATACGAATTTTATTGATCATATTATTCTTCTTGGTCCAGTGCAACCTAAAATTGATATATATGTGACACGGACAGTTAAAAGGGACCTACGATCCGAAAAAATCGATTTTCACTTTTTTATTTATTCTTATAGTAAATAAGCCGCTCTTTCCAACGCAATAAACCGCAGCTTTCTAGCTGCATTAGTTTTCTCACAATTTCACTTCAAATTTAGGTACTTCGACAAAAAACAGTGCAAAAAAACTAACTTGGTAAACTTCGAAGTCGTTTTTCTCGAAATCTTTTTTTCGGGTCGTAGGTCCCTTTTAACTGTCCGTGTCACATATTCAAAAGATGCTACTGGCTGACATTTTTCTAATTCATACTTCACAAGAAAACTCGAGAACAATAAAACTATTCAGCGCCGCTGGTTATTTTATACTGATTCTAAAGACCGTGTTTATTGTTTTTGCTGCCGACTTTTTGACAGTAACTCAGTGACAAATTTAGTAACTGGTGGATGCAATAATTGGAAACACTTGTCGGAAGTGTTGAAACATCATGAAAACAGTGCTACTCATAAAACATTTTACTTAAAGTGGATCGATGTAGAAAAACGATTAAAAACAGGAAAAACAATAAATTGTCAAGAACAGAATTTAATTAGAAACTAAACTGACCGATGGAATAATGTGTTGTATAGACTAATAAATATTACACTTTACACTGAAAAAATTTAAAGCGCACTGCTGACTTCAATGCGAGACAGCAGCGCGCTTTGTCATAAGGGATAGCAGTTAACCTCAAAAAGCGAGCATCTCTCTTTTTCGGGGGCAGCAGTTACCCCTGAAAGAGTAACTGCTCGCTTTTTGCGGTTAACTGCGTTCTTTTCTGATAGAGTGTGCTGCTGTCCTGCAAAAAAGAAAGCATCTATCTCTACAAAGACAGCAGCGTGCTTTTAATTTTTTCAGTGTACTTAGCTGAAAACAATGTTTTTTAGGGTCATTTTAGACAAACTATATACGCCACAGAATGGTAACTTCTTAGGATTAGTACAGTTAATAGCCAAGTTTGATCCAGTCATGCAAGAACACTATTGTGGGAAAAACTTTCAAAATGAATTAATTGAACTGATGGGTGAGAAAGTAAGATCGGAAATAATATCACGAGCCAAAAGATCGAAATATTTTGCTATTATAGCTGATTGCACCCCTGACATTAGTCACGTACAACAACTCTCATTAACCATTCGATTTTCAGAAATATCAGATAATGTCCCTATAATTATAAAGGAACATATACTAGACTTTATGCCTGTCAATCAATCTACTGGGGCAGGATTGACTAAAGTTATAATCAATGCTTTAAATAAATACGGATTGGAATTGAAAAATTGCACAAGGATATGACAACGGTGCAAATATAAAAGGAAAGAATATTGGGGTCCAAAAAAGAATTTTGAACTTAAGGGGATCCCACATACCGACAATCAGAGGATGGGTGCGTAAAATACCCTAAGAAATTTACCTGGTATTTTACTGTAATTTATTATGTATTTTACGTAACTATTTTTTTAACGGATGTAAAATACATCAATGTTGGGATCATAAGCTTCTTGAATCTTGACATAACCTCTAGATTATAGGTATAATTTTACTTGTTTTGTTTATTATTTAAAAAAATAAATTAAAATGAACAGAGGTCGTAGACCACGGCACAACAGTTACAGTCAAATTAGAGGTGTGCATTTAATCGAGTCGATTCGAAAATTATTCGACTCGACATCAGAAAACTCGAGTCGGGAATAATTCAAATCGAACTAGCCAATTCGAAACTTCGAATTCGAATTGGCCGATTCGAATCGAAAGTAAATTCGAATCGAGCTAGCTAATTCGAAACTTCGAATTCGAATTTCGAATTGGCCGATTCGAATCGAAAGGAAATTCGAATCGAACAAGCTAATTCGAAACTCCGAGTTCGAATTTCGAATTGGCCGATTCGAAAATCGGAGTTTCGAATTGTACAACTTAACTCGGTTATTTAATTCGCACAATCATTTTGACAGAAATCCTAACCTAAAATTAGTAGGCTGGTATTCATAATACATCTATCTAGTACTTAGAAACTTTTTCTTAAAAATGTCAATATATTTTTTATTAATTCTATAATTTTAATATATAATTAACATACCAAAAAAACTAACATACCAAAAGAAATTATATTATTTGTAAAAAGAATTGTAACATACCAATAATGTGTTGAAAGTGAACAGGGTTCGAACCAGTGAAAGTTTTTAAAAATACGGACTTAACGGACCAATTACTAACAAAAATATAACCAGTCCGAGTCAAATAAGAGAACATTTTACTTTAATCTAT
Organism: Leptopilina drosophilae; assembly: GCA_032873175.1. Lineage (NCBI taxonomy): Eukaryota > Metazoa > Arthropoda > Insecta > Hymenoptera > Figitidae > Leptopilina > Leptopilina drosophilae. The sequence goes on along the minus strand of CM065484.1, from coordinate 17,448,742 downwards.
AAATTCAATTTTTCATATCATAACCGATCACTCCGAGTATTATATAGCCTTATATCACTTGGAGTGATCAATATCTTCAAGTTTTCTAATAATTAAAAATAACCGAGTGATACAATCATTATCAATTCAATTATTATTTGCAAGAATTTTTAAATAAAATTCTTCTTTAAATCGATTCTTAACAATTTTCGAAAAAGTTCTTTGAGAATTTTCAAATCCATTAGTTTACAATATTCAATTTTACGAAATTTCAAATATTCCTAAATTTTCCAATTAAATAAATATTAAAAAATAAAAACTTAAAATAATATTTGCAAAATTCAATTAACCTTTTCAAAATTGAATTATTTTTAAAAATTCACGCTACATTGCTTTTAATATTTAATTGTAATCTAAAATTTTAACTGAAATTCATTTTTAAATTAATTTTTATAAAATAATTCTAATAAAATTTTAAGAATAATGACATTTTTTGAGAAATTCGATTAAAATTGTATTAAAAATAATTCAATTTTTGCAAAGAATTTTACTGTTTATAAATAAAATAAAATTATTTCAATGGATTTATTAAAATTTTAGAAGATAACTGAATTCTTATGAGATATACTCTATAACGAATTAAAAAATGAATTTTTTCGTGGAATTTTTTGAAAATAATTGAATTTTTTTCAAAAATTTTACAATTTAAGAAAATAATTGAATTTTTTTGAAGTATTTATTAAAATTTTAGAAAATAATTGTATTTATTCGTAAAATTTTATTAAAATTTTGTTTAAAAATAATTGAATTCTTGCAAAGAATTTAATTATTTTCAATATGCTCGATATTCAATATTTTCAATATTTCAAAAAATTCAAATACATACACAAACAAGATTCAGAATTATAAATTAAAATTCCCCAAAAAATTATTTTTTTAAATTATCCAAAAATTCTTCAATTGTTCTTGAAACATTAAATTTATTTATTTACTAAAAATTGTGTAAAAGATTTGCAAAATAAGTTTTTTTTCCTTATGTAATACAAACAATAAGCGAAATATTTCCTTCACTTTCAACAAGTTTCTAAGTACTAAATAGCTGTATTATAAATACCAGCATACTAATTTTAGGTTAGGATTTCTGTCAAAATAATTGTGCGAATTAAATAACCGAGTTAAGTTGTGCAATTCGAGTTTCGAATTAGCTTGTTCGATTCGAATTTACTTTCGATTCGAATCGGCCAATTCGAAATTCGAATTCGAAGTTTCGAATTAGCTGGTTCGATTCGAATTTACTTTCGATTCGAATCGGCCAATTCGAAATTCGAAACTTCGAATTGGCTCGTTCGATTCGAATTATTCCCGATTCGAATTTTGCACACCTCTAAGTCAAATGCATTAATTCTGTCCTTCTGATTTAAAGGAATTTTGAAAAGTCATGTCATTTCTAACAAATATTCTTAGTTCGTGTTTATACGAATGTTCTCATATATCATGAACTGGAAACATTTTGACAGAAATCATACGACTTTGCAAAATACCGTCAAACCGGAAGGTTTAAAAAATTAAGTTTTAGTTTTTAGTTATGTTAAAAAATTATTTAAAATTAATTACTTTCAGAATTAATGAGAAATTTTTTCAAAATAGTTTATTTATATTGAAATACGTACTTGTGGATTTTGATTATTTGTGGAATTAGGTATATTTTGAGTAGTAAATTGTTCTGAAATGCCAAGATTGATCATGTGGCTATCAGTAGAAACAGTTTTTTCTTTGCAAACATTCCTAAAAAAATTATAAATAATATGTTTAAAAATCTTTTTAGAACAACGTAATATGACCAGTAAATGTTTTACAAATAACATAAGTATTTTCTAAAGCACCTTTCAGATCATATAGATTGTTATGCATTATAATTTAAAATACCTGTGAGCTTGAAGTCTCTTGTAGCCAGTATTTTGTAAAATTTTGTTACAAATCAAACATTTTGGTTAAAGAGAGCCTGTTTTTCTCAAGAAAATCGTCTTTTCTTGCCTTAGACATTCTTTATGTAAACACTTTTTTGTAATAAAAGGTTTTTAAATATTAAATAATTACAGTGTTATTTAAAACATTAAAAAACAGGACGTCAAACGGTCAAATTTAAACTAATAATAAGTCTGCCATATTGAACGTGTAATTTACAGTATTTTACAGTTTATTACGTAAAATACCTCGTTTGAGGTATTTTACGTAGAAAACCTAAAGTCACTTCCCATCTCTGCCGACAATTGCAGATCTAAAATGGTTAAAAATCTGCAACGACCGTTTCTTGGAAAATATAAGATATTATGACCTATAAATTTGACAAACTCACATTTTAACATAAATACACATGATAAGTATTTTATTTGTTGTAATTATTGAAAAAAAATTATTCATAAAAAGTTCAATATGAGCAGTTTCCAACAGCCTAAACTGCAACGACCTTTTCTTGAAAACAACAAAATCAAAATAACTTTTTCATTTGACCAATCTAATTTCAATAAAAAATACACATAATAAGATTCATTTTATATGAAAAGAAAAATATAAAACTTTAATTTATGTAAACTATTTTGTGTAGCAATTTGCAACAAGAAGAACACATCTGACAGATGTTTAGTGATACATAGAACCAAAAGATGGCACCAAAAGTACCAAAACTGACAAATTTTCATTATTTTTAACTTTAAATTAACAACAATAAGACATAATGTCTTCTTTTCGAGTGGAAATTCATTAGTGATAAAGGATACACAATGGGAGAAATATATTTTGTTCAAATTGTTAAAGAAAAACTAATGTTAGTAAATTAAATATCATGTGCTACCGAACAGCTGTGACTTAAACACTTTGGGAAAAATAAAGTTTTTATTTATTTATTTTTTATTTATTTCTGAATGGCAAATGAGTCTTATCCTGTGTATTTTCCTACAAAATTAAATTTCCCAAATGGTAAAATTATTATGTTTCGTTGTTTTCGAGAAATGGTCGTTGCAGTTTGAGCTATTGTCAAAAGACCTGTTACAGGAAAATTGTTCATATTTAATTTTTTATGAATAATTTTTTTTCAATAATTACAATAAATAAAATACTCATCCTGTGTATTTATGTTAAAAAGTGAATTTGTCAAATTTATAGGTCATAATATCTTTATTTCCCAAGAAACGGTTGTTGCAGATTTTTAGCCATTTTAGATCTGCATTGTCGGTATGTGGGATCCCCTTAAACCCTTTAGCTTTCTTGGTACCGTGTGGCTATCATAGCTTGAATCTCGTACTTTGTGATGCCGCTAAACCATCATTGAAATCGATTACTTTTTTTGGGATTCTTCAGAGGTTGTTGACGTTATTTCCAGCATCTGTAAATCGTTGGAAGATTTTAACCGACCACCTAGAATCATATACTATTAAAAAACTTAGTGAAACACGTTGGGGAGCAAAAATATCTAGTGTTAAGGCAGTTCGGTATCAAATCAGTAACATACATGATGCACTGATTACTTTAGCTAATGAAATTAAGGAAAAAGATGTTCAAATCTCACATGAGGCCACCACTCTAGCTAAACAGTTAAGCGATTCTACCTTTATTGTATCATTGGTTGTTTGGTATGACATACTCTTTCAAATTAATGTAGTTAGTAAATTTCTGCAATTGAAAGATATTGAACTTGGTAAATGCACAGAAATGTTGAAAAATTCCTATTCTTTTCTGAAGGAATACAGATTGGCGGGCTTCAAAAACGCAGTTTTAACAGCGAAGGACTTAGCTGAAGAGCTTCAAATTGAACCTGTTTTTAAGTCTACAAAAAATAAGACGTGTAAAGCGTCAAGCTGATGAAATGTCCGACAACGTGCCAATTACAACTCCAGAAAAGAAATTTGAAGTAGAGTTTTTTAATTGTTTAGTAGAAACTGCATTAATATCACTTAATTAAAGATTTGAACATTTAAATAATTATTCAGAATCCTGGTCATTTTTGTATAATATGAAAAAGATACCAGAAAATAGAGAGCTTCTCAAATTCTGTAATGATCTCCAATTAAAGCTAACTATTGTTTTCCAAATGTATGGATTGCTTTGAGGATTGTCACGACGATACCTGTAACTGTAGCCAGTGGAGAATTAAGCTTTTCTAAGCTTAAGCTCATTAAAACTTATCTGAGATCAACAATATCTCAATCTAGACTTCAAAACTTGTCCATATTATCAATCGAAAATGAAATTGCTGAATACATGGACTTTGCCGATTTAATAAAACAATTTGCAGATAAGAAGGCCAGAAAAGTAAAATTTTATTAGTTGAAATGAATATCATTTAAAAGTAAACACGTATATATAAGTCAAAGTATAAACTTTTTGTAAACTGTATAATAAATTAATTTAAGAAAAGGTGATTTAGCTTCGAAACAATCAATTGGTATTTTTAATTGAATTCACCCGATTATTGTCATTTTTCTACTTAATAATAAATGTTATTTTCTACTTAATAAAATAAAAGTAGTATTCTTCTTCAATTTTTTTAATAATGTGAATTGATTTCCTTAAAAGGGGCGCCTTAAAATTTTTGCACAGGGACGCCATATCTCTAAAGCCGTCCCTGTGACTCAGCTATTAGATCGCACGTGTTCATATCCTCTTACTCATACGTTATTTTATTACATTATTTAGAACAATTTGTTGTTTATAATTTGTTATTACAATTTGTTATTTGTTAATTACTATTGTTTACAATTAAAATTTGTTACAATACTGTTGTTATTGTTGATATTTATTATTACAATTATTATTGTTAATTATTGTTTAATATTATTATTTTTGTCTATTTCAATTTTGTCATTGTTAATATTTATTACAATTTATTATTGTTTATTAATAATATGTAAATAACAATCTTCTAATTAACTTTATTATATTTATTATTATTGTTAATATTATTATTATTATTATTATTAATAGGGGAGAGTCACTGCGGTCGGACCACCTTATGGTTGGGCCACCTTGGGTTTCTTAGTTGTAACAAACTGGTGCCATTTACCATTGCAAGTAAACGCTTGTTAGTGATAATAGAAAACATGTCACTTTCATTAAGTTCCAACGAAGTAAGCGACCAGTACAAAAGTAAAACGTAAATGTGTGGTGAATTTTTAAAGCAAAACTTTTACTTAGTGTTGAAAAAGTTTAATTAAACAAAAAGGAAGATGTAAACAATAAAGTAAGATAATGAAATTTATTCATTGGACAGTAAATACATAAGTATGTTATTTGGTTTTTATATCGTGCGTTTATGTCTGTGTGCTAATAAAATTAAAACGACGCGTAAATTTACGGTCGGGTCACTTTATATCGTGCAGGTTGGGACACATAATTTTACAATTATGGAACGTTCTGACATTAGAAATTCATTTGTTTAAGGTAGAGATGTGTTCGAAAAACGTTCGTGAAACATTTTTAAAAGTCTCATTTCACATTTCCTTCGATAATACAGCCACACAAAAAAAAATTATGGTTTGACCTGGAGGTCTCTCTATGTCTATGTGTACCTTACGTTTTTGGGGTCGCTGAATCCGAATCTGAGGTCCATTTAACCCCATCAGATCAGGGTTTTTTATAACCTCAGAAAAATAATAAAGTAAGATGATAAAATTTATTCATTAGAGAGTGCTTTAATACATTGGTATGTTATTTGGTTTTTATATCGTGCGTTTATTTCTGTGCTAAAAAAATCTAAACGACGCGTAAATTTACGGTCGGGTCACTTTATATCGTTATTCGGGGGTTCTAGGGGTCTCTTAATCCGAATTTGATGTCAGTTTTTTTAAATTCAAAATGGCGGATTCAATATGGTTAACATTTTTTTTAAATGTCCGTCATTTTACATCCGCCATTTTGAATTTCTTAAAACTGATATCAAATTTGTAATCAGCGACACCAAAACCCCCGAGTAATGATTTTCAAGCGAATCCGATGAATTTTTTTAAAAGGTGTCCGCCATGTCGGTTTTTTTGGGTTATAAAAAACCCTGATCTGATTGGGTTAAATGGACCTCGGTTTCAGATTCAGCGACCCCAAAAACTTAAGATACTTAAGATAAGTGAGACATAGTCAAACAAGAATTTTTTTGTGTGGCTGTGTAACGTATTGTAAACGTTTCGTGTACTAAGAACGTTTTTAGATTAATTTTTATATGAATTTTATATTTCCTTTTTTTATTTTCAAGTGCATTTCAGCATTTTTCTGTAATTTACGGGCCATTTTTAGTAATATTCCTTCATATCACATTGATTTTTTACAGTGTCCCGAACGTAAAGACCTGGCCCGACCGTAACATTTTTTAAAAAAATGTTTATAACTTTTCCAATTTTTACCCAGGCATTTTCTGATGTACAGAAGAAACATTCTAGTCTTGAAGATTTTTCCAACCATATGTCAGAAAACGTGAAATTCGGCCTAGAACGGAAGTTATGGGCACAAGTCAAAAAGGGACCCGACCGTAGTGATTCTCCCCTATTATTACTATTAATAATTATTATTTTACATATTATTATTTATTGAAAATAGGTTACGATGACATAATACCTCCCCCTTCGAAAATTTGGAAATTAGAAAATGAAATTAAACAATTTCCAAATTCTAACTCATTGTACAGTTAAAACTTACAATTAAAAATAAAGTTAATAGTCGCAATTAAGTTTGATGTTGAACGTGCATTTTTAGAAAAAATTTGTTTATTATTTTTTTGTTTTATTATTAATAAAATTATTTTCCACACGCAAAAAAAATTAAGATAGATATTGTTACATCCCAGCAACAAAGTTCTCTTTTTGAAATTGAAGACATTAGGAATAAATCATTGTTGATGACCGCACAATTAGAATGTCAATAATAGAGATATTGCGTTTGAAATAAATATAACAAAAGAAAAGCAATAGATATAAAATGAATAAGAAAATTATTAGAAAAATGATATTATTACTTTAATAATTCATCAAAATTAAAATAAACCTTTAATTAAATATAATTAAATAATTTTGTGATGGAACAAAAACTTTTAAATAAGAAATAATATTTAATTGACTAATTATTTCTCACGCAATACTCTTGGTTTAAAACAAATATAATACGACTCTAATATTAATCAATTTGTATCTTTATATTCTCTATGCATTATTTTCTAAGAATTATTTTGCAGCTGCATAGAGTATAGAATTATGAGTATATATATTATATATATACAAAATATATATATATATATATATTTATTATATTATGAGTGGACATGACTCATATTAGTATGTTACGAAGACACAATCTTAATTTTCTACCTGGGAATGTTTACTATCTCATTAAATAGTGATACTCGCGATATACTATATGTGGTTGCAGGTGGTCACAAAGCTTCATGAAGAGACTCAATTCTTGAGATGATCTAGCAATCAAGCTTAGGGATGGGGGTGATCTTTGATATTTTGTCTCCCACTAGGGAAGATTTGCTACTATAAAATCCTATACAAATCCATTGTCATCCGTCAGTTTATTTCGATTCAAAGCCATCGTTACGTTCGCGTCGGAGTATAAGAACTAAAAACTGTGACAAAGTCCTAAACGTTCTTTTTTAAGAGTTGTAAAATCTCGCAGTGTCAACGACTATAGGAAATATATTCCTTGTCAAAAAAATGCATTATTGTAACACCATAAACACAATTTAAACTTATACATTTCATTCTTTCTTGTAATCAAAGATAATAAATATTTTACCATTAAAAATTAAAATCATTCAGTTACTGAGTTTAAATTTATTAAAATTACTAAATTATTAAGAAAAGGTATTTTACCTTATATAACAATATAACAATTATATTTTAACTAATTGCAAGACGACCCCCGTAGGATCGATAGAAGAGAACGTACCCACATAAAAATAAATGGTCAAGTTTTACCAACTTGACTTAATCGTACTATTCTTCCGAAATAAATTAAATAATAATTAAAATTCTAAATAACCTCGCTTTCCGCTCGCATTGTAACAATATGATTTGATAGTTGGCAGAATAGCTAATAATTGTGTATACTTATTGCTAAATGTTCAGAAGATAGCATGTACATATTTTACTTGCTGACTTTTTTATTTATTTTTTCAGCGATTTGAGTCTATTTGTCTTAAATCTTTATAATTTTTATTTTCAAATATTTAAATTTCTAATTTTTGTAGTATTTAGATTTGGAGATTTCAATGTAATCTGATACTGAAAAGTTTGTTTACATACAAATATTTATAATTTTTGGTGCCATTTGTTTTTAATTGAAAATGTTATTATGTCAGATATTTTGTAAGTATAAATTATTATGATATATGGGTTCTATTAAATTTTTGGTCCAAGAAAGTATAAATGTATTAAAGAATTTATCTAATTGTTGTAGAAATTATTAAACGATTTAATCACATCAATTTTAATCGAACAAACGATACAGTAGATTTCATTATTGAATTACATTTATTTATCAATACTGCGCGAAATAGGTTAATGTCCTTTTGTTAGTAAATTGTAAGAAGTAAGATTTAATTTATTCATTTGAATTATAGCTTTTCTAAAATTTTGGTTATTATTTTCTAATCCGTTAACATAATTATTGAAAGTGTATTTTTACTAAAAAAATTTGTACTTTGTACATCATTTATTAAAAGACCATTTAAATATTTTAATTCTCAGTACTTTCTTAAGATTATCTGTTAATCATGTACCAAAGTGAAACATATCGTATATATTTATATAGTTTAAAATAACCGATGGTAAATCACAGTGGTAAGACTCTGTTGCTTGCGATCACCGAGCTTAATCACCATTCAGTGAGGTTAGTATTTGGATGGGTGACCGCCTCACAGAGGTTTGAATCTGCAATTTACTGTTCAAAAAAGTGTACAGCCGACAGATTTTGTCGAAATCTTGAAATTTTTTTTAAACACTCAGAAATAAATTTGTAAGAAACTTTAGGAAGCACTCTTTTAAATTTCGAATTTTTATTATTTTTATTTTCTTCTGATATATTAAGAAAAAAAATTTTTGATTCTCGATATTGCTTAAATCTTATAACTATTAACATATGAAAGATAAAAAACGATATTTGGACAATACAGGTGAATTTTTTTTTCACTTTCTAATGGCTTCAGATTTAGTCACTATTAACAACTGTACACAAATATTGTTTAAAAAATATTATTTATTAATGTTATAAACAAATTAAGTTAACAAATTAACTGTTCATTTGTTTATAGTCGAAATGGAATGGTTTTTTTTTCTAATCGATTTAAATGAATGCTACCAATAATATTTTTTATAAATATTTTTCATAATTTATAATTTGTTTATGTTATAAACAATTTAAGTTAACAAATGAACTGTTTATTTGTTTATAGTCGAAATGACACCGTTCTTTTTCTAATCTTTTAAAAATTGTGTTAACAATAAGACTTTTTATAGATATCTATAATCAAGAGAAAATAATTTTAAAACGCTTTGAAAAAACAATGCCATTTCGAGTATGAACAAATGAATAATTTATTTGTGAACTTAATTTGTTTATAACATTAATAAATTATAACTAATGAAAAAGCTATTTAAGTCATCATTAATTTGTTATTTGCATTAAAATAATAATAATAAAAATTTGAAATTTAAAAAAGTGCTTCCTTAATTATCTTACAAATTTATTTGAGTGTTTGAAAAAAATTTGGAGATTTCGACAAAATCTGTGGGCTGTACACTTTTTTGAAGAGTAAATTGCAGATTTAGAACACTGTGCGTTTTGGTGTCCGCTATAGCCCGGTATTTTTTTCACTTCTTTTGTGATTTATCAAGCGGAAGTTTTGACGTCGAGGTATAATAATGTGCACTGTCGATTATTGTCCGGTACACACCATTAGAACTTGACTGTCGATAAAACCGTTCGTACTCAGGAGAGCTTTTCTACAGTTTCCCTCTCCTCTGTCGAGAAAACCTAATAAACAGGTGGTCCAGGCGAATGCGTGTACTCCTAATAAATCCGGATGTAGACGCAAAATTAGGTTAATATATCGAAACTTATGTAGAATGGTTATGCTTAATACAAAAAAGTATTTTTCGGGGACTCTTGTCAAATTGCATAAGGCCAATAGGGCAGGAGTATAAACAATAAAAAAACATAGTTTAATATGTAACGTTTGCATTTTTAAAAAATTATATTATTTGTAATTTCAAAAAGAATATTAGGTATAGAAGATAGTTGAGTTTGAATATAAGATTAAAAATGGTAAGAATAATAAAGAAAAGTAAAGATAAAAGAGTAAGATAGCTTAACCATAACATGCTGTTTTCTTACGTCCCTTAAAGAAAAATCAATTATTTTATTTTTATTTATTTCCTTGTTTTTAGACAGTTATTAATAGATTTATGTTAAATCGCTATAACAGAAAAATTTGTGTTAGTTTAGATTTAAAAAAATTATATTGAATGATGTAGTTTTTTATGCGTGAGTATAGAAAAATGATTTGTCAGCTAGTTTTATATAATTTGTATGGTATATTTGAATAATATTATTAAAAATAACTATTCTTAGTATTGTATTTCATTTAAAGGGTAAAGTGGGGTAAAAAGCCACTTTTTTACTTTTTGTACTATAAAATCGAAATTTGAATTTCTTTTTCAAATTGTTACTGAAAGTTTAGTTATTAAGTTTCAAAATCCTTATAGAACATTTTTTTTGTATTTCGTGAAAGGACAAAGTTATAAGAGTTTTACGAAAGTTCTGCATATGGCTTTTTTGCACCACTTGGTGGAGTGAAAAAGCCAATTTTTGTTTTTGTCAAAATATTTTGTTATCAAATTTTGTAATATTATTTTTTTCTTTTATCTGTATAACAAATAAATAATTCATAAATGCGTTTAGCTTCCAAAATTGTATTTTATGTTGTTAGGTTCATACTAAATTATTTTTTTAATATAAAATAATATTAATATTTAATAGATTATTTTATAGCTTATCATCATGACACATTATATAGCATTTTGTTAGTTCAATATTTTCTAAATATACTTATGACGCATAGGCCTTTTTCTTCAAGAAATATTATCGAGGACAGAACAATGCCCTCGCGCGTACTACGGAGTGCACTTGTAGAAACGGAAGTATGGGATCTTCTTCTTCAGATGATTCTTCATAATTGGAGAGACCATAGCCTTGATCAATTTCTTCGTGCTTTTCAATTTTGTTTTTTGTTCAATATACTCAGGATAAGATTTAATTTTATCATTATAAACTTCGTTATAAATTTTTTTTCTTTGTATTACATAACTTCTCCAGTCTTCCTATTTTCTTTTTTAAGGAAGTATTAAAACGTGTGCTTTTTTATTATTATTTTCTTGAATTTATTCTTCTTAATTATTTTCTTGTTTTCTTCGTCGAGTTCTTGTAATAACATTACAATCTTCTGTACGTGTATAATAATTTTCTTTGTCACAGCATTCATTGTTTAACATTTGTTCAATATGGTGGAGACTTTTTATTGCCTTCAAATTTGAGTAATTATTTTTACCTGATACACAATTGAAGTAATCTTTAAATTATTATTATTATTTTTTTTTGTTTAGGGATTTTTGGGAAATCTGCCTACAGATACCTTGGATTCCGCACTCCAAGGATATGAGGGGTTGGTATGATAATAAAAGAAAATATATAAAAATATATACATATAAAATAGTAAATTTAATAAACTGGCGACCTACTGCCAGCCCGACCCACTTAACCCTTCTTCACACCCACGTAACCCTTCTTTTGGAGCCCTTTACCCTCCCTCGGAACTGTCGTAAGACTTTAGCCTTCGAGGGTGGCGCTCCAACTCTGTCGCTGCTGCGACTTTGTTCCTTACCTGCGGTTCTTCTGCGTCAATAGTTAAAAAATTTTAAACTATTTGAATATAAAAGCGGAATTAACAGCACAACAAAAATAAAAAAAGAAGAGATTTTAAAATAGTTTAAAATGTCGATAGATAAAATATTAAACAGGTTTAAAACAGAAACATAAAATTAACAGATATATAATGTCAAAAAGTAAAAATAGTATAAGGACAAATAAAACATAGAATAAATTAAAATTGTATAAGGACAAATTAAACACAAATAAATTAAAAAGTGTATAAGGACAAATAAAACACAAAATAAATTAATAAAAAACAAACAAACAAATTAAAAGCTGTTTAAATTACGCTTTTTTGGCGACCGTCGAGATCCTTCTTCGACATAACCGAGATCATGAAGTTCTCGACTTGCCGCCAATTCTCTTCTGACTGGGTCATCAGCGATACCATGTTCTCCGGTGTAACTTGACTGTTTACACCTTCGAACATGGCCTGCCTCTCCAAGTCCCACTTCTTGCATGAAAAGAGGGTGTGCTCCGCGTTGTCCACAGGGAACTGACAGTACGCACACACCTCATATTCGCGTAATTTAAAGTGATACAGGTACGCGTTAAAACACCCGTGGCCTGTAAACGCCTGTGTCAAATAATAGGAAACCTGACCGTGTTTCCTATTTATCCAGGTGGCGAGTGTCGGGATAAGGCGATAAGTCCATCGACCTTTTTCCTCACCATCCCATCTTTCTTGCCATCTTTCTATGAGCCTGTACCTCGCTTCTTTGCGTATCAGGCCCTTGCTTGGTCTTATTTCCTCATCCAGGGAACTTCTTTTTTTAGAAAAGAGAAACATTTCTTCACTTTCCCTCGCCAAAAGATCTGCTGGCGGGATACTTGCAAGGACCTGCACAGCAATCGTAGATCACGATTCGTGGGAGCTCATAACCACGTCTGTCTGTGACCAGTGCTTCGGTCTTTTCCAGGGCCATTTCAAGACCTCTGGTATCCAGCCAGTCTTTTGCTAGCCTCAGATATTCGTTCACCAATGTCCCAAGAGCCTCCTCACTTTCAGCAGTGCACACGAACAACGCGTCGTCCGCAAAGCCGATGATCACCGCACCTTCGGGCAGATCTATTCGCAGAAAATCATCGTATGATACATTCCATATAAATGGACCCACCCTCGATCTTTGAGGAGCCCCACGCTGCACCTCTTGAGAGTGCAGGTGTCTCCCTCATATATAACCCACCTGTCGCTAAGATAATTATCCCTTATCCGCAACAAGTAGGGCGGCATGTTCTTCATTTTCATCGACTCGATGAGATCTTTCCATCTTGCAGAATTGAACGCGTTACGTATGTTAATTGCTACCAACTCGCAGAAGCTCTTTTCTTTATCTGGTCCCAATTTGTTTTTCCTGCTTTGGCTATGTCTACTACTGCCTGGATGGCATCAACTGTAGGTTTGCCTTTACGGAAACCAAATTGGTTATCGGATAGACGATTCTCTCCGGTCAAGTGGCTTTACATTCTCTGCAGAAGCATATCCTCTAGAAGTTTACCCATCGTATCCAGCAGGCATATGGGCCTGTACGACGAGACTTTATCTAGAGGTTTTTCACCTTTCCTTAGGAGGACTAACCTCTGTCGCTTCCAGTCGCGGAAGAACTCTCCTCTCTCAAGGCAAAGATTGAAACATCGAAGCAGAATCTGGGGTGAAGTTTCGATTACCAGTTTTAGAATCTCGTTACTTATCCCATCGATTCCAGGCGCCTTGCCTGTTTTCAATCTTTTACCTGCATTTCGTAAATCTGTTATCTGTTCATCCTCACCGACTTCACAGCCATTCCAGTCCATCCTAAGCCATGGCTCCGCAGGCGCAAAGAGAGCTTGTATTATCTCTTTGACCCAATCGGGACTGTCCAGGCCGGGGGTCTTTTGCCTCGTCCCTAATTTCTTAGTAACGATTTTAAAAGCCAGACCCCATGGGTTCTTATCGACATCCTCGATTAAGTCTTTCCAGCTACGGCGTATTATTATTATTATTTTTTTTTAATTCACGGGGGAGAAGAGAAAAAAAATGCATTTGTGCATGTCCAGGAAGTTCCCGCTTGCGCTGGAGTATGTCGGGCTCACGCACAAAATGCAAGGACAAAAATATAAACCTTGCATACCTGCTTTAGGCAGTTACGGATACCGACTAAAAAAAACTTCTTGATCTCCTGGGTTTCGAACCTATTACCTATATACGGAACTACCTAGTGGCTTCAGACTTCGTAGATGAATGGTCCCATGTAGTCGCTGGCGCGACTCTCTCGTGCCGCTCTTTTTCTGGCCTTATTTCTTCCTTGTCCTCAACATAGTCTTCTTTGCTTCCTGGAGGGCAGTTCTGAAGACTTTGCACCTACCTGATCCGGCGACGTGTTGGATGTCCTTCTTCTTGCCGAACTTCGCCTGGCACAAGAAGCAGCATGAGCTCATGCTGTAAGAATTGTATTTTGTAAGAATAGCTATTCTTACAATCTGCTACCTTATGGCGGGCTTCTCCGCACTTGAAGCACGCAGCTGACCTATCTACTGCTTGGCAGTTTCGACCTATATGGCCATATCCAAGGCAACTATGGCACCTTGTGACCGTAGCTGTTCTTCTCACCTGGCAGGACACGAACCCAATTTTAATGTGTCTTTTTTTCTCCAGCTTATTTGCATCCTCTTGGCTGGTGACAACGACAGCGAGCGTTACTCCTCGCTTGTTTGGTCCAAGGACCGTCACCTTTCTTCTCCCCGCCTGCACCGTAGAGATTTTCTCGAGGGCGTCCAAAACGTCTTCCTTTTCAGTAAAGGTGTCCATGTCGTGGATTTCCAGCGTAGTTTGCCGGACCGCCATCTGCACCCTAACCAGGTCACCGATCACCCTCGTCACTTCCTCGGTGAACGACTTCTCGTTTAAAAATCCTCCTCCATGTCTGACTGGCATCTATGTCAGCCTCGTCTCGAACCTTCTTTAGCACGTTGGCGAATGTTGTTCCTTCTGACACTTTAACGATAACTGTTGTTCGTTTTCGTGGTTGTCTTCTTTCCTTATCTAAATTTGACTTTGGTGCCTGTTTGGTATCCTTGAATTCAGTTTTTATAGGAGGTCCAAAATTTTGGAGCGACAATTATTTTAAAAGTTATAATGGAAATTAGTTTTTGATCATTTTTATGGTTATATAACTGAATAAAAATGTTAATTCGACAGTGTTTTGTTCATTTCATATAGTTAATTTGAAAACTAGCTTTCTAATTGTGAGTCTTAAGTAGTTTCCCTGTTTACCTTCGAACAGCGAAGGTTAAATTTAGAAATTCACGTATAGATCAGGACATTTACTATATTGGGGTTGAGAGCACTATCACGAAGAGAACCACTTGTTATGATTAAAATTTACAGACTGCTATTTGGTAATTTCTTCTGTTAACTACATTTTTCAGACTGAATTTTTAGAGGTATTATGGGGGACTACTACTGACGATTACATTTTTTAGACTGTACTACGGGTGACTACTTCTGATGACTTCAAATTTTAGACTTTAGTACGGGTGACTACTACTGACGATTACATTTTTCGGACTGATTACTGGTTGATAGTCTGGCCTTTTTTTTAATAAATTCTGTTCATATATTTTAGAAATTGTTCGCTCAGACATGCATTTGAGATAAGCTTCGCCATCCATGCATTTTTAGAAATATATTGTTGCAGGAACACTTGTGTTGATTCAACGATTAAATCACCCGTGTGCATATCCTCTTACTCATACGTTATTTTATTACATTATTTAGAAAAATTTGTTCTTTATAACTTGTTATTACAATTTGTTATTTGTTTATTATTGTTTATTAATAACATGTAAATAACAATATTGTTATTAACTTTTTTATATATTGTTTTAATTTACGGGGGAGAAGAGAAAAAAATGCATTTTTGCATGTCCAGAAAGTTCCCGCTTGCGCTGGGGTATGTCGGGTTCACGCACAAAATGCAAGGATAAAAATATAAACCTTGCATACCTGCTTTAGGCAGTTACGGACCTAGTGGCTTCAGACTTCGTAGATGAATGATCCCATGTAGTCGCTGGCGCGACTCTCCCGTGCCGCTCTTGTTCTGGCCTTATTTCTTCCTTGTCCTCGACATAGTCTTCTTTGCTTCCTGGAGGGCAGTTCTGAAGACTTTGCATCTACCTGATCCGGCGACGTGTTGGATGTTGTCCTTGTCGCCGAACTTCGCCTTGCATAAGAAGCAGCATGGACTCTTCTTACAATCTGCTACCTTATGGCGGGCTTCTCCGCACTTGAAGCACTCAGCCGACCTATCTACTGCTTGGCAGTCTCGACCTATATGGCCATATCCAAGGCACCTATGGCACCTTGTGACCGTAGCTGTTCTTCTCACCTGGCAGGACACGAACCCAATTTTAATGTGTCCTATTTTCTCCAGCTTATCTGCATCCTCTTGGCACCGTAGAGAATTCTCCAGGCCGTCCAAAACGTCTTCCTTTTCAATAAGAGCGTTCATATCGCGGATTTCCAGCGTAGTCTGCCGGACCGCCATCTGCACCTTACCCAAATCGCCGATTACCTTTGTCACCTCCTCGGCAAACAGCTTCTTGTTTGAAGACCCTCCAATTTTAATGAGAAGGTCTCCCTTTTTAGTGGGTAAAGCTCCCACAACCCTTGTCTCGCTGTCAGCCTCTTTCCGAACCTTCGCCAACACTTTCGCGAAGGTAGCTCCTTCAGCCACTTTGACGACCAATGTGGATCTTCCCTTCTTATCTGGATTTGGCTTCGGTGCCGGTTTGGTCTCCTTGCCTTTGGACCTTTTGGGAGGTCCCTCCTCCTTTTTCTTCTTTGGGTCCTTCGTAGCCTCAGGATCATTTATTTTCTGCTTCTGAGCCTCTAAGACAAGGTTTTTAAGCACTACTGCATTAAAACGATCACGTCTCAGTCTTCGTGCTTCCTCTGACTAATTTAGTCCCTGGTAGAACTTCGCGTCCTTTTTGTCCGCCTCTGCGTGCTTCTCCTTAACATCCAGTATGAGCGATGTTAAGCATCTAAGTCCATCCTTGATTGTCCTATTAACATTCTTCTAGACATCGCATGACTTCAGCATCTTGCTGACCTCTTCCTCCATCTCCAGAATGCTTGCTGCCTCATCTTCCCGCAGCCTCACGCATTCATCTCGCTCTATATAATAATAAAAGTTCTTTTATTCTAGTTTAATTTGTGAAAAAGAAAGCAAAAAAAGGCTTCTTACCCTTTAGAAAAAAATATAAGCATGTAACAAAAAAATTTTCAAAAAACTCCTTGTTATTATTATCCATATTATTATTTTTGTAATTAATTAATATTAAAAATCTTTTAGAAACACATTTTTTTAAAGAAATGTGCTTCTATGATCAGAGAGATTTGACAGAGAGGTTGGGTTATATATTTGAGTCCAGGCATAGCCGGTAAAGAAGAAATCTATATTATTAAACTTTTCAAATTATGTTTTAAAAGAAGTAATTAAATTATAATATACTTTATCTAAATTGTCAATATCCGTTCTATAATTAATATTATTTGCATTTTTTTTTATAAAAATCATTTCTAGATTTTTTCTTTTCCAATTATTTGTTTCAATATGTAAAATATTTATATTGTCAAAATCAAAAGAGTGATTATTATCAAAGGTGTGATTAGTTAAAGCGTTGATATTTTGGTTGTGAGTGACGTATCGTTTATGTTCTTTTATTCTAGTTTTAAGATGTCTTAGAGTTTCTCCGATATAACAACTATTACAATTTTTGCATTGAATTTTATATACACATCCAACCTTCTGAAATTTCTCTGTTGGATCTTTAAAATTTGGAAAAATAGAATTTTTTAAATTATTAGAATTAGTAAAAACTAAAAGGGTGATGTGAATAGAAATTCATATATCTGCCAGTCCAAATAGATTTACGAAACCAATTTGTTATAATAAAGTTATTACTGTCAATTGAGAGGGAAAGATCTAAAAAATTGATTTTATTATTACTAGATAACTCTAAAGTAAATTTTAAATATTTATCGATGGAGTTAAATTTACATAATATATCATGCACCTTATTTGAAGGTGCACAAATTAATATATCATCAATATATCTAAAGTAAAAAATAATTTTATACGTAATCCTGCTTAAAATTTCTTCCTTAATACCCTCCATGACAATATTAGCTGCACTTGAGGATATTGGGGAACCCATTGGTAAGCCAAATATTTGTTTATAAAATTCTCCTTGAAATTGACAGTATGCAAAATTTAAGCATAAATTTAAAGCTTCAAGAAAATCGTCCTGTGAGAAGTTTGTATGTTTTTCAATTTCTGTCTATTTGTTTTTGGTAGTGTTATTGATAAGTGTCCAAGATATGTTTGTATACATGGAAACAACATCAAGTGAAAAGATAGTAAAATTTGGTGGAATAAAAATATTATTAATTTTATTTTTAAAATCCCAGCTATCTTTAATATAGTGGTTATTATCTGTATTTAAAGATTTTTTTAAAATGTTTGATAAAAGTTTTGATAAATTATATATTGGATTGCCTACAAAAGATGTAATTGGTCTCATAGAAATGTTATTTTTATGTAACTTTGGTAGTCCATAAAATTTTGGAGCAACACCATTTGTACAATTAAGAAAATTATATGTATTTTTTTCAAAGTATTTTTTATTTAAGAAGGATTTTAAAAGATTTCGCAAACAATTTTGAATTGAGATTGTAGGATCAGAATTCAATTTTTTGTAAGTATTGGTATCAGTTAAAAGATTAAGTGTTTTCGAGATATAATCATTTTTTGTTATAATGACAGTTTTATTACATTTATCGGCAGTGGTTATAATAATATCTTTATTAGATTTAAAAAATTTTTTGTTTCATTTATATTTTTAATTAGATTTTTTTGTGTGCAATTAAGGTATGATTTATTAAAAATTAAATTTTGTAACCAATAAGACACATTCCCTCTAATTGTATTTTTAGTATCAGAGGGAATATCTTTTATGCCGTATTCTATATTTGAAATTATATTAGGAATTGGTATTTGCTTTGAGGAATATGGAAATCCAAAGTTACCTCCTAGTGCTAAAATATTAGATACATTTTTAGGAATATTTAATGATGTTAAATTTTCAATCCAATTTTCGTTAGTTTTAATATTAATAATTTGTTGACTTTTTATTTTTTCTATTTTAAGTTTTGAAAATTTTTTTTTAGTTTTGATTGATTTTTATTAAGATTTAAATAAACTTGTTTTTTTAATTCTGTGAAAATTTTATTATTAGTTAATTGTAAAATTTTTATGTTTAAAAAATGTAAATTTTTATATAAGTATTTAATTTCACTTGATATGTCAGATATTTCTAATTTTAAGACTTTTCTTCCAAAGAAGTAGGTACTTTTTTCCAAATCGTCACAGCACGATTTTGAGAAAAAACAACAATTTAGAAAGGTGTTATTAATAATATGACTTGGCATTAATAACACCTTTCTAAATTGTCGTTTTTTCTCAAAATCGTGCTGTGACGATTTGGAAAAAAGTACCTACTTCTTTGGAAGAAAAGTCTTAAAATTAGAAATATCTGACATATCAAGTGAAATTAAATACTTATATAAAAATTTACATTTTTTTAACATAAAAATTTTACAATTAACCGCTTCAGCGGCATGGCGTTCCAATTGGCGTTCCATGAGTAAGTGGCAGAAGCGTCAAAAAAATGCGAAAATGGCGTTCCTATTTAAACTTTATTCCTGAACTCTGTAAACAAATTAAGTCAACCAAACCAAAAGTTATTTATTATTTGAGATTATGAATCTTAAATGGATTTAAAAAAATTCAAATAGGCGGATTCAAAATTATCAACTATTTTGGCTGAATATTGGAACGCCATTCGTAAAAAGTATTAAAAATTGGATACATTAAAACCTTAAAAAAACTATTAAACATCTCTAAAAAATCATTTTTTTGACCCATTCATATTCATTTATCTCAAATAATTAGAATATTTTATTATGGCAAGTTTAACTTGACTACAGACTTTTGAAATCGAGTTCAAGTAGGAACGCCATTTTCGCATTTTATTGCCGCTTCTGCCACTTACTCATGGAACGCCAATTGGAACGCCATGCCGTTAAAACTAACGAAAATTGGATTGAAAATTTAACATCATTAAATATTCCTAAAAATGTCTCTAATATTTTAGCACTAGGAGGTAACTTTGGATTTCCATATTCCTCAAAGCAAATACCAATTCCTAATATAATTTCAAATATAGAATACTTGATGTTGTTTCCATGTATACAAACATATCTTGGACACTTATCAATAACAAATGGTCAGAAATTGAAAAACATACAAACTTCTCACAGGACGATTTTCTTGAAGCTTTAAATTTATGCTTAAATTTTGCATACTGTCAATTTCAAGGAGAATTTTATAAACAAATATTTGGCTTACCAATGGGTTCCCCAATATCCTCAAGTGCAGCTAATATTGTCATGGAGGGTATTAAGGAAGAAATTTTAAGCAGGATTACGTATAAAATTATTTTTTACTTTAGATATATTGATGATATATTAATTTGTGCACCTTCAAATAAGGTGCATGATATATTATGTAAATTTAACTCCATCGATAAATATTTAAAATTTACTTTAGAGTTATCTAGTAATAATAAAATCAATTTTTTAGATCTTTCCCTCTCAATTGACAGTAATAACTTTATTATAACAAATTGGTTTCGTAAATCTATTTGGACTGGCAGATATATGAATTTCTATTCACATCACCCTCTTAGTTATAAAATTGGCATTATATACACTCTTGTTGATAGGGTTATACAATTGTCAGATCAACAATTCCATCTTGAAAATCTTGATATTGTTAAAAAAACTTTAATTTTTAATGGATATCCAATTGATATGTTAAATAGAAAGATTTCACAGAGGTATAATGCTCTTACCAGTAACTCACATAAAAGAAAAATAAATAACAACAATCTTCCAATTGAAAGGATTATAAGCATTCCATATATTCAAAATTTTGAAAAAATTATTTTTAATATTTTCAAACAACATAATTTTAATTTAGTTTTTACTAATTCTAATAATTTAAAAAATTCTATTTTTCCAAATTTTAAAGATCCAACAGAGAAATTTCAGAAGGTTGGATGTGTTTATAAAATTCAATGCAAAAATTGTAATAGTTGTTATATCGGAGAAACTCTAAGACATCTTAAAACTAGAATAAAAGAACATAAACGATACGACTCTCACAACCAATATATTAACGCTTTAACTAATCATACCTTTGATAATAATCACTCTTTTGATTTTGACAATATAAATATTTTACATATTGAAACAAATAATTGGAAAAGAAAAAATCTAGAAATGATTTTTATAAAAAAAAATGCAAATAATATTAATTATAGAACAGATATTGACAATTTAGATAAAGTATATTATAATTGAATTACTTCTTTTAAAACATAATTTGAAAAGTTTAATAATATAGATTTCTTCTTTACCGGCTATGCCTGGATTCAAATATATAACCCAACCTCTCTGTCAAATCTCTCTGATCATAGAAGCACATTTCTTTAAAAAAATGTGTTTCTAAAAGATTTTTAATATTAATTAATTACAAAAATAATAATATGGATAATAATAACAAGGAGTTTTTTGAAAAATTTTTTGTTACATGCTTATATTTTTTTCTAAAGGGTAAGAGGCCTTTTTTGCTTTCTTTTTCACAAATTAAACTAGAATAAAAGAACTTTTATTATTATATAACCTTAAAATAAATATTTCAATTTTTAATTCTAAAATATTTTTTAAATTTTTATTTCAGATAATTAAAAAATTTAATCCTTTTTGAAATCTTGTGTGTGCTGTTTTATTTTTGGATTATGTATTTGTGAAATATTCATCCCCTGATGAGGAGCCATATATGGCTTGAAACTAGTCGGGATTAAAATAATAAAAGTCATCTTTAAAAACCGTAAAATAGGCCTTTTTCATTATCTTACAAATGAATATTTAATACGGTCAAACAAACAAAAATTACTATAAATAATATTTTTCCAGTAGAATTTTTAAATAGTTTAACACCAGATGGTATGCCTCCCCATAAATTATCATTAAAAATAGGGTGTGTAATTATGCTTTTAAGAAATATGAATTTGGTTCAAGGATTATGTAATGGGACTCGATTAGTTGTAAAATCTTTATTGAAATACGTTATTGCTGCAGAAATAATTACTGGAAGATTGAAAGGTGAAATAGTTTTTATTCCTCGTATTGATTTATCTCCTTCAGAAGATACATTTGCTTTTAAAATGGTAAGAAGACAATTTCCAATCAGACTTGCTTATGCAATGACTATCAATAAATCTCAAGGGCAGTCTTTTGATAAAGTAGGAATATTTCTACCCATTTCTGCATTTGGTCATGGTCAAATTTATGTTGGTTGTTCTAGAGTCAAATCTAAAGAAAATTTAAAAATTTATGCCCTAGATAAAGCTGTATTCAAGAACTTAAAATATCCACAAAAATTATACATTAAAAATATTGTTTATCATGAAATACTTTAATAATATGTTTCAGTCAAAATATTACATTATTATGTTATTTATTTTAGATTGAGAAAGAAGAAAAAAAGTTAAATTTTAGAATTTTTTTATTTTTGTTATTCCGATTGATAAAAATTGCCATTATCAATTTCAAAGAATAAGGTTATGATTATACATTGACAACTTCTGTGTGTGAAACTCGTGAAACTGTATGTGTACAAAAGTTTTGAAAGTATTGAGTTTAGAAAAAAGTTGTTAAAGAAAGAAAGTTTTAGTTTTTCATCAACCTTTAAAAGATTAAAAAAAATTTTTTTTTCAATTTTTAATAAAAAAAATTTTTTTATAAACAAATTAATTTTTTTAAACCTTGGGCGCGATTATTTTTTATTATTTTTTTATTTATTTATATCTACCCATATACAGAAAATTTTCCAAAAAGATTCGAGATGGGTCGACCCATAGTTTTCGTTCTATAAATTTTTTAATTAATTTGTTTATCAAAAAAAAATTTTTTTTTAATTACTTAAAAGCTGAAGAAAAATCAAGATTTTCTTCCTTCGACAAGTTTTTTCTAAACTCAAAACTTTCAAAGTTATAAGCTATTAGGTTTATAATTCATAGTTTTCGTTCTATAAAAAATTTATAGAACGAAAACTAAATAATTGCGCCCAAATTTTAAAAAAATTATATTGTTCATAAAAAAATTTTTTTTAATGTTTTAAAAGTTGACGAAAAACTAAAACTTTCTTTCTTTGACAACTTTTTTCCAAACTCAATACTTTAAAAATTATACGCTATTGAAAAAAGGTCTACTTTAAAAAATCCAAAATTTCGAAAATTCATAACTCGTAAATTTTGGAAAATATGGAAAAATAAAGAAATACGTATTTCATATTTTTCTATCAAGAACTAAAAAAAATATGTTTGACCGATTCTAAAATGTCGTAGAAAAATTTCCCGTGGAATTGCCCATATATATTAAGTTAGTCTTTCCTTATATATTTTGTCCACAGTGAAAGAGAAAGAGAGGGAGGGAGGTATTGTCTTTCCTTTTAGTTTAGAGTGGGGGTGAAAGAGAGACGAATAGTTAAGAAAGTAATGCCCACTTTTTGGTTTAGAAGTAGTAAAACGAAAATATTTTTTTGTAAGGGTCATAAAAACATTAACAAATAGAGATTCAAAAATTTTACTATAGGGTAGAAGCACCAGTTTTGGCCACCTTAACACCACTTTTGGCCACTAGTTAATAATTATTGTAATTATTTATATTATAGTTTATTTATGTATTTTACTCAAGAAAATTCTTAACATCTCATAGTACTATATTATTATAATAAGAAATATTAATTATAGTAAATAATTCAATGGAAATTTTATAAAAAAGGCCACAACCGGTACAGTGGCCACAAACGGTACTTCTACCCTAATAATACTTTCTTACGACGAAGGAAAATTATTAAATTTTTTAAATTTAGGTGATCGTTTTAAGAAATACTTAAATATTTATTTCAAATTGCCTAAATCACAAAACGAAGTATTAGACGCGCGCGTTAGATTGCTAGTTTAGAATTTATAAAACGAATTCGTTTAGTGATGTATTTATCAATAAAATCATAGGGGTAATTATTTCTGATTAAAATTTATTTTACAAACCCGATATTTTATCGGGTTTTATCGCTCTGTCGATTAAATTGTATACTATAGCAATCTTTTGCGAAAAAGAATGTTTTGAAAAATAATTAATAGTACGTTCTGAAAAAGTAGGTTTTCTATACCAGTCAGTAGTAATAGTACCACTATCATTAATAATATAAATATCTAAAAAATTATTACAATTATTATTTTCTATTTCAAAAGTAAATTTTAGTCTTTCGTCATAATTATTAAAAGTATCTATTATCTTGTCAATTTTTGACTTCGGTATGCACGTGATTATGTCGTCTACATATCTATAAAAAAATAGTGGTTTAAAAGAAAATTTTGATATACAGGGTGCCTCAAGGTCGTCCATAACAATGTCCGAAATATATGGGACTCCCATAGGAGTCCCATATTTTTGTTGAAAAAAATTTGACATTAAATTTTAAAAAAGTATTATTAAAAAGAAATTGACATGAGTCAAGTAGATCATCCAAAGTAATATTCCAACTTTGGGAAATTATAGAAAAACGTTTGACAAGAGAATCACGTACATGTGTAGAACCGACGTTAGTAAATAATAAGGATACATCCAAACTAATTAAAATATAATCATCTGAAATGGTAAAAAGTTTAATCTTATTAATGAAGTCATCATTATTTCGAATATATGACTTTGATTTAGGTATAAAACTATTTAATGAGTTAAATAACTGTTTAGCTAAAAAATGTGTTCGTGAGCCAATAGTAGAGACAACTGAGCCTCCGGAAAGTAAAACCACTTATAAAATTTGTACGAACATTTTAATTAGTACCTGATGCCTAAAAATTAATGTGCTAAATACAAATTTCAGTTTAATTTATTTTTTCTGTTTTTAAAAGATAAGCTTAGTTAAAATTGGTGTTTAAAGCATTCATTTTTTAGATGTTACAGGCAAATGAAAATGACTGAATAAATTTTATATGTGGTTTTACTTTCTGAAGGCTCAACTGGTCTTAATGGGTTATAAACTTTATGAATTTTTGGTAGACCATAAATTTCAGATATATTTGTGCTAGTTTGTGAAAGTTCTAAATCTCTAAATTTTCTATAAAGAAAACCATCATTAATTAAATTTTTCAAGTTTTTGTAAGTTTTGTTTTTTAATGCAGGAAGTGGGTCTCGTTGTATAATTTTATATGTTTTCTTGTCTGAAAGTACTGATTCGAGTTTTTGAGTGTATTCTATTTTATCTAATGCCACCGTGAAAAAAACACGTGTAAATCTTTATCTACTTTGATCTGCCTTGACATTTCTCTTGTTTTCTTTTTTTATTTACTGATGGGTCAGTCACCTCATCTTCATCGATTTTACTTACTTTGCGTATTTTGAATTAGTGTTTAATCGTTCTCGCATGTATGAAGACGTTCGTCCAATATAATAAATGTGTGACTTATATAATTTTTAAAATTTTTCTCACGGTAATATTTGTAATTTTTTTAAAAAATTGTTTTTTGTTAAAAAAATGTTTATATCAAATTTGTTTAATAAATGGTAGTTTCTGAAGAGGACAGCCGTGCTTTTGAAACGTTAAAAAGGAATTTGCCTTTTGTTATTGAAATCCTGACTCGGAGTGATCGTTTATATCATTGCATCCATTAATTTATCGACCGAGTGATAGCATCATTACTGTATATAAACCAATTAAATTTATCCAAGAGTCTTGATTCCAAATTCGTATTGTTGTTCACCTCATATTTTTCCCTTTTAAAATCGTCCATTTCAGAAATAGTAAATTTGACAGAATTATTCTTACTATTATTGATAATCGAAACATTTATTAATTGAAACAATCAATAAGGTTATTCAAGTTCGCTTAAACGAACTTTTTAACCATAAGTTTATTAAGATTTTATGTTTCATTTCTTAAGAACTATTTTTTGAAATAATAAAGTCATTAAGAAATAAAATCGATTCTTATTATTGCAAAAAATAGTTCTAAAAAATTAAATATAAAATCCTAATATACTAATGGTTAAAAATTTTGTTTAAACGAGATAGTTAAAAATTACTCTATCCTATACACTTTCTGTACAATGTTTATGCGACAGTTAGCATCCATCTTGAATAACCTTATACGGCAGGACGCATACCCCGAACAACACGAGACTTCTGCGTACATAAAAAACGAAGAGACTGCATAAACGCAGGCCCAGGCGGGCAATAAAATTTTGAATTTCTCTAAACTGTATAGGAATCAATCTAAGGATTATTGCACTGAACAATCTGTTTTAAGAAAACGTTGTTATACAGTTTGGAACAATTGCAAGTAGCTGAATTAAAATAAATGTAAACATAATAATTGTACCTAATTAAAGAATTAGGTACAATTATTATGTTTACATTTATTTTTGAAAAAGGTGCAAAGCACCTTCGAATTAAAAACAGAATCTGATTGCACTTGCTGAAAGGAGAATATTAGCGTTTACTATGATATTTAGAATTAACCCTAATTGAAAATCGTTGCTAAACTTTTTGTGATAGAAATCTAAAATTTAATAGTTTTTCCTACGATAATATAAATAATTGAAATTGTTTTGTACTCAGACTGAAATCTAAATTTTTATTTTTTTCTGATTTAAATAAGTCTTAATCTAAAATAAAAATATACAACTATATTCTTCATGTTTATATAGAAATTGTAATTTCAGATTTAAGTTAAAGATCATTAACCCTTTAACGACGAGAATTGCTGGTTTTCAACATGAACTTCAAACGCCTACAATTAGTAGAAAGAAGCCATAAAATTTTTCAAAGGGCCACATCCTACTATTTTTGGGGTCGCTCTTTTGAATTGCGTGGTCAAAATTTGCAAAAAATGATATAAAACCCTTCTTTTTTCCAAAAATACTTAAAAATGTCAAGTTTTTTTAATGCAATTTTTTTTAAAAGAATTTTTTTCTCCGCCATAACATTTTTTAAATAGAACAAAAAGTATAAGAAATGTGTTCCCGATAGTTGTACTTGAAAAATATCCATTTCTAATTTTTATTTTTTTCGGTTTTGAATTTAAAATGGCACTTGAAGGACAAACAAATTTCCTAATTTTACGTAAAATTACAAACTTTTTTAAAATTGTTCAAATCTAATTGAAATTTGTTACTCGGGGGTTTTGAGGGTCGCTAAATCTGAAGTCAGGTTCAAAAAATTCAAAATGGCAGATCCAATACAGCGGTCGAATTTTGTGAAACTCTTTGAATTCAGTTGAAACTCGTTACTCGGAGGTTTTTGGGGTCGCTGATCGCGAATCTGAAGTCAGATTAAAAAAATGTTAACTGGTGGAATCAAAATGGCGGCTTAATTTTTCAAAATTGCTCAGATATGTTTAAATTTTGTAACCCGGGGGTTTTCAGGTCGCTGATTACAAATATGAAGTCAGATTCAAAAAATTCAAAATTGCGGATCTAAAATGGCAGCTTAAATTTCCAAAATTACTGAGATATGTATGAAATTTGTTACTCTGGGGTTTTCGGGGTCGCTGATTTTGAATATGAAGTCGCCTTTAGCCTTTAAATAATTAAAGTTGATATAGAGAATCATTTTTTGTAACTTTTTCAGTGATTTTTTTTGTTTTTTTATATTTTTTTGCTTTTTCAATTTTAAAATTGAATTCTTTCAACTTTTTATTAGATACTATTTAAGGTGCAACAGTATCGAGGTAAATGCTGTTTTTCTGTCATGTACTGACGATTAAGAAAGTCGTAAGAACAAGAAGTTCTTACTTTGTTCAAATAATCTTTGCTGATGCACATAGCCAAAAATTTTGTACTTTCGTTTTCCGAACAAGGAAAAACTTGCAAGTTATATTACTGTGACAAATGCTTTAAAAAAGCGCATTATACAAATTAATATTTTTTAATAAAAAGCGCATTATACAAATTAATAATTTTTAATTAAAAGCGCATTATACAAATTAATAATTTTTAATAAAACACGCATTATACAAATTAATAATTTTTAATAAAAAGTTGAAAGAAGTAAATTATAAAATTGAAAAAAACAAAAAAAGAAGACTAAAAAACAAAAAAATTTAAAATCACTGAAAAAGTAAAAAAAAAATGTTTCTCTATATCGCCTACCTAGTCGTGGTAAGAATAGGGCAACTTTAATTATTTAAAGGCTAAAGGCGACTTTATATTAAAAATCAGCGTCCCCGAAAACCCCAGAGTAACAAATTTCATGCATATCTCAGTAATTTTGGAAATTTAAGCTGCTATTTTGGATCCGCGATTTTGAATTTTTTGAATCTGACTTCATATTTGTAATCAGCGACCTAAAAACCCCCGGGTTACAAAATTCAAGCAAATCTGAGTAATTTTGAAAAACTTAGCCGCCATTTTGATTCCGCCATTTTTAATTTTTTTAATCTGACTTCAGATTCGTGATCAGCGACTCCAAAAACCTCCGAATAACGATATAGCGGTCGAATTTTTTTAAAGTCTTTGAATTCAGTTGAAACAACTGAATTCAAAGACTCAAAAAATTCGACCGCTATATTGGATCCGCCATTTTGAATTTTTTGAATCTGACTTCAGATTTATAATCAGCGACCCCCAAAATTCCCTAGTAACAAATTTCAATTAGATTTGAACAATTTTTAAAAAATTTGTAATTTTACGTAAAATTAGGAAATTTTTTTGTTCTTCAAACGCCATTTTAAAATAAAAATCGAAAAAAATAAAAATTAGAAATGAATATTTTTCAAGTACAACTATCGGGAACACGTTTCTTACACTTTTTGTTCTATTTAAAAAATGCTATGACGGAGAAAAAAAATCTTTTAAAAAAAAGTTGCATTCAAAAAACTTGACATTTTTAAGTATTTGTGGAAAAAAGAAGGGTTTTATATCTTTTTTTGCAAATTTTGACCACGCCATTCAAAAGAGCGACCCCAAAAATAGTAGGATATGGACTTTTAAACAATTTATGGCTTCTTTCTACTAATTGTAGGCGTTTGAAGTTCATGTTGAGAAGCAGCACATCTCGTCGTTAATGGGTTAATCCATATATAGGTTATTGCTTTTAAGGTAAAATTTACATTTTTAAAATTTAAATAAAAATTTTTAGTGCCTATATTGATAACCTAAAATATGTGGATAAACAAATAGAAGAAATAGTCCATAAAACAGAAAATTATTTTGAGCCTGGAAGCACAGCTTATTTGTTTACTTCAGATCATGGAATGACCGATTGGGGATCACATGGTAGTGGTTCAAAGGATGAAACAGAAACGCCTTTTGTGATTTGGGGTGCTGGAGTTTCGAAAAATTCAAATCTTCAAGAAATTGAACAAGCTGATTTAACTCCTTTAATTTCAACTCTTTTAGGAATACCGGTTCCGGTTAATAATGAGGTTATTTAATTTTCTAAATTCTATTAGATAAAAAGGCAGCATTCAGTTACATTAAAATTTCTTTAGTACAACAATAAAATTTCAAGTTACTACATAATACCTATTAATTTATTTCAATTATTGTAAAACAATAAATATTTTTTTTATAAATTACAGGGAATTTTGAAATTACATTTTCTTTCTTCGGAATACAAAGAATATGGAGTTCGTGCTCTGCTTCGAAATATAAGACAACTATTATTTCAAATAGAAGCAAATCGTGAGCTTAGTCTCGGTACAAGTAAAATGAGAACAAATTGGAGAGAGAGACAAATAAATGCAAGCATTCTGAGAATTGAAACTTTAATGCGCGAAGGAAAAATTGCAGAAAGCATTGCCGAAGGAGAAAGAACTGTTTTATTTGCAAAAGTGTCTTTAAATTATTTCCGTCAGTATCAAAGAAATCGGTTAATTTTATATTTAACACTAATGTGGCTTGGATGGATTACTTTATTGTTTTTGAAGATTACTGCAAAGACTAAACAAAATCAAAAATCATTTATATTGAAATTAACATTCTTTTTTGCTCTTTTCCTTTTACTTGCTGAATATGTAGGTAAAGTATTAGTTTAACATAATCACTTATATCAAGAACAATAAACTTTTGACTACCAAATTAATTTAATTATATATACTTCACGAATCTTTTAACCCTTTAAGGACGGGTAGGACAGATTTTTTATCGAAGATTCAAGGTAGTGGTTCTCTGTATTCACGTATGACAAAAATTTGTCAGGCACCATTCCTTAAGTATTTTTTTGCCCTCTTTCAGAAGCCGTCATTAAAATTGCAAAAAAACTAAATTTAAAAAAGATGTGGCTATTTTTTTTAAACAAAAACACGAAATTTTTAGATTTTTCTTTCATAGACTAAAAGTTAAAATGTAAGCTGCTCACCTAAAAGTATTGCGTCCGCAATACCCAAGCTTTACTAATATGAAACGCGTTTAAAAAAAATTCAAGATGGCGGTTTTAAAATGGCGGTAGAAGAAATTTTTTCAAATAAAAATATAATTTTATTTTCCAAAAATAAAAAAATTAAAATTTCTTTGATACTTATTATCCAAATGTTTTTAGGGTCGCTGATTACGAATCTGATGTCAGTTTTTTAAAATTCAAAATGGCAGATCCAATATGGCGGACAAAATTTTTGAAAATTTGTCGTAATCACTTAAAACTTGTCACTCAGGGTTTTTGGGGCCCCTGATTACGAATATGATGTCAGTTTATGAAAATTCAAAATGACGGATCCAATATGGTGAACAAATTTTTTGAAAATTTGTCGTAATCACTTAAAACTTGTCACTCGGGGGTTTTTGGAGCCGCTGATTTAGAGTTTGAATTTTAATGAATTTACGTTCTTTGGACATCATAATATTATGATGTTTCCGACTCTAACTGCGAGGAGGAAGACGTGACGGGAAGAGTATTATTTTTTTGTATTTTAATTTTTTTAAACTTTTTTTATAATTTTAATTTTTATGATTTTTTTTAATTATCACATCTTCTATGATAATCTCGTTTGTACCCCTTACGAATTTTAACTGACTACGAACAGGGTTGCTACAACGTCTGGAAACCTGGAAAACCTGGAAATGTCAGGGAATTTTATTTTGTATGGAAAAGTCAGGGAATAGTCATGGAAAAATGAGAAAACACCTTGAAAATAATTTTCTGTTAAAATTATGTTAATTTTTTGCGAATTTTACCGAATTTTACCATGAAAAATACCCTTCGGTACTTTTTTCCCTACACTATCTAAAACTGAATCAGTAAAATTTGACTGATTTTCAGTGACTCTATTCTCGCGATTTGAATCAGTGAAATTTCACTGAAGATCAATTATTAAAAATTATTGAAATGTTAGTCATATTTTTCACTGATTGACCAATTAAAAAATAACTGAAATTTTAAATATTCGCGACTGAAATTTCCAGTAACTTTTTAATTTGCCAATCAGTGAAAAATGACTGTTAACTGGTCTACCAACCGGGAAAAACCTGAAATATGCCAGGAATTTTATGTCAAACCGAGAATTTTTTCACCAAATTAAAAAAAAAAATTATTATTTTAATTTGTTTTTAAAAAATCGATTTTTATTTCAATTTTTATAGATATTTATACTGTTCTCTAAATTTGAATTAATTAAAAATAATTTATTTGATAATAAAAAATCAGTCACTGATTTAAATAAAGTAGGTATGCAAATAAATTTTAAAAAATTATCGAATTAATAAAAATTTTGTGAAATTCAACTGAAAATAATTAAATTTGTTAAAGAATTTCATTAGAAACTTTTTAACAAATAAAATTTTCAAAGTATTTTAATTTAATAATTGATAAATAATTGAATTTTATAAAGAGTCACATTCTAATGTATTCATGTTATTTAGTTCCAAAATTAATAATTCAAATTTTTATTGGTTAATTTTAAATAAACACACGCTTAAAATTTTTTAATATAATTGAATTTTTGCAAAGTTTTTTTGAAAATTTCGAAAAATAATATTTTTGAAATTTTTCAATTCTATTGTTTCAAGATAATTGAATTTTT
This sequence comes from Leptopilina drosophilae, assembly GCA_032873175.1. Classification (NCBI taxonomy): domain Eukaryota; kingdom Metazoa; phylum Arthropoda; class Insecta; order Hymenoptera; family Figitidae; genus Leptopilina; species Leptopilina drosophilae. The sequence goes on along the minus strand of CM065484.1, from coordinate 17,416,601 downwards.
ATAAACAAAAAATTGAAAATTTTTGAATTAATTTAAATTTCTTTACGTTTAATTTTATTTCTTGAAAATAATTGAATTTCTTTTAAAGAATTTAATTCACATATTATTATGTTATTATTCAATAATTATGATTATTAAACTTCTATTAAATTTTTATAATTTTAAATTTCTGAGTGATCAAATAAATGATATTTATTTATTTCTTGATCAAATTAAATTTTTATTACACAGGATAAAATAAGTCTGACTCCGTTTACACTTTAAATTCAGTCTCGAAATTAGGCAGAAAGTAAGACTTTTTATTTATTTATTTACTAATTAATTATTTTTATTTATTTACTTATTAAATAAATAATTAATTATCAGGTACTGCTTAGTATTGTCAAAATTTTTAATAAAATTCTTCGCAAGAATTAAAGTATATTCATAAATAATAGCATTCTTTGGAACTGGGAGAGATTTCGCTCTCCAACGCCGATGGCCAACAAGTGACCATCTTCCGATCTCCGCAAAGTTGGTAAGAACACTTGCGACCCTTCGGTAAAGGGCGAGACCTTTCTAATCTCTAGTTACTCTGCAGGTAACCACCCGAGTTGGCACCACAACTCAGATGTCGAAGCGCTAGTTACTAGGTCCGTTATTCCGTTTTGCGAAGCTCCGGTCCGTTCATAGCGTCCCTAGCCTCAAGCGATGTAGGCTATAACCACTGCCCCCACGAGGCCAACCCAATGACCGGAAGGAAACAAGCCATTCGGTAAGTCCCCCGGGCTCGGACCGGTCCCCATGGTACCGTTTAGTACTCTGGTATGAGTACGGATTAAGAGTCTTACCACCCTTGCTTCGGCAAGTGAGGTCGACGGTCTATAATTAGACTTGCCGGGCCGTCACGGCACTTCCCATCATCAGCGTATGCCACTGCTCTATAAGAAAGCCTGGGACGAACCGAGTACTAACCGCAAGCAGTGGCACCACTCCGAGCCTCATATGATTGCCTTTTACGACCTGTAGCCGGTCACAGGGGGCCTATTCTGCACCCGGGCACCCCACGGGTAGTATAATAAGTATCAAAGAAGTTAAAAAAATTTTTTTGTTTTTGGAAAATAATATTATATTATTATTTGAAAAAATTCCTTCCACCGCCATTTTAAAACCGCCATCTTAAAATTTTTTTAAACGCGTTTCATATTAGTAAAGCTTGGGTATTGCGGACGCGATATTTTTAGGTGAGCAGCTTATATTTTAACTTTTAGTCTATGAAAAAAATTGTTTTTGACAAAAAACTTTTAAAATTTCGTGTTTTTGTTTAAAAAATGGCCACAACTATTTTAAATTCAGTTTTTTTGCAATTTCAATGACGGATTCTGAAAAAAGGCAAAAAAATACTTAAGGTATGGTGCCTGACAAATTTTTGTCATACGTGAATACAGAGAACCACTACCTTGAATCTTCGATAAAAAATCTGTCCTTTCCGTCCTGAAAGGGTTAAATAATACATAAGAAAAATACTGTAAATTTAGAAATAAACAAATTAAAGATAGTTAATTTATAAAAAACATTAATTCACAGTATTTTTCTATGCATCATGTGAAAGAACTGTTTCTGAACTCTACGAAGTGTATTATCGAATTTTTCTTGTTCATTTACTGATTAAAAATATTGATGAACTTGAGTTTAAATTTTGTACATTTACAAATTATAACAATTATTTAATACAAAACTTTTAGTAAAATTTAAATGAATTGATTACCTAATTGGTCCTAATTTTGAAGTCCCTATGGTTGAGTTTAAGTTATCTCGTCTAACTAATAAGATAAAATTAAAGAAGTACTACAAAGATTAAGGATCAATTAGAAACAGTAGTAATTTTAACATAATTTTTTTCAGTATTTGAATATAAAGATCAACGTTTATTAGGATATGGAATATTGTCAATTGTTTCTATATGGATGGCGATTTTCCAATTTATTAATACATCATCCATTTTAAGAATAAAGAGTGTAAAAATTCTTTCGTTCGTCGTGATAATGATTACCATACTAATCTTAATTATGTTTGCTGGATTAATGTACAGAACTTTTTTTACATTCGCCATGTTGTACATTGTACTATTACAAAAAATATTACTAAGCGGAGGAAATTCATGGTTTCTGACGACTGGATTATTTTTAGCTGTTTTTCCATCTTTACCAGTTGTAGAATCTGAACCACGTATTATTCTTGTGTAAGTTTCATTCAAGTGCTGCTTTCAATATTTATAATAAAGTCTATGAAACTTTTAACTTTTATGATATTTGAGTTACGGCGTTGCATACCTTTTTGGAACTCAAAAAATCGAAAAAAAATTATTGCTTTTTTTTAAACGTATATATTTTCGAGAATGTTCTCCCAAATTTTCATTGAAATCGGTGCATTAGAACCAAAGTTATTGATACTTTTAACGCTGTACTCCTTAGAAATCAGAACTGAACTTGAAACTTCAAACACTATTATCTTGGAATCGTTTTTTTAAACTACTGTTACGGTGTGCATGATATCTCTAACACCGCTGAAGCGATCAGCTTGAAACTTACAGGGTTTCTTTATAGATATAATAGCTAATTCGTGAACGAAGGAATTTTAATATGTACAAAAATTTATATTTTTTCCGGTCAAAAAACCAGTTTTTAAAAACCTAAAAATTCGAATTTTGGTGAAAATCATTTTCCATTTGTAGAATTTTTTTTCTCAAAACCCTTCGTTCACGAACAAGATTACATAGTAAACTAACAAATTTTCCTTTGTTTTTGATTTGAGTTGAGTTGTTGCCGTTTTATCGTGCACACCGCAAGCCACCTTAACCCTTTAAGGACCAAATGTCAAAACTTCATCGAATTTATTTGAAACTGGTTACTCTGGGATTTTTGGGGTCGCTGATTTTGAATATAATAGTAGTTTTCAAAAATTTTCGACGGATCGAATATGGAGGACATTTTTTTCAAAATTTCATCGAATTCACTTGAAACTGGTTACTCGGTAGTTTTTGGGGTAGCTGATTACAAATATAATAGTAGTTTTTAAAAATTCAAAATGGTGGATCCAATATAGCAGATACAATTTTCAAAAATTCATCGGATTCAGTTGAAATTGGTTACTTAGAGGGTTTTTGGGGTCGCTGATTACGAATATATGATAGTTGTTTTCAAAAATTAAAAATGTCGGATTCAATATGTTTGACATTTTTGCAAAACTTCATTGGATTCCTTTGAATGTGAATAATCGGGGGTTTTTGGGAATGCTGATCATGTTTTGCACGTAAACGTAAATTTTAGAGTCTAATTATTTTTTAATTTTTTACTTTTTTTAAAATTTGTTTTCTCAGTAAAGTTTTCTATTTTTAAATTTACTTCTCTTGATTAAATTTAAAACATTCTTTGCAAAAGTATAGTTTGCACATATTGCAATTTAAAAATGTTCGAATATCTCAATCTGAAAATGTTTTAGGCAATGCAGTTGATAAACAAGTCAAGAAAATTTATTATTTTTTAAAAAATTAGTTAGAAAAAAAGGAAATTGGTAATCTTAAAGACAACAAATTAGAAACATTGTAAAAAAGCAAATATTGCTATAATGACAGCTGTAATATTAAAACATTCTTACAGTACGATTTGTGCAAATCATAATTCTGCAAAAAATGTTTTAATTTTATTCATTAGGAGTGAATTTAAAAATAGAAAACTGTATTGAGAAGAAAAATAAAAAAAGTAAAAAATAAAAAAAATAAGACTCTCTAAAATCTACGTTTACCACCACACGGTGAGAGTTGGTAACGTCATACTAGTAGAGACGTTTTGACGGCTGAAGAACTATCGACAATATTAGGTATATGGGGCAGAGAAAATAAAGTTATAATCAAGAAGTTGAATTTATAACACGTTTATTAAGAAAAGAACTTCGTGAACTGTAGACAGACTAGAAGCGAGAGAGAGAAACGGAAGAGAAGAGTCTTTCTCGCAAAAACCCGCATGCGCATAAAAAAACAGGAAGTACATCAGGAGTCAAGCGAGCTCCTTATAAGGTGTGAAATATAAAAACACCAACAAGAACATTGAAAACATGATCAGCGACTCCAAAAACCTCCGAGTAACCAGTTTCAAGTAAATTCGATAAAGTTTTGAAAATTGTATCCGCCATATTGGATCCACCATTTTGAATTTTTGAAAACTACTATTATATTCGTAATCAGCGACCCCAAAAACCTCCGAGTAATCAGTTTCAAATGAATCCGATAAAGTTTTGAAAAAATGTGCACCTGGGGTGCTATTCTGTAACTTTACTTTCACTTCACTTCACTTTCACTTCACTCTTACTTCACTGAATTTTTAAAAATCGTGTCTTTTATTAATTCATTGTATGTAATTTGCTAATTTATGAATTTACAATATTTTTATTGCAGCATTCGAAAGAGCGGTTTTAGTGTTTAAAGAAATATTTATTTTAAAACTTTTATCACTTCGTTTTCATACTAAAAAGTTTTGTCAAAGTTCAGGTAAAATTTTTGTACATTTGGTCTTTAAAGGGTTAAAAAAAAGTGTTTTGGTAAAACAGCTACAGTTTCTACAAATGTTAATATTTTTTCAGTTTTAAAGTGGCTAAAATTTTATGACAACATGTACTATTTGGTATAATGTACATTATTTAAATAAAGTTTTAATGAGAACTCTAAAAACAAGTTGTGAATTAAGTTGTTTATTACATGAATATTTTGCTTCCTCTTTACGATAAACAAAAAATTTGCTTCCTTGTTGAGGAAGCATTAATCAAAAAATTTGTTTAAACATATTCCACATTGTTGTCCTAAAATTTAATTTAAAGAGATTTTAATATTTTTTAAAATATTTGTAAAGTTAATATTAAATTTATAAAATAAAAAAAATCTTGAAATTGGAAAATAAATAATTTTATATTAATTTGATTTAATGATTAAATAAAATATATAACAAAATAATAATTATTTAATATATTTAATTGATGCAAAGAATATGATTTTATTATATATTAACTTCAATATTCAATTAAAAAATTTTTTTATAGATTTTTTAATTTCCATCTATTTCAAGATATTTCTATGATAAATATGCCTAGCAATTTTCAGCCGAATTCGTTGAAACCTCTTCGAATTGTCGTGTTCACAAAAAACGAGATCTACACACACACTCACACACATACATCCGGACAATTGTTCAGGGTCTTAAATAACATAGTCCTATATAGAAGAAAATTTATTTGAAGGATTTTTAAAAATTTTATAAATTAAACGATTACAAAGCTTCCTCACGAGAAAGCAAACTTATGAAAATAATTTTTTTTTCTGGTCGAAAAGGTATATAACCCCTTAAACACTTTGAAAAATCTTTGCAATTTTTAACTAAAGCATAAGTCAGCATTAAATTATGTGGTTTTGCTTTTATAAGAAAAATTTTGTTATAATTGAGAATGATTTTTTTCAGATTAATATCTTTATTTTTTATTGGTTTGATATCTTTTAAAAGAGAATCCTCAGGAAAAATAAAATGTTTGGAAATAACACGACTTGTATTAACTGGATTAGTATATGTGGAAATTTTAGATGGTCGATCTTGGATATCATGGTTAATTTTATTCAGTACTCCTATATGTATTTGGATGTATGCCCTAGAGTTTGATGAAATTATTATGGGTGTTACATTACATTTATCATGCCCTCTTGTTTTACTTTCAACATCATATGAACCTTTATTTTTTCTGGTACTCGCTTACCATTTTCATTATTGGCCTCTTGAGAGTGAACAAAAAGATTTAAAGGATAATACAACACATATAGACATACAAGATTTAGTGAAAGCTGCATCTTTGGTATCCTTTTTTAAAACATATTAATAACTAATTGTTTTTGAAATTAATGAGATATTTGTTAATAGCAGAAATATATTTAAAATGTTCAATTATTTAAATAATTTATAATTTTTTGAATGCTTAAAATACCGATGTTGAAGTGATGAAAAAACTTCATGTTTAAAACAATTAATTGTATGTATTAATCTAACATGAGAAAATGTATACAATTGAGGGGTCGGATTCTAAAAGGAGATACGCGTGGATTTTCCCGTATAAGTATTGACCAATAGTGCGATTTTCAAACATTTTCAATTTTTAAATTTAATGACAAAAATTTACACACAATGAAAATGCGCATCTTTTTTCTTTAAGAAAACGAACCTAAAGATTAAAGCTTTCTGAAACCAACTATACTTTTAAAACTACAAAATCTTAATTAATAAAAAGTTTATTAATTTTTTCTAAAGACATTGAAAAAATGTGTTTTTCTAACTTTAAACGCTTTGTTTATCTAGGAAATTTCAAGGTACAAAAAACTTCCAGTGACAAAGTTTTTCTTTACTATACAGACAAGTTTTCTGTAAAATGTTATTAACATGATATAAATGCTTACAAAGTTATTAATGTTTAAAGCGTATGGTGCGTCAGATTTCTCGCGTCTTGAACACATTGAGTCCCAAAGCGTTCGTTGGCAACGCGTTGAAAATGGGGTTTTATTCATAATAAATAAAATTTAAAGAAATATATATATTTATTGGTTTATACACCTGTCTTCAGCCTTACATACTTGGCTATACAAGTGTTTCTTACAATTCATGCTTTACAAATGTTTCTTATATACAATTCTTAATACTAAGTTTGCGCCTACAGAACGTCTTTTCGAAATTAGGAGTACTCGCATTAGCCTGGACTACCCGTCTAATGGGTTTTCTCGCCAGAGGAGAGGGAAACTGTAGAAAACCTTCTCCTGAGTACAAAGGGACAGTTCTGTCCCTAATCATACTTAGGAGGGGGCTTCTCACCAATTTCTTTGGGAGACGCCATCTACCCACCTCCCTGCAGCCCACAGGACCGCTCAACCTCAGGGCAGCCTTAACCGCCGCTGCTTTAATTGTAAGGTGTAAGGGTTCTAGCCCCAAGAGGGCACCCAGGGGCAGCAGTAGGAGCTGTACGCACCGCCCCCGTTATTCCTCTAAGTACCATCCCCCTTAACCTTTCCAATTCTGCTTTTGATGTTTTTAATTCAACTCTACTCCACCAAACCACGCAAGCATACGTCAGCCTAGGGAGCAGAATTGCTTCATAGATCCACAATAGTGTATCCGGTTTAAGACCCCAGCTACTCCCTATGGCCCTTCTACATTGCCACAGAGCAGCTGTAAGTTTCTTGCACTTCTCCTCCAGGTGCTTTCTCCAAAGCAGTTTACTATCCAGGATTACTCCTAAATATTTTGCCTGCTCTGTATATTGGATCTCTTTTCTGGACAGCGTAAGTGAGCACGAGGCTTTCCACTTATACCGTCTGGTAAAGATTACCGCTTCCGTTTTCCCCGGATTTACAGATAAACCCACCCTCTTACACCATTTGTCTACCTGGTTTAAAGCCTTTTAGGCCACTTCGAGTACAACGTCGAGATGGGGACCGCGGACGATTAACAAAATGTCATCCGCATACCCAATCGCATGGTATCCTGCTTCGGTCAGAGTTCTCAGTCGTTCATCCACCACCAAGGACCAGAGCAAGGGTGAAAGAACACCTCCTTGGGGGCATCCAGAGTTAACTGTCCCTTTCAGGACTGAGTCTCCTTTAGTTGATAAGAGGTTTCTGTTTCTTAACATGTGACAGGTCCAATCAACCACTCCTGTAGGAATATTAAAAGCTGTCATAGCTTTACTTATGGATTCAGGAGAGGCCTGACTAAAAGCCCCTTCTATGTCCATAAAAACACCTACAGCAAAACCCTGACTCTGCAGTTGCCCATCAATTAGGTCAACTGCTCTCGCCAGAGCTGTCTCCGTAGAGCATCCTGCTCTATACGCATATTGATCCTTTTGTAGCGGGAACCGCTCCAAAATCTTACTGCGGATATATCTATCCACCAACCTTTCAACTAGTTTTAGAATAAAGGATGTAAGGCTAATGGGACGGAAATCCTTCGGTGAGGTATACCCATTCTTGCCCGCTTTAGGTATGAATACGACTTTCGTACCCCTCCACGCTGTCGGGACATATCCCAGAGTCAGACTCGCTCTCGCAAGCCTCACCAGTGGCCCAACAGCCTCGTCCATCGCTCTTTGCAAGAGAACAGGGTAGACGCCATCAGGACCGGGAGACTTGTAGGGACTAAAAGATTCCGCGGCCCATCTGATCCTCTCGGCATTCACGATCCTGTTAGCCAGCTGCCTTCGCGGCCGATACTCAGCCTGTGGAAGGTTTGTTGGCGACCCAGGGTCATGTCCGCCCTCCCCCGACCTTGAAAAGCCCGGAAAGTGTAGCTGGACCAGATAAGCCAAGGTCTCATCGTCCGACTCTGAGAAAGTCCCATCTGGCAATAATAAAGTGCCCAAAATTGCATCAGGGTTCTTGGCAAGCAGCTTATCCAATCTGGCTGCCTCTTACCCTTTTTCGATGCTGGAAGAGAAAGCATTCCAACTGGCTTGTTTTGCTTTCCTTATTTCATTTCTATAGTCGTCTCTCATTTTTGTAAAGTCAGACCAACCATTAGTCGTGCGCCTTTTCTTGGCACGCTTAAAGAGTCTCCTAGTTTCTTTCCTGAGATATTCTAATCTCTCGTTCCACCAGCACACCTCTTTTCCCGAAAATACTTTTGTCGGTTTGCAGCTACCTTCATAAGCTGCCATAATAGCCTTTGTAAAATCATTGGCCGCCTCATCTAGGGTTTGACAATCTCTTATCTTACCCGGTAAACCAGAAAGTGTCCTTCGAAGTTCTGAGTTGTAGCTAGCCCAATCCGTCTTTCTGGGATTACGAATCCACTTAGTTTCGGATCGGACCGCAGACTCTACCTCGAAGACTATCTGTGAATGGTCAGAAAGTGAAGGTTCATTAGAAACTCTCCATCTTCTTACCTTATTTACAATGCTTTTGGAGCAGATAGTGATATCAATCACTTCCTGCCTAATCGCATTGCTAAAAGTCGGGGCCGAACCCCTATTAAGAATATCTAGGTCTGTTCCGATTAAATATTCCAGTAGCTCCTGTCCTCTCTGATTGTCCTTTGAGCTCCCCCACACCGTATGTTGTGAGTTTGCATCGCAGCCCAACAGCAGAGGAAGTCCCTTTTCCATACAGTAGTCCACCAACCTACAAACTTCAATTGGCGGATTATTTTTATTATCATACGGAAAATATGCCGATCCAACGACCGTCTTACCTATACCCTCCAGGTTAGTTACCACCACCATTAGGTCCCCTGAGCACAGGTCCAATAGTGGAGTTGCGTTAACGCCCTTAGTAAGAATGCACGCCCTGGGTTTGGCAGCTCTGCAGTCCCTGTAACAGATTACACCAGCCCCACCAAGCTCCCTAATGACACCTCTTACTAACCATGGTTCTTGGATTAGTGAGATGCCTGTGTGCATTTTAGCCAAGCCCCTCATCAGTACTGCTGAGGCGCCTTTGCTATGATGCAAGTTAATCTGAGTAGCGGTAAGCTTACAAACAGTGAATTATGTTTGCTCTTCACCCACCTCTACATTGTTTGAGCCATCACGATCAGGGACAGTGACCTTAAAGGTTATCCGCCCGAAGTGATAGTGAGGCCTAAATTTGAGGGCCTCTATAGCCCTCGCCTGACTTTTAGGGACCTGAGCAACAAGAAGAAAACTCTTGTCACCCCTATTAGCCATCTGAGACCCATCGACATTCAGCGTACGCCAAGTCGATGTCTTCAACGTGGGGTTGAAGGCCTCCAAATGTTGCAAGACCGTCCGCGCGTCCACCGTTTCTCCCGGGAACCACGCAGTAGCCTTTACCATTCTTTGGAGCATTTCAACCCCACCAATCTTCAGCTTCGCTCCCTCCCAGGGCTCATGGTCGGCCACACATTTCGTCAGCCATTCCTTAGCCTCCGGGTTGGAAGCGATGAATATAAAGACTCCTCCTCTGCAGAAGGAAGCCTCAAAGCGCGGTCATCTTTCGACCGGCTCTTTGCAGGTGAGCGTCACAACGGTCTTCCTAAGAAGTCCAAACTGCTCATCTGTAAGCGCCACGTCTGGATAACCCTCGCTACAGACCACCATCGTAAGAGGATTTTCCCTTTGAGCCATTGTTAGCCCAACATTGTACCTCTCTCTCCTGGTACTCTGCTGGACCGACTTTGGTCTCTTTACCCCTTCTTTTTCCAGGGGTGACGCATCCTGACCACTCTTTCTCTTCGAGCCAGTAGCAACATCCGAGGAAACAGAGTTGGTTACACCGGCTTTAAGCCGTTCTTTCCTTAACCGTTTCTTTTCAGAACCGTTAAGGCGCTTCCTTTTGGTTAGAAGCCTTTCTACAGCCCCTGAGCCTCCACCCTCACCTAAGACCACATTACCATCAGATCCCGAAGTACCCGAAGGAACAGCCAAAGAGGAAGGGGAGGACTGATCCATGACCTCAGGGTTCAAGATCGTCACATCCACAGCCTCCGAGGAGGTTGTAGACGCAGCCACTGAAACCCTTTGGTCACCCAAATGTAATTTGTTAAATTGGTTCTCCATTTGAAGTCCTACGAGTAGCAAGGAAAAGAAAGTCCGCTCCTGCAGAGCCCCGCTTGCAGAAGTAAGGCTAGTACCACCGGAAGGTCGCCCGGTGTTCTGGAGCCGCCGTTTAAGACACCTCTGTTCCCATCACGCCAAGACCAGCCGCCCGCCGGAAACCCAGCCAGGTCGCTCCCCCGAACCTTTACGGGATCACTAACTGACCAGCGCAATTCCGACAAACGGACGGGCAGCCAGTCCGTCGTGAGCGACAGATTTGGTAACCCTAGTGCCATTCATCCATCTACACGGCAGAAACATCTTGGATTGGGGGACCGTTTCTTAGTTGGTGCCCCGCAGACAGTACACCCCTTCGCTTCCAGTGGTGATCATTTCTGATCGCCCAAAGGTTGCTTCCTCATCATTCTCATCCCTCTACTCCATGGAGCTGGTCCATTGGGCGGTCCCTCCCTTCTGAGGAGCAGGCCGCCGAATACAACCAACGAGGGCTAGAACGGGGTCCAGGGGTACTCTCCGATTAGGCCTTTAAGCCACCCCACCAGCTACAAGGTCCTACGGTCCCAAGGGGTGGAAAGATTATTATAATCTGATAAAAAATGTTTTTTCAAATCATAATATTCTTGTACTTCTGTTTTGTGAAGAATGATATTTTCAGTATCTATTGTATGTGATTCGTTTTGAAAACATGTATTGCATACATCTGTTCGCGGAAATCTAAAACTGTAGTTTAAATTATAAGTAACAAATTTTCTGTACGTACTTTCATCTAAAGGAATTTTTATACTTTGTGTTACAGCGATATAAAAGTTTAGAAATTCTGCATATAGCGAAGAGAAGTTTAGTTCGGAATTTAAAAAAATAATTTAGTGATGTTGATTCCCTTGAATAATGTGATTTTTAATGCGGTATGGATTCAAGGTGTATTTTAATTAGTTGCTTCATGTCTTCCGTCAATTTTAAATTGTGAGTTCCATGTTGACCTCTCAAATAATGAAAATTATCATTTTCTAATTTCTTCTTTTGCACGATTTCCAATCTTCTTTTGCCAATATTTAAAAGTTTACAAAGAAAGGTTTTGCAAACAGGTATATTTACATTATAAAGAGGAAAAAATAAACCCACTTTATTAATCGAAGTCGCGTTGTTCCTTTTCTTTTTTGAGTTTCTCTACACTTCATTATAGTGCTTAAAAACACTGTTTGTGCACTATAATCTTTTAAATCAAAAAATTTTGTAAATAATTTTTTTTGTTCTTCTAGTAAGCACAAGTTAAAACATTTTTCTTTACAGCACGAACTTATTTTTTGAAAACATTTTTTAGGCATCGTCACATTTTTTAATGTTAAGGGGATCCCACATATCAACAATGCAGATCTAAATTGATAAAAACTCTGCAACCGCCTTTTCTTGAAAATTGTATAATATTATGCCCTATCAATTTTGGAAACTCATTTTCTATCATAAATGCATAGCACAGTGGGCCAGAACACCTTGATTCATGGCCAAAAGTCGAATTTTTCAACTTTATCTTTTGTTAAAGTAGTTTATGACATTCTAATTAGCGATAGTTCTGGCATCTTTTACATTAATGACACTGTAATTTATAAATATTTAACACGTTAAAAATTATGTAAAATTTAAAAATATTAAAAAATTTCTCTTAAAAATTTCATTGAAGTTCTGTACATTTCTCGAAATAGAGTTAATTTTTTCAAGCAATTACTAATTGACGTTCAATATTACTCTCAAACAAACAAAAAAATCAGTATATAATTATTGGATAATTTATTTTCGATTAATTTTATAAGCACAGAAGTTAGAAATTAAGTAAAGTTGAATAAAAAATAATATTTGATTTAAGAGTTCTCCGAAACTCCCCAAGATTTTGGAAAGTTTTGCATATGTATGTATTCTTTGTTATACGAATTTTAAGAAAAAGTGGCACATTTTACCACAAATTCATTTGTTTACTAAAAAATTTTAAATATTAAAGTCAATGTTTCACTCACAATATACGTAGTGACTAAGATTAGGAAAAGTTTGGCTACAATATCAACATCCATTCGGGGTTTTTCGGGGTCGCTGATTACGAATCGATTATTAGTTTTCAAAAATCCAAAATGGCGGATCCAATATGGCGGATGACTTTATTAACATTTCATCAGATCCACTGGAAACTTGTTACTTGGAGGTTTTCGGGTTCGCTGATTACGAATCCATTATTAGTTTTTAAAAATCCAAAATGGCGGATCCAATATGGCGGATGATTTTATGAAAAATCCATCGGATCAACTTGAAACTTGTTAGTCAGGGGTTTTCGGGGTCGCTGATTACGAATCTAATGTTAGATTTAAAAAATTTAGTATTGCAGATTGAAGGTGGAAAAATTTTATAGAAAATATTAGATATGGATACCGATGATTCATCATTTTATATCAAAATTTTAAAGAATATAATGTTGAAACTTAAAAAGTGATCAAAATTTTGTAAAATTTTTTATTTTTGTATAACGCAATATCTGGAGATTTGTGATGTCACTCATTCTTATTTTTATATAATTATTTTAAACTCCATATTTTATATTATATATCTGTTACAAGTATTTGATTTAAAAAATGGAGTAGGGCGCTACCATTAAAAAAGATTAGCTAGCACTGGGTTTATGATGAACTAGTTAAGGCACTGAGTACGTCGTTACACACGCGCATGCGTTAGTTTGCTCTCACTCTCTTTCTCTTTGAAGCTGCGTTGCGGTCGGTATCATATCGGTCACGGCGCGGTCTATGAAATTTTACTTTTCCCATTATGATGTAGAATTGTCGGATGAAGACGAATAACCGAAAGAATGAATTTGAAGCAACTTAAATGTGAGAGGAGAGGGGAACTCACACAGAAACCTCCTCGAAGGTGAGAGGATAAGGGAACTCACACAGAAACCTCCCCGAAGGTATGAGGCTAGGGGGACTCACGCAGAAACCTCCCCGAAGGTGAGAGGCTAGGGGGACTCAGACAGAAACCTCCCCGAAGGTGTGATGCTAGGGGGATTCACACAGAAACCTCCCCGTATTGAGGTCTAAACTTGTGTGCAACCTCCTCGTGGTAGACCTTGGTAACTGCTAATATAGTAGGCTAACTGCAGGCAAATTAAACCTTTTTATTTTTAAATCCTGAATATTAAGTTTAAAATCATCAACATATGCGTATCATTTACCTTCTTGAAACCGCCAGACTAAATTTTTCAAATCTGACATTAAATTCGTAATCAGCGACCCCGAAAACTCCCGAGTAACAAGTTTCAAGTGAATCTGATGGATTTTTAATAAAGTCATCCGCCATATTGGATCCGCCATTTTGGATTTTTAAAAACTAATAATGGATTCGTAATCAGCGACCCCGAAAACCCCCGAGTAACAAGTTTCAAGTAAATCTGATGGATTTTTAATAAAGTCTTCCGCCATATTGGATCCGCCATTTTGGATTTTTAAAAACTAATAATGGATTCGTAATCAAAATGTTTTACCTTGCTTTTTTTAATTTTGCGAACATTTTTTCCCAAAAATGCGCATTTCGTTGTCGTTTTCTACCTCTTGTAGGTTCTACTAAATTTTCCATAATTAAAACACTTTTCATGGATTAAAACACTTAAAGATTAAGAAGGTAGATTTAAAAGATTTACAAATTTCAAAAATTTACAGGATTCGTCTTCAGGAGACAAACTCCTACTGACATCCGGTTCTTGACCAAGATGGCCATAATGTTTCCTCAATTATGATAAAAAAACTCGAAATCTTAGGAAAATTTTATTGGGTTTTTCCGAACCCTTTTTTTGCAGTTAACGGTCGCGGCAGCCGCGACCCATCTGGATACTATATTTTCCCAAAAAATGGAAACAAATCACAGGTTTTGGAAAAATAGCATTAAAAAAGGGTTACTTCCTCGAAAAATGCACATGATAACCAAAAAAAATCTATTGTATGAAAATGTCTGAGAAATATAAATACTGACAGATATAAATAAAATAAAAATACTTCCTCTATGAGGGAGCAATATGTTTTAACGTCAATAAAGAATATAGAAACTATAGAATTATTGTACAATTTATTTTGCGAATAACAATTCTGCTATATTTAAAAAAAATATTTCTTATTTTCTTACTTACAATACATGTTAAAATAAATAAACTGATGCTACTTTTGTGTAAAGTTAGACGAATCGTCATAATCTAATAGTTAAATATTATTTAACAATAATTACTTTATTAGCTGAAATTCAGTAAATAAATAAAAAAATAATTTCTACTATTCTTAATAAACAATTATTAGTTTAATTAACATTAAATTTATGTCAAATTAACTATGAACTAATTATTTGCATGTCAGTCAATTTTACCTATTTTCAGACGATTTTGAATAATTATTAGTTACTTTTTAATAATAAATAATCGTTTTTAACAAAATTGCGATTTCAAAAGTTATCTGTGACTTTATTAAAAATAGTATTTCTTTTAAGTAAACAAATGTATAAACTAAAATAGTCTTAATCTGTTATAAACGAACGCTTTGGGACTCAATGTGTTCAAGACGCGAGAAATCTGACGCACTATACGCTTTAAACATTAATAACTTTGTAAGCATTTATATCATGTTAATAACATTTTACAAAAAACTTGTCTGTATAGTAAAGAAAAACTTTGTCACTAGAAGTTTTTTGTACCTTGAAATTTCCTAGATAAACGAAGCGTTTAAAGTTAGAAAAACACATTTTTTCAATGTCTTTAGAAAAAATTAATAAACTTTTTATTAATTAAGATTTTGTAGTTTTAAAAGTATAGTTGGTTTCAGAAAGCTTTAATCTTTAGGTTCGTTTTTGTTTGATTAAAAAATATGAATAATAAAAAACGCTAGCACGAGTTAAAGACGTAAAACATTAAAATTTTTTGGTTTTCAAAAATTTAGTTTTTTATTATTATTTCATAAACTAAAAACGATATAAATTTATTTCTTAAAGAAAAAAGATGCGAATTTTCATTCTCTACAAACTTCTGTAATTTAAATTATAATTTGAAATAGTTTCAAAAACTGACCTAGTGGACAAAACTTAAACGCCTGAATTCACGCGTATCCCCTTTTAGAATCCGTCCCCTCAATTTTTAAACTCCAACGTTCTGCATCGCGAAAATTTTGGATGAACTTTAAAAATGAGAAACCTCCTTGATTATGAATGATGATTAATTTCATCGTTCTATTATTTTGATGACTGAATGATAGAACCATTATTTATATTTTTAAAAATTAAAAGTAGTAATTAATTAATTCGTATTAAAAATATCTACACCTTAACGAAGTACAAAAAATCTATGAGAGATAACCTTTCCTTAACCAAATGAAATAGATGTTATACACATTGCTGTGTTTTTTTGGTACAGGAAATATGGCAAGCATAAGTTCCTTTGATCCAAGGTGGACAAGACATTTTGTTACTGTTTTTTCACCATTTACAATGATGATTCTTATTTTATTGAAAATAATGATTCCATTGATATTAGTTGGCTGTGCTAGTCGTGCCTTTGCATCCTCTACAGTATTTGCAGGAGTGCTTTTCCTTGGGAATTGTTTGACTTTACCACTTATTCTTGGAGTAACAAATAATGGAAGTTGGTTGGATATTGGCAGTGCCATCAGTAGATTTATTATAGCACTCGCTTTACCATATTCTCTATTTATTTTGTATTACTTGTCTTATGCATTTATATCATTACGTTTTTCAAACACTTTAAAAAGTGCTTTTAAAAAAGCCTCTCAAAGTGTTTAAGCTTTATTCAAAATTAAATAAACCTTTATACTGTAAGATTAAAAAAGTCTTTTGCATACTCTGGATGTTACGTGACTGATATGTGATAAATTTCACAGTGATATTTTTAACTAAATTACACATAGTGATTTCAAATATCGAAAAAAATTCGTTAACTCTTCAGTATTTATGAAAATATTCTTAAAATTTGTTGTTTCGGTGTTTTTGAAGTCGTTAATTATGAATTTAAAGTTAGATTTACAAAATTCAAAATAGCAGATCTAATATGGCGACCAACAAATTTAAAAAGTCATCAGATTGTCAATCGGACACTGACACTTGAGTAGGTTTTACTTGTAACCTGGTAAGAAGGCATGAATAGAAAGGTATTAGAAATTACTTCATCATCAATAGGAAGACGAAAATTTTTAATATTTCCGAATTTCTTTTTTGACCGCTAGATTTGAATACTTACAGTACTGGTCGAAATTGAGAGACCGCTTGCAAAAATTGCATTAAAAACATGACATCCTTTAAATATTGATAACTTTGTCAAACATTAACGTAGAAAGATATTAAAAATTGTTTTGAAAAGATTATAAAATTTGCTGTTAAATGATTCTATTTTTAAATTTTTTAATATTTTCGGAGATATGAAGTAATAAAGATAGGTACAATTTTCAATATCAGTGAATTTTCATTGTCCAACTTTTATAAGCTGCACCTTTATAAAAAGTGTTGAGAAAAATATGACATTTGTACTAAATGAAAGCTTGTATTTTCAGCTTTAAAATAAAAGTAAGAACACTTTAATTTATGTCTTGGTTTTGAAGTTATTAGTAAATTATTTTAATCATGCACAAAAGATTTTCATTACAGTAATTCAACTGTTTGTTCGACCAGCGCTCGTCTCGCAAGGCCGAATTAGGTTATTGGACGAGTGACGATTAACGGGGCAACAAATTTTACAATGAAAATACTTAGATTTATAATGCTTTTTTAACAATAATATAAAAAATTGAATAAAATAAAAAATTTAAACAAATTAAGAAAATAATTTCACAAAACTTTATTAATAAAATTTACGAATACAATATCCTAAATAGTGTTGTCGCAAGACGAGACAAGACGAGATTCTTTTCCATCTCGTCTCGTCTTGAAATGTCAAGACCAACAAAGAGTTTTGTCCCGAAAAAGTCTCGTCTTGAGACATAGAATCTCGCCTCGTCTTGAAGTCTCGATATTTTTTCAATTAGTAATGCTACTACAGGTTCGGAAAACAGGAAATTTAATAAAAAATTAGGAAAACTAAAATTATTTTAGGAAATCAGAGAATTTTATAGAAATACTAGAATAAGTATTAACTTCCTGGAATTGAAGAAAAAGTTTTAATTTTTTGTGTTCAGCAACCTTGAAAGATATTAAAAACATTTAATTATTTTTTAATTTTCCCTGTTCTGCTTATCAACTTTAAAATCAACCACAAATATTAATGTTAAACTTTAAATTTTTCCCATTTCTAACAATAAAATTGATCTTTACAGAATCTGATAGTGAATTTATTTTAAATCATTTAAATCTTGAAAAAGTTTTCAAAAATTGTTATTTATAAAATATTCAGAGAATAATTTTACTTAAAAATTGAAAAATAATTGGATTTTAAATTAGTTGAATTTACATTCGATTTGTATAAATCTAATCAAGTAATTTCAAAAGGTGTTAAATCTATCTTTAGACTTTGCTATATATGATCAATAATAATTTAAAAACTATTATCTTCCTTTAAATTATAAAGACTTATATGGTAGATTGAAAAATTGCAAAAAAAGGTAAGTGTTAAAACATTTTATTTTTTCCATGAATAAAGATTTTTAATTGATGAAAATGTTGGTCTTATATTACACTTTTCACATTAAACTACAATTTTACATTTATAACTAAAATTTACAGAATAATTTTATAAAATATAGATGTACTATTTACTATATTTTATGGTGTACTAACTTATTCAAGTGTTAGTTTTTCGTATTTTTCTAATCCGACACTGCATTTAACGATAATTTTCGAGTTTAAGACTTGTCTTGGTCTTGACAGTTATTGTCTCGTCTTGTCTAGAATAGACAAGACGAGAAAAAAGTTTATCTTGGTCTTGGTCTTGACAATGATTGTCTCGTTTCGTCTCGAAAATCTCGAGTCTTGCGGCATCACTAATTCTAAAGAATTTAAGTTAATTATCTAGAAAAGCTGCTTTTCCCAATTTTACTTATTTTTTGGTAATTCCTTTTGAAAAGCTTTCAAACAGCTAGAAAATGAAAAATTCGTTGGGAAAGGATGAAAGAGTTCATTACCGGAAGTCAAGGATGGGAAACAATATCAAAATTTTCGTTTTTTGCATGTAATTTTATCAAAACTAAGGTGGATGCAGCCATCCTCCACAACCATGGAAAGTAGTTGTAGATGAATTTGGAAAAAAAATTTGAAAAAACTTTTCTTTTTAAGGAAACGTTAACAGGAACCATTTATTTTAGATAAGTACCATATTTTCCATGGTTGTGAAGGAAGGCTGTATCCACCTTAGGTGGAGACTGTGGGCACGGATGGAGATTGATCACATCTACAACTCTTATGTAGGAAATTTTTTGATAATATTAGTTTTGATCAAGTTACATGCATAAAACGAAAATTTAAAGAAAAATTTTATATTAAAGTAAAAATAAGTAAATTTTATTATATAACATTACATTTTGTTTTTCGCAATTTTATTTCATTTTAAAAGAAAATTTTTATATTGTTTCCCATCCCTTACTTCCGGTAATGAAATCTTTCGTCCTCCCCCAACGAATTTTCAATTTTCTAGCTGATTAAAAGCTTTTTAAAAAGAATTATCACAAAATAAGTAAAATTGGGAAAAGCCGCTTATCTGGATAATTATTGACAGTAATTAAATAATTATTTGTTAAATTTTCAAATTGAAATAATAAATAGTTAATTATATTAAATTAAATTTAACTAATTTTATATTAAATTGATTAATATACTTTTCAATTTATTAACAAAAATATGTAAATTTAGCACTTTAGAAAAAACGCAGTTTTATACTTTATTTTTTGTATAATACATATATAATATTATTAATATTCTTTTATACTTTCTTTTTGTATAATACATGTATAGTACTTTTAATATTCTGAAGAATTTACGTTAACAATAACTATATAATTAATTCTCATATTTTCAGTTTATAATATTTTGTAAATTAAGATGAAAATAACAATAATTATATTTTATCCGAGAAATTACCTAATACAAAAAAAATTCTAATTTTGATGTGTGCAAGAAAATAAAATTAAGGCATATGTGTAAAAAGAGTACTTATATCAGTATTTCCTTCGATTCGTCACTTTAATTATACATATATAATATAACTTTATTTAGTCTTTATTATTTTAATTATATATTTTTTTAATTTAACTTTCTTTTTCTTTATTATTATTTATTTATATTTTTTTCAATTAAATTCACTTTTCTCAGCAAACTTCTGTTAAATTCTTTAAACTTCTGAGATTATTTCACATCAACACGGCTAACTTGGCAGACTTAAACTTCAGACTTCTATTGCCTAGACAAAAAACTACAGGCTTAATTGCCTGGGCTAGATGCCGAATACACGGCTTAAACTCAACTGCCCAGATTTCCTTGTGTCAATCAATTTTATTGAAAGACGATTTAATGGGGAAATCGTATGTTAAGTTTATTGCACTCGACTGTTGCCAACCCAATTCTGCAAGCTTGCAGATTTAGGCAGTGGCGTGATTCAAGTTCAGTGACTTGGATGCACCACTTCTTATATTATGGTATTGTTTTCTTTAGGTTTTTCACCCCGAAAATTGCAAAACGCGAAGGAATGTTAAATTCAATTAAATTTCTTATTTAAATTAGAATTATATTTTTATCTAATTGAAATGCATTAGATTAAAATATACAAAATAAAGAATGTTCCTTTTGAGAAATTACAAACGGTTGTTTAATTTCGTGTAAAATGTTTATATTAGGTTTACAAAATCTCATGTTGTGTATGGGCATATCTCTAGAACTTTTAAACTTTATGTATCCGCTTATTATTATATGTTAAAAATGATAAAAATAATTTTGCAGTACCACAATTTGATAAATTATTGTCCATTTTAAATATACCTTTGTGTTTAATAACATTTTTAATTTGGTAGGGGGCGACAAAAATAAGTTAAAGTGTCGAAATTGACAGTTTCTCGTGTGTGACATGGACTGTTTTTTTCAGTTTATGTGGTATAACTTTTTTAACGAGTCATTATATATTTTGTGAATTACATTAGAAGTAGTTGAGAGTACAAAGAACCAAAAAATCATTGAGACAATGATGTGCCTCAATTAAGATAAAAATGGGGTACCTGCAAACTTGCGAGACAACTTTTCTTAAATTTCGACAACTTAGTAATTAACTTGAGATAACTTTTTTAACGAAGATTTTCAACTAACCATATAACAGGATTACATTGTCTATACAATAAGAAGTAATTTAAAGCCTAACAGGAATATGTGCCACTTATGTATAAGAAATGCGATGACCTTAAACAATAAATTTCAAAACGAAACTCACAATAAGAACCTACATTTTTGAAGGGCACATGTTGAATTTGATTTCTAAGCTCTTTTAACTCATTGAAATCTCTTCACGCACATTATAAAGTATACAAAAAAAATTGTTAACCTCTACACTATTCATAGAAAAAATATATTTAAGAAAGAATATGAGCTGATTCTACCATACACATTGCTTCATGAAGAAACGGGGCTGATTTTGACTTTTGAAAGATAAGAATCAGTTCCATGAGCGCGGAGTAAAGTCTATGAGAACAGATTCTTACTTTTTTCTGGGCGGCTGCAAATCGTATAGGTAAAGTTGCGCTCCAGCTCTTGATTTAACGTAGCGGTGACACCTACAGGAGCAGTATTGTCCTCAAAATTTTCTCAGTGCAGTTTAAAATTTTTCAAAAACTAAGTTCAGATTCGTAACACGGGTTAACAAAAATAGGCTTACTTTCTTATGAGATATCCAAGTGGTTTCCGATGTATTTTGGACGCTGAACACGATCCTGGGTCCCAAAATTACCCATCATTTTCAGAAAAGTGAGGGCGAGGACACCAAAAAACGTGTTTTTAAGGGTTTTCAATATTTTTTTTCTCCTAAACCTGACGTGCTAGGAACTTCTACATAGACTTAAATTGAAGCTTGAATCGTGCACTACAAGATCCATATTCATAAGACAAAAAAATAAAAATTCTTTTCAAAAAATGGGGTCGAAGGCACCAAAAAATTGTATTTTTAGAAATTCTTTAACCCCTTCGCAGTCCAGCTAAAAATCGCTTGTGGTCCATAAACGGTCCAAGAAAAAAAAGTTTCTAAAAAATGTGATTTCATTTAATTAAGTTTTTTGGAGTCGCAAAATTCGAATTTGAAGTCAGTTTTTCAAAACTTAAAATGGGGGATCCAAAATAGCGAATTCAAATATTTTAAATTTGATCAGATTTGCTTGAAACTTGTTACCCGGGGGTTTTCGGAGTCTCTGATTACGAATCTAATGTCAGATTTTCAAAATTCAAAATGGCGGATCCAATACGGCGGTCGAGAAAATAAAAAATCCAACTATTTGTTTAAAACTTGTTACTCGGGGGTTTTCGGGGTCGCTGATTACGAATCTGATGTCAGATTTTGAAATCCAAAATGGCGAACCTAAAATTCGATAAAATTGCATGACTCTTGAAATTATCAGCCATATTGGATTCACCATTTTAATTTTGTAAACCTGACATCATATTCGTAATCAGCGAACCCGAAAACCCCCAAGTAACGAGTTTCAAGCGTATTTGATAAATTTTTATACTTCATTGTCGACATTTTAAGTCCACCATTTTGAATTTTGAAAATCTGATTTCAAATTCGGATTCAGCGACCTCAAACACTTTAGTATGCACTTGGTCATTCAAATCAAATTATGTTTAGTATTTTATTTTTGAGATGGACATATATGGCCCCAGACGTAAAGGTGGCACTACTTTTTGTGGTCACATATGGGCCATGGACTGTCAAGGGGTTAATTGACCTTTTGAAATCGCTTGGATTCGCTTGAAAATGGTTATTCGAGGGCTTTTAGGGTCGCTGATTACGAATCCGATATTAGTTTTCAAAATTCCAAGATGGCGGATCCAAAATATCGGATGTCAAAATTAAGAATTGGTCGTATCCGCCATTTTGGATTTATGAAAACTGATATCGGATTGGTAATCAGGGACCCCAAAAGCCCTCGAATAACAATTTGTAAGCGAATCCCAGCGATTTCAAGAGGTCAATTAAAGCATTCTAAAAATACACATTTTTGGTGTTTTCGACTCCATTTTTTTTGAAAAAAAATTATATTTTTTTTGTCTTATGTATGTGGGTCTAGCAGTGCACGTTTTTTGGGGTCTTTACCCCCTCTTTTCTCATAATCCTGACATGATGGGCAATTTTGGGACCCGGGATCGTGTTCAGCATCCAAAAATACATCGGAAACCACTCCGATGTCTCAAAAAAAGTAAGCCTTTTTTGTTGACCTGTGTATTCAGCGACCCTAAAAACACCTTCACACCGACTTCTGTGCAAATTAAAATATTTTTTAAATTTTCATCCAGCATATTGAATCCGATATTTGGAATTTTTGAAAACCGACTTCAGAATCATAATCAGTAGTGCTGCCCACGATACCAAGACTAGTCTCGGTCTCGTATCGTCTCGGTTTTTCGAGACGATGCCGAGACGATACTAGTTTTGGATGAATCCAAACGATACCGATACTATATGTCACGAGACCGAGACTCTCAACAAGATTTTTAAGGAACTGAAATTTAGATTTTTAAATAAAATATTAAATTTAAATATTAAATCTTTTTCTAATTTATTTTCAACAAATTTTTGTTTTATTTTAATTAATTATTTGTAATCTGCAAATTTGGTTCCTCTACTTATTATTTACAACATTAGACATACCATACTTCAATATTTCTTTTTCATTTATTTTTTTGTACCAAAAGATTTTAATTTTGGTGTAATATTCAGTTTTACTTTTATATTAAAAATCGAAAAAACGAAACTTAGGTTTTTGAGAGCTAAATTGAAGATGAAGAAATTCGAATGTTTAATATGTGTAATATATACGTCTCCTTTGTCTAATTTTAATATCTTTTTATGTAATTTGGAACAACTACTGACAACTATTAAGGCGAATTTTAAAGGTTTACCTATTGTTATGGGAGGAGACTTTAATAGCAGATTAAGGTCATGTTATTCAGTGTGACGTTTTTCCAATGTAAAGAATATGGGACACGTGACCACTGAATAACATATCCTTAACAGGAATGAATCAGCAAGAAAAGGTTTTATGTTATAAAGTCTGATTATCTTCCTATCGCTTGTTACTTAAAGGTACAGGAGATCGAATTAAACGATTTATCTCTAGATAAAATTAAATCTTTTAAGTTGATATTTGATGTACAAAAAACTAAAAATTTCATTGATGGCATGAGATGGAGGGAGGAAGTTGGAATGGTTAATGGAAATATTGATGAATTGAATGGTAATTTAATTTCTACGGTAATTGATGTAGCACAAAAGCTTGAAATGAGGTACGAAATAAAACTAAATCTAGTCTAATTGGAAGTAAGAAACCTTGGTTTGATAGAGCATGTGTAGAGGCGAAGTATAACATGGTATCAGCTTTTAGGGATCTACACAAAAATGATAATGAATCGTATAAAACTCTATACTTAAATGCAAAAAAGAATAGACTTGGTAAATTTCAGTTTCCTTAAAAAAACTCTCCGAAAACTGGATAATATATCTTGAGGATTTTTTAAATAAAATAATGGTTTTTTTTCTTGATTGGCTGTTTTTCAAAATCCTTTATTTTAAATGGATAATTGTAACGACATTTTACATAATGGAGTCAAAGCAGCTAACTTCAAGTGTAGAACTTTTTCCACATTGGTTGAGTTTATAATGAAATTTATAATGAGTGATCCTCATTGGCTAAATTTTGTAATGGTGGTGCCTTAACACTTTTAAATTTTCGTTTTCTTTTAAAACAGAATTAAAAAAATATAATTAATTAAAATTATTAACAAAAAACAGTTTAAGATAATAATTTTTATTTATGGTTTGTAATGAATAAAAAGTTTAATAATAAAATATGTTTAATTTCATCATTTATTTTAGATCTTTCAAAATAATTGCGCGCGCATATTTTTTTCCAAAGAATTGTTTGTTCGCTTCAGTCATGTAACTTCACCTCATCTCAGTGTGAAATGCATAGTTTTTGGTTGGAACGAAAAATTAGAAAATGTTACAAGTCTTAGCAACTGTCGGTCGTTTAGAAAGTGTGACACGTGTATTATTTTGATAAGCAGTATTGGCTATTATTTGCAGAGTAATTTTTCTTTTACAAAGTGTTTATTGTGAATGTTGTGGTTTTGTATTTTTGTGCATTTAAAAGAAGTTTAAGTAGGGGAAGAGGTTCGGTTGTGGGCATGATTCGGTTGTGGACACCCACGCAGAACTTTTGACAGAAATGAGATTTGTCCAATCTGTTAAATATCACGTATGTGTTATAACCTAACGCAGTTTTTTAAGCGAATACAAAAGTGATAAGACACCTGCTCTTTTTACTATATATAAATTAATTTTTCGACACGTTGAATATAACAAAAATGTATTTTTAAACATTGTTAAATGTTCAACAAATCGAAGTGAATTAATTAAAATGATAAGTTCAAAGCGTATTTACACAGCAAATGAGTTATATTTTATAATCCAATACCAAGCATCACAAGTGTGAGAAATCTTTTATGCCCTTACATGGGGAGCATATATTGTCAAAATTAGCATATATTGTCAAATCATCCTTATGTAGTTAATGAATGGTTACTTAATTAATTTTTTTGCACTTTTAATAGATTTTTCAAGAGTGCCCACAACCGAACCAAAATTTTTTTTGTTAAAAAAATGACCAATTTATTGAATTTTTAATAAAATTTTTCTAGTCAACGGAATCAATCTATTTTCGTCACGAGTAGTTAGCTAAGGTCCCTAGCTTTAAATACATATACATATGTTTGTTTAATATCTACAAGGAAACAAATTATGAGTCAAAAACGAAACTATGCCTACAACCGAACCTATTCCCCTACATTTAAAGTACATTACATTCGTTACACATACGAGAGTATTAAAAAATATGTAAGTACAAATTTATATATATATATATATATATATATATATATATATATATATATATATATATATATATATATATATATATATATATATATATATATATATATTGATTAGAAGAAGTTTCTTAATATAAAATGATGTTTTTTCATTTATTAATTTAAAGAATTTAATTAAAGTTAAAGTAATAAAGGACATTTGCCTGGTATTTTGATTTTGGAATGTAGAATTTTGATTTTTAAAATTCTTAAGTTTATACATTACATAATTATATTATAGTGGTAATAATTGTTATTTAATATTGATTTATATTTGTTTTCTTAATCTTAATTATTATAGTGCATCAAAGTGTGTTTCTATAATATTATACTGTAATAAGTATTTGTATAGTGTTACTTGTGAAATAAAAGTGACTAAAACAAACTGTGACTAAGTGTTTTGAGATTCAATAATATTCGTTTATACGAATACAATCATGTCAGAGGCAATTAATGAAAACACAATTAAGAAGCTCTTGGATGATTTACAGGTGAATATTAGAAGAGACACCGAAGCAGTGTTGAAAGTGCAGTTGGAAAAACTAACATCAATAGTTGAACAAAACACAGCAGACATACAATCCATCAGAAGAGAAAATGATCTAATGAGAGAACAAGTTCTTAATTAAAATAAAATTATCGAAAATACCAGAAGAAAAAACAATTTGGTTATTTGTGGCCTGCCTGAATGTGCCAACGAAACGCAATCTTTACTATTTGAAAAAATCCATACACTGCTATTGAAATTGGATTATAAATTGGACATAAATTCTGTTGATCAATTGAGAAGACTTGGAGAACAGAAAGCACAATACAATAGAAATGTCTTACTGAGCTGAACATCTGGAATAGCAAAACAATTTATTATGTCAAACCGTAGTAAACTCAAAGGTTCAAATATTTTTATTAACAATGATCTAGATAGGGAAACGCAACTTCTCTATAGTAAACACCGAGAAACCTTTAAAAAACTCAGAGAATCTGGAGTTCATACTCGCGTGAGGAATGGTTTCATCTGGATTAATGATAAAAAATTTACATCCCAAGAAATGCAGGAATCAAATTTCGAAGAACTTTTAAAACCCAAAAAAGATATGACTGCAACTGACTCACAAACACCAAGGAAACGTAAAAGAGGCCGCCCCACTGGATCCTACACAACAAGTAAACAATCCAGATTAGGAAAACAGGATAAGAACTCTCTGTATAATTTTTTGAAAAAAGAACAATCGTCGAAGAATAAGGATAATATTGAAGAAGATCATCTTGTTGAAGATTGACAAACTGCATCGAGGAGATCGTCTACTGATCCCCTAGGCCCATCTACTGATGACCCAACAACCTACTAAAACAAAGAACTCTGCAGTAACCATAATATTTCCCCTACCAACGAGGATCTTCCCACGGCAGGACAACAAAATCAATCTCTGTCATTTTGGAATATTGGCGGGTTTGGTAATATTTACAATTTAGATAATGAACAAATTAAAAAAATAACTATTAATGATATAATTTGTCTAGCGGAAACGTGGTTATTATCAGAGGTTGTTAAATTACCCATCTTTTTTCAAGAATATTTAGTTTTTTTAAAAAAAGGCAATTAAAGAAAAAAGTCATGGAAGGGGTAGTGGTGGTCTAATGACCTTGATAAAAAAGAATGTATTTTTGTCTTGTAAGGAGATAGATGGTTTGAATGTTTGGCAGTTCGTTGAGCTGAAACTTTTGAATAGAACAATCATTGTGGGTAATGTTTATTGGCCCCCTTCCGCTGATACAGACTTTTGTATTGACAGTTTACATGACTTTATTCACAACTTGACAGAAACATACTCGACTCACACTTGTATTATAATAACCGGTGATTTTAACTCACGTGTGTATGATCTTAATTGTTTAGATGAAAATATTTTTTATTCAATAAATCTCAATTATAATAGAACTTCATTTGATAAAACAATTACGAGGAGAGGTAGACTTTTAATTGACTCTATGGAACAGAATAATTTTATTTTATGTAATGGACGAACATTGTCAGATTCGCCGGCAAATTATACTTACTTATCTAGTCAAGGATATAGTGTCATAGATTTTATTTAGATTGATGCGGATTCTGTGGGCATGGTTAACGATTTGTACACAAATGTTATTGCAGAGTGCTCTGGCCATTTAGTTATAACCATAGAAATTAAATTAATAGATGTAGACCAACTTGAGCCGATACAAAAGAGAGGGAAATACATTGAGATTGATAAATGGGACGACACAAAATTTAAAGAGTTTTATATGCATTTTTCCTTATCGAGTGATTTATATTATAACTCGCCGCATGCTGAGGAGTTGTATACTAACTTTAAAATGTCTGTCTTATCTTCTGCGCAAGAATCTGGATTTTTGTCAAAAAAATATATTTAAACTGGGGGTAATTTTAATTTCAAATCAAAAGAATGGTTTAATCAAGAATGTTGTAAGTTAAAGACTGAAACAAGAAAAGCATATAGACAATATAAACGAAGTAATAATAATGAACTTATTCTTCTTCGATATTTACACCTTCGTAATGAATATAGATCTACTATCAGAATGACCAGGGCACAGCATGACGATTCAATAATAAGAAAGATATCTAATGTAACAAATAGTCAAGATTTTTGGAAAATTATAAATAAATTTAAAACGAATTAGTAATGATATCAAAGTGCAAGACTGGGAAAAGTTTTATGAAGGGATTTACCCCAGTAGAATAATATCAAATACTAATTTTTTTCTCTGTTTGTCACCCTTATTTCGATAGGGATTTCAGTCAAGATGAAGTAGATAAACATTTAAACAAATGTAAATTTATTAAAGCGCCGGGTAGTGATAAGATTACAAATAATATTTTGAAGAGTTTACCACCAACTTGGGCGCATTACTTGCTGAATTTATTCAACGTTGTATTAAACACAGAAAAAGTACCCGACGACTGGTCAATTGTTATTATGCGAAGATACAACAGATAACTTATTTAATTTAACTGCTTTAATTATTAAACATACAGGATTGAATAGAAAGCATGGATACGTGATGTTTGTTGATTTCAGAAGGGCATTCGACTCTGTGAATTATGAGTTACTGTGGAATAAGCTCTATAATATGAGTATAAGTGGTAAATTAATAAGAGTTTTGCGTCAACTCTACGACAACGCTAAATTTTTCGTAAAAAGTGGAGATAGTTGTTCGAAGTTAATGGACGCTACTGAGGGTGTATTGCAAGGCGACAGCCTTAGCCCAGTACTATTCATTTTATTTTTAAGCGATATGATAAATTTTTTTAGAGAAAATGGTTTGGGTGGTATCCCAGTTACAAGTGCAATGGATGTCTTATTATTATTGTTTGCAGATGATTTGGTTGTTTTTGCGAGGTCATGGCATGATGCAACAAAGAAATTAAAAACCTTAAAAACTTATTGCGACATGAATGGTCTACAGTTGAACGTGGCGAAAACAAAAATAGTTCCTATTTGTAAAGCGAGTAGAGTGGGAAGTCTAAGGAAATTGTACTGGGATACGGAGGAACTCGAATATCAAAACTCTTATATGTATTTTGGTGTGCCAATAAGTTCTTCTGGTAAATTTTTTAAAGCATCCGAGTTCTTCGTATCTATAGTATAGTTTGGCATCTATCTCTAGGGTCCAAAAGCTGCTTTTTTTAAGTAAAAATAGATCCTGGGACATCACCATTAAGTTATTAAATTCTATTACAAAGGCAACAGCTCTATATGCCGCCGAAATATGGGCCTTACGGTATATGGACCAAATTGAATCGGTTCAAACAAATTTCTTTAAAAGTCACTATTATTGGCCTAGATGTACGCCAAACCACTATGTATGGAGAGAGACGGGAGTATTACCTTTAAGAATAGTAATAATTAAGTGCGCGCTACGTTGGTGGTCAAAAATTTTGAAAATTACAAATACTAGACTCCCGAAAATATGCTATAATAGACTGTATGAGTTGGACCAACAAAATAAAACTAATTCTTGTTATAACTGGGTATCGCAAGTCAGAGAAATTATTGAAGCTGTAGATGACGGTCAATTATGGTCTTAGTGCGGATCCTTGGATTGCAGAGAGATTGGTAAACGGTGCAAAATAATTGTAATAAACTGGGAAAAAAATTAAAAGATTACATCATAGAAAGAGGAAATAACTTCAAATATAGTAATATATATAAAAATGTTGACAGTCAAGAATTTAAAACCGAATGGTACCTAAAATCAAATATTCCTTTAAATAAAACCAGAATAATTAGTCAATTGAGATTGTCTCAACAATCTCAAATTAAATTAAGTCACAATAGAATCACATACAAAATAGACTGCAATCAAAACTGCACCCTTTGCAATCTCGAAGCTAAAGAGGATTTACAACATTTTCTTTTACAATGCCCAATTTATATACCCCTTAGAGAAAAGTATTTGTCATGTTATACATATAAGCAGCGAAAATAATGGTGATAACCAAAAAAATCTGAGGAGACTTTTGACTATTAATTGTAAGAAACAAATTGATGATATTATACTTTTATACTATTAATGCGCTCCCAATAAGATCCTTCATAATTAATGAATAGATGCTGAATTGTTAGCTTGGTAAAGATTTTGTAATAATAATGATTTTATACAATATAGAATATTATACATACATACATACATTTTGGTAGTTAGTTATTATTATTTGCAAAAAAACTTAATAAATATTAAAGATAAGTACTAAAAAATAACACGTGATTACGATAATATTAAAGATAAAGACTAATAATAAAATGTGATTATGAGATACCAGATACTTGATAAACAGAGATTTATTCAAGAGCTACTAGATTAACAGATACTAAAAATGTTAGAATAAAAGATAAATATAAACAGATACAAAACAGAAAACCTTACCAAAAATACAGTTATATTTATTGTTCAGAAAATATAAATAAATACATAAGAAATTTAGATGGAAAAATGAATAATCTATTAATCTTACATTCATTCTTCTTTACATTTT
Source organism: Leptopilina drosophilae (assembly GCA_032873175.1). Classification (NCBI taxonomy): domain Eukaryota; kingdom Metazoa; phylum Arthropoda; class Insecta; order Hymenoptera; family Figitidae; genus Leptopilina; species Leptopilina drosophilae. Next base: position 17,385,859 of record CM065484.1, on the reverse strand, counting down.
TGAGACATAATGAATAAATGATTCTTTATATTTTTAATAATCTTATATAAAAAAGAAAAGATAAAAATTCCAGTTACTGTTAAATGTGACAATAGTAACATTATTTACATGTGTCTTAAATAATGAATTTTATGAAAAACTTTTTTTAGAAGCGATATCATTTAATAAATGAATTAAATCATGTCGAACAAGGGTAAGACTCCGTCAGAAAATATGCGATTTGCATGGGGTCTTTGGATTAGGCTGTAATTTGGTGAAATTGTAGTATTGGATACTAGAAACAAGTGTGCCAAAAATTTTGTATAATTTTAAAATTTGTTAAAGTTACGCCATTTTGAATTTTTTTGTTATAATTTTTTTAAATCTTAATATTTCCGAAAGTTTTCGATGAAATTTAATAAAATTTGGAAGGCTTATACTTGACATCATGTTTCTTCTGACTATCACATAAAAAAATTTTTTTTGCCCAAAAAAAGTCAAAAAAAATTTTTTGAAACCGTTTAGCCCGAGCGGGACCGATTTTTGAGTTTTCTTGTCAATTAATAAAATATTCCTTATAATTTCACCTTTCATTTAAAAAAATACAATCGATGGAGACTCATAGTTTTTTTTGAGATTGCAATTTTTGTTGAAGCGCAACCAGGTTTCAGTGTCAGCAATGTGTGAGTGCCCAGGAATCCTAATTCTTACACTTTACTGTTCAAAATTGTCTAGAACCAACAAATTTTATCCGATTTTGATGTTCTTGGTCTTAAATAAAAGGAGATAAATTTTCTAAGAGTTTCCCCGAAACTGTTGTTTCAATTATTAATTGTTTATATATTTTGCTTCCTCATAAAGGAAGCCTTATAGTGATGTCGATTTCCGAATTTTTTAAAATCAATTATTTTTACAAATTTTCAAGTGTAGTATACATAATTCGTCGAGAGGAACAAATGTCCGGATGTATGTGTGTATGTATGTGTGTGTGTATGTCACCGATTCTTGTGGACAAACTTTCTCTTACACATCTTGATGGATTTTGATAAGATTTTGTAGGTGTATTACGCTCATGAATACCAAGAATCAGACAGAAGGATTTTCAAAAATATATAAAAAAAAAATTTTCAACAATTTTTGAATTTTTGAAAAAATAAATTTTTGGATTTTTTGAAATAACTTTTTTCTATATTAAAATTTGTATTAATTATTGTCAAAATTGCATTCCTGACATAAAAAGGAATCGATTCATGTATATAAAGTATATATTTTATCAAAATTTATAGAATTAATAAATATTTTAATTTTTCACAAAAAATTAAAATTTGTATTTTTTGACATTTTATCATAACACTTTAAATAATTATTCTATATTTTTATTTATTGTAATTAATACATGTTTTTATAAAATAAATGAGAATTTATAATAAAGATTTACACATTTATGATAGTTTATACTGGAGAACTTTAAAATATGATGATTTATGTGAAGATGAAAAAGAATATATACTATACCGTTATGGAATATGTAATAGTAATGATATAATTATTGAAAAAATTAATGTAATTCAACCTGACCTTATATCATGTGGAGTATATGCAGCAGCTTTTGCTACATCAATTATTTTAAATAAAAATCCAAGTAATATATGTTATTCGCTAAATGTAAAATTGATGAGAAAACATTTTTTGAAAATATTAAAAGACGAAGCTCCTAGTGATTTTCCAGAAAAAATATAACAAATGTTTTAATAATGTAGATAAAATGTATCTGATTTTAAAATTAAAATAAGTATAAGAATTTAAAAATTTTGTGTTTTAAATTTTGTTATTTTAAATATTAAGATAATTTTGAAAATTAGTAAAATTAATGATAAACTTTATAACATTAATTTTTTTTAAATTTATTAAAAAGAAGATTTATTAATTATATTTAATAAACTATTATAATTATTTAATTTAACTTTTAATAAAATTATATATAATAATATATATTGAGGAAGCTAAATGGTCATGAAATGAACAACTTGTTTTTGTTACTTAAAGTAAACAATTTACAAGTATTTTGAAAAAAATCGTGTTTATTTTTTATTTCTTCATTCCTTATGATCGCAATCAAATTAAATTAGTCTAGTATGACCACCCGATAAATAATAATGCATAATTCAATTTATTTAAATAATTTCGTTAATTAACAAATAGATAACTCTGGCCCTTCTTAAAAAAATTGTATTTTTTGCAGATAAATTTATGTCTATTTTGTTACAAAATAATTTTAAAGTTAATAATTATCATTATTATTAACAGTTATAAAAAAAATTGTATTGTTTAGAGTCAAATTTATGCTTATATAAATAAAGATATAAGTAAGTAATAAAAAATTGATTAATTAATTTTTAATTTATATTTTATATAAATATAATTGTTAAAGGGTTACACCACCCTGAACGACTGAAAATTGGAAGGTATTTCAAAATTAAATTTTGACAAAACTACTAAAAATACAACTATTTACTAATTGCAGTATAAAAATACATATATTCAACTCTTAAAAAAATTTGAAAAATGAAAAAATATTCAATAATGGCGAAGATATGGCGTTTTTTCGAAACTACATTTTTCGGAACGGTGTACATGATTTCTCAAAAACTACTCAACCGATTGTCTTTAAATTTTGTACACAACTGCTCAATAACATTCTCTAGAGCATGACGTAGGATTTTTTGATATGACTTTTTTAAAAAAAGTTATAAATTTTTAAAGAAATTTTTTTTTTTTTTAAAATTTTTAATTTTTTTAAGTGCTCTCATTTGCTTAAAAAATTTTTTCTTTAAAAACGGCTACGTCATGCTCTAGACTCTAGAGAATGTCAGTTGTGTACAAAATTTGAATAGAATCGGTTGAGTAGTTTTTGAGGAATCATGTACACCGTTTCGAAAAATATAGTTTCGAAAAAACGCCATATCTTCGCCATTATTGAATATTTTATCATTTTTCAAAATTGTTTTTACAGTTAAATATATGTATTTTTATACTATAATTAGTAAAAAATTGTATTTTTAATAGTTTTGTCAAAATTTTTTTTTGAAATACCTTCCAATTTTCAGGCGTTCAGGGTGGTGTAACCCTTTAATAACAATGATAATTATTAACTTTAAAATTATTTTATAACAAAATAGACATAAATTACTTAAATAAACATAAATTTATCTGCAAAAAATACAATTTTTTTAAGAAGGGCCAGAGTTATCTATTTGTTAATTAACGAAATTATTTAAATAAATTGAATTATGCATTATTATTTATCGGGTGGTCATACTAGACTAATTTAAAATGATTTCGATCATGAGGAATGGAAAAATAAAAAATAAACACGATTTTTTTAAAATTCTTGTAAATTGTTTACTTTGAGTAGCAAAAGAATAAATAAACAATTAATAATTGAAACAATAGTTTCGGGAAAACTCTTAGAAAATTTATCTCCTTTCATTTAAGTCCAAGAACATTAAAATCGGATAAAATTTGTAGGTTCTAGAGAATTTTGAACAGGAAATTCCCGGGCACTCAGACATCACTGACACTAAAACGTGGTCGCGCTTCCACAAAAATTGCAATCTCAAAAAAAACTATGAGTCTCCATCGATTGTCTTTTTTTAAATGAAAGGTGAAATTATAAGGAATATTTTATTAATTGACAAGAAAACTCAAAAATCGGTCCCGCTCGGGCTAAACAGTTTCAAAAAATTTTTTTGGACTTTTTTTGGGCAAAAAAAATTTTTTTATGTGATAGTCAGAAGAAACATGATGTCAAGTATAAGCCTTCCAAATTTTATTAAATTTCATCGAAAACTTTCGGAAATATTAAGATTTAAAAAAATTATAACAAAAAAATTCAAAATGGCGTAACTTTAACAAATTTTAAAATTAAAAAAAAATTTTGGCACACTTGTTTCTAGTATCTAATACTACAATTTCACCAATTTACAGCCTAATCCAAAGACCCCATGCAAATCGCATATTTTCTGACGGAGTCTTACCCACAAAGAAAGATCAGTTAATTGAAGTATTGCATATTATGCAAGTTATTGCAATATTGCTGTAAAATATTAAAATATTATACTTACTGAAGGAGAAATGTTCACTGATACTCATATTGGTAAATTCGAAAAATTATTGAGAAGAGAATCAAATTCTGCTTTTAGCATGCAATGTACTTTGTATTTATATACGCTAGAATTTATTAGTCCGATTGAAAAATATGAAAAGCATATTTAAATACTATTTATTGGACCTAACCGATCTGGTCATTGGATTTGCACTTATTATGATGGAATGAGACTTTATATTTATGATAGTCTTAATGAAAGATGTTTAAATGATGATCAAAGGCAATATTTAAGTAGATTATATCCTTTTAAACCTCCAGTAGTTTTTACAACTATTGATCAATAACCAAAAAGTAGTCTTGGTTGTGGTATATATGCAAAAGAATTCGCAACATCGATATTTTTAATATTATGCCCCACTCTTTCAATTAATATTATTGTAATATGAGGAACTATTTAATGTGAATGTTCAAAAACAATCGTTTGAGTAAATTTCCGTCAGTAAGGTCGACTCATGTTACAACTAGGATTGTTGAATGAGATTGGGAGTGTCTTCTTAAGGGGTTACACCACCCTGAACGCCTGAAAATTGGAGGGTATTTTAAGAATTAATTTTGACAAAACTATTAAAACTACAACTTTTTAGTAATTGGAACATCAAAGTACATATATTTAACTAAAAAAAAATTTTGGAAGAAGAAAAAATATTCTAAAATGGCGGAGATATAGCGAGTCTCGTAAGTCACTTTTCTTAGCGCACGGCTGTGCGGTGTACATCCTGGACAGCACAATTTTTATCTGAAACCCAAAAACAAATTTTTTTTAAAACTATATTAAATTACCAGCAGAGTGACGTAGCCGTTTAAAAAAAAAATTTTTTTTGAGCAAATGGGAGCACTTTGAAAAAAAAATTTTTTTTGGGTTCGAAATTTTTTTTTTCAAAGTGCTCTCATTTGCTCAAAAATTTTTTTTTTAAAACGGCTACGTCACTCTGTTGGTAATTTAATAGAGTTTTAAAAAAATTTTGGTTTTGGGTTTCAGATAAAAATTGTGCTGTCCAGGATGTACACCGCATAGCAGTGCGCTATGAAAAGTGACTTACGATACTCGCTATATCTCCGTCATTTTTGAATATTTTTTCTTCTTCCAAATTTTTTTTTTAGTTAAATATATGTACTTTGATGTTCCAATTACTAAAAAGTTGTATTTTTAATAGTTTTGTCAAAATTAATTCTTAAAATACCCTCCAATTTTTAGGCGTTCAGGGTGGCGTAACCCCTTAAGAATAGAGCTTAAGAATAGAGAAGAAAGTATCCAAAACACACGAACTTTTTCGATTTGATTCTTATAGTTGACAGTTCAAGCTTTAATTTAAACCTAATTAAAGACTTTCAGCACTTTGGCATCATTCCTTACACGTGATAAAAAACCAAAAACAGGGTTTTTTTAAACTTTGAGACGATTTTTCGCAAAATCTCGACGTGATGGGTACTTTCAGAGGTTGTATTCTTGTTCATCGATGAAAATCCTATAAGAAAATTATTGTACGATCTTTGAATCAGAGAAAAAGTAACTTTTTGTCGACCAGTGTATTTCTACTTCTAAAATGAAATCGTGAATTTGTGACAGAAATGTTGCATACAAGCACACCTGTCGACAAAATAAACATACTTTTGTTTAAAATCAATCTGATATTATTTCAAAGTCACATATAGAGACAGGTTATTCTAATGAAATGAACATTACATGTGATCATTCTTATGTAAATAGTTTAAATCTAATTATAAATCTAATTATAAATCTAATTAAAAGAATTAATTTTATGATTGTTGTAAACATGGCGAAGTCATTCTTGAAGATTTACCTGCACCTCCAATCATATTACAAAACTTATTTGAAGGCACCCACAAATTATCTGGACATTTTTTTCATAATATACGACCATACAATAATTCATTTGGTTTTGCTTCTTTCAACGCTAACATAGTTAATTTTAACAAAAGACGACCAGGACCATATTGTTTCAAAATACATGGTCAGGTTTATTATCAAATGAATACATCTTTGTATGCAGAAAGAAACGATACTCCTTCATTTGGACAGTTATTTATTGTTGATAAAAAGAAGCTTCCGAAATTCGTTGTAAGAATAATGTTCAAATCGAGATATTGTTGATGCAATTGATACTGTCCTTAGAGATTGTAACTTATTTCCACAGTCCTACCGTTCGATTCATGAAGAAATTAAAAAAACAATGATTGTAAATGCAGAAATGGAGCCTGGAGATGTAATTATTATTTTCTTTAAAGCCTGGGATGGATAGTAGACGTTATAATTTACAAAGTGTTAATGAAGTTGCAGCAATTTTCACTGTAATTGATGATGGTGATATTCTAGAATCATATGTTACCGTATATAATAAGAGTACAAAAAGTTTGCAATACATAAGTTCTATGATTCCCAATGTTGAGGCATGTATATGACGGGTCTTATATGAAATATTTAAAAAATTTGTAGTTTTTTTAAAACAAAACGAAAAGACATATCCTATTTTGGGTTTTCTGCTGTTTTTCAACAATTTCTAGTAGTGCAAACAAAATTAGAGAAAAAAATATTTTCGACCATGAAAAATTATATTAAAAAATATAATTTCAATTTTTTATCAAAAGGACATTTCTTATTTTTTTACTAAAATGTTTATCATAAAGTTAAGGTTCTTTCTTAAAAAATTGTGTAGATCAAAAAGTAGGACAAGAACTTTTAATTGGTCGAAATAAACATTTACTTCTGCAGTCCACCGCCCCTGCGCGTTGTTTGGTTGTATATTGTTTATAACAATTAAAATAAATTATTTTATGCTTTCTTCATTATCTAGTGGTCATATTAGATAAATTTAAAATGATTTAGATCATATGTAGCAGCGGAATAAGAAAATAGACGTCCTTTTTTAAAAAAGTGTATTAATTTGTTAACTTTAATTTAAAAAAAATAAACAATTAAAATCCCTAAAATTGGCCCCATGGGATGCCTTAAGAATTTATTTCCCTTTAAGTTAAATCAAAGAACACTCAAATCGATTAAAAATTGTAAGCAGCAGCTATTTTTTAATAGCAAATTGTAAAAAAAAATTCCACTGTGGGTCGGTGCACTTCAGAAGTAAATGATTAAATTGACCATTTATAATTTCTTATCCCACTTTTTGACCTATACATTTTTTAGGAAAAAACCTCAGCTTTATGATAAAAATTTTGTTAAAAAAATAAAAAATGTCATTTTGATAAAAAATTGAAATTTTATTTTTATTATAATTTCTCAAGGTCAAAACATTTTTTTCTTTAAATTTGTTTACACTATTAGAAAGTGTTGAAAAACAGCAGAAAACCCCAAAATAGGATACGTCTTTTCGTTTTGTTTTAAAGAAACTACAAATTTTTTAAATATTCCATGTAAATTTTTGACCTAGGTCACTTGACGTGGAACCCGTCATATATACTTTATTTTATCCACATGGCATAAGAGGTTGTGACAAAAATCTGGTCTAAGCTAACACAAAAAACGTGTTTTAAGAGCTGTATACATATGACATAGAATATCTTCTGTAGACAACAATGTATTTTTAAAGGGTGGAAGATTATTTCAGCAATAGATTGTCGACAGTTATACGAAAATAGGAAAAGATACGAAATTTTGTATTTAAAGTATTAAACAAAATATTTTTTTGCAATAAAAAAATAGTAGGAATATTTATGCTACATAGAATTCTGATACGTAAATTTGTTTCCCTCTTATAAAATTAAGAAAATGACCAACTATTTCGTGCTTATAAGGTTGGTATTACCCCTTAAGTTAAAAAAAAATTGTATTCGTTATGTTATAACATTATGAAATTTAACTATTGTTAAATATGTTAAAAACGGATTAACAATAAGATTGATAATCTCATTTTAAAAATGATAGAATAACATCGAACTTTTTTTTCTTCTCAGAAGAACATAATAAACAAGTTGTAAATCCAGATGTTCAGTACATGAACATTTTGCTTCCTCTATACGATCAGCAAAAAAATTTGCTTCCTTGTGGAGGAAGCACTAACTTATTATCACGTATATTTTCCATGTTGTTGTCTTCAAATCTAATTAAAAATTAATTTTAAAAATTTGTTATATTTATTATAATTATTTCGATTCGTCTTGATGCAAAGAATAAGATTTTAGATTTATTTTTCAATAAATAATAACATTTAATTGTACAGCAACATGATTCTTAAGAAAAAATGAATTTTTATTAAAAATGCAAATTTTGTGTCTGTAATTGGTTTTAATTTTATAAATTTAAATACAATATATACTTTATATATACCAATCGATCCGTCTTGATGCAAAGAATAAAATTTTAGAAATAAGGGAGTAAGATTTTCTTATACAGCAACATAATTTTACGGAAAGAATTAATTTTTTGAGAAAAATGCGAATTTTTCAGCTTTAATTTTGATTAACTCTATAAATTCTCATACAATTTATTCTTTTTATATACCAATCGATTCGTCTTGATGCAAAGAATAAGATTTTATTATATATTAACTTCAATAACCAACTTAAAAAAAATTTTTTGAGAAAAAAATTTTTTTAGAAAAAAGTCAAAAAAAATTTTTTTCTGAGAATTTTTTAAAGTCTATCAATCCAGTTCGAGATATTTTTATGATAAATATACCTGGTAAATTTTAGCCAAATTCGTTAAAACCTCTTCGAGTTATCGTGTTCACAAAAATCGGGATCCACACACACAAACACATACATACACACACATTCATACATGCGGACAATTGTTCAGGGTCTTATATAACATAGTCCCATATAGAAGAAAGTTTGTCAAAAGGATTTTTAAAAATTTTGTAAATTAAACGACTACAAAGCTTCCTCACGAGGAAGCAAAAACATTTATTTGAATACTGAAAAAATGTTATTATTGTTATTTTGTTTAAAAAAATTTTCTTTAAAAACTGATTTCCTTTTTATGTTATATTAATATAATCAATTAAATAACAAAATATACAGTTGAATTAACTTTCATTGAGATTATTAATCCAAATTAAGAAATGTATTTATTTTGATTTGATTCTATACATAAAAAATGTAAAATAACTTTTGGTTCTTCTACATTGCTGAGGTAAACAAAATTAAGTTTGAAACATGAAAACGATATTGTATCATCAATAAAAATTAGAAATGGATATTAATTGTCTAATTATATTTTTAAAATAATAAAAATGTCAATAAATTCATTAAAAATATCGTTAATTTTTTTTTATAATACAGGAATAATTTATTACGGACAAATTCAATAATTATAACAAAGAAACACCAGAAATTGCTTAAAAGTATTTTTATTTTTCCATTGACATGAAAATCTCAGAAGTGTAAAAAAATTAAATTTTACTTGCGCGTTCGCAGCGAAGGTTGTCAAAAGTGCGAAAAATCCTTTTTTAAAACAAAAAGATGAACAAAATTTACATAATGCCTTCCGCTTTATACTTTATGAACTTTTAAATTTAATTTATAAATAATTTTCGATTAATTTAATGAAATTTCACAATTCAGAAAAACATGGATTTTATAACAAATTATACTGACTGGGTGTAATTCACCCGAATACAAATTTGAATACTTCGCAGATTGAATAGCAAGTGCCGATTGGCTCTGACAAATCAGTTACTTTCGGTTCTAACCTTGAAGTCCCTTCCCCCGGTCCGAGCCGCCACCATCGATTTGTTTAGAAATGGCGCAACTTTCAAAATTCGCCTGGCTTATGTTAACCCAGTCAGTACCCTGAGGGTTAACAATTTTCAATTTTCTTTATAATGTATGTACGGTTTCAACATTGAATTTGTACGTTTTTTTATGCTACAATGAAATAAAATATTTTTTCCGAAATATACATGTCAATATATTTAGTTTATATCTATCATCTTTATCGTAAAATAATTATTTAATTCAATAATTTTATTAAACATGTAATATTAAATTATTTGAGAACGATAACACGCGCCCCTAGTGCGCGATCGTTCTCGTACACAAGAAAGGTATTGTGAGTGACCCGAGTAACTTTAGACCAATAACGCTGGTAAATTGTTTAGCAAAAGTGTTTACTCGAATTCTGTCCGAGCGATTGATAGCAAAAATAAATGAGTCTAATGTGATACCGGAATTTTAATCGGGATTTAGAGAGGCAGAGGATGCGTAGATAATTTGTTCACCTTACTAGCGTTGATACAGATTTGCCTTGAGTCCTCAGTTATTGAACTATGCTGACGACATTGTGTTGTTGTCAGATATACTGTTGGAGCTATCGAAAATCTCAAGGTCCTAGAAAATTATTGTCGAACCAATCAATTAACTGTAAACATAAGTAAAACAAAGGTTGTAATCTTTCGTGAAGATAAGAATGGGTAGTCTTAAAGCTGACACTTGGTCTACGTATGATAGGCTTTTTGAGTCATTTGTTAAAAGTATACTGTTTTACGCGATGCAGGTTTGGGGGCAAGATTGCATAGGGCAAATTGAGAAGGTTCAGTTGTCAAGACTGTGTTTGGTGAGACTAATGGAGCTGGCTAGGGGGGGCGAACTGATTCTGGATTTAATTGGTACATGCTAACATGCAAATAAGACATTTTTTTAAAGATTGTGATATGACGAGATGTTGGGAGTCATCAAAGCTGGAGGAGGTAGGTGGAATTTCCGATAACCTATTACCTAAATTCGAGAGATTTTGCCAAAATCAAGATCTGGAGGACAGATATAAATCTAAAAGTTTAATTATGTGTCAAGACCTAGATATGAAATTAGGGCATCAGATTTATTTGGCCAACGTCTGGAATTATATTTTAAAAGAGTATTTGCTCAATTCAGGCATGCTAATATACATAGACAAAGAATTTTAATTTCTATCGATAAAAGTATAAGGGTTAAATCATGATACTTGTTGGTGCTTAGATCGGGTCAGTCTATACCATTTCTTGGTTGAGTGTGGGGCTCATGAGGAAGTGAAAAAACTTTTTTTTCCGGAGATTCAAGCCTGCGATTCAGAAATTGTATTTTGGATGAGGATTATAAATAACCAGGGTATAAGCACATTGAAAAAATTTGTAAAAATGTTAGAAAGAATGTTAAATAGCGACTCCTATCGCCTGATTACTATGTGGTTTGTAGAATGCTTTTTTTGTTCTCATATTGTTGATTCTTTTCTAAAAATATTTTTATTTTTTCTAATGTATTGAACTGAATGTAAGATCAACACTAGTCGAAATGACTTTTTTATTTTCTAATAATTGTAATGTTGAGCATAATTTTTAAATTCAAATTTATTCCGAGTTGAATTCATTCATTTCATTTTTCTATACGTTTAATATATCGATATATATTGCTGTTCACTGCCTGGCTGGCGAGAGAGAAGTACCGATGGCGCACTCACTGCCGCGCATGGCGTAGGTCGCTCTTACCTCTCGTCATACCTGAGGAGAGCCAGCGATCTATATTACTTGGTTGCATATTCGTTTTCGTCAGTCTGCCTACGATCGAACTCGGGGCTCCGAGGGCGATTGACAGCAACTCACTTTCCTTTCTCACCCTCGATCTATTTTCTGGTCAGAGAGGCGCTAATTCTGGCTAGGGGATGATCTCCCTCGCTTGAGAAGGTGAACATGAGGAGCTAATCTGTTCACCAGCTCTTGCAATTCCTAGAAAGAGTTGTACAAGGACTTCGGGCGCTAACGAGTCCTGGTAACACCCTTCGTTATCGTTCTTATAATTTTTTACCTGGTGCGGAGAAGACCTGTGGACCTGTGGAGCTCCACCGTGTAGTCTCTGTACCCTTTCCACCTTAGTCTCAACTGAACGTGGGGCGCTAACCCGGGATGTTGAGACATCCATGTTATTTTTTACCATCCTCTATTACACACATATTTACAAATTTTCCCCTGTTGAACTAAGGAGCTAATCGTTCAACAGATATGACATACACCTGGACAACTTGGCCTTGAGGAGCTAATCAGGTCAGGATGTCCAGAACATACATGAAACTTACACTAATTTCGCGACGGGCATGAATATCGACCGTAGTTCGATATCTAGTTCTTTTTCGGTTATTTATTAATTTCCGACTTAGCGTGCACGACCCTAGTTTCCGTCCACGCGCGTAGTTGGGAGTTAAATTCTAGAATCAACCCAGTAACTTTCGGTGTCATAGATTTTGAAATTTTATTATAATAACAGGAGTAAATTTTATTACAGTCCAAGCGAGAACGAGAACGGCGAGGAATGATTCGGATGTGAAGGAGTGAAATGGCGGACGCGCCAAAATTTTCATTTTTGTTATTATTAAATTTTCATTTGTTTAAATATTTTATTTTTAATAGTTGTAAATTAATTTTCAAATTTTAATTTATTTATCAAATTATATAGTTCTTTCTTTATTAATTTTTCTTTGCATTATATCGAGTCAGTTTTATTATTTTTATATTTTTATTGATATTTTATGATTTAAATTTAATTTGTTAATTATTAATTTTGTTTTTATTTTGTTAATATATTTACTTTTGAAGGTTTAAATTATGTTTTCTTTATTAATTTTACCTACACACAAATTTCTCTTAAATTCGTATGTGTAATAGCTGGCGCTTGCGTCACAGTAAATTGATAGAATTTACAAAACTAGAGTCCCGGACTCCATCCGTCGAGCAAATCCTTATTGGCAAAAATTAAGATTATTACATAATTTACGAAAAGGACCAAAGTTAAAAATTATTTTTAAAAAAGATACCGATGTTGTTTGGAAACTGGTAAGAGAACTTGAACTTTTCTTCGGAGAGGATCAGATTCATATGGTCCAACATGTGAGCACTAAATAGCGATACATCAATAAATTCCTTTCTAATATTTTTTCTACATCTTTTATTGTAAGGACAAAGACATTTTTTATGTGACTAAACATTTTCAGAAAGTTGTCTCAAATACAATAAAAAAAATTTTAAATTAACATTTTTTAAAGTGTATAACATTAAATATTTACTGCAATTCTTATTAACAATCTGGAATTTTTTTGTTTTCATAAACTTAATTTTGAATTAAATTTATAGTAAAAAAAATACTAAAATATTTAATTTTTTAATTTTTATTAACTGTCAGCAGAATTTCCTTTTAAAAGAAGAATAATTAATTTTAATTAATATTGCATTCTCATAAAAACGAAAGTAATAGCAATCAATCTACATTGTAATTCTATGAAAAGTTGTTGATGTTTAACAATTGTTGCATTTTGATAAACTTTATTCTTTTTTTATTTAAAAAAATCTTTATGTCAAGGGTTATGATGCTGCATCTATTATTATTACTAATTCAAATGGTGAGTGGTATTAATGCGAATGGTTAATAAATTATTTTAGGGATACGTCAACTGTGCATACTTTTTTTTATAAAATTAATGGTTAAATTAAATGCAAAAAAGTTTGCTTTAAAAGTTGTTTGTTTTCAAGAATATTGTTAATTAAATGTTTACTATTGAAAGTAAACAGTACCGAAAACAGGAGTATTTAAAAATTAACTGAAGATAAACATTTAAATTATTCAAAATTAGTGAAAGAATAAAACTGTTTCAAAATAGACATAAAATTTTTCAGTGAAAGTTATTATCTCCTTTTATATTAAGTTGATAACACGAAATTTCGCTCGTCGTTCATCGTTCGTCGTCCAACATCATATATATAGTATATATATATTTTAGAATACTCATATACATATGCGCATTAAACATACACATATATACTCTCACATATACACTACACCCATACACATGTATACTCAAACATATACACTAAACGCATACACATGAATATTCACACATATACACTCACTACATACACATATATACTCACACATGCACATGTATACTCACACATATACACTCAATACATACACATGTATACTCACACATATTCACTAGGAATTTCTTAGGTCGCCAAGCAGGATTCGCTCGAACTGGATTGATAGACTTTAAAAAATTCTCAGAAAAAATTTTTTTTTTTACTTTTTCCTAAAAAAAATTTTTTTAAGTTGGTTATTGAAGTTAATATAAAATAAAATCTTATTCTTTGCATCAAGACGAATCGATTGGTATATAAAAAGAATAAATTGTATGAGAATTTATAGAGTTAATCACAATTAAAGCTGAAAAATTCGCATTTTTCTCAAAAAATGAATTCTTTCCGCACAATTATGTTGCTGTATAAGAAAATCTTACTCACTTATTTCTAAAATTTTATTCTTTGCATCAAGACGGATCGATTGGTATATATAAAGTATATATTGTAATTAAATTTATAAAATTAAAACCAATTACAGACACAAAATTTGCATTTTTAATAAAAATTCATTTTTTCTTAAGAATCATGTTGCTGTACAATAAAATGTTATTATTTATTGAAAAATAAATCTAAAATCTTATTATTTGCAGCAAGCCGAATCGAATCGAAATAATTATAATAAATATAACAAATTTTTAAAATTAATTTTAATTAGATTTGAAGACAACAACATGGAAAATATGTCAATACGTGATAATAAGTTAGTGCTTCCTCCACGAGGAAGCAAATTTTTTTGCTGATCGTATAGAGGAAGCAAAATGTTCATGTAATGAACATCTGGATTTACAACTTTTTTATATTTGGTATGAGAACTTTTTTATAAAATTATATTTTGCCTTGGCGACATTCATATTTATGGTTTTTGATGTGCTGAACATGAATCCGATGTCAAAAATAAGTTTTGACAGCTTCCATCTGTCAAAAAAGCTGTCAATCTTTTTAAAACAACAGTTTTTGTGTTTAATTTAGTAAATCAAACCAAATTTTTTTTATATAAAAATATTTTAAGAACAACAAGGTCAAACTAAATAGAAATATGTAGTATTGAAAGTTGACAGCTGTCAATTACATACACACGTATACTCACACGTATACACTCAATACATACACATGTATACTCACACATATACACTCAACACATACACATGTATACTCACACATATACACTCAACACATACACATGTATACTCACACATATGCATTCAAAACATACGCATATATGGTAGAAATATTCTCCTTTATAGTACCAAAAAAATAATAATTATTAATACCCAATACTCTTATTTGCATAAATAAAATAATTTTTTGAAAGAACTAAATATTTGTTTGCATCAAATACTCAACTATTTATCTCTCTTAATCTGAATTAGTAAATTTCTACTAATGAAGTAGTGCAAATTCGTTTACCAATTTGAATTAGTGACCTTTTTTTACTAATTTTTAGTAGTTTTTTCTGGGTTCTGTTACGTCATCGTAAGGTAATTTCCAATATTAATATTCATAATAATAATGGGAATAACAACAAATAATTGTTATTAACATATTATTAACAGTTATATATAATTATTAATTAATGAAAATAGTAATAATAGGAATAATAATATAATAATTAAATTTAAACAATAATAATGTGCAACAACGAATAATAATTTATAATAACAAAATAATAATAATTATTGTAACAATAATAACAAAATAATAATAATCAATTGTAATAATAATAACAAGGTAGTAGTAATTGTAACATAAATAATAATTAATAATTAGAAGATAATAACAATTTGTAACAATAAATAATAATAACTAATTGTAACAACAATAACAAAATAATACTGATTATAACAAATAATAACAAGATAATAATAAAATATATAACAATAAAATAATCATTAATAATAACAAGATAAGAATAATTTGTAACAACAAAATAATAATAAATAATAATTCATAATAACAAGATAATAATAAAATTGTAACAAATAATAATTAATAACAAGTTATAATAATGTAAAGAACATTAACAAATTGTAATATCAAAATTAACAAATTGTAATAACAAGTTAATAACAAATTGTAATAACTATAAATAATTAACAATAATATTAAAAATATAATATTAAATAAAGAAAATTGTAAAAACATAAGACTAACAGGATATGAACATGTGCGATCTAAAAGCTGAGTCAACACAAGTGTCTACAACAATACTTTTCTAAAATTCAATGCTAGAAGACCTTTTTTCTAAAAGTGCATGCTAAAAGACAAAAAATTCTAGTATAAAAAGGGCTACACTATCATCTAAAAGTCAGTCTAAAATTGGAAGTTATCAGAAGTAGTCACCCGGACTACAGTCTTAAAAATGTAATCGTCAATAGAAATCACCGGTAAAAAGTCTAAAAATTCTAATCTTCACAAGTGGTTCTCTTCGTATAAGTGGTCTCATCCCCAGTAAAGTAGTTGTTCTGATCTTTACGTGAAAATTCTAATTCAAGTCATCTTGAAGTCTACTTTGGTGTTAGAAAATATCGTTCGAGTTGTGACAAAAGCTGAAAGAATCATAATACCCATTGAACGAAGATAATTTACAAGTCTCGTAAATCATTAACCTGCAGCCACTTAGTGCATAATTACCGAACCAGACCCATTGTACTCCTGCGACACGAGCTAGGATCACTACCCGCTGAGCGAAGGTAAAGTGCTCATTCCATGTTTGTATAATTTTAATCTTTTGCAAATATATATTCTAAATTAAAGTTAAATCGAGAAAAAATAGGGAATATAATAATAAGGTAAGACATAACATACCTCATTATTTTTGGTGCATCGGCAGTCGTGAACGGATAAATGCTAGGATAATTTAATTTGAAGAAATACAGGATTATTTTTTAACATCGACCGTCGTGCAAGAGTAGTTTGATTTGAATAAATATATCATTATTTTTGGTGTATTGGCCGTCGTGAACGGATAAATGCAAGGATAATTTAATTTGAAAATCTATCATTATTTTTAATGCATCAGCAGTCGTGAACTAATAGATGCAAGAGTAGTTAAATAGAAATAATATAATCTTTTATTTTGATAAATTAACGTCGTGAAACAAGAGTATCATTAATTTTGGTGCATATAAATTGTCATATTTAAGCTCATTATTTTTGGTATATCAAACATAGTGACTTAATTAATAAAAAGTAGATTTTCTTATTTTTTGCTAAATTATAAATCAATAAATTAGGAATAATTTTATTTGCACAAATACCTATTTTTTCATACATAAAAAATGCAAAAATAATAACAATAAAATATTTTTAAATAAATAATTCATTTTTTTAATAACTATCAAATAATTTTTTTAACAAATAAAAATTGATAACATTTTTATAAAAATTATATAATAAAATAAATAATTCATTTTATTAAACAAAATTTCTAATTTTTAATAACAATTAAATAATTTTTTTAACAAATAAAAAGTTTTAAACATTTTTATAAAAATTATATAGTTTACATAAAAAAATAATTTTAAAATTAAATTTAATTATTAATAAATAAAAATTTTTAATAAAAAATAATAACAATAATTTTAAATAAGAAATATTACAGAGGAAATAATTCATTAATAGTCAAAATAAATTAACAATAAATATTTAAAAAAATTAACAAGTATAAAAATTATAACAAAATTTTTTTAAAAACAATTTTAATAATGGCTATGTCAACGTGAAACACGTGTCTGGAATCGCTCTGTGATTTTTACAGTTTTTCTGTAGTTATTTGTGTTACTTTAAATAATTTATGGTGATTTTTTGGTGATTTTTTTGCTTACGACCATTTTGGCATAATTTGCTTCATGGTTTTTTTGTCATTATCAGCTATTTTTATAAACAATTTGGGATTTTGTGTTGTGGGTGATACAATTCGTTCTGAAAACATTGACTGTCAGTGATTTTATCTGCTCTGAACGTGTTTCACTATTTCCACTCTTCAGTGACGTATCATTAAATATTGTCACCCACCAATTTTTCTTAACACGTGTTATTGTCCTATAGTTTTTGCATAATGCCGCCAAAATTGCTCACCACTACTGCTTCTCTATGTAGAAAGTGTAACACAAACGTAAAAGATGCTGTTGCTTGCCCTGGATGTGGAAGTTCATATCATCGGAGCTGTGCTGCCTCTGTCAGAATTCTCCCTAATAATAGTTTTGCCAAATGTTGTGGCTCCTCAAGATCCAGATCCCCTTCTCCCTCTGGTTCACAAAATGACATTGCCGCGTTATCTAATGACATCAAGGCCCTTACTTTACACATAACACAGGGATTTGAAAAAGTTCATCAAACCTTTGATGAAATAAAAAATGACATTGTTGATCATCGTAGCAGGATCTCAACCCTTGAAACTACTTTGTCTGATGTTGTTCGCTTGGATGAGGTCGAAAAATTATCGTGCACAAATTCAAGTAAGTACATTCTATCGGAAGTTGAACGTCGCTTAAAGGCCAAATTAAGTGTTGTGCTTTTCAATTTGTCGGAATCTGTAATTAATAACACATACAATCTTGCTAATGATAATCTGATGATCTCCGAATTTTTTAAAATAATAAATTTTTCTTTTTCTCCTCTCGACGTTTTGAAAATTTTTCGTGTTGGCAAATTCTCAACTTCCAGGCCTAAACCTAGTCCTCTAAAATTGCAGTTCATATCATCGAACCTTGCTTCCGAATTTTTGATTGCTGCCAGAAAGGCCACCGCAGCCTTGAAACTCGATCTTATGATATCTTTGGCCTGAAAGAAACGTGGTTTTCTCCACACACAGACATTTCCAAATTTTTCCCCACTTCGAATTTTTCAGTCTTCAGGGATGAACGTTCTCTACGTAAAGGAGGAGGCGTTCTTTTGGCAATCAATTCTTCTATTCGTTCTTCGCGGGTGAACATTTTCTTACCTGACAGATACTTGATTTAATTCTTTTTCCATTTTCTATTGATATTTCTAGAGCTCTCATTCCCATGGTCAAACCTGACAATTATCATTTACCCCTATCTTTTTCTTTCTATTTTGAATCTGAGTCACATGTTTCATCTGCTTCTTCTAACTTTTTAAATTTCAAATGAAGGAATTATGAATCTTTCTATTTCGAATTCCTATCTTTGAATCTAAATGAAATTTTTATTGATAACAATATTGAATCTCAATCACTTCTACTTACTAAAGTTTCCAAAGATTTAATAAATAAACATACCCTCACTTTCAATCCACAATAAAAAAAATTGTGAGGCTATATCCTCCATGATACACATTGGATATTATTAGGGATATTAAATTGAAGCGTACTTTACTAAGACGTTATCGTCAAAACCATAGTGAATTTTTAAAATTACAAATAAATTCTTTTAGCCTGAATTTAAAAAACAAGATTCAGTCAGTTTATATTGATTATCAAAAATTCCTTGAAGGTCAATTATTTTCTGATCCGCAACAATTTTGGCGACAAATGACTAATAATACACTATATTCTTCTATACCAGTGATAATGCAATTTAATAACAATGATCTTATTGGTTATCAACAAATTGTAGATTCCCGTTTTTAAATCAGGGAATATTGAAAACGTTTGCAACTATCGTCCTATTTCTGTAATCACAAATTTTGCCAAGATCTTTGAGAAATCCATAGCTTCTCAAATAACTTCTGCGTTGTCAACACAACTGTCTGCCTCTCAGCATGGTGGTGTAGCAAAACGATCTACTGTCACAAATCTTATCTCTATTACTCAATTTATCAATGACTCCTTTGAAAATAATCAACAAGTTGACGTTATCTACACCGATTTCTCCAAGGCTTTTGACAAAGTTGACCACTCAATTTTATTTGAGAAGGCACTGTTTTGTTTACAATTTATATAAATGACGTTGTGGACACGCTTAATGTTGAGAAACTGTTATTTGTTGATGGCTTTAAGATTTTTGCTACCATTCGTTCTTCAAGCGACGTTGCACTCTTGCAAAAAAACCTTGACACTCTGTCTGATTGGTGCACCTCTAATAAAATCTCTGTTAATCCTCTCAAATGTTGCGTAATATCTTATTTCAAATTAACTTTTTCACCTATAGTATCTAATTACACAATTCAGAGGACGACAATACCTCGAAAACAGTCAATTCGTGACTTTGGGGTAATTATTAATTACAATTTAAATTTCCACGATCATATTTTAGATGTTTACAGCTCGGCATCTAGGGCCTTAAGTAATGTTTTTAAAAAACTCGTAATTTTAAAAATGTTAAAGTTTGTTGGAAGCAAAATTGAATATGCTTGGCTTGTTTGGGAATCATTACATTTTAAACAAGTTGTAAATCCAGATGTTCATTACATGAACATTTTGCTTCCTCTATACGATCAGCAAAAAAATTTGCTTCCTCGTGGAGGAAGCACTAACTTATTGTCACGTATTGACATATTTTCCATGTTGTTGTCTTCAAATCTAATTAAAAATTAATTTAAAAAATTTGTTATATTTATTATAATTATAATTAAGTATATTAAGTATATTTAATTTTTAAATAATTTCTAATACGATCTAATATTTATAAAATCAAAAAAATATTTATAAAATTTGTTTTAATCCTAAATGAACAAAATAAAATTTTTAATAAAAAAATGAATTTTTCATCTTTAATTGTAATTAATTCTATAATTTTCAATACAATATATATTTTACATACATCAATCGATTCGTCTTGATGCAAGGAATAAGATTTTAGATTTATTTTTCAATAAATAATAACATTTTATTGTACAGCAACATGATTCTTAAGAAAAAATGAATTTTTATTAAAAATGCAAATTTTGTGTCTGTAATTGGTTTTAATTTTATAAATTTAAATACAATATATACTTTATATATACCAATCGATCCGTCTTGATGCAAAGAATAAAATTTTAGAAATAAGTGAGTAAGATTTTCTTATACAGCAACATAATTTTGCGGAAAGAACTCATTTTTTGAGAAAAATGCGAATTTTTCAGCTTTAATTGTGATTAACTATAAATTCTCATACAATTTATTCTTTTTATATACCAATCGATTCGTCTTGATGCAAAGAATAAGATTTTATTATATATTAACTTCAATAACCAACTTAAAAAAAAAATTTTGAAAAAACATTTTTTTTTAGAAAAAAATCAAAAAAAAATTTTTTCTGAGAATTTTTTAAAGTCTATCAATCCAGTTCAAGATATTTTTATGATAAATATACCTGGTAAATTTTAGCCAAATTCGTTAAAACCTCTTCGAGTTATCGTGTTCACAAAAATCGGGATCCACACACACACACACATACACACACATACACACACACATACATACATCCGAACAATTGTTCAGGGTCTTATATAACATAGTCCCATATAGAAGAAAATTTGTCAAAAGGATTTTTAAAAATTTTGTAAATTAAACGACTACAAAGCTTCCTCACGAGGAAGCAAAAAGATATACTTCTTCTTAAAAAAATTTAAAAAACCCTTTCTTAAGTATTGTACTCTGCTCAAAACTAAAAATTATCCCCCTTAGGGCTCTGATTATCTTTTACTTTGTAAAGAACATAATGTTCTCACGTTTGAGTATCGTAGCAACATCACTAAATTCAAATTTATTACAAATCTTATACAGAACTTAATTGACTGTCCAGAATTGTTATCGTTTGTCAACTTCAAAGTCCCAAGATTGAACTGTCGCAACTACCAACCTTTTTTTAATACTCTGCCATCTTCGCATACTAGTTTTTATGCGCCAATGTTTAATATCACAGAGACCATAAATTTTTTGTATAATAATGCACACGTTGACATAGATATATTTACTACTACGTCTTCTGTAATTGTAAATCAATTAACAAATTTATGTTTTAACACACCTTAATTTTTCTGTTCTAAAAATTACACTTACACTACCGTCCGAAATTGTGCGAACGCTAACATCTCTAGCTATTAAAAAACACACCCGCACAGAAACAGTGATAACTCGGTTAAAAATGACGCTAGATGGTTTTTTTAAATTGCATTGGAAAGCTTATTAAATTTCCAATGAAATGTCACTATTTTAAGTTGTATTGCATAAACAGGAAGCGAGATATCATGTTATGAAGACAAAAAAATAATTCTATTTTTTTCGGAATTTCTTACTCTGACTTTGACTCCTGGCACAGCTTAGCAAAGTTTATGAAAAAAATTGTTACTTTTACAGACTATTCCTTGTAACCTAAGCTTTAAATAGAGACCAAGAACAGCAAAAAATATTTACGGGTTCCTGAGATATTACAAAAAGAGTCGGACCGTGCCAAGCAGAATTTTCAATCATCGATTTCTCTAATTCGCTGTTGAGTCAATTACTTGTCTGTGAAAAAAGTGTCGAAAATTAATTTTACCAACTACATTCTTACTGGGATCCACTTTTTAATTTAATTTATTATATATCGATATTTAAAAAGTGGATCCCAGTAAGAATGTACTTGGTAAAATTAATTTTCGACACTTTTTTCACAGACAAGTAATTGACTCAACGGCGAATTAGAGAAATCGATGATTGAAAATTCTGCTTGTCACGGTCCGACTCTTTTTGTAATATCTCGGGAACCCGTAAATATTTTTTGCTGTTCTTGGTCTCTATTTAAAGCTTAGGTTACAAGGAATAGTCTGTAAAAGTAACAATTTTTTTCATAAACTTTGCTAAGCTGTGCCAGGAGTCAAAGTCAGAGTAAGAAATTCCGAAAAAAATAGAATTATTTTTTTGTCTTCATAACATGATATCTCGCTTCCTATTTATGCAATACAACTTAAAATAGTGACATTTCATTGGAAATTTAATAAGCTTTCCAATGCAATTTAAAAAAAACCATCTAGCGTCATTTTTAACCAAGTTATCACTGTTTCTGTGCGGGTGTGTTTTTTAATAGCTAGAGATGTTAGCGTTCGCACAATTTCGGACGGTAGTGTAATAATTTTTTTCTTTAATTTGTCAACATATCTTTGTATTTTTTTCACTATTCTTATGTTATATTTTCTGACTTGTATTGCCCATTAATGATCCTTGTGATTATGGGCTGTGACTTGAATAAATAAATAATAATAATAATAATAATAATATAATTTTTATAAACATTTCCATAGAAAATTATTGAAAATTGTAAGGATTGAAATATTAAAATTTTAATAAATAAAAAATTATTAACAATAATAAACTGAATTTTATAAATTTTTTAAAAAATAATGATAAATAAAAAAACCTATAACGGTTTAAATTTTAAAAAATTCTTTTTTAACAATAATAATAAAATTCTTTTTAATAAAATAAATTAATAAAAAATAATAAGTAATTAAAATTTTTTTTTTTGATTTGCAAATAAAATTATAATTAAGTAATTCAATTCAACAACAATTAAATAATTTTTATAAATTGTCACTAGTTTTTGTTAAAATAATAATTTTTATTTAAAATTAATAAATAAAAAATAATAACAATAAATAATTCAGATATAAATTATTTTTTTATAATTTTTGAAAAAACAATAACAAATTTTTATGACATAGTAATTTAAAAAAAATGTTTAATAAATAATAAATAATTTTCTTTATATAAATTTCAAATTTTTGACAAAATAATTTAAAAATTGTGGTAATTTCATAAAAAAATTAATTAAATTAAAATTAAATTATTTTTATAAAAACTGATTATAACAAGTTAAATAATTTTTTTAATAATTTTGAAATAAGTAAAATTAATAATTATTAAAAAAATTTTAATCATTATTATAATAAAACAATTTTTTTTACATTTCTTTTAACTAAAAATTCATATAACACAAATAAAATAAATAAATAAAAATTAATAATTGGACTGTCTTTAAATTTTTTTTAAAACAATTAAGATATTATAACAAAGCAAAATTTTACAATAATTTTTGAATTTAATTAAATAAATAAAAAATTGAATAAAATTAATAATAATTTAATTGTTTATTTAAAATTCTTTGTAACAAAATACATAATTTTTATAACAATTGTTAATGAAAATAATAAAATAATTTAAAAAAATATATATGGGCAATTCCTCGTGAAATTTTTCTATTACATTTAAGAATCGGTTAAACATATTTTTTTCTTGTTTCTTATAGAAAAATATTAAATGCCTATTTTTTGTTTTTCCATAATTGCCAAAATTTTCGAGATATGAATTTTCGAAATTTTGGATTTTTAAAAGCAGACCAATTTAAATAGCTTATAACTTTGAAAGTATTGAGTTTCCAAAAAAGTTGTCAAAGAATGAAAGTTTTGGTTTTTCTTCAACTTTTAAAAGATTAAAAAAAATATTTTTTAAAATTTATTAGAAAAAAAATTATTTTTTTATAAACAAATTAATTTATTTTTAATTTGGGCACGATTAATTCTTTTTTATTTACTAGAACCAATTTCTGCGCGCTACGCGCCCCTATTTTGTGGTTTTCAACTTTAACTACTAACATGAATGAAATAGTTTATACCATCTATTACAACCATTGTGATGATTAAATGTTTTAATATAATGGAATTTTCTTACCTGTTTCTTATTTTATATTTCAATATTTAATAACATATAATACCTGACAATTTTAAAAAGTCTGTTCTTAGTACTAACTTTAATCTATATATATAAGATGAGACTTTTGTCTGTACATTGCTCAGAACTTAAAATTTTACACATACTCATTCATTTTGAGCATCCAGGATTCCAAAAATGCCAATAAAAAATTTCGTGTATGTATGTATGTCCGTATGTCACAGAATCTTTGTTCGCGAATCACTTAAAAACGGCTCAAACGTTTGGGAACCAAATTTGGCAGAATGTTTGACCTTAGGCCAAGGAAGGTTTTTAAATTTACAGATTTGAAAAATAATTATTAGAACAGGAGATATTAAATTTTTTCAAAAAATTCAAAAATCAGAAATTTTCAAATTTTACCTTTTTTAAAAAAATACTTTCAAACTTTGTATAATTGAGTATAACATGTTATTTAGTAACATTCTATAATAGATTTGCCAATAAAATGTCCTATAACTAAGATGTAAATATAAACATGATTTTTAAAAAATTTGAAAAATCGCAAATATCCCAATTTTATATTTTGTAATGAATTGCGTTTAAATGATCTATAATTAATTGTTACATGTTAATTGGTCAAATTTTAGCATAATTTTTTCAGAAATTGTGTCCTATAACTAAGATGTAAAGATAAAAATGTTTTCAAAAAATCGAAATTTTAAAAATTTTAGATTTTTTAATGTATTGCTTTTAAACGATCTATAATTGAGTATAACATGTTATTTAGTCACATTTTAGCATAATTTAGCAAAAAATACTATTCCATATTTCAGATGTAAGTATAATTATGTTTTCAGAAAATTAAAAAAAAGGAAAAAATTATCTATTTATCAGAGACAACTTTTGGAAATGGTAGCTAATTATTATTTCTTCAGTCAAATTACATTTCCCACTATTTCCTATTTTTCGAGACTGGTAGACTGGTATTAAATGTATCTGTAGAAACTTAAACCCGTCAAATACGGGTACGACAGCTAGTGATCTATAAAATTCGGATAAACATATTTTTTCTTAATAATTGATAAAAAAATATAAAATAAATGTTATCTATTTTTGTTGAATTGCAATATAAATATGAAAGAACAAAATTTTTTGATGAGGAGAAACCAAAGTTAACTTATTTTAGTTCATATTATTTAACTAAATTATTTATTTTCAATGGAAACTACACAATTAATTTGTTAACTTAAAGTTTAAGAAAAATATAAACAATTGAACATTTTCAGGTTTGCATGTAGTGATATTTTAAGAAATTATTCCCCTTTAATTTAAAACAAAAAATATTCAAATTATTTAAAAATAATAGGCTGTAGACATTTTTCAATAATAAATTGTGAAAAACCCCACATTAAGGCGTAGCGTAAAAAACGAGCAGCTTGCACGTGATTTTTGAAAATTCTGTAAAACTCAATAAATGCATCGGTTAACTCTAGGACTTTTTGGAAAATTTTTATATTGTAAGGTATAAATAAATTTTTTATAAATTCAAAAAATCATGTCCAAAGTTAAAAAAAACTAAAACTTTCATTCTTTAAAAATGTTTTTCTAGACTCAATATTTACAGACTTATAGGTTACTGAAAATAGGTAAACATTTACAAACCCAAAATTTCAAACATTCATAACTTATAAATATTAACATAAATTATTTATAGATTTCATTCAAAATCTAATATGTAAAACACGATTATATTTCGAACCAAAATGTACAAAAAAATTTATAGTTTACGGTCACGTTTTTTTTACAATTATGAACTAATGCTTCTATTTTATAACGTCACTAGCTGTCGTACCCGTCTTCAACGGGTTTTAGTTTCTACTAATTCATTTAACATAGTGTCTACTAAGAGAACATTAAATCGAGGATTTACAAATAAACTAAACATTACCAGAATTATTATTGGTATTTAGCCAATTTCATTGAAAATAAATTTCAAATTCTTTAAAGAAATTAGAGAGATAATTTAAAATTTTTTTTTAAATGCTTAAAGCAAAAGCATTTCAATGATATTGTTTCCGAGATGCACCACGTGGAGGTAACCAATATTGAGTGTTTTTGGCAAATCTTTAACCCTCCTGCGCATAAAGCCGAGTATACTCGTCCAAACTAAACCGTTACCGTATGCATGAGGACAAGTATACTCGTCCAAACATTTTTGTTAATAACTTTTGTTTAAATAAATATTAAGACATCGGTCAAGTTGCAAATTGCTTTCAATGAACAAACGAAGCTAATTGAATTATTTAGCATAATATATATTATTTATTTAACAATAAACAATGCATATAAAATGTTTAAACAAAGTGAAAAATTTCTGTTTTATAAATTAATGTTTGTTTATCGGATTTTCCAATAATTGTCTATCAAAGGGTTTCTGGGTGCGCTGATTACGAATTTAACGTCAAAATTCAAAAATTCAAAATGGCGAATCCAATATGGCGGACAATTATATATTTTTTTAAAGCGGACTTTAAAAAAAATTTTGTAGAATTTTACCAAAACTTATTATCATAGGGTTTAGAGGTCGCTGCTTACAAACATGGAGTCAAAATGACAAAATTCAAAATGGCGGATCCAATATGGCGGATGACAATTCTGAAAAAGTTTTCTAATCTCCCCGTCTATCGCTATCTAGGGGTTTTTGAGGTCGCTGATTACGAATCCGAGGTCAAAATTTCATAATTCAAAATGGCGAACCCAATATGGCGGCTGACAATTATGAAAAAGTTTTCTAATCGTCCCGTCTATTGCTATCTAGGGGTTTTTGAGGTCAATGATTACGAATATAAAGTCAAAAATTGAAAAAATCCAAAATGGCGGACCCAATATGGCAAACAGCAATTTTTAAAAAGTTTTATAATCGTCCCGTCTATATCTCTCTAGGGGTTCTTGAGGTCGCAGATTACGAATCCGAGGTCAGAATTCCAAAATTGAAAATGTCTAATCCAATGTGGCGGATGATAATTAAAGAAAATTAATCCGACCTTCTATCGCTATCTAGGAGTTTTCGGGGTCGCTGATTACGAACATGGGTCTAAATTAAAAAATTCTAAATGGCCAATCCTATATGTCAAAAAACAAATTTAATAACATATTCTAATTGAATAATTTATTCCTATTGTAGTCTTTATTAAGAAAATAAATTAATAATTAAAAATTTTGTATGAATTTTGATATAATTTTTCGATTTTCACAAGAAATAGGTATATTGGTGCTTTCGGCGTCTTTGAAATCTGTTAATATGAATAAAAAGTTTGATTTTTTAACATATTACAGTCACGATCAATTGTAACTATAAAAATTGATTTTAATTTCTAATTATAATTATTTTTACCATTATTATTATTATTATTATTATTATTATTATTATTATTATTATTATTATTATTATTATTATTATTATTATTATTATTTCTATTATTATTATAGATCTATAAAAAATTATTTGATTAAAATAACTATTTATTGACTATTAAATAAATGTTTAGTTCAATGGAATAATTTTAATTTAAGTCAATTAAGTTGCATTTTAATTATTAATTTCAGTAATGAAAGCAAATACAACCTAATTAAATTAATTAAAAATAATTTGCCTCAAGTAAATATTTTTTTGATAATAGATAAGTAATCGGTTATTTGAATGATATAATTTATTTTCAATGTAGTGTACTTACTATATTTTAAAAATTTTTAACCTACAGATGGCCAACGATATATTTTGATTAATTTTATTATCTTTAATTTAATTCACAAAATGTTTTTTCTTATGGTTGTTCCATTTTCCGCCATATTGAGTCCGCTATTTTGGAATTTTGGACTTTATATTCGTAATCAGCGACCTCAAAAACCCCTAGATAGCGATAGACGGAACGATTAGAATTTTTTTAAATTGTAAAAATTGTCCGCCATATTGGGTCCGCCATTTTGAATTTTGAAAATCTGACCCCGGATTTGTAACACAGGCCTGAAAATTTAGGCTTAGTTTTGGTACAAAAAAGTGAAAACTGATTCTTATAGCTTTTTTGACGTAAAATATGAATCCAACCTCCAAAATATCCCATCACGTCAGGATTTCTTGTAATACTGCCGTAAATGTCCAAAAATGGCTATTTTTGGTCATTTTTCGGAATTTTTTTCGTTAGTCAAAAAAAATTTTTTTCATTTTTCAAAATTGTATCGTATAGTACTATGGCTTAGCTTTAAAACTCATTTTTCAAAATGTCTTTAGAAATTTTTTAAAAAAAGTTATGTAGATTTGAAAATTGTTTATTATTTAGGCAAGTGTAGGTTTTTAAAACTAGGAAGGCTGATATAAGTATAATTATAAAAAACAAAGTAGTAATAAAGGGGACGTCCATAATATATGTGGGATCGAAATAGGAAAAAAGGATCTAAAATTTTTTACAAAATTGGATATAAGAGTAGAGGGGATAATAAAAATTTTAGTCAACTTTTTAAATGTTAAAAAGTTACATATTTAATTCAATTTTTTTTGTTTTCAAAAATTAAGACTACTGCTATATCTCACCCTTACTAGTTGGTTTAAGAAGTAACGGTCAATTTATAAAACTATTAGTGAATGCAATCAAAATGACATTTTGAATTTATCTTATACCCACATTTGCCTAAATAAAAAAATTTCACATCTATATAACTATTTCAAAAAAAATCGTAAAGAAATTTTAAAATATGGGGTTTGAAGCTTATACATGGTACAATACGACACAATTTTGCAAATTGAAAAAAAATTTTGGTTAACCAAAAAAAATTCTAAAAAATGACCAAAAATAGCCATTTTTGGCCATTTAAAGCAGTTTTACAAGAAATTCTGACGTGATGGGCTGTTTTGGAGGTCGGATTCGTATTCTACGTCAAAAAAGCTATCAGAATCACCTTCCACTTTTCCTGTAACAGAACTAAGCTACAATTTGCAGGCCTGTGTAATCAGCGACCTTGAAAACCCCTAGATAGAGAAAGACGGAACGATTAGAATTTTATTTAAATTGTGAAAATTGTCCGCCATATTGGGTCCACCATTTTGAATTTTAAAATTCTGACCCCGGATTCGTAATCAGCGACCCTGAAAACCCCTAGATAGCGATAGACGGAACGATTAGAATTTTTTTTTGAATTGTAAAAATTGTCCGCCATATTGGGTCCGCCATTTTGAATTTTGAAATTCTGACCCCGGATTCGTAATCAGCGACCCCGAAAACCCCTAGATAGCGATAGACGGAACGATTAGAATTTTTTTTTCAATTGTCAAAATTGTCCGCCATATTTGGTCCGCCATTTTGAATTTTGGAATTCTGACCCCGGATTTGTAATCAGCGACCCCGAAAACCCCTAGATACCAATCGGCGTGCAAATCCTACCTTCTGAAAAATGTGTGCATTTGCAAGCGACTTTGTGGGTGAAAACGTATGCGCATGAGGGTTAAATTATTCTTCAAGACCTTAGTGAAACTAAAAAACTTTTTTTAAAATTAAATTTCAAGTTAATAATTTTAATTTTATTGTTAATGAATTGTTTTTGAAAATAATTTGTAAATGTACTAAAAACGTCCATCGCATCTCATACTGTAAGAAATGTAGATTAAATTTTTCTCTAACTAAGATAATATATAAATAAATTTAAAATATATTTACTAACAAACAAATATAAATAAACATTAAATTGATTTTTATACTGGAAAATTTAAAAAACACAAATTCAAGGACTTTTTATTGATTTACCATTGGCTTTTTTCTTAATTCCCTCCTTCTTGATTTTTTCAACCCGTTTCTGAATAATTACCCTGAATTTTGATGCTTCGTCAGTCTCCTACTCAATCTTGTGTTTTCCACGTGGTATCTCGTCGTAATTTAGTCCTAAATCGTATGCCTCCATGAATTGTTCATCAGTTAATTCATCTATTATTAAATTTATATTTAATAACTTAATATTAATATTTAAAAAGTTAATATAATATATTTGAATTGTATATAATATTATAAAACTTTTATTATCGAATATCTCAATTGATCCCATTTTCTCTTGGTTGTTTTGCTTAAATATTAAAAATAATTATTTAAAAAATTTATATTTGAGTCACTATTTAATTTATCTAATATTTAATTAAAAAATAATACAAATTTTTTAATATTTTTAAATTACGTTTGCAAGTCTGTAGTCTGACAAATTTGTTATGACAGTCAAATTACATGAAGTTGTACTCGTATTCGATTGTTTCGATTTTGTGTTAATAATTTGATTTTTAATTTTTTTAAAACTTTTAATACTAAAAAATTTATTTAATTGTTTGTTAAAATAAATGTTATTGATCCTGAAAAATCAGTTCCGTATTGTTTTGCATTCATTTTACAAAAATTATAAAATTTTAATTTTTGACCTACATACATACACGAAATTTTTTACTTGTATAAATTAAAAACGCCTGGTTTTTAGCCAATTTCATTTAAATATAATCTGTTATCAAGCTTTATTTGAATGATATTGTTTCCGAGATGCACCGCGTGAAGGTAACCAGTCGTGCATCTCAAAAAAAAAATAAAAAAATTTAATTCCATAAAAATAAGTTAATTCTAAATAGCAAGTAATATTACATTTACATTTATGTCTTTTAGAATGAAAAAATATTACAACTTCATGTCAATACTTCAGGGTAAACAACATTTTTTATCCTTCCCGCCGATGAATGAATGAAAAGGCCTGAAGGTGATCTTACTCTTGAACATCCTACATAAAATTGTCCATGTGAGAAGCATCCCGACTCTTCTAAATCAAATCCTACCGTCCTAATGGGAAATTGTAGTCTTTTAAACTGAAACGGATAAGACGTGCACCATTGCATAATTTTGGAGGATTTATATTTCTCAAAAGCATAATAGGAGCTCCGACTTTTACTTTTATTTCATGAGCTGGTAATCCCGGAGCTGTAACAGAATCCAAAAACTCTATAGGATAATGAACACTGTCATCGTCATTAATACAACTATTTACGGAAAAATACGTTCTTTCTTCTGCTTCGAATAAAGAAAGTATTTTTTGGTTAATCTGTTTTGCTTGTTCGTTAGTTGGTGTTAAAATGGCACGTTTACATAACCAAGAGCTTTGAATTGTTAATAGGTTTTCAACTCCGGGAAAAACGTGCTCTATTAGTTCTTCTTGAGAGGTTACAACTATGGCTAAAGATGTTGGAATTGTAATTAAGCCATCGATCTCTTCTAAAGTACCATTTCCACTTGCAATGAGAAGATTAGAGAATTCTTGAGCTCCCTGCTCACCTCCCAAATGAACTCTCATATTTTTCAAAAGAGAAAAGCGTATTATTTTTGGCCATAGAAAAGATTTTTTAATACATGAATTGACTTCATCAGCCCTTGTTCCTCTGACAATCACTGATAAAATTTGTCGGAAATCTCCTGAAAATAATAAATTAACGCCACCCATAGTTAAGTTACAATTCCGGACATCTTGCAGAGTGCGGTCTAAAGCTTCAATTCCTCTTTTATTTGCCATTGTACATTCATCCCATACTATCAAAAAACATTCTCTCAACACCTTAGCCATTTTGCAATTTTTTGTTATAGAACACAACGGAATTTCCATTTGATCAATATTAATTGGAATTTTGAACATTGAGTGTGCAGTCCTGCCACCTGGTAAAAGGGTAGCAGCGATTCCTGAAGAAGCTACAGCTAATGCAATTTTCCCTTCGCTACGGATTTTCGAAAGAATCAGATTAATTAAGAATGTTTTACCAGTTCCTCCAGGAGCATCAAGAAAAAACATTTGACTCGAATTAACATTGTTGACATGTAAAAGTACGTTTTAATAAACTTCACTTTGTTCTACTGTAAGTCGTTGCTCATTTTCTCTTACAATAGACAGAAGTTGGTCAATATCGTAAGACGTCTCTCTAATGTAATCTGAGTTAATTTCTTGATTGGAAGTAGCTGGTACAGGAAGATGGCATTCTGCAAGGGTCTTATTACCTATGCGCATCATAATTTCCTGCAGAGCATTAAGACATAAATCATACAAATGCAGAGAATTCTCAAAGTTTGTATTATAATTTATTCTTTGTGCTAATCTTAAATAATTTTCTGATAATGATTCTCGAAATTTAATCCATAAATCTAAGGGATCATTTGCATCACAAAACACCACTACAACAACAAATAATTCTCTGAATTTGTATAGACTGTTAAATGCGGCAGCATCTCTCAGTGCTTCTTCCCAATGAGCATCATCGTCTAGAAGACCTAAAACCTTGCAAGTAGCTTTGTAAGTTGGATACACCTGATCAGCAACTGTTTTTAAACTCTCGAAAGATGTAGATCCTCTAATATGATGCAAAAGCAAACGAAGATGAAAACATTCGTTGTTGTGTGGGTGAATAGTATATACCCTACCAATGGCTGGATCTTTGAAAATACCTGGATGATCTTGTACCGGTTTACCTCGTTTCCTTCTCGAGAATTGACCTTTTTGTTTATTGAATGTGTAGTATGAGGGTACTTCACAATACAATAACAATTTGGCAAAATTGTCTGATTGATAGAGTTTAAAGAAAGCCATTAATGTTGTATTAGACAGATTTTCTACACGATCTTGAACATTTTCAGGCCTAAAATAAACTCTTTGTCCATTCTCGAGATTAACATCTAGTTGAATTACCGGAGGGTATCTCTCGTGTATTTGGAATTCAAAAATGCCCCAAAATGCCTCTGAAGTAGAAATGTAACAGCCAGTTTGGTACACTCAGATGCATTAATGCTGTCCTTCCGGTTTGACGGTATTTTGCATAGTCGTATGATTTCTATCAAAATGCTTTTAGTTCATGACATATGAGAACATTCGTTTGTCACGAACTAAGAATATTTGATAGAAATGACACGACTTTTCAAAACTCCTTTAATCCGGAAGGACAGCATTAATGCATCTGAGTGTACATACTAATTTCATCATTTCCGTTTGCCACATGGAATGAAGCTTGATCGCTACCCTTGTTTACGTATTTGCAAACGTATTTGATAGATTTTATACTACCACAAAATTCGATATTGATATGAGTTTCAAATGTACGTAATAAAACCGGAGAATATGGTACAATCCATTTATTATCTACCGTGATAACCTCTCGTCTTATTCTCAATTCTGCTGTGAAACCTCCTTGCTTGGGAGATCTCTTTCTATAATATACGTAGGATAACCATCTTCTCCAGTTATTGTTTCTCGCATAAATTGCTTTGGAAATCTTTTAGTACATCGACCCTCCTTCATACATCAATGGCGAGTGTTAAAAGATCCACATGGTCCATGTACCATATGGCTTTTTACAATGTCAAATAATTGTTTATCATCTGCATGATTTGGCAGTTCTGCACATATGATCTCATCAACACAATTTGGGCGTAGAGATTCTTCTAACCAGAGTAATATATGGGCATGAGACAGACCACGCTTCTGTCATTCAACGGAATAAATAAAACAACACACACTATCGAAAATTTGTCCATTTCGCAAAAGCGACATCAAACATTTTAATTTTAAGTGAAATACTCGCGAAACAATGTCATGGCGATCTTGCGCGGATTGACCTTCGAACAATAAAACGTTAATTTCTGACCTTTGCGGATTAGTTGTGATAGTGATAAAGAGATCAGGACGCCCAAATTTCCGAACGTAGCAGAATGCATCTTGAGTACGTGAATGTATGAATCTAGGACCGCCAGTGAAGGATGAAGGTAGAATTACCTTCTGCCCTAAATTTTGTACATTCTCATCTCTGTTGATGGCATCTTGGAGATGAATATACTTTTCTGCTCTAAGTTCGGTTTGGTGTGTTCGATAATAGACCATCCTTTCACTCTCAATTTTGGCATAAATATCTACTGCAAACTGATTAAATAATTGCCGATATTTATGTAAGTGGTTAGGATCGTTTACCCAGATCATAAAACGATAAGCATAAAATTCCAAAGCAGAAGTTTTTTTATTTACTAATTCTCCTGATGTAGGATCTCTATGCTTATACTGAAAATGGTAACCATCTTCTCCACGACAAAAAATAAGTGGATATTGGAGTGTATCATAAGCGCGATGAGTCTCAGATATTCTAATCAGTTGGCCTGTTCTTTTTTGTATGACAATGTCCCTTGATTCACTTGGTTCACCAACCATGATTACAGCGACTTCAGATGCAGTTGGTGCATTGTATCTACCTGGATGATGTCCTGCTGGAAGTCGGTCTGCTTTTATCACAATTCTGTAATCTGGTGATTCAGAGGGCATTGTCTCTACAGCTGATTTAAAACTACGAATATAGGTGTGATGTTCGTGTAGCAATTCTTGAATTAGTAGAATTAAGTTTGAATCAAGAGTATTAAAAATGGAAACTCTTCTTGTAGCCTGCTCCTGAGCATCGGATATAAAGTATATTTGAAGATAGCTCGCGGATTGACCAGGAAAAGCTAAAAGAGATCCCATTCTGTGATACACTTGTCCTTAAATTCTACATGTAGGCCTAAACCCTGATTCATAAACTTCAGAAGCTCTAAATGACGTCATTTGAAACGCACTATTGAAAGCTCGAAGTTGTTGCAAGAACATCTGAGACTGAGGAAAATCTCCGTTAAGTAAAGATCGAAGAGGTTCTGGTGGTTCTGGTAAAGAAGGTATAACAATTTTGTCAGAAGAACAGCATAAGCCCTTCGCTTCATATGCCTATTTCAAAGATTGACAATAGTTACAAATTTTATTCATTTCTCCAATATTTGCAGATTCAGAATAATTAATAAGTGAATCATAAGAAAAACCACTGTTTCATTTATTTAACCACTTATTATTATTCCTTATCACATGCTTTAATACTTCAATTGCAAGTCTATTTTGTCTGACACGAATAGGCTCCAATTCTCTAATAACTTGTTGTCTCTCTCTATCTATTGCTTGTCTATGTGCAGTTTGTTCTTCCGACTCATTGTTTCTTATTACCTGAACTCTCATTGCTTCCTCTTCTAATCTTTCATTACGAATATTACTTTGAATAAGATAATTACTTCTATTTCTACACAATATTTCTTCTCTCTCTTCCACACTTTCAGTCATTCCAGCAATAGAGTTCCGAACCCTGTTCCCCTCCAATCTTTCTTCTCTCTCTTCTACACTTTCAGTCATTCTAGCAGTAGAGTTCCGAACTCTATTCCCCTCCAATCTTTTTTCTCTCTCTTCTACACTTTCACTTATTCTAACAATAGAGTTCCGAACTCTATTCTCCTCCAATCTTTCTTCTCTCTCCTCCACACTTTCACTCATTCTGACAATAGAGTTCCGCACTTTATTCCCCTCCAATCTTTCTTCTTTCTCTTCTACACTTTC
The DNA here is from genome assembly GCA_032873175.1 of Leptopilina drosophilae. Classification (NCBI taxonomy): domain Eukaryota; kingdom Metazoa; phylum Arthropoda; class Insecta; order Hymenoptera; family Figitidae; genus Leptopilina; species Leptopilina drosophilae. The sequence goes on along the minus strand of CM065484.1, from coordinate 17,349,843 downwards.
ATTTATTCTTGCTTTAGATTTCCGCACTCTACTGATTAGTAATTTACTTTCCCTTTCATGAACACTTTCATTTCCTCTTCTCTCAGCATTTCGTACTCTATTGATTGCCAATCTTTTTCCTTCTTTCTCTGTCCCTTCATTTCTTCTTGCCACAGCTTGCCTTGTCCTGTTTCTCTCACGAATTTGTTCATCACTCAAAATTGGAACGTCCACATCCTGGAAATTGTCTAGTTCATTCCGGTTTGCCGCTCTTATCGTCCTCTTTCTTTTCGCATCTTTAGAATTTCGGCCAATATTTTTTTCTTTTTCTTTTTGTCATGTCTGTTGTCTAATTAATAATGATAATTTTTAAATGTATTTTACATTTAAATAAATTTCAAATATAGAAATAGTTAAACTTAGATAAAAATAAAAAGAAATTATTTATTTACACAATCGATTCCATTTCATTACATTAATAAACACGAATTTATTATAACCAGAATAAAAAAATTTAAATTCAAAAATTCAAATTTAATAATTTAAAAAAAAAATTAATAATAAAATTGATACAATAAAGGAAAAATTAATTTAATTCAAAAAGAAAATAAATAAAATTATTTTATTGGTTATTTATATACCTAGGTATAAATAAATAAGGAAATTCTAAATGAATACATTTTTTTAAGAATTATATTAACTCATTTAAAAATTAAAAAAAAATTTATGAAAAGTGGGCAGAAAATTAATTAATAGCAATATTAATTCATTCAATAAAAAAATAAATTTATTCATAAAATAAAAATAAATAAATGTTTTTGCTTCTTTAAAATTATTTATATAAATTTGAAAATGAAATTAAATAAATTTTATTCAACAGTTAAACAATTATTTTTTTAAATTAACAGAAAAATACTTAATGACAATAAATTAATTACAAATTAATAAAATAAATAAAAAAATTAATAACAATATTAATTCATTCAATACAAAAATAATAAATTTATTCATAAAAATAAATAAACCGCATTGCTTCTTTAAACATTTTTAAAAATAATTTTATTGCTAATAATATTGTAACGAAGACATATTGCATTAGCAATTGCCTTAGTAGTCGCATTGCCATGAGAGTGAGTGAGAAACGACGGCGCGCGCACAGCAGTCTCTCGCTCCCCTTCTTCGCTTGCTCGTCCCACTACTCGTGTGTAAATCGAGGTACCTGGCTGCATTAGAGTGGATCGTCAGATCGTCTTCCGCCTTGGCCCGAGGTGCTTTTCGGGCCTAACAGGAACGGTCTCGCTTTCTACACAGGTATTCGTCTCAGTCAGAGGTGCTCTTCTGTGAGACAAATGCTGCAAGGGAATTGTTCTTTCTGCCCAGGTGCTCTTAGGCCGAACGAACGTTCTCTCTCTTCTCATGTATGCTTTGCAACCAACCAGGGGTGCTCTCGTGGAAGGTTGTCGAGCATGCCTAGTCTTTTATTTTTCAATTCTGGTCATCCTGGGTGAATCGAGGCGCTCTTCTCTTCACCCATGAAGATAACAGGGGTGCAAACTCTTATCCCGGGTGCTCTCAGGAGTAGGGTTTGCACTCATAGTAAATTCCTTGTCACGTATTTCCGCATCGGTAAGAGTTTCGGTAACCGGCCGAAATTATGAATTAACCCCTAGCGGTTCTTCGGTTAATTCCTAGAAGTGCACGCCTCGGTTTTCGTCGATGTCGGGAAAATACGGAAACTTATTCTAGAACGATTTTTTTTCTCTTTTCAGAGTGACAGACAGGGAAGTTTCGGTTGACGAAATATGAAGCGAGATTTCAGAGCAGCAGTTTCTTTGGAATTAAATTCATTTGTCATTTTTGTTATTCTCTTAAATTTTGTATTAATTAATTAAATTCAAATAGTATTATTTCTTTTAAAAATAATGTTTAAGTTCTCTTAAAAGGAATACTCAAGTATTATTTTCTACGTTTTATATTTTTATATTGTTAATTTTACTCAGTTAATTCATTTTTATATTTTTCTATTGTTATTTTTACTTAGTAGTTAATTTTATAATTTTGTTAAAATATATTTACTTTCGAAGGTTTAAATTTGGCCTAGTCAATGACTTAACCTTCCCAAATTTTTCCAATTAGCTCCCTTCTAGAAAATAGTGTTTTGATAAGTAAAGATGGCGCTTCACGCCACTATTTGTTACAAAATATAAATTAATTAAGGTACCCGGACTCCATCCGGCGAGCGAATTCCGTAGCAAATAAAAAATCATATCATTACAATATAAATAATAAAACTGATTTAAACAATTATGTTATCAAATTCTAAAAGACATATTTTAAAAAACTCACCGGTTCTATTATTTATCCATTATGACAATTCACCATAATAACAACAATATATTAAAATTAATTGTCTTGATATTTTTAAAACACATATTTATTATAAATTTAATTAATTAATAGCATTTCAATTTTATTATTTTTCAAAAATTATTTTCAATATTTATTTATTAAAATGTCAAATTATAATATTATGTAATACATAAATCGTACCTCTGAAATGTCAATTCAAAACAAATATGTTTTTTTCAAATGAATTGAATATATATATATATATATTTCTATAATTTGAAATTGTCTTCAAAATTCACTTGTTTTCCCAATAACGTAAAATTAAATTTTATATTATTCAAAATATATTTTTGATCTTTACATTGGATTTTTTTCAATTCAATGAATTGTTAATTAAATGTTAAATAATTTGCTTATTAAAGTATTTAAAATTTTTTAATTTCTTTAATTTTTTGAACTAAGCATTAAAATTTTTTTTTTAATTTTTATTTTAGTTAAAAAATTAAAATTTAATGAATTGATTTTAATAAAATTTTTACCTTATATTAAATAGAAATATTAAGTCATATATTAGTGTTTGAAAAAATGAATAAGAGTTACCAAAAATACAACTGAATTTAGCTTGGCAGTAATTGGTAACAATTATAATTTTTTATTCTTTCGAAAATTTTTAAATAAATTACAACTTAGTTATAGAATAGTATTTTTGCAAAATATTGCTAAAATTTGACTAAACAACGTGCAATACTCAATTATAAGTTTAAAAGCAATTCATCAAAAAATATGAAATTTGAAAATTTTCGATTTTTAAAAAAAAATTTTATACTTACATCTTAGTTATAGAATGTTATTTTTGGTAAAATTATGCTAAAATGTGACTAAATAGCATGTATTACTCATTTATAAAAAGTTTAAGAGCAGTTTAAAAAAATGAAAATTTTTGATTTTTTAATTTTTTGAAAAAATTACATATATTCCGTTATAATTAATATTTTTCAAATCTTTAAATTTATAAACCTTCCTTGGGTCAATGTCTAACAATCTGCAAAATTTGGTATCAAACGGTTAAGCCGTTTTTAAGTGATTCGCGGACAAAGATTCTGTGACATACATACATACATACATACATACATGAAATTTTTTATTGGTATATTTAGAATCCTGGATGCTGGAAAGGAATAATTATGTGGGAAATTTAAAGTTTTGAGCAATGTACAGACAAAAGTCTCATCTTATATATATATATATATATATATATATATATATATATAGATTTGTATTATGTAGCACCCCCACCACTGATATTTAGTACATGTACTACTGTTTTTGTGGTAGTAAGTACAGGTTGAGCAAAAAGTATAAGAATTTGAGGGGGAAAGTATAGTGCGTTGAATAGCATTACGAGGAAAAAAACTTTTGACTCCGATTACAGGGGATGTGACACCTTGAATAAAAATTAAAAATACGTATTTCATATTTTTCTATAAAGATTAAGAAAAAATATGTTTAACCGAATTTTAAAGGTCATCAATAAATCTCACGTGCAATAGCCCATAACTAACATATTAAATTTTTTAGCAAAACAAACTGAATTAAGTAGAGTCCAAAATTTCACTATAAATATAATTTTTTATATAAATATAACTTCTATTACCTCCTAAATATATTTTTACGGAATCAAATGATCGCACTCTTGTTAATGCAACATACATTTGAACATGATTAAAAACATCTCTTCTTAAATCAATAAATATTTTGTTAACTTTTTGTCCTTGAGATTTGTTAATAGTCATTGCAAAAGCCAGTTTTATAAGAAATTGTCTTCTTTTAAATGTAAACGGGTATAAATTTTCACAATATAAAGTTACTCGATGTAGAAAAACAATATTTCCACTTTTATCATCCGTTAATATTTGACATTTAATTACATTATGTGACAAATCTAAAATAATTAACCTCGTTCCGGTACATAATCCTTCATTAATACTAAGATGTCTAATAAGCATTACGACAGAATTATATTCTGGTAATAAAGCTTCAGAAAATTTTTCATTATTACAGTTTTCAGTAGAATCAATACTTTGATATATTTTTTCAACTTTACTGGCTAAGAGACGCACCACTCTCTTATAAATATCATCAACATCAACGTTTCTAGGTGCTAAAATTGCACACCCTGTCAACTCCTTAAATTTATTCTGTGGTATTAAAAGACCTTACATTTCTTCAGCTATATCTATATTGCCTTGTTGAATAATATGTATTATTCTATTTTTTATTGATAAATTTATTATTTCTGATCTAGTACCTCGTTCTTTTATCAGTAAAATTTGTCGAAAATCTCCTCCTAGGATAACAATTTTTCTACCAAAAACTTCATTTGATTTTATTATGTCTCTTATTAACTTATCCATAACTTCTAAGGCATACTTTGAAGCCATTAGTGCTTCATCCCAAAAAAACATCAATATTTTTTTAGAAAAGTGCTTCTTTTAACTGAACTTCAATATTTGAAAATTAATCACAGTACAGTAAAACAGGTTATCCTAAAACTTCATGAACAGTTTTCCCGTTAAGAAGCAGAGTGTCAGCAATACCTGTAAAAGCCATGTTGCAAACATTTATGCCATAACTTTTTAATAAATGCCATAAAGTAGTATATAAAAATGTTTTTTCAGATCCTTCATAACCATTAATATATAAGCATTTAGAACTATTAAAAGAAGAATCTTTTATGACTTCAAGTATATAATCAACTATATTTTTTCGTTCAACATTTAATTTGTAATAATTTTGCTCTCCTATCTTAAAATGTTCAAAAATATTTACATCATCAACCTGTGCAGATAAATCTTCATATATGTCCAAAAAACCCTAAAATTCAGTTAGACTATATCCTTCATTTAATAACATTGATTTTATATTCTTATTAGCTGTTTTTTCAGCATTAATATTGTCAAGTTTTGAATAGTTTTATGACATTTGACCCTTAAATTTTTTCTAAAGTTTTCCAGGATGTACAGGATGACAATGAATTAAAATTCTTACAAATAATTGTCGAAGTGAATGAGGCATCATCCATAAGGTTGTTTCTTCCATTGTCCTAATCCACTTACTATCATCTTCTATAAGTCCTGATGCTAAACAGGCAGATGTAAAATATTCATTAATAACTCCATTAACTGTTCTTAAACTTTGAAAATAAGTTACTCCTTTTACTGCAAGCAACAACAGTCTAAGGTGAAATAACTCTAATTGACATGGATTAACTGAATACATTCATCCTAATACTTTTTCTTTACGAACTCTTTTTTTCCATTCAAGACATTTCGTTACCCACGTAAAATGTTCTGGTATTTCTGAATAATGATACTGACGAGCAGAAATATCACGTTCATTAAGTTTAAACAAATCGAGTAATTTTGTATTTTTCTGCATATCAAATGAAACATTGTTGTTATCTTTCCCTTCACGAATAATAACATTCTGTTCATTTGGTAAATATGTGGGTAAACGATTAATACTATGGTTCTTTTTCCCCAATGGTTTACTTAAAATTCTCCAAACTGCCTCAACAGGACCTACATACCTATTCTCTTCATAATGATTAATTTCATTGTGATCAACAGTCACCTCATCATTGGAATTTGTAATAATAATGCATGCAGCATCATGACCCTTGAATATATATTTATATAAATATTTAACAGATTTGATACTTGAAACGATTTTCACATTTATATAACAATTAAATAATTCTGAAAGTATAGGACAATATGGAACTACATTAGAATTGTCAACAACAAATCTGTTTGGTCATTCATACGTTTTATTATTATTTTTTTGCTGACACCGAACATAACAATCTTCTTCAATTGTAGTTTTTTCTTGGTAGCTTTTTGGAAATTTTTTTGAATATTTACCATCAATTAAACACCAATCTCCACAAGGTCCATGAATGTTATTTTGCTTTATTATTTTATTCAAAGAATGATCGCTATTTTCATCAGGAATTTCTGCAAAAATATAACGATAAATACTGTCAACTCTGTTAATAATTTATTATTTTCTTTCAATATAACTAACAAAAGAAAATATGTGGCAATCCTCGCTTTTGAAATTCAATAACATAAACATTAGACTTCATTTCTTCAAATAACTTGTTGTGAACAATAACTGTTAAAAGATGTTTAACCTTCAAGGCAAAAACTCTAGTTACTATTTCAGGTCTATCAGAAGCAGTTTGATGAGGCAATAAATTTTCTTGTATTTCTTTCCAATTTGGATTACACGTCATTGTAATAAATAAATCTGGTCTACCATGACGACCAACAATAGCCATGGCATCTTGATATTGCTGCATCATATTACGAGGTGATGCTATGAAAGTTGATGGCAATATAAGCATTTTTCCTACATGTACATTATTTTCTAACTAATTTTGTAAATAATCGATTAGCTCTTGATATGTTTCACTTCTCAATTGATCTTGATTGTTTGCACAAAATCGTAATCTATCTTTCTCTATTTTTACATAATTGTCAACAACCCATTGTTGAAATAATCTTCCCCCATATAAAAATTGATTAAATTCCTTACCTCTATTAGCTATTTTGTATTTACAATAGGCAGACCGAGAAATAGTATGGTTTCTACATCTGAAAACACTATGGGTGTTTTCGGCATTCACCCAGAGTTAACTCTGGAGTTAGCAGTGATGCTCAATGATATAATTTGAAATTTTTATTTCGAACGTGTGAACTGAGTTGTGAACTTAGGCTGTGAACTGAGCTTTACTGCGCCTAACATGACCTGAGTCAAATTCGTTTCACCATTAAACCACGTGTCTGTTTAGAAACGTGCGTGTTATAAATCTATGTGAAATATAATTGTATTTTTATACTTATGATGAAATTTTATTAAATATGACGACGTCTCATGAAAAAAACGAAATAATCCATGCTGTGATTGATAATGTTACGGGAGCTGTACTTACTGATCCAAGTGACGAAAATATTTTATGCTACCTTTTAAAAGAGGATGGTAAGTACATTTTAATTATTACAGGCTTCACATTTATCTACTTAAACATACTATTTGGTACTTTTCTTAGATTTTAGTCACTAATATTTCTGTTTTTCTTTTTTGAGAATTTACATTACTTTAAATTCGCTAATACTAGAAATAAAAAATAATTTATTTAACCCCATTTTTATACAATTTTTAGAATAAATCAAATACTTAAACTAATAATAATATTTTTTATGCAAAATAAATTTTTAAAAATATTTTTTGATAAAATTCTAAGCAAGAATTTAATTTTTTTCACAAATAAAGTTTTCCACAAAAATTTCAATTATTTTGAATACTTTTTAAAATATTAATTAATCAATAAATTGGATTATTTTCACAAGTAAAGTTTTCCACATGAATTCAATTATTAAAAAAATTCATTAAATTTTTTTTAATTCACTATATAATTTTTCAAAAAAATTTAATTATTTTCTAATATTTTAATAAATTCTTCCAAACATCAATTATTTTTATAAGTATATAGTAAAATTCACCGCAATAATAAATTTTTTTTAAATAGTGACGATTTTCATAAAAATGTGAAAAAAATCTTTGTATAAATTAATTATTTTTAAAATTTTCACTTAAAATTAATTTAAAAAACTACGTTTTTAAAAACACTTAAAGAAATTCTTCAAACGAATTTGATAATTTACAAAAACTAAAATGAAATTATTTAAAAGGGTTTAATTTTCTGGCAAAAATTTTAATAAATGTTTAATCAATAATTTTCTATAAATTTTAATAAAATCCAATTATTAAATGTTTAATATTTCAATTATTAAGAAATACGATTATTTTATAAACTTGAAATAAATTGTTGATGAAATTCATTTATTTTGAAAATTATCAATTAAAATTATTAAAGAAACTCCATTAAAAGGAATTAAAACAAATTCTTCAAAGACTTTAATAAGGATTATTAATTATTAATTATTTTAATAAAGGTCTTAAAATTCTTCGCAAGAATTACATTATTATGATAAATAAAAAAAATTTTCGAAGGCATTGAATAATTCTACAATTTTTTTATGAAATTCTTTGTAAGAATTTAATTATGTTCAATACTTTAAATTTAAAATTGAAAATATTTAAAAAGAAAAAATATTAAAAATGTTAGGAAACAAACAAGCACACAACAACTAACTAATTTTTTCAAGGAATTTTATGAAAAGTGGCCTGGAAAACCTTGGAAAGTCAGGGAATTTTGAAATGCTAAAAATGTAGCAACTCTGTATATTCTTCTTTAATATTTATGTTTATCATACATTTATTGTTTCATAATAAATAAACAGTAGGCTACGTTTCGAAGGAAAATTATTTTGAATCAACGTGCCCAGAATCTGGAAGTAAAGAGAATATTGAAAATGTCGAAGATTCATCAGAAGAAATTATTGCAAATACAAATAAAATTGCGAAAGAAAAGGAAACCAAGAATCAAAGGAGTACTGAAAGGACTGAGCAGGAAATAGTAGTCGAAAAAGGACGTAAGAAAACGATTAAATTAAAACTCCAGATATACTTACAGTGCAAAATGATTTAATCAATTTGATACATTTCATAATTTAAATTTTTTGTAGTTGATTTCAATCACTTTTCTAAATAAATTATTTTTAATAACTTTGAAAAACTTATTGGGCAATTTAATTATTAAAATTAACAAACTCAAATATTTGGTATTAAACAACGAAAGATTGATATTTTCTTACTATTATGCATAAAATTTCCTAATTTTCAAAATCTACGTTTAACTCTGTTACTTTCAAAATTTATAAGAATATAAATTGAAATTTTTTTTTAAATCTTTAATGTAAAGAACATCGGAAAATATTCTTGTGGCAATCCTGCTAAAATTATATTAATACTAGAAAATTTAAATTTTCTTTATTCAAGGGTGCAATTTAAGAATTTGACTTTGAGTTTAGATTTTAATTTGACAAAATTTAAGTAAAAGTCGAAAGTTAAAAAAAAATTACAGTAAAACCGAATCGAAAGTCAAAGTTTTAGTCAAAATCGAAGTAAAAGTATATACCAAAGTCACGTATGAAGTCAATGAGTTATTGCTAAAATAAAAATTGAGTAGAAAGTCGAAGCCAAAATCAAATCCAATGTCAAATTTCAAAATAGAATCCATAGTTAATATATATTTGATCGAAATTTTATTTCACAAAAGTTAATAAAGAATAACATTTTTTAAGGTTCTAAAGCTTTTGGACAATGGACAGATGCGGAAACCAGAGTACTTATTAAAGTGTACCCTGAAGTAGCCGATACTTCCAAAGATAATCTGAGTCCAGATTTTTGGAGAAAAATAAGCGGTTTTATGGTTTCTAAAGGTGTAGAGAAAACATTTTTATCCTGCAAGGAAAAATGGAAATCATTAAATCGTACATATAAAATGAATTTGTCTAAAAAACAGGAAACTGGTAAAAGTCCCATCACCTGGCCCTATTTCGATCTTCTACACGACATATTGTATAAAAAACCTGAAATTAACCCAGTAGCAACTGCCTCCAGCATTGCTGGATACAAGAGGCGAATTGCTAAAGACATTACAAATGACGAAACCAAACATTTGTCTTCACCAAAGAAACGAAAGAAAAATCAGCCAGAATGGGTAGAAGATTTAAGGAAAGATGCAGCCTTACGTAATGAAGAAAATTTGTAAGTTAAAAATAAATTCATATCATGTTTCATGGATTACGTCGAGTTACTAAGAAAGAAGTGAACAGTAATCGGTTTCTTTTTAAGAAGTTTTGTTTCACTTTTTCATGATTTAATTTCACAAATTTTTCTTATGTTTAGTATAAGACTGAATATTTTCCACAAAAGTATTAATTTGTTTTTTAAAAAGATGTGATATTACATTAAGAAAAAATATATATGTTGAATGTACAGAATAAACATGTACTATAAAACGAGACATTATAACTAATTCATATTATATTAACAATTGTTATTACTTCATTATCAATATTAAAAAATTACTTAACTACAAACTCTTGAAAAAAATAAAGAAATACATCGTTATAAATTTGCTATTTCTTTATTCTATAAATTCTGTATATGCCACAAACATTCTTAGAGAACTGACAATTAAGAATCTAAAAAAATCAAATATACCAAAACGTTTTAAAATGTTTTAACTTGACATTATCACTTCTTTAGGTATAATCACAGCACGATCACAGTAAATTAACGTCATCACAAAATGTACGTTAATACTCTCGATTTATATATAACGTGTTCGCAATTACATTACGTTTTATTTCAGGATTAAAATGTGGATTATCCTCTTGTACTTGAAGTAGCTTATCATCATTCTGATCGTTGAGCTCTTCATAAATGCCATCCTCTTCAACGTTTAAGATTTCATCCAGCATATCATTTTGAAAGATGCAAATGTTGTGGAGGCAGCAACACGCAAGAATAATGAGAGAAGCATACTCTACAAAAGCAATGCAAATATTCTCTCGATTACTTGTCGTGTTCTGGCATGTATCAAATTGTAGTACCGTTGCACCCTCAATAAATTACCATAGTCTTTGTAGGGCGGTAACAAGTTAAAAAGCAAAGGATATATCTTATCTCCAAATATGTGTGTTTGTGCTGGGAAATACCTCTCGACATTGCGTTCACTCTCATCTTTAATGTCACTCATTTGCCACACTCTGGCATCATTGACACTTTCGCAACAACCGGCATAAACATGAATGAATCGCAATTTAGCATCACAAATCCCTTGCATGTTGATTGAATAATAGCCATGTCTGTTGACGTAGCTAGCTGAATTTTCGTGCGGTGCATTTTTTGGATGAAACAACCATCTACAGCTCCAATAACATCTGGAAACCCAGCGATTGTCTGAAACTCATTTTTGTTTCTTTCGATTTCATCCGCTATAGGCCATTTGATAAATTGAGGTGCACGCGAACAGAGAGAGGTTGCCACATCCAACATGCTCTGCCAAGCTGTTGATTTGGCGACACCAAAACGATCAGCAACAGATCTGTCATTTAATAAAAATAAAGAAATATTTAGAATAGATAATAATTATTCTAAAAAATTGAAATTAAGCATAAATACTAAATGACATTCAGTAATAGTTATTTTCGTATCAAGGGCGCAAAATAGTTGATTGTGACGATGGCGAAATTGTGGCCCGAGGTCCCGTTTCGCTAGAGTCGGAATCACATGTGTGCTCATGATGCTAACATAATTTTTTGTCCAAACTGCAGGGAAAGTATGTCATTGAGGGCACGAACGATTATACGCTCATATTAGTTAAAAATTAAACTATATAAATGACTCTTTGAAGTCTATAATGATACAAGTTTTAATATAGAAATAAGACAACAATGTATTCTGAATATATAGTAATTGCCAATTTTTTTAACCGAAATGTGAACAAAACCAAATGTGTTATAATTTTTTTAAAGAAAATCGAAAAAATTGCACATTTTTCTAGACAAAATAAAACAAGTTGAAAATGTTTGCATTTTTATAGTCAACATAAAAAAACTCGAAAATATCACATTTTAATGAAGAAAATCGAATAATTAATATGTGGGCGCAAAATACTCTTTTGCTTGCTCGGAGGTAGAGGAAGCGTGCGCAAAATGTTTTGCGCCCGCTTCACCTATCCCTGGGTGGTAATGAGTTACTTTGCGCCCGCTCTAAGTGCTCGAAATGACATACTTTCCGTGCAGGTAGGACAAAAATAATATTTTTCTTATTTTTAAACCTATCTGAATTTATTGCAATATTAAGGAATAACATTACTTAGAAGCAGAAAACACAAACTTGTCATTGAATTATTTTACGAAAATAAAGATAGTTCTTTTCTTTATTGCTGCTTATTTTTTGGTAAAAATCGATTGATATTTACCCAAAAACTACACCATTTGAAAAAAATTTAATTGATGTATTGTTCCAAAATTTACAACGACTTAATTTAAAAATTTCTTAGTTTTTAATTTGTGTTTCAATATTTTCGATAAAAGATAGTCTTGCTTTGGGTTATTTAAAAAGTAGGTGATTTAAAAAATGTCATTTATCACAGTTATATTTTTGTAAAATTCGAAAACAATTTATTTAATAAAACCTCCGAAAATAAATCTTATTTTTTAGATTTTGAAAATAAATGCGATAAAGACAAATGTTTATTTTTGAATTTTCTATGCCATTTTGAAGAAATGTCCCATTTTTTACACGTAAGTAATACTTTATTGTAAAACACAACGGATATGGACTGTAATCTGTTCATTCGGTTTTATAAATGAATAATTTATTTAAAGTTATTTTATTATTCAACAAAAAAACAAAAAGGTAATTATTTCTTCAAAATGCAACAGAAAATTGCTAGAAAAAAGAAAAATGCCAAAAGTAGAACAAAAGTTTCATGAAAACTAATCATTTACAGCTGACAAAATGGATCCTAAGTTTGAACATAATTCAATAGGATTTATCAACTGCTCATCCCCTCTTAAAGCATGAGAAAATATATTTAAACATACCGATAAGCTTCCTGATTTGCAAATATCCAAATAGCAATAGCTAATTTTTTCATAACTGGCATAGTTAGAAGGCGCCCTATAAAATCTGGACCTAACATCTAACCTAGCTGTTCAAAAGTTGTCTTCGTCATTCGGAAATGAGATTTGAAATCTGTTAGTAATTATACGAAAATAAGTTAGAAAATCAATGTTTGCCCGAAGGTTGTTCAGCGACTAACGTATTTTTAAACGTTTAACAATTATACTTGTCCTCTCTAGATTTATAATCAGTTAAAAGTTAAAAATAACTGATTTGGAAGCAAAAAGTCAGTCTCTAATTCAAATAGTAAATATTTCTACTGATAATTAGTTAAAACTAACTGATTATCAGTTAAAAATAACTAATGTTTTAGTACATTTTTTTGACTGATTTAATTTGACTGATTTAATAGTAAATATTTCTACTGATAATTAGTTAAAACTAACTGATTATCAGTTAAAAATAACTAATGTTTTAGTACATTTTTTTTAACTGATTTAATTTCACACGGAGCAAAATAGTTAGCTATTTCAACTAATTTTCAGCTACCTTATCTAACTTATTGTTAGCTAATGCAGCTAATAATTAGCTAAAATAGCTAACTTTTTTACTGAAACAACTAATTTTTAGCTGTAATAGCTTAAAATTAGCTATCCATATAATAGCAAACTCATTCTTCTCCGTAGAGTTAAAACCATGATTTTTAACTGATTCAAATTAAGAGAGCACCAATTAATTTATAAAATAGTTAATGCTTTAGTATTCTATTGCTTTTATGTAAAATACGAATATGCTATAGTTGTTTCAAGGTATGTTTATTAATAATTATGTAGGAAAAAGTAATTAAAAACTTTTTAGTTAAGCATTTTAAATTATTAATACCTGAGAGTGAATACGTTGCAATCGTTTCTTCAAAAAAGTTTTCATTCTTCATATGTTCTTCATTTTCCTCTACATTATCCACATATAAATTAGCCATGTCGTTCTCTTCATCTTCTTCTTCTTGATTAAAAATAATATTGTAGGCTACCATGGCCACCATCGGTAGTTGTAGAATGTCTAATATATTTTTAACACAAAAATTGGTTATTAAATAATAAATAAAGTTTATTTATAAAATTCTGTTATGTTAAAAGTATATTTTACTATTTTTTATTACATGTTACTTCGGATGTTGTAAAATTTACTCTAGAAATAACAACTTTTATTAGCAAATATTTTTTTCCAATGTTAATTTTTGAGTACAAATGATTTAAGTTTTCTTATAGCGTAGTGAAATTTGTTATAAAAATTGTTATTGACAAAGTAAATTTTTTTCTTCACAAGTAAATTTTTTAAATTTTTATAAAGAAATTTTTTTTGGAAATAGTACAAATTATTCTCGAATCTAAAACTAGTAATCTTTAGCATTAAATACTATGTTCTAGGATGTCTTTTAGATATGTGTAAAATAAGATTTTAAACTTTTTTCAAAGTAATATTCAGATTAAAAAACATATGAAAAATTTTATACTTACAAAAATGTTATTTACTTGAAAAAATGTGAGTTATTATTTTTATCACCCTGAATTTGAAGTTTCTTCTTTTATGTTTGCTAATTATTTTTAATTATACGTATTTTTTGTTTTTAATTAAGAAAAGAAACACTTTTTTAAGTTATAAATAAACTTGTTATTCTTTTAATGTTTATGTTTTTTTAACTTCTTTTAATTTTTCTAACTTTAATTAAGTTTTTATTTATTTAGAAACTAGATTATAAAATAGTTATAGTTGTCTTTTAAAAATATTGTTTAATAAAAATAAACAACTTACAATTGTGTCATGCGAATACAAGCAGAAAACATAATTTGTGAAAACCGTAAATTTATTTTATAAAATTAATTTTATTGATAATATACATACCTTCTTCCATTTTTCACTTTCCCTTTTCCTTCACCAAACTATTATTAAAAAGTTTGTGTTTTTTAATTATATTTCAAATAACACTTTTAATAATCCACAAAACTTTTTCGACTATAAGATTATGACAGTACCCTTTCTATTTACTCTTGCTAGTGAAACAGAGTTAACTCTGGGTCTTCTATTTACAACTTTCTAGGGAATTTCATTAAAACTGTAAAAAAAATTTCTTAGTATTTAATTACTAGAATAGAAGACACGTTTTACAGTTGTCGCAATTTCAACCTCTGCGCTAATCAAACTAAATTATTTATACTAAAAAGCCAATCACAATGTTCGAAACCAACAGATGAACTGAAAAGTCAAATTATACGTTTGAGCACCACTGCTAACTCCAGAGTTAACTCTGGGTGAATGCCGAAAACACCCTATAACTACGAATCATATTAATATTATAACCTTTATTTATGAGTGGATAAAATATGCGATAAATCCACGGTTCAACATTCGGATCTAAATTACTTACTGATTTTAATATCTATGTTTATAAAAAGAAATTTTTAACGTAAACAACAATTGTAACTCAGGAATTTTTTAATTGTTTTTGTCTTGCTAATTCAGTTTCAATTTTGTAACGTTACAAGCCGTATAGTTTTTTTATTAAATCAAGTTTTAATAATTAATATCCACTTTACAATAATTTAAAGAGTAAATCTCAATGGGACAAAATAATTGCCAAGTAAGAAATACACTGAAACCTCCGAAGAGCGGACGGTTAGATTCTTGGACTGCTCTAGGGAGATTGTCCTTGACGCCACCTTGACGTCGAAAAATGTAAACATACAGTGCCGTATATAATGAATCATTAATATGGGCTTTTAATATACTTCACGCATTGATAAAATTGCCGAAGCAATAGTATTTTCAAGTTTAAAAATAGAAACAATAATTGAAATCGAATAAATTAGAATGAAAAGTTTAAACAAAATTTATACTATATGTTATATTTAATTATACTTTATGTTAAAGGCATAAAAACTTAATTAATAAATATTGAAAGTATTTACGCATTGAGAAAAAATACTATTAAAATTTTTATTCTAGTGAATAATACAAAAAATGATAAACCAAGTATAATTAATTTTTCTTAATTGTTTAAAAATCTAAATAAGTATATTATTTTTCACAAATTGCTTTTTAGTTTACATCTAAAAAAAATTTTATTTGAATTAAATATATTTCTAATTAAATAAAAGTATATTTGTCTCAGTGATTACTAAATTATTTATTTAAACCAAATAGAGTTTATTTAAACAAAGAAGAATTTATTTAAACCATAAGTAAAATTTACAGCAAAGAAGTAAAGTTTATTTAAACAAAGTGAATTTTATACGAACCAAGTGGAAATTGTTTAAATGAATTGAAATTGATTTAAACCAAGTAATAAATTACTTTGAATTAAGTAAAATTTATTTAAGTGAAGTTAAATTTATATAAACAAAGTGAAATTGATTCAAACAAAATTTATTTCAATCAACTAAGAGTATTTTGAAAGTAATAAATACTTTTGAAGACTCTGAGTCAAATATATTTTTTAGAATGAATTATTTGATTCCTTCTTCTGGACAATATTTTTAATTTCGTCAAAACATATTTATACCTTATTAAAATCTTCGACTGATGCACTTTGACGAACCCATTTTTTAAAGCATCGTAGTGCTTCGAAAGCTTCTGTATCTGAAATTTCATCAGATTCGTAAATGGCGTCTGAACTATTTTCGCTATCGGTGACAGCGACATGATTTTCTTCGTTCGGGTTGTAACCGATTATTTTTAACAAATTCGACGATTTCTGTGTCGGATAATGGTTCCCAACCACAATAATGTTCTTCAAAATTAAACCAATTTTGAAAAATCTCTTCCACGTCATTTAATACGTGGTTTGTTTCAAGAGAAAGGTGAGACAAGTTAGCGATCATTTCCTCGGGAATTCTTATTTCTTCCAAAGTATCTTCTGAAACAGTGCTATTAGTTTCTAAATTATCAGGTCCTAACTGTGGACAGTTGACAATTGCTTGGTCACTATTTGGTACTTGACATAAGTCACCTAACAGCGGTTTCCAAACTTTATGCAACGTAGAATCTTTAAACTTTTTCCACGCTTCATTAAGCAGTGGAAAGCAATCACGAAAACTTAGATTTTTAAGATAGCTATCAGCACCTTCTAATTTATCTGCAAAAATCAAGTTTCTTAACAAATTCTTCTTGTAGTGCTTTTTTGTAAGTGATATTGGTCCTTGATCCATAGGTTAGATCAAGGCCGTCACATTGGGTGGTAAATAAACTACTTCAACGTTTTCATTAATATCATTCAAATCCTGTAATGGTGGATGAGATGGAGCGTTGTCAAGAATTAACAGGATTTTTCCTCCAATTCCTTGCTTTTGTTGAAATCCTAAAGCATTAGGTATGAAAACATCTTGGAACCTGAAAAATTGTTAAATGAACACTGTTAATGATTTCTACACTGAAACAAAAATTTATTTGATTCAAATAACCGATTATTTGACTATTATCAAATAAATATTTATTTGAATCAAATAAACTGTATTTGGATCAAATATTTCAGTATTTGAAGCAAATATTATTTAATTGATTCAAATAAAAATTATTTGATTCATGTAAATATTTATTTGATAATAATCAAATAATCGGTTATTTGAATCAAATAAATTTTTTTTCAGTGTATTGTAAAACATTTCATATAACATAGTCAACTTCGACTTGTTAGCAGATTTATTTATAATTTTAAAAAATATTTTTTTATTTAATTTACCAGCTATGAAAAATCTTCTGACTCATCCATGCGCTCTTTTGGTGTGTGTAAGTAACACCAAGCATTTCTAAGTTTTTTAAACAATCCTGTTTTTTTTCTTTCGATATTAAATTCCTTAGACAATGCGGCACATTTGATTTTCCAATCAGCAATAAGGGAATCCGGTTATTTCCACGAGCATTAGAGCAAAATAACGCCGTTAATCGGTCCTTTCTCTCCTTGCGTCCAGAAATTTCATTTTCACTTTTTTGGGAGAGAGTACAGGAGACAATTGTTCGACAATATATTCCGGACTCATCAGCATTGTATATGTTTTCTAATAATATGTTTTCGGTATTTATTTTTTCTCTTAAAAACGCAGAGAACTCTACAGCCGTTTCTGAATTGTTTGAAAGCTTTTCGCCTTTGTATTGTATATGTTTTCTAATAATATGTTTTCGGAATTTATTTTTTCTCTTAAAAACGCAGAGAACTCTACAGCCGTTTCTAAATTGTTTGAAAGCTTTTCGCCTTTCATTTCAACAGAGCGAATATTGTATCTCTGTTTAAATTTTTCCAACCAACCATTGCTCGCCTGCAACAAATGTAATTAATTATTTTTATCTTTCAATTATTCTATAAATGTAAATTAGTTACTATTGAATTATTAGTTTAAAAAAATTAAATTGGGTGCAAAAAATATTAGTTGTTGGCATAATTTTGTTCTGATGTTTTCTGTCACATTAATTTAATGGAAAAAAATAATTCATATCTATAAAATTTGTATTTTTTAATATAGGGCATTATTCAGTTATTTTATGTATTTCTCTATATTGTATATTAAAAAAAGTTAGTTTTTTTCCTTTATTACACAGTGGAACAATTTTAGAAAATTTTTTTTGGGTTAAGACTTGACTATAATGGGATAAAAGTACTACCCCACAAGAGTAAAATCCCAAAAGAGTTTTGAAAAATTAGTAGCCGTTTGATTTTTATTGTAATTTTAAGTTTTAATAATCCAGTAATTTATTTAATAATCGCTCAAAGCAGCTTTTGGTCAGTAAATGGTGCATTTTTGACAATAACTTTTTACTTTCTTGAGTAAATTTTTGGTTTTTATTCCAGTAAACAAATTACATTAACAAGCTATAGTAAAAAATCACTTTCATTAAAATTTTTCAGCAATTATTCGATTTTTCTCAATTTTTTCACACTTTTCTGCAAAATATTTTAAATTTTTATTTAAATCTTCACTAAAACGTTACTAAAATTAAAAGTTAATATTTTTTTAAATATTTAAACAAGAGGAATTTTACTTAAGACAAATTAGTGGGATCGGAATTGATTAAAAGCGCCACCAGTCAGCTATTAACGGAACTACTTTGGGTTTTCTTTTCTATTTTAGTTAAGATGCGCACATATTTTAAATATCTTCTGTGATAAATATTTACAAATGAATGTAGTATGTTTAAAATAATAAAACTTACAATTTAAATAACGTTTTAGTAAAGATTTAAATAAAAATATGAAATATTTTGCGATAAAGTATGAAAAAATTGAGAAAAATCGAATAATTGCTAGAAAACTTTAATGAAAGTGATTTTTTACTATAGTTTCTTAATGTATTTTGTTTATTGGAATAAAAACCGCTATTTTACTCAAGAAAATAAGAAGTTATTGTCAAAAATACACCATTTACTAACCAAAAGCTGATTAGACCGATTATTTAATAAATTACTAAATTATTGAAACTTAAAATTACAATAAAAATCAAACGGCTACTAATTTTTCAAAACCGTTTTGGGATTTTACTCTTGTGGGGTAGTACTTTCATCCCATTATAGTCAAATCTTAACCCATTTTTGGGTGTTCCACTGTGTTATTTTCTGATTTTAACTGTGTTTCAAACAATTCCCATTTAGATATTCACGGCACATTGCAAAACATAACCTCAAAATATAACCTCAAAACGTAAACTCCGCACATTTTTAATACATACTATGCATGCTTGAGATATATTTCACTTATAAAATTAAACTTGTATTAATTAATTACATTTACACTTACTTTAAAATTTGGAAGTCTATTAAGTTTTTCATTTGATATTAATGCTTTTTCGCGGACAAGAGATCCGGATATTGGATCTCCCCTATCTCTTACGTGCTGGAACCATTCTATTACAGCGTCATCCAAATAATTGTTTTTCAATTTTTCGAAATACT
The DNA here is from genome assembly GCA_032873175.1 of Leptopilina drosophilae. NCBI lineage: Eukaryota > Metazoa > Arthropoda > Insecta > Hymenoptera > Figitidae > Leptopilina > Leptopilina drosophilae. The sequence continues at coordinate 17,329,971 of CM065484.1, read as the reverse complement.
TTTCTGTTTTTGTTCTTCAGTTTGCTTCTTTTATTTATTATTGTCGATTCACTTTTTATTATATCATAATACGCAGTACGTCCAATGTTATATCCTTTAAAAATATTTTCTCTTTCGACACCAGTTTTTATTTTTTTCAAAATTTCATTTTTGGTTTCGACGTCCAAAAAAGTTTTTCTTTTTTTTTTTGATTCATTGTTTGTAATTATGTTTGAAAGTATAATCTATTATAACAAACGTCATAAACGGGACACTAAAAATATACGCTACTGTTGCGACTCTGGATTTATACGGGCCCATATCTTTCCCCTTACCCTCTATTACCCCGCGCAAGCAGTTCGTCCGCTCTTCGGAAGACCGCTCTTGGGAGATTCCAGTGTAAAGGAATAATTTCACAATTGTCTTGTGTTAGCTTAATAAGTTAAAAGTATCAAAGGCTTCTTTGGGTTAATGGCCAAAATGTAGTCTGTTGATAGAACGGAAACGCAAGCGTTTCGAAAAGTCTTTGACATCAAGACTGTTGTAAATTCCTATGTTGCAACGACTATACAAGCTAAACATTTCTGCACAGTAAGAGGGTGCAATGACATTAAACTTTTCCAAGTTCCAATAATTCTTGGCCAATACATGAATATTTCACAATCAATTTAAACCACCTCATAAATAAAATCAATATTGTCAATTACTCTCGTTCTTATATTCCATAATTTTGGCAACCCTTTTGTCAAACTTAGAATTGTTTTTAACTTATGACTTAGATCATAAGACAAGTTGAAAACAATAGATATTCGGATTAGATAGTCGCGTAAAGATTTAGGAATCGAAACGAGTAAGGACAAAATAAAATTATTAAATTGAGTGCTTCAAATTGACCCAATTAAAGTTGTTAATTGTGAACAACATGTAACAAAACAAACAAATAATTAACCGTTCTAAAAAGAGGGAAGACCAGCTCTACATGACCTTTTCTCCTATCTTTTTAAGTGCGGTAGGGTAAGTAACTAAATAGTATCGTTTCCAAATTATGTAAATTCTTCCATCACAAATATTAAATCATAACCTCATTTAATTATTGTTTATATTTTCGAGATCTGGTTTTAAGAAATTAAAACTTGTTACAAAACTATGCTGTTTCAAATATACCTTATTTAAATTGAAATACTTTGGTCTTTTTATTTAAAGAGTAATGATGAGCTAAAGATCCTCTTACTAAACTATTAATAGGCGAGATATACTAAAGAGAGAGATAACGACCCCATAAATTTATCAAAGAATTAAAATATGTAAAATATTATAAATTCCAATTCTTTCTTTGTTGCAACTCCGAAGAAAGTAATTCTTGAGTTTAATTAATACTTATTTTCATTAATTAATTTAACATATTTGTAACAATTTTAATTATTTCTGATATCATCATAAAAGATTTTGTGTGTGCATTAAAAGTTCTCATAATATTTTCTATAGTTTGTAAAAGTACTTCATCCAAATTTTCGTTACTTTTCAATCTATAACGAATTGCTTCTTCAGGATTGTAAATATACAATTGACCAAAACATGGATCTTCACCTTTATCAGGATATAAAGCACTATTCATTTGGTAATAAATTTGACCTTGAATTTTGTAACAAAATGATCCTCTTCTTCTGTTATTAAAATTAATTACGTTAACATTTAAAAATTCAAAAGAAAAAGAATTGTTATACAATCTTATATTCTTTTTAAAATGACCTGATTTTGTATGAAGTCCTTCTAGCAATATTCTTAATTGTTTTGGATATTGCACAGAAGCAAATATAATACCACCATGACCACAACAATCATTAAAACTGTCTTTTTTGTCACTAACTCTTTCATCTTTAAAATGCTTTGCTTGACAATTATTACAATAATAATTTATTATTCCTAGATAATTTTCATTAGAATTTTTATTCATAAATAATTTTGTCATTTTATATGCTTGACAGAGGAACAATTGATTTTTGTTAACTAAATGTATTTATTAAATCAATAGATTGGTTAGAATTAACATTTTTAGAGTCATCAAGCAAAGAACTTATTTTTTTTAATTCATTCGAATTAACATTTTTCGAATCATCAAACAAAGAGCTTTATTCATTTTCTTTTTTTCCATATATATTTTTTTGGTATTCTACTTGGCTATTTTTTATTTTTACAGACGAAACATCTACTTCGTCTGAATGATTAATAATATTAATTTTTCTTTTCAATTTTTGTTTGGCACGATAACTTTTTTGATTCTCCACTGCACTTTTTTAGACAGTTTTGAATAAAGAGTGTGTTTTCTTTACACTATCATGTGCATTCGTTATTGGAGAAACAGAAGCAAAGATATTTTCTAAATTAACAGATTCATTCATGTTATCATCATTTAAATCATTAACTTGATTGAACAAATTTTTATCATCAAACAAAAATTTTATTTAATTTCCTTTTTGTAATTCATTAGAATTTACATTTTTTGAATCATCAAATAAAGAGCTTATTTCCTTCTCTTTTGATTTCTTTTTTCACCTGTATTTTTTTGATATTTTGTCTGACTCTTTTCTATTTTTACAGACAAAACATCTACTTCGTCTGAATGATTAATAATATTAATTTTTCTTTTTAATTTTTGTTTGGCACGATAATTTTTTTGTTTCTCCACTGCACTTTTTCGAACAGTTTTGAATAAAGAATTTGTTTCCTTTACACTATCATGTTCATACATGTTATCATCATTTGAATTAATAACGTTACAGAAAAAATGTGTATGCTTTAGTAATACTCTATATTCTTTTTGACACTGTACACTACTTTCTTTTTGATAGGAGTCTACTTCATTATTTATAACTTCCATTTTTCTTTTATCCGAATGTTGTTGTTGGAACTCAAACTGACTTGTTTGAACTTTTTTAAAGAAAACGTGTACTTTATCTGAATAAAACATATTTTTAATTTTAGTATTGGATTTGAGTATAGCACTATATTGTTGCGTCTGTCAAGAATTAAAAATTCTTTCACAAGGAATTTCTTGATCTATAATTTCCCATTTGACAATAATTATAATAAAGAGTTTCACCTTTAATATAATAAAGAGTGTTTGGCATTTCATTAAAAAATAAAGATGTTGTAAATGCTATAGCAAATACTCCACAATCAACACTGCCTAACAGTTGTTGATGAACTGTTGAAAACACTACTGGTGATTTATAGGGATATAATCTAACTAAACAGTTCATTTGATCCTCATTTAAAGAGCATTTGTTTATACAGTCAAAAATATAAAGTCTTGTTCCATGATAATAAGTGCCAATCCAATGTCAAGATTTGAAAGAACTACTAAAAAGTATTTGAGTGTGCCTTTTATTTTTTCCATTGGAACTATCAGATCAAGCGCTTGTAAACATAAAGTGCTTTGCAGTTTATAAAACAAATTTGATTGTCTTTCTAAAAGCTTTTGAAATTCCTGCATATGATCATCATTCAACACTGCATTTTTATTATCTATTATATCATAATTTTTATCACTTAAGTTAACTAAATCTTTTTTATTAGCTATAGTTCTATTTCGTAATGTTGACCAATATAGTGAAAATTACTTTTAAATAGATAACGTCTTTTTTATTTTAAAAAAAAGAAAAATGAAGCATTTAGTACAATTTAATTCAAAATGTCCATTTCCATTTTAAACTAAAATTATTTCTAATTCTGCTTTTTTTCAAATTACAAAATGTAAATAACTTTTCTAAAATATATCTGTAGACAATTTTTATAATAGAAAAAAAATAAAAACTGCAAATAAAGAAAATTTTACTATCAACAAATGAAAAAAAATTAAATTTACTATGTGTCAATAACTTTTTAATTTTTAAACGAAAACAAAAAATTAATTTATTTAAAACACTTGCATTTTAACATCTATTTTTAACGAATAACTATTTTAATTAATAATACAGTAACAAAATCAATAGAAAAAATTAACTTTTCATTATTTAAACGAAAGTAAAAATATAATATTTTAAAGAAATTGCATTTTAATATCTATTTTTTACGAATAGCTACAAAATGAATAAAACAAAACTCCATCCAAAAGCCACTTAAATTAAAAAAAAAAATTTAATAATAAAAACATTACTTACATAGAAGCTCGATACATCGTTTACCTATATAAATATTCATAATATTTACATTTTTTAGTCACTTATATAATCACTTATCAAAACAAAATTAATTTTGCATAATTGAAAGAAATTCACTTTCACTGATTTACTTTCACTTCGAAAAACTCACTATCTATTGAGCTGACGAAAAAAGTATAAGATGAGTAGAAAATTTCTGTTTCTATATTCTACCGAATTTAAAACAAAAATCTCACTCTTTTCGGAATATAGAGGTTGTCCCAATCAAGAATGTACATATTAAAGGGTTATATTCTACCGAAAGAATTAAGAAGAAAAGTCTTTTGCACTTTTTAAATATTTTCAGTAGTTTTTCTATATATCGCAATTAAAAATTTAAAAACTACGCATAGCTATTGGCCGAGTACGCTTTGTAAGCCGGTAGGCGGACGTACTATTCGAGCTTTTCGGGCCTAGGCGTGTACCAACAACGCGCGTAGAATAAATTTTGATAGTAATTTTTTTTCTAAAATACAAGTTTAATGTTTTTATACAGTGTAAATCTAGAAACGAAGAGTTACTGTCAAAAATTTATTTCACGCGCATTGCTGCTACTCGCTCAGGTCTACAAACGTTGGAAAAAGGCGATTTATGAAAAAACTACTGAAAATATTTAAAAAGTGCAAAGGACTTTTCCTCTTAATTTTTTCAGCAGAATAAAACCCTTTAATATGTACACCCTCAACTGGGATATATATATATATATATATATATATATATATATATATATATATATATAGAAGAAATATGATTTATTAAAATTAACATATATAATCCTATTTAGCAGAAATTCGGTATTCATACGTATTTATATCACATGTAGATTACAAAAAAAATCCATATTAGATTCTTATGTTTTATTTACAAATAACAGAAAATATATATTTTACCTGATTAGAGATAATATATAAATATTCCCTTCTATTTCGCAAATCTATAGACCAATCAGGTTTGCTATAATTTTCCTGTAATCTGCACTTAAAACTTAAGATCCCTACCGAATTTCAGTTCATCGGGTTGAGATTTGTAGAAGTTAAGGGGGGGACAGGGTCATTTTTTGCAATTTTATCTAAAAAATTTAATTTCTTTTCCTTCCCTTTCGCAAATATGTAGGCCAATCGTGTTCGCTATATTTTTCCTGTAATCTGCACTTAAAACAGAAGATCCCTACCGATTTTCAGTCACCAGGTTAAGATTTGTAGAAGTTAAGGGGGGACAGCCCATTTTGTGTGGCTGGGACGGACACACGAGTGATTTCATAAGGGTTCCGTCAGTACACCTATGGTGTACGGAACCCTAAAAAACGTTCCAATAGGCATTACACGGATCACCAACAGTGGTAGAGGATAAAAAAATCAAAATATATTGATATTTTTCAAAATTTATAGAAATACAAAATGATGGATCCAATATAGTGGACTATTTTAAAAAAAACCCTATTTACTCAAAATTTGTTACTCAGGGGTTTTTGTGGACGCTGGTTACAAATATGAACTCCATTCATAAAAATAGAAAATGATGGACTATTTTTTGTTTAAATGACCCAATTTACTCGAAACTTGTTCATCCGGAAATTTTAACACTTCTCCGGAGATGCAGGAATAGGATAGAAATCAGAAGTCCAGAGGATTGTCAACGCTGCTTTAGAAAGTGAAGATGCTGATCCATGTCCAGAAAATCTAACCAGCGAGCAGATCAATACTATGAAAATGACGGAATTAGTCAACACTCAAAGAGGACCTGGTATGAAATTACGACAAAATTTCTTTAGACCTTGCAAATACTTCTGGAATTTGCCGTTGACATTGTGAAACACTAACCATATTAACTAACCACTTTAAGGGGTCCGTGTAATGCCAATTGGAACGTTTTTTAGGGTTTCGTGGCCAAGGGCCAAAACCCTTATAGCGAGACTTCGGTGTCCGTCCGTAGTTTTTACGTCTTAAGTATTCAGTCTTAAGTCTTAAGTCTTAAGTTCTTATGTCCTAAGACTTAAGACTTAACTTCGGTATAAGAAGATCTTAAGTCTTAAGTCTTACCGTTGCCATAGAAACTTCGGTATAAGAAGGTCTTAAGTCCTAAGTCTTAAGTTTTACGTCTTAACAATCGTTGTCATGGCAACCGTTGCTATGTTAATGGTTGTCATAACAGCCGTTGCCATTGCAACCGTTGCTATGTTAATGGTTGTCATAACAGCCGTTGCCATGGCAACCGTTGCTATGTTAATGTTTGCCATAACAACCGTTGCTATGGTATACCAATTACTTCATTAAAATTTTAAAACAATTAATTTAAAAAAAAATTTCTAAATAAATTATTATTATTTTTTTTATTCATTCATTATCATTATCATCATTTTTGTCATTTTAGGCCACGAAACGCTATGATGTAGGCGCGTTGCGCCTGCTTCTCTGCCTGATTTTTTCTTCTGAAATGATGTTTCAATTAGACATATTCTACTTTTCAGTCATATAATGTGTCATAACTTGTCCGCCATTTTGGATTTTTAAAAAGGCCAGATCGTAATTTACAGAGTACTTCAATACGAACATTTTAAGATCATACACGTTATAATTAAGCCCATAGAATAGTCACTACGGTCGGGTCACTTTTAGACTTGTGCCCATAACTTCCGTTCTAGGCCGAATTTCACGTTTTCTGACATAGGGTCGGAAAGATCTTCTAAAGTGGAATGTTTTTTCTGTACATCAGAAAATGTCTGGACAAAAATTGGAAAAGTTATAAACATTTTTTTAATAATGTCGTTACGGTCGGGCCACCGTAGAAAATCAATGTGATATGAAGGAATATTTCTAAAAATGGCCCGTAAATTACAGAAGAATAATGAAATGCACATAAAAATGGCAAAAGGAAATAAAAAATTCATATAAAAATTAATCTAAAAACAGTCTCAGTACACGAAACGTTTACATTACGTTATCGAAGGCGATGTGAAATGAGACTTTTTAAAATGTTTTACGAACGTTTTTTGAACATGAATAAATTTTTTTCTCTGTAAAATGACGTTCTTCACACATCTCTACCTCAAATAAATGAATTTCCTATGTCAGAACGCACCGTAATTTTAAAATTATGTGTCCCACACAGACATAAACGCACGATATAAAGACCAAATAACATACCAAAGTATTAAAGCACTCTCCAATGAATAAATTTCATCATCTTACTTTATTGTTTACATCTTGCTTTTTGTTTAATTAACCTTTCTTGACACTAAGTAAAAGTTTTGCTTTAAAAATTTACCACACATTTAAGTTTGTACTGCTTGCGTACTTCATTGGAACTTAATGAAAGTAACATGAAAAGTTTTCTATTATCACTAACAAGTATTTACTTGCAATGGTAAATGGCACCAGTTTGTTACAACTAAGAAACCCGAGGTGGCCCAACCATAAGATGGTCCGACCGCAGTGACTCTCCCCCATATATAATTAATATTAAAGGTTTTTTAATGATCTTAAGCTTATTTTAAAGGCCATTTTCTACAGAGTAAGAATTAGTTATAGACATTAACTTGTAATTTTTTTCTTCGTTTAAGCTGGACATTAAAGTGAGACTAAAAATTCTAAAAATTTGAAATAATTTTTTTATACTAAAAACTATTCTAAAAAATATATAAATCATAATATAGAGTTAATTTTGCAAGAAAATTTAATAAAAAAATATGTTTGAAATTTAAAAATTATTTTTTAATAAGATTATTTCAAATTTGTTGAATTTTATTGTCTGAAGTCCTAATTATATGAAACAAAAAATTACAGGTTTATGTCTATAAGTAATTCTTTTTCTATAGAAAATGACCTTTAAAATAAGCTTAAGATCATTGAAAAGTGTTCATTATTTTAAAAGTTATTTAAATTGGTGTAAAAAATTGAAAATGTCAATTCTTATAAATTTCTAATTAATATATTGCCCAAATAAAAATTCAACATTCCAACAACTCATTTAACATTTTTTTATTCCATTGAAAATGGGTGGACTGACAATTGTGGTCAGTACTATATATTTACATATATAATAATCTGTTTGGTAATACATTGTTTTTAATTGAGATTAACATTTGTTTGCATAAATAAAATAATTTTTTGAAAGAACTAAATATTTGTTTGCATTAAATATTCAACTATTTATCTCTCCGAATCTGAATTAGTAAATGATATATATATATATATATATATATATATATATATATATATATATATATATATATATACATACATTTTTTTCTTTATGCATATACACAAAGAAAATACACATGTGCATTCATACAAATACACATATACACACAACGTGTATTAGTTTCAAATGTTTCATGCTTTTTTAGTGCATGTTTTATGCAACTGAGGTATAAGGACATACCTCTTTAGCAGGACGTTCATACAAAATTACCATAGAAAGTCTCTATACCACAGTGGGCCAGAACACCTTGATTCATGGCCAAAAGTCGAATTTTTCAACTTTATCTTTTGTTAAAGTAGTTTATGACATTCTAATTAGCGATAGTTCTGACATCTTTTACATTAATGACACTGTAATTTATAAATATTTAACACGTTAAAAATTATGTAAAATTTAAAAATATTAAAAAATTTATCTTAAAAATTTCATTGAAGTTCTGTACATTTCTCGAAATAGAGTTAATTTTTTCAAGCAATTACTAATTGACGTTCAATATTACTCTCAAACAAACAAAAAAATCAGTATATAATTATTGGATAATTTATTTTCGATTAATTTTATAAGCACAGAAGTTAGAAATTAAGTAAAGTTGAATGAAAAATAATATTTGATTTAAGAGTTCTCCGAAGTTCCCCAAGATTTTGGAAAGTTTCGCATATGTATGTATTCTTTGTTATACGAATTTTAAGAAAAAGTGGCACATTTTACCACAAATTCATTTGTTTACTAAAAAATTGTAAATATTAAAGTCAATGTTTCACTCACAATATACGTAGTGACTAAGATTAGGAAAAGTTTGGCTAAAATATCAACATCCATTCGGGGTTTTTCGGGGTCGCTGATTACGAATCGATTATTAGTTTTCAAAAATCCAAAATGGCGGATCCAATATGGCGGATGACTTTATTAAAATTTCATCAGATCCACTAGAAACTTGTTACTTGGGGGCTTTCGGGTTCGCTGATTACGAATCCATTATTAGTTTTTAAAAATCCAAAATGGCGGATCCAATATGGTGGATGACTTTATTAAAAATCCATCAGATCAACTTGAAACTTGTTACTCGGGGGTTTTCGGGGTCGCTGATTACGAATCTAATGTTAGATTTAAAAAATTTAGTATTGCAGATTGAAGGTGGAAAAATTTTATAGAAAATATTAGATTTGGATACCGATGATTCATCATTTTATATCAAAATTTTAAAGAATCTAATGTTGAAACTTAAAAAGTGATCAAAATTTTGTAAAATTTTTTATTTTTGTATAACGCAATATCTGGAGGTTTGTGATGTCACTCATTCTTATTTTTATATAATTATTTTAAACTCCATATTTTATATTATATATCTGTTACAAGTATTTGATTAAAAAAATGGAGGAGGGCGCCACCATTAAAAAAGATTAGCTAGCACTGGGTTTATGATGAACTAGTTACAGCACTGAGTACGTCGTTACACATGCGCATGCGCTAGTTTGCTCTCACTCTCTTTCTCTCTGAAGCTGCGTTACGGTCGGTATCATATTGGTCACGGCGCGGTCTATGAAATTTTACTTTTCCCATTATGATGTAGAATTGTCGGATGAAGACGAATAACCGAAAGAATGAATTTGAAGCAATTTAAATGTGAGATGAGAGGGGGACTCACACAAAAACCTCCCCGAAGGTGAGAGGATAGGGGAACTCACATAAAAACCTCCCCGAAGGTGAGGGGCTAGGGGGATTCACACAGAAACCTCCCCGTAGTGAGGTCTAAAATTGTGCTGCAACCTCCTCGTGGTAGACCTTGGTAACTGCTAATATAGTAGGCTAACTGCAGGCAAATTAAACCTTTTTATTTTTAAATCCTGAATATTAAGTTTAAAATCATCAACATATGCGTATCGTTTACCTTCTTGAAACCGCCAGACTAAATTTTTCAAATCTGACATTAAATTCGTAATCAGCGACCCCGAAAACTCTCGAGTAACAAGTTTCAAGTGAATCTGATGGATTTTTAATAAAGTCATCCGCCATATTGGATCCGCCATTTTGGATTTTTAAAATCTAATAATAGATTCGTAATCAGCGACCCCGAAAACCCCCGAGTAAGAAGTTTCAAGTAAATCTGATAGATTTTTAATAAAGTCAACCGCCATATTGGATCCGCCATTTTGGATTTTTAAAAACTAATAATGGATTCGTAATAAGCCATCCCGAAAACCCCTAAATAATAAGTTTCAAGTGGATTGGATGAAATTTTAATAAAGTCATCCGTTATATTGGATCCGCCATTTTGGATTTTTAAAAACTAATAATGGATTCGTAATCAGCGACCCCGAAAACCCCCGAGTAACAAATTTATAGGCCATTTGAAATATAAATAGACTTTTGGCCATCGAACAAGGTCTCCTGGCCCACTGTGCATACTACTAACGCTTCATTTTCCTCTCCGTGTGGTGCAGCATAACTATGTACCTCTGAGCGTTAATTCTAGAAGGTTCAAGCGTACGTCCTGCCAAAGGACGTTCCGAAATAGTTATGGTATCCATTTTTTCCAGGATTATTTTTAGTTAGTAAACTATACTGCTGCTAACTTGTTGGTTGGTGTTATCATTTTTAATAGTATATTCAACTATTTTATTATTGGATACAACTACTATTAATTAGGTTAGTAACTAAATGGCTGGAGTTACTAACTGAATAGTAACAGTAACTAATTAAAAATAGCAGCGTGTTATTACAAACCAAATAGTAGTCACAACTATTTATTTCTTTCAGTGTAAAAGTAAAAAAACATTCTTTCGTATCTTTAATGTAAAATCTACAAAAATCAATATTTTTTGTCTGAACAAGTCTCTTTCTTATTAATAAAAAAATTAATAATTATTATTTAACAAAAACGATTAAAAAATATTTGGATCTAATAATTAACTTATTGATATAAAACTAATGATGTTACATCCCGACATATTTTAAATTTTAAATAATTTTAATAAATTTGTCAATCCTATTAAATATTTATTAGACAAATGTCTAAAAACATTGTTCATTTTGAAAATCAAGAAATTAATATGATGGAACACTTTAATATTTCGTTCATATTAATTTCTAACACGTGTTACTACTCATATAAACAAAAGAGTAAGATGAGTCAATGAACCATGCTTTGAGACATTCAAATTGGTCGAATCGAAGACAAATCAATTATCGACAATCGATTAATCGAATATCGTTTGTTGTTTCGATTAATAAGTAAATGTGCGTATTGATATTTGAATTTAGCAGTAGTGTAATTATTGGCAATTATAAGTTGAAATAATCAATAGAAGGAAAGAATAATAGAATAAAAAGGATAATATTACAATCGTACGTGCCTAAAACAGTGCATGTCATACGTGCCTAAAACAGTGCATGTCGTACGTGACTAAAACGGCGTGTGGCGAAAACACCCAAAACAAGATGCTTCCACCACCTGATTCCCCTAAAATGCATTAGATTAGAAACTATATAAACTGCTGCAAAAACCAGAGCAATTGTCAAAAGTTCCGGTGTAATTCAGAGCGAATAGTATCATTGTAGAGCGACCCTTCAGTTTAAACGCGAGTTATCGAATTCTTTCCGTAAAAGGTGCAAGTTAGATTATTTATCACTTAGAAACAAGTTTCTCTCCGTAAAAGGTGCAAGATAATAATTTAACACTTAGAATCATTAATTTTGTTGTTTTAACTGTCGTATTTGTTATACAAAATTAACAGTGTAAATTTCATTAATTCTTTCCGTAAAAGGTGCAAGTTATATTGTTATCACTTAGAAACAAGTTTCTTTCCGTAAAAGGTGCAAGATAAATAATTTAACACTTAGATAACGTGAAACTGTTAATTTATAGCAAAACTCTTACAAAGTTGTGAAAGTTACATAAGTGTAACATAACAAACTTTAAGTTTCATTCACTTGAAACGAAACAAATCAAGAACCTAAATATAACGACTTTGCTGTACTTTGTCAACGAATATTGTGTAATAAACGTAAGTAACCAATTGTAATAATTGTAACTTTACTTAATATTATAAACAATAAATTATGAAAGGAATATTATTCTTGTTTTTAACGCAAAACCCATAGTTTTGACAAGTGATCACGATCCTACTATAAAAATAAAGATCAGGCCTTACCATCCTGATTAATCAGCTAACTGGTTTTAACAATCTATTTAAATAAATAATTAAAATTATTTAAAGCCTTTCTCTTGCTCGGGACATAACAGCTGATTTGGTGGCAGCGGTGGGATTGTCACTTTTGTTATAAACAAATTAATTAAAAAAATAAATAAAAAAAAAAATTTTTATCAAAAAAATTTTTTTTTTACAATTTTAATTTAAGAGTCAGAATTAACTCTAAATTCAAAATTCACATTCAAACCACATTCAACTAACTCTTAATTGTTTACAATTTATAAACATTTTTCTAATTCCCTTAAATAATCCTGTATTTGAGCTGTCCTTGCGCCGTCCGGCGAATTTCGGCTCGAAATTGAGAATAGTCTGCGCCGTCCGGCGGGACCGTTCAATTAAGGATTTCCTTTCTTCTAATTAAAATTAAAATCACATTCACTTATATTTTGTGAAATTATTATTGCGCCGTTCGGCGAATTTTAATTGATCAAACGACAAATACGCCGTCCGGCGAATCTGTCAATTTATTTACCCTTTTTACCTACTCCAAATGTTTCTTTGACTCTTTAAATTAATTGTAAACTGCTCCTTTTTAATATTCTGAAGTATTTAGAAACAAAATTAGTAAAGACATTAAATAACTAAAAATGTCATTAATTTGCAGTTAAGAATTATGTGCGATAAAACTCCGACAACAAAGAAAATTAGAAATCGAGGAGGAATCAAGGCACAAAGAAGATTTAATATTGAATCATCACTAGAATCGGAAAAATTTGTAGAAAATTTCCAAGCAAAAAATAACATTAAAGAATTAAAAACACAAGAAGAATTTTCTAAATTTTTTGAAAATTTATTAAATAAAACGGAGCAAATTTAAAAAAAATAAAAAGTGTAATTAATATTCAATAAATAACAAAATAAACTCTCATTAAAATTAATGTGTTTTGTTTATTGTTATATGATAATAGTATACCTAGTATTAATTGCAATAATTTGGTATACAAGTCCAAAAAAAGAAAATTGAATAAAATCAATTAAACAATAAGCTGATCAATAATCAACTAAATAACAAACAAAAATAAATGTATATATAATTGGAATCTAAATGAATAGATATTTTGACATAATTAATAATTTTAACTATCCTCAAATCAAATTAGTTTCAGGAGATTTAGCATCTCATAAAGGTATATTTCTTATCGATAATACCAATCGATTAAATTTAATAAAAGAAACAGAATTGTCTTCATTCGTCAACATCAATAGAAATATTCGTTACACACTCCGACAAAACTCAATTCACACCGACGGTAGTGCCATAGTAGAATTTTGTGATTTGTCTTTGAAATTTGAAACTATCGATTACGAAAGTAACTCCGAAATTATTGGTGTTTTAGGCGCACCTTTCCTAGATCGATTATTCGAAACCAATCACTTTAGTCGAATTGCTAGAGAATACGATAGAAGAGCTCGAAGGAGAGCAAATACATTTAGACAACGATTTATTAGACGCATTTGTAGAATAATACGAAATTCGTCTTGCCGAAAATATCCATGAATTGTTACGTTAATAATATTGAATTTAATACGGATATTTTCCCAAATATTCACATATCATCACCCAATTTGCAGGAAAAAAGAGATCTTTTCTTCATAAATCCTGCTTTAAACATTAATTTAATAAACGAGAGAAAATTAGCGCCAGGTATTGTAATCGACCGATCAGAATCAATCACTCTAAATTCAGGTTCTTTTGTTACTTCTGGAACAACAGAAATAATAATTGCAAATAAACCAATCGAGTTTCGAACTTATATTAATAGTAGACAACTCGAATTGACAGGTATATTGGGATTATCCTTCCTAAATACAGACCCTAGTGAATTTGTATTGTGATTATTCTCGATACTAACATATGCAATACTTTTCTCTAATAACAACAATTTTTGTTATAGCAATCTTTACGTTAATTTGGTGCCTAAAATTTTGGCATATTTTCAAAAATTTTAAAACCAATAAATTAACAGATATATCGATCTAAACAAATTTTCACGCAAGAAAGGTATTAGGAGAACATATTAATACAAGAAGTCATAATTAAATCTCGCGGTTAATATTATTAATCATCTCCCCATTTACTTAAACTACTCATCGGTTTCGCGCGCGAAAGCTACAAGTAGTACGCCGCAAGGCAAGTCAGACGTACACCTTAAAGGCAACTCTCACACGTACCTTAAGCCGGTCGCGACTCCTCTAACAAACCACCATCTTAAACTTCCTTATGAATTCATACTTTCACTTTTTAATAAAGAATAACGAATTATATCCTCAATTGTTACTAAACTCATCGTTTCTTATCGGCAACGAAGGTCGATTTATACTAGATCCTTCTTTACCAATAAACTTAATTAAAGAAGACAAAGTTAACCCCTTCCTAGGAATAAATCGTGTACTAAAATACTTTTTAAGAGACGGTACTATACGAACACACGGGGAAACGAAAATTTGTATTAATCATACAGTGATAGAATTTCAAACCATAATTTGTGACGATAATTCAGATATTATTGGAGTTTTAGGACTTCCATTCTCATTTGATATTATTAACGAACTATTCTAATAAACAATAAAATGACTCGTAGAAATAAACATCAAAAAGAATATAGAGACGATGATAATAACACTATTCCACCCAACGATGCAACCTTTGCAACCTCCATGAATAGGTCCCTTCACGACACTATGGTAAATTCTATGGCGGAATGTTTTGCGTTACAACAAGGTATAATAAATATTCCTTTTTATGACGGGCATAATATGCCGGTTAAAGATTTTATTGATGATATTTTGAATGCTGCATCATCCATTCCAAAAAATTGTGAGGATCAGTATTTGAAATCTATTCTTGCTAAATTAAAGGGTGCTGCTAGAAGCAGTACTCAAGGTAAGTCGTTTGGAACCATTATCGAATTAATAGATCATTTAAAACAAAGATATTCCACTCACTATGCATGGTATTTGCAAGAAATATCCACAATTCGTATGAATCGCAACAAAAATGTTAGCGAATTTTATGACAGATTATCTCAATTATTAGCAGGGGCAAATGCGACACTCGCTAGTTCTTATGGAGCTCCTAATGCTAAAATACAAATGCAACCTCTAAATCTCTGTGCATTAGAATCTTTTATCAAAGGACTTCCAGATTCCATGTCAACTGTAATAGAGGCACGAAACCCTCAAAATCTTAAAGATGCATTCGACATTGCTTTACAATGTGAACAACGTCACGAAAGTTATAAACCTGATTATAATGCTTATCATTATTTACGACATCAATCACAAGACTATAGAAATCGAGAAAGAAGCCGTAGTAATAGAGTACAATTCTCGTACCCTTATGATCAAACGAGATATCGTTCCCATTCACCCACCCCCACTGGAATTTTGAGAAATCCATATCCCCCATATATGCAAGGCAATCATTACCCACAACCATATCCTAATCAACCTAATTTTTAATTTCCTAATGCTTACATGCCTTATACTTCATACCCATTTTATCCATATCCTCCTCCACAAGAAGGATACTTTAATAAAAATCCAGATGGAAATAGAACACCACCCCGTTCTCAATCCTCTCATTCATTCGAAAGAAATAATTTAAACTCAAACACAACTCGACGGACAGACGCGACGACGAGTGGAGATCACAAAGAGCGTCCAGCCAATGCGAGGATTCTATCATTACAAAACACATCTTCCACGCCAGAAATTCAAGAGAATCTCCATTAATAATAATAAATTCTCCCAGTTTTCAAACATCTTCAGCAACCTTGTTAATAGATACAGGAGCTGATGTAAACATAATCAAGGAAAACATAATATTACCAGATTTACATATAATCCGAGAAGAAGCTATACACATAGCCGGTATCGTCCCTATAAAAATTTTGACGTTGGGAACCGTTCAAATTGAAATAAATACGAAACAAATAACTTTCCAAGTAGTACCTATAGATTTCCCTATAGAATCTGACGGTATATTAGGTCGAGAATATCTGCGCGAAGAAAAAGTTGAAATTTCTTTTTGGCATAACACAATTGTTACACATTCAAATCCAGTAAAACCAATATTTTTCGCAGACAAAGAATCAACTGAAGCCAGAGATGCTTTAACAGAAAATAAGGCTAATAAAAGAAGAAATGTAACTATTAAGGCCAGAACTAGACAGGTAATACCAATCGATGTTCTAAACACGGAATTAAAAGAAGGACATTTACCTTTAATAAAAACAGCTAAAGGACTACTAGTAGGTGAAGGTGTAGTGACCAATCAGGATGGAGTTTGCCACATCTATGATATAAATATGACATCTGAAGACGCCGAAATCGACATACCACCTCAGGAATTAATTCCTTTCGAATTTTACAAATTACCAGGTGAAGATTCGGATGATTACTCCACAGAAGAAGAATATACACCACCAACAGATAGAGTTTCAGCGATATTAGAATATTTAAGATTGGATCATTTAAATAAGGATGAAAAAGAACATGTAAAGCAGATAGTTACAGAATTCCCGCATAGTTTTCATCTCCCAGGAGAACAACTAACTCCAACGCATAAAGTTCAACATAAAATCATTACTAAAGATGAAATACCAATTCATGTTAAACAATACAGATTTTCTCCATCTCAAAAGGAAGAAATCGACAAAGTCATCGATAGAATGAAAACAGAAGGATCCATAGGTCCTTCTTGCTCTCCATACAACTCACCATTACTTATAGTTCCCAAAAAGATCGATGGAACTGGTAAGAAAAAATGGAGAATCGTGATTGATTTCAGAGCATTGAATGAGAAGACAATCGGTGATTGCTATCCACTGCCAAATATCACTAATATACTTGATACCTTGGGAAGAGCCAAATACTTTTCAGTATTCGATTTAGCCAGTGGATTTCACCAAATAGAATTAGATCCCCTCGATAGATCGAAAACAGCATTTTCCACCACGCATGGTCATTATGAATACATCAGAATGCCCATGGGATTAAAAAACTCACCATAAACATTCCAAAGACTAATGGATCAAGTTCTAACTGGACTCCAAGGAGTCGAATTATTCGTATATCTAGATGACATCGTCGTTTATGCAAATAGTTTAGAAGAACACGGGAAAAAGGTAAAGAGACTATTGCAAAGACTAAAAGATGCCAATCTCTCGTTACAACCGGAAAAATGCGAATTTCTTTTTAAAGAAGTGGCCTATTTAGGCCATATAATAAGTAGCGACGGAGTAAAACCTAACCCTAAAACAGTCGAGGCAGTCAAAAATTTTCCGACTCCAAGGACTCCAAGAAATGTCAAGCAATTTTTAGGATTAGCAGGATATTATCGAAGATTTATTAAAGATTTCTCAGCCAAAGCCAAACCATTATCTAATCTACTCAAGAAGGATGTAAAATTCGAATGGAAACAAGAACAAGAAGCCAGTTTCAAAGAACTGAGAGAAGCCTTATGCACTAGCCCAATTTTATAATACCCAGATTATGAAAAACCTTTTACATTAACAACAGATGCATCTGACTATGCTATATGTGCGGTATTGAGTCAAGAGAAAGATGGATTCGAACTGCCTATTGCTTATCTATCCAGAGTACTAAATGCGCCAGAATTAAACTATTCCACAACTGAAAAAGAATGTCTAGCAGTCCTATATGCAGTCCATCACTTCAGGCCATATATATATGGAAAGAAGTTTACTTTAGTTAGCGACCATGAGCCATTGAGATGGATCGACACTATAAAGGATCCAGGACAACGATTAATAAGATGGAGATTAAAATTAAGAGATTATGAGTACGAATTTCAACACAAATCAGGAAAATTAAACACAAATGCCGATGCTCTATCCAGAAATGTTATGGAAGAAGATATCGACGAAAATTCCGAAGCCAGTAATGATCAAAAACAAGTAAAAATTTTGATCAACAAACGTATTGACAAAGCCCCGAAAACCAAAACTAAAACTTCATCAAACATTCCTTCTAATCCTCAAAAATCGAAATTACAACCTCCAAAATCAATATTAAAACCATCCACTTCAAAATCCACTTTAGACCAAAGCACTATTGGTTCAAGAGTAGCACAAAGAAGAGCATTACAACCCAGAATAAAAACAATAGACGAAAATACATCTGAAAGTAGCACTGACGAAGAGAGAGAAACACCAATTCCTCCTATTCAAAAGGCAAGTAGAAGTGTACTTCCCAGTTTGAAACTTCCGCCAGCGGCTATCAAGAATATACCAGGTCCAAAAAGTGCACCTCCAGAAACGCAATCCAAAGTTGTAAAATTTCCAATTCCAGAAACAACTGTATTAACGGTAGACCCACCAATTAGTGAAAGCGAAGAAAGTTCGGGAGAAGAAGATAACACCACACATTTAAGCAGAAGAGAAATAGCGAAGGACCTAGGAAATTCCATATCTCGTTTTAATCAAACCGTAAAACAACATGAAGATTGGCTAATGGATTCACCACAATCTCCAAGAGATTGGCTTAGTCTTTCCGACGGAAACGACGACGAAGGTATTCACAAAGCAGCAAATGAATTAATTCCAGGAGACCATACAGAATTTTCTCATAAAATAGATTTTCAATGGGATTATGCTAAAGGGGAGTCCATATGGGAAAACGATCAAAATGAAAGTTCAGATAGTGAAGTATCAATTAAAGAAGCCGAAGAACCAGAACAAGAAATACACCAAACACCAACAAAAGTTGATACAGACAAAAATGAAAATAAAAGTGTGAATTTTAGATCCACATCATTAGAACCCAACACACCTGTAACCTTCAAAACTCCAAAAGCTTTGTCAACACCTTATCACACTTCATTACATGAAACAGATGTCGAATCAGAAAATGAAACAGACGACGAAGAAGAAAGCGATACAGCTGAAAATGAAATTAAGAAAAAAAATTAAGTCAACTTCTTTAAGAACAGCACTCCTAGAAAGTATTCCTCCAGATTTGCCCTCATGTTATTCGAAAACACCTGAAAAATCAATGAATATAACCAGTCACAGAGAAAATCTAACTTATTATCGAAATAATTACGTGCATTTTCTATCTGCTGATTGTGAATTTACCACTCCAATAAGCAGATTACTTATAGATATTGCAGTAATAGATCCAGAAGAAATTAATAGTAAAAACCCATTAAAGGACAAATCCTTGTAACTCCAAGAGGAAAACATAATGTATATTCTATAGTAGTAAAAGATAAATATTACGATCCAGTACTAAAGGAAGATCTAATTTCAGGAATACAGGATTTAAAAATTCTTTTACATAAAGAAAAAGTAAAAGAAGTAAGAATTTCACGACACGGTGATTTCACTGACGAATTAAAAAAAAGGGAATTAATGCAAATAATTGAATCAATTTTCTATAAAAGCGATATCAATATAACTATCTGTCATGGACAAGTTTCTGTCCCAAAAGAAGAAAACAGAGAAGATATTATCAGCGAATTTCATAAAAGTAAAATAGCGGGACACAAAGGAATAGTAAAAACTTACAGAAGAATTCGCGAAAAATTTTACTGGCCTAGAATTAAAGAACAAGTAACAGAATTTGTGAGAAGATGTCCCACATGTCAAACTCAAAAACTAGTTAGAGCAAAAACCAGGGAACCAATGATTATAACCGACACACCTTTGGACGTTTTTGATAAAGTTTCATTGGACACTGTAGGAAAACTTCCTACAACCCCAGACGGAAATTGTCATATTTTAACTATGCAAGACCACTTATCTAAATACTGCATAGCCGTAGCAATACCCGACATTTCAGCAACTACTATTGCTCACGCAGTTGCCAAAGAATTATTTTCAGTTTATGGAGCACCAAAAGTTATTTTAACCGATAAAGGTACTTCATTTATTGGCAAATTAATGTCAAAACTTTAAAAAATATTCAAAGTCCAACAAGTAACAACTTCAGGTTATAGACCACAAACTAATGGAGCTTTAGAACGCAGCCATGCTGTATTAGCAGACTATATAAAACAATACACCACAGACTGTGATGATTGGGATAGATTATTGCCTTTTGCAATGTTTGCTTACAATACCTCTGTACATGAAGCAACTAATTTTACTCCTTACGAGTTAGTTTTTGGTAAAACTGCCCGTACTCCTAGTTCTTTTCCACAAGAGGAAAAATTAGAAACCTATGGTTCCTACTTAACAGAGCTCATAAACAGACTAACTGAAATAAGAATTTTAGCAGCCAAAAATTTAATAGACTCCAAAACAAAATCCAAAGAAAGGTACGATAAATCAATCAAACCTTTCTTAGGAAAAATAGGCGACAAAGCCTATGTCATAATAGAAGGTATGAAAAGAAAATTTGACCCCCACTATCATGGTCCATATACAATTGTGGATATCCTTGATAAAAACAATGTAATCCTTGTAAATAATAATGGAAATAGGTTCCAAAAACATGTAGATAAGTTAAAATTATCACATGAATAAAATAATAATAGTCAATAGTTGTCAAAATCAATCCTTTTCACTCCACCAATCCAAGGAGCGTTGGTAAGAAATTATGTGTTCCCCAAGGGTAACATAGATGGTATTAATTACCCAAAAGGAATACTAGAGGAATTGACTGCAGAATATAATTTGACTAAACCAGCCTACACAGTTGATAAAACTACTGGTCCTGAATTCGGAAAACTGTGGAGAGTGAAATGCATTGTCACGGACGATAAAAAAAAGTAATGCATTCATCGTAACGGGAGAAAGTTGCAGGACCATTCGAGAATCAGAACATTCAGCTGCAAAAATGATACTAAAAGAATTAGAGAAAACGTATTATTTTAGCGAAGAAGAGAAACCACGATCATTAAAACACAAAATTTACGTTATGACACCTGAAGAACCATCACTAATAAAATTGAAATTGTATAAATGGGAAAATTGCTGCGAATATTGTTATAAAAGAGGATACACGAAAGAACATTGCTTTAGTGTGATTAGAAATAAGAAAATCCTACAAAAACAAAACCCATTCAATGAAAAAAATGATGATTCAGACGAATTTTGGGAGCTACCCGGCCCCACATGTTCATGGGATTAAACACCCAAAATTACAAAGTTTCTCTTTAACAATCTATAAAACAATTCAATTTTTTCATTTTACCCAACTAAAAATCTAATAATCATTTAAATAACATGATTATAACAATTAAAAACAATGCAACGTAACATTAAAAATTATTTAGTTAAATAACTAAAAATATTATTAATAATAATCAAGCCATAACTTTCCGAAATAATCAAATTTTGCTCTTTTAACAAACGTAATCCTTAAATTCACACAAATGATTAAAAAATTATTGTAAACCGACCATAATTTACAACACAAATTAAGATCAGACTATTGAAAAACATAAACAAATTCCTAAAACAATAAATTCTAACCATGAACAGTACTCATTCAACCAGAAAAAGGAGAAAACAAAGTATATCTATCCTTTTCTAAAAGGTTAATTTCTTATAAATAAACAAATTTGTTAAGTAAAAATTCAAAAAATATAATTAAACAGAAGCAATAAAATAAAAACTTATTAAATCAAAAAACAGAACCCAAAAATTTATTAAATTATAGTAAATAACGAAGAAAAACGGAATATATCTGTCCTTTTCCAACAACCCATAATTACATTCATTAATAACAATTACATCTCAATAATAATTAAAATGATAAAAGGAAGATAATTATTAATAATTCTCTTAATTATAAGTAAATTTTACTAAAAACAGGTTAAAATTAAACAATAATATGCATTTCAAGTAGAATTATCGCATATCGATATATCGAACATAAAGGTAGCAACGAGAAACTGCTCAACGCGAACTTACGCAGGCTTACGCCACGAGATCTATATACATATAATCAATGACAAAAATTCAAAATTAATAACCAACAGGTTAGAAAAATGTATCTAAATAGCAAGAAATAAGTAATATCTTATTGAATCAAAGCCCAAAACACAAAATTTTATTGCAATATCACAATAAACAAATAAAAATAAAATTTCAAATACAGTCTCTCAAGGATGAAAACATATACCAATCCTTGTCTTCAAATACAGTCTCTCAAGGATGAAAACATATACCTATCCTTGTCTTCAAATACAGTCTCTCAAGGATGAAAACATATAGTACGATTCACCACGAGATCTATATGCATACAATCAATGTCCAAATTCAAATTCAGTAACCAGCAGGTTAAAACCCACTGAAAATAAAAGTCCCTAGATTTAATAAAAATTTAAAATTCCCCACCCGAATTTAAATTTATGCACACAAGTGTAAGTAAAATATAAAGCCCATAAATATGGGCCCAGCTTATAAAGCCCATAAATACGGGCCATGATTATTCATGTCCATATTCGTGTGCTCAACCTGCGGAGCCCACAAATACGGACATTCAAAAAAAAGGGAAACAAACACGTAAATAAATAAAAACCAATAAATTAAATTAAAAGAATTATTTATTATAAAAACTTAACACTAAAATACATATAACAAACCTTAAAATTAACAACTAGGCCCAAAACGAGCCTGTCCGGGAAACAGGACATATCTTGTCCCGTCCCCGGCGACAATAGTTTTTAAATTTATATACGGGGGGCGAATAAACAGCCTCCCCCCTCCCATAAACCGGGTAATGAGCAAATTTTGGTACCCATATTCTGAAACAAAAAATATATAATTATTACTAAATTACTAATGCAAAATAATAATAATAATAATAATAATAATAATAATAATAAATAAACTATTAAAAAAAAAATTTTAACTTACCCCCTTCATTGGGCCCAGCATGCAAAAATAAATACCATTAATTAATAACAAAAAAAAAGAAATACCAAAAATTCAAATAATAAACAATAAAATAATGAATTAAATTACCAACTGTCAAAATATAGATAATATAACCGCTAATTATCTAATATACCGACTGTTAATGAGAAACGAAAATTCAAATTTCACCCTTATAATTAGGATAAATTTAAATAATTGTATAAATAATGTGATTATCGAATAATAAACAAAATGTTTATCAAGTTGTAAATAATTATGAAAATCACATTATTACAAAACATATAATCACCAAATATTATACTTATATTCAAATATTTACTTAAAATATAAAGGACCCCGCACAAAATGCATTGGAATTGGCTTACCGTTAATTTTGTTCAAATTTTCAGAATTAGTAGTTCTAAGTGTCCTAATTGAAGATATAATTTTGTTAAACTCAAAACTTCACTTGTTTCACCAATATACATAAAGAGAGAACTCTTAATGTTAAACAAATAAAAATGTAAAATATCAACCCTCAAAAACTACCCCTTGTACAGTTAAAACCATATAGAAAAGGAAAAAACTATTTTAATCACAGAAAATATTTTTATAAATAAAATATTGACTTTTCATTTACTAATACATATGAGATGTCATATTTACCCTTACAAACAACCCCAACAACAACAACAACAAAAAGCAACCCCTTTTATATTTTAAATAAATCCAGTAAACCAGATAAATGAACAGTTTAAACAGAGAAAGACTTTTGAAAATCGACTGGAAGTAATTATTTAATCTTCCGTGATTTTCAGTGCAATGTTCAAAATAAAAAAGTACCCTTATGAAAAAAACAACCCCTTAAGATTTAAAGTGAAAAAAGTAAAAAATCCATTTCAACCAAAGAAAACTATTAAAAATAGTAAACAGTTTATTATGTTTGTAGTTGTTGAAGAAACTACCTCCTACATGTAACAAAAATAAAATATTATTTTTAATATTCGACGCTATTTATAATAAACATTTCTCTAAGTATTAGGCTCATAGAAAGAAAATAACTCATTGAAGATATTGCATGTCTTTAGGCTTGTGAAAACTCTCAAATGTTTTGTTTCAATCTTATTATATTGTTCAAAAACATGCCTGCATTCGCTAGAAAAACATTTTCTACCCAGAGTACGCCACGTGAAGGCTGCAGGTACAAGATTTTGTACTCCTTTTCTTGTTAAAAAAAATCTCACCTATTTACATATCTCACCTATTTACATATATACAAGTTGCACTTAGTAGCAAATCTTATTTTAAGGACTTTGCTGCAATGCATCCAAAAAAACTATTCATTGACAGGGTTGTTTCTGTTTCCTGCATCTAACACGCTGTCCAAAAGATCCGTCCAAGGGTATTTTACGTGTTCTTCGTGACGAGCATATCCGAAGTACCATAAAACACTTGCAACGTGAGCACAAGTACCTAAAGTTCTTGCACCCGACTTACAAGTGCAATAGTAACCACGGATAGGTTGCTGCTGTTCACCTCTATTTTCTTCAAGATCATAAAGTATCCATAGCTGATGTCGCGTAGCATTTCGAAATCTGGAATAAATGCGCATTCTTATTAAACCAGGTTCATTCATCAAAGCATCTAGTTGTAATTCTTCATTACCATCTCTATGGACTTTATCCTGAATATAAGATGGTGCCAAGTTTACTTGGTATACCCCGAATGTCAAGTGACGCAAATACTCCATAGAAAGATGAGGAAAATATGTAAGATCGTTTTCGTTTAAATGCACCCACTGTGCGTTTCTTCGGAAAAGTTCCTCTTCTTCAACCCTTGTTTTTAATTCATTTGCTGTTTCAGCTTTTAATAACATTTTTGTTGCTAATTCAACTGTAGCTACTTCCATTTCTATTAAACCACGATATTTATTTATTATCGCGCCAGCAATGCGATAAAAATCACCAAGATGAGGAACATGTGTCATTGATATGTAGGATATTGTAGGATATACAGTAAGCTGGTAACAAATGTTGCCTTTCAAGCGATGTCATGAGCTGATGAAAGAAATCATATATGTGACGCTCCAAAGCGAAAGGGACCATCTTCAAAATAATATCAGGCGCAGTCTTCCGTGCGCAGAACACAACACAAAGACGGAGCCATATGATATTAGGAAGATTGTATGTACTGCTTATGCTATACTTACTTTATACTATTGTACATATCGATATTCGCACTGGTGTTCCTACCCTTTCACCATTTGGCGTCATTCACACGAAAACACATATATAGTCAATACAGTTTAAAGGCAAGAATTACATACTATAAGATTTTTAAACATAATAAACTGTTTACTATTTTTAATAGTTTTCTTTGGTTGAAATGGATTTTTTACTTTTTTCACTTTAAATCTTAAGGGGTTGTTTTTTTCATAAGGGTACTTTTTTATTTTGAACATTGCACTGAAAATCACGGAAGATTAAATAATTACTTCCAGTCGATTTTCAAAAGTCTTTCTCTGTTTATACTGTTCATTTATCTGGTTTACTGGATTTATTTAAAATATAAAAGGGGTTGCTTTTTGTTGTTGTTGTTGTTGTTGGGGTTGTTTGTAAGGGTAAATATGACATCTCATATGTATTAGTAAATGAAAAGTCAATATTTTATTTATAAAAATATTTTCTGTGATTAAAATAGTTTTTTCCTTTTCTATATGGTTTTAACTGTACAAGGGGTAGTTTTTGAGGGTTGATATTTTACATTTTTATTTGTTTAACATTAAGAGTTCTCTCTTTATGTATATTGGTGACTTCTGACATTAAACTTACCAAAAATAATGGTTTATTTGGCTAAAAGCACTGAAATGTTCATTTCATGTCTTAGACATGTTTTCAGCCAAACAAGTGAAGTTTTGAGTTTAACAAAATTATATCTTTAATTAGGACACTTAGAACTACTAATTCTGAAAATTTGAACAAAATTAACGGTAAGCCAATTCCAATGCATTTTGTGCGGGGTCCTTATAATCAATTATAATTAATACCATGCTTAATCAATAATTACAAGAATTAATACATTACACCAAGAATTACATATCGATATTATAAAATATTAGATGATAATCAATTAAAATAACCCTTATTACTTCTCTAAAATATAATTAATCAATAATAATATTAAATAATCATAACTTACCTTATAACCTATATTATAATCAATATTCTAACTTATTAATAAAAACCATGAAGTAGAAAAAACACTTGGATTAGATAAAAACACTACACAAACTTTAATTAAGAAATATAATCAATAAAATATAATCAATATTAAAAAAAATATATATATGTATATCCATTATATACCAATAAGATACGAATAATCCATATATTATACCCTTAATCAATATTATATCAATAAGAATATTATAAAACCATATGTAGTACTAATTAATCAATAAATAAAAATTAAAAGAAGGACGAAAGAAAATGAAGGAAGAGGATTTGGCGGTCGCCTTCTTCTTTCCTCCTCATTTTAATAAAAACTAAAATAAGAATAAAAACTAAAATAAATTTGATGTTACAGATGGAAATTCCATTTTTGGGACACATATCTGACGCTGTTAATTATATATCAATAGCTTTCAAAATATTATTATTATTGATAGCATTGATAGTAGTTAAAAACCTATACGTACTTTATAAAGTCGTAACAAAGAGAAGACAAAGATCGAATAATAATCGATCAAATGTATAAGGATTATTGGTCCAATTGGAGCTCACATACATTGGGGACAATGTAAACTCTAAGGAGGGAGGACCAGACCCAAAAATCCCGAAAAATTTAAAGAAATAGAGCCACTAACAGAGTTGAAATAACCAGGCTACTATGAACCGCCAAGAGGCGACACAATTCAAATCAGCCCGCTGAAAACCTTAAGCTCACAAACATCGATCGCATGAATCGACCCTGAAGCTATGTATATATCGCGCATGTCTTGTTCGGCAACCATCATGAAAAAGCGGGAAATAATTCAAATTAAAATTTTAAAATTCGCTATTCACGATGGAAATCGAATAAAAACTACAATAAAAATCAACATTAATGCTTATAAACACTAAATATGCTTATATAAATCCTAATTAACCAATATTAAAAAAAGGTATACATATATTTAGCAATTAAAAATAATAATAACCAAGCTTTATCACTAACAAATAATTAATGATTATTAACTAAAAGATATGAATATTCTATTAACACTTTAATAATTCATTAATGAAATAATTAACAAATACAAATTAAAATTAATTACAATTGTTTATAACTGCTTTTGTTAATTATAATAAAAAAAATAATAATAATTACAAACATTAAATTAAAAAAATATATATATATATGTATAAGTAGGAATTAAATGGTAAATTATGGGCCAAATTAATGATTATTAATAAAATATTAAAATAATTAACTAATAACGCATTAAACAATAATTTATTAATATTATATTAATTAATTATTGTCGAATTTTAAGAATAAATATAGAATAAAATGAGAAACATTTTAATTTTAAGAATATTAATAAAAATTAATTAAATTACAAGATAATTCATTAATTATGACATTATTAACAATTATTGTTAATAATAAATGCCAGTAAAAGTCTCCGCGCGAAGCTGAAAGTATCAGGGAAGCATGACAGCAACATAGGATGGCTGCGGGGCAGGAGTATGAGCTGCGTGGCTAATACTACTGCCACGCCTCATGCCCAATAGTAGTATAGCCAGGCCCACGTCTCTCTCATACAGTAAGCGAGATCGAGCGGCATTAAAATCTCCAACGCATACGGCCTCGTTGTCGCTTACACCCTTATGCGGTAGGCGAGATCGAGCGGCATTCAAGTCTCCAACGCATACGGGCTTCGTTGTCGCGTACACTCTTACCATGCGTGTTCGCTTGCTATGTTTCCTGCTCTAAAAACCTTAATATTATCGAATTATCAATAATGATCGATAGAAAATAAACACAAAATTGAATTGTATGATCACATATAGTCAATTTTGCAAAAAATTAAATGAAAACAAATATATATATATATATATATATATATATATATATATATATATATATATATATATATATATATATATATATATATATATATATATATATATATATATATATATATATATATATATATATATTAATAATAAATAGGTAAACGAATAAATAATTATAGAGTTGATTACACTATTGATTAATTAATAATTTAATTATTAAATAGTGAATTAATTTAAAAAAAAATATATATATATATAAATTTTCCACTAACAATTATAAGCTTTAATTAAAATTTTATCATCATTATTAAATAAAGAATAAAATTCAAATAAACTTTTAATAAACTGTAATAGAATTTATTATTGAAAATTTAATAATATTGATGAAAATAACAATCACGGTAATAGCAATAATAAATAATTCGTGAAAAGAGAAAATACATATTAAAGGAGATAGTTTATAAATAATAAAATCAATGAAGTATTGCTATTGTAATTTAAAGAAGATTGTTAATCAATTTAAATGAAATTATGAGTTTCCTGATCCATATGGGATTGCGTATCGACCGTACCGATGATTCAGGCGTTGAAAGTCGCTCGATCTCCGCTCAAACCTATAAATATACTCCCTGCGCATTTATGTTTCCTTGATGTTTCTCTCGCCGTACTCTACTTGAAATATCGATTTAATCAATAAATAAATCGATTTTAACAAAAATTTATATAAAAGAAATTAAAGGCAATTAAAATTTTAATAAGAAAATTAAAAAATAATAATAATAATAAAATAAAATAAAATTATTCGAACTGTCAAATTCAGTCAATAAATAAATCAAATTAAACAATGAAATGTACAATTGTACAATAATTTCAACAAATAACTTAATTAATAAATATTAAATGTTATTTAAAAGCAAATTCTGTAATCGTATAATTAGAATAAAACTGATAATTATAATTTTGAATGGGAAATCAATGAAAAATGGTAAACACAAGGCAATAGAACGAATGTCAATGATTTCACGTCAATTAAATATTTATTACATAATAATATAAGGATTATAATTGTTAATTAATGTATGTGTATGCGTGTGAATGGAAAAGTAGAAATATATATATATATATATATATATATATATATATATATATATATATATATATATATATGTATGCTCAGTATTTAGTTTGGGGTCGCAATTTTTTATTGCATACATATATGTTAAATGACTTTGTATACTAATGTATGTTGAAATTTTGTCATATATGATAAAATAATATCAAATTATTTACTTTTTTTAATACACTATTCACTTTAAGGTCTTTGCAATTGAACCTTTACTTTGAGGTCCGTCCTCAAATAATGTACTGAGTAAATAATAACTAGTAAACATTAGAAGTCCTCAAACTATATACGCGATACAGAGGTCATTCGTATAGTTAATACATAGTTTGAGGTCTTAATTTTTATTTGCACCATAGTTTAGGGTCCTCATTTTATATCTTATTAACAGTTTGAGGTATTCAATTTATACTCCGTATACAGTTTGGGGACAAAAATTTTAAATATA
The DNA here is from genome assembly GCA_032873175.1 of Leptopilina drosophilae. Taxonomy (NCBI): domain Eukaryota; kingdom Metazoa; phylum Arthropoda; class Insecta; order Hymenoptera; family Figitidae; genus Leptopilina; species Leptopilina drosophilae. Next base: position 17,299,922 of record CM065484.1, on the reverse strand, counting down.
TAGTTAATTAAGACGTAGATAAAGTTACATATAACTAGTAAACATTAGAAGCCCCCAAACTATATACGCAATACAGAGGTCATTCGTATAGTTCACACATAGTTTGAGGTCTTAATTTTTATTTGTAGCATAGTTTAAGGTCCTCATTTTATATCTTATTAACAGTTTGAGGTATTCAATTTATACTCCGTATACAGTTTGGGGACAAAAATTTTAAATATACAGTTGATTAAGACGTAGATAAAGTTACATATAACTAGTAAACATTAGAAGCCCCCAAACTATATACGCAATACAGAGGTCATTCGTATAGTTCACACATAATTTGAGGTCTTAATTTTTATTTGTAGCATAGTTTAAGGTCCTCATTTTATATCTTATTAACAGTTTGAGGTATTCAATTTATACTCCGTATACAGTTTGGGGACAAAAATTTTAAATATACAGTTGATTAAGACGTAGATAAAGTTACATATAACTAGTAAACATTAGAAGTCCCCAAACTATATACCCAATACAGAGGTTATTCGTATAGTTCATACATAGTTTGAGGTCTTAATTTTTATTTGTATCATTGTTTAATACCATAAACGCGTTTTAACCTTACATGTATTTAAAACTTACATCTACAATTTAGTTGGAAATTAAAACCCCTCCACTTTTCTTTTTTCAGCTAGACCCCAACATCTCCTTCAAGCCTTACTTAATTTGTCAATAGCTCTTAATATTTATTAAATACTTTTTGAAAAATTTACTTTTATTATTTACAATTGATTAATAATACTTTAGGTGTTTTTGAAGCCTTAAAGAGTCAAAAAGTACAATAACTTTAATTATTTTGTAGAGAATTTTAAAAAATAATTTTTTAAAAATTCTAAAGTGTTAAAACATAGTTAGAGGTCTTAATTTTTATTTGAAGCGTAGTTTAAAGTCTTTATTGCGGACAAAAATTTTAAAGATATGCAGTGCCGTGCAATAACTTCTGCCTACGCTACAGCGATTAAACAGTTTCCAATTGTATTTTGATTACGCTAAGAAAAATTGAGAGTCAAATTCAGAGGTTTAAAAAGTGCATGTATCATTTGCTTATGAAAAGAGTTAAATAGTAAAAACCACAAATTACAAACATATGGGGCAAAATTCCTTAAGTGCCCAGGTAAAAAATGAATTTTCTCTAAACTTTGCTAAAATGTTACTATTATTAGTGGAAGTGTAAATATTAATTTTTATAATTTGATAAAATATTTTTTGAGTTATGGAGTTTCAAAATTTTTATTTTTTTGAAAATATCTTTTTTTCGATTTAATATATTGATAAGTAAAATTAATCAAATTAAAAGTATGAATAGTGATTTTTAAAGGGGTTTTTACGGGCTAGAAGCTGGTGACCTTTTTTCTATAAGCCATGTAAAAATCAGAGTGAGACCATAAGAATTTTTTAGGAAAATAATAATTTATCATTATTTTACATAGAAAATAATGATTTATAATTAATTTCTTCAAAAAGTTCGGTGTCCCACTCTGATTTTTACATGGCTCATATGAAAAAAGGTAAGCTTTCGATTAGGATAGGTTTCGAAAAAATAAAAACACCGATTTTGAGATACAGTAGAACTTGGTTAATACGATTCTGTAGGGACCGTACTAAGAATGCGTCTTATGCGGGAAAACGTATTAGGTTACCCCATATGATCGTAATTTGTGGTTACGTTTTATATTTTTACACCGAATCCCTTTGAGATCCCAAGATGAAACTTACAGGACATGTAAAGCACATTTACGCTAACATTTAGTAAAATTTTGAAAAAAATCGAAGACGACGTTTTTTCAAAAACGGATTCTTAAATTTTAAAATTAAAAAAAAATTTTTTTTGGATTTTTATTTTTTATATTAATTGTATCTTAAAATATTCTTAAAACCAAAGAAATCCTTTTTTTTAAATTCAAAATTGGTTAATTAGAACCAATGTTACAGCACTTTTTAAAAAAAGACAAAAATTTTGAAAATGCCATACTTTGGGTAATTTTCAAAATTTTGAAAGAATATTTGTTGGAGTTGTTTATCACTATAAAAGTAATATATTTACAAATGTACAGCCAAATCCCAACAAGTCATGAAAATAAGTGTGTTGAACTGACGTGGAATCCACCAATAATAACCTAAATTTATAGGGGAGAGTAGGGCAAACCAATGGTTTTTTGACTCTTGTGACTAAACGAATCAACCGATTTTATTTTTCGATGACTTGTTTGAAAGACCATTTAATTGCGCAACTTTTTCCCAGAGACACCTACACTTCATCTATTATTGTTTAGTTGCTGTGTTAACTTTAAAAAATTTTGCAATCGGTCCGGTTTGCCCCACCCCCTGGGGTAAACCGGACCGTTTTGTTTTTTATTTATAATATTGTATTTACATAATCTACAATAATAATAAACATAAATTATCATGTAAACAACGGTTGTAGTAATGAAAATAATAATTCGGGATTGAATTTTAATTAAATAAAGATTTTTTTTAATAAAAAAATAAAAATGTTTGTCATTATCAGAGAAACAATATTAAAGGGTCCAATTCTCATTGGAAGACAATTATTTTTCATTGTAAGTAAATATTTTAATGAATGAAACATTTTATTTAAAAATAATTTTTATGAAACATTAATTCAATGAAAATATCCTATGGCCGATTTGCCTCACCGAAAACGGTCCGGTTTGCCCCACAGGCTCTTTTTGAGAATAAATGTTTGTCAAAAAGAAACGCTTTTTGACTAAATATATCCATTTTAGAAGGCAAATGAGACGCTTATAAACGTCTTGAATGTGTCCACGTAAGCGTCTTAAACCAAGACGGACTCTTTATACAGTGGAAAACCTTAAGAAATATAAAGATATTTCTTTTCTAAATTTTGTACAATTATTTTTTTATATTAAAAATTTTTTGATAGTTTACTTTTATTTTTTTGAACATTCACCGATTCTGAAGAAATCCAGTCAAATCCGATTTAAAAATATTAATATTTAAAAAAGTTCTAGTGTTGAGAAAAGTGGACACATTTCTAAAAATCATGTTTTTTGTTCTTTTTTAAATTTTTACCGGGTAAATCCAACGTACTAGAGACTTATCATAAAAATCAAATTAAAGCATGAACCCTGTACTTTAAGATGATAAAGCAATATAGCTAACAATAAACAATATTAGCCGTAAAAAATGATATCTTAACAGTTGTTGATCATAAAAATTGTAACTGTCCGTAAATACAACTGTCTTAAAAAATTATTAGATTCGCTTAGAATTTATTGCTCAGGGGTTTTCGGGGTCTCTGATTACATATATTATGTCAAAAAAATATCTGTAACTAGATTCATAATCATCGACTCCGATAAACCTGGAGTAACAAGTTTTAGTCAACTTAAACCGATTTTTAACAAGTAGTCCGACATACTACATCCGACATTTTGAATTTTGACAATATATTTGTAATGAGATTGACAAATGTTAAAAAATAATTTTTGTCGGCTAATTTAGTTTGTTGTTGGCCATATTGTTTTATATTTTTAAAGTAGAGGGTTCAAGCTTTAATTTGATTCCTATAACAATCCTCTAGCACGTCGGATTTACCTGGTAGAAATTTAAAAAAACTGCGAAAACATGATTTTTTGGAGTTTACTCCCACTTTTCTCAAACTCCTGATGTGATGGGAGGTTATCGTCGCCATATTCGAATTCAGCGCATGAAAACTGCAGGAAATGACTTCTCGTTAGCATAGGTATGAAGAGTAGAGTAGTTAGGTTTGGACATAATTTTGAATGTTTTGTAACTGCTTTGTAAACTGAGCTTCGTGATTTCTCTAAATAGTATTCTTATTATAATCTAAATTTTTGCGTCAATTAAATTGAAGTTTGTCGAGAAACTAGGAATAACATGCTCGGTTTCTATAAAATACTTTTCCGCCAGCTAACATCACTTAAACGGCCGGAAAGTATTTTGCGCCTGCTTCCCCTACTCCCAGGCAGGACTTTACGCTTTACGCCCGCTCTAGGTGCCTGGAATGACATATTTTCCGTGTAGGTAAGACAAAAAAGTATTTGCGCCCGCTTTCGCTTAAAAATGTCAAAACGCATCTTAATAACATAAAATAGTAAAAAATAGTACAAAAAATTTATACCTTGATTAATTTTTTGAGGTAAGACAAAAAATTTGAAAACATCGCCCAATTAAGAACCACTTTGATAGGTACTGATAGGTATGTAAATAAGGTCCACTGTCTGGCAGTAAAATCACACTTTTAATCTGACCTATCTTAATTTGTTCGCCTTGAAATACTAATAAAAGTACCGAGATAGCAAAGGTATACGACCCGCCTGGCACTCTTTGGCGCACTTAGAGTAAGTCAAACGGGTTAGCAATGGGCTGGAGAATGGCCTTATACATTATCTAGACCTCGTGCCTGCTAAAGGTCAGCAATAAAATATTGATTAGATGTAATTTTTCCTAATTTTTTAAATAAATTATGTGTACAATATCTTTTAAAAATTACTATAATTGTTTCTATATAATAATACAATTCAAGGATAAAGTCAGTGCTAAAACGAACAATAATTATTATGAATTACTGGACGAATTACTTGAAATCCAGTAGTTTCTTCGCGCAAACCAGTGTAGTACTCCTTTATAGAATAATATATGACATGTACACACTATAGTATTAAAAGTTTCATGGCTGAACACTTTATGGAGCGTTTACACCTTCTGTAAAAATTGTCCAGAAAGGAAAATTTGCATTGGAGTAAGAGAGTCAGATACACAGTCTGTCTCTCTTACTCCAATAAAAAATTTTCCGTTCTGGAAATTTTTACCGAAAGTGTAAATGGCCCCTTAGGACTTAACACAAGTTTTCTTATTTATCAGCTTAACGGTGATCGATGGTCTCTTAAATTTCTGGATAATGTGGAGACGCATGCATTTCTCCTAATGGGGAATCCACACTACATTCGAACATGCGCGTTGGGACGGTTTTTTGGATTTCGCGTTGTGGTCTTTAAGCCTAATATATATATGAGCGATTCCACGTCAAGAAGTCTTACAGTGTAGTGTTCATTTTAATAATTTTTTACTCTTAAACGATTCAACATAAAAATTTGGGTGATTCGTACCTTAAGCCAATCTTAACCAATCTTAACCGGAAAAAGTTTAAAAAAAGATAATAAAAAGTTTTTGCAATCGCTTTAAAATGAATTTGTCTTTTCTAATTTAAACTAACTGTACACTTGAATCCAACGATGTCTTCTCTTAGGGAAGGCACTAATTTTACGAAGTTTGCCCACCTTCTATATTGTCTAAAAAATTGGCCAATGGAAAAGTAGAATTTAGTTGACATTATTTACACGAACTATAAAAAATATATTAAGTGAGCAAAACTCGTCAAATTAGTGTCTTCCCTGAAAGAAGGCATCGATATATTCAAGTGTACATTTTGCTTATAAATTCACTTAAAATGATCAAATACAAAGCAAATTATCGTAAATGCACATGTAGTATGTGCATATTACTCTGAATCAGATAAAAGCATTAAAAATTGCCGTTGTCTGAGATCGAGAAGTCCTTTCCCGCAGTATTTGATGCGCTGAATCCGAATCTGCAACGAAAACCTCCCATCACGTCAGGATTTTGAGAAAGGTGGGGGAAGTTTTCAAAAATCATGTTTTTCGCTGTTTTCAAAAATTTCTACTGTGTGAATCCGACGTGCTAGACACATGTCATATGAGACAAATTAAATCCTGAACCATGTACTTTAAGAAAATAAAGCGATATTGCTGACAACAAACTAAATAAGCCGTCAAAAATAATTTTTTTAAAAGTTGGTAAGCTTAAAAAATTGACTCACACAGTACGTGAATACAACTGTTTTAAAAAATGATTTGATTCACTTAGAATTTATTACTTTAGGGTTTTCGGGGTCGTTGATTACAAATATGATGTAAAAAGAAAAAATTTGTAGTTCGATTTATAATCAACGACCCCAAAAGCCCCTGAGTAACAAGTTTCAAGTAAATTTGATCAATTGAAATATTATTGAAATATTATTGAAAAATAAATCCACCAAATTGAATCCGACATTTTGAAGTTTTAAAATCTGACAACATATTCGTAATCGGCGACCCCAAAAGCCCTTCAGTATCAGTGTCAGTCAATTTTTATGCTTGACAACTGTTAAAAAATCATAATCATAATTAAATGAGTGCAAGAAACTTTGACGCACCCTGGTGGCACTTATCCTAAGTAATTTTAAGCACATAAAAAACTTTAAGCATATACTTTGAGGCAGCGTGGGATATTTCAAAATCAAACACCAGGGTGCGCAAGAGTTACTTTCACTCACTAACAAGTTACTTCACCAGTTCTATATAAGAAGAGACGCTTGCATTTTTAATTTTAGATAAATATTATTTTTGTCTACTTTTTATCACATTCTGCTTTTAACAGTGTCATTATTAAATTAATTATTTTTCCTTCTCTAGATTAGTAATTCAATTTTATTAAAAAAAATTTTGCTATATGTTAGTATTTATAAAATATTGATTTCAAACGTTGGTTAAAGGTTGATAACCAAGCATTAATTTAATACTAAAGCATTGGTAATTCATTGGTTATTAACCTTTTGACGAAGAGATGTGCTGCTTTTCAAAATAAATTTCAAACTCCTACAATTTGTAGAAAGAAGACATAAAATTTTTCAAAATACTTAAAAATGTCAAGTTTATTGAAAGCAATTTTTTTTAAAAGAATTTTTTTCTCAGCCATAACATTTTTTAAATCGAACAAAAAGTATCAGAAACGTGTTCCCGATAGTTGTACTTGAAAAATATCCATTTCTAATTTTATATTTTTTCGATTTGGAATTTAAAATGGCGCTTGAAGGACAAAAAAATTTCCTAATTTTACGTAAGGTTACAAAATTTTTCAAAATTGTTCAAATCTAATTGAAATTTTTTACTAGGGGGTTTTGGGCAAAATGGCAGTTTAATTTTCCAAAATTACTGAGATTTGCATGAAATTTGTTAATCTGTGGTTTTCGGGATCGCTGATTTTAAATATGAAGTCGCCTTTAGCCTTTAAATAATTAAAGTTGTCCGATTCTTACCACGAGGAGGTAGGTGATATAGAGAATCATTTTTTTTACTTTCTCAGTGATTTAAAATTTTTTTTTGTTTTTGGTTTTGTTTATTTTTTTTTTGTTTTTTCAATTTTATAATTTACTTCTTTCAACTTTTTATTAAAACCTATTCAATTGTATTATGCGCTTTTTTGAAGCAATTGTCACAGTAATATAACTAGCATGTTTTGCTGTATTTCCTGGTTTGGATTTTGCATTTTGAGGAGCAACAATATCGAGGTAAATTCTGTTTTTCTGTCTCATGTACTGACAAAAAATTAATGTGACATCTGCTTAAAAAAGCGCATAATACAAATTAATAGTTTTTAAAAAAAACTTGAAAGAAGTAAATTATAAAATTAAAAAAACAAAAAAAAATTTTTTAAAATTTTAAGCTATGAAAAAATGGGGAACTAACTCTCTATATCGCCTACCTCCTCGTCGTGAGAATCGGACAACTTTAATTGTTTAAAGGCTAAAGACGACTTTATATTCAAAATCAACGACCCCGAAAACCACAGAGTAACAAATTTATTGGAAATCTCAGTAATTTTGAAAAATTAAGCTGCCATTTTGGATCCGCCATTTTGAATTTTTTGAATTTGACTTCATATTTGTAATCAGCGACCTAAAAAACCTCCGAGTAACAATTTTCAAGCAAACCCGTGTAGAAATTTCCCTACTACGGCCATATTAGGGATGAAACACACGGCCCGACCTGGGCCAGATAGGGGCGGCACTCAAATGTGGATTTCCTGAACAGGGCCATAGCAAAATTTCTGCACGGAAATCTGAGTAATTTTGGAAAATTAAACTGCCATTTTAGATCCGCCATTTTGAATTTTTTAAATCTGACTTTACATTTATAATCAGCGACCTAAAAAACCCCCGAGTAAAAAATGTCAATTAGATTTGAACAATTCTGAAAAAGTTTGTAATCTTACGTAAAATTAGGAAATTTTTTTGCCCTTCAAGCTCCATTTTAAATTAAAAATCGAAAAAAAATAAAAATTAGAAATTGATATTTTATAAGTACAACTATCGGGAACACGTTTCTGATACTTTTTGTTCTATTTAAAAAATGTTATGGCGGAGAAAAAAATTCTTTTAAAAAAAATTGCTTTCAATAAACTTGACATTTTTAAGTATTTTTGAAAAAAGAAGTGTTTAATATCATTTTTTGAAAATTTTGACCACTCCACTCGAAAGAGCGACCCCAAAAATAGTAGGATATGGACTTTTGAAAAATTTTATGGCTTCTTTCTACTAATTGTAGGCGTTTGAAATTCATGTTGAAAAGCAGCACATCTCGTCGTTAAAGGGTTAATATTGGTCCAATCTTTGTTGCTAATGAATAACCAAACCAATGAATAAGTCCGGCATTTGCCTTGGCATCCAATAGTGATCCAATATTAGCTGCCAATGCTTGGCAATGTCGTGATCATCCCAAGATCACAATATTGGGCTATTATTCATAGAGCAATAATAGCCCAATATTAGTTGCCAACGTTTGACCAAGAAAAAACTGTTGGCAGCTAATATTAGTCCATTATTTAATCAATGGTGACCATTGACAATTTCCCATTGGCTAGCTAACAATAATGTGCACAAATGCCTGCGTTCTATCTAGCTCCTTGAACCTATTAATCGGCCACGGGCAGGGTTCGCACGTAATATACGTCAAGGTAATATACGTAGTTTTCCACACGTATATTACGTATGTAAACTACCTTAAAAATTTCAAACACAATGCATTTCTTTATGGTGGGAGGTAAGATACGTTTTTTACATATGTAAAATACCCACGTAATTTACGTAGGGGAGACCGAGGTGAGTTGTAACAAAGCCGATTTCTCGAAAGGTTTGACTTTTTAGAAATTTTGAAAAACGTGAATTTACTACATTTTCGATTTACTATTTAATATATATTTAGTTGACTAACTGAGAAAATTTTTTGAGAAGTACTTAACATATGTGCAAAAAAATGTCTAAAAGTAAGTTTTCGATAGATATTTTGATAGTTTATTATTCGATACATATTATGTTATTGTTATTCTAATATTTATTTTAATAACTGTTGGATAGTCAAGTTTCATGAAATAGTTTTGTTTTTTTTGTGTCAGTCTCGAGATTTCAGATAAAAGATAATTATTCGAACCGATGCACAACTGTGCATCGGTCTTCGCACCGAGGCGAGTTGTAACAGACTGTTTCAACTCACCTAGGTATACGCAAAATCTTGCTTGATCGAATAGAGGCTGTATGGATTTTTACTAAAGTATATTGTTTTATATTATGAAAAAGTTTTTAAATTTCAATTTTTTACCAAATGTTACTTTTTCTTTGTTTTAATCGGCATATCAATGTGTATTTATATAACTTGCTTTAATATATTATACTATATAATATATATATATTTGCATTGTTATTCCTGTTTCAATTAGAAATCAGTATATGTTATTATATTTTAATAAATTTAGAGCTATTACCTATACTAGTAATCAGTGGTGGCTCTGTGCTGTATTTGTATTGTAAATTTTCTTGTTTATTATAACATTTAAATTTAAGAATAAATTATATTATCTTAAACAATAGAAAATTTTAACACGTCATAATTTTCGTTTACAAAAACTTTTAAAAATGTAGTTATTAAATGTTAATATCTATGTCGAATAAAAAATTAAAAAATTTAATGTAAAAGTGTTTGATTAAAAAATATAAAATGAAAACTAGTTATTTAAGCCTGCACTGGAGGAGAAAATTAATATATTTGTCACAATTGCTTACCCAAATAAATTAAAGATGGAATTAAATTTTTTCTCTTATTACTCATTACTTATTTAAAATTTTGGCGACAAAATTTTATTATTTTTAGATTTCTATAAAACAGATATAAAAAATATTATGTTATATTATTTTTAACTGTTATCAAGTTCAAATTACTATTATAGATCGTAAGTGAATACCAAAGATTGGTTTAAAATGTTTAATTGGTATTAAAGAAAACAAAAATTGTAATAACCTAATTCCAAAAATAAATTAATGTATTTAAATGCGTGTTTTATTCGTTTCTATTAATAAAATGTCTTTGCTAACTATTTATATTTACTTTACTAACTAAACTAAGCATTTAAATTAAATTTTCCTGATTAAAATCCCAAAATTTTCAATGTTACAACTGACCTCGATGTGTGTTACTACTCACCTCGGTACTAGGTGAGTTGTAACACTGGGAACTGTTTTGGATTTAGCTATGTTTTCAGAAACCCCTATAACTATTTACTTTTTTTATTTTTGATTCACATACTACACAAAACTACCTATCCAAAAATACAAATCTCATAAAATTAGGACAATTTTTGGCTGAGTTATACTGAAAAATGTAAAAATCGTTTTAAACTCACCTCGGTCTCCCCTAGACAACTCAAAGTTACGCGTAACTTCCAAACCCTGGCCACGGGTCTAGGTCTGGACTGGCCATAAGCCAGGCATTTTGTTATCTAGGTAGTGTAACAAATTTTCTAGAACTTTTTTCTAAGGTAGGTATAAAACAGAGATATAATGTTGTTATAATACATATCATAACAGTGTTACTAATTAATTATAGATCACATTTATAAATTTGATGACTATTTGTTACATAATAGTTATTATGTAGGTATTGTAGAATTTAAGTGTAACATAAGTTCTTAAACTTTAGATCGATACTAAAAATATATATGTGATGTAACGTGTCATAGCACCATTCTATAACAATGTTACAATCCACTTATAGGATCTTACTAAGAACTGCTATCTATACTTTTCAATTTAACAGGTGTTATGTGACTGTTATATATTTAAAGTATATCAAATTATATAACAAAAAGCATGAAATGAACAGTTTATTATTATTATTATTATTATTAAGAAATGAGGGTTGTGAATCTATGACCTTTCAGGTCATACCACAAACGCTTGGGTAATCCCTTTACGTTCCCCATATCCGAAGACCTTTCTACAGCAGGAGGACTTCGGCCAGGTTTCTGGTAGCAATAACGGTCTCCCCCAGAAAGAAGTAGCCCGTAATGCGTTCCCGCTCCTTCACAAGTGCGGGGCTGTGAAGTGCTTGTGTGTGTCACTACACAACGGGTGTTTCCGACATTCGCTCTCTGAGCGCTCTGAAACTACGAAACATGATTGGTTGGATTAGGGGAATTGTGGATTTTGATTGGCTACAACTCTAAGTTGACAGTTTCGTACTCTGCTCTCACGCTCCGTATATCTCCATGGAGCGAAAAAGCAGAGCACGAAACTGTCGAGTTAGAGTTGTAGCCAATCGAAAACCCACAATTCCCATAACATTATTCACAATTCCCCTAATCCAACCAATCATGTTTCGTAGTTTCAGAGCGCTCAGAGAGCGAATGTCGGAAACACCCAACATGTGTATCGAGGTTTCGTGTTCCTCTGCACACCTACGGCACTTCGGGTCGTCTACAATCCCCATTTTGTGCCGATGATAGCGCAGATCACCATGGCCAGTTAATAGCCCTGTTATGATCTTTGCCTCTTTTCTATTTAATTTGCGGAATTCCGCTTTCCTCATAGGGTCAATACTAGTTCCCATGAGTACCTTGGCTTGTCTACAGCCCTTAGTTACCCGCCACTCCCTTTGGTGTTCCGCAGCTATCCACTGTTTAATTCCCAGTGTGAGGCATTTATTGGAAACACCAATGGGCGGTTCGGGCCCAATAAGTTGTTTTCTAGCCCCTTCTTTGGCTAGCTCATCCGCCCTATCGTTTCCCGCGAATCCACTGTGACCAGGGATCTAGAGAAGGGTAACGCGGTTAGTTTCAGCTAGTTTGTTAAGTGCCTCATGATAGTCACCAACCAGCCGTGATGTTGATACGTATCGTTTCAAGGAGAAAATAGCTGTCTTGCTATCCGAAAGAATAAAAATATCTTTGTCGCGACAATTTTTCAAGGCTTCAACAGCACCATAAAGTACCGCCACAATTTCGGCTTGTAACACAGTAATAGTGGTCCCTAACTTAAAAGAGTGTCCCACTTGAGAGGTTACATGATAGATTCCTGCACCAACTCCATTCCCGTCTTTTGATCCATCTGTGTACCAGACTTCACAGTCAGCTGGAATATTTGTTAGTCCATTTATCCAATCTTCTCTACTAGGTATATTAATACGGTTGATCACTATTATAATTAGTATTTTTAATTGAATTATATATATTGTAACAAAGATATAGTCTGCTTAAATATTTTTTACATAATGATGGTAAAAGAATTACAAAAAAAGATATTATAGTATATCATTGTTAAACAATTGTTCAAGATTATTTGTATATGGAGCGTTCCACGCGAAATCGGACGGTATTTGACTTATGCATCTCAGATTTTATCCAAATATTTTTTTTCTTTTAGTGCTCATTGAAATAAGCTACCATGTTTTTTTTTAAATTTTTCATCAAGCCGTTTAAGAGATACAGGTTTTTGAAAAATCACGTTTTTTAGGAAAATGTTTTTTTGAAATGGTTATAACTCGATCAAAAATTGACCAAATTTGACGTTCTATATATGAAAATTTTTGTTTTTATACGTAGTTTTTGATAAAAATATAAAAAAATTATTTTTTAAATTTACAAATTTTTTTTTTAATTTAAAAAAAAAATTATTTTTAAAAATGTATGTATCGATCGATTTTTTTCAAAAATTTTTGTAAGAAACTAGAACTAAATTCACAACTTTTAAGCGTTGTCTGATTATGGGCAAACAATGGGATCTATTTATTTCGATTTTTTTAATTTTTATAACCATATAATACACTGAAAGAAATACTGTCGAGAATTCAGTCATAAACTTCTGGTCAAGGATTTTGGTTGAAGTAGTCATACAATCTGTCAGATTAGCACATAAGTGAGGTTATGTTAGACATGTGAAGGCTGATTCACACTTACTGTCCTCTGTTTCTGTCATTCGTATGGCTGGATTAACCAAACTGTTTTGGCAGTTGTATTTCATTATAATACAGTGATCCATTCTGGCATAATCAGCCACAATTATGGCAGTAATGTCGGAAAATTTCTTTCAGTGTATAGCAAACAACAGGGCTTTTGAGCTAAAATTATTAATAACACAGGTCAACAAAAAAAGTCTTACTTTTTTTATAAGATTTCATAGTGTCCATTAAAGACGCTGAACACGATCCCGGGTCACAAAATTGGCCTTCACGTCAGGATTTTGAGAAAAGTGGGGGTAAAGACACCAAAAAACGTGTTTTTGAGGATTCTCAAAATTTTTTATCCTAAACCAGACGCGCCAGAAACTTCTACATAGACTTAAATTGAAGCTTGAATTGTCCACTACAAGACCCATATCCGTAAAACCAAAAAAGATTAAAAATTTTTCAAAAAATGGGGTCGAAGTTACCAAAAATGTCTTTTCGGGTTGCTTTGCTGGACTTTTAAAATTGTTTTGGATTCGCTTGAAAATTGTTATTCAGGGGTGTTTGAGGTCGCGGATTGTAATCTGGCGTGCCAGAAACTTATAAAATGTTATAATCTGATGATTATAATCAGCGACCCTAAAAATCACGTTTTTAGTAACTTCGACCCCATTTTTTGAAAAATTTTTAATCTTTTTTGGTTTTACGGATATGGCTCTTGTAGTGGACAATTCAAACTTCAATTTAAGTCTATGTAGAAGTTTCTGGCGAGTCTGGTTTAGGATAAAAAATTTTGAGAATCCTCAAAAACACGTTTTTTGGTGTCTTTACCCCCACTTTTCTCAAAATCCTGACGTGAAGGCCAATTTTGTGACCCGGGATCGTGTTCAGCGTCTTTAATGGACACTATGAAATCTTATAAAAAAAGTAAGACTTTTTTTGTTGACCTGTGTTATTAATAATTTTAGCTCAAAAGCCCTGTTGTTTGCTATATTATATGTTTATAAAAATTAAAAAATTCGAAATAAATAGATCCCATCGTTTGCCCACATTCAGACAACACCTAAAAGTTGTTAATTTAGTTCTAGTTTCTTACAAAAAATTTTGAAAAAAATCGATTGGTACATACATTTTTAAAAGTAAATTTTTTTTTAAATTGAAAAAAATTTCGTAAATTTAAAAAATATATTTTTTATATTTTTATCAAAAACTACGTATAAAAACAAAAATTTTCATATATAGAACGTCAAATTTGGTCAATTTTTGATCGAGTTATAAACATTTCAAAAAACATTTTTGTAAAAAACGTGATTTTTCAAAAACCTGTATCTCTTAAAAGGCTTGATGAAAAAATTTGAAAAAAATCATGGTAGCTTATTTCAATGAGCACTAAAAGATAAAAAATATTTGAAAAAAATCTGAGATGCAAAAGTCAAATACTGTCCGATTTCGCGTGGAACGCCCCATATATTTGTTCTATGCTATTAACATACTACAAGCTACAGAATATGTTACATACTGTTATATAACAAATATACAACCATTACATAATCGTGCAACTGGGTGGGGTACGGTTCTCCTCGCCTCATGCTCTCAAGCGGCTCCCGTGGCCAGGCCTAACATATTCAAACACCCACATTGTATTTCAGTGATAAAAACCTATGAGGTGAATTTTGAACCTGTTTTTTGTGAATTTTTTTAGGCACAGGAGTGAAGTAAACTAAATTGGACAATATTCTGGTTAGACCGTTTAATCGAAAACAAAATTTCAAAGTTTTTCTGAATCTGTGATAGATTTAGCTTTCGAGTAGGTATATTTTTAAAATTTTAATTTTTGTGTATTTGGCAGCTGCTTGATGAAAAGAGTCGATTTTTAGGGTAAAATTTTTCAAAATATTTATTACCGTAAGTAGCTTTTTATTCAATTAAAAATATTTCTATTTAATTAAACAAATTCCTTAATAAATAATTGTTGTAAATATTTTAACCCCTTCGATGTCTGGTGCAAAAATAGTTCTTCGGCCACAAGCAGTTTAAATAAATAAGCAAATATTTAAAATTGTTATTCAACATATTCGTATTAAGCTATTTTAAATTTTTGAAATCTGACATTTCAATTGTAATCAGCAATCCCAAAAATCTGAGAATATTTAGATGAGAGAGAGGTTAATGTTTGAGACATTGAATAATTTGAGAATAGTAATTTATGATATGAGACGAGATGAAAAAAAAACAAAAGAATAAAAGTCTCTCTCAGTATCGCTCATTTCTCATTTTTCTCGGTGATGTGCACAGGGCCGTGCCGACGGTCTTGGGGGCCCTAGTGCAACAAACCCGGGGGCCCTCTTAAGCCCTACTGAAAATCCCCGTACAATATCTTGTACAGGAAACTATACCATTTGTGTCAATAAACCTGTACCATTTCAGCATAAGAAATTAAAACAAGTTCTTGCACAAGATCTTGTACAAAAACTTGCACAAGTAATTTTTTCGATTTGTAACAAAGGTTCATGTACAATTTCTTGTACGAGATCCTGTACAAGAATGTGTACTTGCACACGTAATTTTTTTCGCTTTTGAATAAAGGTTCATGTTCAATTTCTTGTGCGAGATCATGTACAAGAATGTGTACATGCACAAGATCCTGTACAAGTTCTTTTGTAGATAATATTTTTTGTCCAACTCCTTCGTGGAAATAGAACTATTGTACTATTATAACTATTATAATAATAAGTAGTGTTATTTTTTTATCTACTATTGTAAGTTTTAGGGAACAGAAGTTGGTATAAAAGTTTAGAAAGAATATCATTTGATGTTAAGACAATTGCAAATACGAGAATATGGAACATATTTATAATACATCCTGATATATTTATTTGTAAACCCACTATTTTGAAAACTATTAAATGTAAACAAATTTTAGATACTGTATTATTTTTAATACTAACTAACTAAATGGTAAGCAGTTTGAATTTTAATAAAATTTTATTAGAATATTTTCACGAAGGTTTCCGAACAGTTCCGTCTACAACCGAAAACCAGTTAATGTTAGACGAACATTCAGCAAACAACCGAGCGTCATCATCGTCTTGAAAGTATTTTGTTAAAAACGTTTCAAAAGTTATTAGTGATTAAACAATTGAATTGTGTAATAATATTATAATAAATCATGTATATATTTATATACATATGTATTATATAAGTATACACGTGCCTAGTAACGCGTTTTGTATACCCCTACCCTATATATGCTATATATATGTAGCGACACCTAATCTTCATTTTTAGTATAAAGCTTTAGAAAAGATTCAAGAAACTTTAAGACTTATTACCAAAAGTGACGTTGACTATGTCTTTTCATAATCTTTATCAGAATTCTTCTAACTATACCTCGATTATCCCTAAATTCTTACGTTCTATTAGAAATATCGAAATACGATAAAATAATTTTTCTAACTAAAAGTCTCTCCGTGTACGCTAGGCACCAGTGGAGAAATGAAGTCATTTCCCCACTGGTGGTTTGGTCAGTGAAGAAATGAAGTTATTTTCCCACTGGTGGTTTAGCTAGTGGTGGAATGAAAAATTGCTTAATCGATTTTTTATTTTATATTGGAACTAGAACATTTTAGAAACAGAATTTTGAGGACACTTTGGGAACACTTTTTAGATATTCATTTTAAAAAAAATTCTCCAAAAATTTTTTTCGAAATTAAAAAAAAATGTTTGCAGTTGTTGGACAAAATAGTATGTGCAACTTGTGGCGAACAGCGATTTTCGCTCGCGAGAAATCGCTCTTGTTCTCCACTCGTTGCAAATCTACTAATCTTATTGTTTATTGATTTTTTTATTTATGCAAAATATAAGAAAATTTTTAACATTGTTGTTAGAGACTCTCTCTGCATTGTACGGGGATTTTCAGTAGGGAGATGAACCTTAACGGAAAAAACTATCTTTACTTTAATTTTTAATATACTTTTTAAACCTTATTTTTAATGTTACATATACTTCCTGTAACTATTTAATGTAGAATATCACTATCAAATCATCACAGTTCTTTGACTGCTTGCAAGCGGATGGGACAACGCGCACGCATGAGCGAGTGACGAGAAAAATTTGAATTTTGTATCTCGCTTGCTCTTATACGCGTTCCTTATGCTATCTGCCCGCAGAAAAACAGTCAGTCGAGTTGTGTTTGCGCTTTTACATTGATAAAGTTGTTTTAATTCTTTATTTTATTTTTAGCTAAATTGTAAAACTAAAAAATCAATTTTTCATGTCTATTCTATAAAGAATTTATTTGGCATCGGGGGCCACGGTACACTGCACCGCCTGCACCTACGTTGTTACGGCCCTGCATGTGCATCACTGGTAAATAGAGAAGAACAGGACGAGGCAGCCAAGACGGCACATGTTGGTTTGCCAGGCAGTTATTTATATAGGTTTTTCAATATCGCGTTAGAAAGCTTGTCTTTTTGGCTTAAAAAATCTCCATATAATATGTTGACGAATTAAAAATTTCTACAACCCTTTTCCAAGACGACTACACTTTGGCATATTTGCAAAAACCTGGGGCAAGGAAGCCAACTATTTTAATAGTTGGCATTCCAAATTAAATTTAAAGTATTTACAAATATACAAAAAAAATTATAAAATCTCCAAATTCACGTAACTCCGTGAATTTGTATTATAATTTTTGCAAAATACCTATTTTACGTAGAATTAAGTATATATATTAAAAAAATTATATTGACAAAAATCTTTAAATTCGAATACTATTATAAGAACCTTGTTAAAGTTGAAAAAATATTAAAAATCGCAAATATTTTCAACTGCGGTCTTTTTAATTTTTATTTAGACTACACGAGCAATACACGGTTAAAAATATGTGCTTTTGTCTTTTTAAACAAAAAAAAACAATTTTGACAATCGGTTGAAAATTAAGAAAGTTATAAGTGATTCTTTACATGAGTACACAAAAACGGGGGTTTGTCCCTAAAATATAATTTTGGGGATGTTTGGGAAATGTCTCATATGTACCATTGGGAACCGCAGAGCTGTGTAGGCGTTCATTGTGTTTCTCTCTAACATATGTACAAAGAAAATAAAAATCAAAACTTCGGACTTAAGTGGGTAATCTATTTCTATCAACAGTTTTGATGTATATTACATATAAAAGTTAATCATATACTAAAAACCAATATTATACTATCAAGAGTTTTAGATGCAGACTCTATCCAGTTCTATAATTAATAAATCTTATAATTTTCTATCCATGAGTTAAATACCTATCAAATATTTTTAACATGAATATCCATTATTTCTCCATCAAAGAATATATTAAAAATGCTATGAAGCTCTATGTATTATTATATTATTGTCCAAAGGTATTTTTGTCTAAATTTGTAATAAAAATAATAGAATAATAAAAGATAATAATATATTAATAATATAATACATTTAAAATTTGATAGTTTATATCCAAACTCTTGATAGTAAAATATTGGATTTTAAGATTTTTTGGGCCTATAGGTCTATATAAGTGCATTAACAGGGTGTCTAGCGATTCTTTAAAAAAATTTAAGGTCTTCAAGGTCCAAAATAATTTTTTTTCAGTGTAGATTTTCAGGGTACTAATTTTCAAAATATTTGTTACTTATAGTCGAGTATAATAGTGTATTTCAAGTAAATTTTAACTTACTTTATAAATTTTAATTACTAAAATATGATTTCTAATTTGATTTACTGACTGACA
Source organism: Leptopilina drosophilae (assembly GCA_032873175.1). NCBI lineage: Eukaryota > Metazoa > Arthropoda > Insecta > Hymenoptera > Figitidae > Leptopilina > Leptopilina drosophilae. Next base: position 17,281,073 of record CM065484.1, on the reverse strand, counting down.
TTTTGCTTTTGAATTCGTAAGTTTTACTAATAAATAATCATTTCTACTCATTTTTTTGTGACATTTACTAATTAAAAAGTAAAAATTCAGTCACTAATTCAAATTAGTAAACATTTATACAAATTTAAATTTAGAGAGTACTGATAAACAATTTTATAATCGATCGATCATCGATTTAAGAAACATAAAAAAAAGATTATGTATAATAGAATTAAGGAAAATTTTTGAAAAGAATTGAAATTTTGCAATGAATTTTATTAAAATTTTTAAAAATAATTAAATGTAATTACTTTTGAGAATAATTGAATTACCGCGAAGAATTTAATGACAAATTTTTATATAATTGATAATTGCGAAAAAAAGTTATGCAAATTCTATTTTAAATAATTAAATTAATCTAATATTTATTTTAAAAAAACAATTAAAAGTTTGTGTAGAATTGTATTAAAAACATCCGTTTAATAATTAAATTCTTTCGGGAAATTTGATTAAAGTAGTATAGTATTGAAATCCATTTGAGTAAGAAATTTTTTTGAAAATAATTGAAACGTTTCTATGATTTTTATTGAAATTTTTAAAAATATTAGAATTCTTGTAATGAATACTTATTATTTACGAAAATAATTTAATTTTGGAATTATTTTTATTAAAATTCCTTAAAATAATTTATCTTTGTCGAAGATTATTGTTATTTATTTCTAAAGATACTTGAATTGTTGACCACAATTTTTAAAATGTTTTGAAAATATTTGAATTTTTGCGAAAAATTGAATTCATTTGTAAAATAATTGTATTGTTGTGGTGAATATTGTTATTTAAGAAAATAATTGTATTTCGCAATGAAGTTTATTAAAGTTTCTAAATATAATTGAATTTCGACGAAGAATTTTTATATTTATGAATGTAATTAAAATATTGAAGAGAATTCAACTTAAAACATCAAGGAAATAAATCTAATTTTTAAGAATTTTAATTTTTTAAAGTTTTGTCATAAAATTCAAGGTGCTTTCAAGGTTTTCGAGGAGCAAAAATAATTCTAGTACATTTTAAGGTTTTTAAGGTTTTAAATGTAATTGGACACTCTGATTAAATAGTAATGATTAAATAATAATAATTCATAACAAAATACAATTATGAATACTTTTCAAAATAACTTTAAGCTGTTAAATGACAATAGGAAAAAACATATTGATATAGTAATAATCTCGAGCAATAATTCTATTCGATTTTGGAGTATCAAGTTTACATTATATTGTAAGTGCATGCAATCATTTGTCAATAATCATTGCGGATCCACTCCAGGTTGCATTTCTTAAAAAAGTTTAACTTTCCTTATTTAGAAGAGAGATTTTTTTGATACTTTTAACAAGCGTATACTACAATTCAGTTGTATTTCTAACCTCAACAATTGTATTGCTAAATTAATAGCTCCGGGCTAGTGTAGAATTTTAAATGTGTGCTTTCATCATTTTTGATCAACATGTTTAAAATAATTATTTTTTAATGCATACTTTACAACATTTTCTCCATGTTTTCATTAAATGCATACAGTATACAGTAACGCACAATAGTTTACGTAGGCCTTAATGTAAATAATTTATTAGTGTTAGGGTGAATTTCCATGGAGGTAGTCGAATCTGAAATCACGTGCACCAGAAAGAGATAAAAACTAAGAAAGCGTCGAACGCAGGTAAACAGGGTTGGAAAAAGACGCGTCATTTTTGGTTACGTCGACAATTGTAGAAAATCTATGTAATTTACATTTTTAAGATGGTGGACATTAAAATATTTTAAAAAACATGCATGAGAAGGTCTGAACGCTCCCTAAGACATGAGTGCAAATATAGCTAACATATATCTTCATCTCTCTCACACTCATGGCCTAGTTACAAAACGCATAACGCAGAACCTAGGTACGTAGAAAACCTCGGGTACAATCCACAGTATTTTATTATACATGTATTATACATGAGTTTTCTACATATGTATTATACACTAAGCTAATTTGAACAAATATAACCTTTAATCTGATATTTCCATGTTAGTACTCATTTTCAAATCAGATTTTAAATAATTATATAAAAATAGAAAAAGTTAACTATTTAGCAAACTATTGTTGTTAAAAATAAGGTTATTATCCAGATAAGCGTAATTTCCTAATTTTGTTTATTTTTTGATAATTCTTTTGGAAAAGCTTTCAATCAGCTAGAAAATGAAAAATTCTTTGGGAAGGACGAGAAAGTTCATTATTGGAAGCCAGGGATGGGAAACAAAATTAAAATTTTCGTTTTTTGCATATAACTTTCTAAAAACTATTAATATCAAAAAAATTTCTTTATAAGAGTTGTAGATCATGACAAAATACATCTTTTTTATTTTTCACAATTTCTTCCTAAATTGAGTATTTTTCAAGAAAATTCAAAAAATCCGTAATAATGATGTACGGAAGAGTAAGGTGCCTCAAAGAGAGACCACAACAAAAGCTTTTGGAAGTGTTACATTTGGGATGTTCGATACTCAAGGAAATCGTTTCACATTTTGGTGGTGTCACACTTAAGGTGTTGGATACTCGAGGAACTAGTTTCTGATTTTGGAGGTGTCAAATTTGAGAAGTTCGATACTCAATGAACAATCTACTCTTGTCGTACTGAAGGAGGCGGCAATTTTCATTTATATCCGTTTCAACCGTGGACTGACAAGGTTGTGAATTTTCGCATTTGAACATATCAAATTTTCCACTTCAAAAAGTTGTCAAAATGTCACATTTGAGATGTTTGATACTCAAGGAACTAGTTTCTCATTTAGAAGGTGTCAAATTTAAAAAGTTCGACACTCAATGAACAATCTTGTCAAGTCGTGCTGAGATTGAGTCTACAATAAGATAAATCGTCTCGATTACGATACGCAGTTAACAGAAATGTATGTACTCGCATCGAATCGTCTTGGAAGTCGAGACGATCTTTAGAAATTCTGGAATCAGCCTGAAGGAAGCGACAATTTTCACTTATATTCATTTCAACTATTGACTGTCAAGGTAGTGAATTTTCGTGCTTTAAATTCTTAAAGCTTCTGGATGACGACAAATGCAATCTAAGGTGCTGCTTTGTTGTGGTCTCTCCTTGAAGCACCTTAAAAAAGGCTTTTTTTGGCAACACGGTGGAAGAGGGTCGGGTATGGGTTCGGTACCTTCTAGTGCCAACTAGAATGTCAATTTGACTCTCTTTTTGCATTAGAAAAGGAAAGAAAACAAGTTGCGGCGGGCTCAGCCCGCCTTTGTTGTGGTCTCTCCTTGAGACACCTCCCTAGTAAAAATTTCGGACTAATTCCGGATTAAATACAGACAGATTAGTACGGATTAGTCCGAAAATTGTACTAAAAAGGTCCGAAAATGATCCGCGATAGTCTGATATCAATCCGAACGAAAACCTGAATCCGAAAACACTCCGGAGTAATCCTGAATGTCTACGAATTCAGTCCGTAATTAGTCCGCAAGAATCCGAATTTATTACCGGTGAAGAATTCATCTAAAATAAGTACGGAATTATCCGATATCAATATGTAAAGAATACGGAATCAGTCCGCAACAATCCGAGTTTAATCTAGTTAAAAAAACTTAATCCGCAAAATGTCCGGAGCAATCCGAACTCTGTAAGAAAGAAATATGGTATTAGTCCGCAACAATTTGAAACTAAGTGTGGCAAAATCCTTTTCAGAAAGAAGTACGAAACAATCCGAAAACTGTATGATAAGAATCCGAAAATTGTCTGCAACAATCCGGATTTAATCCAACTAAAAGGTATAATCCGAAACAAATACGAAATAATCCAAAATCAATATGTAAAGAATAGGAATTCAGTCCGCAATAATCCGAATTTAATCCAGTTAAAAGAATTTTAATCCGAAACAAGTATGGAACAATCCAAAATCTGTATGCAAAGAATCCGGTAATAGTCAGCGTCAATCCGAATAATATCCGATCAAAACACCCCAGTCCGAAAATAAGTCGTATTATTATAAGATTTTGTACATATGTACAATCCACAGACAGTTCAAAACAATCCATATTCAATCCAATTCAAAGACTTAATCAGGAATGATTTTGGTATAATATTGAATTTGTATATTAAAAATAATTTGTATAAAATGCAGATAAATTCAAACTATAATTATAATTTCGTGTGACAAAAACCTGACCAAAACCAGATTAATTTCGGATTTAATAATTTCACATTTGCAAGTTGCGTATTATCAGACTAACTTCGGACTAGATCGAACTAATTCCGGATTCACTGGTTTTACACAAACCGCATTGAGTTTGAGTTTATCCGGACAAATTCCGAGCGACAAAAACCTGTCCATAAGCAGTCTGTTTCGGATTAGCTGCGGATTCACTGGTTAAACCAACCGGAATACTTCTGTATTTACTAGTTGCATATGATCTGACTATAACTGCAGACTAAACCGGACTAATTACGGATTCAATAGTTATAAAAAACGGTAAAACTTACGGTAAATAAAATATTTAATTCTGCAGTCAGTTTGTTTTTATAAATTTACTAGTAGGTATTATTAGTTATCTTGTTTCAATATTAAAATTAACACTGATGTGTTAGTTTCTTGTCATTTCTTTTTGTGGCACTTCATAAATTGTATTATGAATTTGAACTTCCATGTGAGCGTGGTATAGTGGTTAGTGTATTCGATTTCGGTGCGTTATAATGTTAGATAGGTGTAGGTTCGAATCCCCAAGCGTTAGAAATTTTAAGTTAATGTAAATAAAATTGCGATAGGTAAATCGAAAAATATGATGAATGTAGCATAAAGTAATAGTAATTAATATGTAAAACTTATATAATTTTTTTTATTAACATTCACTAAATTGTCCGGACTAACTTTTGACTGTTTCGAACTAATTCCGGATTCACTAGTTAAAATTAACTGATTAATTTCGGACTTCATCAGACCAACTCCGATTTCACTAGTTGTTCACAAACCGTATAGAATTCGGATTTTTCCAGATTAATTGCGGATGACAAAAACCTGACCATAAACCGCATTGTTTCGAACAAATTTCGGATTAGTCCGAAATCTGTCCGGTTCTTTACCCAGGGCTTATTCTTCCGTACACACAGATGCGTTAATGCTGTCCTTACGGTTTGACGGTATTGTGTAAAGTCGTATGATTTCTGTCAAAATGTTTTCAGTTCATGACATATGAGAACATACGTATGCCACGAACTAAGAATATTTTATAGAAATAACACAACTTTTCAAAATTCCTTTAAACCGGAAGGACAGTATTAATGCATCTGAGTGTACACGCACGTGTACGTGGCAGTGCAGAAATGAAACATGATATTTGGCGCAATTAACCAACGCCTTCAAAATTCCACTTTTCTGTTCTACCCCCACTACTACAGTTAGCTCTCCTGTCTCTAGTATTTTTGCATGTGACTGTATCCTTAGGCGGTGTAGTAACAAGGATAGAAGTATATTTGCCTGTCTCTTTTGCAAGGTGAAGAAGAAGGAATAAAACCGGATAAAGAATTTGATGAGTGCAAGAGAGATAGTCAGATTGAACACTCAGATGCATTAATGCTGTCCTTCCGGTTTAAAGGAATTTTGAAAAGTTGTGTCATTTCTATAAAATATTCTTAGTTCGTGGCATACAAATGTTGTCATATGTCATGAACTGAAAACATTTTGACAGAAAACATACAACTTTATGGCATGGTCACACCTCGGCTGCCTGCCTGCGCAGGCAGCCGCCACGAGAGTCAGAGAGAGGAGACAAATAATTTAAATTGTCTGACTCTCTTACTCTTATGTATCGCCATGACGACCTGCAGGCAGGCAGTCAGGCAGCCGAGTTGTGACCGTTACATTACACAATACCGTCAAACCGGAAGGACAACATTAACCCATTAAGGACTGGATGTACAAAATTTGTACGTAATGTTTAAGAACATATTTCAATCTAAAAAAGCACCAAGAATAATCTGTAAATACACTTTTTTTATGTATTTTGAATCCCTCTTTCGAAAGGCGTACTAAAAAAACTGAAAAATGTTAAATAAACAATTTATATAACATTTTTTGAGAAAAAACACGATTTTTAAAGATTTTTTTGGTTTTCTCATTTTTTTAAAGCTAAACCCTTCAACAAACCTTATACTGATAGAAATATCGCGTTAAAAATAGTAGGGGTACAACAAAGGACTATTTTGGATATTAAATTTTTAAATGGTTGCCACAAAATGGCGACTAAAGTTACTTTTTTTAAACAATATAAACAAAAAAAATAGTTAATTTTACTTGAAACTTGTTACTCAGGGGTTTTGGGGTCGCTGATTACGAATATAACCTTAGTTTTCCAAAATTCAAAATGGCGGATCTAATATGGCGGACAAAAAAAATTTTTATAATAGTTAATTTTGCTTGAAATTTGTTACTCGGGGGTTTTCAGGATCGCTGATTACGAATATAATCTTAGTTTTCCAAAATTCAAAATGGTGGATCCAATTTTACAGAAAAAAATATTAAAATTTAATTTACATAAATAATAACGTCCTTCAGCCATTAAAATATTTGGAATTAACGAATAGTTCAGTTTTCTTCCTTTTCAACAAAAACATTTTTTTCGCAATTATTTATTAATTTTTTATATATTTTTTTGTTTTTACATTTTATATATTTTATATTTTTTTAGATTTTTGTAGAAAAATTTGATTTATTCACATTTTATCAAATTATGTTTAACAATATCTATCGCAAAATTTTTCTCTGGTAATATAATATAAATTATATAATTATATTATATAATATAATTATATAATATAAATTATATAATTACATTATATAATATAATTATATAATATATATTATATAATTATATTATATAATATAATTATATAATATATATTATATAATATAATATATAATAATATATAATAATAAATATATAATTTGACGATTTAATATTCTCATAATTATAAATTGATTAAATAATTTAGAAATTTAATTAAAATATATAATTAAAATATATATATATATATTAATAAATTATTATTAATTAAATAACTGTGACAATTAATTTAAACAGTTTAGTGTGTATTTAAAAATCACACGTTTGAAAATTTCAGCAAATTATTGATATGTGAATATTGATAATTGCATGGGTACTAATTAAATAATCAAGAAATTTAATTCAATAGTTTTTAAAAAATAATTTATTTATACAATGAATATGATACTATAATATTGTAATATAATATATACTATATAGATAGTATATTGTATATTTAAAATTTTCTGGATTGAAATTTTCCGCCAAATTAGTTCTAATTCTACAGATGGGTTTTAAAAATTGTCATCTTATTAGTTCTAAATCTACCGGTAGATGGATGTCTTTCTCACAATAGATATGGCCTCAGTTTATTATAAATACAACTCAACTTTATGTCTCTTTTACTTTAAGAAATTGATTTTCACTTTCTTTCATTGAATCATTCAGCAGGTTTGTAAATTTCTCTTTTTATTTTTATTGCATACGTTGTATAACAAATTTTATATAATTTATTGTATTCTATTATTAATAAATATGTTACTATATTTATTTTCATTGTTAGATTTTTTGTTGTAATCTTTGTTGATTTGCTCGAATATTCTTATTTAGTTAAAAAAATGCTTCGTCGATCCGCCATTTTGAATTTTGGAAAACTAAAGTTATATTTGTAATCGTCGACCCCGAAAACCCCAGAGTAACAAGTTTCAAGCATAATTAACTATTGTAACAATTTATTATCTGCCATATTGGTTCCGCCATTTTTAATTTTGGATAACTAAGGTTATATTCGTAATCAGCGACCCCGAAAACCCTCGAGGAACAAGTTTCAAACAAAATTAACTATTCTTAAAAATTTCCTCCATTTGTTTATAATATTGTTTAAAAAAAGTAACTTTAGTCGCCATTTTGTGGCAGCCATTTAAAAATTTAATATCCAAAATAGTCCTATGTTGTACCCCTACTATTTTTAACGTGATATTTCTATCAGTAGAAGGTTTGTTGACGGGTTTAGCTTTAAAAAATTGAGAAAACCAAAAAAATCTTTAAAAATCGTGTTTTTTTCTCAAAAAATGTTATATAAATTGTTTTATTTAACATTTTTTAGTTTTTTTAGTACGCCTTTCGAAAGAGGGATTCAAAATACATAAAAAAAAGTGTATTTACAAATTATTCTTGGTGCTTTTTTAGATTGAAATATGTTCTTAAACATTATGTACAAATTTTGTACATCCCGTTCTTAATGGGTTAATGCATCTAAGTGTACTATCCTTTTCAGTCTCATAAAATTCTACTTTCGGTTTTAGTACGTTTTCTACTCACATGGGACTTCACCGTAAAAATTAGTGAGAGAAAGGCATTCACGCAGGTTTGTCTTCCTTTTACTTATGTTTACGATTACGCTCTTGATTAAGAATCTATTCAAATCTTACCAAATATCTGCTCCAGTAAAAATATTTTGTATTTAGTAATGAATTGAATTCACTAAACTTTGAATTTTTTAAATTCTCAAAAATTCTCCTTAAATGCTCTGTTTTTGTGTAAATGTTGGTAATGTTCGCAAGAGAATTTGCTCAACATTAACTCTCGAGAATTTTAGAGCTCTAAGTTGAGACGCATGATTTTCCCCTAATCGTCAAGTGGTCGAATGTTTAAATGGTCGAATACCAAATCGTCGAATCGTTATTTGATCGAATGCTTAAACCGTCAAATAGTCAACAAGTCGAATGCTAAAAACATTGAATCGTCAAATGGTCGAATGCTCAAAACATCGAATCGTCAAATGGTCGAATGCTCAAAACATCGAATCGTCAAATGGTCGAATGCTAAAAACATCGAATAGTCATTTCGTCGAATGTTCGAAACGTCGAATCGTCAAATGGTCGAATGCTCAAAACATCGAATCGTCAAATGGTCGAATGCTCAAAACGTCGAATCGGCAAAAAGTCGAAAAATTTGCTTGGTTTAAGTAAATGTTAACTTTTACCAAACAAATTTTTCGACTTTTTGCCGATTCGACGTTTTGAGCATTCGACCATTTGCCGATTCGATGTTTTGAGCATTCGACCATTTGACGATTCGACGAAATGACGATTCGACGTTTCGAACATTCGACCATTTGCCGATTCGATGTTTTTAGCATTCGACCAGTTGACAATTCGACGTTTTGAGCATTGGACGAAATGACGATTCGACGTTTTGAACATTCGATCATTTGCCGATTCGACCATTTGACGATTCGACGAAATGACGATTCGACGTTTTGAACATTCGACCATTTGCCGATTCGATGTTTTTAGCATTCGACCAGTTGACAATTCGACGTTTTGAGCATTCGACGAAATGACCATTCGACGTTTTGAACATTCGACCATTTGCTGATTCGATGTTTTTAGCATTCGATCATTTGAGAATTCGACGTTTTTAACATTCGACCATTTGACGATTCGACGTTTTTAGCATTCGACCATTTGACGATTCGACGTTTTGAACATTCGACCATTTGACGATTCGATGTTTTTAGCATTCGACCAGTTGACAATTCGACGTTTTGAGCATTCGACGAAATGACCATTCGACGTTTTGAACATTCGACCATTTGCTGATTCGATGTTTTTAGCATTCGATCATTTGAGAATTCGACGTTTTTAACATTCGACCATTTGACAATTCGACGTTTTGAACATTCGACCATTTGCCGATTCGATGTTTTTAGCATTCGACCAGTTGACAATTCGACGTTTTGAGCATTGGACGAAATGACGATTCGACGTTTTGAACATTCGATCATTTGCCGATTCGACCATTTGACGATTCGACGAAATGACGATTCGACGTTTCGAACATTCGACGTTTTGAGCATTCGACAAAATGACTATTCGATGTTTTTAGCATTCGACCATTTGACGATTCGACGTTTTGAACATTCGACCATTTGACGATTCGATGTTTTTAGCATTCGACTTGTTGACAATTCGACATTTTAAGCATTCGATCAAATGACGATTCGACGATTTGGTATTCGACCGTTTGAATATTCGACCACTTGGCGCATCGTTTTCTCGTTCATGTCGATGAAAAAAAGTTATTGTAGAAGCAACTTAAGGGTACGATCCCACGAAAGCAGAATACGTCTACCAAAAGCAGAAAATCATGAGCGTAAAATAGATAGGTAGATATTGTTCTTTTCACTCTCATAATGAAACGCATGATTTTCCCCTAATCGCCAAGTAGTCGAATACCAAATCGTCAAATGGTCACTTAGTGGTTGATTGTTCAAATGGTCTAATACCAAATCGTCAAATGCTTAAAACGCCGAATTGTCAACAAGTCGAATGATAAAACATCGAATCGTCAAATGGTCGAATGTTCAAAACGTCGAATTGTTAAATGGTCGAATGCTAAGAACATCGAATAGTCAATTCGTCGAATGCTAAAAACATCGAATCGGTAAATGGTCGAATCGTCAAAACGGGGCGCATGAAAAGACCCTAAACCAGATTTGTTAAAAACGTTATTTAATATTCGGATAAGTTGAATTTCTAGTAAATTAATATTCGAACACATGCACATTCTGATAATGTAGATTTCTATCAAAAAAATTTTCGGCAATATTCAGATTCTATTTAATAACGCTTCTGTAAAATTACGATTCTACGAAAAAAACGATTCGCATAAATTGATATTTGGTAAAATTAGATTTCTGGAAAATTGAAATTCGATCAAATTGACTTTCTGTCAGATTATAATTCGGACGAATAAATATTCTACTAAATTAAAATTCTTTCTACTTTTCTTTCAGTCAAGCTATCATTTTAACAATTATACATTCTACTAAAATGATATACCAAGTAATAAAATTTTATTAAATAACATTTCTAATAAATCTGGTTGAGGGCCTTTTCATGCGCCCCGTTAAAATGTCGAATGCTAAAAACGTCGAATCGGCAAATGGTCGAATTGTCAATTGATCGAATGCTAACAACGTCGAATCGTCAAATGGCCGAATGCTTAAAACGTCGAATCGGCAAAAAGTCGAAAAATTTGATTAGTTAAAGTTAATATTAACTTACATCAAACAAAATTTTCGACTTTTTGCTTGATCTGAGAATATAAGAAGCGTGTACGTCCAGGCTGTGTTGGCAAGGTGCATTGATAGGCGTAGGTCCCGCGACAGGCAACTATGAACTGAGGTTCGAGTCCTCACAGATGCACAGTGCATTCGTTCACGCAGCTTATTTTTTCAAATCAAAATTAATTTCAAAAATTGATAATTACTTATCGACAACCATATCGAAATAATTATCATATGTAACACCTAACTCTAAACCAAAGAGTTCAATTGACATCTAATAGATGTCACTCTCTGCTGATATAGTCGAAATCTTCATATTTCTTTTTTAATTCATTTTTTTTTAATTAGAAATTAGCCAAAACTGTCAGAACCATATACAAGCATATAGCACTACTTATATTTACTTTCTGTAACCTATATATTCGCAGTATTTTTAAAATAAAACAGGTAGCAACAATTATATTTCGCTCTCTTAAATAACATATTCTGACGTGGTAAATACTCTAAACTATTTTTATTTACTCATTTATCATTATGTATATAATTTTAAGGTTATTATTTAAATGTTAACAAAAATATCATACTTTGGAGGTTATGGTAGAGAAGATAAATCATAGAGATAATATAAATAGAGTGGTGAAAGTATAGGCGGCAGCGTGCGGGGGAAGTGTCCTGTCATAAACAGAGTGGATTGGAGGGAGAAAGATGATTTAACACCAGTATCTTAATAAAAAAACTAATTCAAACGGATTGAAATGAATTGAGAATTTTGGTAGAAAGCGGGATTCATTCAAGCTCTTTGTATATTCGATTGAATTCAATTCAATTTGCCTAAAGTTGTGCAAACGAATCCGCATTCGTAAAAAATGGTTGCGTTGCGTTATAAAACGCAACGCAAAACGTTTCAATAAGAATCCACTCAAGGTCTTTCTCAAATAGGTTTAAAAAAATTTGCGTTACGTCGGTTGCTATAGTAACATATGCTAAAAACGCGTTTATGTCACCTTCTTTACAAACATTTCTAAAATACTTGACACACTATTAGAAAAACAATGATTTATTTATAATTGTATAAAACTCAGCATTTAAATTAAAAAAACGTCATATAACTTTATTGCTTAATTAAGCAATGCTTAATAAGTAGGGAAAATTATAAGGTATATGTTTTTAAAGGTTATGTTATGAGTGAACATCCTTAAAAAAATTAATACGTTCATACTGCACTTTGCGGAGTCTATCCTACTTCATTATATAATACTGTAGCAAAATTCTTTATTTCCTCCGCCGTCCAGATAACAGTTATAAATATAACCTATAAATTCAAATTTAAAGTATACTATACATATCTTGCGCTCGCTATATTGAAAACGTAATATACTGTATTTTTTACGCTTTTTGACGTATATTACATTGTAAACGTAACAATAAAAACTCTTTAGTTATGCGTAACTTCTGAACTCTGAATCTATTGCAGAAAGGCCTTTAAAACATATCCCGGACAGCTTTGCGTTGCGTTTTGTAACTAGGCATTGGTGCAAAACGCAACGCAAAATGCTGTCATAGGACTCTAGCTTAAGTGTGATGCTATAGATACACTCAGATGCATTAAGGTGCGGCTACACCTCTGCTCTCCTTCCGGTTTAAAAGAATTTTGAAAAGTAGTGTCGTTTCTATCAAATATTCTTAATTCGTGACATACGAATGTTTTCATATATCATGAACTAAAAACATTTTGATAGAAATCATACGACTTTGCAAAATACCGCCAAACCGGAAGGACAGCATTAATGCATCTGAGTGTGCATGGCAAAAGTAACGCAAGACGTAACGCAAAACGTACAGAAATAACATGTATTTCCAGTGCGCTTGAAATAATTTGCAACCTTATAAGATTTATTTGATATTTGTTCATCAAATCAAATATTAATTTTCCATTTACTATGCTTGAAAAACCCATTCCTGCACAATAACCACAAGGTTCATGGTAGTCAATTTTCGAATCGCGAAAACTAATTCTGTCAACTTTTGTTTGCCTTTTGCTTGAATTATTACGATATCCATATGATATATCTATATATTACGTAATGTTAATTTTGGAATATATTGAATCTCCCTTCCCCCATATAACACACTGTTACATACATTAGCGCTATTTTGTTTGCTTATCATATCAATCAGATTGACCCCTACTTTCCTTTAAAAGTGATATATTGACGCGACCCCTTACTCATGAAGTTTAAATTGAAGCTTTTTCTGTTGTTGCACAAAGTATTGTGAGCAACACGTACAAAATACACTATTGTAAATCATATTTTGACTTCGAGATAATATAAAATAAATTACATCCCTCTGAGCAAGAGTATATCTCACGGGATATTGGAATATCCTATAAAGACCTGTGCGGGATATCCTAATCCTAATATTATCCTCACGGGATACTTTACGTAAGAAATATTATTATGTTGAAAAATAATTTAATCGTTATAGAAAAAATTGATTAGTTTCAATTGAAAACAATTAAAGACTTTCTCTATTATTGTTAATTGTATTTTTTGATCTTGTTATTTAAATAAACACCTTAAATGAAAAACATATCCTTTAAATATGTGCATTTTAGAAGGCAAATCAAATGCTTATTTACGTGGTCAGTCTTAAAACAGACCAAGTAAACTGTTTAAACCAAGACGCGCTGTTTTATTGTGTTAATAATCATTAGTTGAATTGAATAAAATGTCTCTTTAACGCTAAACATCTATTTAAGTGGGACATTAGTTTAAATCTTTAAACGATTTTCACTAATCTTTGCAAGTAAATACGTCGAAGTTTACATGTAAATCTTCATTAAAATTTTAGGAAACTTCCAGTGTCGTGTGGCTTTAAACTAATTTTGGTCCATCCATGTTGTTTATTAACGATAAATATTTATTGGTTAAATATATATTAAATAAATATATTTACAATAAACTACAAAAATGTGAAAATTTAAATTAAAAAAACATTTAAAACACACAGTGCAAAATACGAAACATCGACATAGGCACGTATAAGATTATCCAGTATTTGTTTAGAATGTAGTTAGAGCAAAAATTTTAATTAATCGTTATTTATTGATAATCTGAAAATTAAATAATAATACGATTGAAAACTATTTAAATTAATTACCAAAAAATTTAATTTAATTCGCGAAAATTGAAAACAATAATATCACGCAGAATATCACGGAATATACGCCAAGAAAGAAAAATTTACATATTCTGTGGATATTCCTGGGATATCGCAGGATGAAAATGGAATATCCATGGGATATCTCATGCTGCGAGGAATCGGTTTTAATTTATCCTCAATTTATTTATCGTAACTGCTAATGAGAAATTTCACAAGAGCCGTTTATTAATTGCGGAATGTTTTTTGCTTATTTTGACCCCCCCCCTCGCTAGAGGTACCGAAACGTTTCCAAAAACATTTTTTGCCTTTTAAAAAATTGACTACAATAGACCTTGAAGTTATGTTGCAGAAATGGAATTTTCAGAGGTTGTAGACGAAAGATTAAGCTTTTATTTGAGTCCAAATAGGAGCTTCTACGACCTTTTCTTTTGCCGATAGAGGTGTTTAAACTTTGACAAAAATGTAATTTTTTAACTTTGTAACCCCGTGTTTTCAAAAACCGGAGCTAATGGATAAATTTCATTTACGGATTTTTAATCAGCTTCAAAAACTATCTGAAACAGCTACGACGTTTGCCTCAACAAAAACAGTGTCGATCTGTGATACAAATCTGGCAACAGATTTTCAAAATTCAAAATCTGATGTGTCGCAGATTTGAACTTAGCGACCCCGAAAAGCCCCGAGCAACAAGTGTCAAGCAAATTCGACCAATTTTTAACCTGTCCAAATTTTAACACACTAGTGCTTGCTTATGTCACAATAGTGACCTATTTTGTCAGTAATATTTGTTTCGTGACGTCACAACCGCTAATCTCACTGTGACAGACTATACTAAGGCCCAAGTCCCATGGTACCGTTTTGCGTTGCTTTTGGAAATAGACCATGACCATAGTAGTTTTTCTCTCCCATTTTTAATGTACGCAGATGCAGAACGCGTCATAACAGTAATACCTAAATGGTCTGAGAGAGAAAAATATGTCTGAGTATGAATGCGTTGATATTATCATTAGTTAACATATTCTAATATGCCATTTATTTTACATTGATTCTTTTGCAGGAAATCCTTCATGAGCTAGGTAAGGTCTATAAAGACTTTTCTCTAATGCTATTCTTACAGATAATAATCATTTAAGGGCTGGATGCTATAAGGCGATACCCGACATGTTAAGTGAATGGCACATTTAGAAAATAGTTTCTCTTTAACCTGAGTGACATTTTCGAATTTCTCAATGTACGACCGCGCAGACAAAATGACGTTAAATGTGATTTTCTAACAGTTACTTGAAATGCTTAATTTGAGTTATAAATAATTAAATTCAGATTATTAAACTATTAGATATCCATTAAAATTTTTTTTACTCTTTCCATCCCTGAATTCATTAAAGTACTTGAGATAACTTTATACTTAAACTATTTTTAGAAACAGTGCTGTCTGCATTTATCTCGAAATTTTGTAGTTTTCTCTAAATCTCTGGGTAAATGCAAACAGCAGTTTCTCGCAATTCAAGGTCACTTAAATTTTCTACTGCAACATATATATGTTCTAAGGGCCGTTCGGTCAGCAAAAAATAGCACTAATGTATGTGAGGCATTCCATGTCAAGTGATCCAGGTGGAGAAAAATTTTTCTCCAATTGTAGCCAAACTTAGGGCTTTTTTAGTACTAATACCTAGTAATTTTTTGTGAAAATATTTTTTACCTAGTCCAATATTTTCCGAGGGGGAGGAGATTAAATCTTTAGGTTTTTTTAGTACAATGCTTATTTAGATAATTTTTTACTCTTAAACTATTAAACATAAAAATTTGGCAAGGTACATTTTAGAAAGGTTTTTTCATGCTCTTTCGATTGAAAATAAGCATTTGAAAAAAAAATTTTACCCAAAAAAATCAAAATTAAAAATAAATTTTAATTTTTGGGAAAAAAGGTTCAATTTTTTTAAACGAAAGCTGAGGTTTTTTTCCTAAAAGGACATATAAATGGAAAAGTGGGACAAGAATGTTTAAACAATGAAAAAATGAATTTTCTCGTAAACAGTGCTAAAAACCGGGTTTAGAGCTCTCCGGTGAGTAGAAACCTCAGTTTTTCAATGTTTAAACATTCTTGTCCCACTTTTTCATTTATATGGCCTTTTAGGAAAAAACCTCCGCTTTCGTTTTAAAAAGGGACCTTTTTCCTCAAAATTAAAATTTATTTTTAATTTTTTGGGTCAAAAAAATTTTTTTAATGCTTATTTTCAATCAAAAGAGCATGAAAAACATTCCCAAAATGTACCTTGCCAAACTTTTATGTTTAATAGTTTAAGAGTAAAAAATTGTCGAAATAAGCATTACACCGTAAGACAGCTAGATCACTTGACATGGAATGCCTCATATAATATTGCGTTACATAGGGAAGGGGGGGTCCAAATTTCAGAAAAATAGCGTTACGTATTTTTTGAACGGCACCCTAGAGAACTAAAGTAGTAAAATATTAATGAAAAATAACCAGAAATATTGCCTTTTAAAATAAATAACTTACTTTATTTATACAACATATAGCTGATTTGTCCACATTTATACCAACTGACTTCTTCCCGAACAAATTTGTCACAATGTTCATCCGAGTCAGTGACGTATTTTTTATTAATTTTTTTATATTCCGCTCTAAATTCGTTAGATATTTCAGACGTAATTGTTCCCTTAAAATTTTTTAAAAAATTTTCTACCAATTTTTTAAAAGGCCTTGAATACAATATTCGTGCAAATTATAAGCGACTTCTTAAATAATGTTTTTTAAAATTCTGCTAGGAATTTTTAAAATAAATTTTAGGATAAAAAATACGTGCAGAATTCTCATTAAATTTGAAGCAGAATTTATAAATGATTTAATAAAAGAATTCATCAGTAACTCGCACGAATATTGTTCAAAATAAGTTCTAAAAAGTGGTCCAATTTAAAAGGTTTTTCAAATAAACCGATGTTACGGACAGAATTCAATATGAATTTTCGCCAGTAACATTTTTTTTTATGAATTCTGTGTGCGTCTACCTTTATTAAAATGTACGTATTGCTATCAAATAAAGAAAGAATTCTGTTTCTAATCGCAAACAAAAACAGACTAAAGTAGAAAATGTAGAAACATATTTCTCATAATTGCTGTTATCAAAATTTTAGTTACACTTAAAAACACTAAACCCCTACATCCCCGACAATTTCCTGAATTTTTAAATTAAATTTTTTCCGATAAAGGCGAAAGGTAAATTCAATTTCATTTTACCGGAATAAAAAAATTATGTGGTAAAAATGTAAAACAAAAAATTAACAGGTTTCTTACTTTGGTTCAGTTCGTATTTTCAAATAATTTGCATATAATATCTATATTAAAAAAAAAAGTCAATATAAATTTTACATTCTTGTTGAAAACATTAAAATTTTATAATTACAAAACTTTTGTTTTTAAATTTAAACATTTACAATTTTTTGGATATTTTTTAATAAATGAAAATTTTTAATTCATGTTGAATAGTTCTATTAATTATGTAATTAAATGATACTATTAATTTGAATCTTATTTTCTTAAATAATTATTCAGAAACATTACTTAACAGTTAATAAAAACATTTTAATTTGAAGAATAAAAATCTGCCAAAAGAATATAAGAGTTAGTTGTATCTTTTGCACAACAAGTATATTAATATTATATTTGGTATATAGTTTGAGGTCGGTGTCTTAAATTCAAAATGGACATTGTGCCTCCATCTATTAGAGTTTCAGAATTCGAACAGGACCCCAAAATATAATTTTTATATAAATTTCAAAAAAGACCTCAAACTATAATCAAAATATAAATTAGTTTGGGGTCCGACCTCAAAGTAGACAAAATGTCCCCAAAGTATATATGTAATACAAATTAGGACCTCAAACTAATTAGTGTATATATATATATATATATATATATATATATATATATATATATATATATATATATATATATATATATATATATATATATATATATATATATATATATATATATATATATATATATATATATATATATATAAGCAAATGAATAACTGAACAAAAAATATTTTTAATAATATATAATAATGAATAAAAATAAAATTAAGATAAAATAAAATAGTAATAATTATGTGTACATTTAAAATTAATATTAACTAGATACATCTACGTCATCAGATTCAGCGTCTAAATTCAAAACACCGTCATGCCCCACCACCACAAAAACATCATAATAATTCGGCAAAACAGACCCACATTTACATCTCAGGTCCTGCAGGTTTTGAATGACATATCGCCCACAAGTGCATTCACGACCACACAAATTCGCATCAGCTGTCACGACGTCCGAAATTTCCACTGATTCGATTTTTGGCAAATCTGGATCCTCCAGCGTAGTCCCACAATCGCATGTCATTTCCCTCAATAGCATGTTAATAAATTTTCCACAAGGACAAAATCTACCAGTAACTCCAGGGAATCTAAAAACAAAAACATTAATATGAGGAAAACTCAAAGGAAAAAGAAGAAAACTCCCTTATACACCACACAAAACGAAATGCACACCCTGTGCAAATTTTTTCACTAGTCACGTGAACACATTCCCGAAAGCTTGGCAAATCCTTCATAAACATTGCCACTAAATTATTCAACTGTTTTTCAATCCGGCATTTCCTACGTTTCAAGGATTTTCTCTGTGAGGGTCTTTGAATTGACCATGATTCCGGAACTCGTCGTAAGGAAAAACGTCCACTACTCCTTTCCTCATTCGAAACAAGTTCGTAATTTGGAACAAAACCCAAAACATTTTTCACCGCAGCAATATCCTTGGATAATCGCGATAACTCCGTTATGAGGAAAAATATTTTCTCCAATTTCCGTGGGTTAAATTGCTGTGACCGAACGAACGAAGAATGACCTAAACCAAACAAATTACAAATCTTGAATTATTGAAATTAAAACAACGTAAGCAAAACACAAATAGAAAATTTTAAGGTTAATCATAATAACATACACTAATTATTGTTCTAAAAGAAATCCCGAGGAAAATAAAATTCATAAATAATCGATAGTATATCCTCTGAAAATTAGCAACATTTTACACTTAAAAATTAACCGTTTTAAACTAAGGGTGGAAACACGCACTAGAACACCTTGTCTTCTTGCATCTAGAGCACTAACAATTACAAACTCATTCGAGGAACGTTCTATGCCTATAACTTCACTAATCAAACGACGCACTGATTCAGCCGCTCCCTCTACAGGCATTTTCCATATGGCAAATTGAAAAATACCCATACGTTCTTCCAATTCCACCATACGTAAGCCCATAAGTCTTTGACTGGAAACATTTAGTGTTAAGGCACTATCCAATTGTGGAATTAGGGGAATATTTATTGGAAGATGCACGAGAGGATCGATTTCTCCATAAGTAGAAGTTGAAGGCACTTGAGAGTTTTCCCTAACTATCACATTATTTTCCACATTTTCTACCAATTGTCCTAAATTATTTGGCACATGATTATCACTTTCAGGACCCTCCAAAACACCAAGATCAAAAGAGTTTATATAATCTGACCAATCATCAGAATCACCCATGTTAAAAAAAAATAGTATAAAAAACTAATAAGCAACACTATTATTTACCGTGAGCAACATCTCTATTCAATAAAAGAGGAACTGGTCTCATATTTTGGATGCAAAAGTCAACTAAGTCAACTGTCGAAACGTCACTTACTGAACCGCTATCGCTCATGTCTAATGAAGAACATTACAAAGGACTTTAACTGCAGAAGTGGGGACCATGAATCCTGAAATCATCACTCAAAAATTTGATGATCATGAAGATTCTCACGATTGTTGGACGACTCAGATGGACCGAAGAGCACAAAGGACTTTAACTGCAGAAGTGGGGACCATGAATCCTGAAATCATCACTCAAAAATTTGATGATCATGAAGATTCTCACGATTGTTGGACGACTCAGATGGACCGAAGAGCACTCGAGATATTGTATTTTGAAAACAACTTACCTTCTTCTTCGTCATATCCAGTTTTGAACACGTACTGCACATAATGTAAATTCTAGCACTTAATCATAACGCTCAGTATTTAAAAATCTCTTGTCAGCAACATTAAACTCTAAGTTCAAAGTAATAATAATTGTAAAAATTTATGAAAAATATGTATGAAAATTATAAGCCCATCGATGACGATGAACAATTTAAGGAGGGAGGACTGTTACATCCCGACATATTTTAAATTTTAAATAATTTTCATAAATTTGTCAATCCTATTAAATATTTATTAGACAAATGTCTAAAAACATGGTTCATTTTGAAAATTAAGAAATTAATATGATGGAACACTTTAATATTTCGTTCATATTAATTTCTAACACGTGTTACTACTCATATAAACAAAAGAGTAAGATGAGTCAATGAACCATGCTTTGAGACAAGTGTCAAGCATGAATGAAAAGGATGACGCATGATAAGAGGAAAATACTATTAGAGTAAAACGCGTTCACAATATAATTATACATGCATACACATATATATGCAAAATGGTAATAAAATAGTTATTAAATAAATTGTTACACTGATAAATTGTTAATATGAATCGTTACTACTGAATTGAAATTATAAGCACATTCAAATTGGTCGAATCGAAGACAAATCGATTATCGACAATCGATTAATCGAATATCGTTTGTTGTTTCGATTAATAAGTAAATGTGCGTATTGATATTTGAATTTAGCAGTAGTGTAATTATTGGCAATTATAAGTTGAAATAATCAATAGAAGGAAAGAATAATAGAATAAAAAGGATAATATTACAATCGTACGTGCCTAAAACAGTGCATGTCATACGTGCCTAAAACAGTGCATGTCGTACGTGACTAAAACGGCGTGTGGCGAAAACACCCAAAACAAGATGCTTCCACCACCTGATTCCCCTAAAATGCATTAGATTAGAAACTATATAAACTGCTGCAAAAACCAGAGCAATTGTCAAAAGTTCCGGTGTAATTCAGAGCGAATAGTATCATTGTAGAGCGACCCTTCAGTTTAAACGCGAGTTATCGAATTCTTTCCGTAAAAGGTGCAAGTTAGATTATTTATCACTTAGAAACAAGTTTCTCTCCGTAAAAGGTGCAAGATAATAATTTAACACTTAGAATCATTAATTTTGTTGTTTTAACTGTCGTATTTGTTATACAAAATTAATAGTGTAAATTTCATTAATTCTTTCCGTAAAAGGTGCAAGTTATATTGTTATCACTTAGAAACAAGTTTCTTTCCGTAAAAGGTGCAAGATAAATAATTTAACACTTAGATAACGTGAAACTGTTAATTTATAGCAAAACTCTTACAAAGTTGTGAAAGTTACATAAGTGTAACATAACAAACTTTAAGTTTCATTCACTTGAAACGAAACAAATCAAGAACCTAAATATAACGACTTTGCTGTACTTTGTCAACGAATATTGTGTAATAAACGTAAGTAACCAATTGTAATAATTGTAACTTTACTTAATATTATAAACAATAAATTATGAAAGGAATATTATTCTTGTTTTTAACGCAAAACCCATAGTTTTGACAAGTGATCACGATCCTACTATAAAAATAAAGATCAGGCCTTACCATCCTGATTAATCAGCTAACTGGTTTTAACAATCTATTTAAATCAATAATTAAAATTATTTAAAGCCTTTCTCTTGCTCGGGACATAATAAGTGAGTTATTTGAAATATTTTATTTATTTATTTCTCTCAATTAATTAGATATTTGATTTTAATACAAATTTTTTGGCGCAATTAAATGAGTTACATGAAACTATTAATTTATTTATTTCATTAATATAAATGAATGTTAGCGATATAAATACAAATTATTTTTATGTCTTATTGCTTCCTCGTGAGGAAGCTTTGTAGTCGTTTAATTTACAAAATTTTTAAAAATCCTTTTGACAAATTTTCTTCTATATGGGACTATGTTATATAAGACCCTGAACAATTGTCCGGATGTATGTATGTGTGTGTGTGGATCCCGATTTTTGTGAACACGATAACTCGAAGAGGTTTTAACGAATTTAGCTAAAATTTACCAGGTATATTTATCATAAAAATATCTCGAACTGGATTGATAGACTTTAAAAAATTCTCAGAATAAAATTTTTTTTTGACTTTTTTCTAAAAAAAATTTTTTGTCAAAAATTTTTTTTAAGTTGGTTATTGAAGTTAATATATAATAAAATCTTATTCTTTGCATCAAGACGAATCGATTGGTATATAAAAAGAATAAATTGTATGAGAATTTATAGAGTTAATCACAATTAAAGCTGAAAAATTCGCATTTTTCTCAAAAATGAGTTCTTTCCGCAAAATTATGTTGCTGTATAAGAAAATCTTACTCACTTATTTCTAAAATTTTATTCTTTGCATCAAGACGGATCGATTGGTATATATAAAGTTTAATATTGTATTTAAATTTATAAAATTAAAACCAATTACAGACACAAAATTTGCATTTTTAATAAAAATTCATTTTTTCTTAAGAATCATGTTGCTGTACAATTAAATGTTATTATTTATTGAAAAATAAATCTACAATCTTATTCCTTGCATCAAGACGAATCGAATCGAAATAATTATAATAAATATAACAAATTTTTAAAATTAATTTTTAATTAGATTTGAAGACAACAACATGGAAAATATGTCAATACGTGACAATAAGTTAGTGCTTCCTCCACGAGGAAGCAAATTTTTTTGCTGATCGTATAGAGGAAGCAATATGTTCATGTAATGAACATCTGGATTTACAACTTGTCTTATTATTATATTCTCTATTTTTTCTCGATTTGACATTAATTTAGAAAAATTAAAGTTAGGACGAGGTTGGATAAATGACAAGAAATAATTTCATTTGATAACAATATATTTGAAAAAGATTAAAATTATACAAACATGGAATGAAGACAAGCTTTCTAAAAATGAGTCTAAGTGTTTTGTCTCACTTTACCTTCGCTCAGCGGGTTGTGGTCCTAGCTTGTGTCGCAGGAGTACAATGGGTCTGGTTCAAGATGACTTGAATTAGAATTTTCACGTAAAGATCAGGACAACTACTTTTCTGGGGATGAGACTACTTATACGAAGAGAACCACTTGTGAAGATTAGAATTTTTAGACTGCCATACCGGTGATTTTTATTGACGATTACATTTTTAAGACTGTAGTCCGGGTGACTACTTTTGATGACTTCCAATTTTTGACTGACTTTTAGATGATAGTGTAGCCCTTTTTATACTGGAATTTCTTGTCTTTTAGCATGCACTTTTAGATCGCACGTGTTCATATCCTGTTAGTCATATATTTTCACAATTTTCGTTATTTAATATTATATTTTTAATATTATAGTTAATTATTTATAGTTATTACAATTTGCTATTAACTTGTTATTACAATTTGTTAATTCTGTTATTACAATTTGTTATTATTGTTTACATTATTATAACTTGTTATTAATTATTATTTGTTACAAATTTATTATTATCTTGTTATTATGAATTATTATTTATTATTATTTCGTTGTTACAAATTATTCTTAACTTGTTATTATTAATTATTATTTTATTGTTATATATTTTATTACTATCTTGTTATTATTTGTTATAATCAGTATTATTTTGTTATTGTTGTTACAATTAATTATTATTATTTTGTTATTATTGTTACAATTAATTATTATTTATTCTTACAAATTGTTATTATCTTCTTATTATTAATTATTATTAATGTTACATTTACTACTACCTTATTATTATAATTGATTATTATCATTTTTTTATTATTGTAACAATAATTATTATTATTTTGTTATTATAAGTTATTGTTCGTTGTTGCACATTATTATTGTTTAAATTTAATTATTATATTATTATTATTCTTATTATTACTATTTTCATTAATTAATAATTATCTATAACTGTTAATGATATGTTAATAACAATTATTTGTTGTTATTCCCATTATTATTATGATTATTAATATTTGAAATTACGTTACGATGACGTAACTTTAGAAATTTGGATATTGAAAAATGAAGTTAAACAAATTCCAAATTCTAACTCTTACATTTAAAACTAATAATAAAAAAATTACAGTCGTATTAAAGTTGAGCGTAAAACATACATTTTTAGAAAATTAATTTTTATTGTTATTTATATATATATATACACATTGACGGCCCTTACTACATTGGCCCTTAAAAATCCTGACTCTGCGGCGGAGGCGGTGAAATGTTTTTATATAATAGGGAATATATAATATATATATATATACCTATTATATAAAAACATTTCACCGCCGCCGCCGCAGAGTCAGGATTTCTAAGGGCGCCCTATCCCAAAGGGTCCGTCAAAACTTACGTCAAAATTGACCTATTTTTTACCTATAGGTTTAGAAGAGAATAAATAAAGGCCCCATATTACGTCAAAATCTATGTCTAATTTGACCTATTTTTTGACCTATAGGTTTAAAAGGAAAATAAATAACGGCCTTACATTACGTCAAAATCGATGTCTAATTTGACCTATTTTTTGACCTATAGGTTTAAAAGGAGGATAAATAACGGCCTCACATTATCTCAAAACCAATGTCCAATTTGACCTATTTTTTACCTATAGGTCAAAAACATAAACCAAAACATATGTCAAAATGGACCTATTTTTTGGACTAGGTCAAAAAGAGGATAAATAACAAATAAAAATACATGTTTAATTTTATCTATTTTTTTCAGCTACGGGTTTTAAAAGTGGTCTTAATGTAGGCCTTCACATTACGTCAAAATTTGATCTGTGTTTTAACAACAGGTCAAAGCTTGCCCCCTCAAATAGAAGCGCAAAATAGGACGTCAATGCCTATGCAAACGAAAATTTTTTTACGTGCAGGCTGGTATATTACTTCAAAATTGATGACAAAGATTGATAATTTGAGAATGGCTAATATCATAAGATAGCATTTTACAATCTTTATAATATCCATAAATAGAAGTAAATATAAAATCAGGGCGTTGGTGCGCGAAGAGCGCAGGGGGGCTGTAGTACCGGATGTAACCTTTTTTATAAAATTTCCATTTAATTATTTACTATAATTAATATTTCTTATTATAATAATATAGTACTATGAGATTTTAAGTATTTTCTTAAGTAAAATATATAAATAAACTATAATATAAATAATTACAATAATTATTAACTAGTGGCCAAAAGTGGTGTTAAAGTGGCCAAAACTGGTGCTTTTACCCTATGTCAAAATACTCGTAAACTCATGCCCTTTTAATTGCAAAGTGGCAAATTTGAAAATTCAAAATGGCGTCATTACTGTGTCACCTCAAAGACACTAAATTCCAAAATTTGAAGATATATCTATCAATTACTTTTATAAAAAGGTTCAAAATGATGACTCATGATATATTTGAATGTTTTTGGGGTCGCTGAATACGAATCTGAAATCAGATTTTCAAAATTAAAAATGGCGGATCCAATATGGCGGCCTTTTTTGAAAATTTTTTTTGGATTTGCTTGAAACTTATCATTTAGGGGTTTTCGGGGTCGCTAATGGCAAATCCGATGTCAGTTTTTTAAAATCCCAAATGGCGGACATTTTTTGAAAATTTTTTTTAATTTGCTTGAAACTAATCACTCGGGGGTTTTCGGGGTCGCTGATGACGAATCCGATGTCAGTTTTTCAAAATTCAAAATGTCGGATCCAATATGGCGGACATTTTTTTTATCCGCCCTAAAAAGGGCTGATAAAAGGTTTATTTTTTGGTGTTTTCACTACTTTATTAGCCCTGAAAAGAGCTAATTGATAGTAACTGTCTTACAATGGTTTTATATTTCAAAATGGCTAATTAATATTGGACAATGGCGAGCAGTTCATGGTCATTCAAATACCTACAAACGTTGAGTTTATTATGTGGTGTAACTACAAATTAATGTGTCTATTAAATTTTTGTTAAAGAAGGTGCCGCAGAAAATCTCTTGTTTAGCGAACGTTTTATTTTTTCATGCTGCTGTTTTAAATAAATAAAAAATTGAGTCGATTTAATGTGCTTTTTTGCCCAATTAAAAAAAGCTTTGGCATTCAAAATGGCGTCTTGAGGTTTACGTTGTAAACTGGCACGCGTTGCTTCTCTTTTTAAAACTGCTTCAACGCCATCGCATGCTCCTTTCCCATGAGCAGTTGCATGGAAATGACACTCAGCCTTTACATTAAAATCTTTTTCGTGGTTTATTAAATTTATTATTTGGTACCGATTTTTGTAGTGCTGTTTAGCCTCGTCAGTAAAATAGTATATTTTTTGACATTTGAACATACTTTCTTTATTTCCGGTATTACTGTCTCCTGTAATATGTGAACTGCTGCAGTATCATGCGTTGTACAGTCTGACAGTAATACAATGCTGCGATGCTTTATTTAATTTTCTTCCTTGTAATAGAAAACTGTAGGATGTACTGTGCCTTGATCATTATTATAATGAAATTCTTGCACAGCATCCTGCGCAAAATAAGCATAGTTTTCAGAAAAATCACACTGCAATATTACTTCGCCGTCTTGAAGATTATTTTTCTTTTCCTAAAAGTACTTAGACTACCTCTTAGCAATAAAATGATGCGGTAAAAGTTTCTTAAATTGAGTGGACATTTCTCTTATAAAATCTTCTGAGGAAAAGAACATTTTCTTCAGAGTACACTTATCAATCGATTGCCAAGAACTACAAATAATTTCACTTATTTCATTAGCTTCAAAAGTAGTTGACACTTTATTTAAAAAGGTTTCAATTCCAGGACATGAGGCGCATTCGAAGAGAAAACAAGAGAGCTGAGGATTTTTACATAAAACAAAATTAAAACAATCCTTATAATTTTTAAGTAAAAGCTCTGAATCAGGTACCAGTTTTTCAAAATTTAACTCATCAATCATTAATTTAAAATTTTGATGAATTAAGCAGACGCAAACTCTATGAGTGCCAGCCGAACCCGCACAAACACAATTTTTTGGCCTCAAAGCAGCAAAGTTTGACATGCCAATTGGTAAATCAGGATATTTTTCCTTCAATTCTGTATGCATTACTTTAATATCGGTAAGCAAGAGTCTTTTTTTGTAGTAATCGTTTTTCTCCATTGACTTTAGCGGAAACAGTGTTTTTTCTTCCCGGCATTAAACGGCTATTTTGATCACTCATAAAACTCCTAAACTTTATTAATCGTTTCCTCAGGTAATGTTTTTCCTTGTTTTAATTCAGGTTTGGCAAAAATTCCGCCAACATTTTTTTAATGTTTAGCTTGTCTAGCTTGTTTTTCAGAAGTGCCAAACTCTGAAGCAATTTGTCTTACTGTCTAACAGTTAGGAGATATGGTCTGGATAGATATGCGAAGTGGATCATTTTTCGGTAAGGAAGTTAATTTTTCTTTTAGCCCGAATAATAATTGCTCTAACTGCTCTTCTCATGAAACACATTTCTTCTTTATTTCAGGTTGTGCTGTTACAGAATCATCCTGATTAGTATCATAATCGTTGCTATTGTACAATTTACGACACTGATGGCAAATTCTTGCACTTTCTGCTTCCAGAAGAAACTTTTTTAACAGTGTTTTGGACTGTTTTCTTAAGTTAATCCCTTTATGGTTAGCAGGATTTAAAGGATTAATGCATATATCTACATGAGTCATATAAATACAAGCTTCCATTTTACTATCCGCTATGATGGCTAATTAAGTTACAAAAATCAACGTTGCTACGGCAAATAAAAATGAAAAACAAATCTTGAAGACTAAACAAAAAAATGACATATAAATCGAAATGAAATCGAATACTTCAATGCTTTTACAATAACAAATAAAGAAGCGAGCACAAAGTTAAACACATTAATATTATAGGAAGCAAGTTATAAATGAATTAATTATGAAGGAAAATCTAACATTTGAATGTTATTTCAAAAACAAATGAAGGTGAAGCATACTTAACACATTAAAGTCTTAAACGCAAAAATGAAAAATTTCGAAAGAAATTCAACCCCTTCAATGTTACTACAAAAACAAATGCACAC
Organism: Leptopilina drosophilae; assembly: GCA_032873175.1. Taxonomy (NCBI): domain Eukaryota; kingdom Metazoa; phylum Arthropoda; class Insecta; order Hymenoptera; family Figitidae; genus Leptopilina; species Leptopilina drosophilae. Next base: position 17,252,650 of record CM065484.1, on the reverse strand, counting down.
GAAACAAGATTCATCCACTAAGGTTTCAGACGAAAACAAATGAAATATGACGAAAGAGAATCTAACAGTTGAAGTTAAGTTCAAAACAAATCAAGATGAAACATACTTAACATGTTGAAGTCTTAAACGCAACAAATGGAATATTTTGAAAGAAAATTAACCTCTTCGGCTAAAAAGTTAAGATCTTAAGACTCTATTAAATGATAAATGGTAAGAGAACCCCCTAATGATAAGTTTCAAGCGAATCCAAAAACTTTTCGAAAAATGTCCGCCATATTGGATCCGACATTTTGAATTTTAAAAAATTGACATCGGATTCGTCATCAGCGATCCCAAAAACCTCCGAGTGATAAGTTTCAAGCGAGTCCAAATTTTTTTTAAAAAATGTCTGCCATATTGAATCCTCAATTTTTAATTTTTAAAAACTGACATCGGATTCGTCATCAGCGACCCCGAAAACCCTCTAGTTATAAGTTTTAAGCGAATCCAAAAAAATTTTCGAAAAATGTCCGCCATATTGGATCCGTCATTTTGAACTTAAAAAAACTGACATCGGATTCGTCATCAGCGACCTCAAAAATGTCCGCCATATAGGATCCGCCATTTTTAATTTTGAAAATCCGATTTCAGACTCGTAATCTGCGACCCCAAAAACATTCAAATATATAATGAGTCATCATTTTTTAACCTTTTTTTAAAAGTAATTGATAGATATATTTTCAAATTTTTGAATTTAGTGTCTGTGAGGTGATACAGTAATAACGTCATTTTGAATTTTCGAATTTGGCACTTTGCAATTGAAAGGTTTACGAGTATTTTGACATACTGTATGTTTATTTTCATCGCATAGAATTTTGGACAGAGATTTGGTCGGATTGACGTTGAACGCCCCATATATATAACCTTTTCCCTGAATTGAACCACACTCAATTTATCTATTTTTACAGCGCCCTCTTGGCTTCATTTTAGGATAGGGTTGTTGTGACGTTGCAAAATTTTTCAAGATAACACCCCTCAACACCCCTTACCATGCTGAAAACGTAAATATTCAGGTTTAAAATTTCAACATTTGCATAGGATTCCACATGAAGCATATGAAAATGTGATATTTTATTTAATTGTTGACAAACTTTTCTTACAATTTTTTTAAAAAACTAGTATATTGTAGAGTCAAATGAATAGAATAATATGAAACAGTTTCAAGAGGGTTAACCATGCTTAATTTTTTAATAGAGCACTTTTAAGTAGAAAAGTTAGGTTGATTATCCATTACGCGTCAAGCGGTAAGAGAGACAACTGCAGTCACTCGCTTGAGAAAAAGAGAGAAAGCACAAAATCATTCTTAACTACTACTTAGGTGGCTGGAGTAGTCGATTCGTATAAAATGTATCGCGCGCAACTAAGCATTACTAGAGCCGGAGAACTTCCTTAATATTATTCCGGAATTTTTGGCATTATTCAGAAGTATTATTTATGAACAAACACGGGAGAATTTTCACGTCAATTTTTTTTGTCGTAGTGAAAACTTCTTGCTACTCAGGCCCGAATTAATTTTTGCTAAAGGCCCGCTCTGATTTTTGTAATTTGTATTTTGGTTAATTTGTTTGGATTATTTGGTTCTTTTATTTGGTTTTGAGTCAGAGGGCTACCAGCGAGGTAGCACTCCAGCAATCATAATTATCATCGTTTTCTTGAAATCCAGCTCTTGGTATGACCAGAAGAATTTTAACGCTTCAAATTTTTTGTCCATTTTTTAATTTTCTTTAACAAGATTTATTTAGTGTGAGGAGTGATTTGTGCCGACGATTGTTCTTGCGGAATTTGTGAGCCTTAGTCTTCCTCTTGTATAAGTAAAGTTAATTTTAATGAAATTATTTAAATTTATAATTTTTTGGAAAATGTGCTATATGCAAAATAGTGAAATTTATATTCAGCCGGCCACATGGTCGAACAAGAAACTCCTTCTTTTTTTGTTTTTGTGCATTTTATTAATTTAGTTATTTAATTTCTTTTATCGAGATTTTAGAGGTTTATTAATTGATTAGTTGAATTTTATATAAGTTATAAAATTTTGTTGTTCAGTAGAATGTCTCTTTTTCGACCATGTGTTGCCTTCTATTACCCTTTTCCCTTTTTTAGGGTTCCGTACCCGGTAGGAACCCTATTATAACGGTTACAAAAATGACCATGTACCCCTCCCCATAGAACTCACAGTTTTACACCTACAGAGCTTAAAATTGGTACACGTATGTATTTTCACGCGTAGATTACAGAAAAAATATAGCGAACGTGATTGGGATTGATCTTCATGGAGTTTATGACGAAAACATCAAATTTTGGCCATTTTTCCAAAAAAAGGCATGTACCCCCCTAGCGCTCACAGTTTTTTACCTAGAAAGTTGAAAATTGGTATGCATATGTATTTACAAAAATGGATTAAAGGAAAACTATAGCGAACACATTTAGTATTGATCTTCATTCTGTTTTTATTGAAAAAGTCAAAAAATTTGAAAATTTCGAAAAAAAATCCATGTCCCACCTGGCGCCTAGATTTTTTTACCTGGAGAGCTAAAAATTGGCATACTTATTTATTTTTACGCGTAGATTACAGGGAAAATAAAGCGGAAGTGATTATAATTGATCTTTATGGTATTTTCATCAAAACACTAGAATCTCTTTTTGCAAAGTCGAAAATTCTTTAACCCTTGCTGGTTCTCACAATTCGTAACATAGTGATCTGGCCTTATACATTTTTATTTTTTTTTCGTGCAGATTTCAATAAACATACAGAAAAAATTATTGGAGTTCATCTTCATATTTTTTTTCGAAAAACTAAAATTTTTTTCGTTTTAGAAAAAAAAGTGTGTACCCCCCTTGGGTTTTCACAATTCTTGACCTATTGGACTGCAGTTTGCCTTATTTTACATATTTTCGTGTGTAGATTTCACGAAAAATATACCGAATATAAATGTATTTGACCTTCATATTTTTTCAGCAAAAAACTCAAAGTTTTTAAAAATTGCGTCAAAAAAAATGTTTTTTGCCCTAGCACCCACAGTTTTTTATCTTAGGAGATGAAAATTGGTACACTTTTGTGTTTTCGCATGCAAGTTACAATAAAAAGTAATGTAGAAATGGTTATAATTCATCTTCATAAATTATTCATTCATTACACAGCCCCACAAAAAAGTGTCGTGCGCGGCAGACCAGACTAGTCACTTCCTATGTATTTTGACGCGCTGAACACGAATCCGAAGTCCGTTTTGCTCTATCACGTCAGGATTTTTTTCTAACCTCTAAAAACCTATCGGATCCAAAAACCTATAGCCCACCTATCGAATTAGTTGGCTATTTTTTTAAAAATTGATGGATTTACTTCTAACTTGGTAGCTAGGGGTTTTTTGGGTTGCTGATGACGAATTTGAAGTTAGATTTTCAAAATGGCGGCTTCAATATGGCGGAAATTTTTTTAAAAATTGATGGATTTATTTCAAAGTTGGAAACTAGGGATTTTATGGGTCGCTGATGACGAATTTGAAGTTAGATTTTTAAAATTTTTTAACTATTGATGGATTTACTTCAAAGTTGATCTCTAGAGGTTTTTTGGGTCACTGATTACGAATCTATAGTCAGACTTTCACATTTTGAACCCCTAGCACGGAAAAAATTTCCGTGCACCGCTTGTTTCACGTCCAGTGCAGTTGATGTAATATAAGTTAGGGACGAATGTAGCACGAGAATGAGTACAGTATTCAATCCGAAATATGGGACGTATATTGTCCCTAATGCACAGTATAGCATTTTGCACGAGAAATGCGTTGGACAATATTTATCCTCAGCGCCTAGTGCAAAGGTTGTCCGATGGAAGTGCGTTTGCTGTCTCTAAAAAGGGCCGTATATGATCCCTTTTCAAAGTGTAAGATTTGTACTGAAATTAAGGACCATTGGTGCACATATAGAGATAAATAGTGCACAGTAATTTTTTACTGTGTGGCTGCTCCGAAAGATTTTTTCGTAGAGTGTTGTGTAGCGTGAACTGTAATTTTTTGTTTTGTAATGAACTACTGTCAAGAACTGACAGTTGGGCCTTATTGCTTCATAGAGATCAATTCGGCAAATGCACAAAACTTTTTTCATGGAAGAAATAATGTGACAATAAGATGTAAAAGTTAAATAATAAATTTTTAAGCAACGAGATAAAAAAGAACTTTAATATCCTCTATCTTTCACTATCTTATTCCTTAAAAATACATTGTTTACCTTGTACGCCTTACACTTTTATTGTGTTTCAGCACAATACCAATCCTGCTGCTTCGATAAATGTAGTAGGCGATGACAACTGCCCCGAAAGGGGATGTGTAAAATTATTCGCTTCCTGTTTATCAAAGTAACAAGGCTAGCGTAGGTGCGCTGCCCTGCAGAGGGACGTTAGGGTGTGAGGATGATGCCGTAGTGTATCCGACGACGAGTTGACTTTGTCCTGGTCAAAGTCGGAAAGCTCTCATACTTAGGCCTGGGGAGGTATGAGGGTTGCCACCCCTAGGACGGCGGACTCACCTGCAATCGGACCAGGATCCCTAACGTGCAGGGTTTCACATAAATCATGGCTTCTCAAAATCAAAACAATAATTAAACTCCAAAGTCTTCAAAACTTAATTTTGCAGTAACAACGTCGGAACACTTATGCAACAGTAATACAGATGCATTTTGTTACATATGTGGACAATTCGACGTGCCCAAAAATCGTAAATCAATAAATAAAAATATCAAACAGGTCTACAAAGATTGTTTTGATCTTGAGATAGCCAATCAGGATAAAAATTTTGTTCCACACAAAATTTGCATTTCCTGTTACACAATGTTAACTCGTTGGAATCATAAAATAGAGAATAAACTAAAGTTTATAAAGCCAACTTTGTTGGAAAAAACATTAAATCAAAAAGATGGTTATTTTTGCAACACCAATGTACAAGGATATAATAACAAAAATAAAAAGAACATATTGTTTGCTAATGTCCTCACTGTAAAATACTAGAAAGTTAATGCAATCCACCTTCTTCTCCCAAAACCTTGGAAATTGACAGTTCAACTGAAAATGTTCTAGATTTTGAAAATAAAGACATGAGGACCGGTGATGAGGACGACCACCTTTCGTATGATGAATAGGAGATAAAGATTCCACAAACGTTTCACCAAGAAGAACTTAGCAATCTCATTAGAGATTTAAAATTGCCGCAGGATTGTGCAGAAAACCTAGCATCTTGCTAGGTAGGATAACAAGAAAATCTTGTTATCAAAAGGCACAACAGCTAGCTTTTATCGAGACAGAGAAAAAAAATTCCAAGAATATTTTACAAAAGATGAAAATCCGTCGTTGGTATGTTGCTCAGATGTTGTCGGACTCATGAATAAATTAATAACAAATATATACAAAGATGAAAATTGGAGACTATTTATTGACTCTTCGAAAAGAAGTTTAAAAGTAGTACTACTACATAATACTAATATTTATGCTACAATTCCAATAGCGCATTCAAAGGAAATGAAAGAAAACTATGAATATATGAATCTAGTTTTGGATAAAATTAGATACCGAGAACACAACTGGAAAATTTGTGGAGATTTTAAGATTTTAAGCATACTACTTGGACAACAATCAGGTTTTACAAAAACACCATGTTTCTTGTGTTTGTGGGACAGTAGAGATCGAGCAAACCACTACATTAAAAAACATTGGCCAAAAAGGAATTATTTCGAACCAGGTTCAAAAAATATAATAGAAAATCCCCTAATCGACCCTTCAAAGGTGATAATTCCATCCTTACACACGAAACTAGGAGGAATGAAACAATTTGTCAAAGACTTAGATAAAGAAGGAAACTGTTTAAAATACCTGGAACAAAAGATTCTAGAAATATCTGATGCGAAACAAAAAGAAAGGGTTTTTGACGAACCACAAATTCGCAAATTGTTAAAAGATGAGCAATTTATCACCAAGATGAATAAAAGGGAGAAAGCCGCATGGCTTAGTTTCAAAGCAGTTGTCGAAAATTTTCTGTGTAATCACAAGAGTAAAAATTGGGAGCAAATAGTTAGTGATGTGATTAAAAATTTTAGTAAGTTAGGATGCATAATGAGCATAAAGATGCATTACTTAGACTCGCATCGGCATCGCTTTCCTGAAAATTTGGGAGATTACAGTGAAGAACAAGGAGAACGATTCTATAAAGATCTTAAAAAATTTGAGCGCCGTTATCGAGGATGATGGGATGTAAATATGATGTCCGACTACTGTTGGATGCTGAAAAGGGATATTGTACCTGGAGGCACCAATTTGAAACGAAAACCATTACACAGATCCTTTGAGGACAAAAGAGTGCGCTTTCATAAAAGGACGTGAATACCTTACTTATGTATATAAGAATTTCCATTTCGAGTTTTGAAAATTTAACTTTAGATTCGTAATCAGCAACCCAAAAACCCCTGGATACCAGGTTTGAAGTATATCTATCAATTTTTAAAAATTCGTCCACCATATTGGATCCGCCATTTTGAATTTTGGAAATCTAACTTCTAATTTGTCATCAGCGACCCAAAAAACCCCTAGTTACCAAGTTTGAAGTAAATCCATCAATTTTTTAAAAAAATAGCCCACCTATTCGATAGGTGGGCTATAGATTTTTGGATCCGATATGTTTTTGGAGGTTAGAATAAAATCCTGACGTGATAGAGCAAAACGGAGTTCGTATTCGTGTTCAGCGCACCAAAATACATAGGAAATGACTAGTCTGGTCTGCCGCTCACGACATTTTTTTGTAGGGCTGTATTATTTTAGCAAAAAAGTAGAAGTTTTAAAAGAGGGTACGGAACCCTCGGTGTTAGTACGAGTTCTACTCGCACTTGTCCGGTTTTTTTATTTTCTAAAATTTTATATTAACCCCCGCCCTCTTACCAATGTTACCAACACCTCAAGATTTTTATTATTATTTATTAATTAAAATACTCCTTAGTTCCCCCCAGATTCCCTCTTCGTTACCCTTTTAGGCCCCCTTTAATTTTTTGGCTGAATATTTTATTCACACTTGATATTGACGTAAAATTTCGATTAGTATTTGTTTATTTATTTGTTTGTTATACGTATTTCATATGCGTGACATTTTATTGTAAACCGATTTATTGCCCCAAAAACTGAATTTTTATTGTTACCCTCGATATGTATTACTTTAAATTTTGTAATATATATATATATATATATATATATTATAAATTCCTTATAAAATTTGAGTATAATTTCTTTGAACTCCGACGTTTCCTTTGACCTTTTGGTCCTAGCTAACAGGTAAAAATTCTTTATTTATTCGTTTTTTGACCTAAGCCCCCCCTTGTTTTTGATTCGAAATTGTGTATTTAAATTTTGAATATAGTCAATTTTAAGGCTATTTTATAGTGAGTTTTGTGTCTTTGAAAGTGACGATTATCAGAGAAATAATGGTCTTATTTCTTTATAATCTCAGTATTTGATTTTTTTGTGTTACTTAACTAGCAAATAAAAAATTTATTTATTTATTTGAAAACATGAGTTCCTAGGGCTAATGAGCCCTTTAAGGAACAATACATAATAACATGCTGAGTGGAAAAAAAACTATAAACTAAACCGAATCATTCACTCAACTCATTATCAGTATATTTTGTGTAATTAAAAATGAAAAATATATATAATTTCCCTTCTTACCCCTTCCCTTCTTCATAATAAAAAAGAAGGAAAAAGACGAAAAAAGAAACAAAAATAAAAGGAATAACAAATGAACTGAAAAAAAACAATATCACCAATAAGTTACATCAAGTAATTTGTTATCATTATTAAATAATAAGTGAAAGAACATTTTTTTAAAGATTTATTGACATGATATATTTCTAATTTCAATGGATAACTTGTTCCACAGCCTAGCACCTCTAACAATAAACGATGCTTGCATTTTACTAGTTCTATGCGCTGGTACTTTTAAAATATCCTTCCTCTCACGCAATCTATTGTACGCTGATTCATCCACATTTTTAAAGTTAAAAAATTCATACAAATACGATGGTGTTTTATTTTTAAATAAAGAATAGATTAAATTTCCAATAAACAACTGTCGTCTAGCGGCAACATTTAATAAACCAGCAATTACTCTATATTGCGTAATATGCTCACTCTTTCGTAAACTAAATATAAAACGAATACATGCGTTTAGGGCTCTTTCCAGTTTAACATTCAAATCAACCAATATTCCATCATACACAGGGCAGCAATAATCAAAGATAGGTAGTATTAATGTTTTGACTAATAACATTTTTGTTGCTATCGGAAGAGACTCCCTGCTTCTATTTAATTTTTGGAGTACTATAAACACCTTTCTCGTGATCTCAGACACATGATCTCTCCAAGTCAAATTTCTATCTATCGTTAAGCCAAGAACTTTAATTTTTTCTTTAAATTCAATTGGAACCCCACTTACTAATAATCGAGGTAATGTTACTATATCTTGTACCGAAAAACTTTTACTTGCAGTGATTATCATAGCTTGAGTCTTATTTGGGTTAAGAGCAAGTCCATTATCACTCCCCCATTTTACAACGCAATTAATATCAGTTTGTACCTTTTGAATAATTCCAGGAAGCAATGATAATGGACCAGATAAATAAATCTTAAAGTCTTCGGCATACTTATGGTATTACAGAACTTAAGTTCAGTACCAAGATCCGAAATAAACAGATTAAAGAGCAAAGACGACAATAAAGCTCCTTGAGGAACACCGCATTCAATTTTATCTCATTCAGAAAAATCTCCATTCCCATCGACAACCCTCTGTAACCTATTATATAAATAAGACTCAAACCAGTCACAAACCGATCTAGACATGCTATGATAAAAAAGTTTATTTTTTAATAATTTATGGTTTACTGAAGGAAAAGCCTTAGAAAAATAAAAAAACAGCCACAGTTACAAATCTCATGTCTAAAGCTATTTTAAGGTCTGTCGTGAATTTCAATAATGCTGTGCATGTACTATGCTTTGCACGAAAACCCGATTGAAAAGTATTAAGTGAATTAGTATTATTCAAAAAGGTATTGATTTGACTACTTACTATTTTTTCAAGTGGCTTTGCGAGAGAACAAACAATTGAGATTGGACGAAAATCTGATGGTTCTTTAGGATTGGAAATCTTAGGAATAGGGTGTACAGTACTCATTCTCCACATTTCAGGAAAAGTTCCTTTCTGTAGGGAGTAGTTATATATATATATGTAAAAGGTGAGGAAAAATAATAAGAAAGGCCAATTTTATCATCTTTATCGATATATAATCAGAACCCATAGCATTAGTTTTAATAGAACCTATACTTTTATATAACGTAATAAAATCAATATCCGAAAAGAAAAATTTATTTTCATCAAAAATTTCATCATTAACAGGCAAACACGCAGAAGTAGTTGGAATTGAGATAGGAGATTGCGAGAAAACAGCTAAAAATTCGCATGCTCGAAAGCTATTACCAAGTAGATTTTTTTTGCTTGATATGAGATTAAGTTTTCGTAAAATGTGCCAAATATTTTCAGATTTAACATTGTTTTTAATAATATTATAATTATATTTATTGTGTGCATCCCTGATCTTGGTTTTGACCAAGTTACGAGCTTTTCTAAAATTAATCTGATCATTGTTGTTTTTAGTTTTTATAAACAATCTACGTAATTTATTTCTTTCTTTGATTAATTGCCGAATTTCATCATTCATCCAAGGCATGAGTCTCTTCTTAACACCCGGTGAATAACATGGCGCATACACATCAAATGCTGAAGTCAAAAATGAAGTTAAAAGTTGTACCTTTAAATTAATGTCATGCTCAGAATAAATTGCAGTCCAATTGTAATCCATCAAGTGCGAAAGAAACTCATCCTTAGGAATACTATTTATATTACGAATAAATTTAAATTGGTGTAAATATGAATCAGATACTTCCATGTCTAATTTAATATTAATTAAATCATGCCTAGATAAAAATGGTACCGAATGTTGGTCATGTGAGATAACTCTATCAATGTCATTTACAAAAATTGCATTAATTCTTGTACTAGAGTTAATCAAGTGGTGGGTTGAGTTATGAGGCACAATAAATAAACCTACAGAATATATCATTGACGTTAGATAATTAGTTACTGGAGAAGAATTATTTAAATCACAATTAAAATCACCTAAAATTATTGTATTATCAAAATATTGAGTTAAATAAAAAATTTGGTTTTCAAACTCACAGACAAAGGATGCATTTGGCGGCTTATATACCACTCCTATTAATACATCATTAAGCTGTGATTGCAATTTTATATAAAGGAATTCAGCCGAAGGATGCGATCCCTCCGCACTCACACTCACCAAGGAACATTTTAAACTCTTTTTTACAAATAAACAAACTCCTCCACCTCTGCGAGTTTCTTTGTCTCTACGAAGCAAAAAATAATCTTTTAGTTCAACTAAATCGGACCTCACATAAGGCGTAAGCCAAGTTTCAGAAACAGCAATAACATCGTATTTGACTCTACTGAAAAAAACCCTAAACTCTAGTATATGCGCCCTTAGACACTGAGCGTTTACGTGGCAAATATTCAAAGGCTCCATTTTATCATACTTAAAAGAATAATCGCGCAACATCAAACATGAATAGAGAGAATGTCCATTTTTACAATAAAGAATTGCTAAGTATTAATAATGCATAATAACATCTTGCAAATTATATACAAATCTCCGTATTCTTTCATTCATTCTGTCCGCAAGAATTCCGTCCGCCCTCCTGCTGTGCTTTTGATGACAGAGAAGAGTTAGAGAGAGAAGTTTGTCAGAGTATATAAGAGAGAAATCATGATACAGAGAAGAAGTGGGAAGTATCGTCTTTTCTTTCAGTTTAGAGTAGAAGCGAGAGAAAGGCGAACAGTTAAGAAAGTAACGCCTACTTTTTTTGGTTTGAGCATCATGGTTTTCTGTATTCTCAGTGACAGATATTAGAATAAATAAATGAAATGAATTCAATATAAATTTTTTTTTAATTGAGAGATGAAATATTATCAATCCATCCAAGTCAGGTTCGAATAAAAAACAATCTGTTTACGTTTCAACGACACAGTCGTCCTCTTCAGAAACGAAAAAAATGTCACAAAATTTGTTCAATCAAATGAACGTGTATATTGCTGGATGAAGACAAGATTGGTAATATTTCATCTCTCAATTAAACAATTTTAACCAAGTGATAAATTCAACATCATTATAAATTTTTTTTATTTCATAATCATATTTTTAAAGGAATATAATTTGATAATAACTGCAAAAATAGTAAATTATATATTTCTTGATTACAATTTTAAACAAGTTTTTTTAAATGTAAAAATATGTGTGCAAATTTCGAATATTCTATCCTTTCAATGAGAATTAATATGAAGGAATGATTTGATTCCAATTTCGAGTTTACGCAAAATTGAAGTATCTGCAAAACTCTAATTTATACATTTTTTTCCTATTTCTTACCTTATTTTTGATAAATAATTTACATTTTATTCCCAAAAAAGTGCATTTTTGAGTTTCATTTCCAAATTAAAAAATATATAATTTCCAATATTTTTTATTTATTAATTTAATATTTTAAGTCGAGTGTATTTTTTATTTATTTTTTAAAATTACTATATTTTGAAATTACATTTTTAACTTGAACATAAATTGATTCCATGTAACTTCATTGTGTATAGATTTTTAGGTCTTAAAACAATAAACAATATTATTATATAGAATATATCCTATATAATATAAAAAATATCCTATATAATATATATTATATATATTTTTTTTTATACACAAAAAATTTTACAGTTGTTTTTTTTCAAAAACTTGTTCAAGTGAAAAATTTTTTTTTAGCAAAATCTAAATTTATACATAATAAAATTGAAATTTTTATGTCGAGACGAATCGATAAGTATATACAAAGTATAAATATTTAAAAATTTTTAAATAAGCTTAGGACCATTAAAAAGCGTTTATTTGTTAACCCTCACGGGCTCCAGCCGGGTCCCTCGGACCCGGAGGAAAGTTTTTTTTCTACTTCCGGTTAAGAAAATATTAGAAAATCAACTTCACATTAGACTTAAGGGCGTAAAAACACACATTTTTCACTTTTGTAAAGAATTTTTAATTCATAAAATACTCTGGAAAATTCCCTTCAAAGTCGAACTTACGTAAAGACTCAAGCCGGGTCCGAGGGACCCGGGTTATAATTGCGTATAAAAAGTTAGTAATTTTTCTGCAATATTGCATTATTTTGTAATGTTTCAACATCACCTACTGTAATAAGTGTAAACATATCCCAAATAATTCCGGAAGTGACGTGGTGCGAAAAATATAGTGCGTGTTGTACGTTTTTTGGAAAATTCCATTCCTAAAAGTTAAAGAACAGAAAATCGATCAGATTTTCTTTAAAATCGGTACTCGGGGGTTTTTATGGTCGCTGATTACAAATTTGATGTCAGAATTAAAAAATTCAATATGGCGGTCGTTAAAATTTTTTTTTGGTTTTACGTCTAAATAAAGATAATTATTATTAGGTAATTTAGCTAAAGATTTTTTTCAGATGTTTTATATTTCTACCATTATTTTATATTACTATTTTTTAAACTACTAGAACTAATTTTTGCGCGCTACGCGCGCCCATTACATCATTTCAACTTCAACTTGATAATTTCAAAAAGTGTGTTTTCTTAATACTAACTTTAATTATTATTTATGTATAATGTAACTTTTAAACATGTTTACTTTAAAATTTTCATTTAAAATGAAACTTAATTTTGACGAAATACATTTAGTATCACTATTAAAATATCGACAAAAGAGTTGTTAATTTAACAGCTGTCAAAACGAATTATCTTTTGTAAACTGCGTTTTTTAAACTAATGACACCATCATCATCTATTGATAGCATTAAGATTTATGACTCAATAATGTATGTTTCTGCATTATAATATGTAACATTACAAGTTGGGTGAGAACACGTGAAATTTTCACGATAAATAATACGTATTTTTTAATCAAAATGTAAGAAAACATTTTATTTTGTCTTTACGGATGAGACTACTGAAGGAGAGAAATAAATTCTTTTTACTAAAGTTATCGCAATTTTAATTTTTTTGCAACTTTTAAAAAAATATATCTCTTAAATGAATGAATCAATTAAAATAAACCAACCTGGAATACACTGCAAAAAGAAGTATCTTATTTAAGATGTTTTGGTAGTCATTTTTAAGTTATTTAAAATATCTTAATTTAAGATGTTTAAAGTATCTTCGTACTAATATTTTTCTGAACTCTGACGTGATAATTTTCAAATATCTTTTATTGATTTAGAGAAGTGATTGGTTATATTGTGGCTATGTCAAAAAAATGTCTTATGGGTAGAGACTTATTGAAAAATTTTAATTTTAATTCTGTTAGAATTTTAAGTATATACATTTAAAATTTGATGCATAAATTTTGGGTCACCACATATTTAAAAGTTTTTGGGGTCGCTGATTACGAATCTGAAGTCAGAATTTCAAAATTCAAAAAGGCGGATCCAAGATGACGGACTAATTTTTAAAAATTTCTTGAATTCGATTGAAACTTGTTACTCAGGGGATTTCGGTGTCGCGTCGCTGGATGTGAATCTAAAGTCTGCTTTTCCAAATTGAAAATAGCGGATCCAATATGCAGGACGAATTTTTAAAAATGTCTTGAATTTGATTGAAACTTGTTAGTCGGAGGATTTTGGGGACGCTGATTACGAATCTAAAGTCCAATTAGCAAAATTCAAAGTGTTGGATCTAATATGGATGACGAATTTAATTACTTATAAATTGCAACAACAAACTAAATTAGTTGTCAAAAATGAATTTTTTAATAGCCCAGAGAGCAAAGTGCGCGCATAGTGACGGACACATGCTCGCACGCGTGTTAATTAATTAGCACGACGTGCGCTCATTTGAGGAAACAGATGCCAAAAAAATGTTCTCCTCATTTTTGATATCGGAATTATTTCTAATGTAGTTTTGGTTATTGAAGACGATACTGGGACTTAAAATTGCCCATCACTTCAGAATTTTTAGAAAAGTGGGGGGTAAAGACTCCACAAAATCTCAGGTCATATTAAAGAGAAAAGAAATGTTGAAAACCCTCGAAAACATGTTTTTTGGGCTTCTTATCCTCACTTTTCTCAAAATCCTGATGTGAAGAACAATTTGGAAACCCGGGATCGTGTTCAGTGGACAAAACTACATAAAATAATTTGCGATATCAAAAATAAAAAAACCATTCAACACTGGTTTTGTGCAATTCTCGAGCCTTGAGAGACCTTAAGCTTTAGGATTATTTTTTGCATCAACTACGTTAAGAGCCTTAAGTGAGTCTTGAGGTAGCCAACATTTTTTACGTAGGAATCGAGTTTCGAGTCATACTCGTGTATAAATTTATCCATGGCCCAAATAGGGGCCAGATCTTTTGATCATTGTGTAGGCCATATCATGGCATGGAACACCTTCCCAGACCTGGAAAGGTGTTTCATGCCATGATATAGCCTTGATATGGCAATTTCTACACGGGTATAGTCAACCCTTGAGCCATAATCAAGAGTTGAGTCATAATCGAGTTTCAAAACATGATCAATACCATAATCGAGTTTCGAGACATGATCAATACCATAATCGAGTTTCGAGCAAAAATCAAACCTTGATCCATAATCAAGTTTCGAACCATGATGAAACCTTGATCCATAATCGAATTTTGAGCCGAGATCAAGCCTTAAACCATAATTAATCCTTAATCCATGATCAAGCCTTAATCCATAATAGTGTCGAACCATGATCAAGCCTTGATCCATAATCTAGTTTCGAACTATGTTCAAGCCTTGATTCATAACACTGTCACACAAAAAAAATTGATGCTCTGAGCATTAGATCAGACTATGACTACTTTATGTTTTTGGGGTCGCTGAAACCAAATCTAAAATCTATTTAACCCTATCACGTCAGAATTTTGAGATAACAAAAAAAATCAAAATTTGACCCGAAACCCCATCACGTCAGGGTTTTGAGATAATCTCATACAAAATTAAAAATTTGACCCTAACGTTTGAGGATAAAAAAAATGTATTTTCAAGTCTTACCATTAACAACTTAAGTTTTTGAAATCGAGGGTGCTGAATCTAAAGTCCATCTAACCCCATCATCCTGGCGTGATGTGGTAAAATAGACTTCATATTCAGCTTCAGCGACCCCAAAAATATAAGGCAGTTGTAGTAAGACTTGAAAAGAAGATTGTTTTTAATTTAAAAATTTTGGGGTCAAATTTTAAGTTTTTTAGATTATCTCAAAACCCTGACTGTAGCCTTCGAGGGAAAGCGTTAATGGGTTAATTTTAAATCAGACAAAAACATAGTTTAATTTGAAAAAACACTGTTCGTAGATTTACTATAAAATTGTTGAAAATCAATTTTTTCTTCCGGACAGAAAAAGAACAGAAAAAGTGTGGTAATATTATAAAAGGTAAAACATATTCTTAAACATGTCACTGATAAAAATTCTGTTGTTTTTCTGACTGTCAACAGGAAGGTTACCAATTAAATTATACTTATTAACACTTGTTAGAATATATGAATAATTTAATCAATTAATTAGGATTTTATTTTTTAAAAATTATAATTTGTTAATTGAATGTCACGTTCAATCTAATTCTTTTTAGGTTATAAATTTGTAAACAAAAAAACAGTTAGGTTGGTAAATTTCTTTAATTAAAAAAACCTTTGTATTCTTTCAAAACTTGTGGTTGATAAAGGAATATTTTACCACTTGTAGAAAAAAGTAATATAATTGAAAATTATATGTATACTCACCACATGTTCTCCTTTTTATATTCATAAATATTAATTTATTCAAATTATTCAGCAAAGTTTTTTCCATATAACTGTACAAATTTTCAGAATATTTATGATTAAGAAACAAATATTTATCACACCTTTTTCATATATTTGAATCGAAATACAAATTTTTTAAATAAAAATGTGTTTCAAAGTTAATCAGTAAGGAGGATCCCTCATGAGAAGTGTGCAAAATATGTCAAAATTCAACATTTTTTTTCTCGATTATTTTATTATAAAAGTTAAAAAGCCTTTCTGCATAATAAAAAGTATAATTTGAAGTATTAAAAACAATAAAAAAATTTATATTTTTTATATTATATTAGGTTGCAGAGGGCGAATAAAATAAAAACTCAAAAGAACTTTTACAGTTGAGATACTAATCTAGTGGTTATACCTAAAATTACCTTAAAAAATCAAAATTAAAAAAATGACACTACTGTTAACAAAAAAATTGAAAAATTACCTTTTTTTCTCGACATTTTTTATTTAAAAAAGTATTAAAAAATTTTCTTTTTCATATTTTTTTAGGTATACCCACTAAAGAATATATTTTTTAACAATATGCAAAAAAATATAAAAAGAAACATCCGTCCGATTACTCAGAATCCCTGCAACCGATTTAAAAAACAGCGTTTTGAGAAAAACGCAGTTAAAGTTTAAGTACGATTTTTTCAGATTTATTTGTTAATTGGTTTTTATAAAAGCTTACCAAATTTTAATTTGCTATCCTAGTCAATAAGGTAAGGTGTAAGTCTCCTGATAAGCCTTTTCATGTTCGTCGCGAGCCTTTTTATTATCAAAAACCATACAAAAATGAGTAATTCAATGTATCTGTCCAAAAACATGAACTGATATTTATATAATGATATTTCGCGAACCGAATAAGAAACAGTGTAAATAACTTTAAAACACCATTTCGAAAAATTGAAATTAATATTTTTAAGGTTAAGTAAATATAACAATTTAATACCTAATATACTATTCAAGTTATTTTTAAGAGAAAGGAAAGGATCACCACAGCGTAATTAACAACAACAACTACATATATATATATATATATCTAAAAACTTTATTTATAACAAAATAATGAAGAATATATAAAATAAATTTGCAATAAAAGATACCAATCTTTCATATATATTACCATAAAAAAATAAAAAATAACATGAAAACTCACATCTAAAAACTGTAAAAATGCACTTTGCGAGTAATTCGTTTTTTCAAACTTTTTTAATTCACAATAACTTTTTATTCACAAGAAATTTTGAAGAAGAGAAATCCCACCCGAAAGCAAGGCGAACGCTACCAGAAGGGAACAAAAATTGCGTAGCATCACTGCGCGCGCACAAAGATGTATTTTCGCGTAATTACAATGAACAAAAATTTATTAATAAACAAAAACTTTTTTTTATTTAACTTTTTAACTAACTAACTTTAAATTAACATTCATTTTTCTTACTTTAATTAACATTTAAAAACTTTAATTCGTAATTTCAATTTAAAAAAATATATATAAATATACTTGTTTGACTCTCAACACAATGCACCAACAGCAAGCGTTGTCGCCAATACTTTTAGCCAATAGCGACCGTTATCATCGTATTCTAACCAATGACGAGCGTTATCATCTTATCAAGAACCAATAATAAGCATTTTCATCGAATTTAAATTCAATGCACAATATATATTTACAATGCACCAATAGCAAGCGTTGTCGCCAATACTTTTAGCCAATAGCGACCGTTATCATCGTATTCTAACCAATGGCAAGCGTTATCATCGTCTCTTGACCAATAACAAGCGTTATCATGTCATAAAATAGCAGATTTCTTATTCAGTAATAAATTTTCCGCAAAACATTGGAAAAGTGATATTTATTCACAATATGAACTGTCATTCTCCCAAAGGGACATGCCAGACGAATGAGAATTTAGCACTTTGATGTGCATTTTTTGCAACAAATATTTTATTTAATCGGTTTTTTTCTGTGCCATATTAGAAACCATTAAGATTTACAATTTCCATAAAAAGTTAAATTATTTTTTCCATAATTAATCTACGAAACATGCAACATACATCAAAATTCCCTCTTTTGTAGAATCACCCATATACTAATTAATACAAACTTTCAGAATAATTTCAAGTATTGCCAATATCATCAACTTCTTCTAAAACTTTAGTGTAAACATAGTTTTTTATTAACTTGTTACTTCTATGATCACCTAAATATACTTTTATTGAATTAAATGAACGTACTCTAGATAATGCTACATACATCTGCCCATGATTAAAAACATCTCTTCTTAAATCAATTGAGATTCTATCGAAAGTTTGATCTTGAGATTTATTTATTGTCATTGCAAATGCAAGTTTTATAGGAAACTGTCTTCTTTTAAACGTAAAGGGATAAATATTTTCACAATATAATGTTATACGATGCAAAAAAACAATATTCCCACGCTTATCTCCGGTCAACATTTGACATTTTATTACATTATTTAATAAATCTAAAATTAACAACCTTGTTCCATTGCACAACCCCTCATTTATACTTAGATTTCTTATGAGAATTACTACACTATTTATTCTCAAATGTAATTCATGAGGTGGTAAAGCCGTTGGTGAAAGACTATTTAAATATTCTGGTAAAATTGTGTCACTAAAACCACAATTATCACAATTTTCAGTAGAATCAACACTTTTATAAAGCTTAGAATCTACCGTTTATTTTTAACTTATATTTTGTTTAAATAAAATAAAAGAAATATTTTAAATAATTAATTAAAAATTACTGACAGTGGGAGTGAAAATTCAAATTCAATACCGAAGCCTCGTTTTTCAGTTTATAACATCATATTTTTAAACTGTTTTTTAATTCTACCTAATCTATATATGAATATTTGAAGGTGTAGCATAAAAATGTTTTTAAATTACGTTTCAATATTTTTAAATTTAATAAAAACGTTAATAAATTAATTTGTGAATAATTATTTTGAAATACCTTACCATTGAATTAAATGTTGTGTTTGGTTATGAATAAATGAGCAGTCTCGAAGGATTCTTAAGTCGCTCGAATTTCAGAACTTGTTATTAATGTTAAAAAACGCGGAAGACCAGCGAAAAAATTGTAAACGTTTCACAAAAAAATTATAATGATGAAATGAATAATTTGTTAAAAAAATTTTTCTTTTTATTAAAAATATAAAATAGTTTTTATTTCTTAAAATATATCATATTAAGTATATTAATAAATTACAAAATTATAATTTAAAATAGAATTTTTTTATAAAGAATATCAATTTTAAACTTAAAGTAATATAAATTTAAAAATTCATTAAAATTTTCCCCCGTTTTTATATAAAAAAAATATATTTGCTATTTTTGAAAGATTAAATATTTATAAATAAATTATTAAATACACAAATTAATTAAATTATAAATTTATGATGCTAATAGTTAAATAAATTAAAAAAAATTAAATTGAAAGGAATTTTTTACAAAAACATCAATATTCAATACAGTATTATTAAAAATTTACACGTGTATATTTGGCCACATGTATTACACATGTAATTTGTACTATGATTTTTTTTTTAATTTCGAGAAATGTCAAAATTTTTGAAAAAATTCTAAAGTATAACAAACACGTGTAATAATTCTAGAAATGTTTGAAAAAATATCAAAGTTTAAAATACACGTGTAACAATTCTCGAATTTTTTTAAAAAAATATCAAAGTACAAATTACACGTGTAACAATTGACGAAATTTTTGAAAAAATCCCAAAGTATAAAATACACATGTAATAATTCTAGAAATGTTTGAAAAAATTTTGCTCCATGATTCTATCACATTGAAGTCGCCAATTTGAATTTTAAAAAAGGGACCTCGGATTCGAAATCAGTAACCCCGAAAACATCCCTAGTAAAGATTTTCAGGTAAATTGGATTAATTTTTCAAAATAATGTTTGCCATATTAGATCCGCTATTTTGAATTTTGAAAAACTAACGCCAGATTCGTGTTTAACGACCCCCAAAACCCCCGCGTAACCATTTTCAAGCGAATCCGATCAGTTTAAAAAAATTGTCCGCCATATTGGATCCGACATTTTGAATTTTGAAAAACCGACCTCGAATTTGAAATCAGCAAACTCGAAAACCCCCCGTGTAGAGATTTTCAGGAAAATCGGATTAATTTTTGAGAATGATGTCGGCCATATTAGATCTGCCATTTTGAATTTTGAAAAACTAATGCCGGATTCGTGTTCAGCGACCCCAAAAACTCCCGAGTAACCAGTTTCAGCGATTTTTAAGAAGTTTTTAACCACCTTTTTTAAGTTGCGCATATATGCGTCAAGAGCACTTTTGGCCAGTTTTAAATCCGCGCATATATATGCGTCCGCGACAGTCAAGGGGTTAATATTAAAATGAAGATAGAAGGCTTATTTTTCAAAATTAATTTTGCGCAACTCAGATTTTTATCTTTAAACGTATAAAAACCTACTCATGTCAAAAAAATCAAGAAAATTAAAAAATTTATTTTATTTAGCTTTTTTAAAAAAACGGGTCCCTTTCAGGAGAATCACCCATAAGGAGCAAAATTTCTCAACTGCCCAGAGCAAAAAATCTATGCTTTTGAATTTTCCCGAAACTTTAGCAAAATATTTATTATTTAATTTAGAGATATAATTGAAATAAAAAAGAATTTCACATTGAATTTCAAGGTTAAGTTGGAAGAAAACACATTTCTTTACATCATAAACTTGTACCTCGTTAAAAAACTTTCATAATTACTAATCATACTTGTAATTTGGTTAATTTTACTTATCATCATTATATTAAATTAATAAAATTTTATAAAGATGTCAGAGGTTAAACTGGGTAAAAAATTGAAAATAACAAATTCCGCTTTATGCATACATTATACATTATAACCTTCGAAATTCTTGTAAAATTTAATTAATTTCATTTTGATATAAGTTTCAAGAAAATCAGACGCGACATGTTTTGAGATATTCAAAAGGCAAACTTTCAAACTTAAATTTTTTATAAATTCTTTTATTTAAAAAAAAAATTTACTATCATAAAGTTGAGAAATTTTTATCTTTTAAAATCACTAATAGCAAATAAAGTTTGACTTCAATAAATAGGAGAAATAATTACACTACCGGTCAAAATTGAGAGACCACCCATTTTCAGGCGAATGAAAAACGTTTTAAAACATAAGATTTATTGAAAGTAAAATTTTTCTGTTCATTTGTTGATAGATGATGAACTTTTGAAGAGAACAAGATGTTTTAGAAGTCCTTTGGACAATATTTAATTTAGATATTTTTAAAAAATCGTTATTTTCAATGATTTATAAAAATTTGAATAACTTTTAAAATAATGAACGCTTTTTAATGATCTTAGGCTTATTTTAAGGATCATTTGTTACACTATAAGACTTACTTATAGGCATTAACGTGTAATTTTTTCTTAAAAAATGCAGGCCGTCAAACTTGGACCAAAAAAATTCAAAAAATTTGGAACATTCTTATTAACAGAAATATAATTTTTAAAATTCAAAAGTATTTTTTTTATTAAATTTTCTTGAAGAATCTGCACCATATGATGTTTTTAATATTTTTTAGAATAGTTTTTAGTACAGAAAAATTGTTTCAAATTTTTTGAATTATTTTGGTCCAAGTTTAACGGCCTGCATTTTTTAAGATAAAAATTACACGTTAATGCCTATAAGTAAGTCTTATAGCGTAACAAATGACCTTTAAAATAAGCCTAAGATCATTAAAAAGCATACATTATTTTAGAAGTTATTCAAATGTTTGTAAAACATTGAAAATAACGATTTTTAAAAATATCTGAATTAAATATCGGCCAAATGACTTCTAAAACATCTTGTTCTCTTCAAAATTTTAACATCTTTCAAAAAATAAAAATAAAAAAATTTTAAGTTCCATACAATTTTTGTTTTAAAATGTTTTTCAATCATCTGAAAATGGGTGGTCTCTCAATTTTGACCGGTACTGTATTTAAAAATAAAAATTGCCTTACAATGTCAATTATTTAGAAGGTGATTCGTTTTGAAATGGAAATGTCTCCTATGTTATATAATATAATAAACAATAAAAACTCACCCTTTATTTAATTTTTTTAAATTTATATTTCCTCCACTGACAGAATCACTTCACTACTACAAAATATTAATTTTTCACCAACGCTGTGTTGTTTAATTGTGATGATGATGAAAAAATCAAAATGACTGATTGAAAAATCACAATTATTATGTTCCACGTTGCGCGCGCATCTTGTCATGGCATTTCAACCAATCGCGACCGTCATCATGAAATTTCGACCAATCGCGATGATCATCACGAAATTTTCAACCAACCACGACCGTCATCACTGTATTTCAACCAATCGCGACCGTCATCATGAAATTTTCAACCAATCAGGACCGTCACCATCTAAACCCAGCAAGAAAAATTAGCTGTTTTTCTATTAAGGATTATATATATATATATATATATATATATATATATATATATATATATATATGTAACATACATATAATATATAAAATGTTTATATAATTATTTATACATTATACGGTGATTTGTCTGAAAATATTTTTTTGTTGTTTATATTTTTTATATTATTTTTTTATTATAAATAATATTGTTTTTAAAACTATTTTTTAAAATAACTTCTCTAAAAGGATACAATTATATGTTAGATAAAAAATATTAACAATTTTGCTATCAAATTTTTTATTTCTATTGATTTTAAATACCAAGTCCCTCGGACCCGGCTTGTGCGCGCAGGCGGAAAAACGGACTCGAGCCCGTGAGGGTTAATAATTTATTCAAATTTTTGTTAAACGTTAGAAATGAGGTTTCTATCAAAATATCCGAATAAAATGTTAGCCAAATCACTTCTATAAGAACTAATTCTTTTCACAATTTTATAATTTTTTAATAATTGAATAAAAAAAAATTCAGTTTTTATTAATTTTTTTTGTTTTCCATTTACCAAAAAATGGATAGCTTCTCACTTCTGACCGTGTTAAGTATATGTTTTATCCAAAATTATTAGAACTTTTCTTAAGGAAAAATAAAACAGACAGTCGGAACCAAATTTAGTCCGATTACGTATTATTGTAGGGGAGACCGGGGATAAACCGGACAAGTCAAATATTTCCGAAACCGTAAAGAATTTCAAACCGTGTAAATAACCTATGTACGCACAATTTCGTGATGCAAATGCTGCATGAGGTTTTAGGGACGTGTCATCTTTCTTGTAATAATAGTTGCCGTTAATATGTGAAAATTTCATTTTTTGAGGTAAAAGTAAAAAAATTTTTCTCATTTTTTAGGGTTTTTATCGTTAAAATTAAAGTCCAAATATCACACAGCAATTTTTCTTTTAGCTCATGGTGTACTGAGTTTAGTAGAAAAAGAGTTTAATGAAAAACGTTAAGAAGAAAAAATATATTGCAGTTTAATTATTAGATGACGGTGTGGGGCTGAATCGGACATCGTGATTAAAAACAACCAAATCTTTGAATACTTTAATTTATTTTATATTAATTAACTATTTTATATTATATTCTTTGCATAGAACCACTTTAAAACTAAATAAATAAAGAATTTATTTTAAAACTCGAATTTGCAAGCGAGTTGCTGCAAATAGACAAGTCTGAAAACTGTAATTCATTTTATATTATATTAATTACCGATTTTACATTTTATATTATATTCTTTGTATAGAACTACCTACATTTAAATAAGAGAAGAATTGATTTGACTTTTCTACAAAAAAAACGAAAATTTGTGTCTTATTCTTTAATTAATTAGCCGTGTCTGATTTATCCCCATGGGGTGTCCGGTTTAGCCCCACCAATTTTCGGATTTTTGTTTTTGAGGTAGTCATCTTCGAAGCAACATATCTCCAAAGCTACTGTAGTTTTTCTACATCGAACAAGTGCGATTTGTAGGTGAAGGTACAAGCTTCAAAACGGTATATTACTCTTTAGCAAAAAAAAAATTTTTTGTATGAGTTTTTTGGCCAAAGAACAAATCCGTCCAGTTTAGCCCCGGTCTCCCCTATTTTTAAAGAAAAAGCCTAATGAACACGTTCTATAATTATTCTATAACAAAAAAAGAATATAGGTCTTGAAAATTTGTACCAATAAATAATACACAATCTTATTTTAACAATTATTATAAAGCATATTTTGTTATCAATATAAATAATATTTTATGCGAAAAGTAAATTTATATTTATTTAATAATTCTTTAAATAATTTTATGTGGTTTGGTAAAGTAATAATTAGTTATAACTGTTTTTATGCAACAACAAAAATCTCTATTCTAGATCTGTGTTTCGAGACGCCTAATAGATCTTTCATTTCTGACTGGATTTAGAAGCAAGAGATTTTCACTTGTCCAAATGTAAAGAAACTTCACGCGCGCCAAGGCGCGCGTAGACAGCTAGTATATTGAAATATCCAAATGTAACAAATAATTAGAGATATTAAAAATTGAAAAAATGTAATTGTAAACAACATATGTTCATCGATAACAACTGTTAGACATATTTTTTTAATAAAGAAAGAAAAGTAGCAAAGATGTAAAGTATTGAAATGAAGTACCAATCTTTCAATAAAACTCAAAATAAAATCAATAAAAAACTTACTCATATGTAGCGTTTTACAATCAAACGATAAACAAATATAAATTGCGAATACCAAGTATTTCCTAAATGGAAGAAAACAACAATAAAAATATCCAACAGAAGATGTAATTGGCATCAACAGTGATTGCTACTTGAATTTGTCCAAATCTTGAACGCTGGATAATTGCAGTCGCAGTGCTCCATCCTCACGACGACAGAAAATCTTTCCTCCAGCTATCCACAAGTATTTGATTTTTCCAATCTTTCTGAGATTGAGCGCTGCTGCATAAATTCTGCGATTTAACATGGAAAGAGGTTCTCGAATAAAAATGAGACGTTTATTATTATTTTCACAAATTGTGAAAAACATCCAATGTTATTTGTAGAAAAGCTAGGATTTTGTTTTCTCTTATTAATAATTTCATCTCTTAAGTTCTGCCTAAAAAACTTAACCATTATAATAGGGGGAAAAAGAGGATTCTCCCCTCTACCTATGCGGAAAGTGTTTGAGATGTCCTTTTCGTCCATTTTAACATTCAAGGCATTGGCAATATCACAGACAACACTAGATAAACTCTCATTTTCTTTTATTGGTAGTCCATGAATCTCCATTGACGTTTGTAAAGATACCAGCTCCTGAATGTTGAGATTGCGTTCAAGTAAGGCTATCTTATTTTCCAGTGCATCGTTGTCCAGCTTTGCTAGTTGTAGTGCTCTCTTCTGATCTTCGACAATCAATTCAAGAGAATTAATTTTACTCCTATTATTATCTATATCCTCCCTAAGAGTTACAACCGTGTTATTCAACCCTGCATTGAATTCCCTTTGCTTATTTGAGAACTCAGTGAACATTTCGATCATTTGAGTACGTAAGCCCTCGAAAGAACTGTTTTGCCCCTGTTGTACTGCTACCTTGATTGCTTCAATGACAGCGGGCGAAACTTCATTTGTGTTAGTTGTGATAACAGAGGTATCTGTCACTTTGCTGCGATCATCATCCTTTTTGGCTAACGTGTGAGTTGTCTTGCTGCTTGAACTACGGTCACTACAGATGTCACTGTCCTTATTTCTACATTTATAACACAAATAATTAGCAATTCCCTTTTTTGTATTTTCACTGTTAGTCTTTGCATTGCCAGTGTTGCCACACATCATGTGCATTAAAACACCACATTTTACACATGCAACAATGTTAGTATCACCTCTTTTAACCAAAATGAGACATTCAGGACAAATGGCCATGTTGACGGTAGAGATGACACAGGGAAAAACTAAAACAGTCACAATGTAGGGAATATAAAAAATTCCAGACTTTCCGATTATGTGATAACTTCTCCACAGTATAGTCAGACAGCACACATATCAATAAGCTCCAAGTTTATAATTATAACACATAAAAACTTACAAAACTATAGAGCAATACTAAAGTACGACCACTCAGACTGTAGGTGAAACAGTTTTTTTTCCCTAGTAATTTGACTAAGACTTGTTCTATGGGTTTGTTTAAAGAGACAATTGTTAGAGAATCAATGGTCTTTTTTCTCTAGGATCTAGGTACTTGTTTTATTAATTATACATTTTGAGTAGTAAATTTCAAGCAATCGCCTTGAAACATTTTTTTTTGATAAATCTTTAATTTTCTTTTGTAAGAAAATGTCCATTTATGCCAACACACATACACATACATAAACACAATATTACATATAAAACGGTGAAATTTAAATTTAATAATCAGTCAAATAAGATTTTATAACATATCTACATTTATTGAAAAAAAATTGAGCAAGGGAGAGATAGCAGCGTGGGTCCGATTTTAGCGCGAAAAGACTTTGACTTTGGCTACAAAATATATATTCGAGGCCACAACGGAAAGTGAAGAAAAACGGCGTAGAGGGACCCTATAATTACACAGCCACACAAAAAAAAGTTCTGATCTGAGGGTCACACTACGTAGATTTTAAATTTTTTGAATCGCTGAATCCGAATCCGAGGACCTTTTAACCCCATCAGATCAGAATTTTGACATAACCTCAAAAAACCAACATAGCGGACAAGTTTTTGAAAAATTCATCGGATTCGCTTGAAATTCGAGATTCGGGGGTTTTTGGGGTCGCCGATTACGAATTTGAAGTCAGATTTCAAAAATTTAAAATAGGGCATCAAATATGGCAGACACGTTTTTTTTAAATTTATCGGAGATCAGTTTAATTTTATCAGAAAATGCTTTTGACATAAACCCAAAACCTACAATTTGTGCTATTAAACGCATATAACAATATAGACGTACCGTCGGCATTAGTGTTACCCGATGTACACTGCGAAGAGCTTGCAAAATTAGATTTTGTACATTATGTAGCTCTAAAAAGGGCTGATTGGTATTGCTATTGAGAATCATCCTTATATGAAACGAACAGTATGCAAATTAGGTAGAAGTAAAGGAAACTCTTATTCTATTTTATCTACTTTTCTTAAGTGAAAGAGAGACGACAATGCGTTAAATTTTAACGATAGGAACGATAGGAGAAGTTCATATGCGATTTCTTTGGTGCGAGAAGGAAAGCAAAGCGTTAAATTTTGAAGGAAAAGGAAAACTCTTATTGTTATATCATTCTCAGGAGAGAGAAAACAATTCTCT
Organism: Leptopilina drosophilae; assembly: GCA_032873175.1. Lineage (NCBI taxonomy): Eukaryota > Metazoa > Arthropoda > Insecta > Hymenoptera > Figitidae > Leptopilina > Leptopilina drosophilae. Next base: position 17,225,374 of record CM065484.1, on the reverse strand, counting down.
ACCTGCCTACGCTGAAGGATGCCTTTTGCCTTTTTATTGGGCAGTCTAAGATAGTCCCGCGAGGGTAAGTAGTCTTCTGCCCATTCGGCACACTTACTCGAAACTGAGTCCCGAGCAACCCTGCTGTGAGGATTGACCTTTTAGGGCAGTGTCCAAGATAGCCCCGTGAGAAAAAGTAGCTTTCCCCCATTCGTCAGACTTACTCGAAACTGAGTCCCGAGCAACCCCGCTGTGAGGGCTACCCTTTTAGGGCAGTGTCCAAGATAGTCCCATGAGGAGAAGTAGTCGTTCCCCCTTTCGACTCGTCAATAAAGTGTTTAAAGTTACTAAAGTGATTAAAAGTATAAAATTAATAATTTAAAGTAAGTAAAGTAGTTCTTAGTTATAGAAACTGTTAAAATTCTTAAATTATGTGAAAATTGGGTGAATAAAGTGTTTAAGGTTACTAAAGTAATTAAAAGTATAAAATAAATTCGGCTATAATTTAAAGTAAATCATAATGAATTATTTATGTTGTTAAAAAGTGATCGAACGTGTTATTATAATGAGAAATATATTGAAATAAGAAGAAAATGTGTTAAGATATAAACGTTAAAGTTGGAATTTTTAATAAACATATAATAAGAAAAGAAAGAGATAAATACATTAACAGATTAAGAGGTAAATATATAAAGAGATAAATAGGTAAAACAGATAAAGAAATAAATAGATACATATACAGAGAATGAAATAGAGATACAATTTTATTATAATATTTGAGTTTTTTATTTATATTTAAGTTTAAAAATTGTTCATAAAAATGAATCGTTATTCAAAGCATAGTTTTTTTTAATTAAGTGACAGTGATGTAAGTATAATTCGGAAGGAAGAAGAAATGTTAAATGAAAGTCACATGTATAAGTTTCAAGAATTGTTTGAAATTGAATCTGGTGGTATATTACAAATGCAAAACACAACATATTTATATATAAAAAAATCAGTCCCATATTAAAATTCTGTTTAGTGTCCCTTTTGACAATGGACATTGGATTTGTACATATTATGATGGAAATAAATTATACATTTATGATAGTCTTAACAGAAAATGCTTAATAATCAAATACAATTTTTAAATTGATTATATCCATTTAAACCTACTACAGTTTTTCCAGTAGTTCAACAACAGCCTAATTTTGTTAATTGCGGTGTATACGCGATTGTATTTGCTACTTCCATTTATTGTAACATTAAACCTGAAAATGTTGTATATACACTGAAAAAAATATATTTATGGTACTGCCATAAATATAGCCAATTCTGACATATTATATTGGTAGATATGATACTGCCATACAGTATTGCTGTTTTAGCCATACATAGTGTAGAACAGTAATATGTATTTAGGAGACAATAATATGTATGCGGAGAACACGAATACTGTATTTTAAGAACAGCAATACGGTATTGCTGTTTCAGCTATACATCCTAACCATACTTCTATGTCAAAATTAACATTATCATTTTTTTCAGTGTAACCATGCAGCAATGAGAAATCATTAATATTTAATTTTTACAAATGATTATTTGCTACAATTCCCAATTTATGATAATGGTATTGATAAAGTCCAGAAAGTGAAAGTAATAAGTAAAGGTGTATATGCGATGGGTAGTAAGGAAATAAAAAAGACATTAAATTTCCAAAATAATATAAATAAAGATATGAAAAAATCGAAAGGAATTAAACATTTAAGAAGTTGTTAATAGTTGTGTTCGAAAAATTGTAACAAATATTGTAAGCTGTGATGGAAATGACCAAAAAGCATATCATCAAAGCAATACATCAGAACAAAAGATATTTGCTGCAAAGCAAAGAAATATTGTTGTTTCCTATGCACTTGGTTCTACATCAGTAATATCCCAGAAAATTGTATGTAATGAAATGCAATTAAGTCAATATGAGAGTAAACAAAAAAATTGAGTTAAAATCTTTTAAAGAAGTCAATTATTACAAACATTTGAATTCTTAATTATTACAAACATCAATGAGAAATGAAGAAAAATCTAAGTCTTCGAAAGAAAAAGTTAAAAAATGTCCTGCAGATCATCAAAGAGCATACTGACAAAGACTCAAAATTAAAGAAAAAATAAATTATAAGCAACAAAAAGACATTCATATTTCAAGTAAACTAGATTATAACTCCAGAATATCTCAAATAGTTGCAGGTGATAAAATACAGGTTATTAATTATGGGAATGAAGTAACAGAAATAAAGTTAAAATCCTTAAAAGAAGTGAAAACAGCTGATGATGATACGATAGCATTACATTCGCATGCAAGAAATAGTGAAAATGATAACATTCTAAACCACAAAATTAAAAAAAGTTTTGCAGATTATCAAAAAGCATATCGTCAAAGACTTAAATTAAGAACAATTACTGTTGATAGGTCTATAACTGAATTAAGTGGAGTAGATTATAACCTAAAAATATCTTAAACTGACAATAAAACATAAGTAATTAATGGTGGAAATAAAGTAAGAGAAATAAAGTTAAAATCTTTAAATGAAGTGGAAAAAGATGATGATACGATGATTACCTTCAACTGCAAAAAATGATAACACTTCGAACCAGATTTAAAAAGAAGTTTTGCAGCTTACCAAAAAGCATATCGTCAAAGAATTAAATTAAAAACAGTATCAGTTGATAGTTCTTTAAATAAAAAAGAAAACTATCTTAGTTAAATGTCTGTTAATTGCAGACATTGTCAGGCTAAACATTTTGCAAAAGAGAAAGTTAACAACAAGAATACTTTTATTGATTGTTGTAGGCATGGTGGTGTTTCATTGCCTCTAGTAGAATATCCTTGTAAATTAAAAAGTTTGTTTGATGGATGGCACAAAAAGTCTGATCATTTTAGAGCTAATGTTAGAATGTGTAATAATTCATTTGCTTTTGCTTCATTAAATGCTAATGTAGTCAATTTAAAAAAAATTTAAATTAAAAATTTTTTTCTTATTTTTATTTTTTTTAATTTCACAAAGTCTTTGTTGATGATGTCTTAAGTAATTTAGACAGAGACTGCTTTAGCAGAACTAAATAATACCGAAATTCCGGAACTACAATTATTATTTACTTTAAAGAAAGAATTTGATAAAGAAAGATACAATTTTCAAAAAAGTAATGAGGTTGCCGCAATTTTCAATACAAATTCAGAAGGTTTAATACCAGAGTCTTATGTCACAATTTATAACAAATCAAGTAAAGAATTAAAATTGGTTACTAATTTGGATCCAAATGTTGAACCTTGGATTTATCCAATATTTTATCCACAAGGAAGTAAGGGTTACGGTATTGATATGATTCGTAATGACAATAAAAAGTGATCTAGAAATCATACTATATCAAGATTTTCTTACATAAAATATAAAATGACAATAAGAGATCATGGGTATAATTGTTTTGGTCGTAAATTATTACACCAAGAAATAAATTGGGTTCCTCATATTGTTTGTAACACCTGTAGACTTATGTTGTATCGCTCAAAAAATTCGAAAGATGAAAAATATCTAAAGTTCTCTACACCCACGATATGGAAGAAACCACGAAATTTAAAAGACTTCTGTTTTTGTATGAATTACATCAAAGGAATTACCTCAAAAAATAAGAGTTGCATTACATATATAAATGTGTCAACAGTAATCAGACCTACTGAAATTGATCGAAAAGCGGGAAAACTTGATGATACTTTAAAAAAATATGTCGAAAAAGTAGAAGTCGACAATGAAACAGAAGAATTTAGTAGTGACAGTGATGAAAGTGACAATGATGATCAGGAAAATGAGTTCACTGCGTATTACAATAAAGAAAAAAAAGCCAATATTAGTATCGCAACCGGAGCTAAATGATTTCATTAGAGATCTAGGTTTACCAAAAGATGGTGCAGAATTTGCTGCTTCATTTATGAAGAAAAGAAACTTCTTGCATCCGAATACGAAAGTGTCATTTTATAGAGATAGAGATAAAGAGTTCCGAAAATATTTTAAGAAAGATGAAGAGACATCTTTGGTGTATTGTACTGACATAATAGGTTTGATGGACAATTTAAAAGAAAATGTGTATAGAGATGAAGACTGGAGACTTTTTATCGATTCCTCCAAACAAAAAAGCTTCTAGAGAAAGGGAATTTCCAAAAACACAAATGGTTAATTTGTGGTGATTTTAAAATTATAACAATATTACTGGGTCAACAATCGGGTTTCACGAGAGAGCCATGTTTCTTGTGTCTATGGAATAGCAGAGATCGTGTTAATCATTACAAAAAAAAATTGGCCTTCAAGAGATTCTTTTAAACCAGGTTCTCACAACGTCATTCATCAAAGTTTGGTAGACCCCGAAAAAATTATATTTCCATTTCTTCACATTAAGCTTGGTCGGATTAAGCAATACGTGAAAGCGTTAGATAAGGACGGTCCATGCTTTAAGTACATTGCGAAAAAATTTCCAACTGTTTCTGATGCTAAATTAAAACAAGGGGTATTTGATGGACCACAGATTCGAGCATTATTTAGAGAAACCGCAAGTAATAAATCTAAAAAAATTGTTAAAATAATAAAGACTGCCATATTGGATCCGCCATTTTGAATTTTTAAAAACGGACATGGAATTCGTCATCAGCGACTCCGGAAACCCCCTGAGTAACGATTTTCAAGCAAATCCGAACAAATTTTCATAATAGTGTCCGCCATATTGGATCCGCCATTTTGGATTTTAGAAACTGGACATAGGATCCGTAATCAGCAATCACAGAAAGACCTGAATATTAAATTTCATGAGCTTACACAATTTTTATTGCGCTGTATATGATATAATTTGTTTATTTGGAAGCTTAGATGCATTTTTGAGTTTATGTTCGATAGATTTAATTTATTATATGAATTTTCAATTGAAAATTTTCAATTAATCAATTAATCAATTTTCAAGCTTAAGCTTATAGAATAGTTGATAAAAAATAAAGGACCTTAGAAACTTACTAATATGCGCTTAGATTCAAGTTTGATCATTGAAAAGTGACCATTTTAGCGATTTTAAGGTATTTTTTGAGGTTAGGGCGAAACCAGGACCCATTGGCCAAATTCTGATGGCGGATTCGGATTTAGTGCATCGAAATACATCGGAATATACATGTCTCGACCCCAGATCAAGACACTTTTCTTTTTTTGTGTGGCTGTGTTACTTACACAATAAGGGGATTAAAAAGCCAGATTTATTCATAACAATGACATGCAATCCAAAATGGAAAGAAATTATAGAAAAATTATTACCTCATTAATCGGCTTCCGATCGACCTGATTTAGTAGTTAGGGTTTTTTACTTGAAAGTTAAACACCTTATAAATACTATTGTTAACAATAAATTATTTAGAGAAGTAAAACCATATGTTTATGTTATTGAATTTTAAAAACGTGGTTTGCCTCGCATTCATTTACTGGTTATATTGTGTAACGTCCTGCTACGATGACGTCATATTTATCGTTTTCAAAAATTCTGTATTTTATACAAAAACACATTTTAAAAAAATGTCTAAACTGAAAAAGATAGTTGTAAGCCTAAAAATCAATACTCTAAAATTTTGAGTTATAATCTCAGAATGTACTATCTTCGTCTCCACACACAAATAGAGATTTTTTGAAACTTTGTGTTTTTAGTCTATACCGCCAAAATGAAGATAAAATTCCATTAAGATAAACCTTATTTTATACAACAGTCCCTTTTTTACACAATTTTATCGACATATGTTTTCATGTGAATAATATTAAATTCTTATAAAAAAATATTCTGTTTAATTTTAAACAATGTTAATAAAATTCGAAATGTCAAATTAATTAATTATTATTAGTTAACAATAAAAATTATTAACAATCAACAAAATAATTATTCTTAACAAAATGAAAATATTTCTAACTATATAAAATTGACATAAATAAATAAATTAATTTTGATGTTCTGAATATTATTAACAAATAATTAACAATTAGAATTGAATGTTGATCAATTAAAATATTAAAAACCGAAATTATTAAATAACCATTTTGATAATTTGTTTTATTAATTAATAGAATGTTTAAACAAGTTATACATAGTTTATTGTCAAATAAAATGTTAATTAACAAATTATTATAATAGCTATTAAATAATAAAATAGTAATCAGAATCTTTATCGAATTATTTATAATAAATAGAAAATCATTGGAATAACTGATTTTATTGTTGTTAACTTTAATAATTATGAATGTTTAAACAAAATATTAACAATTAATATTTGATTATTGTATTAATTAACAAATTGGTTAAGTAATCATCAATTAATGTAATTCTTTCGCATTTTTTCATTTTATTTGTTAATTAACTAACAGTTATTTTTATTAATGTTTATTTTTAAAAATTGTTATTAATAACTATATATTATTATGTAAAAATTATAGAATATGTTAAAAATTAGGAGAATTCTCATTTTTGTAATTTTTAGAAATCGGAAATGGAAAGGGAACTGAAGTTGAGATAAGTAATGACTCAGCCCCTTTTTCAAGAGCCTCCTACGCGTTAAACCCCTGAAAAAGGGACGGAACCAAAATTCACCAATAAGGCCCATTTCTTAATGCATTTTCTCTCCATTTTCTTTATCTTAAACCAATCCTAAAATACTCAACCTCTTTTTCCCTTTCTTTTGACATTTTCTTCCTCAAATTTTCCTCCCTTAAGAAAATCGGAAGTGGGAACAGTGATATAAATATATGTGTTCCTTAAGGAAAATTTAGTTTCTCGAAAAGCTGTCAAATCAAACTAGAGTTCTCGAACAATTGTCAACTATAACTTACAGTTCTCTCCAAGTTCTAGTTCAAGTTCAAATTCAAAATTCAAGTTCTTATTCAAAGTTTAAAATCTTAATTCAAGTTCTTATTCAAGTTCAAATTCAAAATTCAAGTTCTTATTCAAAGTTTAAAATCTTAATTCAAGTTCTTATTTAAGTTCAAATTTAAAAACAAAATCTAAATCATCTACTCAACTCTAGTTCCAGTTTCGAATTCAACTTTAAACATTATAATAAAAGTGAGTACAATTTAAAAATTGCTATCATTATTTTCTTTCTAAAATCTTGTAATTAATTCCATATACAGAATAGGAGTATACTCAATATTTGTATACAAATATTCTATCAATTTAAATTCAATTAATAAAAACCTTCAGTGATTCCTTATTTGTTAAACCTTTGAATCCGAGATCAAGTATGAAACTCGATATTTGTTAAAGAAAGATCTCATTCCGTCTTTTTATTTTTTATCATCCTTAATTCTTTTCTTATTAAATCAAAATAAAGAAGAATAAAAACGAAAGTATTCCCAAGCTATTGGACGCAAGTCTAGGCTTAAAAATAAATCAATTTTAAATAATAGTATTGTTACAAATCAACCATTTTTTGAGACGTAACAATTGAAAGACAATTCGAAATTATTAACATCAGAAACTATTGATCATTATATTTCAGGTGAGATTCTACATGAAAATGTTGATAATCAGTTGCACAAAATTATAATGCAACATAATATTCACGGTCCTTGTGGCGACTGGTGTTTAGTTGATGGAAAATTTTCTAAAAGCTTTCCTAGATCTTTTAAAGAATAAACTATATTTGAAGATAATTGTTATGTGAAATATCGTAGAAGATTCACTGGAAAAACTTACGAAAGACCAAATGACTACATTGTTGATAATCGTTATGTTGTTCCCTATAGTCCAAGTCTTTCTAAATTATTTAATTGTCATAATAATGTGAAAGTTATTTCCAGTATAAAGTCTGTTCAATACTTATACAAATATATTTATAAAGGCCATGATGCTGCTTCGATCTTTATAATTAATAATAACAGCGAATCTGTAATGAATTATGATGAAATAAATCACTATGAAGAAAATAGATATGTTGGACCTGTTGAAGCAGTATGGAGAATATTGAGTAAATCTTTGGTAAAAAAAGTCATAGTATTAACCGTTTACCTATACATTTACCAAATGAACAAAATGTTATTATTTCGTGAAGGAAAAAGTGACATTGTTTCTTTTGATTTAGATAAGAAAACAAAGTTAATAGATTACTTTGAGTCAAACAAGCGTGACAGAAATGCACATCAGTATTAATTATTCACCAATACTAGAACACTACACATGGGTTCAGAAATCTCTACAATGGAAAGTTAGAGAACGTAGTGAAAAAGTATTGGGAAGAATATATTCTGTTAATCCTTTGGATGTTGAATTGTTTCATCTCAGACTGTTATTGCTTACAAGGAATGGGGCAACTTCTTTTGACACTTTGAAAACAGTTGATGGAACAGTACATATGACATTCACATCTGCCTGTTTAGCTTTAGTGTTTATTGATGATGATAACGAGTGGAAAAATTGTTTGAGCGAAGCTGTTTTCTGGATGATGCCACAGATGCTTCGTCAATTATTTGTTAGAATTTTAATTTATTGTCGTCCAGTGTACTCTAATCAAATTAAGGATGAATTCAAGCAACAAATGTCTGAAGATTATAAAAGAACATGTGAAGAAAATGAGGCTTTGAGTAAAGCTTATATAAATATAAAATTTTTGCTTGCAAAAGATGGACACAAGTTAACTGATTTTAAGGGATTAATGGATATAGAAGATAATGAAAAATTATTTCATGTGAATCATGTTATTAATTGTCAAGAAGAAAGTGTTATGGGTAAAGAGAGATATGAAAAATTACATGTTCAACAAAAGATTGTTGTTGATTTTAGACAAGTCTTGCCAATAAAAGAGCGAAGTACTAGAAGCGAAATTATTAGTTTATCTATAAAAAATAGTTTATTATGGAGTTGTTTTCATAAATTTTTATTATCTTAAAATATGAGAGCATTACCTGCAGAATTTGAGTTTATAAATTTTTTGTTAAAAGTAGGAAAAGGTGAAATTAATGACCTACATGACAATATTCAATTACCAGAGTCAATTATTGAAAAAGGTCAGATAGATATTGATCAAAATATATATATATACAGTGCCGCTCAATAACTTTTGCCCACCCTACAGCGATTGAAGGCTTTACAAAAAGTTTTTTATTTTGTTAACTATTAAAGTGACAAAGTTGAAAAAAATATCATTAGAAAACTCATTTCCTGGCCTTTAACACTATATAAAATTAAAATTAAAAAAAAATTTTTTAATGAGTAAATAATGTTATTGCAAAACAAAATTTTTCGTTTTTTTTTTGTTTTTTTTCAAAGTGATACAGTTTCATTGGAAATCATCGCATTGTAATGACAAATATATCATTGGAAAGGTAGTTTTATCACCTTTAAAACCCACTTTTTTAAATTTTTTTACGATAATTTTTAAGAAAAATATGATCTTTTGTTTAAAAAATTAGCCATTTTTTTCAATTGTTGATAACTCAAAAACGTTTACTTTAGGAAAAAATTTTTGAGAACATGAATTGTTCCTTTTTGTGCATAGAATTGAAAAAAATAATTAAAAATTTTTTTTGAAAAATTTTTTTTTAACATTTAAAAAAAAAAATTTTTTTGAAAAAAATTTTTTTAACATTTAAAAAAAATTTTTTTTTGAAAAAATTTTTTTTAAAGCATTTTTTGAAAAAAAACTATAAAATAAAAATAATTAAAAATTTTTTTTTCAAAAAATGTTTTAAAAAAATTTTTTTTTTAAAAATGTTAAAAAAAATTTTTTCAAAAAAAAAATTTTAATAATTGTTTTTCAATTCTATACACAAAAAAGAACAATTCATGTTCTCAAAAATTTTTTCCTAAAGTAACCGTTTTTGAGTTATTAACAATTGAAGAAAATGGCTAATTTTTTAAACAAAAGATCATATTTTTCTTAAAAATTATCGTAAAAAAATTTTAAAAAGTGGGCTTTAAAGGTGATAAAACTACCTTTCTAATGATATATTTGTCATTAAAATGCGATGATTTCCAATGAAACTGTATCACTTTGAAAAAAACAAAAAAAAACGAAAAATTTTGTTTTGCAATAACATTATTTACTCATTAAAAAAAGCTTTTTTAATTTTAATTTTATATAGTGTTAAAGATGAGGAAATCAGTTTTCTAATGATATTTTTTTCAACTTTGTAACTTTAATAGTTAACAAAATACAAAACTTTTTGTAAAGCCTTCAATCGCTGTAGGGTGGCCAAAAGTTATTGAGCGGCACTATATATATATATATATATATATATATATATATATATATATATCTATATATATATATATATATATATATATATATATATATATATATATATATATATATATATAATATATATAATTATATATATAATATTAATTAAAATAATATTGACTTGAAACGCGAAATTTAAATTATTTGACTCTTGCTAGAATTATTTTTTAATTCCTCTGATTGTTTACGCTGACATTGCATCTGTGTGCGTGATCAAAATCGGACGGGTGATGTGCCCAACGTAACCACGATAATGCAGAAAACTGAAAAAATTTTGGTAATTGTCTATTCTACGGACATCGTTTCGCTCAGCGATCATAGTGGCGCGACGAACTGATTAATTACCTTCACTATGGATAACCACTCACAGTTTCTCTCTGGTAAAAGTTTTAAATATTCCATGCATTATTGATATCCTCATAGTTAATACAAAATTTCAAATAGTCCTAGCAATTCTTTTTTTTCTTTTGGCATAGTAAATTAGTTACTATGTTTTTGGTATAGAATTACAATAATACAGTTTATAAAATTCATTATATATTAACAGTTTCCTATGTGGAAGCAACGAGTTTACAAAATGAAAACAAAAATTTCAGTTCGAATTTTGCAGGGGTTTCTATATACATTTACCTTATTATCATAATTTCTTCAGACATGAAATGAATAAACTGACTCTTTTATCGTTATCAAAGTTATCAATCATAGCACTGAAGCAGCGTCATTGTTTATCATGATAATAGTAGACTAATGTATCAATCAATTAAATTGAATTTCGCAATAGAAGATTTTACTTTGACAGTATTGAAAAAGATTTTATGTACTTTACTGTATATTTCAATTAATCTACTACGTACTATCGATCACAGTATTTCTTGCAGACTTAATACATCTACTATAAGACTTATTTAATGTGCTAAAAGAATTTTTTAACTTTATGATAATTTGATATGTTTATAAAAAGTGTAAGAAAATAAAGTTTAACCGGACTAAGGTTAAACTCTTTCAGGTTTGTCTTTATACCTATTTTGACCATATAGATAGTAGTGATGTATATACGATGTAGCGATGTAGAAATCTCACTCGCTACGCTCGTTAGGTTACAGGAAAAATTATTAGTTTTACTTAATTGTTTGCATTTCAGTCTCAGTTTTTGTAATTTTTTTAATTAAATTGACAGTTTACAATATTTTATAATTTTCTATATATATATATATATATATATATATATATATATATATATATATATATATATATATATATATATATATATATATATATATGGCTGTTTCTATTTCAATTCATGCAGGGCGAATTCAGGTTGAAATTCTAAATCAAGTTTAATGTGATTTTTCTTGTTTTTTAGGACAAATAAAGAGGTACGTATTTTTTGGTTTGGCGAAAAAAAATTGTTTTGCAGAGTTATGAGTATTTGAAAATATTTAGGCACATAGTGATTTTAGACAGCTGAAAAATTATTTTTAAATCTTTCTAGTTTTTACAAAAATTAATATTTTTTAATTCTGTTACTTGATTTTAGTAGTGTTTTTGATACTCTTTCTTTAAAAACTTGAAAATTTGAAAAATTTTGAAAATTAACAACATGGCGGACATTTTTTAAAAAATCAAAAAAGTCAATTTTCTCAAAAACATCATTTTTTAATTTTCTGCAAATTTTTTTGTGGATTCCACATGAAAAAGGAACTTTTTTCAAAAGGTCTCATGTTTCCTAAAACTTTCTGGAAGTCGATATAATTTTTTTCACAAAATAAAAAACTCATTATTTTGAGTAATGTGTCGATATATATATTTTTCATGTATACAAGGGTGTTCATCTTTTTGAATAGTGCTTTTGACTCTTTTTCTTTTCAAAATTGCAAATTTCAAAAATTTACAAAATGGCGGCCGTTTTTAAAAAAATATAAGATCTCAATTTTCTCCAAAACATTATTGTTTATTTTTCTGGAAATTTTGTAGTGGTTTCTAGATAAGAAAAAATAATCCTTTCAAAAAGGTGAGTTTTTCTTAGTAAAATTGATAAATTTCAAAAATTAACGAAATGCCAGTCACTTTAAAATTTTTTAATTTTTTTGAAATAGGGTAGGCTTTCTGAAAAGATCTCATGATTTTCGAAAGGTATTTTAATTTAATTTAAACATTATATTTTAAAAGTAAATAATGATAAAAACAACACCTGAAAATATTTTTTGAAAAAAATTGTTTTTAAAAAGTTATTAACAATTTAATTTTTTAACACATTTTTTCGAAAAAATGAATTATTCGAAAACTAATCGACAGAATTCGATATAATTTAAACCACTTATTTAAAAATTCTTTATTTCTAAAACTCCAATTCCAGTTTTAAATTATCATATAATTTGTTTAAATAATAAAAAAAATTTATAAACAATCAAAAATTTAAGCATGTTCTTAATGAGATAATTAAATTTTCTTTACATCACTTTATTCTACATAAAATGTAGAACTATTATCAAAAAAAAATGTTAGGGCCCGTATTTTATTTACAAAATAAAGCTATATTTTTGTTAAGCACTATTAATTTAAATTTTTGAAATTATGTATTAAATGCTTTATAAATATGACACCCAACTAACAAATTGAATGCAATTCAACGCATATATCGCGTCAGTGCGACCGCCCGCGAAACTGCACGAGCCATGTTTTTGTTATAGCGCGTAACAGAAATAGCTGTAATTTGTAAAGAAAATGCGGGCCCTAAAATTTTTTTGTAATACTTTCAAATTGTACCTAGAATAAAATGCTATAAAGAAAATTTAGTTATCTCATCAAGAACAGGCTTAAAAACCATCGGTACACTTCAGAAAGCCTTTTCCAATAACTATAGTTATTTTTAAAAAAATTTTAAAGTGACTGGCACTTAGGTAATTTTTGAAATTTTTCAAATTAAGCATAAACGTTTCGTCTAAATCAGTACTGCGAAGGAGTTATAAAAAACAAACAAACTTTGTTATAATGGCATTAAACCGGCCACTATTAATAACAACATCGTTTGATTTATTAACTATTAAAATATTTTCCAAGATTTTTAAAAACATTATTCATCAACAATAACGCCAAACACTTAATTAACATATTATTAATTAATAGATATAGCATAATAATAATAATAAATTCTTATTTAATTATTTTTACTATTATGTGTTATTAATAATAAAATTTTTTTCATTTTTTTTTCAAATGTAAAAATATATACATTTTTCTATTATTATTTAAATAAATAATTTTTACCATATTTTTATGCTACACCTATTAATTAATATGTAATGTCTTGTTAAAATGTATATAAATATGTAAAACATATTTATAATAATTTTTCTTGAAATAAATATATTATACAGTAAATTCATTATTATAGCAGTGTCTCTATCCTTCGTATAATTCAAAAGGAAGTTTAAAAAAATATACTCTCAAGCTTGCGTGGCTGTGCGGTTAGTGTATTCGATTTGCGTCCTCGAGGTCTAGGGTTCGATCCCCCGTACGTGCGATATTTTTCCGTCTTAGTTCTAAGTGTTTAGTGTATAATTCTCAACAGTGTTACATAAAATATAAATTTAAATAATTATAAACAATAATAATAATAATTTAGTAATTAATTTAAATAAATAAGATTGTCTAAATTAATGAGAAAAATAATAAATTTTTTTTTAAAACTTATTTCAATAAAAGGAATTTTGCTAATTATTTACATTTTAATTGATACTCATAAAAGTTTATTTACTACAGAAATATTAATAATAATTATTAGTACTCAATAAATTACTCCCTCTTCTTTAATAATCAAATAACAAATTAATACAAGTAGGCCAGTCGTTGGGTCGAAAAAGTGCACAAACATGCAACCTTGAAATGTTTTTGTAGTTTATTGTAGTTTGGAGGCTCCACATAGAGCCCCACAGTTTGCTCTCGTTTATCAGTTGCGAAAAATAGTGTAAACAATCGTCAAAGTTTGCAAAACGTGGTTTTTCGATGACCGACGATTCGGGTTACATTTTAGAGGAAAAAGTTGTTATTGAAAGTTGTAAAGCTTGGGAATAGCTTTCCAATGACTGGTCATACGTTAGAAAATATTAATTAGTTTAGTTGCAAATGAATTTAAACCATTAAAAATAGCACTTTTTTAATTGTTTAATTACTATGTTAATAATTATCGAATTTGTTTATAATTCACCAAGATTATTCTCCTTGCGAAGCTGAATAAATCCCAAAAAAATTCAACTCGATCGGACAAATAGTTTATGCATAATTCCATTTGTTAACTAAAAACATGTAATTTTTCAACGGAATTTCTACACTTTTGGACCTACGAATTTCATTTTTTTATTTTTTAAAGTACACTTGAGGAGTCAAACTTTTATCCCACTTAAATGGAAATTCGATATTTTTTATTTAAATGCATAATAATGGATGTTAAAAAAGGGTACGTTTTTTAGTCATAAACAAATGGAATAACTCAGCCAATTTTCATTTTATCGATTTGGTCTAAAGGGCATTAAATTTCATTTGTTATCACAAGCATTTTCCAAAAAAAAATCCGACTTAGCTTTAAGGGGGGGGAGTTAGTTTTTTATTTTCAAAAAATTTCTGACTAGTTAATAATTAATATTTTTTAATGAAATTTGCACCACCTACAGTTTAATACATGTATTTTATGAAAACAACTTGATTGTTACATTTTATGCTTTTATTTTTCATTTATATCAAGTAAAAATACATATATAGATTTTTTAACTCTTGGATGGCGGAGTGGGGGAACTCAGTGGCGCGTGGTTTTCGACGCTACAACTGAAATGAGCCGTTCAAATTTACAAAAATGGTTATATCTTCGTTAATTATTTACCGATTTTAATTTTTCTTTTTTTAATTAGATGTATTTTTTTATGCTGAATCCGAGAATGATTTTTTATTTTTTTAAAATACAATATTTTTTGTATTAATAAAAAAAATTTTTTTTAACAACAAATGATTATTGTTATTTCTCACATTTAACAAAAAATTTTTTTTGTACATATTATTCCATTAAAATGAAAGTTATATTATCTCAAAAATAAATTCAAATTGTATGTATATAAGTGTGTAGCATCATCATCTTTGTACATTTTGCTAATAAAACCGGCGTGCATGTGTGCACGTGATGCTACTAGCTTATATATAATCATTTAACAATTGTTTTACTAAGTCGGATTTTTTTTTTGGAAAATGCTTGTGATAACAAATGAAATTTAATGCCCTTTAGAACAAATCGATAAAATGAAAATTGGCTGAGTTATTCCATTTGTTTATGACTAAAAAACGTACCCTCTTTTAACATCCATTATTATGCATTTAAATAAAAAATATCGAATTTCCATTTAAGTGGGATAAAAGTTTGACTCCTCAAGTGTACTTTAAAAAATAAAAAAATGAAATTCGTAGGTCCAAAAGTGTAGAAATTCCGTTGAAAAATTACATGTTTTTAGTTAACAAATGGAATTATGCATAAACTATTTGTCCGATCGAGTTGAATTTTTTTGGGATTTATTCAGCTTCGCAAGGAGAATAATCCTGGTGAATTATAAACAAATTCGATAATTATTAACATAGTAATTAAACAATTAAAAAAGTGCTATTTTTAATGGTTTAAATTCATTTGCAACTAAACTAATTAATATTTTCTAACGTATGACCAGTCATTGGAAAGCTATTCCCAAGCTTTACAACTTTCAATAACAACTTTTTCCTCTAAAATGTAACCCGAATCGTCGGTCATCGAAAAACCACGTTTTGCAAACTTTGACGATTGTTTACACTATTTTTCGCAACTGATAATCGAGAGCAAACTGTGGGGCTCTATGTGGAGCCTCCAAACTACAATAAACTACAAAAACATTTCAGGTTGCATTTTTGTGCACTTTTTCGACCCAACGACTGGCCTAAAGGTTCTAAAGGTAAATTTTGTTTTAGAGAACGCGTTACAGCATTTTTCAAATTTGTTAAATTTTATCTGCGAATCAGTAATTAGGCGGTGTTCTGCCAGTGATATTTCAGTACTGACTTAGTACTGACTGCCGGTAAAAAATCAGTACTGGACAGCGTTACCAGCCAGGGATTTCCCAGTACTGATTTAGTACTGGAGTCAGTACTGCTATACTGCCAGTCAGTACTGGGTCAGTACAATGCCAGTATTACATTTCTACTTGGGTGCTGTCGGAAAGAGCATAAAAAATACGGTAGGACAGATACTGACAAGTCGATTTTAACACCGGTCATGGGTTAACCCTCCGTCACACACCTTGGAAAAAATTACGACTTTACACACGTTTAGAGGGAATCCCTCGCCACATTGTAAAATAAGCGACATAACAACATAAACAAAGGAATCAATATAAATTTAATTTTAACAGTCTCAAAAATAAAATTTACATACACGAATGCACATCTTCGAAGGAATTACACTTTACATGTAAAAATAATGCAACATTAACAAATAAGCAAAAAAATCATTAAATAATTTATTTTAATTACATTTATAATATAAATTTTCCATTAACCAACAGTGGAACACAAAATGTTTTGAAAACTTGATTTTTTTATTTAACATAACCCCCCTTTTTCGAGTTTTTTCTGGCTTTGAAGCTTCATAATTAAATATTAATTATGTTTAAACTAAATGTTTTTTTAGAAATATGTTGAGGAGTAAATTGTCGAAAGGTATAGAGACTGATTTTATTTTGCAATGACGGAAACTCTCTCCAGGTGTGTGACGGAGGTTTAAAATGATAAAAATTGACATTGTAACGATTTTCTCAAATTAAAAATAGACTTTTCGTCTCAAAACTGACCCGAGATCAAATTCTAAGTTATGGTATCAGAAAGAGCATAAAAAATACTTTAGGACTGCTTCTAAAAAGTCGATTTTTAACACAGGTCAAGGGTTAAATTTTTAAAAAATTGATATTGTAACGGTTTTCTCAAATTAAAATAACTCTTTTCGTCTAAAAATGGACCCGAGATCAAATCCTCACTTATGCCATCGGAAAGGGAATAAAAAATACGTTAGGACTGAAACAAAAAATTCGATTTTTAACACCGGTCAAGGGTTAAAATGTGAAAAATTGAAATTGTAACGGTTTTTTCAAATTTAAAATAGACTTTTCGTCTCAAAAATGACCTAAGATCAAATTCTAACTTATGCCATCAGAAAGAGCATAAAAATACGTTAGGACTGAAACAGAAAAGGCGATTTTTAACACCGGTCAAGGTTAAAATGTGAAAAATTGAAATTGTAATGGTTTTCTCAAATTAAAAATACTCTTTTCGTCAAAAAATTGACCCGAGATCAAATTGTCACTAATGCCATCAGAATGAGCATAAAAAATACGTTAGGACTGAAACAGAAAAGGCGATTTTTAACACCGGTCAAGGTTCAAATGTGAAAAATTAAAATTGTAACGGTTTTCTCAAATTAAAAATACTCTTTTCGTCTAAAAATTGACCCGAGATCAAATTGTCACTTATGCCATCAGAATGGGCATAAAAAAATACGTTAGGACTAAAACAGAAAATGCGATTTTTAACACCGGTCAAGGTTAAAATGTGAAAAATTGAAATTGTAATGGTTTTCTCAAATTAAAAATACTCTTTTTGTCTAAAAATTGACCCGCAATCAAATTGTCACTTATGCCATCAGAATTAGCATAAAAAAATACGTTAGGACTGAAACAAAAAAGGCGATTTTTAACACAGGTCAAGGTTAAAATGTGAAAAATTGAAATTGTAATGGTTTTCTTAAATTAAAAATACTCTTTTCGTCTAAAAATTTACCCGCGATCAAATTCTAACTTATGCCATCAGAAAGAGCATAAAAAAATACTTTAGGACTGATACTAAAAAGTCGTTTTTTAACACCGGTCAAGGGTTAAATTTTTAAAAAATTAATATTGTAACGGCCTTTTCCTTTTAAGACCTAACGCATTTTTTATGCTCTTTCCGATGGCATGAGTGATAATTTGATCTCGGGTCAATTTTTTGACGTAAAGTATATCTTTAATTTGAGAAAACCGTTACAATTTTAATTTCTCAAAAATTTAACCCTTGACCGGTGTTGAAAATCGAATTTTTATTATTAGTCCTAACGTATTTTTTATGCTCTTTCCGATGGCATAAGTGAGAATTTGATCTCGGGTCCATTTTTAGATGAAACGTTTAAGCTTAATTTGAAAAATCTGTTACAATATCAATTTTTTAAAAATTGAACCCTTGACCGGTGTTAAAAATCGACTTTTTAGTAGCAGTCCCAACGTATTTTTTTATGCTCTTTCCGATGGCATAAGTGAGAATTTGATCTCGGGTAAATTTTTGGACAAAAAGTCTATTTTTAATTTGAGAAAACCGTTACAATGTCAATTTTTATCATTTTAAACCTCCGTCACACACCTAGAGAGAGATTCTCTCATTGCAAAATAAAATCAGTCTCTATACCTTTCGACAATTTACTCCTCAACATATTTCTAAAAAACATTTAGTTTAAACATAATTAATATTTAATTATGAAGCTTCAAAGCCAGAAAAAACTCGAAAAAGGGAGGTTATGTTAAATAAAAAAATCAAGTTTTCAAAACATTTTGTGTTCCACTGTTGGTTAATGGCAAATTTATATTATAAATGTAATTAAAATAAATTATTTAATGATTTTTTTGCTTATTTGTTAATGTTGCATTATTTTTACATGTAAAGTGTAATTCCTTCGAAGATGTGCATTCGTGTATGTAAATTTTATTTTTGAGACTAAATATTAATTTTATTAATTTTATAGTTTAGAATAATTTACTACATATTTATAAGTTTGTGTTAAAATTAAATTTATATTGATTCCTTTGTTTATGTTGTTATGTCGCTTATTTTACAATATGGCGAGGGATTCCCTCTAAACGTGTGTATAAACTCGTAATTTTTTCCAAGGTGTGTGACGGAGGGTTAACCCATGACCGGTGTTAAAATCGACTTGTCAGTATCTGTTCTACCGTATTTTTTTATGCTCTTTCCGATGGCATAAGTGAGAATTTGATCTCGAGTAAATTTTTGGACAAAAAGGCTATTTTTAATTTGAGAAAACCGTTACAATTTCAATTTTTATCATTTTAACCCTTGACCGGTGTTAAAAAACGACTTTTTAGTATCAGTCATAAAGTATTTTTTTATGCATTTTCCGATGGCATAGGTAAGAATTTGATCTCGGGGCATTGTTTAGACGAAAAGTTTATTTTTAATTTGAGAAAACTGTTACAATTTCAATTTTTATCATTTTAACCCTTGGCCGGTGTTAAAAATCGCCTTTTCTGTTTTAGTCCTAACGCATTTTTTATGCTCTTTCCGATGGCATGAGTGATAATTTGATCTCGGGTCCATTTTTAGATGAAACGTTTATGCTTAATTTGAGAAAACCGTTACAATTTCAATTTTTTATCATTTTAACCCTTAACCGGTGTTAAAAATCGAGTTTTCAGTATCTATCCAACCGTATTTTTTATGCTCTTTCCGATAGCATAAGTGAGAATTTGATCTCAGGTCAATTTTTAGACGAAACATTTATGCTGTATTTGAAAAATTTTAAAAATTACCTAAAAGCCAGTCACTTTATAATTTTTTTAAAAATAACTATAGTTATTTGGAAAGGCTTTCTGAAGTGTACCGATGGTTTTTAAGCCATCGATATTTTTAGGCCATCATTTTTAATGAGATAATTAAATTTTCTTTATAGCATTTTATTCTAGGTAGAATTTGAATGTATTACAAAAAAAAATTTTAGGGCCCGCATTTTATTTACAAATTACAGCTATTTTTGTTACGCGCTGTAACAAAAACGCATGGCTCGTGCAGTTTCGCGGGCGGTCGCACTGACGCGATATATGCGTTGAATTGCTTTCAATTTGTTAGTTGGGTGTCATATTTATAAAGCATTTAATACATAATTTCAAAAATTTCAATTAATAATGCTTAAAAAAAATTTAGCTTTATTTTGTAAATAAAATACGGGCCCTAAAATTTTTTTTTGATAATATTTCTACATTTTACGTGGAATAAAGTGATGTAAAGAAAATTTAATTATCTCATTAAGAACATGCTTAAATTTTTGATTGTTTATAAATTTTTTTTATTATTTAAACAAATTATATGATAATTTAAAACTGGAATTGGAGTTTTAGAAATAAAGAATTTTTAAATAAGTGGTTTAAATTATACCGAATTCTGTCGATTAGTTTTCGAATAATTCATTTTTTCGCAAAAATGTGTTAAAAAATTAAATTGTTAATAACTTTTTAAAAACAATTTTTTTCAAAAAATATTTTCAGGTGTTGTTTTTATCATTATTTACTTTTAAAATATAATGTTTGAATTAAATTAAAATACCTTTCGAAAATCATGAGTACTTTTCAGAAAGCCTTACTCTATTTTAAAAAAATTAAAAAATTTTAAAGTGACTGGCATTTCGTTAATTTTTGAAATTTATCAATTTTACTAAGAAAAAGTCACCTTTTTTGAAAGGATTATTTTTTCTTATCTAGAAACCACTACAAAATTTCCAGAAAAATAAACAATAATGTTTTGGAGAAAATTGAGATCTTATATTTTTTTAAAAACGGCCGCCATTTTGTAAATTTTTGAAATTTGCAATTTTGAAAAGAAAAAGAGTCAAAAGCACTATTCAAAAAGATGAACACCCTTGTATACATGAAAAATATATATATCGACACATTATTCAAAATAATGAGTTTTTTATTTTGTGAAAAAAATTATAGCGACTTCCAGAAAGTTTTAGGAAACATGAGACCTTTTGAAAAAAGTTCCTTTTTCATCTGGAATCCACAAAAAAATTTGCAGAAAATTAAAAAATGATGTTTTTGAGAAAATTGACTTTTTTGATTTTTTAAAAAAAATAATTTTTAAATAAATTTTTAAAACAAAAAAATCAGTATATAATTATTGGATAATTTATTTTCGATTAATTTTATAAGCACAGAAGTTAGAAATTAAGTAAAGTTTAATGAAAAATAATACTTGATTTAAGAGTTCTCCGAAGTTCCCCAAGATTTTGGAAAGTTTCGCGTATGTATGTATTCTTTGTTATACCAATTTTAAGAAAAAGTGGCACATTTTACCACAAATTCATTTGTTTACTAAAAAATTGTAAATAATAAAGTCCATGTTTCACTCACAATATACGTAGTGACTAAGATTAGGAAAAGTTTGGCTACAATATCAACATCCATTCGGGGTTTTTGGGGTCGCTGATTACAAATCGATTATTAGTTTTCAAAAATCCAAAATGACGGATCCAATATGGCGGTTGACTTTATTAAAATTTCATCAGATCCACTTGAAACTTAATACTCGGGGGTTTTCGGGGTCGCTGATTACGAATCCATTATTAGTTTTTAAAAATCCAAAATGGCGGATCCAATATGGCGGATGACTTTATTAAAAATTCATCAGATCAACTTGAAACTTGTTACTCGGGGGTTTTCGGGGTCGCTGATTACGAATCTAATGTTGGATTTCAAAAATTTAGTATTGCAGATTGAAGGTGGAAAAATTTTATAGAAAAATATTAGATTTGGGTACCGATGATTCATCATTTCATATCAAAATTTTAAAGAATATAATGTTGAAACTTAAAAAGTGATCAAAATTTTTTAAAATTTTTTATTTTTGTATAACACAGTATCTGGAGGTTTGTGATGTCACTCATTCTTATTTTTATATAATTATTTTAAACTCCACATTTTATATTATATATTTGTTAAAAGTATTTGCTTAAAAAAATGGAGGAGGGCGCCACCATTAAAAAAGATTAGCAAGCACTGGGTTTATGATGAACTAGTTAGGCACTGAGTACGTCGTTACACAGGCGCATGCGCTACTTTGCTCTCACTCTCTTTCTCTCTGAAGCTGCGTTGCGGTCGGTATCATATCGGTCACGGCGCGGTCTATGAAATTTTACTTTTCCCATTATGATGTAGAATTGTCGGATGAAGACGAACAACCGAAAGAATAAATTTGAAGCAATTTAAATGTGAGAGGAGAGGGGGACTTACACAGAAATCTCCCCGAAGGTGAGAGGATAGGGGAACTCACGCAGAAACCTCCCCGAAGGTGAGAGGATAGGGGAACTCATGCAGAAAGCTCCCCGAAGGTGAGAGGCTAGGGGGACTCAGACAGAAACCTCCCCGAAGGTGAGAGGCTAGGGGGATTCACACAGAAACCTCCCCGTAGTGAGGTCTAAAATTGTGCTGCAACCTCCTCGTGGTAGACCTTGGTAACTGCTAATATAGTAGGCTAACTGCAGGCAAATTAAACCTTTTTATTTTTAAATCCTGAATATTAAGTTTAAAATCATCAACATATGCTCATATACATTGTTAAATATGCACATTTACCAATCTAGTTGGTGAATCTGAGAAATTTTTTAATGAATGAAAAAATTACCTACATATGATGAAAATTACCTACTTATGATATCAGTATCATATCAGTAGGAACTACTACTTTATCGACACCACGTTTTTATTTGCTCCGTATTTATATTGTTTTTTCTCGGTTAATGTCTTAATAATTATTTGAACATTGCTTCGAGCTGCATTTACAGTGACTGAATACGCCCAGTGAGTGTTGTTTTCATTTGAACCGTAGTTTAACTATATTTTGTGTTGAACGAAAAATATTAGTGGCCAACTGAATATCATGGCTGTGTGTGTAATCTGTGAGAATACAATTTCACGTAAATCGTCTGAGGCAATCGCTTGTGTTAAGTGTAGTGGATTGGTTCACTTGGCTTGTGTTAATGTGAACATTTCTAAAAAATCATTTGAGTGCATAAAAAATGGTACAAATCCTTTTATTTGTATTGTTTGTCAATCTAAAACCATCAAAGGTGACATCTCGAGGAGATGACAATTTACCTAATATTGCAACTACAGATGATACCGGAAGTGAAAGTCAAGGAATCAAATTATCAACGGGTTCTCAATTAGAATTGTCGGGCGTCTCGACGAGCGTCATGGATGCTATTCAGGCGGCTATCATACAGGGGCAAGAAACAGCTTTCGAAAGATCATCAAAACTGTTTACCGAATTATTTAATGGCTTTGAAGAGAAACAACTTAAATTTAATACGTCTCTCAATAACTCCATTGACGAAATCAAGAACAGTATTTCTGAGAATGCAAATAGGATTGACAAATTAGAATTCAGATCTGGTGAACAAAATGATGAAATTGCATGCATAAAGGATGAAAACTTAAAACTCAAGGAAAAAATTGTTGCTATTGAAGAAGCCGCCAATCGGAACGAACAGGCTCTATTGTCCAACTCTTTGGAGATACACGGTATGCCATTTTCACAGAATGAAAATCTCACAACAATTTTTGAAAAAATAGTTAGACATTTAAATGTTAAATGCAACGGTAGTGATTTAATTAACATCTTTAGAATCAGAAAGTCGACTACCAACAACTCACAGTTACCACCCATAATTGTTGCCAAATTAATCAATCAAAAACTTCGTAATGAGATCATCTTAAAACGTAAAATAGCAACGAACTTCACAGTGTCTAACCTAGGACTTGCTACCGATAACAACTCAACTATTTTCATAAGAGAAACTCTGACTTCCACTTACCGAGGAATTTACTCTGCTGCCCTGAATCTTCGAAAGAATGGACATTTAAAATATTTATGGATAACTGAGGGGAAAATTTTCTGCAAAAAAGAGGATGGTGCTCCACGAATCCAACTTCACAACATGGAAGCTCTGAGGAAAATTCAATAACGAATTCCAGGACATCGCTTCAGTATTTTTTTTTTGGTTTATAATTATTACTATTTTTCTTTTGTTTCCTGAATTTTTTTTTCTTCTCCTTCTTTTCATTTTGGTTAAATGTTTTGATTCTTATTTTTCTGTTGTTTCTATATATATATTGTTACATCCCGAGCGGAAAGCGAGGTTATTTAAAATTTTAATTGTTATTTAATTTATTTCGGAGGAATGGTAGGCTGATTAAGTCAAGTTGGTAAAGCTTGACCATTTATTTTTATGTGGGTACGTTCTCTTCTATCGATCCTACGGGGGTCGTCTTGCAATTATTTAAAATATAATTGTTATATAATTACCTTTTCTTAATAATTTAGTAATTTTAATAATATTGAATTAAGTAAATGAATGATCTTAAATGTTTATGGTAAAATTATTTATTATCTTTGATTACAAGAAAGAATGAAATGTATAAATTTAGAATGTGTTTATGGTGTGAAATTACAATTTGTTAAAAATTGGTACTTACAATTACCTCTGTTTCGAGGGCAGATACAATGATGAATTTTTGACAAGGAATTTATTTCCTATAGTCGTTGACACTGTGAGGTTTTACAACTCTTGAAAAAGAACGGTCGGGACTTTGTCACAGTTTTTAGTTCTTATTCTCCGAAAGCACACACGTCACGTTTGCAAATCGTATCTCGAGAATAGACTAGGCTACGACGGAAAATCTATTAATTTTTGATAATGCCGACTCACAAGTCTGGCGATAATGAATACTTGTTCAATATTTTAGAACAACGAGTAAACTTTATACTGTTTGAAAATGCAAGATTTACGGCCAAAATTATGATTACCGAAGGGTCAAGCTTAAAGATGAAGCTGCCACGACGCGAACGTAACGATGACTTTGTATCGAAATAAACTGACGGATGACGATGGATTTGCATGGGTTTTTATAGTAGCAAATCTTCCCTAGTGGGAGACAAAAGATCAAAGATCATCCCCATCTCTAAGCTCGACTCCTAGATCATCCCAAGAATTGAGTCACTTCTTGGAGCTTTGTGACCACCTGCACCACATATAGTATATCGCGAGTATTACTATTCCATGAGATAGTAAACTTTCCCAGGAAGA
Source organism: Leptopilina drosophilae (assembly GCA_032873175.1). NCBI lineage: Eukaryota > Metazoa > Arthropoda > Insecta > Hymenoptera > Figitidae > Leptopilina > Leptopilina drosophilae. The sequence continues at coordinate 17,200,148 of CM065484.1, read as the reverse complement.
AAACTAAACTCGTGCCTTCGCAACATACTAATATGAGTCAAGTCCACTCATATATGTGTATAATATGGTTTACAATTTATGTTGGTGTGCATCTAAATATCGAATCTCATAGCTTTAGTTCTATGAAGAGTAAGATAATTACATTGTATTTTGTCAACTATGAGGATCGATATACAGATCAACTATTTCAAAAAGACATTCCATACTCTATGCAGCTGCAAAATAATTCTTAGAAAATAATGCATAGAGAATAGAAGGATACATATTGTTTATTATTAGAATCGTATAATATTAATTTTGAAACAAGAGTATTGCGTGAGAAATAATTAGTTAATTAAATATTACTTCTTATTTAATGGCCTTTTGTTCTATCACAAAATTATATTTATTTAAAGGTTTATTTTAATTTTGATGAATTATTAAAAGAAATAAATATCATTTCTCTAATAATTTTCTTATTAATTTAATATCTATTGCCTTTCTTTGGTATACTTATTTCAAATGCAATATTTCTATTATTGACATTCTAATTGTGCGATCATCAACAATGATTCATTGCTAATGTCTTCAATTTCAAAAAGAAAATTTTGTTACTGGGATGTAACAGTCCTCCCTCCTTAAATTCGTTCATCGTCCCGATTGAACACTATAATTTTTGAATATTTGCAAACGTGCACATTTCGACAATTTTATACCCATTCTTTCATTTCATTCATTGATATACTACTGAAATACATTGTTGCAAGTTATGACATTCAGAAGTAGGAAGCTAATGCGTTTTCAATAGTAAACATATATCTATATGTGTGATGTGTAGTGTAATTAGAGTAAGTGTTATCAGTGATACCTTCAGTGCAATGACTTCTATCATCGTAAGTATGATCTTAACTTCTTTGTCATATAGTCCTTGATGTTATGAATCAGTATATCCCTTTTCTCCCTTTGTCTTCATCATAATTCAATTTCTCTTTAGTATTTATTCATTCACCATGGAGAGCAGACCATCTTCAGCAGAAACTGTGAATTTTGAGGATTTTATTGCAGGTAATTATAACATATATATTTATGTATAAATATGTGTGTGATAACAAAAATTTATTTTTCTTCAAAATAAATTTTTCTTTATTGTTGTTTTTATAGGGCGGGTTCCTCCAATATGCCCTGTTCATCAAAGGGACCTCTTGGACAGAATTATGGTTCTGTCAACTGTACTGCACCACAATATTCAAGTGTAGCAACAAGTGGATGATGCAGCTAGAGAAAACCCTCTCTTTTTACGTCGTTGCAGTCGAAGGAACCGTCCAGGCAACGAAAATTCAGGTCCAATTGTAAATTTGGAAGAATTTAGTGTCTTGCGAACGGAAACGTTAGAGACTTCGACGGAGCTTGCAGAGTTCATGATTTCCATGACGTAAGTATTTTAGTTGTGAAGTATTTTGCAAAATTCTTAAGTTTTTTTTTTTGTATAATTATAACTTGATTGTTATTCTTATCTTGTTTCAGGAATCCTTCCCGTCCTCCCAGGTGCTGGTGTGGAGGTTGCAGTAACGAAGAGTTATCTGCGGAAACTCCAGTACCAATGGTGGTGGAGGGGGTGGCTTCATCCAATTTTTCTGAAGATGTGGAGTCTGAGATAGAAGTCAAGAACGAAATCTTGGACGTAGAAATGCCATATTTTGAGGAAGTGTGGGTTGATGACTTCCCCAATACTTTTGAAGGTCCTTGTTTGGAGAAAAATGACCCTCTCCAGTTGGACTGAATTGTTTACTGTGTTAGTGTTGTGTTTAATTTAGACTGAATTGAGTAATTGTGTAGTGTATTTTATGTAAATATCGTTTAAGTGTCAATGTTTGTAAGTACTTTTTTAAATAGATATATATATATATTTCTCAAAAACGCAGTACCTCTCTCTATTTGGATGTCTCAAATTTTAAAACATTTCCTTTCTCTTATTCTTTTTAATTTTTCTTTCTTTTGTCAAAGAATTTTTTTTTTATATGAATACATATGTATATAAATCGATACATATACAATCATGTTTAAGTATTAAATTTTTTATTTCCTTTATAGAGTGATCATTTTATCATATACTTTCTTTTATTTATTTTATGTTTTACTACTAAAATTTCTTCTTTAAATTCTTTTGTAATTGAGAAAATGATCAACCATTATTTCCTATAAAGACAATAAAATAAGATTTTCGCATATTGAAATATATATATACATATATCGCTTTATCCCTTATCGTCTTGTATCGATGTTAGAGTGTTGCGATGGTTCTTTCTTCTTCTTTTGCTATGCGTTCTGACGCGTAACATGATGCTAGTCGTTGATGACGCATTGGAAGACTAGTGCTTGTATTATTCAATTTTATGTATATATTTTTTTTGATGAATTCTTGATATTAGAATTTTTATTTGGATTTTGAATTTTTGTGTCGTCCTCCCTCCTTAAAATTTTACATCGTCCTCGATGTAATCAAGAAAGTGGTATATTTATTTGATTTTGATTGGAATTTCGATGCCTTTGACGTCTCATATAAATGGCCTTGGAGAAATTATATACATATCGCAATATGATAAGTGCAGCAATAACAAACATGATACGGAAGACAGTTAAGATATTGTCCTTGATCTTGATGAACCAGTCAGGGATGAATATGTCCATCTGCGAAATAATTGAATTTTAATTTTTTTTATTTATTTAAGCTGGTAGAAAGAGGAACGGAAAATGATTTATTTAGAAAATTTTAATATTTAATTAAAAAAAATTTATTTATTTATTATTTTTTTTTATCCTTTCGTCTTTCTATCGTATGTAATGGAAAATTATTTATTTACTTTATTTATTTAAAAAAATATATATATATATATATATATATATATATATATATATATATATTTTGTTCAATAAAACATCTCATATAGTTGGGTTGTTTTATTGACATTGATAGTGTTTTCTTGTTTAATTATATGTTTTTGTTAAAATCTATATGCTAGTTGTGGATAGATATATATAGAATTTATTTTTTAAAATATGAATGATTAAGATTATTTATTGCTTATGTGCAAATTTATAGTATGCACAAGCAATTATATAATAAAATGTGACAAAAAGTTTATATTATTTGAATAATGTGTAATAATATAATTGAACTGGTAAAATAATTCTTATTATTTATTAACTATAATTGGAATAATATATTGATTAATATAATATAAAGTAATAAAATATTATTTAAAAGTGATTATTTTAGTTCCTTGTATATAAAGATATGAAACTGTTTTAAATTAAAAAATAAATGTATTCTTTTATTTAGTATTTAATTATTATTATTATTAGAATTGTATTTTGGTTTAATACATTTCTAACAATTAAAAGAGATTATATATGCTTAAAATGTATTTATTAAAATTTTGTTTTTGTTGTAAAAGTACTTGAATGATAAATTAGATATATGTAATTGTAAAAGTATTATTAATTTAAATATTATAATTAAGCACTTAAAATCATTAAAAATTTCATTTTTAAATGTTTTTATTTGCTTTTAATAATATGTTTTAGTGTTTAATTGTAAATTAATCTTTTAATAACTCTGACACCATAGTGTATGTAATATGATACTTTATTGTAACATTCATTTTCTTCATGTGATAATACTTGTAAAGGATAGTTACTGCGACATTTTCCTTTTTTATAAGCTGTATATTGGTAGCATTTTCTTAATTCTAGTTTATTAATGTATAATGTTCTTTATATATGAATTATGCTTTTATGCGGAAACAAAATAATTTGACTATAACTAGTACGTGTATTATAAAAGTGTGACGGATATTTTATATTAGTATAGAAAACTTTACGCATATATATTTGATTAATTATATTGATTATTATAATTATTTATATAAGAATTAGGTCTGAGAAAATATTGAGTCACGATAAAAAAAAATAATAATAGTTATGTAGCTGTGATAATAGTTAGTATAATTGTAATGCGAATATATAGATTTTTTTTTATGTTAAAGTATATAGTTATATATAAAATTTATTTTTATTCATTTAATATATTTTTTTTTATTAAATATTTTTTTTGTTATTTTTTTTTTGTTATTAATGTTGAAATGGTTAACGATTAGATATAAGTAGAATATGCAGAATTGTATATTTAAAAATGTCTTTATTTATAATTATATCAATAACTTTGTGTATTTTAATTATTGGTATAATTATTGTATTTATTAGATTAAGGGTAGTGGGTATTTTCTTCATTTGGTCATGCACACTTCGTTAGACTGGTGAAAACTTAGGTTTTTTTTAAAGTTAATGTTATTTTCGCAAGGCAACGCATCGTAATTAAAATAGTATTTTCCTTAACTAAACATTGTCTGAATGAATAGAGTGAATAAAATATAAAGTTAAATCTAGTTTAATGTATAAGCAGCAACGAACAAAGTAAAATTAGTGTAAGTGATTAAATAGTTTCTTCCTACATTTAGTTTATTATGCATTTTATCAAAATGTGATTACTTTAGCGGTAATCATTATTGCAACTATCAAGCTAGATTATTTGATTAAGCACTCTAAAAGCGAAATTATATATGTGTATTATATATATATATATATATATATATATATATATATATATATATATATTTATATTTTATCATGAATAAATGCATATAGGATGTTCGAATGTTCGAATGCTGTCCCGCGACTCTACTCGCCTTTACGCTTGATAGAGAGTTTGTAGGTGCTCAGAGGTAGTGGTGAAACGCCGGGGTGACTAGCGGGGTTGAGGAAGCAGGAGACGGGAGTATAGAGATGGACGTTGCGTATAGGTGACTGAGGAGTAAGCGGAGTGTCTGGCGAACGTGAGGAAGCAGAGAACAGGCGAGGAATCGTACAGAGCGTATATCCATATAGAGTCTCATATATATAGATATACAGATTGAGCCTTCACTAAGCATAGCTATACAACGAGTACTTATATATAGATATACTTCTCAATAAGCATTATACAATCCACAACACAGCTCTTCAACATTCAAATTATTAATTATAAAATATATATATATATTTTTTTTTAACATTATTGTTAGTATTCTTAAAATATATTTTTTTTGTTAGTAATTTCAAGAATATTTACACCTTGGAGTAATCTTAATTTTACTCAAACAATCAATATATATTTTAATGATTTCTTATTTACCTGTTTGGTGTTGATCTTAAATGCGAAAATTTTTTGTTTCTTACCGCTCCTTGACAATTATACATAATGTGTCCTCTGGAATAGCATAATTGACAAGCATTTTCCCATTTGTATAATTTTAATCTTAACGTCTTTGAAGGGCAATCCAAACAGTAAACATAACTTTTTTCTGGATGATAAATAGTTCTTTCCTCCTCACTAAAATAATATATACCTTGCATCTTGGTTAAAATTTTTTTAGCTGCAGAATGCATAGATTGTTTTTTTGTAGTTGCTCCATCTCCGATTTCCACAAATCTATTTCCATTTATTTTATCTTCTACAATACATTTTATATAAAACATTTTATTATTTTTAGATCCATTTTCCTCACGTTCCAAAGTGAAGATTGGTGGAGAAAAATTATACTCAATTGACAATTCGGAAAGTTGAGCCTTAGGAAATTCATATTCCTCTATTCTTCCTTTGGGAAGAATAGAAGATGGGGAAATTTCTCCTTGCAATGGTTTTGTTTGAATGTATTCCATTTTCCTAGACAAATAATGCATAATAGTTTCATTTATAAATAAGCAAGTTTTAATTTGTCCATATGTTTTTGAAAAAGTTTCCCTTCTGTATTTTCTAAAAGAACGTTATGTTTATCTAAAATTTTATTAATCTTATAAGGTCCGTGATAATGGCTATCTAACTTTTTATGTAATTTAACCTCCTTTTGAACATAGACCATATCTCCTACTTTCCCTAAAAATGGTTTAACCTTTTTGTCATAATTTAATTTCGAATTTTGCTTGTGCTTTATTAAATTTTCTGCAGCTATTTCTTTTAATTCATTTAATCTAATAATAAGTTCTTGCAAATATGATCCATATGTCTCTAGATTTTCGTTAATAGGGTAGGATATAGGGGTACGTGCTGGTTTTCCATATATTAACTCAAAAGGGGTAAAATTTGTTGACTGGTGTATAGACGTATTATAACTGAACATGGCAAAAGGTAATAATCTATCCCAATCGTCAAAATTTTCAGCATATGATCTTATAAAATCCATTAAAACTGCGTGACTTCTTTCTAATGCTCCATTTGACTGAGGTCTATATCCTGACGTAGTCACTTGTTTAATTCCAAATATTTTTGAAAGTTTTTGAAATAATATACTTGTAAATGCAGTTCCTCGATCTGATAGAATTATTTTCGGTGAACCAAATTTACAAAACAAATTTGTAGCTAATGCATGTGCAATTGTAGTTGCTGTAATATCTGGTATAGGTACAGCAATACAATATTTAGATAAGTTGTCTTGTATAGTAAGAATGTGCTTATTGCCATCTGGAGTAGTAGGCAATTTTCCAACTGTATCTATTGATATTTTATCAAAAGCATCGAGAGCGGTATCTGTGATTATCATAGGCTCATGTGTTTTTGCTCTTACCAATTTTTGTTCTTGACATATAGTGCATTTTCTTACAAATTCTGTAATGTGATCTTTCATACCTGGCCAATAATATTTTTCTCGAATTCGTCTATAAGTTTTATTCATACCTTTATGACCTCCAAATTTACTAGAATGGTTTTCTATTATAATTTGCCTTTTTAGTTCTTCTTTTGGAATTAATACATTGCCATAACAGACGATTACATTAATTTCGTGAGGTGGAAATACTTTTGACAATATGTTTAAAAATTGCCCTTTTGGTAATTCATCCGTTAAATCACCGGAATGTGAAATTCTAAAATAATTAACTTTATCATAATTTAAAACTTCTAATAAATTTTGAAAACATCTTTCTAAATTTTCTTTACGTATCTCATCAAAATAATTTTCCTGTACTATTAATGTGTATATTTTATATTTTCCTCGAGGTGTTATTATTACTTGTCCTATTGTAGGTTTTGTATTTTTAATTTCTTGGGGATCCAACATGCCAGTCTCTATTAAAAGTCTACTAATAGGAGTGTTAAACTCACAATCAGCGGCTAAAAAATGAACATAGTTACTTTTCACATATGTCAAATTTTCTCTACTACTATTTAATTTATTTCGTTGTTCAGTAATATAGAGTGGTAAAGTTGAAATTTCCATCTCAGGATGTTCAGTAATTTCAGTTTTCGTTGAGTCAGTGATTGTACTTGGTGTTGGATTAAATTTCACTTTTCGAGGTAATTCTTTGCTTCTTTCAGGATGTGGTGTTGAAACTGCTCTAGGTTCAATATGAGTAGAGGGAATAGTCTCGGAAAGGAAGGATTGGATTTCTAAATTTGGATTAAAAACTACGCTTTTTCGTTTTGGCATTTTTATCTGCGTTGAATCATTATCACTATCTGAATCTTCTTGATACTTTTCTTTGGAATCATGTTGTTCTTCTAGTTTTTGTTGAGTCCAATTTATAACTTTTTCAACTCGTTGATCAAATTCTTTATCATCATCAATACTTAGTTCTTCCATAGCATTCAAAATAAAACTGTCTTCTTCTCCTTCTGATACACCTGTGATATCTGGTATTATTTTTTCAGTTGTTTCAAAATATTCTTTTTGCGGTTTCGTTTATTGAGATTGTATATAGTCATCGAATTTTGAAAAGGACTCTTGTAATTGTTCTTTTGTTATGGCTGAAATTCTATCTCCAACAGATGATTGAACTTCTTCTTCTCTTTCTCCTTCTGAGCTGCTTTCATCGCTGTCAGACATAGGAGGGTTAATTGTTACTACATGTTCTATTTCTTCCACTGGGTCAAAAATTAAATTTTCATTTGCAGAAGACTTAATAGGAGCACTTTTAGATATGGGATCATCAATAAATGTTACCTTAGGAATTTCTAAACTAGGTAAAACGCTTTTTCTTCTTCTTAATATAGGTGGTGGTTCTTGATCGGTATCTATTTCTTCAGAAGTAATAGATTCTTCACAATAATTGCGTCGAGCTACATTTTTCTGTTGTTCCATTCTTCTTTGCAATAATCGTCCACCAATAGTGCTCTCATTTGCAATTTCTTTTGGGTCTGTAATTTTAATTGTATCTTTATTAATTTTATGCTTTTTGTTTAGAATAGTAGCATAAGTTGGTTTTTTTATATTCCCTAAAGATTTCTTACTGGAACTTTCAACTGTTACTTTTTGTTTTGGCGCAACTGTCCTTGAGGATACTCCAGATGTTGACGGTTTTTCTCTGAGTTTCTTCTCAGCTTCTTCCAATTTTTTACTTTGGCGTGTAAACATTAATACTTTAGCTTGAAAGGATTGTTGTTTATCGTTGTCATTTATTTTATCAATATTATTGATTACTGGGTTTCTAGACAAAGCATCAGCATTTGTATTTAATTTTCCTGGCTTATATTTAAAGACATAGTCGTAGTCACGCAATTTTAACCTCCATCGTATTAATCGCTGGCCTGGTTCTTTGACTGAATTAATCCATCGTAAAGGCTCGTGGTCACTTATTAATGTAAATTTTTGTCCATATAAAAAAGGTCTGAAATGTCTAATAGCATGTAATACTGCGAGGCATTCCTTTTCTGTTGTTGAATAATTTTCTTCTGCAGGTGTCATGACTTGGGAATAATACGCTACTGGTAATTCTACTCCATCTTTTTCTTGACTTAAAACAGCTCCTATTGCATAATCTGAAGCATCAGTAGTAAGTGAAAATGGTTTATTAAATTCAGGATATTGCAAAATGGGACTGGTACACAATGCTGCTCTTAAATCCTTAAAACTTTCTTCTTCCTTTTCTCCCCATGTAAATGTAATTCCTTTCTTTAAAAGATTTGTTAAGGGTTTTGCACGTTCAGAGAAATTTTTAATAAATCTACGATAGTATCCTGCAAGTCCTAGAAACTGTTTTATGTTTCGAGGTGTTTTCGGTGTTGGAAAACAACTAACCGCTTCTATCTTTTTTGAATCTGGTTTTACACCTTCGCTACTAATTATATGGCCCAAATACTGTACTTCTTTGAAAAGGAATTCACACTTTTCCGGTTGTAAGGAAAGATTAGCACTTCTTAATTTTGAAAATAGTCTCTTTAATTTTTTACCATGATTTTCTAAATCGGTTGCAAATACTACGATGTCGTCAAGGTAAACAAATACTTCAGTTCCTTGAAGTCCTAATAGTGTTTGGTCCATTAGTCTTTGAAAGGTTGCAGGAGAATTTTTTAATCCCATAGGCATCCTTACATATTCATAATGACCGTTCAAAGTTGAAAAGGCTGTTTTTACAGAATCTTTTGGAGATAATTCTATTTGATGAAAACCACTAGCTAAATCAAATATAGAAAAATAAGTAGCTCCTCCGAGATTCTGAAGAATCTCTGAAATACAGGGAAGAGGATAAGCATCGCCTACTGTTTTCTCATTTAACATTCTGAAACCAATAACAATTCTCCATTTTTTCTTTCCTGTACTATCAATTTTTTTTGGAATAATTAACAACGGAGAATTATAAGGTGATTTTGAATGCCTTATAGCTCCTTCGGATACCATTTTTGTTATTACTCGTTCAACTTCTTCATTTTGTGAGGGTGAGAATCTATAAGGTCGCGTATTTATTGGAATATCATCATTTGTAAAAATTTGATGTTGTACTAAAGGAGTTACCGTTAATGGTTCACCCGGTAAATGAAAAATATCTTGATATTCTTCCACTATTTCCAAAACATGATCTTGTTCTTCTTCATTTAAATGTGAAAGTCGTAGATTATTTACTACTGCTTGATATCTATCTGAAGTAGAAGGGATGTCAGTATCTGTATCTTCACTAGAGTCTTCTCCTGGTAAATTATAATACTCAAATGGGACAAGTTCTTGTGGTGGTAATGTTATCTCTATATCCTTTTCAGTAGTATTAATTGCATATACATGACAACAACCATTAGAATTTGTTACAATTGCTTCTCCAATAAATACTCCCTTTTGTGTTTTTATGAATGGTAAATATCCTTCATTAATTTTTTTATTTAAAATTTTTACAGGTATTACTTGTCTAGTCCTAGATTTAAGTGTGATAGACCTAATTTGTTTCTTTTCAGATTCTAATATTTTATTAAATTCTATTGATTCCTTATCTACAAATGGAAATGGATTTATAGGATTTGATTGAGTAACTATGGTATTATGCCAGAAAGATATTTGAACTTGTTCTTGTCGTAAATATTTTCTACCTAAAATTCCATCTGCACATAAAGTAATATAAGGTGAAACAACATGAAATTGTACATTTATATCTCCAAGTTGTAATATAACAGTACCTAAAGTATTTATTTTAGATTCGGTTATTCCAGTTATTTCCATGGCATTGCTTTCAGTAACTAATACTTCCTCATCTAAAGAATTTAATTTGATTATGTTGACATCTGCTCCAGTATCTATAAGGAAATATCCTTGTTTGTTTTTCATGTACGGGGAAGTAAACATTATGATGGGTGACTCACTATTGAGTCTTGTTTTGCAGACTCGCGTTTCAATAGAACTCGAACACTTGATTGACGCTCTATCTTCTCCTCGCTCGCCACTGCGTCTGGGCGACGAGCACTGTTGTAGTTTAAAGTATCAGTTGGTCGTGGTGATAAGGGTGACTGACTTCTCGGCGGTGTCACATATCCACTCCTATTATAACTGTTACCTTGAAATCCTTGACCATTATAATTGTTACTTTTATCGGTAGTTATATTATTTCCTGGTGGGTATTGTTTTGGGAAATGACTTTTTTCTGGTAATGATGCAAATCTTACCTGAGGACTTAAACTTCGATCTCGATAGTTTGACTGAGAATATCTATAATCTTGATAACCATGATATTGAACCTGATATCTTGTTTCATATTTAATTGCAAAAGCTAAAGCATCTTCTAATTTTTTTGGATTTTGAGCTTCTACCATACTACATATATTGTCGGGTAATCCACGAATAAATGCCTCAAGTGAACAATCAATTAATGGTTTTTCCATTTGTTGTGCGTCAATAGGATATTTATCTTTTAATGCAGCTTGCGCGCCTGATAATAGTGCAGTAATTCTATCATAAAACTCGCTTACATTTTCCGTTCGATACATCCTAATCGTAGAAATTTCATGCAAATACCAAGCGTATGTTTTTCTTGGAGCAAAACGTTGTCTAAGGTGTTGAATTAAGGAATTTACAGTATTAAATTCTTTTCCATGAGTGCAATTTCTAGCTGCACCCTTAAGACGTGATAATATGATTTTTATATATTGCTTTTCACAATTGGGGGGTACACTAGCTTCTCCATTTTGTATATCTTCTACGAAATCTCTAATAGGCATATTTTTTCCGTCAAAAATTGGTACATTTATTGTTGCTTGTTGTAGGACAAAACATTCAGCCATAGTAGCTACCATAGAATCATTAAGAGTACGATTAATTGTACCTGTTAAGTTATTCGCAGCATTTTCTGTGGAACTATTTCCAGCATTATTAATGTAGTTTCCTCCACGATTATTTCTTGGATCAATTGTGTGATCTTCTTCATTTCTGTTCTCAGAATCACTATCTGATCCTTTGTCCGACATTTTGTTATATATATAAATATTTATTTATTTTGTTTTTAATTAAAATTATTGGGAATAGGTAAGCACAATTCTTTTAAAAGAGGACCCCCAATAAAACCTGCTATATTAGAATTAGGTATACTATCTACAACATTAAATTTAACAATTTTGTTTAACACAGCAATTTCCAATACTCCTACAGTTGATATCTTATACTTTTTTAATATATATATTTTTGAATAATTAATGGGTGAAAATTTTGTTATTGTATTTTTGCTTATTAAATTTATTTTTATATCTGGATTATAAATGAAATCTCCGTCTTTTTTAATTAAATAGTCTGATGATAAAGAGAGTACAATATTAGTAGGTCGTTTTAAAATTTGTTGTAACCAATGTTTAAGCATATCTTTTAGACAAATTTTAGATTGAATTAGACTCAAAATTTGAATCAAAGTCAAAAATAGATCCTAAGATGCCTGATAGTCGAGAGTTATTATCATAAGAAATTACTTGAAACTTTATTAAAGAATCTCCTACTTGGATATCAACTTCACCACTTGTTACTATTGTTGCACTTCTAAGAACGTAAGCCTGAGATCTGTCTATGCTCACGGAGGAAGCCAACTCACTTTCCCTTATCAAATTAATTGGTAGATTAATATCTACAATAAAACTTCCTTCTAAATATTTTAGTTGTTGTGATATTATATTAATGAATGAATAAGCATATTTTCGACGTTCCAAAAATGCAAAATATGATGACATTTATTATTAGAAATTAGTATTTTAATTTAATTTTAATTTATTTTCTTGAAAAGGCAATTATTTTAACAATTTCAGGATTTTGGAAATTTATCAGGAAATAAATTAAAACAATTTAGTGTTATAAAATTATATTTTTTTAAATAAACAATACGATACACATTTTTCGTAGTATTTATTTATTGTCAAGAATTTCTTTAGTTTTATTAATTAACAATTCGAAAAATCGAGAAAATTCCTCATCTGAATTGAAATTTTTTAATTTTAATTTATGTGGTAAAAGGTTATTTATTTCGTTATTTTTTAAATTTAATTTATTCTCGAATCGTCTTTGAGCCTTTGAGCCTCCACGTTTCTTAATTTTTAGAATTTTTACATCAGGGCTGTCACCCATGTTTTTGATTTTACTGTAAAAAGAAACATAATGGACTTAGAAAATTTTGAATTTAATTATATTAATTTTGTTTGTTTCTTTTTTTGTGATTTTATTGTTATAAAATAAAATTTTTTTTGATTAAGATTTATAATAAAATTGACATTCTAATTGTGCGATCATCAACAATGATTCATTGCTAATGTCTTCAATTTCAAAAAGAAAATTTTGTTACTGGGATGTAACAATATATATATGGGACGTTCCACGTCAACAGAAACAGAGCTGTGGCCAAAAATTGGCGCAATGAAAAAAGACGTTTAAGGGATTAAAAAATACGTACACTCGTGTACTTTTAATAACAGATGGGCGTTTTTGAAAATCCAATATGGCGGCTTAATTACAAGCGAAGAAAGTCAACAAAATCACAATTCGACAAATAATATCGTTAATAAAAATTACAAAATCCATGGAAAAAAATTAAACGAAACTTTTTTAAACGTTTCAGGGGTCGCTTAATACAAACCCGAAGTTAGATTTTGATTAGTGTTAAAAAATTTTAAATGGCGGAAGCAAAATGGTGGACAAATTTTAAAACTCTTTAAAATCGCTCAAAAATGGTTACTCGGGGGTTTTCAAGGTCGCTGACTACTAATATAACCTAAGTTTTTAAAAATTAAAAATGGCGGATCCAATATGGCAGTCAATTTTTCGAAAATTCATTTAATTCATTCAAAACTTGCCCTATGGGGGTTTTTTAAGTCGCTGGTTACAAATATGACCTTAGTTTTTGAAAATTTAAAATGGCGGATCCAGTATGGCTGTTGATTTAATTAAAATTTATCAAATTTGTTCGAAAATTTACTTTTAGGGTTTTTATATGTTGCTGAGTACTGATTCATGGGTTTTCTATTAATATACTAAACTGGATTATAATTTGTCTTTCAAGATTTTGAAGATTGCTTTTTACAAATATTTATTCAAAAATAGGAAATTTAAATTGTCTGATTAATTTTAAACCCCTTAATTATGCTTTACGCTCAAAGGTGTGGTTGCGTTTGAGTACCTTAAAACAGTTTAAGTTGGCTAAATTTTTCTTAAACTTTTCTGTCGTTTTGGATTGAATTCTAATTTTTCTAATTTCATTTTAAATTTTTGAATTCGACTACATATTATTTTAGTATATTAGTATATTAATAGGAAACCCATGAATCAGTACTCAGCAACATATAGAAACCCTAAAAAGAAATTTTCGAACAAATTTGATAAATTTTTAATGAAATCAACAGCCAAATTGGATCCGTCATTTTGAACTTTTAGAAACTAAGGTCATATTTGTAATTAGCGACCTATAAAAACCCCAAAAGAGAGTTAGAATTCCTGAAAGGAGCCACTAAAAACTTTTTAATTTTTTTTCGTACTAATGTGGTTATTTTAATAGTATTTTATATAAGAAATCATACTACCAAAGGAGTTTGCAAAAAAAATTTTTTTGTTAATGTTATTAACTATTGAAAATTTTGAACGTGTTTAATTGAAAAATGAATTTCTCAAAAACTTATTGATCGATTTTAATTTTTCAAGTTGCATTTTATTTGTCTTGAAATGAAGTATAACTGACAATATTTTCAAATAAAAATATTCAATTTTAGTGCAAAATGCAATTGTTTATTTATAAACAATTAAAGATAAATAGTGTTCTGGATAATATTTTAAGTTTAAAGAATTACTAAAATGTTTTTAATAAACCACTAAAAAATATTCGGTTGAAAAAAAATGTCACGAAGTTTTAAATTGCTTAATTTTAAGCATTTGTGCCGCAGTGCAGTGCGCGACTCTGCTCCTTATTGAGCGTTCGCGAGCGTGTTATTGTTTCTTATCGCTGAAACGACTGCGCTTCTCAAACACTACATTTATGTTCGAAATAACTTTATTTTAATGTAATTTTTACTTTTAATTTTTTTAATGGAACATTTAATTAATTCTTTTTGTTGAATGGTAATTACAGATGTGTTACATAAATTGTTAAAATATCGAATTAAATTATCGAAATTTAAAAAAAAATGAGCGAACTAGAGTGAAAGGACATATTTGTAATCAGCGACCTAAAAAACCCCCTAGAACAAGTTTTAAACGAATTAAATGAATTTTCAAAAAATTGGCCTCCATATTGGATCCGCCATTTTGAATTTTCAAAAACTAAGGTTATATTTGTAATCAGCGACCTAAAAAACCCCCATAGGGCAAGTTTTGAACGATTTAAATGAATTTTCGAAAAATTGACTACCATATTGAATCCGCCATTTTTAATTTTAAAAACTTTGGTTATATTAGTAGTCAGCGACCTTGAAAACCCCCGAGTAACCATTTTTGAGCGATTTTAAAGAGTTTTAAAATTTGTCCACCATTTTGCTTCCGCCATTTTAAATTTTTTAACTCTAATCAAAATCTGACTTCGGGTTTGTATTAAGCGACCCCTGAAACGTTTAAAAAAGTTTCGTTTAATTTTTTTCCATGGATTTTGTAATTTTTATTAACGATATTATTTGTCGAATTGTGATTTTGTTGACTTTCTTCGCTTGTAATTAAGCCGCCATATTGGATTTTCAAAAACGCCCATCTGTTATTAAAAGTACACGAGTGTACGTATTTTTTAATCCCTTAAACGTCTTTTTTCATTGCGCCAATTTTTGGCCACAGCTCTGTTTCTGTTGACGTGGAACGTCCCATATGTATGCATATATGTTTACATGAATGTGTTTATGTATATGCATATATGTTTTTTTCAATATTATCAGAATTCTATTTTTTTTGGTTTTTGATTTTTTTTTAAAATTTTTTATATAATATTCTGAAGTGTATTATTTTATTTTTTTTCTCTCTCTTTATTGTACATTTGGTTATGTATTGGAAAATATTTCCTTAAATTTTGAATCAAGCATTGAATATTACAAATAATATATGACCTTAAACAAACATTGAAAATCGATATGTAAATTTTCAATTTTCCCCAGCAAATATTCTTAATTATTCTGCGGACAATGTGCATTTACGTATGTATTTATATGTATGTTTGCTTGTGTATATCGGTGAAAAAATTTTTTTTTTAAATCACTACAGGCAAATATCTGTTGTATGAATATGTGGCTCTGAGTAATGTTCTTTCTCATAAATTAAGATTTATTCAATCTATAATGTTACTTATATTCTACACATTAGTTTTTATTCATTTTATATGCCATGATCATATTACTAATCATATTTTGAAGTATTTTTTAAATAAAATATTGTTATTCATGATTGTTATTGGAGCAATCCTGTTTCAGTTTCTTGAAATAGAATTTATATTAGTAAAGATCGATAATGTTTATATATACTCTGATTATTACAGTAACAAATTTTATATAATTATTTTAACATCGCTTTCGATACACTAAAAATTTGTCATGTTAACGCTCAATCGCTCCCTGCACACTTTATTGAATTCAATAATTTTTTCTCTGCATATTCATATGATATAATTGCTGTTTCTGAGACCTGGCTTAATTCTAATTTGCCTTCTAATTTTTTTCATATGCAAAATTATGTACTTTTTTGAAATGACAGAATAAGGTGTAGAGGTGGAGGAGTATGCTTATATATTCGCAACAATATTCAGTGTTCAGTTGTGACTGAGAGCTATGAAGCGCCATATGCTACTGCTGAGTTTCTATTTGTTAAAATTCAAACTAAATGTGATAATGCCCTGATTGGAGTAGTATATAAGCCTCCTGGAGTTTCCTTTGGAAACGACCTGGAAAATCAAATATTTTTTCATAGTCATACTTTCAATAATGTGGTTATTTTAGGTGACTTTAATTGCAATCTAAATAGTTCATCTCCAATAACTAATTATCTAACTTCATTAATTTATATGGCAGGGTTGTGTGTGGTTCCTCATAGCGCGACTCATCACGTTAACAATTCTAGTACAAAAATCGATTACAATCTGATTTTCGCTCCAATCACAGTACCTGTACTGCATCCTTAAAGTTCACCTCTGACATTAAGCTTGCAATGGATTCAAAAAATATTACAATAGTTGTATTTTTTGATTTTGGAAAAGCCTTTCCGTCTGTGAATCATAAATTACTAATCCATAAATTACGCTCCTTTTTTATGTCTAATTCAGTTTGTACATGGTTTGAGTCCTATCTAGAGTCTAGATTTCAGAGAGTTCTTAGTGAGAGTGGTGAACCTTCGGACTGGGATTTATTGCGATGTGGTGTTCCCCAGGGGGCTTCGCTTTCCTCATTATTGTTTAATTTGTTTGTATCCGATCTCGGTGGGCAACTCAAATTCTGTAAATATCATAAATATGCGGATGATTTTAAGTTGTATTTGTCTGGCCCGTTGACGTCCATTGATAATTTACTTAAGATGGTCCAATCTGACATTGACTACATTGTTGGTTGGGCGAAAGACAACGGACTTGCTCTTAACTATAATAAGACACAGGCCATGATAATTGGAGCTTCCAAGAATCCATCATCCGACACTCTTGCTACTCTCAAGCCATTGACTGCTGGGGGGATTCCTATTTTATATAAAGAAACAGTTAGGGATCTTGGATTGACATTGGATCGAACTTTATCTTGGCGAGAGCATGTTTATGATATTTCTCGTAAATCATTCATGGTGTTACAGCAACTACAAAGACAGAAGTCGTGCATGCCAACTTCTACTCGACTTTTATTAATTAAATCACTAGTTCTTCCATTCTTTGATTATTGCTGTGCAGTATATGATGACGTAACGGAAGAATTAAATATTAAGTTAGAACGAGCCTTAAATGCCTGCATTCGATTTGTTTATGATTTACCTAAGTTTGAACATATTACAAGGTACAGAATTAAGGCAGGTCTTCTGAACGTTGCGACTAGAAGACAGTTTTTTATTGGTAATCTTCTACACAATATTTTCAATAATAAGACCCCTTTTTATTTATTTGAGTTTTTCGAGTTCAGTAATTTTAGTGCAGAGAGTCAGGGTAGGTTGCGAGAAAGAAAATATATTTTAAAGATACCCCAACATAAGACATGTAAAATGCAAAGATCTTTCATTATCAGAGGTGCGAGACTTTGGAATAAAATCCCTTCTACAATCAGAGATATATCTAAACAGCCGACTTTTAAGAAACTGTTTTATAGATTTCTATTTAATAGTAACACAGACATATTTGAAATTACTTATTGGTAATATATATTTATATATTTTTTTTCTTTATTTGTTTTTCCTTGGCATATAAACTTTCGAAATTTATTTTTATTTTATTTTTTTTTCTTATCTTATTTCATGTGGTGTTAGCGCTATATAAATCATTTTTTTTGTTATATATTATAATTATTGTTATTTCTATTATAGTTATTACTGTATTTAATCTTTTATTTCTTAAGGTACAACACTGTACTGTTCCTCGAAGGGCTGATTAGCCCTAGGAACTTTAACTTAATAATAATAATAATAATAATAATAATAATGTGCTCATTGACCAGTGTTGGTTGGTAAATGTTAATACTTTATTTTGTTAACATTTGGATTTATTGTAAACATTTTAATTTATTTTCCAAATTAGCATTACACACTTCTTGCACTATTTCAATATACTCTTCCTTCGATAAATAGAAAGAGTTATTATTTTTTGAATTTACAATATTTTCTGCAAATTTATTAAATTTACACAATTATCACGTTTAAATCATTATCACGTTGAATATGTGAATAGTGTATAGATTGTTTTTGGAAAATGAGTAACATTTATGAATTTTAATAGATAAAAATTACAATTATTATCCTTTGTGAATTTATTTATTTTCTAACTTATATTATGTTTTTACGTGATAACATTTCAACGAGCACTAAAAAAAATATTTGAAAAAAGTTTGAAATTATTGTGCTTTTGCATCTCAAATTTTTTTCAAATATTTTTTCTTTCAGTGCTCTTTGAAATGTTATTACGTAAAAAACATAATATAAGTTAGAAAATAAAAATGAACTCACAAAAGATAAAAATTGTAATTTTTATAAACTATTAAAATTCATAAATGTTACTCATTTTCCAAAAACAATCAATACACGATTAACATATTAACACAAAGTTGATATTTAGTGGTTCATTTTCTAAAAAAGGTTAGAAATTTTCGAGTTTTAGTCTCAGTTCTAGGGAAAATGTTTTTTACATTAAATTCTGACGTGTTTAAGGGGATCCCACATATCAACAATGCAGATCTAAATTGATAAAAACTCTGCAACCGCCTTTTCTTGAAAATTGTATAATATTATGCCCTATCAATTTAGGAAACTCATTTGCTATCATAAATACATAGGATGAATATTTTATTTGTTGTAATTATTAGAAAAAATTATTTTTCAAAAATTAAATATGAGCAGTTTCCAATAGACCAAACCACCATAACCACATTTAACAGCTGTTTGGTGGTACATTATTTTGCAATGGAACCAATAGATGGCGCCAAATGTACCAGAAATATGGGGATAAAAATATATCACCATGTAAGTGTGGTATGAAGACCACTTAATATCGTTTCGTCCCGGTCCCCACTACTTGGACTCATCAGTAAGGCTACGTAGTGGGAGACCTGCCCTAGACGGGGGAAGCAAATTCGGAACTTGTATATATGCTACAAGTCTAGCTCGTATTGCACTTGTGAGAGATCTATATGGGAATTGACCGTAGATGCGAGATCTATTGGCCAATCCCCACAGAAATGATAAATTGTTAATTATTTTTAATTTTAAATTATAAACAATTTAATATAATGTCTTGTTTGCAAGAGAAAATTGATTAATGGTAAAAAATATATAGAATAAGCCAATTTTGCAGATATATTTAATTTTCCAAGTAAAAAATAAGTTTGCTTTGTTGTTTGTAAGGAAATTTAAAATTTAAAAACCTTTATTGTTTTGTAACAATTACAAAAAAATAAATATTCATCCTGTGTATTTTTGATAAAAAATGAGATTCCCAAATGGATATGGCATGGTATTTTATATTTTTCAAGAAAAGGCGGTTGCAGTTTTTTTATCAATTTAGATCTGTATTGTCGATAAGTGGGATCCCCTTAAAGGTTTTCTCCCCCACAGCACAGAAACATTCCTAAATTTTATTAAATATTTACTTGCAATATTTGGCATATTTAACTGAAAAATTTAGTGAAAATTGTAAAGATTTAAATATCCTTCTTGAATTAATATGTTTACAGCGAAATTTTCGACTAATTATAATTAGGCGAAGATTTTATTCAAATGTTTAAGAAAGTTTCGCGCTAAACATTGATACAAGTGGGACATTTAAAACTTTACACAACTTTCAATAAACATTGCAATTAAATATTTTAAATATTGCAAGTAAATATTTAATAAATTTTTAGAAAAACTTCGGTGCTGTGCGGGCTATTGATTGAAACAATGAAAGAAGGTAATGAATTTTTCTAATTCATTGCCTGTCAAGATTATAGATTTTGGCGTTTCAGTCCCTTTGTCGGGAAAAAATGTATTTTTATTCTAGATTCTGATGTAGTTTTAAGTTTTCTTTTGATTGCCACAACGAAAAATTGTCACAAGTAGGAATCAATTATTATCCTTAAAATTGATTTTTTGGGGTTCATTGCCTGACGAGGTTATACATTTTTGGATTTTAGTCCTTCTGCCATAAAATAAAAATGTATAAAAGTTTTTTCAAAATTTTTTGAGTCACCTCTTACTCAAAATTTTGGTCGATTTATCAAAAAAGGCACATATAACTTTTTTTCTTATTGACCGATTAAGATGATTTTTTTGCAAAATACTCATAATAAGAAGTACATTTAAGAAAAACATAGAAGTAAATAAAAATTTGTTGAATTCAAATTTTAAAAAAATATATATATATATCATCGATTTCCAAAATTTTTTTGTATATATTGTCAATAATGTAGAGAATACTTCCTGTAAATTTAATTATGGGATAGCAATAACTTTACGAGAAAAAAATAAAATGTCCAGTGCGGCGTGCCGGGACTTGTGCAGTATTCCCTTATGGTGGCGCAAGTTTTGTTTCAAATTACTCTACAGGTATCAATTCTTTACCAAAATGCTTTTTTTGAAATCTTCGTTATTATATTCTCTATTGATATCTCGAGCCCTATTTTCGAATTTTTATTATTAAACATTTTTTTAATAACAATAAGTTTAAAAAAAATCATAAAATCGTAAAATATATTTTTGGCATATTTATTAATTATGAAAATTACACGGAGAGAAAAGTTGTAGTTAATTTTACTTTAAATGTTTATTAAGTCAGTATGTAGTAGTATAATAACTGAATATTCAGTTACATTAAAAAAAATCATTTAATTCCGTTTTGTCGATTTTACTAAACAGTGTTGTCGAAAACACTGAATGCTTAGTTAAAGTCACAGAATGGCGGAATTGTGAAATTGCGAAAAGTGCTTATTTTGAGGTTAGAAATTGAACGAAACCCTTTTAAAAGGGAATAGTGATAAGGCGCAAACTCTTGACTGTCCGCGATTTATACAGAATAATTAAAATACAAAAAAAAATTTTTATTGTTTTTGAAAATAATTATATGGTAGGGGAGAGGGCCCTAAGGTGGTCACCTTTCTTTTGAACGACTGTAGATTTTAAATGGAATTATTTATAAAGGTCAATAATACAGCGTTTGAAGCTTTGTCTTATTACCTAACTTCCTATCATAAAGTTTTTTTCATTTCATTAATAAAAAAAGGTTATGTCACTTTTTTAAAAAAGTTGAAAATTCGTCTTTTAAAAAAGTGGCCCCAAGGTGGTCACCATACGAAAATTTACTTAAAAGTTTATAAAAAAATGTAAAAAACGTAATATTAAGTTGTTTATTTAATAATAATTATTTTTCGTGATCACAGAAACATATTACATATTTTTTTGCAGTTTGTCCTTTCGTCAAAAATGACACTTTTTGTGTATGTATTAGACAGGTAAAATTTTGAAAATAATTCTATTTCATTATTATTCATCATAAAACTTAAAAATTCATAAAATTCACATTCACAGTGATAAATGTTGATAAATATAGCGTATAAACACATTTTCATAAAAAATCAAAAGTGACCACCTTGTGGCCGAAAAAGTGTCCACCTTAGGGCCAAGACACAATTTTTTAAACGTTAATGAAAAAATTTTTTAAAGCACAGTATTAATTATATTCATTTGGAATATTATTGTACGATATATAAAGATAATTATAACGATATTTACTAATTTAAAATGGTTAATTTCGATGATTTTAACAACCTGAGAACAAAATTTCTCGATCATTTAAAAACAGAAATTCTACAACGTTCACGTAACAAAGAGACTCATACGACTATTTACCTCGAAACTTTACTAAAATCTTTGTCTTCTCAAATAATAACAATAACAGAAAACATTTGAAGATACTAACTAATATACAAAAATTTTCTTAGGGTGACCACCTTAGGGCCCTGTCCACCTTGGGATCCTCTCCCCTACTTATTCAATACAAGTATTAATAAATATAATAATAAAATCAGTAGTACTTAAGTATCTTCTATTATACAGTTCTACAAAATACGACTTTTTTTTAATATGGAAGTGGATTTCAATGTAATTTTGTGCACTGAATACGATCCTGGTGTTAAAAAATTGCGTATCACGTCAGGATTTTGAGAAAAATGGGGGTAAAAACCCCCAAAAAACATGTTTTTAACGGTTTTCAGTATTTTTAAATACTGAATAATTACATTATATAATTTAATTACTAAATAGTTTTAAATACTATTAAAACGGTTACAAAAAATGACCATGTACCCCCCCCTAGCGCTCACCAGTTTTTCATCTAGAGAGCTAAAAATTGGTACACTTTTGTATTTTCACGCGTAGATTGCACAAAAAATATAGCGAACATATTTGGTATTGATCTGCATAGTGTTTTCAGCGAAAAACTCAAAAATTTTAAAAATTTCGAAAAAAATTCAAGTACCCTCCCCCCCGGCACCCACAGTTTTTTTTCGTTGAGAGCTGAAACTTGACATATTTATTCATTTTTACGCGCAGATTATAGGAAAAATATAGTGGAAGTGATTAGAATTGCAATATTTATGTTGTTTTTATAGAAAAACTAAAATCTCTTTTATCAAAGTCGAAAATTCTTTAGCTCTTGCTGGTTCTCACAATTCGTAACGTAGTGACCTGGCGTTATACATTTTTATTTATTTTTTCGTGCAGATTTCAACAAACATACAAAAAATTATTGGAGTTCATCTTCATTTTTTACGAAAAACTAAAATTTTTGTTCGTTTTAGAAAAAAAGTGTGTACTCCCCCTGGGTTTTCACAATTCATGACCTTTTAGACTGCAGTTTGGCTTACTTTATGTATTTTCATGTGTAGATTTCAAAAAAATACACCGAATATAAATGGATTTGATCTTTATATTTTTTTAGCGAAAAACTCAGTTTTAAAAAATTTCGCGAAAAGCGTGTTTTTTGCCCTAGCACCCACAGTTTTTTATCTCAAGAGATGAAAATTTGTACACTTTTGTATTTTCACGTGCAGATTACAATAAAAATAGTGTTGAAAGAGTTATAATTTATCTTCATAAATTATTCAATCATTATTTTAGCAAAAAAGTAGAAGTTTTAAAAGAGGGTACAGAACACTCGGTGTTAGTACGAGTTCTACTCGCACTTGTCCGATTTTTTTTCTCCTAAACCTGATGTGCTAAAAACTTCTATATAATCTTAAATTAAAGCTTTATTCGTGCAGTTTATGACCCACAAGCGCAAAATAAAAAATGAAGTATTTTGAAAAAAGTGGGGGTAAAAAGACTTAAAAAGAGTATATTTCGTAACGAGTGCGAGCAGTTGACAATTTTTGAATGAGTACTGTTTTTGGAAAAAAAAGTACTCATTCAAAAATTGGCAACTGCTAGCAAAAGTTACGAACGATATTTTTCATAACGCGGTGCAAAAAAGTGCCCTTTTTTCACCGCGTTATGAAAATTTCTTTTGGTTATTGGAACAGTTTTCAATGTATTTTTATGCGCTATACACGATTCTGGACTTTAAAATTGCGTTTGACGTCAGGTTTTTGAGAAAAGTGGGGTTAATCACCCCAAAAACACAACACTTCTATATAGTCTCAAATTAAAGCTTTGTTCTTGCACTTTCAGACCTATATGTGCAAAATAAAAAAAAATGTAAAAGATTTAGAGAAAAATGTGAGTAAACAAAAATGTTTTTATTTTTAATTCATGATGATAGTTATCATTGGTACTTATTAATATGACTTTTTCGAAAATTTAAAGGGGTTATAGAAGGGCCAATTTTATCAATTTTGCTAACACCGGCTACTTTGTGAATTTTTTCTGAACATACTTGTAATGGAAAAAGTTTTTAGAATATGTTCCTGAAAGGTTTTTTGTTTTCTGTCCAATAGTGAATTTTATTTTTTAATACTTTAAAAATTTATCCCAATTTTTTTACTTAATATTTAATTTTCCAAAAATCGGTCCGTTTTATTTGAAAATAAATTATTGCAAACGAAAGCTGAGGTTTTTTCCTATGCGCATGTAAGTAAGGCGTTAGGCGAGGCGTCCTCGACGCATCATTTTATTCTCTTAAAATTTAATAACTCAAAAACGAAAAGGGCATTCTGAAAACTTACTTGCCCATAGAAAAAAACCTCAGCTTTCGTTTGCAATAATTAAAAACGGACCGATTTTTGGAAAATTAAAAATTAAATATTAATTAACAAAAATTGAGGTAAATTTTTAAAATATTAAAAAATAAAACTTACATATGGGTCTGAAAGTGCAAGAATAAAGCTTTAATTTGAGACTATATAGAAGTATTGCGCACTTCTGGTTTAAGAGAAAAGAAATATTATAAAGCGTCAAAACACATTTTTAAAAAATGTTATAAACGGTCCGGTTTGTCCTACCCCTGGGGTAAACCGGACCGTTTGGTTTTTATTTATAATATTGCATTCACATAATCTACAATAATAAAAAACATAAAGAATCATATAAACAATGGTTGTAGTAATGAAAATAATAATTCGGGATTGAATTTTTATAAAATATTTTTTTAAATAAAAAAATAGAAATGTTTGTCATTATCAGAGAAACAATATTAAAGCGTCCAATTCCCATTGGAAGACAATTATTTTTCGTTGTAACTAATATTTTAATGAAAAAAACATTTTATTTAAAAATAATTTTTATGAAACTTTAATTCAATGAAAATATCCTATGGCCGGTTTGCCCCACCGAAAACGGTCCGGTTTGCCCCACAGGCCCATTTTGAGAAAAAATGTTTGTCAAAAAGAAACGCTTTGGAAATTCATCAAAGCTTTTGGTGGTAAATATTCCTGAGGTGTGTACCTTCAGAACCCAGGATCTAATATTCAAAAATATTACACGATTTCCTCAGAATTTTCTTCAGAAAAAAATTGGTAAAAGTGTGGTAAAAACCAAAAAAAACTTTTGCTCCTAGCAAAAGTAAAAAATGTCAAATTAAAAAAATAAGGTATACTACACATGGTTGTTTCACATTTCTAAATAGCACTTTTGACAATTTCGCCATTTCGGAAATATTGAGGGGGCTCCGGTTTACCCACCGGTTGATCAAGTCCCCTGGTTGTTGGAGTTTTCTTCTAATGTTTTCTCGTCAAATATTAGATGCAGAATTCATGTGTTAGGCAAAACCCTTAGTTTTTGTTGTATACTGGCACCCCTTTCTATAACGTACGCTACTCCAGGGTGTTAAAGATCGTATTTTTGCTCAACATAAGTTCATCCCCTTTTTTTCTCAATTATACTTTTTACTCTGGTGGTTCACACCAGCTTCAGATGTATTTTTGCGAGTCCAGTCAGCAAAGCCCCCGCCATAGAATATATTTTTTATTACATAAATCGTGAGGTTTATCTCTGATACAGATGAGAAGCTTCTTAGTAAACGCATAGTGAATTAATTCTTTCTTATGCAAATGTTCAATTACACCTCTGTGTACCGAATTTCTCAGAAAATGCATAGTCCAACAAAACAATATGCATGTTCAATTGCACATTTCCATACAATTCTTTAAGAGATATTGTATCCCTTTAAGGTCGGAGACGGACGTACCCTAGCAAATGGGGCTACCCTAAGTCTACCATAGTTATGGTAGATTAAACAATTATAAATAAATTGTTGATATGTAAAGTAACAGAGTAGTATCCAGTGAATATATAGTGCTTTTTAAATAGCATATTCAGTAAAATAATTAAAGCATTTATTAGTAGTATAAAAATGCGGGTTCTGTTTCAGTTACCGACGGTCGGTAAAGTAGATTTCTCAACAGCTACTTTTCAAGTGGGTTAGAAGGGATGTTCTGTTTTACCGACCGCTGTAACTAAGACAGAACCCCTCTAGATGGAGCCACCACTCAATACAAACCCCCTTGGCTTTTACCGACAACTGACTTTTGGTTGCCACTGCTGAATGGCGCCACGGCTCAATTCAAACCCCCCTTGGTTATAACTCTTTTAGATGACTGGTACAATGCAAATGTTAAACAAGTAACCTTAAAAAGAATGGAGGAATTCCAAGAGAAAGATTCTAATTGGAGACTTTATTTTATTGAAAGGTTGAAGGTTCACATTAACAAGTACAATCCTATGCGCGCAAGTTCTTATATCAATTTTCCAGCTGCTATCAATCGAAAGCATGTCTGCATAAATATTCCAAACGCTAATAATCAGTGTTTTAAGTGGACAATATTGTCAGCCCTATACCCAGCACACGAAAACGCGGAACAAGTTTCAAGATACCAACCCTATGATCCTCAATTTATTTATCAAGACTTGCTAGTTCCGATTTATCGAAGA
This sequence comes from Leptopilina drosophilae, assembly GCA_032873175.1. Lineage (NCBI taxonomy): Eukaryota > Metazoa > Arthropoda > Insecta > Hymenoptera > Figitidae > Leptopilina > Leptopilina drosophilae. The sequence continues at coordinate 17,173,374 of CM065484.1, read as the reverse complement.
AAAACAAGAAATACATTTGTGATCGCTGCCTTCATTACTTTGGAAATGAAAATAAGCCTCGTGAACATAAAGAAACTTGCAGGAAGATGAATGACACCAATATTAAACTACCAGAAATGGGGGAAAATGTTGTGGAATTTAAAAATTTTTAAAACAAGGAGCGTGTGCTGTTCATCATTTATGCCGATTGTGAGAGTCTTTTAATTCCAGCAGAGAATCCATAACAAGCCAACAACACTAAGGTTTTCTAAAATCATAAACTGCTTAGTATTGGCTACTACTGAAGGGGTTATATACCTTTTTGAGACTTAAAAAATTGAAAAAAACTATTACTTATTTTAAAAGTATATATTATCAAGAATTTTTTCCCAAATTTTCATTGCAATCGGTGCGTTAGAACCAAAGTTATTGATATTTTTAGCGCGGTACTCCTCATAGGTCAGAACTGAACTTGAAACTTTAAACGCTACTATCTCTGAATCGCATTTAAAAAAAAAAACTTGTTGCTGTTGCAGTGTGCATGATTTCTCTAAAACCGCTGAAGCGATCAGCTTGAAATTTACAAGGTTTCTTTATAGATATAATAGCTAGTTGTTGAACGAAGAAATTTTAATTTGTACCAAAATTTATATTTTTTCTGGCAAAAAACCAGTTTTTAAAAACCGAAAAATTCGAATTTTGGTAACAATCATTTGCCCTTTCTAGAAAAATTTTTTTTCTTAAAACCCTTCGTTTACGAACAAGATAACATAGTAAACTAAGAAACTTTCCTTTGTTTTTTATTTGAGTTGAGTTGCTCGCGTTTTATCGTGCACACCGCAAGCTACCTTAAAAGAAAAGTGTTTTGGTAAAACAGCTACAGTATCTACAAATGATAATATTTTTTCAGTTTTAAATTGGCTAAAATTTCATGACAACATGTGGCATCAGGTACAATGTACATTATTTTAATAAAATTTTAATGATAACTCTAAAAATAATTATGAAAATCACTCTTTTGTGGTCGAAAAGGTATGTAACCCCTTAAAGTGTAGTTTAGATGATTCGTAATCCACATATAAAGCATCACCAAAGGATAAGGAAGATCCCGCTAAATGGTTTTCAACTGAGTTGGAAAATTTGTCTGAAAATTTAGATTTAATGTTCAAGAATCCTGTTCCAATGGAAGCATTAAGCCCACATTAATTAGCAGCATTTCGAAGTAATAGTAATTGTCATATTTTTAAAAAGAAATTCGTGAATGGAATATGAAAGTACGAGACCATTGTCATCTAACAGGGAAGTACCAAAAAACCTGCTCATTAAAATTATTACATTAACTATCACGAGTCGCAAACCGTACCTGTAGTTTTTCATCATCTTACTGGCTTCGACGCCCATTTTATTATTATTGAAGCTACTGATACATCATTTGATGGTAATTGTTATCGCGTAAAGGGGTATTCCTTTACGAGTACATTAACTCAAAGAAAAAACTTGATGAAATACAGTTACCGGCGAAAGAAATATTCTATATTACATTAAATAATTAGAATGTTTCTGATGAAGATTATGCACATGCGCAGAAACTATGGAGTGACATTGGTTGTCAAAATCTAGATGATTATGTGTTATTATACAACTTCAGGATTGACATGGGATGCCATGCTAAAGTACGCGAATAAAAGATTGGAACTCCTCACAGATATTGACATTAAAATGTTTGTCGAACTTGGAATAAGAGGTGGTGTGAGTCAGTGCACAAATTGGTACGCGAAAGCAAATAATCCTTACATGGAGAATTACAGTGAGAGTGGGGAAACATGTTATATTATGTACTTTGACTCAAATAACTTGTATGGTTGGGCCATGGTTCAATCTCTTTCCTATGGCGGCTTCGAGTGGGAAGAAAATTTTGATAATCATTTCAATTGTAATGTTTTAGATAATAATCCAATTGGGTACATCCTTAAAGTTGATTTGGATTGTCCAGATCAACTTCATGAAAAGCATAGTGATTTCCCGTTGTGCCTAGAACGCTCAAAGCCACCAGAATCAAAACAGTTCCTAACTATCCTCCTGCCGAAACGAAAGCACGTTCTCCATTATCGTGCCTTAAAACAAGCTATTGACAACGGTTTAGTTTGAATTCACATTCATAGCACCTTAAAATTCAAACAATCTACTTGGCTTAAGAGTTACATCGACTTTAATACAATCTACAGAACAAATGCTAGTAATGAGTTTGAAACAACCTGTTTAAATGAATGAATAATACAGTATTGCAAAAACATATGGACATTAAACTTGTGACAAAGTGGGAGGGTAGATATGGAGCTGAAGCCCTAATAGCAAAGCCTAACTTCTACAGTAGAGTCCTACTTTAATGAATATTAAATATCTTTAATGAAAATTTAGTTTCTGTAGAACTTAGGAAAATGGAGATTTTTATGAACAAACTACTTTATAATCGCTTGGCAGTATTAGATGTTTCAAAAACTTTAATCTACGATTTCTACTATGATTATATGCTAAAAAAGTATGATGAATAAAATTTGAAATTGTTGTATACTGACACTGACAGCCTAATTTATGAAATTAAATGCACTAATATTTACACTGATATAAAGCAAGACATTTATAAAATAGATACTTCGGATTACTCTGCAAAGAACGTTTACGGTATTCCGCAAGCAAACAAAATTTTTTTGGGAATGATAAGGATGAATGCTGCTGGAAAATTGTAATAGAATTTGTTGGCTTGCGGAGCAAAATGTATAGTGTGCAAATTGAAGAGAAAGAATTCATTAAAAAGGCTAAATGTGTAAATTACGTCGTTGTAAAGAAAAATATTAATTTTAATTTAAATATTAATTAAAATTTTACAAAATTTTGAAATGCAAAGGAGAACGCAGTATTCAATCAGGTCAAAACTTCACAAAGTCCAAACATCAAAACAAACAAAGATTGCACTAAGCCCTTACGACGACAAGAGATTTTTATTAACAAACTCAAACTCTGTCTCCAACTTTGAATTTTGATCTTTTTAGCTGAATTCTACGTAGTTTACGGATATGTCTCAGCAGTTCTCTTGTATCTTCTACGGTGCCATCTTTGGGTTTCATACCAATAGTACGATGCTTTTTATTATTACACTTTCACATGAGAGTTGGTAAAAGATAAATCCATTTGTAATTGCCTTGCAAACTGAATTCAGGCCACATCATATTTTTTAGAGTGCGGTTAAATCTTTCAACAATTGAGGCTTCAAATTACTATAGGTAGAATAGAGATTAATGTTAAATTTTTGCAAAAATACGAGCATACGTTTGACACAAATAGAAACGGACAACGCTTACATGTCTACCCATACAATAGAAAGTTCTAACATTGTCTTGCTTTTCGCAAGCAATGTCATCAAAAACGAATATTGAATTTGTTTTAGCATCTTTTGAAGCTACTACTTCTTCATGTTCACCAAATGGAAAATACTCAACACCATCTACCCCACTGATTACATTTTCAAGAAAGGGCTTAGGGGCTTAGGCGAAAAATTTTCATTTTGAAATTTTCAAAAAAAAGATTTTTGGAATTTTTTGAAAAAAAAAATTTGAAAATTTTTTTTGGAATCTCTTTAATTGTCTTTTTAACATATCCAAAGCTGATTAAAATACATACAGTAGTTTTTGAGGAAAATGCGTTTTTCGACTTTTTCCCCTCCATAAGTTCCAAAAAACTCAAAATTTTGAGTTAAAAATTTGAAAAAGTTATTTTTAAGTGGGTAGGAATGAATGGGAAAAATATATTCGGGTCATTTTTTCCATACTTATTTAGCTATACCCTATCACATTAATATGGCCCATATGTATATAATTATGTGCATTACCGTACGTGACAAATAGCATGACCATGGTTTTTGACATTTTACTCAAAAACTATATTTTTAAAAAATTTGAAAAAAATATATGTTAAAGGGGACATTATAAGGTACTTTTTACAACAAAAGAGAAAGTGGCCACTTTAAAAAATAACCCTAAAAAAAATTTTGAAAATTTCAAAAATTTTTTTTGAAAATTTTTTTTGAAAAAAAAATTTTGATTTTTTTTTCTAAAATCGCCTTACCTATATTTACAACCTCTTAAAATTTCATTAAAATCGGTTCAGTAGTTTTCGAGAAAAATAAGTTTTTTGATTTTGCTTTCCCCCTCCATAACTCCCCCAAAAAAGCGAATTTTGAGTTCAAAATTGCAGAAAGTTATAGTCATATGGATAGTAACATATGGGCCAAATTTGAGAAAAATAGAAGCGGGGGCACTTTTTGCATACTTAACCCCCTAAGCCCTTTATATTTAGGTTGCTGTAGAGATTTAGAGTAAAGGTAAATATTTTCAAAACTTAGACCATTTGGATGTATTATTAGGGAAAAAAGAGCATTTGTTTTACCACAATTTGAGGGGCCACAGAGAACTGCTCGAATGCTGTTTGAAAACAGACTACCATGACATTTAATATTTTTTTTATTAGTTTTAACATCTATACTAGAGATTGTCAGTGCAACAGGTTGTTTCGTGAACTGCATCTTGACAGTAAATGCCCTATAATCTATAAATACCTAGCTTTTATAGTCAATTTTGTCAGTTTCACGTCAACCTTTTTAGAGTGGAGAATGGTTCTGCATCAGGAGGTGAAAAAAGAACGCTATTAAGGAAAAGGTTTAACTTAGTGCTTTAGGAGCTCTTGCTGGAGATGCTTCAGGAATACCAAGGGCTGTTAATAAGGCTAAAACAGCTACTGAACAACTTGCAGAAGATCTTATCATTTACTTGGGTGATGGTAGCTTAATAAAATATAATCATAAAAGATATCAAAATTATGACACATTTGTATGTGGACACTTGTGTCTCAAATTTTTATGTAATCAACTAAATATTAAGAGTTCTTTTAACCTTTATAAGACTATGTAACACCTGTAAGCTTTCAGTATAAAATCTGACAGCAACATGAGTGATTCATTTACTTTAACGTTAACAGAAAATTCTTCAGTTCTGGAAGCAGAATATTTTCCTCCAATAGAACTAAATTCAAATAAAAGTTATGTACTTGGTCTTGTTAAACTATTGCCTTTTTATTCAATTCCTAATATTGATAAAGGAAATAACAAATTGTAAGTTGGAAATCAAGTAATTGATATTTCAACTGAAAGTTATGAAATTAAAGATATTCAATCATATTTGCAAAATTCTGTAAAAACTGGAACTGTTATTTGTATAAAACGTAATAATAATACATTACGCAGTATTATTAAATCTAATTTACCAATTGATTTTAAAGCTAAAAATTCAATTAATAAGTTGTTGGGATTTACATCACAGAATCATGGGAATCGTTTATAATCAAAGAGCTGTTGTTACTGGAAACTATAAAAGTCAACCAATATGCAAGAGTCAAATCAGTCTAAATTTGTCTCACAAGGTGTTAACACTTCAGAATAGCCTCTTTCTGCAAGAACTAGTTCTAAAAGTTCAAGAAAAGAAAATAAAACAACAAGACCAAAAAATAGACGAACTTCTCAATATTCCAGCAGCAGTGAATTTTAATTAGTCCATAGCTCATTATGAAATTGATGCTCATCAGCCATATACATCTTCATATTTTAACAATAGCGATGAAATTCGAATCCCGGCACAACAACAAAACTTGCGCATTTTACCTAGTAAAAGTTCATTACACATTTTTGGAAAATTAACTAAAAATGATGGAATTACATTTACACAAAACGTGCATTTAAGTAATAATGATGTATATTTTTGTGTGATTGAATTCGCTTTAAACTAAATGGTATTGAATTAAATTGCTTCAAATACGTTAGACATACTACAATTATGAAAAACTACACATCGCAAATATCAAATCAGCTAAAGGGTCTAGGGGGTAAGTATGCTAAAGTTGCCCCCGCACCTGATTGTCTCAGATTTGAACCATGTTTTGATATCCATATAAGAATAAAATTCAGAAATTTTCAAGTCCCCATGTGTTTTTTTCTAAGAGTTATGGAGGGGGAAAGAAAAATCAAAGAAACTCATTTTTCTCGGAAACTATTCGACCGATTTAAATGTTTGGATATGTTATTTATCACGTTAATATGAATTTAAAAAAAATTAAATTTTTTTAAAATACCCAAAAAATATCAATTTTGGAAATGACTATTTGTTTGCTTTGTTTGTTATAACCGTTATACCCTAATAATCACTAATAATGACTGATATAGACATGATTCCGCTCAATATTGTCAATCGTAAAATGCGGGACATTCGAAATGTTAAATATTCAACTAATTAACCAATAATTTAATAACATTGTTAGGAAATGAATTTTATTTCTCTTTTAATAAATATTTTTAATATTAAAAATTTTAAGATCGCAAAAAAATCGCAAATACTGTTAATACTGATTCTGCTTCCTACACAATTTTAATAAGTGAGCGGCTTTACCCCAACTTCATGTGAGCGACTTTACACCGAATGTACTTCTCAAAGTTCAGAATAAATTTAAATAAATCTTTTTGAAATCAAACAAAGCTACATACATATATATATATATATATATATATATATATAGATATATATATATATATATATATATATATATATATATATATATATATATATATATATATATTTCGAAAAAGGACATCCAATAGCATACAAAAAATTTGTCGAAAAAATTAAGTGTCAAAAATAATAATTGAAAAACTTAAAAGTCCGAAGATCATTTTTTCTTTTTTGCACTTCTAAAAACAATTGACCGTCTCTGATTCTATGATGAATTCATGAAATTAAACGATAGTTTGTTAATATTTGTTGTATGTTAAGTACTATTCACATGTAATGATCTTCATTTTTAAGACCATAGGATTTGCTCGCCGGATGGAGTCCGGATGTAAATTCAAATTATCTGATATCAAATAAATTAGTAAAATGGCGTTAAGCGTCATTACAAAATTTATGCAAGTTAGTTAGACAAATTAGTGATATCGATAGAAAGGTTAAAGTCAGTAACAAAGTATAATTTTAAACATTCGTAAGAAAAATATATTCAAAATATTAAAGAATTAATACCAAAATAATATAAAAGAAATCAAACAAAATATAAACTAGCTAATTATAAAGCAAATAAACTAAATTAACTAACTAATCTAAACTTAAAAAAATAAAGAATAAGAAAAGTAAAATATAAGAAATAAAACTAGAATAATATATAAAAATTCAATAATATTCAATATAAATCAAATGATAACATAATTAAATTTCCTAACTAACTAATAACAATATTTCCTTAAGAAAACTAATCTAACTAAAAGAAAGTATAAACTAACGCATAAAGAAATTTTAAAGATAAAATGAGCAAGCAATAAGAGAAGACCGTTCGCTAAACTGTGAAAGTACGCAATTATTAATGTTCGCCATATATAAATTTAATACTGTCCTTGCGACGCTCATTCACGCACATGGGTAAATTCTAGAAATTACCCCTAAATTACGTTCCGGACGATTACTAGGGTCGTGCACGCTAGATCGACTACGAGAAATCGAAAAGAAACTAAATATCGAGATTGGAACACGGTATTCTTGCCCGACACGAATTTAGAGTGAGTAAAAGAGAGAAAGGGGGTATCATCTTTCCCCAAGACGCACCTTGAGTCAAAGGATCTATCTGGTGCATCAACTTCGGGGAGGTCGAGATGCACCTCTTCTCCATGGCGCTGGTTCACAAAAGACATTGCTAGAAACTGTACACTAGGTCATCCACGGATGCACCCCTGGTCTGACCCTGTGTACAGAAGGTGAGAAAAGAGCGACAAAAGAAGCGAAGGGTGTTACTACCGCTCAGTCTCGCCCATAACTAAAAAACAATTTAAAAACATGATGTTATTAACTGAAAAACGAGCCTTCGGAGATGAATTTGAATTTTTACTCGCTTTATTAGTAATTTTTAATTAAATATTTAAAAAATGTCTTTTTTTTCTTTCAACTAAATATAAGTGAATAATAAAGGGTAAAATCAGAACTTCAATTTGATATATATATATTAAGACTATATTTATTTTTTATTTATTTATTTATACACTCGTATTTTTGCCTTAATACTAGCATTACAAGTGTTTCCCGTGGAAATTTTTCTTACAAACTATACTTATACTAAATTTTTGCGTCTACAGAACGGCTTAAAATTAGGAGTACTCGCATTTGCCTGGACCACCCGTCTAATGGGTTTTCTCGCTAGTGGAGAGAGAAACTGTAGAAAACCTCTCCGGTAACAACCGGTTTATCGACAGTCGAATTCTAATGGTGTGTAGCGGTCAATAATCAACGGTGCACATGATTATACTTTGACGTCAAACCTCCCGCTCAGATTATCTCACGTGCCGGAAAAATCCCAGGCTAATGGGCGCGAACCAAGTACTCCCTTGGTCCTAAGCGTCCGCCGAGCTAGGCATTAGCCAACCGAGCTAATCTGTCGGTATTAAGACTATATTACAACATTTAAAATTATATTAAAAAATAATTCAAAATATGTATCATATTTAATCAAAACCAAAAGACAAAATTAAATAAATTTTTTTACTAAGAAAACTTCTTACTTTAACATTACACTGGAATCTGGATCGGTGAGACTGATCGGGTATGGCTTCTCACCGATCCAGCGGATCAGTTGAGACTGAAAAGCAAAACAAACAGGGCCGTACGAAGGATTTTATGCGTGCACGTTTCTTTTAAAATTTCATTATAATATTTTAATATTAATTAATATTTATTTTCTTTAGTTTCTCCTGCCTCAATCTTCGTAGCGATTTCATATATTTGTTTATTTGTTAAATAATGATTTATTTTTCGTGTTTCTGTAAATGCTTTAATAGCATCGGGCACTGCGAACCTTTTTTTCTCTACAGTTTTGTACGGCACTGATCGACACTTTAGAGTCCCCGCTCGGCCCTCTACCTTTCTTCGCCTATAAACTATGTAAACAGAGTCTCAGCGATCCAGAGCTCACCGATCCAGATTTCAGTGTACAAGATTATGTAAAGATGAATAGTGTTTCGTAGATTATGGATAACTTTTTTTTGAAATTTACACTCAACAAAATATCAAAAAGAAGTTAATGCAAATGTCGAGTCTCACGTTGGAGACACGTGAAGTGGTCCCTTTCAGGAGAATCACCCATATATATTTATTATTGGAGGCAATGTAGTGAAGGTGCCTCGAGGATAGGGATAGCAGGGGACATTTAGACTGCTTGTTAGTCTGTCATTTTGTTTTAAAGCACCTCAAAGCTCTTTTAAGTTAATAAAAAATTAAAGTATGTTAGATAGTTAGTATGATATGTTAGTATGTTAGATTCAAATATACCAAACAATATTCATATGCTTGCTAAAAACTGTGTCTTGACCAAAAGACATAAATTTTACCTTTTAAATAAAATGAGCCATACATATAAAAAAAGAAGGAATAAATTGTAATTTTTATTAGGAAATCTTAAACCAGACATAGAATGTCTTATAGACGTCTGTTAGTTGTTTTTGGGTCAGGCTTAGCCAAACGGATCGGATAAATTAAAAAATTTTTTTTTTCAATGAAATATCTTTTATTCTCATCTTTATGTGATAAAAATAATGTCATAAAAAATTTAAAGCAAAAAAAATTTTTTGTTATAGTTATTAACAATTAAAGTTTTTAACAATATTAAATGAAAATATTTTTTTCTTGAGTTCTTTTTAACCGATTTTAAAAACCAATTAGGCGTTTTTTTCGTCTTGAAACGTAGAATTTAAAAATATATTTTGTTTAAAAAAATTTTTATTTTTTATTGTTTTTTAAATTATTTATTTATAATAATATTATAATAAAAAAAAGTCTTCTTCACGCTATACTCAAAATTAAAAAATACTATTGTATTCTGCATACATTTTTGAGTAAGAAACAATTGAGAAAAAAAATGGCCCGCTACTAGAAATAATAATATTAAATTATTTTTGTCGCCGTGTAAGCCGTTTTGATGGTGTTCGCTGCATAAACAAATCATCGAAACGCAGATAAATATTTAAAAAAACAAAAGAACCTCAAATTTAAACTTGATGTATAACGCGAAAACAGCGCAGCAGGAGAGAACACCATCAAAACGGCTTACACGGCGACAAAAATAATTTAATATTATTATTTCTAGTAGCGGGCCATTTTTTTCTCAATTGTTTCTTACTCAAAAATGTATGCAGAATACAATAGTATTTTTTAATTTTGAGTATAGCGTGAAGAAGACTTTTTTTTATTATAATATTATTATAAATAAATAATTTAAAAAACAATAAAAAATAAAAATTTTTTTAAACAAAATATATTTTTAAATTCTACGTTTCAAGACGAAAAAAACGCCTATTTGGTTTTTAAAATCGGTTAAAAAGAACTCAAGAAAAAAATATTTTCATTTAATATTGTTAAAAACTTTAATTGTTAATAACTATAACAAAAAATTTTTTTTGCTTTAAATTTTTTATGACATTATTTTTATCACATAAAGATGAGAATAAAAGATATTTCATTAAAAAAAAATTTTTTTTAATTTATCCGATCCGTTTGGCTAAGTCTGACCCTTTTATGATGTTTCTGAAACATTACCATTATTGTCCTCGAATTTCCGCGGACAAAAAGATTGAATATAATAAAATTCGAAATTTATTACTTTTTAGGAAGACTAATTGCAATTGGAGAACTAATACTTTGAAATATATTTCAATTTTAATGGCGGTTAAGGAATGGATTGTTCGATTGAAGCCAGTGCAGTTATACATAATTATGTTTACTACTTCAATATTTTTTATTGTGGAAATGGCAGCTAGCTATACAACGCATTCACTAACCCTTCTACTGCATTCTTATTATATGCTTTGTAATATTATCGCTTTTATTGGTTACATAGCATCATCAAAGGCAAGTATTAAATACTTTAAACTGTTATGTTCCAAGGACTAAGTTAACATGAGAGCAAAAAAATTTTATATTTATGGTTTATAGAAATTGTAAATATACTACTTAAGTTATGGAAATAATTGTCTATTAACCCTCCTGCGCAAACGTTTTCACCCACAAAGTCGCTTGCAAATGCACACATTTTTCAGAAGGTAGGATTTGCACGCCGATTGGTATCTAGGGGTTTTCGGGGTCGCTGATTACAAATCCGGGGTCAGAATTCCAAAATTCAAAATGGCGGACCAAATATGGCGGACAATTTTGACAATTGAAAAAAAATTCTAATCGTTCTGTCTATCGCTATCTAGGGGTTTTCGGGGTCGCTGATTACGAATCCGGGGTCAGAATTTCAAAATTCAAAATGGCGGACCCAATATGGCGGACAATTTTTACAATTCAAAAAAAAATTCTAATCGTTCCGTCTATCGCTATCTAGGGGTTTTCAGGGTCGCTGATTACGAATCCGGGGTCAGAATTTTAAAATTCAAAATGGTGGACCCAATATGGCGGACAATTTTCACAATTTAAATAAAATTCTAATCGTTCCGTCTTTCTCTATCTAGGGGTTTTCAAGGTCGCTGATTACACAGGCCTGCAAATTGTAGCTTAGTTCTGTTACAGGAAAAGTGGAAGGTGATTCTTATAGCTTTTTTGACGTAGAATACGAATCCGACCTCCAAAATAGCCCATCACGTCAGAATTTCTTGTAAAACTGCTTTAAATGGCCAAAAATGGCTATTTTTGGCCATTTTTTAGAATTTTTTTTTTGGTTAACCAAAATTTTTTTCAATTTGCAAAATTGTGTCGTATTGTACCATGTATAAGCTTCAAACCCCATATTTTAAAATTTCTTTACGATTTTTTTTGAAATAGTTATATAGATGTGAAATTTTTTTATTTAGGCAAATGTGGGTATAAGATAAATTCAAAATGTCATTTTGATTGCATTCACTAATAGTTTTATAAATTGACCGTTATTTCTTAAACCAACTAGTAAGGGTGAGATATACCAGTAGTCTTAATTTTTGAAAACAAAAAAAATTGAATTAAATATGTAACTTTTTAACATTTAAAAAGTTGACTAAAATTTCTATTATCCCCTCTACTTTTATATCCAATTTTGTAAAAAATTTTAGATCCTTTCACCCTATTTCGATCCCACATATATTATGGACGTCCCCTTTATTACTACTTTGTTTTTTATAATTATACTTATATCAGCCTTCCTAGTTTTAAAAACCTACACTTGCCTAAATAATAAACAATTTTCAAATCTACATAACTTTTTTTAAAAAATTTCTAAAGACATTTTGAAAAATGAGTTTTAAAGCTAAGCCATAGTACTATACGATACAATTTTGAAAAATGAAAAAAAATTTTTTTGACTAACGAAAAAAATTCCGAAAAATGACCAAAAATAGCCATTTTTGGACATTTACGGCAGTATTACAAGAAATCCTGACGTGATGGGATATTTTGGAGGTTGGATTCATATTTTACGTCAAAAAAAGCTATAAGAATCAGTTTCCACTTTTTTTGTACCAAAACTAAGCCTAAATTTTCAGGCCTGTGTTACAAATCCGGGGTCAGATTTTCAAAATTCAAAATGGCGGACCCAATATGGCGGACAATTTTTACAATTTAAAAAAATTCTAATCGTTCCGTCTATCGCTATCTAGGGGTTTTTGAGGTCGCTGATTACGAATATAAAGTCCAAAATTCCAAAATAGCGGACTCAATATGGCGGAAAATGGAACAACCATAAGAAAAAACATTTTGTGAATTAAATTAAAGATAATAAAATTAATCAAAATATATCGTTGGCCATCTGTAGGTTAAAAAATTTTAAAATATAGTAAGTACACTACATTGAAAATAAATTATATCATTCAAATAACCGATTACTTATCTATTATCAAAAAAATATTTACTTGAGGCAAATTATTTTTAATTAATTTAATTAGGTTGTATTTGCTTTAATTACTGAAATTAATAATTAAAATGCAACTTAATTGACTTAAATTAAAATTATTCCATTGAACTAAACATTTATTTAATAGTCAATAAATAGTTATTTTAATCAAATAATTTTTTATAGATCTATAATAATAATAGAAATAATAATAATAATAATAATAATAATAATAATAATAATAATGGTAAAAATAATTATAATTAGAAATTAAAATCAATTTTTAAAGTTACAATTGATCGTGACTGTAATATGTTAGAAAATCAAACTTTTTATTCATATTAACAGATTTCAAAGACGCCGAAAGCACCAATATACCTATTTCTTGTGAAAATCGAAAAATTATATCAAAATTCATACAAAATTTTTAATTATTAATTTATTTTCTTAATAAAGACTACAATAGGAATAAATTATTCAATTAGAATATGTTATTAAATTTGTTTTTTGACATATAGGATTGGCCATTTAGAATTTTTTAATTTAGACCCATGTTCGTAATCAGCGACCCCGAAAACTCCTAGATAGCGATAGAGGGTCGGATTAATTTTCTTTAATTATCATCCGCCACATTGGATTAGACATTTTCAATTTTGGAATTCTGACCTCGGATTCGTAATCTGCGACCTCAAGAACCCCTAGAGAGATATAGACGGGACGATTAAAAAACTTTTTAAAAATTGCTGTTTGCCATATTGGGTCCGCCATTTTGGATTTTTTCAATTTTTGACTTTATATTCGTAATCATCGACCTCAAAAACCCCTAGATAGCAATAGACGGGATGATTAGAAAACTTTTTCATAATTGTCAGCCGCCATATTGGGTTCGCCATTTTGAATTATGAAATTTTGACCTCGGATTCGTAATCAGCGACCTCAAAAACCCCTAGATAGCGATAGACGGGGGGATTAGAAAACTTTTTCAGAATTGTCATCCGCCATATTGGATCCGCCATTTTGAATTTTGTCATTTTGACTCCATGTTTGTAAGCAGCGACCTCTAAACCCTATGATATGTGACGAACCGAATTAATTATTATATTCGCAGTAACTTTGCATTCACAATTCAAATGTCAGCCTTCGATGTTCGATTACTAACTATCGATTATTGATCTCGCGACGCACGAATCGATGCGATATTCCTCATAGTCGAGAGAGCAGACGACAAAACCGCGTGCTAAGCGAAAACGACGCCAACCGGCAGATTGTTGCGAGCGTCGCTTGAAAGCACACGAATAGTGCATTATCCGCAATTTCACTATTATTCTGTATTTGTTTAACTTACTGTTGATTCTTGTTGAATAAATAATTGAATCGTCATATCAAATAGTAATCGCGAGAGTAGTGAATTATTTCCAGTGTCTTTTTTGTCAAACTCAACGGAGTATTCTTTCGATTGCCGCAGAGAGCCAGCATCACCGGTAAGTCCATCTTTCCACATGGCCATTGCTCTATAGTACTTTCTACACGTTCTTTCTCTTGCTCTCTGCACATGCTGTAGTCGTACCCGGAGGATTTTTATCAAGGATTGTGTGAGCGTAAATTGTGCTTTCCGTCGCGAGTCGAACCCATACTATTAAAGTAGAATCTGATTTTGAATTAATCTCGCGATTAGGGCAGTCACAAAAATGGCGCCCAACGTGTGTTAAATTAAGGTAATTAATTGTCGCACCATTTTAGTGTTTGTCACAAAAATGGCGCTCAACGCATAATAATTTAATTTAATATAGTAATTAGCCGTCCTACCATTTTCGTGCTTTTCACAAAAATGACGCTTCAAAAATTCTGCTAAAATTTCCTTTTTAACAAATACGCGAATATCGAAATTTCTAAATATTAATTTTTCGAAATCGCAACAAAAAAAACAAGCACACACAATCCATAGGAATTCTCCATTGAAATAGCTCGCACAATCTCAAATTTTTTTTAGGTAATGCTTTTAAAACAATGCTTATAAATAAATAAATCGCTTTTTAATAACAACTACGCTTCGCTACATTTGTAAATAAAAAAAATGCTTCTGCTTTTTTAAATTATGTAATAAAATTGCTTAATTTTTTTATGTAAAATTGTAATTTTCTGCTTTCGCACACGCAATTTTCTTAATTAATTCTCGCTTAATAAATTGGAAAATTAAATTTATTTTTGTATAAATCGCAATAAAAATTACTATAGGAAATTTTATTCTCTCTTAAATGTGAAATATTTCTTGACAAAATTATTTTCAGTGAACACTCGATTCGTTTCTTGATAACGCGATCAAAACACAGCTGTGTTTACATCCACAGCTCACCATTGTTCCTCACATGCTTGGTCATTCCCTATGAAATTAAAATTTCTCTAAATTAAAATATTGAAAATACGAAAATAATATTTCGTTCAAAATAAAAATTATTCAAGATTAGAAATATTCAAATTTAAATAATTTTTCTGAAAAATTTTCCTTTACCTTTACACGGAAATTTAATTTTTTTTCTAACAAATAGAATAAATTATTAATTTCCTTTGACCATTGAAAAATTAGAAAAACAAAATTTTCCTTTAAACAAAATCTTCTTTTTTGTTTAAATAAACGCAATTTTTTTTCTCTCAAAATTTTTAATGTCTAAAAACAAAAAGAAGACACCACCACAAGGAGGAATTACAACCAGATCGCGCTCAAAAACCAACAACATGTTCAACACACCCCCCAAATCAAATAAAAATAAAAATTCACAAACAAATCGTCCCCACTCGAATCCTTTAATACAAAATGAACAAAACGTGCCCACATTGGAAAAAGATACTGCTTTATTAGACATAGCGACAAATATTGTTTCACCGGTTCTACACCCTAGCCTCTTGGAATTAGATTCCTTACACGCAAACCTCGCAGCAACGGAAAACGCTACGGACGAAATGCAAAATAATTCAGAAACCTCCACTGGTAATCTGAATACATCACCTTTTGCAAAGCTCGGTACAGGAACCACCCCAAAAATTTCAATTCCAACACGCCGCGGTCGGAAGCCAAAAAGCAAAACGCCTTCTTCTAACGCAGCAATCGCACAAATTCTCGCCCGTTTTGATACCATTCACGCGACTCAAGTAACGCAAAATAATGATTTTAAACGTCACATGCAACAGATGTTCGACCGCAATTTGGACGAATCTCGTGAACAATTAGATCATTTTTACAATGAAACTCGCCGCGTAATTTAGGAATCTCGATTGGAAGATTTAAAACACAATAGAAAAGAATTAAATAACCTTAAAAATGAAACATTTCAATTAATTCAATCCAATCACACTGAAACGAATAAATTAATTAATGAAAATAGAAACGAAGTAAATAAAATGATCGAATCTCTCTCGCAAAAAATTTCGGATCTGCAGGTTAGGCATACGCTATCCCCTTGGCATGATTCTAGATGGGAACCAATTGACCCCGGTTATAGCGTTAACATACAACAGGTACCTCAGCCTACATCCCTACCAGCAACGAGTACCATTACTACAGTGACTACTACGCACACAGGGACACACACGACACTTAGTACGGGTTTAGCAGCAGCTCTCCCCCCACCACTGTCTACAACACCTTCCGTGCGCACTACACATCGAAACCGAACACTGCAATTTACCGAACAGCCAGAAATTTTCGATTCACAACATTCCGAAAGCGAACATTTTGATTTACACAATTTAAACAATAATGAACCTATCACGAGACCCCCGACAACTTTTTATAGGCAAAATCACAATTTGCATAAAACTATAAAATCGTGGGATCTAAAATTCCCAGGACCTCTCGACGCCGACGAATTCATCGATGAATTTGAACGTAAACTACGCGTTTCAAATATCAACCCCGATGACGCGCTCGCGACAATGTCTCAAGTACTTGCCGATACTGCGTACACTTGGTTCGCAACATTTCGCAATTCTTGGAACACGTGGAACGAATTTTCAACCAAATTCCGATCGATATTTGGTGAATCGAACGATGATCAACGAATCACAAATAAAATTCAACGCGCCGTCCAACTCGAAGACGAATCAGGAATCGAATTCGTTATAAGAATAGGCTCATTATACAATAAATTACAACAAAAAGTTGCGGAACAAAATCAACTCGACAAAATTTACTCGGCCCTTCACTCCGACCTAATTTTTCAATTTGATCGCGAAAGTTTCACAAATTACGACGGTTTAATTCGTAAAATTCGCAAATACGAAGAAAAAATTGCAACAATGCAATTTACTTCGAAAATTCGCGAACAAGATTCAAGAAAAACCCGTAATATACGCGGTAAAAATCAATTAAACGCAATTGAAACTCCCTCGCCCACACCTGATTCCGTTCAACAAAGTAAATCAGAAAAAGAAACCAAAGCAGAAAACGTTTCAAAGAAAACGAAAAATAACAAAAAATTAAATAAAAGCGAACCACAAACCAGTTTAAACAAAGTAGAAATTTATAAGCAACAAATTAAGCGATTAGAAGCAAAAATACCGACAAACGAAAAACGGAAATCTGAAAATAATCAGAGTGTTAGGAAACCAACTGTCTCCCCACCACCGGCCCGCTGGTCACGCCGCCGATCTCTCTCCAGGTCTTCTCGCTCCTCACGTTCCGTGTCGTCGCGACAAGAAGGGGAAGGACGTAGATCGCCAGCGCGCAAACCTCGAGACCGCAGCAAAGACTCGAAAAGAGGCAAGGACCGTAACAATGGACGCAGAGACGAAAATCGGAACTATCGCGGACGCGGAAATAAAAACGGATGGAATGGTCGTGGTCGTGGTAATAATAATTACGATTATTACCACTACCTTTCGCAATTCTGCCAACCTGGCAACGCGCAACAACCATTTACACCCCCGCAGATTCCCTCGCCACCCCAAGTACCACCTTGGTTCGGCAACTACAATCGCGATTTCCCAAATACCTTCGGTTTCAACTCTCCTAACCCGTTTTCGTCAAAAAACGAGAAAGATGCCAGGAGAGATTAAATCTCCCTGGCCAATATTATTTTAACTCAATTAAAAATTCGGAAAAATCCAATAATGAGATTCTTGAAATAAAAAATAGAGATACAATTGACAACCGTGCAATTCCCAGTTGCAGTCACACCGCGAAAGATTCAACGTGTATTCCTCAAAATGCATCAGCGCTTAACCAAGCGCATGCCAGTAGGAATTACACTAGTGACTCCGACAGCGAGTACGATGACATATGCTACTCGGAATCTGAGACGGAGTACTCAGACACAAGCGACGAGCTCCCCACTGCCGACCACACTGAGTCAGCAGAGACGAGCATACACTCGCTTATGTCGAAGCCCTTGTCACGACCAGCTGTTGGCCTACTCGCAGCAGCCAGTAAATTCAAGCGCTTAGTACACAAAGGGCCCGCATTGCCCTTACCGCCACAGAAACGAAGCACGATTACAATGTCAATAAATATCGGAGATAAAGAATTTACAGGTCTTCTCGACACAGGTAGCGACCGCACCTTTATGTCTGGAGAATTGTACGACCAAATAAAAGAACTCGCAAAAATTAATCCAATTCAAGACGCTATAACACGCGCAGGAGTACAGTTAGCTCAACGCGACCACGTGGCAGCACCCCGCTATTCCACAAAATTCGATGTTACAATCAACGATTGTACCGGCGAATTATGGTTCGCAGTCCTCGACGGACTAACCACGCCCATAATATTAGGCATGGATTTTATAACCGCAAGGCAAGTCGTCATAGACGCTTGCGAAGGTTATTGGTCTATCGAAGGATCGACAATGCGAAACCCTTTCACCTTATCGAACAATTCGCGGAATTTTCTCAATTCGGTGCAATTATTATAATTAACACCCGAACAAAGAAAAATCTTAGATGAATTCGTAGATAAAAAATTATCGAATTTCGCAGAATACACTGGCATCACGAATTTAGCGACTCACACAATTGAATTAACGGATCAAACCCCTTTTAAGCTCAAACCACACCGTTATAGCTTAGAAGCGAATAAAATAATTAACGATCAAATCGACAAATATATAGAAAAGAAATTCATAACTAGAAGCTTCGGTCGATTCGCGAGTCCTATTGTTTGAACGTACCGAAAAGATGGCAGACCAAGAGTTTGCATGGATTTCCGAAAATTAAATAAAAATACTAAAAAATCAGCTTATCCTTTACCGCGCATGGACACTATCCTTGACGCGTTATTCGAAGCAAATATAATCAGTACAATTGATCTTACTGATGCATTTCATCATATTCTGATTCACAAAGATTCACGCGAATATACCGGTTTTGTAGTACCCGGACGTGGACAATTCGAATGGGTTAGAATGCCCTTCGGCCTCACAAATTCACCAGCCACCTTTCAAGAACTGACTGATAGGTTAAAAGAGAAATTTGTTGAACATATTCGCACGAACAATCTTCCTGAACGATACATAGATCAAGTACACGCGTATCTCGATGACTGGATTATTATTTCCAAAACGTTCGAAGAACACATTTTATTGTTAGATATTGTTTTTGATATTCTTCACAAAGCAGGCCTAACAATTAACCGAGAAAAATCATTTTTCGCAAAATCTTCTGTGGAATATCTCGGCTTTGTTCTCGACAAAGAAGGTCTTAAACCCAATCCGAAACGCGTCGATCCAATTCTTGAGCGTCCTACTCCTCGTAATCACCGTTATTTACGTAATATCGCGCGAGTACAGGGACCACTAAATAAACTAGCTAGTCCCAAAGTACCGTGGAAATGGACGGAAGAACACGAAAAATCTTACCAAGAGGTAAAGAATTTGCTAAAAAATGCATTAACACTTAATCCGCCGCGACCAAATTTGCCATTCTTCTTGTATACAGACGCAAGCGACACCGGCTTAGGTGCCATTCTCACTCAAAAAGACGGAGATACTGAATATCTCATTACGTGTCTAAGCAGACCTTTGAGAGGTGCAGAGTTAAATTACACTACCACCGAGAAGGAATGCTTAGCCGTGATCTTTGCGATTAAGAAATTGCGCTGTTATCTTGAAGCCACTGAATTTACGGTAATTACCGACCATTCAAGTCTTGTTTGGTTGCAAAATTTAAAAGATTCGCGAGGTAGACTTGCGAGATGGGCTTTAGAGTTATCAGCAAATAATGCGAAAATTGAGCACCGCAAAGGTACAACCAACGAAGCAGCTGACACTCTATCGCGATTTTACGAGAATGTCTCGGAAGACACGCCCCCTTCGCAGCTCAGTCACACTCACAGCGTATCTTGGTACGACGAGATGGTTGAACGTGTACGTAATACCCCCACGCGCTACGAACGATACAGACTCGACTCAAACAGCGAACTGTATTACTACAAACCAAACCAACTCAAGGAAACCATAGGCGATAACAATGCATGGAAGAAAGTTCTAAAAGAAAACGAAATACTTCCGATTATTTCTGAACATCATGATACTCCGCAATCCGCACATCAAGGGATTAATAAAACTTATTTATCAATTGTTTATCATTATTATTGGCCCGGTATGCGCGAAGATATTAAAAGATATATCGACGAATGTGAAATTTGTTTAAAATGCATACCCAAAAACAATCCCCCTCAAGGACTCATGTATCCGCATAAGTTCAATGAACCATGGGACATTGTTTCATTAGACATTGTAGGACCACTTCCGCGATCTAAATCAGGAAAATCCTTCATTCTAGTTTGCGAAGACATTTATACGCGATATATCGAATGTTTCGCCCTGACAAAAGCCGACGGTCCAAAAATTGTAAAATCATTACACACATTAATTAACAAATGGGGAACACCAAGAACATTTATCACAGACAACGGAACAGAGTTCGTTAACAAAACAATTACGAAATTTTTACATGAAATCGGTTCTAATCAACGCACTACTCCGGTTTACCACCCGCAGTCAAACCCCGTTGAACGCGTTAATCGCAATCTGAAAACCATGATCGCCAGCCTTCTCAGCGATGATCAACGCGAATGGGACACTTTGTTGGAAGAAATACAGTTTGCTTACAACACGACTGTTCATTCATCCTTAGGTGTAACACCCGCATTTTTTAACTTCGCTCGCGAACCAAGGCGTACCGGTGAATCAAATTGCAAAAACAACGTTGACTTAACCACAGACGATACAATTCACAAGTGGACAGAACGCGTAAAACGTATAGACATTTTACGTACAAAAGTTCAAAAGTTAATGACCAAAGCGTGTGAGAAACAAAGGAAAGTTTATAACAAGAACCGTAAAAATGATTTACATTTCGAAATTGGTGATCTAGTGTTCTACCCAAATAATAAATTATCTAAAGCAATTGAAGGCTATAGTTCAAAACTAGCGCCTCGATATAAAGGCCCAGCCACTATTACAAAAAAACTATCTCCTATAGTAGTGATTATTAGCGATTTGCATGGCAAAAAGATTGGTAAATACTACGTCAACGATTTAAAGCAAGCAAAAAAGGGTCTTCGATCGCAAAACAACTTGTAAATCTCTTTTCAGATTCATCATGGATCCATCCAACAACAACGTCAACAACGCATCCGAAGTCTCTGAAATTCCGGTGATCCAAGTTTCCATGGTTTCTGGAGATGGTAGAGTGTTGGAGTTCGACGAACAACCAAGTGGAATAGTCGCGCTTAATAGAGCCAACTTCGACTATTTAGTCAGCTCGCGTCGAGAATTCGCAGAACAACTGATGAAAGCTAAAGGAACCATCAGTTCTCTCCGCGAAAGGCTCATCGCAGCAGAAACAGCACCGGCCGCCAACGCTGTACCAGACATGACAGCTCACTACAAGTTGTTATCGGAATTGCTTTTGGAGAAACAAGAATTGCTTGACCGATTCGCGAAAACTAAAGAAGATACTGCACTCCTCCAGTCCGAAGTCGCAGAATCAAAGAAGATAATCGACAGCTACAAGGCCGACTACCTCTCTATCTTAGGCGATTATGACTACATCGAAAAATTGCATTTCCGCACCCGTGACCTCTTTAGACATAAAATTTCGGAGGTTTTCAAAATGCAATCCGAACTTCGAGAAATCAGAATCCGGCCAAAGGCTCCAGAAGGTTGCCTGAACTGCGGAGCTCAAGGACATGCCTTTAAATTTTGCAAAAAGCAATACAACGGACGCTTTTGCCAGATATGCGCAAACCCGGAGTTCAGCACTGACGAATGCCCATGGCCTCATCCTGCGGAAGGAAAGTTTGACGTGCCCGAATATCGGCGATGCAAAGGTTGCAGACGTTCCAAAAACTTACCCGACATCAACTGCGGTGACTGCCGAAAGCGAGTAACAGAGACCAAGATCGCCCAACGGGACAAACAAATGCTTGAGATGATCAAACAAACTTTCACCACGACGTCAACTTCGCAAGCGACTGTCACGATTCCCAAAGTTCGCAAACAAGAAACCCTAAAAGCGACACTACCGCGAGCAGATCTGGTTCCGCAAAAATCACTCCACGAACCAAGGTCATCGGAAAATGCAGCTTTCCCAGGTGAGAAAGAAATTTCCAAGCCAAAAAGCTCTAAACCGCGACAATCGTCTCCAGCGCTGCCACTCCCGGAGATCGCTCTTACCAATGAACCCCGTGATTCGAGTAAGATTCTTTCACCGTTGGACTCAGACGACAGTAACGCCGAGCTCTGGAAAACTCTTCTACAAGCCTACCAGCTAGACATTGAAAAAGATGAGTGAATTCCGCGAAAATAAAACAGACAGTACTAGAGACTTCTCCGATTTCCAAAAATTGTTAAGTGCTGTGATTTAAATAAATAAGTGTTCAAGTTACATGCCAAAAAAAATTTTTTTATTTTCTTTAGTTCTTTTGTGTTTCAAAGTTCACATGGCATATTATTATTAAGTTTTTTATATTTTTCTATACTCTATTATTTTTTATTATCAAATTTATTCAAGTTATGCGGAACACGAGTTCCCGAAACATTCTGTTCCTTTTTTCATTGCGGTAATTTTGTAGTGGTAAACAAATGACTTGATATCGCTAAAATAAAGTAAAAACATGTTCAAATGAAAATTCTTCTTGAATTCTTTCTAAAAAGAGAACGAACGTTAACAAGTACTAATCCTTCTTTTATTTTCAGAAACAAATTATTATTCATTTTTCTAATTTAAATTCAATGATTTTATTTTCCTTATGTAAATTCCAATTTTTCTTACTCACAATGGCCAGTCAAGATGGACTAACATTGCGAAAGTATTTTTGTATGTTCCAATAATCATGTTCTTTCAGCGCTAAGCACCGAATACTGCAGTTACTCCGACTAAGTAAGGGGGAATGTGACGAACCGAATTAATTATTATATTCGCAGTAACTTTGCATTCACAATTCAAATGTCAGCCTTCGATGTTCGATTACTAACTATCGATTATTGATCTCGCGACGCACGAATCGATGCGATATTCCTCATAGTCGAGAGAGCAGACGACAAAACCGCGTGCTAAGCGAAAACGACGCCAACCGGCAGATTGTTGCGAGCGTCGCTTGAAAGCACACGAATAGTGCATTATCCGCAATTTCACTATTATTCTGTATTTGTTTAACTTACTGTTGATTCTTGTTGAATAAATAATTGAATCGTCATATCAAATAGTAATCGCGAGAGTAGTGAATTATTTCCAGTATCTTTTTTGTCAAACTCAACGGAGTATTCTTTCGATTGCCGCAGAGAGCCAGCATCACCGGTAAGTCCATCTTTCCACATGGCCATTGCTCTATAGTACTTTCTACACGTTCTTTCTCTTGCTCTCTGCACATGCTGTAGTCGTACCCGGAGGATTTTTATCAAGGATTGTGTGAGCGTAAATTGTGCTTTCCGTCGCGAGTCGAACCCATACTATTAAAGTAGAATCTGATTTTGAATTAATCTCGCGATTAGGGCAGTCACAGATAATAAGTTTTGGTAAAATTCTACAAAATTTTTTTTAAAGTCCGCTTTAAAAAAAATATAATTGTCCGCCATATTGGATTCGCCATTTTGAATTTTTGAATTTTGACGTTAAATTCGTAATCAGCGCACCCAGAAACCCTTTGATAGACAATTATTGGAAAATCCGATAAACAAACATTAATTTATAAAACAGAAATTTTTCACTTTGTTTAAAAATTTTATATGCATTGTTTATTGTTAAATAAATAATATATATTGTGCTAAATAATTCAATTAGCTTCGTTTGTTCATTGAAAGCAATTTGCAACTTGACCGATGTCTTAATATTTATTTAAACAAAAGTTATTAACAAAAATGTTTGGACGAGTATACTCGTCCTCATGCATACGGTAACGGTTTAGTTTGGACGAGTATACTCGGCTTTATGCGCAGGAGGGTTAATAAATTTTTATAAAATGTATACTTTGTATACATCAGTTAATTCGTTTTCTTGTCAGAAATGTAATTTTGACAATAGTTAATGAAAATATTAATAAACAAAATAGTTATTTCAAAAAATCCAAAAACATTTTTTTTTAATTTTGAAAAAATTGTGTAAAATAAAATTTTGTAGATATATTCGAAAATCGTTCTGTCAGATTTTAGGTATTAATGACTGCAATAAACCTGAAAAATTTCAGATAAATCAATTAAAATTTGTCTGAGATATTTTGTACACAATTTTTTGTGACATACACACACACATACACACATGTATCTGAAGATTTGCTCATAAAGACGCTCGCACACCTCTACATGCATGCCCATGCATGCATAGTTGTCATGGTAACACATGAGAGTAAATAAGTCAGAAAATTCAAATTTCATGTTTTTTCTCTCTTACTCTAATGCAGACAGTAGAGGTGTGCGAGCGCCTTAACTTTATATATGTCGTAGGCAAGTAGAGAAACTAGGCAAGTAGCTTAATGCCTAGGAATTAAGCTAAATTTTGGCAAATAGAAAAATGGACATGTGGAAGATGTGTATTCTTCCATTTGCCTAGAGTCAATCAGTAATTAAGCTTATTTCCTCATTATTAAGCTACTTGCCTAAACGGCCTCCGGCAAATAGAAAATTTCACGTGTATTATGAAGCAGAGTATAAGCATCGATTTAAAAACAAGTTTTGTAAACATTATTTATTAATTGTCAACGTTAATTAGAATTTTGTTTCATTTAATTTGAATTGTATAATATTGAACATGAAAATTAGTTTCTTGCTATCTGCTTTGAGTAACAGTTGATTTAATTTTTATTATTAATTAAAATTATCAGTGATTAAATTCTTTTTAAATTAAAATTTTATTATTAATTAAAATATTTAAATTTTAAATTATTAAAAGTCATTTTATAACATAATTTTATAATTACATTTAATTTTTTATTAAAGGCTGGTTTCCAAGAACCGATATTAAAAAATCTGGAACTGTTAAGATTGGACTTGGTGATGTTAACAAAGATGAAATTTTAACTTTGAGAGAGGCAGCATCTCGGCAGTCCATGTGCGGAGGACAAGGTTACAAAAAGTGTAATTGCAAAGCAGCTTCCAACCAATGTTAAAATAATCGGTGTTCCTGTTTTAAATTAAAATGCAATTCTCGCTGTCACCAATCTATATCTTGTTGCAACAAATGAAACAAAATTCTAATTAACGTTGACAATTAATAAATAATGTTTACAAAACTTGTTTTTAAATCGATGTTTATACTCTGCTTTATAATACACGTGAAATATTCTATTTGCCGGAGGCCGTTTAGGCAAGTAGCTTAATAATGAGGAAATAAGCTTAATTACTGATTGACTCTAGGCAAATAGAAAAATACACATCACCACATGTCCATTTTTCTATTTGCCAAAATTTAGCTTAATTCCTAGTCATTAAGCTACTTGCCTAGTTTCTCTACTTGCAAATAGAAAAATGGACATGTGGAAGATGTGTATTTTTCTATTTGCCAAAATTTAGCTTAATTCCTAGGCATTAAGCTACTTGCCTAGTTTCTCTACTTGCCTACGACATATACATATGTTCCAGACGAAAATGGGTTCATATAACCTTCTTTTGAAAAATTGAAAATCGTCACGAATGCAAAGCTTCCTCAGAGAGAGGAAGCAATACTTGCAACATATATCAGTAAATGGTAGAATTAAAATAAAAAATTTAAAAAAGATATTAAAATTATTTTATAAAAAAATACTTAAAAAATTAAAGTACTGTATATCTAATATTGAAAATAATAATAAGTAAAGAAACTAATTGTGCGAATTTTGTTCCTCTACTTATTATTGTTTACAATATTAGATATACAATACTTCATTTTTTTTAATTATTTTTTTTATCAAATGATTTTAATATATTTTTTAATTGTTTATTTTAATTTTACCATTTACCGATACATGTTGCAAGTATTGTTTTAATATTCGTGTACGGAACCCGCCATTGCAGTGCGAATCGAACTCGCATTTGTCCAATTTATTTTTAATTTTTTGATTTTTAATTTTTTTTTGTTTTTTAAACTTTTTTAAAATAGTTTTTTAACAATTTAAATTTTTTAAACTTTTTTCTTATTTAAGAAACATTAATATCATTGTGAATGAACAAAAAATCCGTAGATTAAAATAAAAGCATTAAAATTATTTTTTTATTCCGAATCAATTGCGTTTGTCCAATCGTTATCGTTTTCTTGATCTTCAGAATGTGAAAATACTTATGCATCTTTTACGTGGTGGCCGTACATAGAAGCAGAATATTCATTCGAGTCTGAAAGGTCGAGGTGTCGGTAGTAACCTAAATACCAAAGGACAGGTGCAATATGGGCACAGCAGTAAACAGTCCTTGTTCCAGGTTGCACTGGCAATACCACTCTTCGACAAAATTCCGTGTTTCGTGGATTTGAATCCACAAACAATACTGCTTACTGGATGTGTGCCTTGATTGTTGAATTTTTATACGAAGGACGTTTGATACTTCGCGGTGTACATGAAGTTCATATAAACCGTCATCCGCTAAATGTTCCTATGTATGTAATTAAGCTTGTTTCAACTGATAGCATTCAAGTATAATTTCTCGCAAATCATTCAAAGTAAGTACAGAAAATGTGCTAAAAGGGTCTAGGGGATAAGTATGCTAAAGTTGCCCCCGCACCTAATTGGCTCATATTTGCACTATGTTTTGATATCCATATAAGAATAAAATTCTAAAACTTTTAAGTCCCCATGTGTTTTTTTCTAAGAGTTCCCTGTAAAAAAAAGTATTGGGAGGTACGGGATTCCGCATTGCAAGTGCCTACCTGTCAATGCGGTATTCGCGAAATAGCGCATTGGGTGTCGTGGTGAATGCGGTATTCAAGGGGTCCCAATGCGGTGCAAGTTTTAAGCTTTAAAAAAAGAAAATACGTGACAGGAGTAAATAATTAGTGTCAGTGAATCAAAATACGAGTTAAAGGAATGAAAAAATACTAATAGTGAGTGTGATAATGAAGTTTAAAGAAAATAAGGTAAGATCAACTGTTAAATGTAAGTCCAATGCGGCATAGGCTGTTTTCAATGCGCCGCATAATCTGTATATAGTTCGCGCAGTGCAGCGACGCTTTCTTCTTTACCAACAGCGGATTCTTTCTATTCAAATGGTAATTTTTAAAATATATTTCATTTATTCCATTTAAATGTAAAAAATGATTGATAAAAATTATTAACAAATAAGAATGTAATTTTAAAAGTAATATTAAATTTTTATTTTTAGTTAAAAATAAATATTGAAGTAAAAATTTATTAAATAATATTTGATACATGTTTAATATAACTGATATTTTTAAATAAATAAACTTCAAAGATTAAAATATAAATATGTACAACTCTAAAAAATTGTTTTTAAACAGGTTTAAAATGCAATTTTGTTTTATTTAATTAAAATACAAATGTTTTTAATTGTCTGAACTGAAAAGATTTTGTTAATCCATACAGAAACAAGGTTGCAGCATTGGAATTTCCATAGCAATGTAATGCGAATCATTTTGACAGCTGAGCCTTTACGCTCTGTGGGAAATATGTATTAGTTGTCTCCTAATCAGAAAGGCTTTCCCAATCTCGTGTTGCACTAAATAGTCGACATATATTCAATTCAGAAACTCTTTATTATTCCAGAAACTTAGTTTAGATACAATATGTGTGCTTCTCAGGCTGCTTCTGCAACAGCTTTTTTTCATCGAAATCAGTGTAAAAACGTTGCGCGCGCAACGTTTTCACACTATTTTGCATGGTGCATTTTGCTCTTGTCGATAAAAAAAAGCTGTTGTAGAAAGCCCCTCATGTTAGGTCACTGACCAGACTAAATTATACAAATCGTACGTTGCTTAGATCACCAACTCGCGATGCGCAAGTAAGATGCGCGCTAGCAAGACGGAGAGGCTAAATAAGAGAGAGAGAGAGAGGTAGAAATGTGTATTCCCCACAGCTCCCTGCATGCTTCTGCCCTCTACTGGCAAAATGGCTGCAACACACGTCTTGCCGCCTGTCATTACATTACTTTTGTATTTCCAATCCTGAAACCGCGTTTCTGCATGGAAAAAATCTTTTGAATTCAGATAATTAAAAACATTTTTGACAAATGGACGTTGTCAGATTTTGTAATTTCGAACAGGCAGTGTCATAGTTTTTCTTTGGCGATAACTGTAAGTCGCACATAACCTACCAATTTTTAGAGACCGTCGAACGCTCTTAACATTTTTTTATTGATTGAAATACATTATCAACTTTTAGTTAATATTATTTTTCATTACTTTAAAAATTACCATTTGAATAGAAAGAATCCGCTATTGGTAACGAAGAGAGCGCCACTGCACTGCGCGAACTATATACAGATTATGCGCCGCATTGAAAAAAGCCTATGCCGCATTGGACTTACATTTAACAGTTAATCTTACCTTATTTTCTTTAAACTTCATTTTCACACTCACTATTAGTATTTTTTCATTCCTTTAACTCGTATTTTGATCCACTGAGACTAATTATTTACTCCTGTCACGTATTTTCTTTTTTTTTAAAGCATAAAACTTGCAACGCATTGGGACCCCTTGAATACCGCATTCACCACGACACCCAATGCGCTATTTCGCGAATACGGCATTGACAGGTAGGCACTTGCAATGCGGAATCCTGTACCTCCCAATACTTTTTTTTACAGGGTTATGGAGGGGAAAGAAAAAAAACTCGTTTTTCTCAGAAACTATTCGACCGATTTAAATGAAATTTGGATATGTTATTTATCACGTTAATATGAATTTCAAAAAAAATTCGAAATTGTTTTAAAAAATAGCCCAGAAAAATCAATTTTGGAATTTTCAAAACAAAATTTTTTTTGGGTTTTTTCGGGGTACACCTCAAATATTTTTTTTAATTTATACCCTCAAATGTCCCCTTGAACACAAATTTTTTTAAAAATTTTTTACAGAGGTTCTAAGGGGTGAAAATATTAAAAGTTTCCAAAAAGTGCCCATTTTTTTAACCCTCCGTCACACACCTAGAGAGGGATTCCCTCTATGATTTCAGTATTTTTTAAATAACTTTTGTTTTCCTCAATGCAAAATAAAATCAGTTTCTATACCTTTCGACAATTTATTCCTTAACACATTTCTAAAAAAACATTTAGTTTAAACATAATTAATATTTAATTATGAATCTTCAAAGCCAGAAAAAACACGAAAAAGTGAGGTTATGTTAAATAAAAAAATCAAGTTTTCAAAACATTTTTTGTTCCACTGTTGGTTAATGACAAAATTATATTATAAATATAATTAAAATAAATTATTTAATGATTTCTTTGCTTATTTGTTAATGTTACATTATTTTTACATGTAAAGTGTAATTAATTTTTATTTTTGAGGCCGAAAATTAATTTTATTAATTTTATAATTTAGAATAATTTACTACATATTTGTAAGTTTGTTTTAAAATTAAATTTTTGTTGATTTCTTTCTTTATGTTATAATGTCGCTTATTTTACAATGTGGTGAGGGATTCCCTGTAAACGTATGTAAAGTCGTAATTTTTTCCAAGGTGTGTGACGGAGGGTTAAAAGTATTTTTGAAAAAAAATTCAAATTTTCATTTAATGAATTTATTAATATATTATTATTATTTATTATTATTATTTATTTATTATTTATTATTATTTATTTTTTAATTACCGTAATTTATAACATATTCACTCTTTATTCAAATCGGTCAAGAATTTTATGAGACAAATGATTGGTTTTTGAGGAAATGGGTACTTTTTAGAAACTTAATATTTTCACCCCTTAGTACCTCTACAAAAATTTAAAAAAAAATTTGTGTTTAAAGGGACATTTGAGGGTATAAATTAAAAAATAAATTTAAGGTGTACCCCGAAATAAACAAAAAAAAAATTTTTTTTGAAAATTCCAAAATTGATTTTTCTGGGATATTTTTTAAAACAATTTCGAATTTTTTTTGAAATTCATATTAACGTGATAAATAACATATCCAAATTTCATTTAAATCGGTCGAATAGTTTCTGAGAAAACTGATTTTTTTTATTTTTCTTTCCCCCTCCATAACTCTTAGAAAAAAACACATGGGGACTTGAAAATTTCTGAATTTTATTCTTATATGGATATCAAAACATGGTGCAAATATGAGCCAATTAGGTGCTAGGGCAACTTTAGCATACTTACCCCTCTAGACCTTTTATTTTATATAGTAGCAGATTTAAAAAAAATAACTAGTTAATACAAATGTATGCGAAAAATATGAATAGTTTGTAAAGATTTAATTATCAATTCAGGAAAATTAAAAACAGAAGTCCAAAAATAAGGGGTGAGGCAAACGAAATACTTTTCGACCTTTACACTGGTAGTAAATGGTATACTTTTTGTGCGTGCTCTGGAAAAATTACTTATTGAGATTTAACTGTATGTCCGCAGTTTGTTACTGTGTAAAGCTAATAGACTTATAAAATTATGATTGTGATAAATCGACTAGAGTGATTAAGAAAGACTTTGAGATCAAAGATAAATATTGGATTTTCGAATTTTAACAAACCGACATTTGATTCGTGACCAGCGACTCTGAAAAACCCCGTGTACCAAGTTTGAATTAAATCCAATCAATTTTTAATTTTTTTAACGTCATATTGAATCAGCCTTTTTGAATTTTTAAAATCTGACTTCAGATTTGATTTCAGCGCCATCGAAAACTCTTAATTAATGAATTTCGCAATTTTTTTTACTTTTTCTAATGTTGGCATTCATGTAATGATATATGTGAGCATCGCGTTGGCACGTTTGACCTTCAAATGACCGTGATAGCCCATGATGGATCAAGCTGTCCATTGAACATGGGCTTTATAGGACCCCAACGAAGTTTTTGACAAAGTATAGTTACTGGACGCAACTTCTAAAAAGGTGAAAAATAAATAAATAGAAAAAAACGAAATTTCAATGTAAATCGTGATTTTTTGAGTCACTGTAATTTAGAATCGTGACAAACAATTCGAAAATCATTTTCAGGAATATTGAGGAATATAATAAGCAACATTTTCCCCCATTATTGAGGTCAAATGAGAAGAGACCAAAAATCGCCCTTATTGCAACCCATCCTTTGTAAAGT
The DNA here is from genome assembly GCA_032873175.1 of Leptopilina drosophilae. Taxonomy (NCBI): domain Eukaryota; kingdom Metazoa; phylum Arthropoda; class Insecta; order Hymenoptera; family Figitidae; genus Leptopilina; species Leptopilina drosophilae. The sequence goes on along the minus strand of CM065484.1, from coordinate 17,141,802 downwards.
TTTAACAAAATGAGAGCCAAATTCAATAGTAAAAGTGCGGGGTCCTTTACAGCAAGAAATTGTGCTATGTAGTTTGAATAAAAATAAAAGATGCTTATAATATACAAATCATAATGTAACAGACAATCTGCAATCAAGTTATTTCCGAGTAACCATTTTTAAACAAATTCAGTTGACTTTTAATTTTAAAATCTGACAGTTTCATTTTTTAAAAACTGACCCTAGTTTCATATTCAGCTATTTTAAAAAACCCTGAGTCACTATTTTAGCCGAATTAAATTTTTTTAAAACTAACCTCAGATTCGTATTCAGCGACCCCAAAACCTCTTGGGTAAGTATTTTTAAGTAAAAAGAAAAATGCATGACACATAGAATTAAAATCATAAACTTACATGTAAAATTACTAGAGATGTGCAAAACGCTCGAAAAGCAGGGTCGGGCCGAGCTCGAGTTTTCTCGATGTATTGGCTACCCGAATGCATTCGGGTTATCTAAAAATTGGGGTGCCCGAAATTTTCGAGGACCCGAATTCAACGGGTACCCAAAAATTATGAGAACCCGAATTTAGTTGGGTACCCGGGAGATTTCGGGTATGTAAACAATCTTGACCCGGAGCGAGCTGACTAAGCTCGACCCCATCCGGTACGAAAAGTGAAAAGCCCGAAATTACCCGATCGGGTTTTAGGCTTTTTGCACACCTCTGAAAATTACCATAAGTTTCCATCAAAGGCTAATGGAGCATTTACACAATGTGTAAAAAAGTCCAGAACAGAAAATTTGAATTGGAGTAAGAGAGACAGATAAACAGTTTATCTCTTTTACTTCAATGCAAATTTTGCATTCTGGACTTTTTGCAGAAGGTGTAAATGCTCCTTTACTGGAAGCTTACTCTATCACCTTAATTTTACCGATTAAGCTTACGTTGGCCTTACGGTATAAGCTTACAGTGATCCTACATTGTATGCTTACTATGATGCGGACATATCACAGGTGCTCTGTGTTTACCATGAGTTTACTGACGAATTTCACAAAGATCGCTAGTAGGTTCAAAGAATTTTTTCAGCAAGATAATTTAATATGTGGATTAAGTCAACATGAAGTTGACTAAATCTTGATCGGTGTCATTACTGATCTTAAAGTGTCCTGAGCATCAAGTTATATACAAGTTAATAAAAATAAATCATATATTTCTGACCATTTTTGCAAAATATGTGTGTCCTCTTGACCCCTTAACAGTGTAGTCGAAGTTAAGGTTTTTATGACACAAATGTGTTAATTTTTTTTCATTTTTAGAACTTGATATCGCAGCTATAGCGGCCATACACGCTGCAAGCACGAATTATTTTTGCCTCTATAGACGTCAATCACTGTGAAGGGGTTAATTTCGGTGAAACAACATTTCTTTTGTTGGCAAGAGCTAAACTTTTATCGAACAGTGTCATTAAAAAAATGTAATGTTTCTTGTATTTCAGCAATCATCTTCCGATAGACAAATAAGAAGTACTTTTGGCTGGGCAAGAATTGACATTGTAATAATGTTAGTATGCTGTATTCTTGTTGCTTCTTTCTGTTTCTCTATACTAATTGAAGCACTTCAAAAATTAATCCATTTTGATCACTTAGATGCAATGCATCATCCAATTCCAATAATGATCATAGGCTTCGTTGGGATTATACTACATATACTTTATTATATTTTTATTGGTGAATATTCGTTTAATCAAGGAATATATTTACAATTTTCCAAAGCTGGTCTGTTTTTACCCAGGTGTGTATAAAATATAATACAGAAGTTTTTGATTTGTATTCTCAAAATAAATAATACTTTGAAAAATAAGTTTCGTTATATCATATTTTTCAGTAATGATGTGCAACTCTGACCTCAGTTTGGTTATACTTTTCTCAATTGCTCAGCGTTTCTTAGAAAAGAAGTCTCCAAATAATATGTTACATACTCTATTAAGGGTGTTCGATTAAGAAAGGTATTTAAAAATGGCTGTAGTAATTTGCAAAGAATCAGACGAAATCTTGATAATTTTTACTTTAATTTGAGTCGAAGAAATGAAAGTTTTTATAACATATGCAACAATAGGAAGTAAACTTATATAAGTTTTGTATCTGCTTAGTAGGTGCTTCCCTCTGGCGATGTTTTTTAATATCACTTGTTTGTTTATGTCTCGCGTGTGTGCTTCTAGTTTACTTCTTATTATTACATTTATGTATAAATATTCAATTTGTTGGTCAAAAATGAAAGTACTGTCTTTCAAGATTTCGGCTGATTTTTTAAATATTGCGTTGACTGTCTCAATTATTAAAATGAATAATTTCAAATCAAGTATAACTTCTGACAGAAATTTTAAAATTTTTATCTTGTTCGAACAGCCTTAAAAACGTTTTTTGCATCCGTATGCAAAAGAACTCAGAGCTGAGTCGCACACCATTCACAAATGTGATACAACACGAACTTTTCTTTCTCAGTGTATTGTTACGAAAAAATAGCATTATAATATATAATAATTATAAAACTAACATACATAAAATATCGCCTCAGTGGAATTACATGTTTCACGAAATAAGTCTGGAATTTACTTAATAATTACCATACTTGTACGGTACTACTTTGAAATCTGGAAAATAGATCTTTTGATTAATCTATAATTTGGTAAAATTTTTATATTTTAAAAGAGAATAAACGTACCAAAGCACTTTTCAGAATTTTAAAAATTGAAGAAATTACTCTTTATAGGATTTTTTGATAAAATTGTTAAATGTAAATTATTTCAAATCAATATAACGCTTTTTATTAAAATTAAAATATGTTAAATACTTTAAATCATGTCCTTTTAGAATGTTACAAAATTTTTTTTCTTAAAAACACATTAAATAAGTTGATTTTTAAAAATCAACTCGAGTTATCGTAGCAAAAAATTTTGTTACAAACACACATTTCCCTAAAAATTACTTTTTTAAATCAGAGGGTCATAAAACGTGAAGATTTATCAAAATTAGACATTGCTCAAAATCGTAAAAATCCAAGACTTTTTTATTTTTGACCTACGACTAGGTGAAAATTTGCAGTGAGAAACTCGGTGATTGTGTCGCAAACAATTAAAACACAAGTTTGCCTTTTTAACTACTGTAAGTAGTTGATTACACAAAATTAAATTACAATAAACCTTAACAATTTTGCTCTAATACATTCATAATTTTCTCAGTATTAATGGGATAATTCCAATTTAATAATAAAATAATTATAAAGGGGATATTAATTAGGTTAATTTTACATACAATTGATATATTAAACCGGGAACATAATAAATAATATCAATTAAAATTACTAAAATTTAACAAGACTATGCTACAAATAAAATTTCATGCCAATACCACAACATTGTGAAATATCATCTAAAGTTACTACTTTTTACTAATCTCCATCCTTATTTATACCGCACTAAAATAATAATACTTGAATTATTGCTTACTTTTTCCAAAAATTTCTTTAAAAAATCGTAGCTTTTAGAAACACTGTTATTTCTAATTAAAACATATATAAACTTTTACAGAATCAAATGAAAAAACTCTTAACAATATGATATTCATCTAATCTAATTCAAAAATATTTTCTCTTAGTCATTTCCTATGTTACAACTTATGGGACTATTCCGATTGAAGATAAATAATAAAATTCTTTGCCAAATTCAAATATTTTCATGAATAACAATATTCATCACAAGAATTCTATTATTTCAGAACTAATAAATTTTTTTAAAAAAACTCAAATATTCTTTAAAAAATGAACAAATATCTAATCAAGAATTCAATTACAAATAAAATAAAAAAATAATTTTTTTCTATTTTCATAAAAGCTGTCAAATAATTTTACTAAAATATTTAATTATTTTCATAAATAATAAAATTTTATTAATGAATCAAGATTCGCGGTAGAGAATCGCCGCCAAGTAAAAGCAAAGATCGCGAATATATATTCTCGAAATATCGGCTATTTTTCGATGAAATTGAATAACTCGAGTAAATCTTAACCGATTTAGCTCATTCTTTTTTTGTCAGATAAAGAATCAAAAAAGAAAGAATTCTGTTAAGTTTATTCAATATTTTATTTATTTTTATAGAATTTAGGCTAGGAAAACCGATAATTAGCGATTTTTTGAGATTTAGACAAACGTGGAGCGTTAACTCCTAAATGGATTGCTGAAATCTTCTAGAATATTATTAATTAGGTTAAAATCTCGATATACATTTTAGGAAATTTTAATACACTTCGAATTTTTGAAAAATTTTGATTTTTCTCAAAAAAATTGAATTTTTTAACATTTAGACAAACGCAGAGACTAAACTTCTAAACGGTTATGTGAAATCTTCTAAAATATTATTCATTGGGTTAAGATTTCGATATATATTCCTGGAATTTTAATGCACTCTGTATTTTCTGAAAAATGTTGATTTTTCTCCAAAAAATTGAATTTTTTTAACATTTAGACTAACGCAGAGACTAAACTTCTAAACGGTTATGTGAAATCTTCTAAAATATTCTTCATTGGGTTAAAATCTCGATATATATTTCTGAAAATTTTAATACACTCCGTATTTTTTAAAAAATTTTGATTTTTCTAAAAAAAATTAAATCTTTTGACATTTAGACTAACGCAGAGACTAAACTTCTAAACGGTTATGTGAGATCTTCTAGAATATTATTTATTGGGTTAAAATCTCGATATATATATTCCTGGAAATTTTAATGCACTCTGTATTTTTTGAAAAATTTTGATTTTTCTCAAAAAAATTGAATTTTTTAACATTTAGACAAACGCAGAGACTAAACTTCTAAACGGTTATGTGAAATCTTCTAAAATATTATTCATTGGGTTAAGATCTCGATATATATTCCTGGAATTTTAATGCACTCTGTATTTTCTGAAAAATTTTGATTTTTCTCAAAAAAATTGAATTTTTTTAACATTTAGACTAACGCAGAGACTTCTAAACGGTTATGTGAAATCTTCTAAAATATTTTTCATTGGGTTAAAATCTCGATATATATTTCTGAAAATTTTAATACACATTTTTTTCTAAAAAAAATTGAATTTTTTGACATTTTGATGAACGCAGAGACTAAAATGCTAAAAATTTTTTTTAAATATTTTGAAATAGTATTATAGGTTGAGAGGCTTGAAATTTATTTAAAAACTTTACTGTAAAGTATCATATCTTAAATAAAATCTTATTTAAAACTTACTTGTATTTTATTTAAAATTATTAGATCAAAGAACAAAATATTTTTACAATTAATTATTTTATTTATTAAAAAGTTGAAATGACGCAAAAAGTTTTAAAATCGCAACAAAAACATCTATGATGCAAAAACTTCGGCCAAGTAAAAGATTTTCTAACTGTCCAAACAATTACATAGCGAAATAAAAGTTTACCAAGTAAAATTTATAATTAAAATTTTAATAACGATTTATTTTAAATATTTCCTCTCCCATACAACTTGAAGTACATATTGCAGTTGAAAAAAATAACCCGAGATTAGCTGCTGATATTGCACATTGAGGCTTAATTACATTTCCGAATTAAGTCAATATTCTTCACTGCATTTTGAATTGTAACAAATAAAATTAACTTTTATAATTTACATTAACAAAAAACGAAATCCAATTATTCATCATAATAAAAAATTTTTATTGACGCCAAGATTTAAAAATCTTGGCGTCAATAATGCTTCTAACTTGTAATTGATGAAAGTTTTGACGCCAAGATTTTTAAATTCCCCGCCGATGGTTGTCCACTACCGAACATCATCGATGTCTTTGACGTGCTGGGAGAATAAGCATTACAACAGAATTAATTTTTGAATGCAATTTATGTGGTGGCAAAGAAGGTGGAGAGAGAATGTTTAAATATTCTAGTTAGAATACATCAGTAAATTTTCCATTATCACAATTTTCAGTAGAATCAATACTTTCATATATTTTTTTACCTTTACTGTCTAAGAGATTCACCACTCTCTTAATAATATCATCAAAATCCGACAACTTACATCTCCTCAAATTAATTTTGTTGTATAAACTAATTATACATTTCTTCAGCAATATCTACATTTCCTTTTTGAATAATATGTTCTGGTAATATAACATTATCATCTGCATCATTTAATTCACCATTGCCAACTTTAAGTAAGTAATTTACCAATTCCGTTTCTTGTGGTAAAGTTCTCATATTATCAGTTAATATGTATTTTTTGAAATATTTCCATAGTTTACTATTTTTTATTGATAAATTTACTATTTCTGATCTAGTACCCTGTTCTTTAATTAGTAAACTCTGTAGAAAATCTCCACCTAGAATTACAATTTTACCACCAAAAACTTCGTTTGAATTCATTATATCTCTTAATAGATAATCCATAGTTTCTAAAGAATATTTTAGAGCCATTGGTGCTTCATCCTAAGTAAAAACATCTATTTTTTTTTAAAAGGGCTTTCTTTTGACTGAACTTTAATGTTTGAAGATAAATCACTGTATAATGGAAAAGGTAAGCCCAAAACTTTATGAACAGTTTTTCCATTAGGAAGCAGAGTAGCAGCTATACCTGTAAATGCCATGTTGCGAACATTTATTCTTTACTTTTTAATAAATGCCATAGCGTAATGTATAAAAATGTTTTTCAAAACCCTTCGCAACCATCAACATATAAGCACTTAGAACCATTAAAAGAAGAATCCTTTAGGGCAACAAGTACAAAATCAACTACAAGTTTTTATTTTACATTTAATTTAGCATAATTCTGTTCTCCTATGTTAATATGTTCTGTTCCCTGACAGTGAATTGACTTGTATCCTTCGTTAAAGAACATTGTTTTAATATTTCTATAATCCATTGTTCAGCTTAAATGTCTTTAATTTTTAAAACATCTTCTGATATTGGACGCTTAAATTGTTCCCATAGTTTATCCAGATGTACAGGATGACAATGAATTAAAATTCTTGTGAATAATTAGCAAAGTGAATGAGGCATCATCCATAATCCAGCTTCTTCCATTGTCCTAATCCATTCACTATCATCTTCTATAATTCTTAATGCCAAAAGGGCAGATGTAAACAATTTATGAATAACTCTATTAACTGTTTTTAAAATTTGGAAAGAAGTTATTCCTTTTACTAAAAGTAACAATAACACCTGCACACAAAAAAATTCGAGTGCGAAGACTGACACATGGTTTGCATGGGGATTTATCTAATTTTTACGTTTTAAAAAGACTTTTTGCATATTTTTATTATTGATTTGAATTCAGTAACTCCAATTACATGAAAATTAAATACATAAAAGATGTTAAAAATGGCGGACCTAAAATAGCGGGTGTTTAAAAAAAATTGCTCTTATTTCCTTAAAAATAATCATTGCTCAGGGGTTTTCGGCATCGCTAATTATGAATTTAAAGTCGGTTTTTTAAAAATTCAACATGTCGGATCCAATATGTCGGACAAAAAAAAAAAATTAATCAGATCCACTTAAAAATCGTTTCTCTTGGGTTTTCGGGATAGCTGAAAATGAATATGATGTCAGTTTTCAGAAATTCTAAATGTCAAATTTACAGTACTTTTAATCTTTGTTTCTTGAATATCTTATCCTTTTTGATTCAAAGGATCTCCGAAGAGAAGCTCTTCTTTTCTTTTTTGAATTTTCGGCCTTTGGTATGTCTCTTTTTAGCGTCCAACAGTAGTCCGCTAACATATTTTTATTCCATTTTCCTTTGTAGCGTTTTTCGATGTCCTTTATATCTTGGCGAAATTTCTCGCTGAAAATTCGTTGTCCGCCTTCAGGAAGGGGAGGTGTCCTAGTCGCAAAAATAGAAGAAGAAAAAGAAGAAAATGCGGAAACTAATATTTTACAAATCAAAGTTACTTAAAATTGTATTTTAACAAGTAACTATATAGAAAAAATTTGGACTCCTTTTTGTTGCAGCACATAATAAGTTTTTATTGTTTTTATTTAAAGTTCTTCTTTCGGTACATTTCAGAAATAAGAAAAATTCTAATTTACAATTAGCGGTTTGAGAAAACACCTAAGCAACAAGAATCAGAAAATCACATGCAAAAATTTTAATTTTTAGTTATATTGAATATGACATTTAGAATTTTTAAAAACCAACATCATATTCTTTTTCAGATACCCCATAAACACAAGAAAAACTATTTTCAAGTGGATTTGACTAATTTTAAAATTGTTTTCGTCACATTGGATCCACCATTTTCAATTTTTAAAAACCGACTACAAATTTATAATTAGCGACCCCAAAAACCCTTAAGCAACGATTTTTAAGGAAATCAGAGGAATTTAAAAAAATCGTCATTTTGGGTCCTCCGTTTCGAATCCGCCATTTTAATCATCTTTTATGTATTCAATTTTTATGTAATTAGACACTAAATTCAAATCAATAATAAAAATATGTGAAAAGTCTGTTTAAAACATAAAAAATAGGTAAATCACTATGCAAACCATTTTTTCAGACTTCACTACCAAACTAGACGTGTAAAAAAATACTAGCAATAAACTTTTGGCCCAACTACTTTTTTCTCTTTAGATACACCCCAAGAAAGAGAATCTATCATGAGTCAGTCTTTACACTCGAAATATTTTTTTGTGTGATGGTGAAATGGAATAAAAATATGTTAGTGGACTACTGTTGGACGCTAAAAAGAGACATACTAAAGGTCGAAAATTCAAAAAAGAAAAGAAGAGCTCCTCTTCGGAGATCCTTTGAATCAAAGAGGATAAGATATTCAAGAAACAAAGATTAAAAGTACTGTAAATTCGACATTTAGAATTTCTGAAAAGTGACATCACATTCATTTTCAGCTACCTTGAAAACCCAAGAGAAACGATTTTCAAGTGGATCTGATTAATTTTTTATTTTTTGTCCGCCATATTGGATCCGTCATTTTTAATTTTAAAAAACCGACTTCAAATTCATAATTAGCGACCCCAAAAACCCCTGAGCAATGATTTTCAAGGAAACAAGAGCAATTTTTTTAAAATGTTACGTTTATATTAAAAATAATATCTCAATAATAATCGTGGTTTGAAGATCGAGCGATGTACCTTCGGAAGTTGTTAGCAGTTTTCTCGCAAGATGGTAAGTCTTGCGAAAATTATTTATTTGTGAGTTCGTTATTGCTTCATCTCTATGGGAGCTGTTATGACGTTATTCTCAATTTAGAAGGATAGAAGAAAATATAGATTTAGAGTATAAGAATCTTTTATTTTAAAGAGAGTTATGGTTATAAAGGTAGGTATAAAACAGATATTCTTACCAACTACTTACAGTTGTTGTATCAGTTTGGATAATGCACAAATACTTAATACTACTTTCAAATATTTTATTTGAAAGGCAAACTTTTAAAATGAGTAAAAACGGGATTAGAACGATCCGTAACAATCGAAAACCGTATTGAAACTCAAAACTTTACATCAAGACCCTGATTATTTTGAGTATCTCGATTTGTAAGAACTTGTGTTAAATGCAGAATTCGACGGCACGAATAATTTAACAGACTATGTCTTTTATACGATTACAAAATAATTCAAAAGGGCATCTGCCTGATGGGACAAGATCTCTGGCTACTTCGGTAAGAGAACGGAAGAAAATGACGATTCGGAAGAGGGCTTTCCGGTTTTTATGTAATAGTCCCCACTTGCGGAAAAAGGGCGCAAAGTAATGAGTAGCCAATACGGATGTTTAGAAAAATGTATATCGTCTTCCAGACCAATCTGGAGCCGAGTTATTTTAGTTAACCAATCAAATTTAACCGAACAGGCCCTAGGTTATTGAACTTTGGTATGAGTGGGGTCACTATGCGTTGGATATCCCTCTTTAGAGTCGTTCTTATATAATACAAATTCGAAGAACTATTAACCCTTTAACGACCAAATGTGCTGATTTCTAACTTCGATTTCAAACTCTTATTATTGAAAGAAAAAAATTATTAAAAATTCTGCAGGCACATACCCATATGTTTTTGGGGTCGCTCTTTCAAATGGCGTTGTCAAAATTCCCAAAAAGTGCCATTTAACCCTTATTTTTTTCAAAAATACTCAAAAAATACAAAATTTTGGAAAGTATTTTTTTTTAGATCCAATTTTAGTTAGTATATTAATTTTTCCAGGTCACCTAAGGTATACAAAACGTGTTCCCGATAGTTCTAGTTTGAAAATATGCTTTGCGTTTTAAGATTTTTGTTTTTATTAATTCAAAATGGCGCCTGAAAATAATTTTTTTTTCAAAATTTAACACAGTATGGACAAAATTTTCAAAAGTTGTTGAATTCGCTTGAAACTTGTTGCACGGGGGTTTTTGGGGTCGCTGATTATGAATCTGATTTCAGATTTTAAAAATTCAAAATGGGGGATCCAATATGGCGGACGACAAATCTAAAACTTTATCGTATTGTCTTCAAATTTGTTACTCGGGGGTTTTCGGGGTCTCTGATTACGAATCTGAATTTAGATTTTCAAAATTCAAAATGGCGGATCCAATATGGTGAACGACAAAGTTAAAACTTTATCGTATTGTCTTCATATTTGTTACTCGGGGGGGTTTTGGGATTTGATAATCATTTTTTATGTAAACAAAATTTTTTTGTTTAATGTTTAAAGTTTTTTGTGTTTTAATTTTCAATGGTTTTGAATTAAATTTTGTAATAAAAATAGATCCTTGTGTTTGTGTGAAGGTTGTACAATATTGTAGCATTCGTTATTGCAGAATGTATCATCCGCACAAAAATTTGTGAATACATTGATACTTATACGTTGATATTTATGCATTGATATTTATACATTGATACTTGAAGGGTGGCATGACAAAAAGGGTCAAGCCACAATTTTTCGAAATTGAGATTTTTTTATAAACAAATCAAGAAAATTCTTTTACACATTTCTGTAAAAGGATTTTCTTGTAAATTGTCTTTTTAAACTCGTTTGTAATGAAAATATGACTAAAAAATAGCCTAAATTTCTACTTACAATGCAATTCAGTTAACAAACAAAAGAAATGAATACTATTATGAATAGGTTAATATGGTTAAAAATATTCCTTATTTTTAATATTATTAAATATAATATTAAATTTTGCTAGAAGATTTTATGTCTATTTAGAAATAGTTTTATTCATCATTTAATTTTCAACAACCTAAATATTATTCTTCAGTTAATTTTTAAATATTCTTGATTGTAGATTGCATTTGAAAATTTCGTTACTGTTTACTTTTAAAAATAAGTATTTAATTTATATTTTTCTTGAAAACAAACAACTTCTTTGAATCAAACTGTTTTGCATTTAATTCATCAATTCAAAATTAACAAACTAATTTTTCAGTTTTTCTTTAAACTGTATATTTTTTTAACAATTAATTTTAAAAGAAAATATGGGCATTTGACGTAACCCCAAAATGGTTCACTTTTACTTATTTTTCTCACTAATCTGTAGGTTTATCTCCATAAATTGTATTTCCACTGGTAAAGCGAAATAATATCTCGAAACGGTTTTTTAGATTTTTCTTAAATGACCAGGAAAATTTTTAAATGTTTTATTTTTGTTTCCTGTATAATCATGAAATTGTTGCTTGACCCCTTTTGTCATGCCACCCTTCACTTATACATTGATACTCATACATTGATACATATATATTGATACTAATACATCGATACTTATACATTGATACTTATACATTGATAGTAATACACTGATACTAATACACTGACACTAATACATTGATAGTAATATATTTACACTAATACATTGATACTAATACATTTATACCTATACATTGATACTGATGCATTGATACTAAACCATTGACACTAATGTCAGATTCGTAATCAGCGACCCCGAAAACCCCCGAGTAACAAATTTGATGACAATACGATAAAGTTTTAACTTTGTCGTCCGCCATATTGGATCCGCCATTTTGAATTTTGAAAATCTGAATTCAGATTCGTAATCAGCGACACCGAAAACCCCTGAGTAACAAATTTGAAGACAATACGATAAATATTAAATGAGAAGAAGCTATCAATTTTCCGAATCAAATAATTAAGTCTTAAATAAATCTCTATAAGCTCATGGGCTTCATATGTATCGACAGCACAGCTGCCCTAATACAGAAACCTGCTTAATCAGAAAAATATTTTCGAAATTAATTTATAATTTCAAAATTATCAAAGAACTTAGAAAAAAGCGGTAGCATGGTGGGATACGAGCCCACGACCTTTCTATTGCCGGTAGACTGCTCTGACCACTGAGCTACATGCACCGAATGATAAATTCACTTTCTGTAAATTATAATCGCCTTTGAAATTGAAAATATGGCTTACCATCTTTAAGACACTTCCAGCGTTATCATCAAAATAATGTAGGAAGTGATAGTATATTTCAAGGAACTTGGAGAATCTCGGGGTGCATGAAGCTCAGTGGTCAGGGCAGTCTACCGGCAATAGAAAGGTCATGGGCTCGTATCCCACCATGCTACCGCTTTTTTCTAAGTTCTTTGATAATTTTGAAATTATTAATTAATTTCGAAAATATTTTTCTGATTAAGCAGGTTTCTGTAGTAGGGCAGCTGTGCTGTCGATACATATGAAGCCCATGAGCTTATAGAGATTTATTTAAGACTTAACTATTTGATTCAGAAAATTGATAGCTTCTTCTCATTTAATATTTGTAAACCGAATGATAAATTCACTTTCTGTAAACAATACGATAAAGTTTTAGATTTGTCGTCCGCCATTTTGAATTTTGAAAATCTGAATTCAGATTCGTAATCACCGACCCCGAAAACCCCCAAGTAACAAATTTGAAGACAATACGATAAAGTTTTAGATTTGACGTCCGCCATGTTGGATCCGCCATTTTGAATTTTGAAAATCTGAATTCAGATTCGTAATCAGCGACCCCGAAAACTCCCGAGTAACAAATTTGAAGACAATACGATAAAGCTTTAGATTTGTCGTCCGCCATATTGGATCCGCCATTTTGAATTTTGAAAATCTGAATTCAGATTCGTAATCAGCGACCCCAAAAACCCCCGAGCAACAAGTTTCAAGCGAATTCAACAATTTTTGAAAATTTTGTCCATCCTGTGTTAAATTTTGAAAAAAAATTTATTTTCAGGCGCCATTTTGAATTAATAAAAACAAAAAATCTTAAAACGCAAAGCATATTTTCAAACTAGAACTATCGGGAACACGTTTTGTATACCTTAGGTGACCTGGAAAAATTAATATACTAACTAAAATTGGATCTAAAAAAAAATTATTATCCAAAATTTTGTATTTTTTGAGTATTTTTGAAAAAAAAGGGTTAAATGGCACTTTTTGGGAATTTTGACAACGCCATTTGAAAGAGCGACCCCAAAAACATATGGGTATGTGCCTGCAGAATTTTTAATAATTTTTTTCTTTCAATAATAAGAGTTTGAAATCGAAGTTAGAAATCAGCACATTTGGTCGTTAAAGGGTTAAAGTATTATATAAGTTGATTTTTGTTACTAACAATTCATACGTATACCCTTGCATAGTCTCGATAATAATATAAAATTAATAATATAAATCTATAATATAGCAATAACTCATACATATGTTTTAATATAATTTTTGCTGGCGAAGAATCTATTTATAATTAATGTCCACACATACAACCATATAGTGATAATAATGTAGTTAGTTATCACACTTGTCGTATGAATATCTAATTGTTTAAACAATTACATTTTTGGTTTGGTTTCGTCTTAAAATCTCGTGTAATTATGATAAGGTGAATTAGAGAACATGTACATAAGATGAGTAATACTCTGAGGTCAACAGGAGTTATCAAGCATTCTTTCACATTTCTCTTATTCTTTACCGGCGCTATGAACTATCATTCAGAGTGTCAATTTATGATTATTTTTACTGCACGTTCTAATGAGTAATGCTTAACCCTCCTGATGCTGACAAGTGTATGCTCATAAATACAGTTTATACATATACTTTTATGTATTCATAACAAGCTAATATTAGAGTTTAAAAAAAAGGTTACTACAAACGTAACAGCCTTCCCCACTTAGGAATGTTATCGTCCCTGATAATATCTTGTTATTAAGGTGATACCTCGCCTTTTACAATAATGGTTTCATTTCTTTGGTATTTCATTTTGGCAACAATATGTGTATGGTATTGTATAGTGTGAATTTTATAGTAGAAAGGTGTTTATAAAGGGGAATACAGAGGTTTCTTTAAGGATGATTCTTGGTAAGTATAATTTATAAGGCTGGTATAAAAATAAAAGGTATTTTATGTGGAGTTTATAATACGTGACCGCTATGTCGGAGAGCTTGTGTTTAGATTTTCTTTGTATATAACGTTATGAAAAAGTGTAAAAATTGGTTCGTATATACACTTGAATATTCATCCCTTCTTCTTGGGTAAAAATTACTTGGTTGTGACACTTGATGATGAGAAAATATGGGAGGACAGATCAGTTCTTCTCTACAAGATGTCCGGTGCAGGTCAGAATCGTGAAATCCTTTCAAGTGCGGATAGTGACAGCGTAGAATTTCCATTAGATGTTTTACAATTGGGAGTGTTACCGGTGGTTGATATAAATAATGATCCAGTTCCTGGTGCGTCTCGATCAAGAATTGAAACTCCGGAAAACTGCTCCAAGGCAAGACCAGGTGTTGCAGCGGATGGTCGTCGAGGACAAGGTACTGTGGAGTTTGTTCGTACGAGTCCTTTTAGAGAGAAGAATAATCCTCCAGGTGTAATTCCAATTAAATCGGAGACGTCGAATTCCTCCATTTGAGAGAGGAAATAGATCAAGGCCTGTTCCACAGACTAGTCCTCCGGTACATAATGACACCATAATGGAGTTTTCCAAGCTAATGAGCCAATTGACCAATAGAGTGTCCTTTTTGGAGGATAGCCGCTGTGTCTTCATTGTTACTATGTGGGGCTTGCCTATGATCAATCCGCCGTTGGTAGTAGGAAACATCTTTAATGATTTGTTGAGAATTAACCCCACTGATGGGACAGGCATCATCGATCACTTGCCTGAACCAAGAAAGGGAGTAATGATCAGATGTACATCGAAAAATGTGAGGGATTATATCCTGCAGTCTCATGCTGTATTAGAGCGGCATGGGATTTCAGTAGGAAGGATGTAAAGAGGAGGTTAGGAATATTTTTGGTATTGTTTTGATTTTATAAATATGTGACTTTTATTATTTGTTACAGAATATTGAGAGAAAACTATTACATATATTTTCCTTTAAATTGGTTTGGTATTTTAGTATAAAGTGTTAAATAATTTGTTTCTATTTGTGATTGATGTTTATTTATTTATATGTAACCACAAGTAAGACATACTGTTTTGTTCTAGATAAACAGGGTTATCTAGGTGAAATATTACAAGATTGTGATGTTGGAATGGCTGACATACGTATCAAGGATGATTTTGGTGAGTTGTAAAGTAAAAATACTATGTCTTAGGTGTGCATACATACTTATATAAATATATATTGGATTGAAATTAGTGACATAATTCAAAATCTTACGAACAATAATATGTCCCGTTCTAATTTAAGACGTAAATCGCTTGTTTCAGAGGCTCAATCAAAATTTCGAAAACTTCCTACTTCGGAGGAGGAGCCAATGATTCCCATTTTTGTTACTACAGAAGTTCTGAAGAAAAATCCTCAATTATTAATAAAATATGGCTTTCGAATGGGAATCGTGGAAAATTTGGATGGAAAATATTTCGTTTCTCTTAGAAAAAGCAAAACTGTATAGTTTAAAGAGGTAAGATAAATTTCAAAGAGAAAAGAAATTTAACGGAGTTGTATTATTTGATATTATTTTTAATTACCTTTTGTTTATTTACAGATGGTATTTTAATCACAATATGGTTTTTATCTAGATATCCCTTTAAAGTATCTTCAATTTAATTTTACATCATTGTTTAAGTGAATTTTCATTCTAAAATTTTGATATCAAATTTTGATTTTATAATATTCATACATATTCGTTTATTTACTCCAATTCTTTGTTTAAACAATTATACATTTAATATATGTCAGCGTACGTATGATATATTTTATGAAAATAATTTGTGTAACTTTTGTTTTGATTTCAAATAAAATATTATTAGTAGTTATAAAATGAAACTTATTTGCGTTGTAGCAGAAAAATTTTTATAACCAAATCAAAAAGAGAATTGTGATAAATTAAAGCATTGGGTTAATAGCAAATTAATATGATCGACAGCATTCAGGACCGTGCTCTTTAAAGCAATTGGCACGTACGTCCTTGTAAATCGTGCAAAAAGAGAGTTCTCTCGTATTTACTTTGATTATTCTTATAGAGATTAAAATGTTAGTTTATTAAAATATATTGTTTGATTAATAATTAATTATTATTAAAAATTTTTTTTTTATTTATTTATTTTTTATTTTATTTATTTATTTTTTTTTTAAGATATATAAATACATACATATACATATATGTATATACACACATATCCCTTATTTTTATTTTTTGTTTATTTTATTTAATGATGTATTTATTATATTTGGTAATTAATGTTATAAATTCAAGCAATAAAGCAATATAATTGTTAGTGCGAGCGTGGTTTTTTGAAGAATTGAATTAGAAAATATATAGTAGCACCACTACCAAGGATTCCGAATATAGATAATCCTCTGAATAGATCTCGATAGAAACTTGAGTTTGATTGTCTTTTGTGATTGCTTAAAATTTTTAGTTGGTTTTCTATGTCAGCAAGAGGTGTTCCTTTAGACAAATCCCATTTGGTTGTTTCGAATAATTTATCTTCTATTAAATATTCGTTTGATAATGTTAATTCGTTTAATTTAGGAACATTTGTCAATATTGTTGAGATGTTTAGGTTTAAGTCTGGTTGATATAAGTATTCTATTTCGCTATTTTGTATCGACGTTCCTGATATGGTAATGTATGAGTTTCTGGCAACACAGGTGTTTCCTAACCGTAGTAACCCAAATCCAGAAATTTTAATTTTTCTTTCGTAATTATTAGAATACAATATTGTTAATATTTCTTGGTCGATAGAAGAAAATAACCATCCTCCTAATGTAGCAACTTGATTCCAGTACGTTTTCATGTTAGTTTTTATTCTTATATCACATAAATGCCAGGAATTTTCGTTAGGTTCAAGCAATAATTGACTTTCGCAAGATTTTAAACCATTAGTTTCATATGTTGGTTGATAATTATTGCAAATACTGTAAGTGTTTAAATTTATACAGGTATCAAGTAGTTCTTGGTCTGCGTATATGTAGGAACGTCGATCTTCTGATAACATTATAAAAGGTGTTTCAGGTATAATATAGGCTGAGTAGTTTTGTGTTTGTATGTTTTGTGGTATGGGGTAGGAGTGAATTTTATACAGTTTATAGACATTTTTCTTTAATAGTGGAATGTCGAGAAATATTGTCAGCCGCCAATAAGTTTCGACGAATCTTATTGGTTTTATTCTTTCGAAAAATAAACCAGGGTTTTTATCAAACATGGTAATCTGGTATTTTTCCGATTTTACTTGTATTATGGGGAGTAAAAGAAGCAATTTCCAATGTAAAAACATCTTTATTTCTGAAATTATAAATTATATATTAATTTTTGATAGGAGTATAATTGGAAAATACGTATATATGTTTCCATATACGCGCATACGATTGTAAAATTAGAAAAATGTTTATGATGCGATCTTGATAATGTGATGAACTATTATTATTCGAGATTAAGCGTATTTTTCCCCCTTAAAAAAAAATTCATCGCCCCCGATGAAGAGAGAAGATGGAAAAATGCAGGGAGATACCAACGAAATCGAGGTAAGTGGGTATATGTATTTTTACTATTTTATTTTTCAAACTTAGAGAAGAATATAATAAATTTACAAAAATTAAGGAAAAAGAATTGGTGTAATAAAATAAAATAGTAGTTATGACATTGATTAAAAGGGAATTGAAAATGAAACAGAGAAGAATACAATAGTTTGAAGAAATGTTCCTTGAACTGTACTACAATTTTCATGAAAATATAGGAAAATTTCCGAGAATTTGAGAGATTATGTATTAGGAAAAATTTTTCCTCTCTTTTTTTCAGAGAATAATTAAAAATAAAATCGAAGTTTCTAAAAATTTTGTTTACGAAAATAATTAATTCATTGTAAAATTTAATTGTAGTAACTTTTGAAAAGCTCTTAGAATTTTCGAAAAGTTCAGTATTATAAAATTTCGAACATTCAGAAAAATAAAAATTTTTGCAAATGTCTTTCAAAAAAAATTTTAGAAGGAAATTTAATTAATCATTTAGGAAAATAAAATTCTTTTATAAAGAATTTTTCAATTGTATTCCTGAAACAATTTCTTTATTCAAATAGTAATAAAATAAAATAAAAGAAAAATTAAGGAAAGATTTGTTTATTAAATTAGTTAAGTTTATAAAACAAAAATATATTTTTATTAATAACTGAGAATAAATCTGAATTTCTGTCAGTTTTTGTTACTTATAAAAATAATTTGTAAATATTTGAATGGGATTCCATTAGAAATTGGATTCTTTTAGGAAATTCATTAACCAATTGATCTTGGAAAACTGGAAAATTCATTTAAAAATAATTGAATTTTCCGTCTACAAAAATAATTGCAATTATGGTGTGGATTATTTGAACATAATTTAATTTTCGCAAGAAGACCATTGTTGAGCGCAAGAGAACGAGATCGCGTGCGAGTGAGGGAGAGCGCACTAGAACGAGATCGCGTGCGAGTGAGGGAGAGCGCACTAGAACGAGATCGCGTGCGAGTGAGGGAGAGCGCACTAGAGCGAGATCGCGTGGGAGTGAGAGAGAGCGCACTAGAGCGAGATCACGTGCGAGTGAGGGAGAGCGCACTAGAGCGAGATCGCGTGCGAGTGAGGGAGAGCGCACTAGAGCGAGATCACGTGCGAGTGATAATTAAAATTTTTATTAGTTTTCTACAATTCAATTATTTTTAAAAATCATAGTAAAATTCTTGTGAAAAATGCTATTATCTTCAAAAATATTAAAAATAACTGGATAAATTCAATTGTTTTCGAAAAATTATAATACAATTCTACGAGAAAATCCAATTTTTTTCATAACAAAAATTCTCTGCAAAAATTCAATAATTTTCCAAATTTTCAAAAAAATCTCTCGTGAAAATTTCAAATTTCTTTGGAAAAAGAAATAAAATTCCTGCCAAAAACCAATTACTTTTATAAATAACAACATTCTTTGCAAGATTTCAATTCCTTCCATAGATCAAAAGTTCTGCGTAA
The DNA here is from genome assembly GCA_032873175.1 of Leptopilina drosophilae. Classification (NCBI taxonomy): domain Eukaryota; kingdom Metazoa; phylum Arthropoda; class Insecta; order Hymenoptera; family Figitidae; genus Leptopilina; species Leptopilina drosophilae. Next base: position 17,122,416 of record CM065484.1, on the reverse strand, counting down.
TTTTTAAAAAATTGTATTATAATTCAATTACTTTCATAACTAATAAAACTCATTTCAAAAAGGAATTAAGTTTAATACAAATTTAATCAAATTCGTCGAAAAATACAAGTATTTAATTAAATTTTGTCTAAAGAATTCAATGATTTCAATTATTTTTATAAATAGCAAAATTTTTCCGATTTACTAAATTCCTTTAAATATTTTTTTAAAAAAAATATTCTTCACAAGACTTCAATTTTTTTTATAAATTTCAATACAATTCCAGTCAAAAATTCTATTATCTTCATAAAAATTAATATTCCTCTCTACAATTCAATTATTTTTAAAAATTATAGTAAAATTCTTGTGAAAAATGCTATTATCTTCAAAAATATTAAAATTAACTGGTTAAATTCAATTGTTTTCTAAATTGTAGATTTATATTCGAAATGAAATAAATTTAAATCTAATGAGAAAATAAAACCGGTAAAACTCGGGACAAAGCCGGGAAAAACGGGGAATTTAAAAGTTAAACACAATTTCTAATCAGTCACTATTGATAGAGTAAATATCGGTAAAATTATTTCCTATTATCTTACTGGTGGTCGTTTTTCATTAACGATTTTAGTTTTTAACACTGTTTTTAAATGGAAATGTGAAAACTAAAAATCTAAATTTGGCTATTTGTTCAAAAAGGTAGCGTTTAGTAGCATTAGGCTCAAAAAGTAACCTCGTATTAAAAAGTAGCAAATAGTAGTTTTTAGTAGAAGAGTGCGAAGCCTGCTGACTTTTCCTGGCCCTTCAGGCCTGTGGCAACTAACATTTTAATCGAATTGAATATATTTGGTAAAAATATGCAAATTATTAGTTTTAATTCTGCTAATATATTGAATTTTTGCAAACGAACCACTCTATCAATTTTATTCTAGCGTGGATTATCTACAGAAAGGCTCGTGAACAAAAGAAAATTAATCAAATAAAGCAACGAAATATATATATATATATATATATACACACATACACAAAACCATTAAAATTCCGCGACAAGTTCCATCACCCGTAAAACAATTTAAATCTTCTTAAAACTTTCATAAAACAACTGGATTCCTGCGAAGAATTCTTCTAATCCCGAAAACAATCCAATTCCTTCAATGAATTCTATTCACGTTTTTATAAATATTCGAATTCCCATAGCGAATCTCATTCAGCATTATTCAAAAATTTTGCATAATTGATACCTTTCGAAAAACTTTATTATATTTTGTATCACCAACTAAACTTCTTTTATTATTCTAATATTTATAAAAATTGTAAAAATTATTCATTAAATAATTTATAAGTCATAATTTATGATAGTTATTATTATTTATTGTCATTATTTATTTATTATTTATTTCATAATAGTTTTTGAAAACTCAAGTTATTTAAAAAAATATTGTTTGAAACAGAACAATTCGAGGTTTTGTATTAATATTCGTGGTTGTTTTTATAGTTTATGAGGCAACAAAAAAAATCAAAATTCGGAACTCTTCCATAATCGAAACTTGATTCCTTTCAGTACTTCCACCAAAAATCCCCGAACTCTCCCCGACCTTCTTGACCAGTTTCATGTTCCCTTGACTTGTGTTAATCGTGCAAACTATTAAAACTATAAAAAAAATTATTATTAAAATTGTTATCAATTAAATAATAATTGATGAATTAATCAAAAACAAATCAATTCTTACCAAACACACAATGTATTCTTTTACGAGAAAATAAAAATACCTTAAAAAGGTTAAAGTAATATTCCCTGATAACATTTAAACTAAAATGGATATTTTGCATCGCAGGCCATATACACATACATACATATACACTGAAATGTATTATGAGTAGGAAAAGAAGTTTTTAAGAAAAGAAGGTATATAAAAAAGAGTGCGTAAGAGAGCGAGAATGGTCGCGTAAGAGTAAGGGAGAGCGAGAATGATCGCGTGAGTGTGAGAGAGAGAGAGCGAGGATGATCGCTTGAGAGTAAAGGAGAGCGAGAATGATCGCGTGCGTGAGAGAGAGCGAGAATGATCGCTTGAGAGTAAAGGAGAGCGAGAATGATCGCTTGAGAGTAAAGGAGAGCGAGTGTAGAAATTTTTACTCTTTTCAAAAATATACACCGAAAAAAAAGTATTTTCAAATTTAGAGAATTCCTTTTTTTTTGCAGCATTTTTTTTCTCTTGTATATGGGCACTAAAGTTTTCTTTTCTAATTGAGAGGATTTTTCTTTATTATATTTGTTATTAAATGTCACTTTTTGGACAGGTTAAAGCTGTATTCAGAAAAACAAAAAGCAACTTAAAAATCTTCCTTTTAGTATAAATTTGTTTCATTTTTAGAGGAATAATTTAAATCAAAGAAGAAATATTAAAATTAATCTTTTAGTTAAAAAACTGTCAAACATAAACAAAAATTCCTCTTTTTTACTGATGAATAATCGTATATTAAAAATAAAATGTAAAAATAATTGTTGAGCGTAATTTTCTTCTCACTCTGAGATTTTATTTTTTTTTTATTTATTTATTTATTTTTTTTTTTGTGTACAAGGGCATAATTATCACCGGGCTCGGATCGTCTTTAAGACTCAAAAAGTCGCTTTAGTCGCATAAATTCACAACAGAAGTCACGAAAAGTCGCATAAAATTTCCGAAAAAGTCGGAAAAAGGTTCAATGAAATTTAAAGAAAAGAAAGAAGAAAAAAAACGCTAAAAAGGGAATACGAAATTGTCAAAATTGTAAAAAAAATCTCATTTCTTGCCAATACATACTTTAACATTAAACAATCTGGAATAGTATTTAATAAAATTTAATACAATGCGTGGCATAATGTCAATTAAGTATTTTTAACATTTAAAAAAAAATCTGTTCAAAAATTCAATTTCCTTTATAAATAATAAAATTCTTCTCTGTAATTCAATTATTTGCAAAGGACTTTAATAAAATAATTGTCAAAATTTTAATTATCTTTATATAAATATTTATCCTAAAAATTCAGTTATTTTCAAATTTCCTTTTTCTTTATAAAATCTTACAAAAAAAACTTTCTCACTCGGTCATCTTTAATTATTATAAAACATGAAGAAATCAAATGCTATGGAGTGGAAGACTCGAAGTGGTCGACCTCTTCATTTACAATAATTTTCCTTTCTATGAGTAGTTTAATATCAGAAAGGTTGCAATTTGAATCTTTTGAAGAATTTTAATTTTTATGGAAAAATCGCAATTAAATATTTATTTAAAAAAAAGAAGTTATTGTTTTTTTTGTTTGTTTTTTTTGCTTTTTTTTGAAAATTTTGAAAGAAATCTATAAATAAACTTAACAGAACATTTATTTTATTTTATTTTTATTTTCTAATACAGATAATATCTAACTGAAGAATTTTATAATAATCGAAATTTCACATAAAATTGAATTGTAAACAAACTAACTTGATAATTCTGAAAAAAAGACTTTCAAAAATTATTCTAAAAAAATTGATGTAAAGATGAATTTTAGTTGAACATTTTAGAAACGAATAATTGAATGAAGAATATAAAAGTTTTGACTGAAAATCAAGGATTTATTTAATTTAATAAAAATATTGTCCTAAAAACATGGAAAAAATCCTTTTTTTTTTTTTTTTTTTTTGCATATTCAAAATCTCAAGTTTTCAAGTTGTCATTGTACAATATCTTTTGATTTTAAATTCAGTACTCAAAATTAAAATCCAAATCATTTCTGAAGTTTAGTTTAGGTTAATATTTTCCTTTGCGTAATTTTAAAATTAATATTTTCAAATCCATTTTAGAAACTCAATATGTTATTAAAATGATTAAAATATTCGTTTAGTTGGGAAAAATTCTGAACAAAACTAGGTAGGTTATGGTTGTAATTTTTGAATGAAATTACACAAAGGAGATTAACTCTCAATATAAAAACTAATATTAAAATCTTCTTCACATAACTAACATAATAAATCAAAATTAAATTTGGTTTTACAAAATTAAACAAAAACCTTTAATTTGTTACCTTTAATTAAGATAAAAAGAAGACAAACATATTTAAAATTTTAAAATCTATGTTTTGTGACAACCCTGAAATAAATATATTTGGAATAATAGTTGGTTATATATATTTTACAAATATATTAAATTTATAATTACATATTTGGGTAAAAAAACAAACTTTCTGTTAACAAGAAAAAATGTTAATAAAACTTAAATAACATGTTTTATAGTACTTTTACTGTTACCTATTTGTTACCCTTTTGTTTTTGTTTTTTTTTTGTTTTTTTTTAAACGGGAGGATTATATTTTTAATTATTAGGGTTTTCAAAAGATTTTTGTACAATTTGTACCTATTTATGTATTTATTATAATTCAATTTTTAGAACCATTACGCTTTTTGGAATTTCGGAGGAGCTCGGGCATTCTCGTCCAGGCCGAATCAGAGTGTCTGGACAGCCATGGGAAGAACGTCCTTACCAGTCAGAAGGGCCCCTCACATGGTTCCAAGAATATGTGAGACCCAGTTCTGATAGCCCTATTTATTGGAGAGGTTATTGGTTGCCGGTATATATTTTTTTGTTATTTTATGGTTAGGACATACACGCGTTTATTTATAATTTTAATATTATTTTAGGTGAATTGCGCTCATCCTTCCACCATTTTCGTAAGGAAGGAACATAAAATGGTGGTTAAACCTGGAAATGAGTCTTCTATGCTTAATATAAGAGATTTGCCGGTGACAATAGAAGGCTTAGATTGGCAGCCTATGGTTAAATCTCTCGCCTTGGTGAGAGTGGAGACCTATACTTATACGCCACAGGGTAGAAGAATGGCTTCGTATTGGGCATTAGTAAGTTTTGATTTATTTTTATATGTATGTTAATTTTTATTGTTTTTATCATTATATACATATACATTTTTTTATATCCATATGTATATACATATATTTTATTTTTAGCGGTCGCGGATCGATTGCATTGCAATGTGGTGTCCAGATGATAGGATTAATGGGCGCAACACCAGAGTTATCCGTTTTAAACGGAATATGACCACGCCGTTTCTTTAAATGAAAAATTAAAATTTATTTCTCCTTTTTTTTATTTTTTATTTTTTTTAGAATATGAATAAAATTTATTGTAAGTTTAGAATTTTATATTAGTCGTTTTGTATAGATATTGGAAAATATAGTTAATTTGGTAATTTTTGGTTTATTTAATGCGATTTTTCGCTGTATCGTTTATTCCTTTTATTAATTATTTTGGCATATGATCCATTCTGAAGTTTGTAGTTCGTATCTCCAATGATTTGTTCTTATATTTGTGGCTTCAGTTTCACTTAACCAATTTAATGCATTTTGTCCGTTTGGAAGTAGTATATCGTTTTCTCCAATAAATTGGTTAAATCTTCTTCTAGCATGAACTAAGGCTAAACAGATTTTTTCTTCTTCGTTGTATAATATTTCTGGGGGTTGGTATTTTCGTCTTGATTGCTTAATAAACTTAATTCCGTGATCAGAATATTCGGCAAGAATCACTTTAAAGTAATGTCCGAAAATTTGAAAATGCAACATTAGTTGACCATTATATGAAGGATTTGGTATTGGTACAATGTTGTCGGGTTCAATTTGCGAATCCATATAATCATGTGCGTCGATCTTGTCCAAAAAGAGTTTACAATTTGATGCTTGAATTGAAATTCCGTTTAGAGCGAATTTTGAAAATATAGTTGATAATGTGTTGATGTGTTCCTTCTTATTTTTACTCGTCACAATTATTCCTTTTGGATACAATGTAATGTCTTGGCTCAAATTATTTTCAAAAATAATATCAAATAATTTATAAAAGGTTATTTCAGATCCTTTTAACGTTGGAATCAGTCTTTTAAACGCAAACCTTCCGATTGGGGTGACAATTGACGTTTTATGTGTGTCTTTAGGATGGATTTCGATTCTTGAATAAAGGTCTGTTAAGTCGAAGATTGATATTTCAGCATTCTCATTTATTTTGTGTCGAATTTGTTCAGGATCCTTGTTAGGATAGTTTGGTACTATTATCCTTTTGTTCAGCCGTGTATAGTCTGTAGAAAACTTCCAAGTAAATCTTCTTACATGTGATGTCCATACGAAATTTATGTTGATTTTATTTACGTAGGTAGAGTTTGATGGCGTGATTATTTCTGCTAGTGATAAATAACACAGCTGTGAAAACAGGTCCTTTCTTTGGTCAATTGTATATGAATTTGGTGAATTGTTTGTCGTGATAATTGGTACATCAGTTTTGGTGATAATATGATGTTTTATATGTGGAAGGGGTTCAAACGAGTAGTGAGCAAACAATGGATAGTGAGATGTCATTAAATTTGTTACAAAACCAGCTTCTTCTGAATTCATTCTTTCTGTTTCGAAATCGTCAAATATTTTTATATATTCTTCTGTTAATGGAGGGTGATTTTTTTTCATGATCATCTGGAACTTAAAGATATTTATTTGTTACTATGATGTTTAAAAGTTAGTATTCTTTAAGAGATTTGAGATTAGTTTTCGTTAAACAGAAATTTTTCTTCGTTAGAATTTACATAGTTCCAATTCATATTTTCCAAATCCAATAGCCATTGTATACGTGTAAATCCCTTTGATATAGCTTCTAACCACTGTGAGTTATTATCTTTATCATAGAAAAATATAGGATTGTTATTTATTAGATGTTTATATCTTCTTGCACTATGTATAATCGCAAGGCTTCTTTTTTCATGATAATCATATAAAATTTCTGGTCCAGTGTATATTCTAGAAGAACTTGTAATAGGGACAAGGTGGTGAATGTGATATTCGTAGAGAGAGGTTTCGAATCCGTTTTCTTGTAATTTTATGTATAATAACAGTTTTCCTACATATTTTGATGGTTTCTCGATTGAAGTTTGGATTGACATAGCGTGATTTAAAAATTCAACGCAATTAGCAACTGATTGAAATAACTTAATCTTATTAGGATCAATTGGAATGATTTGGTACAATAATGCGAAGAAAACATTGGTCAGTACTCTTCTGTGTTCGTCAAAAGTTGGCCTAACTATTATTATTCCCAGGGGAAGAAAAATTATGTTATCCTCTTTCCATTTTGGAAATATTCGTCGTAGTAAATTTAGAAATGTGACTTGGGAACCTTTTATTGATGGTGAAAGAGAATTAAATTGGTATTTTCCAACTGGAGTAGTAAATGCAGTTTTTAACGCATCTTCCTTATTAATACTTATATATCCATATAATTCTTCCATTTCTAAAATAGAAAAGTACGTGTTGGTGTTTAGTATGCCTTTAATTGTTAAGATCTTTTGGAAATTTGGTGTGTCCGAAATAATTTTTCGATTTAAAGTCATAAAGGGTATGCCTATTCGCCATTGTGGTTCGCTAAAGTCGGCCATTGTTTGGCGAGACAAGATTATTTCATTATTAAATTTTGAATCGGATGGTGTAATTACTTTCATTGAGAGAAAGGTATTAATTTGGTCAAAAATATTTCCTTGTTGTAAGGCAGTAAATTCAGTGACCTTTTTATACGATCTTTTAAATATTTTCTCGTTTTTTGTTATTATTCTATGTTCCATAAGTGTTCTAAAACCAGCATTTTCCAAAAAATAGATGTAATTTTTTATTATTTGCATTGAAAATTTTATTTCTTCTGTATCTAATTGTTCAAGTTGTAGACTTTCGAATATTTTAGTTTCTTCGGGATCTAATAAAAGATCGGAATCTTGTTCGTTCATGGTTGCTGAAAATAAGGGCTTATAAAATTATTATAGAAATAATAATACCATTTATTTGTTAGTATGGTTAACACTGTTTACAGGGTGTCAGTATTTGAGATAAAATTCTTAGAGTTTTAATCGTAGGTAAGTTTTATTTTGTCCACATGTTTTTGAAAACGTTGTCCTTCTTCTCCTTCAAGAATGACGTTGTTTTTATCCGTTATATCAATTATTTTATAAGGACCATGGTATCTTTTTTCGAATTTATGAGTTCTAGGTTCTTTTAAAATGTATGCCGAGTCTCCGATTTTGCCTTTAAACTCGTTACAGTATTTATCGTATTTTATTTTAGAACGTCCTTTTGCTTGAATTAAATTTTTAGCAGTTAATAGCTTTATTTCGTTGAGACGGGTAATTAATTCTCGAAGATAAGTTCCGTATGTCACTAGTTTCTCATCTAGACGGAAAGCTGTCGGTGTTCTAGCAACCTTTCCGAAAATCAATTCAAAAGGAGTAAAATTCGTGCCTTCGTGTACAGATGTATTATAAGAAAACATCGCAAAAGGAATAAGGCGATCCCAGTCATCGTAGTGGTTGGAATAATGTTTTATAAATTCTACGAGGACTGTGTGACTTCGTTCTAGTGATCCATTTGATTGTGGTCGGTAACCCGATGTAGTCAGCTGTTTTACTCCAAAAATACGGCAGAGGTGGTTCATTAATTTACTAACAAAACTTCCTCCCTTATCAGTTAATATTACTCGTGGGGCACCAAATTGGGCAAATAAGTTTCTAGCTATAGCATGTGCTATAGTATTCGTTTTAATATCAGGGAGTGGCACAGTGATACAATATTTCGATAAATTATCTTGTATTGTTAGTATGTAACTATTTCCATCGAGAGTGGTTGGTAATTTTCCCACAGTATCAAGAGAAACTTTGTCGAAAGTATCAATTGGGGTGTCTGTGATTAGCATTGGTTCTCGTATTCTGGATCGGACTATTTGTTGTTCCTGACATGGTTTGCAGTGTCTAATGTATTCTATAACATCGTTTTTCATACCTGTCCAAACAAATCGTTCTCTAATTCTTCGATAAGTTTTAGTCATTCCTTTATGACCACCTACTAGGCTTTTGTGTATTTCAGAGATTATTTCCGGTCTGATTTCAGTTGGAGGGACAGATGCTTTTCCATAACATAAAGTTATTGTAATCATATCTTCATAGAATATTTCTGTTAGAATTTCTGTTAACTCATTTGGTTTTAGGTATTCTAAGTAATTACCAAGTAGAGAAAGTCGTGATGTTTTAATATTTTCATTCATTATAACTGTTTGCAAATTTTTAAAGATGGTTCGTAAATTATCTAACTTCAAATCGTCACTGTGTTTGTTCTTTACCATGAGAGTAAATATTTTTGAACTCCCACGTGGTGTTATTAAAATTTGTCCTAATTTTGGATTTTGTAATTTAATTTCTTCAGGATCTATGATTCCTAAATCTATGAATAGTTTATCAATTGGTGTTAAAAATTCACAATTAGCAGAAGTCAAATGAAAGTAATTATCACGTTTGTAAGTGAGGTTTTCTCTACAGCTTTGAACAGTTATGTTTCTCGCATAGAAACCATGCCGCAATCGTTCGTTAATTTATTTATAATTCTATCAGGTTCAGGTGGATGTAATGTACAGTACCGGCCAGAATTGTCAGTCCACTTACAAAATTCGTATTAAAAACATGCCTCTCGTTTTTTGATAATATTTCAGTTAAAAATAAGTCTAGAAAAATTTAAAAATAACCATTGGAAAGCTTATAAAATTTCGCGTGAAATGAGCTAAAGTTCAAAACTATTCGTTAAATAGAAACTGAGTTAGAGTGTGAGAAATATCGTCTAATTTTCTGATTTTTGAAAATTCTGTTATCCAACTTCAAGTTCAGGATTACTCTAAACGAGGTTAGAAAAAAAATTCAAATTCACATATAATAAAGCTTGAGATCTCCTCTTTAAAAGTAGACTAAGTAGCTTAAAAAATATTACGTGGTTTAAAAGATATTGGAGATTTTAAAAAGGTCTGCACGATTGACAAGCAAACCATCATTCAAGCAAAACAGTCACATCGCGCCTCATAGCCAGGGCCGAATAGGACGCTTTATCAAAAACGGGCCCCATTATTATAATTAATTATGAATTATTATTAATTATTAATTATTAATTTTTAATTAAATGAGATTTTTTAAATAAAACTGTAATTTGAACACATTTTATAGTTTTTTTAATTAGAAATTATTATTTTAAATTTAATTTAATTAACATTAAATAATTTTTCAAAATTAAAAATTATCAATATTATAAATTAATAAATTTCTCTAAATTAAAAATAAATTAGTTAACTAGAATTTTAGTAAATTAAAAATTATATATAATTAATAATTAATAATTAATAATTAATAATTAATAATTAATAATTAATAATTAATAATTAATAATTAATAATTAATAATTAATAATTAATAATTAATAATTAATAATTAATAATTAATAATTAATAATTAATAATTAATAATTAATAATTAATAATTAATAATTAATAATTAATAATTAATAATTAATAATTAATAATTAATAATTAATAAATAATAATTAATAATTAATATTAATTCATAATTAATTATAATAATGGGGCCTGTTTTTGATAAAGCGTCCTATTCGGCCCTGGCTATGAGGCGCGATGTGACTGTTTTGCTTGAATGATGGTTTGCTTGTCAATCATGCAGACCTTTTTAAAATCTCCAATATCTTTTAAACCACGTAATATTTTTTAAGCTACTTAGTCTACTTTTAAAGAGGAGATCTCAAGCTTTATTATATGTGAATTTGAATTTTTTTTCTAACCTCGTTTAGAGCAATCCTGAACTTGAAGTTGGATAACAGAATTTTCAAAAATCAGAAAATTAGACGATATTTCTCACACTCTAACTCAGTTTCTATTTAACGAATAGTTTTGAACTTTAGCTCATTTCACGCGAAATTTTATAAGCTTTCCAATGGTTATTTTTAAATTTTTCTAGACTTATTTTTAACTGAAATATTATCAAAAAACGAGAGGCATGTTTTTAATACGAATTTTGTAAGTGGACTGACAATTCTGGCCGGTACTGTAGTTATTTTGGTGTTTCTATTTCCTGCGGTAAACTTTCTGTTTCATTCGTTTCTGGTATTTCTTGCATATATAATTTTCGCGGTTGTTTTTCTTTGGGTTTTACTGTAGTATTAATTTCTTCATCTTCCTCTGGTATAGTATGGGGTAAAGAAAGTCCTGCAATAAAAGGTGTAGATCTAGCTGTAGGTTGGATAGCAGAAGAAGGAGTCATTAAATCTCGGGAGAATGTAGTTGATATAGATATATAGATAGATAGATATATAGATCAAGGGCTGATAGTAGTTCTTCATTTTTCTCTCCTTCAGATAGGGCTTCACAAGAAATCATAGTCGGATCCTTTTCTAAAATATTTTCATGTTCTTTTAAAGATATGTTAAATTTTTCAAAAGATTTTTGGAGTTCGTCTTTTAATTGTTGTCGTGTTTTATCTAGGATTGATTTATCAATGATTTGTGTTCCTTCTTCGTCTTCGCTATCTGAATCACTCTGTGGGGGTCCTTCTAGATGTATAGGCTGAATTTGTGTTTCTATTATTGGTTCATTTTGATCTTGCATTTGCTCTAATTCGTCTAGAAAGAAAGGTTCTGTAACACATTGTGGTGGAGCGCTTTTGAGTGGAGTAGGAAACTTGGTAGGATTTGAAGTTACGTTCAGACTTGGGAGGACACTTTGTTTCCTCCTCCAAATGGGAACATGAATATGTATTTGTGTTGATTCCTCGTCAGACTCAGATCCTTCAATTTCCTGGTTATTATCTTCGTCCTCGGAACTGTCCTTTTGTGTTGCAATGTTTTCTTTTACCTTACGAGGATGTTGTCTTGTTGCAGTGGAACTTACATTAGGTTTAAATGGTTGTTAAAGAAAAGAAGTTTTAGATCCTAATTTTGGATGGTATGAAAGTCGGGTATTTGAACTCTTTTGGGTAGGTTGTAAATTATCTGCAGAAGTTGAACCAACAATCGCTGATTTTGTAACGGAAGCCGGATTAAAGTAGATTTTAGGATTTTGGATTTGTTTTGCAGTACGAGACGTACCAGGTTTATTAGTATCTTTATTTTGGTCAGTAGGGTCTTTACTTGAGGTTGGTGGTTGATCTAAAGATTTCTTACCTGCTCCTGTCAATACAAAAATTTTTGAATGTGGATCGTCGACAGTTGTAATAAGGTTTCTTGATAATGCATCTGCATTACAATTTAGTTTTCCTGGTTTATATTTAAAAGAATACTGATAGTCTCTTAACTTTAAACGCCATCTTACAAGTCTCTGTCCAGGATCTTTAATACTATCAATCCATCGCAATGGTTCATGATCACTTACTAAAATGAATTCACGTCCATATAAGTAAGGACGAAAGTATCTTACCGCATATAAAACTGCAAGACATTCCTTCTCGGTTGTGAAATAATTTTTCTCGGGTCCCGTTAAAAGTCTTGATAAATAAGCTACTGGGTGATCGAAACCGTCCTTTTCTTGGCTTAATACTGCTCCGATTGCATAATCCGAAGCATCTGTTGTTAACGTAAATGTTTTATCAAAATCAGGATATTGTAAAATAGGTTCTTGACATAATGCATTTTTAAGGGTTGTAAAAGCCTCTTCATGTTCAGGGGTCCAGATAAATCTTTTTTCCTTTTTCAATAGGTCGGATAGAGGTTTGGCTCTCTTAGAGAAGTCTTTTATGAATCTACGGTAATATCCTGCAAGCCCAAGGAATTGCCTGATATTTCGGACATTAAGGGGTACAGGAAAATTCCTTACTGCCTCGATTTTCTTGGGATCGGGTTTCAAACCATCCTTGCTTATTATGTGACCCAAATAAATTACTTCTCTTTTTAAGAATTCACATTTTTCAGGTTGAAGTTTTAAATTAGCCTTTTGTAATTTGGAAAATAATCTTTTAATTTTTTTATCATGTTCGTCTAAATCTTTTGCGTAAACGACAATATCGTCTAAATAGACAAATAATTCTACTCCTTGGAGACCTCTAAGGACTTGGTCCATTAATCTTTGGAACGTTGCAGGGGCGTTTTTCAAACCAAACGGCATTCGAATATATTCGTAGTGTCCATTTAATATAGAAAATGACGTTTTTTGTCGATCTGACGGATCGGTCTCTATTTGATGAAAACCCCAAGCAAGGTCAAATGTCGAAAAATACTTAGCTTCCCCCAAGTGATCGAGTATGTCCGAGATATTGGGCAGTGGATAAGCGTCTCCTATCGTCTTTTCGTTAAGGGCTCGAAAATCTATTACTAGACGCCATCTTTTATTGCCTTTAGCATCGGGTTTTTTGGGCACTATCCATAGTGGAGAGTTATAAGGGGAGTTAGAAGGTGTTATTATTTCTTCAGAAAGCATTTTAGCGCTTTGACGTTCAATTTCTTCTTTTTGGATAGGAGGAAAACGGTATTGTCTAGTATTTATGGGTATATCGTCAGTTGTAGGAATTTTATGACGAACTAAAGGTGTAGATGAAAGGTTATCACCTGGTAGGTAAAAATCGTTTTGAAATTCTGTGATTAGTTTTTCTACATGTTGAATTTCTTCTGATGTTAGATGATCTAATCTAAGTTTTTCAAAGATTGCTTTAGTTCGATCTGCAGGTATTTCAATAGGTTTGTTAGATTCAAAACATTCAAGGTATTCGTCGCCTGGTATATTATAATATTCAAATGGTTTTAGTTCTTGAGGATCTTATTGTATTGTAACATCATCATTATTTGTATTTATTGCTAAAACATAGCGACACCATCTTGGTTAGTAACTGCTGCTTCGCCTATATATAGACCTGGGTCAGTAGAAATTAAAGGGAGATAACCTTCATTTATTTCTTGATTTAATATATCAATGGGAATGGTTTCTTTCATTCTTGCTTGAATTTTAAACATTTTAGGCTGTCGATTTTTAACCATTTTTTCATCTGGTTCAAATGATTCTTTGTCGATAAATGGAATGGGTTTAGTGGGTTCTGAATGTGTAACGATAGTGTTGTGACAGAAAGATATTTCAGTTTTTTCTTGTCGTAGATAATTTCTACCTAATATTCCGTCTGTAGAAATAGGGAAATAGGATGAAACCACGTAAAATTTTACAGGAGTTTTTCGAATCGATAGAATTATTGCTCCAAAGGTGTTAGCTCTAAGTTTTGTAATCTCAGAAAGTTCTATAGCTTCTATCAAGTCGATAAGTAATTCTTCCTTCAATTGATTTACCTTTATTAGATTTACGTCAGCTCCTGTATCTATTAAAAATCTGACTTTATCATTCCTAAATTCAGGGCTAGATAATTCTATTACAGGGGACTCATGATATTCTCTGGTCGTTTGGAAGATGTTTCCGTGTTTTCTAGAAATTTTACACTCATCTGACGCTCTGTTCGCATCTCGTTCGTCGTCGCGTCGTTTCGACGAACGTAGTTGGAGTTTAAATTTTCTGAGCGTTTTGAAAATGATGGAGATGTAGAACGTTGTTGTGATAGTGTAGGGTTAGTTGGTTTAGCATTGAAGGAATTGTTAGATTGTCCTTGAGGAGGCGGAAATTGTGGCGGATAATAAGGATAAGGATTTGGATATGGATAATAAGGGTAAACATATGGATATGGTGGATATTGCGCATCTGAAGGAAAAATGTGAGGATTCTTTAAAATGCTTATCTGTGGTTTATTCGGTGTTTGAGTTTGAGTTCCTTATGTCTTGCTTCAAAGTGAAGGGCTGCTTCTAAAGCTTCTTCTAAATATTCTGGATTACGTACGTCTACGTTGGTCGACATATCATCAGGGAGACCACGGATAAAAGCCTCTAGGGCACAATCTTTAAGAGGAGAGGTCATATTTATGGCTTCAGCACCGTATTTTTCCTCTAAAGCAGCCTCAGCTCCCGACCGGAGGAGAGAGATTCTATCGTAAAATTCATTGACTCCTTCACCTCTTCTCATACGAACTGAAGCTATTTCTTATAAATACCAAGGGTACGATTTTCTTGCACCGAATCTTTTCTTTAAATGTTGAGTTAATTCTCTTAAATTATTGAATTGTTTTTCACGGACGCTGTTCCTAGGTCCTCCCTTTAAACGACCTAATATTGCTTTAATATATTTCCTGTGACACGATGGGGGAATGTAAGCTGGACCATTTTGAATATCTTGGATAAAATCATGTACGCGTATATTTCTTCCTTCAAAATTTTGAACGTTTAGTATACCTTCTTGTAATGCTATACATTCAGCTACATTCGTAACCATTTCAATAGTGATGTTGTGGTCGATTTTGATTCCTAAAGTTAAATCTTCAACAGGCTGTTCGACGCGATTTCGATCAGTCCCATCATTTTGACCACCATCGTTATCGTGTTTAGACATAATGGGAACTTGGTTATTCGATATTTGGTTTCTTAAAGAATGTCTTTAAATATTTACGTTTCTTTTTATGAGGTGGTGTCATAAACTGATTTAGAAGATTTAGTTCGATAAGTTCTAACTTGCTAAGTAGAGTTTATTTTTAGTAAAATATGTTTTTAATACTTTTTATTGGTTTCGCTGGATTGGGTTGATATTTATGACAATGTGAAATAGAGTGTCCTCGTTGATAGCAAAATTCGATACTATTAGACCACTTATATAATTTTAATTTTGGAAAAATTAAATTTTCTATAGGATAAGTTATAATAAAAGTTTCACTTGGATTTTCTGATTTTTGTTCACTAAAATAGTATACTTTATTCAGGACTTCTAAAATTTTCTTTGCGGCAGAATGTTCGGCGTTTCTAATTCTTTTTTCACCGCTTCCTACTTCACAAAAATAATTATTTTGATAATAATCTTCAACAATGCATTTTATGAAGAAAATTCTATTATGCGAAGGTCCTGTTTTATGATGAAGAGAATAAATGGGTTTTGACAGATCGTATTCTGTTGTTAATTCTTCAAGGGTTGATTTTGGATATTTTAAAGAATTGACTTCTCCTTAAGGAAAAGTCAGATGTGTAACAATTTCTAATTTTGGAAATGTTGTGTTAATGTGGGTTTTATTTAAAAACATAAAAAAATGCTACGATAAACTTGCAAGTACCTCCTCTAATTCGAGTATTAATGACTTTAGTTTTTCTTTACATTCGAGTTTTGAGGATTCGGACAGGGGAAAATTAGGGAATAATTCTCTTTGTATCTCTTCCCACTTATGTTCAATAACTCTTTTTTTTAGTCTTTTACGTATCCTGACTTTTCTTGGGTCTAAATTATTCATGTGTGCAAAATGTCGAACTCATTTGTTTAATACTTGGTTATCTTCTTAAAAGTAACTTAAATTACTAAAATTACTAATAACTAATGACTAATTACTAAAACTTATTTTAGTTCTTTTTCAAGTATTGAAGCTCGAGCGTTAAAGAACAAAATCTTAAATCAAACTTAAAATTAATATTATGCAATAATATCGGAACTTAAAGGTAAGTGTAAATTATTAACTTATGATAGTAAGTATAATTCAGTTCTTTCCTGTGAGTATTGGAACTGCAAACATTAAAGAAGCTGAATTAGTTAAGAATTTAGTTCTTTCCTGCGAGTATTGAAACTGCAAGCACTAAAGAACAACTTAAACTAACTTAAATTTAGCTAAATACAAATAACATACAATAATATAATTATAATATATTAGTTCCTTTATTCGAGTGTTAAACTCAAAGATTAAGAAACTACTTAAAATTAAACTTACGAATTAACTTAAAAATAAAATTAAAATTATATGATAATAACCAAGCAGTAGACAAACGAGGGTATTAAATAATTTTTATAGGCAGTATTGCAATAAACAATTTTAAGTAATTATGAAAAATCAAAATACTTATTTAAAACTCTTAATGAATTCAGTGGTATGTGATAAAATAATATTTGTAGTTGATGATATTCCCCCTTTTGGTTTATGAATGGGTTTGAAATGGTTTATGATAAAATTTTGAACAGGCACTCAAGATTTGTGATTCTCTAACAATTACATGTGTTTCAATTAGAATTTAGATGTAGAAAATATTCAAGGAATGATTTAAAAATGATTAGTCTTGTTAAAGAAGAAAAGCCTGAAAGTAATTTAATTGTGAATAATGTCAAATTTTGGCAATATCCCACTGCTGCCACCAGAAAATTGCTAACTGTTACGTTTATATTAAAAATAATATCTCAATAATAATCGTGGTTTGAAGATCGAGCGATGTACCTTCGGAAGTTGTTAGCAGTTTTCTCGCAAGATAGTAAGTCTTGCGAAAATTATTTATTTGTGAGATCGTTATTGCTTCATCTCTATGGGAGCTGTTATGACGTTATTCTCAATTTAGAAGGATAGAAGAAAATATAGATTTAGAGTATAAGAATCTTTTATTTTAAAGAGAGTTATGGTTATAAAGGTAGGTATAAAACAGATATTCTTACCAACTACTTACAGTTGTTGTATCAGTTTGGATAATGCACAAATACTTAATACTACTTTCAAATATTTTATTTGAAAGGCAAACTTTTAAAATGAGTAAAAACGGGATTAGAACGATCCGTAACAATCGAAAACCGTATTGAAACTCAAAGCTTTACATCAAGACCCTGATTATTTTGAGTATCTCGATTTGAAAGAACTTGTGTTAAATGCAGAATTCGACGGCACGAATAATTTAACAGACTATGTCTTTTATACGATTACAAAATAATTCAAAAGGGCATCTGCCTGATGGGACAAGATCTCTGGTTACTTCGGTAAGAGAACGGAAGAAAATGACGATTCGGAAGAGGGCTTTCCGGTTTTTATGTAATAGTCCCCACTTGCGGAAAAAAGGCGCAAAGTAATGAGTAGCCAATACGGATGTTTAGAAAAATGTATATCGTCTTCCAGACCAATCTGGAGCCGAGTTATTTTAGTTAACCAATCAAATTTAACCGAACAGGCCCTAGGTTATTGAACTTTGGTATGAGTGGGGTCACTATGCGTTGGATATCCCTCTTTAGAGTCGTTCTTATATAATACAAATTCAAAGAACTATTAAAGTATTATATAAGTTGATTTTTGTTACTAACAATTCATACGTATACCCTTGCATAGTCTCGATAATAATATAAAATTAATAATATAAATCTATAATATAGCAATAACTCATACATATGTTTTAATATAATTTTTGCTGGCGAAGAATCTATTTATAATTAATGTCCACACATACAACCATATAGTGATAATAATGTAGTTAGTTATCACACTTGTCGTATGAATATCTAATTGTTTAAACAATTACATTTTTGGTTTGGTTTCGTCTTAAAATCTCGTGTAATTATGATAAGGTGAATTAGAGAACATGTACATAAGATGAGTAATACTCTGAGGTCAACAGGAGTTATCAAGCATTCTTTCACATTTCTCTTATTCTTTACCGGCGCTATAAACTATCATTCAGAGTGTCAATTTATGATTATTTTTACTGCACGTTCTAATAAGTAATGCTTAACACTCCTGATGCTGACAAGTGTATGCTCATAAATACAGTTTATACATATACTTTTATGTATTCATAACAAGCTAATATTAGAGTTTAAAAAAAAGGTTACTACAAACGTAACAAAAAACCCTTTATTTTTAACATCTTTTATGTATTTAATTTTTATGTAATTAGTCACTGAATTCAAATCAAAAATAAAAATATGCGAAAAGTCTGTTTAAAACCAAAAAATTAGACAAGTGAGAGTTGAACTCGCACTGCAATGGCGTGTTTCGTACACAGATATTAAAACAATAAAAATTAAATAACAAATAAAACAAAAAAAAATGTTTTTCTTAAAAAAAAATTTTTTTTAGATTTTTTAATTTATAATTTGTGATTAGACTGTAAAATATACTAATAAACCAATTTTCAGCTCATTATGTCCAAAAATATGGAAATTAGAAAATTTTTTTTTTTATTTTTTAATATGTTTTTTGTGATCAGACTGTTAAAATATACTAATAATCTAATTTTCAGCTCATTAGATCAAAAAATGTGGAAATTAGAAATTTTCTTTTTTAATTTCTTAGCTTTTCCTTGACAACGCTGTGGCCGTCACCTTCAATCACATTCTCTATATTTTTCCTTTAATCTACGAGTGAAAATACGTATCTGTGCCAAATTTGCAAATCATTTTCTCAGACTTAACCACCTTACTAGGCGTGTAAAAAATACCAGCACTAAACTTTTGGTCCGACTACTTTTTCCTCTTTAGATACACCCCAAGGAAGAGAACCTACCACGTGTCAGTCGTCGCACTCAAAAATTTTTTTTTGTGCCGGTCTAATCTAAGGTGAAATAATTCCAATTGTCGTGTATTAACTGAATACATTATTCCTAATACTTTTTCTTTACGAATCTTTTTTTGCCATTAAAGAGATTTCTTTATCCACATATAATGTTCTGGTCTTTGTGTATAATAATCCTGACAAGCAGTACATTCACGCTCATTAAGTTTAAAAAAGTAGAACAATTTTGTAGTTTTCTGTAAATCATAAGAAAAATTGTTATTATCTTTCCTTTCGCGAATAATAACATACTGTTCATTTGGTAAATGTATAGGTAAACGACTTATACTATGGCTTTTTCCCTAAAGGTTAACTTAAAATTCTCCAAACAGCCTCAACAGGACCCTACATTCCTATTTTCTTCATGATGATTAATTTCATTGTGATTAACAATTGCCTCACCATTCGCATTTATAATAATAATTATTGGATTTAGCATCATGAATCTTGAAAACATATTTTTATTACATATTTTAGAATAGTCAACAACAAATCCATTTAGTCGCTCATACGTTTTATTATTATTTCTTTGACGACAGCGAACATAACAGTTTTCTTCAACTGTAGTTCCCTCCTGGTAATTTTTGGAAAATTTTTTAAACATTTACCATCTATTTAACACCAATCTCCACAAGGTCCGTAAATGTTATTTTGCATTATGTTATGCAAAAAAGGATTAATATTTTCATCAGGAATTTTTGCAGAATAGAAATAGAATGATCAACACTTTCAACTGTTAATAATTTCGAATTTTCTTTTAATATAACTAACAAATGAATATGTGGTAATCCTCAATTTTGAAATTCAATAACATAAACGTAAGACTTAACATCTTCAAATAATGTGTTGTCAACAATACCATTTAAAAGTTATTTCGCCTTCAATGCAAAAACTCTAGTTACTATATCAGGTTTATCAGAAGCAGTTTAATAAGGTAATAAATTTATTTGTATCTCTTTCCAATTTATAATATACGTCATTGTAACAAATAAATCTGGTCTACCATGACGACCAACAATAGCCATGGCGTCCTGATATTGTTGCATCAGAATATCAGGTAATACTAAAAGAAATCACTTAAAAAGAATTTTACTTTACGGACATGATTATGATCTTATGGTGTTCTTATGGATACTTCTATATACCTAAAAGTAAAAAAATTGGTTAAATTTGGCTTAAAATAGACCTAAATTTTGAGGGTTTCGGGAATTGTTTGTCAAATTTTGACGTTTAGGCCAAACTACCCTCAAAATTGACCTAAATTTTAAGGGTAGAGAAAATTTTTAAATTTTGACGTCTAGGTCAAAAATTCCTTCAAAATGGACCTAAATTTTAAGGGTAGCGGGAATTGTTTGTCAAATTTTGACGTTTAGGTCAAAACTGCCCTTAAAATTGACCTAAATTTTATGGGTTGCAGGAAAGGCAAATGACTGAATCAGCGGCACATTGCTGAAATAATCTGCCTCCATATAAAAATTAATTAAATTCCTCATCTTTTATAGCAATTTTGTATTTACAAAAGGCAGACCTAGAAGTAATATGTTTTCTACCTCTAAAATTACTATCACTACGAAGTATATTAATATTATAACCTTTATTTCCAAGTTGATTAAATATGGGATAAATCCATGGTTCAACATTCGGATCTAAATTACTGATTTCAATTCTTTTGTAGACTTATTATAAACCGTTAAATAAGATTACATTCCATAAATAAATAATTTACTAAAACATGGGTCTTCACCTTTATCAGGATATAAAGCACTATTTATTTGGTAATAAATTTGACCATAAATTTTATTCTTCTGTCATTAAAATTTATAACGTTAGCATTTAAAGATGTAAAAAAAGAATAATTATTATACAGTATTATATTATTTTAAAATGATCTTATTTTATTTCATTGCACTGAAGCCAATGTAACACTACCATGGCCACAACAATCATTAAAAGTCATGACCCAAACGACACAACCTACTACCCCTATGTTTTTGAGGTTGCTGAAACCGAATATGACCATGAAAAATTTTTTTGCTTGCCCATTTTCCCGCTACCACCCCCTGCCACCCAGTCACGGGGGTTGCAATTTCAGATATAAGAAAAAATCGAGTAGGACGTCTATTTCTATGTTTTATGGGTCGCTGAATCCGAAAAAGTAATCTAAAACCAAATACTTCCATAACTTAACCCCCTTAATACTCCCTGGGAGGGGGTTTAAATTTTAATTTTGACGAAAAGTTGAGTAGTGTCTATTTTTATGTTTTTTAAGGCGCTGAATCCGAAAAAGTCGTCTAAAAACAAATACTTCCCTCCCTTAACCACCTACAACCCCTTTAATACTCCCTGGGAGGGGGTTTGAATTTTAATTTTGACGAAAAGTCGACCCATGATTACACAAATACGCACTTATAAAATCGAAAAGATATTTATTTGACTACACTTAGCGCAACCCTGGAACAACGGCGTGGACGTGGTAGTTTTTTGTTTTTTCGGTTTGAGCACCCTAAAAACATAGGATTAGACACAATACTCGACTTTTCGTAAAAATTGTAATTACAACCCCCTCCCAGGAAGTATTAAGGAGGTTGTATAGAGGATTAAGAAAAGGAAGGATTTATTTTTTGTAGTGTTTTTGGTTTTGGCTACCAAAGAAATAGAATTAGATACCATACTCGACTATTCGTCAAAATTAAAATTCAAACCCCGTCCCAGGGAGTAGTAAGGGGGTTGTATGTGGTTAAGGGAGGGAAGTATTTGTTTTTAGACGACTTTTACGGATTCAGCGCAACAAAAAAAAAAGGAATAGACACCCTACTTAACTTTTCGTCAAAATTAAAATTCAAACCTCCTCTCAGGGAGTATTAAGGAGGTTGTAGGGAGTTAAGTGAGGGAAGTATTTGTTTTTAGACGACTTTTTCGCATTCAGCAACCCAAAAAAACATAGGAATAGACATTCTACTCGACTTTTTCTTATATCTGAAATTGCAACCCCCGTGACTGGGTGGGGGGAAGTAATAGCGGAAAAATGAGAAAGTACAAAAATTTTTCATAGTCATATTCGGTTTCAGCGACTCCAAAAACATAGGGGTATGAGGTTTTTTTTGTGTGCCTGTGTAATGTTAATTAACATTTGATTTATAAATAACTTTGTCTTTTAATATGGTTGACAGAGAAATAATTGTTTTTTGTGTATTAAATGCATTTATTAATTCAATAGATTTACTAGAATTTTCATTTTTCGAATCAACAAGCAAATATTCCACAATCAACACTACCTAACGGTTGTTGATGAACTTTTGAAAATACTACTAGTGGTTTAAATGGATATAATCTAATTAAATAGTTAATTTGTTAATATCTTTTTTAAGACTGTCAAAAATGTAAAGTCTTGTCCCTTCATAATCAGTGCAAATCCACTGAAGTGCTTTGCATATTATAAAATGAATTTGATTGTCTTTATAAAAGTTTCTGAAATTCAGGCATAAGGTTATTATTCAACAAAGCATTTTATTATCAATTATATCATAATTTGATAGATACGATGAAAATTATTTTTAAATAAATAAACGTCTTTTTTATTCTAAATTTTTTTCACTTTTCTCTTATTTGTTTTTACTTAAAATTTTTCCTATTTTTTTTATTTTCATTTTTCTTGTAAACAATATTAATTTCTAATTTCAATATCAATTTTCAATTCCGTAATATCAATTTTCAATTTCAATTCAATATCAATTCACAAATTCAATGTTAGTTTTTCAAAATTCGAAATGGCGGATCCAATATGGCGGACGACTTTTTTAAAATCTAAAGCGATTTGCTTGAAACTTGGTAATCGGGGGTTTTTAGGGTCGCTGAATACAAATTTCATGTGCATGTGAAGTGCAGATGTCTAATAACGGACTTCCACACTACTTTAGAGGTTCCGTATGTAGCGCGTTAGATTTTTAAGGAGCTTCTACAATAGGTGTAAAAAGGCTAGTACAAGTGTGAAACCAATCCCATTTACTAATGGGATTGTATGGAAATTTGAACTTGGGTTTGGACTAGCCTTTTAGTGCCTATTGTTGAAACTCCTTCGGAGTGAATCTTCGCCAGTAGCCCTATTATAACACATTTCTTGCTATGCATGGTCGGAAATTGCATTGGATACTTACTTCCCGTGATATTTTTTAAAACACTGTCCAACACATAATACGACATTACATGATGTGCAAATAACATTAGAACGCTTTTCGTTTTCTTTTGTGCTGCAAAATACACATCGTCGACGAGTTGAGGTAACATCTGGCATATGGTCGCCAACAATGCCACAACCTATATCAAAAGTTTTCCTCTTTTTTTGAACTGGACATTTGAACTCTGAAGCATTATCTTTCTTGTGATGAAATTTTGACATAAGTTTTGAATATATACCTTTATTATAAAGTTCTTTTACCAGATTCACTGAAGTGAAGAAGTTGTCGAAAGCAATTAGTGATTTGGTGCCTTGAATATCCTGACTCAATTTTAAGACTACGCGCTCCCCAAGAGGGTCCTGAGATTCTTTTGCATCAGTCGCTTTTCCGGTATAAACTTCGAAATTTAAAATGTAGGATATTTTCGAATCTGCTAAACACCATACTTTGTATCCTCGCTTTATCGGTTTCATCGGCATATACTGTTTCATGCAAGACCGTCCCTTGAAAGGAATCATCGATTCGTCAATTGAGAAAATTTTCGAGGGCTTATAAACCTTTTTTATTCTTTTATTGAGATGATCAATGAGAGGGGAGAGTTTGAAGAGTCTGTCAAAGTTTAGGTGACCTTTTATAGCTATACAAATTCGACAGTCATTTGTCTTTTTTACATGCATTGAAACAAATGAATGTGTTGTTTATAGATATGAAAAGGAAACAAATGACTGTAAGTTTTTCTTCGATATATATAACGAGTTGAAGAGATATCTCAATCGCATTTTGAAAGTACCGAGTATTTTATTTTGCTGCATTAGAGTTTTTGTTTATTTTTATTGTTTTGAGAATATATTTATTGGCTTGCTATAAAAAGCTGTCGTCTTATTCAAAATACAATGAATATTCTTACGCGGAATCGTAAGATAAGACGAATGGAACGCTATTCACTTCCATCTGATCCGGAAGATTCAGATGCAGATGCAGATGCTGATACAGAGGATGAAGCTGAAATCAATCAAGAAGTTGATACAGATTCATCTAGTGAGGATGAAGATATTATTGAAAATAGTATTGCTCATGACAATTGGACTAAGAGTACCATAAATTTCAACGATATGGATAATTTTGATGATGAACCACGTATTGCTGTAGAAATGAACAAGCACAGTAAAGAATTGGATTTTTTAAATCTTTTTTTCAGTGAAGATATTTTGAAAATGATTGTTGAACAAAGTAACTTATATCTCCATCAGAAAGGGGTCAGTTCCAATAAGTACAGTTACGATTTAACGGTTTCAGAGCTTTGTGCTTGGCTTGGTATTGTAATAATGATGGGTACACATCGCTTGCCACGATTAGAAAATTATTGGAGTACTGATCCGGCATTACGAGTCGACTTTATAGCTAAAATAATGCCTCGGGACAGATTCAAAAAAATAACAGAAGTTATCCATCTGAATGATAACAAAAAAGCTCCTGCAGAAGGTCACCTAAACTTTGACAGACTCTTCAAACTCTCCCCTCTCATGGATCATCTCAATAAAAGAATAAAAGAGGTTTATAAGCCCTCGAAAATGTTCTCAATTGACGAATCAATGATCAATACAAAGTATGGTGTTTAGCAGATTCGAAAACATCCTACATTTTAAATTTCGAAGTTTATACCGGAAAAGCGACTGATGCAAAAGAATCTCAGGACCTTCTTGGGGAGCGCGTAGTCTTGAAATTGAGTCAGGATATTCAAGGCACCAAATCACTAATTGCTTTCGACAACTTCGTCATTTCAGTGAATCTGGTAAAAGAACTTTATAATAAAGGTATATATTCAGTTGGAACAGTACGTGCGAATAGAAAAGGATTACCTGACATGATGAAGGATAAGACAAAAATGAAACGAGGAAAGTTTGACTTTAGAACGAACGGATGCATTTCAGCATTCAAATGGATGGATGCAAAGAATGTGACACTTTTGTCTTCAGCTCATAGTCCTGAAACAGTAAGTTCAGTAAAAAGAACCCAAAAAAATGAGAAAAAATTTGATGTACCTTGCCCACTTGCTGTAGCAACTTATAATAAGATAATGGGTGGAGTTGACAGCTTCGACCAGAAGAAACAAGTCTACAGCGTGGGAAGGCGATCAAAAAAATGGTGGCACAGAATTTTGTATTTCTTGATTGATTTGGCTGTAGTGAATTCTTTCACTCTTTACAAAATTCAAAAAGCTTCGAATATTGATCAGCTGACCTTCCGTTTGAGTTTAGCCAAACAACTTATGTCAAAATTTCATCACAAGAAAGATAATGCTTCAGAGTTCAAATGTCCAGTTCAAAAAAAGAGAAAAACTTTTGATATAGGTTGTGGCATGGTTGGCGACCATATGTCAGATGTTACCTCAACTCGTCGACGATGTGTATTTTGCAGCACAAAAGAAAACGAAAAGCGTTCTAATGTTATTTGCACATCATGCAATGTCGTATTATGTGTTGGACAGTGTTTTAGAAAATATCACGGGAAGTAAGTATCCAATGCAATTTCCGACCATGCATAGCAAGAAATGTGTTATAATAGGGCTACTGGCGAAGATTCACTCCGAAGGAGTTTCAACAATAGGCACTAAAAGGCTAGTCCAAACCCAAGTTCAAATTTCCATACAATCCCATTAGTAAATGGGATTGGTTTCACACTTGTACTAGCCTTTTTACACCTATTGTAGAAGCTCCTTAAAAATCTAACGCGCTACATACGGAACCTCTAAGGTAGTGTGGAAGTCCGTTATTAGACATCTGCACTTCACATGCAAATGAAATTTGTATTCAGCGACCCCAAAAACCCCCGAGTACCAAGTTTCAAGCAAATCGCTTTAGATTTTAAAAAAGTCGTCCGCCATATTGGATCCTCCATCTTGAATTTTGAAAAACTAACATCAGATTCGTAATCAGCGACCCCAAAAACCCCCGAGTACCAAGTTTTAAGCAAATCGCTTGAGATTTTAAAAAGTCGTCCGCCATCTTGAATTTTGAGAAACTAACATAAGATTCGTAATCAGCGACCCCAAAAACCCCCGAGTACCAAGTTTCAAGCAAAGCGCTTTATATTTTAAAAAAGTCGTCCGCCATATTGGATCCGCCGTCTTGAATTTTAAAAAACTAACATCAGATTCGTAATCAGCGACCCCAAAAACCCCTAAGAATGTGTAAGATTTTAAAAAAAATTTCCCGCCTTTTCCGGGGGCGTTAAAGGGTTAAGCCGTCTGAGGTTCCAAGAGGGTCTCTTTTGACCAACATGCGGTCTTTTGTACCCTCTCCGATTTTCTTCAGCGAATATAAACTCTATGTACACCTGGTGGTCGCTCATGGTCGTCTCCATCAGTACCCCTCACCCCCTCATTCTGCGAGTAACGTGAGGTGACGCAGTTGTTAAATCAATGATAGATAGGTTTTCGAAACCTTTGCTTCAATTACAAGAAGGTCAGAATTATCCCTGTTGCTAGAGGAATTCAAAAAGATGCTTCTACTTATGGAGAGGCAATGTGAAGCTTTGGAGGGTATGTCAATGGCCCTTAAAGTTGTTAAGGAGGGGATCTTAAAAAATATCCCGAAGCCAGTTAAGGATAGTGCCGTGGAGGCTTTTTACTTTAGTGAAAGCATCTACGGCATCACCAGGGACCTAAGAGAAGAGAGGGTAAAATTTTTTAAAAAATTGAAATCTTTCCATCCTCCCTCAAAGCGAGAAGAGTTGTTAGACCAAAAGGTGAAACTCCAGTAGGCACTCCCGCTTCAGACAGAAAGAAGAGGGAGGCCTCGACGACGCCCCCTGATAGAATGTCGAAAAAGGGAAAGGGGTCCGAGTCTCCTTAGCGGATTGCTGAAGTAGCTTCTGCTGATGAGGCCTGGACAATTGAGAAACTCGACAAAAGATGCCTGGGTTAAAGTTAAAGGGAAGAAAAAAAGAAAGGAAAAGAAAAAGGGGAATGAAAAAACTGGGAAAGAACCAGTGGGGGACCTAAAAAGCCCACAGAAAGAAAGAAGAAAAGAAGAGAGACAGATGCAATAAAAATATGCGCAAAAGAAGGGGGAGACTACGCGAAGATCATGGACAATATGTTCTCAGGTGTTAGCCCTGCTGAGAGCAATGTTGAGGTATTGTCGGTCCGTAGATCCAGGAGAAACGAAGTCCTCCTGGTTCTTAGGAAGAGACAGGATCTATCAAAGTTCAGCAGTGATCTGACTACGGTCCTTGAAGGTCAGGCGGAAGTGACAACTGTGGTTTCGACAAGGTCAGATGAAATTGTAGACCTCGACGAAACCGTAGTTGTATCAAATGTAATGAAAGCCGTACAAAGTTCTCTGGGCAAGCCCAATTTAGATGTGCTTTGCCAGCTAGTGACTCGTTACGGTAATGTTCTCAGATGGCGATTCTGCGTCTGTCAGATACGGACGCGGAGTCGCTACTTAGGACCGGACGGATCAGAATTGGCTGGGTCAACTGCAGAGTCCGAACCAGAGTGGAAGTAGACAGGTGTTTCAGATGCCTTTGCTGCGGCCACTTGGAACGAGGCTGCAGTGGCCCTGAAGAAGCGGAACATTTTCCGCTTATTAGTGAGCAAGTGGACAAAATGGTTAAAGCTACTGGCGTCTAAAAAATGTGAGCCAGACCATCAAGGATGGTCTCAAATTCTTGACGGAATGGCTCTCATTGTTAAAGAAAAAACATGAGAAAGCTGATAAGGCAGACCTCATGTATGATGAGAGCATAGTGTGAAACGAGGCTGCTCACAGTTATAGAAAGGAGAATCGTGGGCGTTTAGCAGACGATGCAATAAGACGCGCAGCGCGCGATGCTGAAAAATAAAAAAAGGAGGTCTTCAGTCACCTGAGGTGACTTTTTTTGCAGTGCCTTGGCGAGCGCCTTAAAAGACAAAGCCGACGTCAGGGCAATTGTAAAGAAGAGATCTCTCGAAATTAGAGATTAAGTTGAACCCACGACACCAGCTGACGTGGTTTCAGCTATAGCTAGCGTAACGGGGCAGAACTGTTCAGAGCTGTTCTGTTCACTGTTCCCTCGCTTTGGTGGAACCAAATCAGCTATTATACGGTTGCTCGAAATTGAATACAATATGCTCCTCAAGGAGGGCAAAATCCGTGTAGGATGGATGTACGCGTCTGTCCAAGCTTATGTGGAGGTTACAAGGTGTCAAAAGTGCCTTGTCTATGGTCATGCGACCCGAGCTTGCAAGGGACCTGATAGAACAAAAAACTGTCGTAGATGTGGCGAAGAGGGACACAAAAGAAATGATCAGGCTCTTTGGTATCAGGACAAATCAGGAAGGGCCACCGTGCAGGTGTGCAATCCTGAAGTGCGAGTTAGCAAATATCTGGAGACGAGCAGTGGATTCGTGTGGGTAGAGGTGGCAGGCATGAGTTTCTACAGCTGCTACTTTTCGCCCAACGATTCACTGCAAGACTTCAAAGCCGACATTGAGCAACTTGAATCCACTCTTAGAGAGTCCAGGTTAGATGTACTCGTCATAGTGACTTCAATGCCAAGTCACCAGAGTGGGGCGAGTCGAGGTTCGATAAAAGAGGACGTTTAGGAGGGGTGCAATTGGATCGATCATTGATCTGACAATCGCATCATCAGCCCTATTTAGTCGCATAAACGACTGGCGAGTCTGTAAGGAGTATACCACAAGTGACCACCAGTACATCGAGTTTTCAGTCTCAGTGGAAGACACAGGAGGAGGCAAGAGACAGGAGGTTCTGTGTCGAAAAAGCCCCTCCTGGAACGTGAAAAAGCTAGACATGGAAAAATTTGGCCGTTCCCTGGAAGAATCCCGCCTCATTGATGAGCTGGGTTGGGTGCAGAGGCCAAAAGTAGAGGAAGTAGAGGTGCGAGCGGTGAGGAAAACCATCATCGCTGCTTGCGACGTTTCTATGCGGGGTCTGGCTTTTTAAATCGTTACTAAGAAATTAGGAACGAGGCAACAGACCCCTAGCCTGGACAATCCCGATTGGGTCAGAAGGATAATAAAAGCTTTATTCTCTTCTGCAGAACCATGGGTTAGGAGGGACTGGAGTGCCTGTGAAGTCGGTAAGAAAGAACTCTTCACTCTTACAGAATTGAGAAATGCAGGTAAAAGATTGAAACTAGGCAAGGCGCCTGGAATTGATGGGATAAGTAACGAGATCCTAAAATTGGTAATCGACACTTCACCTCGGATTCTGCTTAGAAGCTTCAATCTTTGCCTGGAGAGAGGAGAGTAGACATAGCCAAAGCAGGAAAATACAAATTGGGACCAGATAAAAAAAAGAGCTTCTGCGCGTTGGTAGCAATTGACATACACAACGCGTTCAATTCCGCAAGATGGAAAGATCTCATCGAGTCGATGAAAATGAAGAACATGCCGCCCTCCTTGTTGCGGATAATGGATAATTATCTTAGCGACAGGTGGGTTATATATAATAGAAACACCTGCACTATCAAGGAAGAGATGCAGCGTGAGGCTCTTCAAGGCTCAAGGGTGGGTCCATTTATATGGAATGTACACTACCGTCCGAAATTGTGCGAACGCTAACATCTCTAGCTATTAAAAAACACACCCGCACAGAAACAGTGATAACTTGGTTAAAAATGACGCTAGATGGTTTTTTTAAATTGCATTGGAAAGCTTATTAAATTTCCAATGAAATGTCACTATTTTAAGTTGTATTGCATAAATAAGAAGCGAGATATCATGTTATGAAGACAAAAAAATAATTCTATTTTTTTCGGAATTTCTTACTCTGACTTTGACTCCTGGCACAGCTTAGCAAAGTTTATGAAAAAAATTGTTACTTTTACAGACTATTCCTTGTAACCTAAGCTTTAAATAGAGACCAAGAACAGCAAAAAATATTTACGGGTTCCCGAGATATTACAAAAAGAGTCGGACCGTGACAAGCAGAATTTTCAATCATCGATTTCTCTAATTCGCCGTTGAGTCAATTACTTGTCTGTGAAAAAAGTGTCGAAAATTAATTTTACCAAGTAAATTCTTACTGGGATCCACTTTTTAAATATCGATATATAATAAATTAAATTAAAAAGTGGATCCCAGTAAGAATGTAGTTGGTAAAATTAATTTTCGACACTTTTTTCACAGACAAGTAATTGACTCAACAGCGAATTAGAGAAATCGATGATTGAAAATTCTGCTTGGCACGGTCCGACTCTTTTTGTAATATCTCAGGAACCCGTAAATATTTTTTGCTGTTCTTGGTCTCTATTCAAAGCTTAGGTTACAAGGAATAGTCTGCAAAAGTAACTATTTTTTTCATAAACTTTGCTAAGCTGTGCCAGGAGTCAAAGTCAGAGTAAGAAATTCCGAAAAAAATAGAATTATTTTTTTGTCTTCATAACATGATATCTCGCTTCCTATTTATGCAATACAACTTAAAATAGTGACATTTCATTGGAAATTTAATAAGCTTTCCAATGCAATTTAAAAAAACCATCTAGCGTCATTTTTAACCGAGTTATCACTGTTTCTGTGCGGGTGTGTTTTTTAATAGCTAGAGATGTTAGCGTTCGCACAATTTCGGACGGTAGTGTATCTTACGATGACTTCCTGCGGATGGATCTGCCTGAAGGTGCGGTGATCATCGGCTTTGCAGACGACGCGTTGTTCGTGTGCACTGCTGAAAGTGAGGAGGCTCTTGGGACATTGGTGAACGTATGTCTGCGACTAGCAAAAGACTGGCTGGATACCAAAGGTCTTGAAATGGCCCTGGAATAGACCGAAGCACTGCTGGTCACAGACAGACGTGGTTATGAGCTCCCATGAATCGTGATAGACGGATTAGAGGTCAAGTGGAGTAAGCAAACTGAATATCTTGGTGTGGAGTTGGATGGAAGGTTAAACTTCCACCACCACATGGCTACGGCGTCAAATAAGGCGATTTAGTGTGCGGCTAATTTTTCACAGGTAATGCCAAATGTTGGCGGACCCCGTGAACAAAAAAGAAGACTGGTGGCGAGTGTCGCCTATGCTAAAATGATTTTTTCAGCACCAGCGTAGGCCCCATCCCTGAGGAGTAAAAGATGTGTTACCATCTGTGAAAAGTTACTGTCAGCGCACAAATCGATAACTACACGTATCATCTCTCCATATAAGACGGTATCTACGAGTGCAGTGCAGTTCCTTGCAAGTGTCCCGCCAGCAGATCTTTTGGCGAGGGAAAGGGAAGAAATGTTTCTCTTTTCTAAAGAAAGAAGTTTCTTGGATGAGGAAATAAGACTAAGCAAAGGCCTGATCCGCAAAGAAGCGAGGTACAGGCTCATAGAAAGATGGCAAGAAAGATGGGATGGCGAGGAAAAAGATCGATGGACCTATCGCCTTATCTTGGCACTCGCCGACTGGATAAATAGGAAACACGGTCAGGTTTCCTATTACTTGACGCATGCGTTTACAGGGCACGGGTGTTTTAACTCGTACCTGTATCGCTTTAAATTACGCGAAGATGAGATGTGTGGGTACTGCCTGTTCGCTGTAGATAACACAGAGCACATCCTCTTCTCATGCAAGAAATGGAAGAGGCGGGCTATGTTCGAAGGTGTAAGCAGTCAAGTTACACCGGAGAACATGGTATCGCTGATGACCCAGTCAGAAGAGAATTGGCGTCATGTCGAGAACTTTATAATCTCGGTTATGTCGAAAAAAGAACTCTACGGCCGACAAAAGGCGTAATTTAAACAGCGTTCTATTTGTTTGTTCGTTTGTTATTAATTTATTTTGTGATTTATTTGTCCTTTTACAATTTAAATTTATTTTTAATTGTCTTTATACAATTTTAATTTATTTTGTGATTTATTTGTCCATATACAATTTTAATTTTTCTGTATTTTATTTGTCCTTATACAAGTTTTACCTTTTGACGTTATATATCTATTTATTTTATATGTTTCTGTCTTTCACCCTGCAGATATATTATACTTTTACATTTTACACTATTTTAACATTTGTTTTTTTTGTCGAGCTGTTAATTCCGTTTAGACTTTAAAATAGTTTTAAATTTTTTAACTGTTGACGCAGGAGAGCCGCAAAGAAATGAAGAAGTTCGTATCAGCGACAGAGTTGGAGCGCCACCTTCGAAGGCTAAAGTCTTACAAAAGTTCCGAGGGAGGATAAAGGGCTCCAAAATTTGATTCGAAAGTACAAAATTGTTAAAAGTTTTTAGATCGGCTTGAAATTTGTTACTCGGGGGTTTTAGCGGTCGCTAATCACGAATCTGAAAGTCCAATTTTCAAAATTCAAAATGATGGATTTAATGATGGCGGACATTTTTTTAAAAAACTCATTGAATTTGCTTGAAACTTGTTGCTCGGGGGAAAAAAATTTATATAATATAAAAATGATAAAAATGTCTTTCCAGTTCACGTTTACCTACAAGTGATGAAAGTTAGGGAATATTAAAAATATTTTAAGTATTTTAATTTAACCACCGAGTATCAAATTTCAATTTTATTTGTTTTAAGCGAATTTAATAAGTTTTTTAAAAAATTGTGTGCCTTTTTGGATCCATCATTTTGAATTTTCCAAATTGGACTCCATATTTGTTACCAGCGACCACAAAAATCCCCTAGTATTAAATTTCAAGCTAATCCAATGAGTTTTTGAAAATTTGTCGGACATATTGGATCCGCCATTTTGAATTTTTAAAATTGGATTTCAGATTTATAATCATCGACCCCCAAAACCCCCCAGCAACAAGTTTCAAGCAAATTTAATGACTTTTTCAAAAAAATGTCCGACATTATTAGATCCGCCATTTTGAATTTTGAAAATTGGACTTCAGATTCGTGATTAGCGACCCCTAAAACCCCCGAGTAACAAATTTCAAGCCGATCTAAACACTTTGAACAATTTTGTACTTTCGAATCAAATTTTGAACTTCAAACTCCATTTTTGAGCCGCCATTTTAATTTTTAATTTTCTCTACAGTCCTATCTTCTAGGTTATATATCTATGTCATGTTATTTGTAACATTAGCAATTATTTTTACGCTATTTCTCAGTAAAAAAATTGATAATTAAACAAAAAATTGAAAAAATCGGACTTTTTAAATAAAAAACATTAATAACTTTTTTGTTTATAATTTTAAAAAAAATTTTAAAAAAATTTTAATTTAAAAAAATAAAATTAAATTTAAAATTAAATTTAAAAAAAATTAAATTTAAATTAAATTTAAATTTTTATTTTTAAATTTAAAATAAAAAATTTTTTTGTCTTAACGCCATTCGATAGAGCGCATATGAAAACATAAGAAATGATGATTCGCGAATTTTTTTATTAATTTTTAAGTACCGAAGCAAGTCCTTAAACTTCATGCCAAAACTTTGTCCATTTGGGCGTTAAAGGGTTAACACGAATTGCTAGGAGGACAGAGAGTTGTTCGTATTAACCGGAATTTCCAGTTAATGAGGGAAATGTACTATGTAATATATACTTATGAACTTCTACTGGGGACAGAGATGTAGATCGTGTTAGAGGGAAATTCGTGTTAAGCGGGTCTGTGTTAACAAGGCTTTACTGTAGAATATCATAACAAAAAATCAGTAAACATAAAGAAATAACTGTTTCTTTCAAAAACCCCTTAAATTTCAATATGTTGAAGTATATGTCAATATATATTGTTACGATGTTTACTTTTCCTTGCTGTTCTCACCCGTACATCGATGCGAAAATGGCAATATGTTGGATTACTATTGCCTAGAGATCCTAGAAAGAGAGATGAGACAAGTGAGGCACACTTTCTGATTGGTTTCGCCTAACCGGAATCGGAAGTTCACATATTTGCGAGGGAATTGGACAAATTTCAAATAAATAATAAGACATTACATTGCAAAAAATATATTTCATTAATATAAATAAGAAAGTAAGTTAATAAAACGCAAAAGATATAAATATAATGTATAGAATATATCGAGGAGATGTTCTTTGATGTATACAAAACTTTCATAAATTTTAAAAAATCGTAATGATGTTAACGAGTTTCAAAGAAGTTTGATCGGCTATCCTCCTCAGAAAATACAAACTAAAAAAGAAAATTTAACCTATTATTAGAACAATATTAATAAATATTCATATAAACTGCTTTTGAAACCCATCAAATCATCAAAAAATTTTAAAATAATATATAGATTTATTCGTAGATCGTATTTGAACTGTAGGACATTAGGCGTTACATGTTTTGATCTTATTACACTAAATAAATTTTCGACATCTTGTGTAAATAGCGAAGTCAATACAAATTTAAACCCTTGTTTTTCGATCAAATATTTGCTTAACTGAATTGCAGACATAGTTAACAACATGAATCCTTTTTGAAATGGTTTAAAAATCCCTGCTTTCCCAAGTTTTATTCGAGTAAAAATATCCACGATCTCTTTCAAAAAGAAAATTGTTTTTTCGTATTTAACAATGTCAAAACTTATCGCGGATTGTAAATCCGCGAACCAAGCTGTTGTTTCAAATTCTGGCTGAGACTTTTCATGAGATATGAAATATAGTGCTGCACTAACCTCTGAACTTAAAATTTTCGTCGCTCTGCCTACTTTCATTTTTTGAAAGGATTTATTACTTGGAAGAAGTATATCCTGTTTTCTTAAATTGCGGGTTAAGGTAAAGATTAAATTTTCCTGATTTTCTAACATTTGAATTAAGTGTTCGGCGTTAACAACGTTTGTCGGTAAATTTTATTTTTCTTGAATGTCAATTGGTATATAAATTACCGTATTATTAATAATACACTCAGATGCATTAATGCTGTCCTTCCGGTTTGACGATATTTTGCAAAGTCGTATGATTTCTGTCAAAATGTTTTCACTTCATGACACATGAGAACAGTCGTATGCCACGAATCAAGAATATTTGATAGAAATGACACAACTTTTCAAAGTTCCTTTGAAGTGGAAGGACAGCATTAATACATCTGAATGTTTATAGATGGCCCTACAGAAAAATATTGCTAACCTGATTAGAACTAATTTACTTCAAATTTATAGAAAAACTTGACTTCGTGAAGACAATTTTCAAAAATTAAGTTTTCTTACCTGTATAGATTGTAGGCAAATTTTCGAAAAATGCAAATAAAATACAAATAAATTTTGTACTTTAATTGAGTCCATAACATGTATAAAATCATGTATCCTAATTTGAGAAATTGTAGGCCACGTTTTTTTGAGAAGTACTTCTTCCTTGTTTTTGGCGATTGAATTACTCAATGAAGGTATATATTATTAAAATAACTAAAGTTTCGTTGCAATTGGAGCAGTTTTTCTAATTTTTCGCATAAAATAAAGTTTCTCTGACCACTGTGAGAGACGAAAAATTTAACAATTTGAGAGAGAAAATTTTTTGTATAAAATACTCGGCTAAGAGAAAGTGTGACCCACAATATCCCAATCTCCCCTATATTATTATTATTGTGAGCAATATCAAAATTTTTAATCTCTTTGTTAATAATAAGTAGGAAACTATAAAAAATTTTTGTTATAAATAAATCAAAGCTATTATTTTTTTAAATAAAGATAAAGTATTATTTTGAACTAAAAAAGAAATACTATTTGTAATTTATTAAAAAGAAAATTTTTTAGGGTAATGTCATCTTTAGTGTACCGCCTAAGCTTTTTTAATACAAAGGGCTTAGGGGGTTAAGTATGCAAAAAGTGCCCCCGCTTCTATTTTTCTCAAATTTGGCCCATATGTTACTATCCATATGACTATAGCTTTCTGCAATTTTGAACTCAAAATTCGCTTTTTTGGGGGAGTTATGGAGGGGAAGAGCAAAATCAAAAAACTTATTTTTCTCGAAAACTACTGAACCGATTTCAACGAAATTTTAAGAGGTTGTAAATATAGATAAGACGATTTTAGAAAAAAAAATCAAAATTTTTTTTTTCAAACAAAATTTAAAAAAAAATTTTTTGAAATTTTCAAAAATTTTTTTTAGGGTTATTTTTTGAAGTGACCACTTTCTCTTTTGTTGTAAAAAGTACCTTATAATGTCCCCTTTAACATATATTTTTTTCAAATTTTTAAAAAATATGCTTTTTGAGTAAAATGTCCAAAACCCTGGTCATGCTATTTGTCACGTACGGTAATGCACATATATACATATGGGCCATATTAATGTGATAGGGTATAGCTAAATAAGTATGGAAAAAGTGACCCGAATATATTTTTCCCATTCATTCCTACCCACTTAAAAATAACTTTTTCAAATATTTTTTTTAAAATTTTGAGTTTTTTGGAACTTATGGAGGGGAAAAAATCGAAAAACGCATTTTCCTCAAAAACTACTGTATGTATTTTAATCAGCTTTGAATATGTTGAAAAGACAATTAAAGAGATTCCAAAAAAAATTTCAAATTTTTTTTTCAAAAAATTCCAAAAATCTTTTTTTTTTAAATTTCAAAATAAAAATTTTTCAAAATTTTCAAAAAAAAATTTTTTAGTTCTATTAAAGTGACATTTTTATGTATTTTCACATTTCATTCTCTTATGTGATCTACTAATAAAAAAATTTTGCCCGACATGATTTCAAGGTGTGTCACGGTAAATAACTCAAAAACTCTACCCGGAACATTTTTATGTTGTATGCGAATGGTCAACTAATTAACTATTTATTTAATTACAAAATAATACTCAGGAGTTTTCTGAATACAAGCCTGAAATCGATGTAAAAAAATTATTTCCAAAGAAATAATTCTAGAGTTCTAAAATTTTTATTTTTAGATTTAAAATTTTTTTCTTTTTGGATCGTTGAAGCGGTACATCACACTTTTTTTATTTAACTTCTTTAACAGTCTTACTTTTTAAACAATAATGGCCTAGATGATTTTAGAGTGCGACAGGGTAAAAAAAACTCCAAAAATCCTAAAATTTGATTTTAAAATTTTCGAAATTTTTTTGTTTGTCTAAAAATATTTTTTTATGTAAACTTCAGATTTGTATTTATCAACCTTAATATGCTATTAGTAATAAGTTGCAAAAATATTTGACAGTTATTTTTAAATTAACCATTCACATACAACATAAAAATGTTCCGGGTAGGGTTTTTGAGTTATTTACCGTGACACACCTTGAAATCATGTCGGGCAAAATTTTTTTATTAGTAGATCAAATAAGAGAATAAAATGAGAAAATACATAAGAATGTCACTTTAATAGAACTAAAAAATTTTTTTTTGAAAATTTTGAAAAATTTTCATTTTGAAATTTAAAAAAAAAAGATTTTTGGAATTTTTTGAAAAAAAAATTTGAAATTTTTTTTTGGAATCTCTTTAATTGTCTTTTCAACATATCCAAAGCTGATTAAAATACATACAGTAGTTTTTGAGGAAAATGCGTTTTTCGATTTTTTCCCCTCCATAAGTTCCAAAAAACTCAAAATTTTGAGTAAAAAATTTGAAAAAGTTATTTTTAAGTGGGTAGGAATGAATGGGAAAAATATATTCGGGTCACTTTTTCCATACTTATTTAGCTATACCCTATCACATTAATATGGCCCATATGTATATATGTGCATTACCGTACGTGACAAATAGCATGACCATGGTTTTTGACATTTTACTCAAAAACTATATTTTTAAAAAATTTGAAAAAAATATATGTTAAAGGGGACATTATAAGGTACTTTTTACAACAAAAGAGAAAGTGGTCACTTTAAAAAATAACCCTAAAAAAAATTTTGAAAATTTCAAAAATTTTTTTTGAAAAAAAAATTTTGATTTTTTTTCTAAAATCGCCTTATCTATATTTACAACCTCTTAAAATTTCATTAAAATCGGTTCAGTAGTTTTCGAGAAAAATAAGTTTTTTTATTTTGCTTTCCCCCTCCATAACTCCCCCAAAAAAGCGAATTTTGAGTTCAAAATTGCAGAAAACTACAGTCATATGGATAGTAACATATGGGCCAAATTTAAGAAAAATAGAAGCAGGGGCACTTTTTGCATACTTAACCTCCTAAGCCCTTTTTAATATAATTAAATTAATCGAAGGTATATATTACAAGTTTTAGTTTAGATCGATATAAAAGTGTTTATGCCATAATAGCTATGATTATTTTATTTGGGAAAAATATACTTTTGGAAAAATGCTAATTTTTAACGATTGAATAAATGTAACCTTGAGTAGACCACTCCTTAAAAATTGCAAAATTGTCCAAAAAATTAATAAAATCTTAAATAATTGCAAAAGTGATTCTAAATTCTTTAATCAGAAAGTCTACTGGTCCTGAAATTATATTCTTTAAAATAATTTTATTAGAATTTTTGTAAATATTAAATTCTTTTGAAGAATTTCTTTAAGTTGTTTTATAATAAATGTATTTTTTAAACTAATTTTGAATAAAAATTTAAAAAATAATTTAATTAAAAAATTTTTTTTAACTTTTTAAAATTATCGTGTCTTGTAATAATTATAATTAAATATTTGATATTATTTAAAAGTTTATTAAAACTGTATTGAAAATAATTGAATTTCTAAGTACAATTTTATTATTTATAAAAATAGAGACAAAAACGTTTTATTTCCTTAATGAAAAGAGTCCAGTTTTTATCATAGTAATTCGATGCTATTTTGTATAAGAAAATGATAAAATAATTGTCTTAAATTAAAGTGGGTTGAAGAAAATTGATTTATAGGTGTCAAAGTGGAGCGCTTTTTGAAATTAATAAAAAAATTAATTGTTTAACCCCTTAACGCCTAACTCGTAAAAATTTTTTGGTCATTTTCAAGCTACGTAATTATAAATAAAACGGTAGCCAATTTAAACCAGAGGTACATTTTCTAAAGGTTTTGGATGTGCTCTTTCTGATTCCGGAGTCAAAAATAAATTCCGTCCAAAGCAAAATTAAATATGGCTGTTTTAATATCAAGAAACACAAAAAAATTGCATTTTTTCAAGTTTGACATTTTTTTCACCTCGAAAAAGTGTAAAAATAAAATTCTATTTTCAACCATCGGTGCATAAAAATTATACACTTTTAAGAAACGTAAAGTAAAATTAAAAATTTTAAGATGGCGGACCAATATGACGTCAAATCTAAAGTATAATTTAAAATTTTTTTAGAATATTGGTCTAATTGCCCAAAAGTCAATGGATTCGCCTAAATTTTGTTACCCGGGGTTTTTTGGAGTCGCTGATAGCGAATATAAACTTGATTTTCAAAAATTCAAAATGGCGGATCCAATGTGCCATATTAATTCGGCCATTTTGAATTTTGAAAATCTGAATTCAGATTCATAGTCAGCTACCCCGAAAACCCCCGAGTAACAAAGTTTCATGTGAATTCGATGAAATTTTGTAAATCTCGTCAGCCGCATTGGACCCGCCATTTTGAAATTTTGAAAATCAAGTTTATATTCGTAATCAGCCACTCCAAAAACCCCCGAGTAACAAAATTTATGCGAATTTATTGACTTTTGGACAATTTGACCAATGTTAAAAAAAATTTTAAATTATACTTTAGATTTGACGCCATATTGATCCGCCATCTTAAAATTTTTAATTCTACTTTACGTTTCTTAAAAGTGTATAATTTTTATGCACCGATGGTTGAAAATAGAATTTTATTTTTACACTTTTTCGAGGTGAAAAAAATGTCAAACTTGAAAAAATGAAATTTTTTTTGTGTTTCTTGACATTAAAACAGCCATATTTAATTTTAATTTGGACAAAATTTATTTTTGACTCCGGAATCAGAAAGAGCACATCCAAAACCTTTAGAAAATGTATCTCTGGTTTAAATTGGCAACCGTTTTATTTATAATTACGTAGATTGAAGATGACCAAAAAATTTTTACAAGTTGGGCGTTAATGGGTTAAATCACAAAAATATATTTATTAAATATTTTACTATCCAGAATTAATTCAATTATCTTTTTATTTAATTTCAAAATGGAATAACTTTTTTGAGCTCAAAAACTATTTACTGTTAGGTAGGAAAACAAACAATCCTAGATTAAAAGTAGAAGGAAAACACACTTTAATACATTCTTCTCCGTTAAAAGAACATCATATCAAATTTCCCTGTTAAGAGAACGTCAATGAATAAATATAATAATTCAAAAAATACAGGAAAGCAAAATTTGAAAAAATTCGAATTTTAAATTCTTTTTTAATAATCCTTTTTCGAATTCCCCAATTTATTTCGTTTCATTTATTGAATAAATCCAACAATTGGATTCTAAAAAAAATATATTCAAAATTAAAAAAATTGAATTCTTTCGTGAAATTTTATCAAAATTTTATTATTTATAAAAATAATTTAATTCTTGGGCTAAGAATTTTAATAAAAAATTTGAATTTATAGGGGAGAGTGGGGCAAACCGGACCCCCTAACGGTTTTTTGACTCTTGTGACTAAACGAATCAACAGATTTCATTTTTCGAGGGCTTGTTTGAAAGATCATTTAATTGCGTAAATTTTTTCCAGAGACACCTATACTTCATCTATTACTGTTTAGTTGCTGTGTTAACTTTAAAAAATTTTGCAAACGTCCGGTTTGCCCCACCCCCTGGGGTAAACCGGACCGTTTGGTCTTTTATTTATAATATTGCATTTACATAATCTACAATAATAAAAAACATAAAGAATCATGTAAACAATGGTTGTAGTAAGAAAAATAATAATTCGGGATTGAATTGTAAAAATAAAAAAATTAAAATGTTTGTCATTATCGGAGAAACAATATTAAAGGGTTCAATTCTCATTGGAAGACAATTATTTTTCATAGTAAGTAAATATTTTAATGAAAGAAAGATTTTACTTAAAAATAATTTTTATGAAACTTCAATTCAATGCAAATATCCTATGGCCGGTTTGCCCCACAGGCCCATTTTGAGAATAAATGTTTGTCAAAAAGAAACGCTTTGCAAATTCATCAAAGTTTTTGGTGGTGTAAATATTCCTAAGGTGTGTACCTTCAAAACCCAAGACCTAATATTTGGAAATATTGCGGGATTTCCCCAGAATTTCCTTAAGAAAAAATTCGTAAAAGTGTAGAAAAACTAAAAAAAACTTTAGCTCCCAACGTTGCACAAACAAAAGTAAAAAATGTCAAATTGAAAAAATAAGGTATACTACACAAGGTTGTTTCAAATTTCTAAATAGCAGTACTTTTGACAATTTCGCCATTTCGGAGATATTGAGGAGGTTCCGGTTTACCCACCGGTCCGGTTTGCCCCACTCTCCCCTACTTAAACAAGAATAATTCATTACTGAATTAGTTAATAATAGTATTAGTATTAGGAAAAACATAAGTTACCTTTCAACACTTAAATTTTACGATACTTTCACACTATATAGTATAATGATAATATTCCCTTCCGAAATTTTTTTATATTGAAAGTAAGTAGGAAATTCGATCCGTGGAAGGTAAAAGTATAGACATATTGGTTTTATGTCATATTTTATTGATGTCAAATAATTAAAAAGATAGCGACGTTTCGATGACTTGGTTTGTCATCATCATCAGGCTAGGCCTTAAATAAATAAACAAAAAATTTTTTTTTTACACCAAAAATAAAAACGAACCAAAAAATAAGAATGAAAAGAATAAATTATAAAAATTAAAAAAAATTAATTTAAAAGTAATAAATTTAAAAAAGTTATTTACCACATCACAAAAACACGTTACATATTAAATTCGCACAGTAATAACTGGCACGTCGAGTTTTAGAGAGCGTTTCGTCAAGACTAAAATCGTTTTTACAGAAAAATAGAACTCTAGATAAATTGGAGAAGTCAATGAATTTAGATGTAAACAGCACGTGGCGATGACAAGGTGACAATATTTTGAAGAAAGAAATCAATCATGAATTTAATTTGCTTATTAAGGGAAAATAAATTTTATTTAGGTATAAAATATCCTCTTTTTTATTAATTGTATGTTTGTTAATTTTTATGTGAAGCATTTCAGAAAAACATCGTTTATTGAAATTTGGTTCACGATAAAGAATTTTTGCATTTTCCCAGTCAAATTCATGATTGAATTCAGTTTGATGTGCTTTGACTACAGTTTTGGTGTTGTTTTTATTATTTTTGTGTTCGTTAATGCGTGTTTTTAGAGCACGTTTTGATTCGCCAATATAATTCGCAGGACAATTTTTGCAATTAAATTTATAGACAATATTCGTTTCTTTCCATTTTTCTAATTGGTCTTTACCCAATTTGACAATAGATCTTAAGGATTTGTCGACAATAGGAATAGTAAGAATATTGTGAGCTTTTAAGATTTTTGTCAATCTAATGAAATTATGATCATTATAAGGTAAACAAATTTTAGGAATTTGTTTGTATAACAAACTTTTTGCATTAATAATTTTTGAATTTATATTTTTATTACAATATTTTAAATAGTTTAAACGAGTTTTTATATGTTTTTTAATAAATTCAAGGGGGTAATCATTATTAATTAAAATTTTATTGACTTTCAGTAGATTGTCTTTGTGAAAAGAATGGTGTGATAATAGGGTAGCTCTGTCCACGAGATTATAAACTATATTTATTTTTTGTTGTGATGGATGACTTGAAAAGAAATTGATAAGTCTGCCAGAGGAAGATGGTTTTTGATACCAATTATAAGTACTTTTATTATTTTTGTTAATTATAGAAATATCTAAATAGTTAATTAGATTATTTACTTGAAGTTCATAAGTGAATTTTAATTTTGGATGATAAGAGTTAAATGTGTCGACTACCATATCAATGTGGTCTTTATGTATACACAATATAGTATCGTCCACATAACGGAAATAAAAAATTGGTTTGCAATTATGTTCTAATTTAAGTTTTTTAAGGCAGTCACTTTCCAAGTCGTCCATAACAATATCAGCAAAAAATGAAGAAATTGGAGAACCCATAGGGGTACCTGCAATTTGTTGATAATATTTACCATCGAAGACAAAAAATGTGTTTTCGTAGAGAAATTTAGTACAATGTAGAATGTCGTTAAACGGAATTTTACAATTATTGATTGACGTAGTTCTACGTTCGAGACTTTGTGTAACGAGTTCAAGGGGTACATTTGTGAAAAGTGATGCTACTTCAAGAGAAACAAATATGTGGTCGTCTGAAATTTTTATATTTTTAATTTTTTCGATAAGGTCAAAGCTATTGTCAATATGAGATTTAGGAGTATGAATATTATCTTTAAGTTCTTTATATAATGTTTTTGCTAAAAAATGCGTTGGACTATTAATAAGAGACACAATAAGACGGAATGGTACATCCTTTTTATGGATTTTTGGTAATCCGTAAAATCTTGGTAAAGTAGTGTTTGTTAAAGTCAAAGCGTTATGATGATATTTATAGTTAAGATATTCATTTTCATTTAAATAATGAAGAATTTTGCTGGTATTAGATTGAAGTTTGTTTAAGGGGTTGACATTGAGACGTTTGTAAGAGGAAGTGTCATTAAGTAATTTAGAAACCCCATTGAGATAAAAAGATTTATATAAACAAACTGTGCTGTTACCTTTATCTGAATTAGTAAACATGATGTCTGGATTTTGTTTCGAAAAATTATTAGTTATTTTCAGTGTCTTAGCGAATTCTTTATCTTCTTTAGAAATATGTGAAGTTTTATTGAAGTTAGAGTTTATATTATTAACTACTTTATTTATAAAGTAATGTTTATAAAGATATATATATATCCGAGTCTTCGAACTACAATGGACTCTCCATCTACTACTATACCAAAGAACAACTTCTTTCAATTTATTCACCAACAACATGGTTTTACAACAATGAAACTTCTTAAAGATTGGACCTCTACACAACGATATTTAGCCACATCCATGTCAAGACGACAATTCTTACTAAGCTGTAGGAGCCATGACATTTCTCCACAACACATTATTAACATTGGTAGGCGTTTCAAATATCTTCCTTTTTATAGTAAAACTTCATTTAATTTATTTAACAAATTTAAATTACAATTTCTTAAAAACATTTTAAACAACGAAATAAAAGACATTCATTTTCACATTAATTTTCTTAACAACAAATTACAAAAAATTAAAAATCTTATTTTAACTTCGACTTTAGATGAAAATACTAAGAAAATGTTTTTTGATTTTTCACAACAAAAGTTTATGTCTATTCGAAACAATCACAAAGCAATATATATCAAAAAATTTAATAATTTATTGTCAAAATCTAATTCTCCTATTCGATCCGATAAAAGCAAATGGATCGTTAACTTAACAAAAGTCGATTTACCTAATGAAGTTATTGATGTTACATCTCTAGGACGTAACTTCAGTACTAAAAATAACTCTAACAACAGTCAGATCATCGACATTTTAAAAAATGTAAAATATACTGTTAGTAAATTGGATATTACCAACAACGTC
The DNA here is from genome assembly GCA_032873175.1 of Leptopilina drosophilae. Lineage (NCBI taxonomy): Eukaryota > Metazoa > Arthropoda > Insecta > Hymenoptera > Figitidae > Leptopilina > Leptopilina drosophilae. Next base: position 17,077,648 of record CM065484.1, on the reverse strand, counting down.
AAAGATGAGATTAGAAATAAAGTAGTTAATAATATAAACTCTAACTTCAATAAAACTTCACATATTTCTAAAGAAGATAAAGAATTCGCTAAGACACTGAAAATAACTAATAATTTTTCGAAACAAAATCCAGACATCATGTTTACTAATTCAGATAAAGGTAACAGCACAGTTTGTTTATATAAATCTTTTTATCTCAATGGGGTTTCTAAATTACTTAATGACACTTCCTCTTACAAACGTCTTAATGTCAACCCCTTAAACAAACTTCAATCTAATACCAGCAAAATTCTTCATTATTTAAATGAAAATGAATATCTTAACTATAAATATCATCATAACGCTTTGACTTTAACAAACACTACTTTACCAAGATTTTACGGATTACCAAAAATCCATAAAAAGGATGTACCATTCCGTCTTATTGTGTCTCTTATTAATAGTCCAACGCATTTTTTAGCAAAAACATTATATAAAGAACTTAAAGATAATATTCATACTCCTAAATCTCATATTGACAATAGCTTTGACCTTATCGAAAAAATTAAAAATATAAAAATTCCAGACGACCACATATTTGTTTCTCTTGATGTAGCATCACTTTTCACAAATGTACCCCTTGAACTCGTTACACAAAGTCTCGAACGTAGAACTACGTCAATCAATAATTGTAAAATTCCGTTTAACGACATTCTACATTATACTAAATTTCTCTACGAAAACACATTTTTTGTCTTCGATGGTAAATATTATCAACAAATTGAAGGTACCCCTATGGATTCTCCAATTTCTTCATTTTTTGCTGATATTGTTATGGACGACTTGGAAAGTGACTGCCTTAAAAAACTTAAATTAGAACATAATTGCAAACCAATTTTCTATTTCCGTTACGTGGACGATACTATATTGTGTATACATAAAGACCACATTGATATGGTAGTCGACACATTTAACTCTTATCATCCAAAATTAAAATTCACTTATGAACTTCAAGTAAATAATCTAATTAACTATTTAGATATTTCTATAATTAACAAAAATAATAAAAGTACTTATAATTGGTATCAAAAACCATCTTCCTCTGGCAGACTTATCAATTTCTTTTCAAGTCATCCATCACAACAAAAAATAAATATAGTTTATAATCTCGTGGACAGAGCTACCCTATTATCACACCATTCTTTTCACAAAGACAATCTACTGAAAGTCAATAAAATTTTAATTAATAATGATTACCCCCTTGAATTTATTAAAAAACATATAAAAACTCGTTTAAACTATTTAAAATATTGTAATAAAAATATAAATTCAAAAATTATTAATGCAAAAAGTTTGTTATACAAACAAATTCCTAAAATTTGTTTACCTTATAATGATCATAATTTCATTAGATTGACAAAAATCTTAAAAGCTCACAATATTCTTACTATTCCTATTGTCGACAAATCCTTAAGATCTATTGTCAAATTGGGTAAAGACCAATTAGAAAAATGGAAAGAAACGAATATTGTCTATAAATTTAATTGCAAAAATTGTCCTGCGAATTATATTGGCGAATCAAAACGTGCTCTAAAAACACGCATTAACGAACACAAAAATAATAAAAACAACACCAAAACTGTAGTCAAAGCACATCAAACTGAATTCAATCATGAATTTGACTGGGAAAATGCAAAAATTCTTTATCGTGAACCAAATTTCAATAAACGATGTTTTTCTGAAATGCTTCACATAAAAATTAACAAACATACAATTAATAAAAAAGAGGATATTTTATACCTAAATAAAATTTATTTTCCCTTAATAAGCAAATTAAATTCATGATTGATTTCTTTCTTCAAAATATTGTCACCTTGTCATCGCCACGTGCTGTTTACATCTAAATTCATTGACTTCTCCAATTTATCTAGAGTTCTATTTTTCTGTAAAAACGATTTTAGTCTTGACGAAACGCTCTCTAAAACTCGACGTGCCAGTTATTACTGTGCGAATTTAATATGTAACGTGTTTTTGTGATGTGGTAAATAACTTTTTTAAATTTATTACTTTTAAATTAATTTTTTTTAATTTTTATAATTTATTCTTTTCATTCTTATTTTTTGGTTCGTTTTTATTTTTGGTGTAAAAAAAAAAATTTTTTGTTTATTTATTTAAGGCCTAGCCTGATGATGATGACAAACCAAGTCATCGAAACGTCGCTATCTTTTTAATTATTTGACATCAATAAAATATGACATAAAACCAATATGTCTATACTTTTACCTTCCACGGATCGAATTTCCTACTTACTTTCAATATAAAAAAATTTCGGAAGGGAATATTATCATTATACTATATAGTGTGAAAGTATCGTAAAATTTAAGTGTTGAAAGGTAACTTATGTTTTTCCTAATACTAATACTATTATTAACTAATTCAGTAATGAATTATTCTTGTTTAAGTAGGGGAGAGTGGGGCAAACCGGACCGGTGGGTAAACCGGAACCTCCTCAATATCTCCGAAATGGCGAAATTGTCAAAAGTACTGCTATTTAGAAATTTGAAACAACCTTGTGTAGTATACCTTATTTTTTCAATTTGACATTTTTTACTTTTGTTTGTGCAACGTTGGGAGCTAAAGTTTTTTTTAGTTTTTCTACACTTTTACGAATTTTTTCTTAAGGAAATTCTGGGGAAATCCCGCAATATTTCCAAATATTAGGTCTTGGGTTTTGAAGGTACACACCTTAGGAATATTTACACCACCAAAAACTTTGATGAATTTGCAAAGCGTTTCTTTTTGACAAACATTTATTCTCAAAATGGGCCTGTGGGGCAAACCGGCCATAGGATATTTGCATTGAATTGAAGTTTCATAAAAATTATTTTTAAGTAAAATCTTTCTTTCATTAAAATATTTACTTACTATGAAAAATAATTGTCTTCCAATGAGAATTGAACCCTTTAATATTGTTTCTCCGATAATGACAAACATTTTAATTTTTTTATTTTTACAATTCAATCCCGAATTATTATTTTTATTACTACAACCATTGTTTACATGAATCTTTATGTTTTTTATTATTGTAGATTATGTAAATGCAATATTATAAATAAAAGACCAAACGGTCCGGTTTACCCCAGGGGGTGGGGCAAACCGGACGTTTGCAAAATTTTTTAAAGTTAACACAGCAACTAAACAGTAATAGATGAAGTATAGGTGTCTCTGGAAAAAATTTACGCAATTAAATGATCTTTCAAACAAGCCCTCGAAAAATGAAATCTGTTGATTCGTTTAGTCACAAGAGTCAAAAAACCGTTAGGGGGTCCGGTTTGCCCCACTCTCCCCTATAAATTCAAATTTTTTATTAAAATTCTTAGCCCAAGAATTAAATTATTTTTATAAATAATAAAATTTTGATAAAATTTCACGAAAGAATTCAATTTTTTTAATTTTGAATATATTTTTTTTAGAATCCAATTGTTGGATTTATTCAATAAATGAAACGAAATAAATTGGGGAATTCGAAAAAGGATTATTAAAAAAGAATTTAAAATTCGAATTTTTTCAAATTTTGCTTTCCTGTATTTTTTGAATTATTATATTTATTCATTGACGTTCTCTTAACAGGGAAATTTGATATGATGTTCTTTTAACGGAGAAGAATGTATTAAAGTGTGTTTTCCTTCTACTTTTAATCTAGGATTGTTTGTTTTCCTACCTAACAGTAAATAGTTTTTGAGCTCAAAAAAGTTATTCCATTTTGAAATTAAATAAAAAGATAATTGAATTAATTCTGGATAGTAAAATATTTAATAAATATATTTTTGTGATTTAACCCATTAACGCCCAACTTGTAAAAATTTTTTGGTCATCTTCAATCTACGTAATTATAAATAAAACGGTTGCCAATTTAAACCAGAGATACATTTTCTAAAGGTTTTGGATGTGCTCTTTCTGATTCCGGAGTCAAAAATAAATTTTGTCCAAATTAAAATTAAATATGGCTGTTTTAATGTCAAGAAACACAAAAAAAATTTCATTTTTTCAAGTTTGACATTTTTTTCACCTCGAAAAAGTGTAAAAATAAAATTCTATTTTCAACCATCGGTGCATAAAAATTATACACTTTTAAGAAACGTAAAGTAGAATTAAAAATTTTAAGATGGCGGATCAATATGGCGTCAAATCTAAAGTATAATTTAAAATTTTTTTTAACATTGGTCAAATTGTCCAAAAGTCAATAAATTCGCATAAATTTTGTTACTCGGGGGTTTTTGGAGTGGCTGATTACGAATATAAACTTGATTTTCAAAATTTCAAAATGGCGGGTCCAATGCGGCTGACGAGATTTACAAAATTTCATCGAATTCACATGAAACTTTGTTACTCGGGGGTTTTCGGGGTAGCTGACTATGAATCTGAATTCAGATTTTCAAAATTCAAAATGGCCGAATTAATATGGCACATTGGATCCGCCATTTTGAATTTTTGAAAATCAAGTTTATATTCGCTATCAGCGACTCCAAAAAACCCCGGGTAACAAAATTTAGGCGAATCCATTGACTTTTGGGCAATTAGACCAATATTCTAAAAAAATTTTAAATTATACTTTAGATTTGACGTCATATTGGTCCGCCATCTTAAAATTTTTAATTTTACTTTACGTTTCTTAAAAGTGTATAATTTTTATGCACCGATGGTTGAAAATAGAATTTTATTTTTACACTTTTTCGAGGTGAAAAAAATGTCAAACTTGAAAAAATGCAATTTTTTTGTGTTTCTTGATATTAAAACAGCCATATTTAATTTTGCTTTGGACGGAATTTATTTTTGACTCCGGAATCAGAAAGAGCACATCCAAAACCTTTAGAAAATGTACCTCTGGTTTAAATTGGCTACCGTTTTATTTATAATTACGTAGCTTGAAAATGACCAAAAAATTTTTACGAGTTAGGCGTTAAGGGGTTAAACAATTAATTTTTTTATTAATTTCAAAAAGCGCTCCACTTTGACACCTATAAATCAATTTTCTTCAACCCACTTTAATTTAAGACAATTATTTTATCATTTTCTTATACAAAATAGCATCGAATTACTATGATAAAAACTGGACTCTTTTCATTAAGGAAATAAAACGTTTTTGTCTCTATTTTTATAAATAATAAAATTGTACTTAGAAATTCAATTATTTTCAATACAGTTTTAATAAACTTTTAAATAATATCAAATATTTAATTATAATTATTACAAGACACGATAATTTTAAAAAGTTAAAAAAAATTTTTTAATTAAATTATTTTTTAAATTTTTATTCAAAATTAGTTTAAAAAATACATTTATTATAAAACAACTTAAAGAAATTCTTCAAAAGAATTTAATATTTACAAAAATTCTAATAAAATTATTTTAAAGAATATAATTTCAGGACCAGTAGACTTTCTGATTAAAGAATTTAGAATCACTTTTGCAATTATTTAAGATTTTATTAATTTTTTGGACAATTTTGCAATTTTTAAGGAGTGGTCTACTCAAGGTTACATTTATTCAATCGTTAAAAATTAGCATTTTTCCAAAAGTATATTTTTCCCAAATAAAATAATCATAGCTATTATGGCATAAACACTTTTATATCGATCTAAACTAAAACTTGTAATATATACCTTCGATTAATTTAATTATATTAAAAAGGGCTTAGGAGGTTAAGTATGCAAAAAGTGCCCCTGCTTCTATTTTTCTTAAATTTGGCCCATATGTTACTATCCATATGACTGTAGTTTTCTGCAATTTTGAACTCAAAATTCGCTTTTTTGGGGGAGTTATGGAGGGGGAAAGCAAAATAAAAAAACTTATTTTTCTCGAAAACTACTGAACCGATTTTAATGAAATTTTAAGAGGTTGTAAATATAGATAAGGCGATTTTAGAAAAAAAATCAAAATTTTTTTTTCAAAAAAAATTTTTGAAATTTTCAAAATTTTTTTTAAGGTTATTTTTTAAAGTGACCACTTTCTCTTTTGTTGTAAAAAGTACCTTATAATGTCCCCTTTAACATATATTTTTTTCAAATTTTTTAAAAATATAGTTTTTGAGTAAAATGTCAAAAACCATGGTCATGCTATTTGTCACGTACGGTAATGCACATATATACATATGGGCCATATTAATGTGATAGGGTATAGCTAAATAAGTATGGAAAAAGTGACCCGAATATATTTTTCCCATTCATTCCTACCCACTTAAAAATAACTTTTTCAAATTTTTTACTCAAAATTTTGAGTTTTTTGGAACTTATGGAGGGGAAAAAATCGAAAAACGCATTTTCCTCAAAAACTACTGTATGTATTTTAATCAGCTTTGGATATGTTGAAAAGACAATTAAAGAGATTCCAAAAAAAAATTTCAAATTTTTTTTTCAAAAAATTCCAAAAATCTTTTTTTTTTTAAATTTCAAAATGAAAATTTTTCAAAATTTTCAAAAAAAATTTTTTTAGTTCTATTAAAGTGACATTCTTATGTATTTTCTCATTTCATTCTCTTATTTGATCTACTAATAAAAAAATTTTGCCCGACATGATTTCAAGGTGTGTCACGGTAAATAACTCAAAAACCCTACCCGGAACATTTTTATGTTGTATGTGAATGGTTAATTTAAAAATAACTGTCAAATATTTTTGCAACTTATTACTAATAGCATATTAAGGTTGATAAATACAAATCTGAAGTTTACATAAAAAAATATTTTTAGACAAACAAAAAAATTTCGAAAATTTTAAAATCAAATTTTAGGATTTTTGGAGTTTTTTTTTACCCTGTCGCACTCTAAAATCATCTAGGCCATTATTGTTTAAAAAGTAAGACTGTTAAAGAAGTTAAATAAAAAAAGTGTGATGTACCGCTTCAACGATCCAAAAAGAAAAAAATTTTAAATCTAAAAATAAAAATTTTAGAACTCTAGAATTATTTCTTTGGAAATAATTTTTTTACATCGATTTCAGGCTTGTATTCAGAAAACTCCTGAGTATTATTTTGTAATTAAATAAATAGTTAATTAGTTGACCATTCGCATACAACATAAAAATGTTCCGGGTAGAGTTTTTGAGTTATTTACCGTGACACACCTTGAAATCATGTCGGGCAAAATTTTTTTATTAGTAGATCACATAAGAGAATGAAATGTGAAAATACATAAAAATGTCTCTTTAATAGAACTAAAAAATTTTTTTTGAAAATTTTGAAAAATTTTCATTTTGAAATTTAAAAAAAAAAAGATTTTTGGAATTTTTTGAAAAAAAAATTTGAAATTTTTTTTGGAATCTCTTTAATTGTCTTTTCAACATATTCAAAGCTGATTAAAATACATACAGTAGTTTTTGAGGAAAATGCGTTTTTCGATTTTTTCCCCTCCATAAGTTCCAAAAAACTCAAAATTTTAAAAAAAATATTTGAAAAAGTTATTTTTAAGTGGGTAGGAATGAATGGGAAAAATATATTCGGGTCACTTTTTCCATACTTATTTAGCTATACCCTATCACATTAATATGGCCCATATGTATATATGTGCATTACCGTACGTGACAAATAGCATGACCAGGGTTTTGGACATTTTACTCAAAAAGCATATTTTTTAAAAATTTGAAAAAAATATATGTTAAAGGGGACATTATAAGGTACTTTTTACAACAAAAGAGAAAGTGGTCACTTTAAAAAATAACCCTAAAAAAAATTTTTGAAAATTTCAAAAAATTTTTTTTTAAATTTTGTTTGAAAAAAAAAATTTTGATTTTTTTTCTAAAATCGTCTTATCTATATTTACAACCTCTTAAAATTTCGTTGAAATCGGTTCAGTAGTTTTCGAGAAAAATAAGTTTTTTGATTTTGCTCTTCCCCTCCATAACTCCCCCAAAAAAGCGAATTTTGAGTTCAAAATTGCAGAAAGCTATAGTCATATGGATAGTAACATATGGGCCAAATTTGAGAAAAATAGAAGCGGGGGCACTTTTTGCATACTTAACCCCCTAAGCCCTTTGTATTAAAAAAGCTTAGGCGGTACACTAAAGATGACACTACCCTAAAAAATTTTCTTTTTTATAAATTACAAATAGTATTTCTTTTTTAGTTCAAAATAATACTTTATCTTTATTTAAAAAAATAATAGCTTTGATTTATTTATAACAATTTTGTCACCTAAAAGTGTTAATTATTTTCTCTCAGCAGAAATTCCAGATAAGAAAACTAATCCTATATTACATAAAATAATAATGCAAAATAATATTCATGGTCCTTGTAAAGATTGGAACATAGTTGATGGGAAATGTTCTAAAAAATTTCCGAAAGCTTTTCAAAATGAAACTACAGTAAAAAATGATTCTTATGTTTTATATTGGCGAAGAGATGTAAGTAAAACGTATGAAATATCTAATGATTATGTTGTAGATAATAATCGATATGTTGTTCCTTATTCTCCAATGTTTTCACAAATGTTTAACTGTCATATTAATGTTGAAATTGTTTCAAGTATAAATTCTGTGAAATATTTATTTAAATATATTTATAAAGGTCATGATGCAGCTTCTATTATTACTACAAATGTTAAAGGACAAAATAGTATTAATGATTAGAAAATACGTCATTATGAAGAGAATAGATATCTTGGTCCAGTTGAAGCAGTATGGAGAATACTTTGTAAACCTTTAGGAAAAAAGAGTCACAGTGTTAATCGTTTACCTATACATTTTCCAAATGAACAGAATGTTATTATTCGTGAAGAGCAAGATAATCAGATTTTTTTAATTTAGAAAGAAACACGAAACTATTAGACTACTTTGATTTAAATAAACGTGACAGAAATGCTCATCAGTATTATTACTTAGAAATTCAAAAACATTATACATGGATAAGTAATACTTTTCAATAAAAATTAAAAAAGCGTTATACTTCATTTCAAGACAAATAAAATCCAACTTAAAAAATTAAAATCGATCAATAAGTTTTTGAGAAATTCATTTTTCAATTAAATACGTTCAAAATTTTCAATAGTTAATAACATTAACAAAAAATTTCTTTTGCAAAATCCTTTGGTAGTATGATTTTTTATATAAAATACTATTGAAATAACCACATTAGTACGAAAAAAAAATTAAAAGATTTTAGGTGGCTCCTTTCAGGAATTCTGACTCTAATATATAAATTACAAGAAATTAAACTTAACAGGATTATTTTATTAATATTTTAAATATAATAAGTTCTTTTTAATAGATAGGCCAAAGTGATCCATTACGCCCCGGAGATGTTTGTTGGAAATTTTGTTATTTTTTATCAATACCGTAAGTATTAAACGAAAATTGTCAATTGTTCTTTAGAACAAATATTTAAAGCTACAAACCACATAAACAAAATTTTTTACAAGTAATTTTGTAAAATATATAACAAAAAAACAAAGATTTCAAAAATTTACTTTCAAGATTCTCTTAAATGGATCCCACAGTTCATGCAGTTTTACTGGATGACACTGAATTAAAATTCTAACAAATAATCGACGAAGTAGTTGAAGCATCATACACATTGCAGCTTCTTTAATTGTTCTATCCATTGTTATTGTTTTTCTATCTATTGTTCTATCTTCTATAAGACCTAATGCTAAACAAGCTGAAGTAAATGCTTCATAAACTATTTCATTAACTGTTCGTAAATCTTCATACGAAGAAGCACTTTTTCTAGTAAGCAATAACAGTCTTAAATGAAACAATTCTATTTGAGAAGACAAAACAGAAAATATTCTACCTATTACATTGTCAAAACGCTTTTTTAATTTTTATTTTCAGACAATATTTTCAGATAAAAATATTTAATTTTAGTGCAAAATGCAATTTTTTATTTATAAACAATTAAAAATAAATAGTGTTCTGGATGATATTTTAAGTTGAAAAAATGACTAAAATGTTCTTAAATAAACCACTAAAAAATATCCCGTTGAAAAAAAATGGCACGAAGTTTTAAATTGCTTAATTTTAAGCATTTGTGCCGCGGTGCAGAGCACGACTCTGGTCCTTATTAAGCGTTCGCGCGCGTGTTATTGATTCTGATCGCTGAAACAACTGCGCTTCTCAAACACTACATTTATATTAGAAATAAATTTATTTTAACGTAATTTTTACATTTAATTTTTTAATGGAACATTTAATTAATTCTTTTTGTTGAATGGTAATTACAGATATGTTGCATAAATTGTTAAAATATCGAATTGTTCAATTTTCTTTGAAATTAAAAAAAAATAATGAGCAAACTAGAGTTAAAATTTGGATTGGATTTAAACATTTTTAACAATAATTCAAAATGTAAACTATTTTTTAGAAACAGTTCTTTTTCTAAAATAAAATAATAAAATGAATAGTTTAGCATTTATTCTCTCCGATAAATTACGAATTCTAACCAATCGATTAAAATTATAAAAACAGGCCTCGGATCGAATTTAAGGCGCAAAAATAATAGTCGCTTATTTAGTAACAAAGAAAGTCGTTTACTTTATTCAATATTATCACAAAAATTCTTTAAACTTTTTCAATTTTAATTACTAAAAATGTTTGATCATCTGACTTTTTTCTTTGGAATTAATAAATAAAATGAAATTTTACATAAAATTTAACACACAAAAAAAATTTTTGCAATGAAATCTAAAATGTTTAAATCCAATCCAAATTTTAACTCTACTTCGCTCATTATTTTTTTTTTAATTTCAAAGAAAATTCAACAATTCGATATTAATTTATGCAACACATCTGTTGCAATGTAAAAAATTTCAAAAGAATAGTTTACATTTGGAATTATTGTTAAAAATGTTTAAATCCAATCCAAATTTTAACTCTAGTTCGCTCATTATTTTTTTTTAATTTCAAAGAAAATTCAACAATTCGATATTTTAACATTTTAGTAATTTTTTCAACTTAAAATATCAGCCAGAACACTATTTATTTTTAATTGTTTATAAATAAACAATTGCATTTTGCACTAAAATTAAATATTTTTATCTGAAAATATTCTCAGTTATACTTCATTTCAAGACAAATAAAATGCAACTTGAAAAATTAAAATCGATCAATAAGTTTTTGAGAAATTCATTTTTCAATTCTATACGTTCAAAATTTTCAATAGTTAATAACATTAACAAAAAATTTTTTTTGCAAAATCCTTTGGTAGTATGATTTTTTATATAAAATACTATTAAAATAACCACATTAGTTCGAAAAAAAATTAAAAGATTTTAGGTAGCTCCTTTCAGGAATTCTGACTCATTAATAAGTACCAATGAAAACCCTATATTAAAAACTAACTGGAGAATAGAAATTTTATTTAAACGGATTTTGCATTTTGCTACAACTTTTTAAAATTTGAAAATTGCATGAACATATTCAAATTTTAAATTAAATATGTTCCATTTTCAATATTCTTTGTTATAAATGTACAATAGAAACTAAAATTGTCCATATTAAATATTATTTCACAATCTAAATTATAATTTTATTGCTAAATCAATACGCCACGGGAAGTGATTCATTACGCCCCTGCCGGAGGCGAAATTGCTCACCTTGCATTTCTCCAAAAACATTTTTCTAGAAAAAAGTATAAGTGATTTTAAGGCGTACTTTTTTTAAATTAAAAGCTGAGATGTTAGGCTAAGTTTCTCACATGATGAAATTTTTATTAAAGCAAGAATGACGAATTTATGCAACAAAAAGTGAAAAGTGATCCATTACACCCCGGTATCTCCTATATATATATATATATATATATATATATATATATATATATATATATATATATATATATATATATATATATATATATGACGCGCTTCGAAGAAAGGTACCTAAGAGGCAAAAAATTTGAGGTAATGTTTTTAATTTTTCAAGTAAAAAATACAGAAAGAATATCAATTATTAATTTAAAATAATTAATCTTCAAGTTTTCATTATATCCAAAATATTAAATACATATTGATTTCAAAATTTAAATAATTAAAAATAAACTTTTAATCAAGAGAAATCTAACACGACCCTAACCTATAATTTGTTAGCTTCTTAGGTACCTTTCTTTGGAGCGCGTCGCATATATATATATTGCATTGAGTTACTTTATTTAATATTTAACATAATAACATTTTTTGCAGTTGCTGTAAATGTGTTTAAAAAGTTTTTCTTTGATGTTTAGTTAATGTAGAATTTTTTCTTACAATTTAAAATAAATTTTTTTCCTGTATTTTGAAATTTCTTTGACACTATTTAATTTTTGGTTTTTTTTCAAACATAGATTTTGAAGCGTCATTATAGCATTTTAACTAGTTGCGATCTATGTAGTAACTTCAATTCTTTAAGAAATGTTAAAATTATCTTTGAAATGTAGTGTAATGTCACTTTTAGTGGACTGTCTGAACTATTAAGTAACGCGTTTTAAATAACACAATCTAAAAAAGTTATTTACAAGTGTGAAAGTATTAAAAGTAAGTAGGAAATTCGATCCGTGGAAGGTAAAAGTATAGACATATTGGTTTTATGTCATATTTTATTGATGTCAAATAATTAAAAAGATAGCGACGTTTCGATGACTTGGTTTGTCATCATCATCAGGCTAGGCCTTAAATAAATAAACAAAAAATTTTTTTTTTTACACCAAAAATAAAAACGAACCAAAAAATAAGAATGAAAAGAATAAATTATAAAAATTAAAAAAAATTAATTTAAAAGTAATAAATTTAAAAAAGTTATTTACCACATCACAAAAACACGTTACATATTAAATTCGCACAGTAATAACTGGCACGTCGAGTTTTAGAGAGCGTTTCGTCAAGACTAAAATCGTTTTTACAGAAAAATAGAACTCTAGATAAATTGGAGAAGTCAATGAATTTAGATGTAAACAGCACGTGGCGATGACAAGGTGACAATATTTTGAAGAAAGAAATCAATCATGAATTTAATTTGCTTATTAAGGGAAAATAAATTTTATTTAGGTATAAAATATCCTCTTTTTTATTAATTGTATGTTTGTTAATTTTTATGTGAAGCATTTCAGAAAAACATCGTTTATTGAAATTTGGTTCACGATAAAGAATTTTTGAATTTTCCCAGTCAAATTCATGATTGAATTCAGTTTGATGTGCTTTGACTACAGTTTTGGTGTTGTTTTTATTATTTTTGTGTTCGTTAATGCGTGTTTTTAGAGCACGTTTTGATTCGCCAATATAATTCGCAGGACAATTTTTGCAATTAAATTTATAGACAATATTCGTTTCTTTCCATTTTTCTAATTGGTCTTTACCCAATTTGACAATAGATCTTAAGGATTTGTCGACAATAGGAATAGTAAGAATATTGTGAGCTTTTAAGATTTTTGTCAATCTAATGAAATTATGATCATTATAAGGTAAACAAATTTTAGGAATTTGTTTGTATAACAAACTTTTTGCATTAATAATTTTTGAATTTATATTTTTATTACAATATTTTAAATAGTTTAAACGAGTTTTTATATGTTTTTTAATAAATTCAAGGGGGTAATCATTATTAATTAAAATTTTATTGACTTTCAGTAGATTGTCTTTGTGAAAAGAATGGTGTGATAATAGGGTAGCTCTGTCCACGAGATTATAAACTATATTTATTTTTTGTTGTGATGGATGACTTGAAAAGAAATTGATAAGTCTGCCAGAGGAAGATGGTTTTTGATACCAATTATAAGTAATTTTATTATTTTTGTTAATTATAGAAATATCTAAATAGTTAATTAGATTATTTACTTGAAGTTCATAAGTGAATTTTAACTTTGGATGATAAGAGTTAAATGTGTCGACTACCATATCAATGTGGTCCTTATGTATACACAATATAGTATCGTCCACATAACGGAAATAAAAAATTGGTTTGCAATTATGTTCTAATTTAAGTTTTTTAAGGCAGTCACTTTCCAAGTCGTCCATAACAATATCAGCAAAAAATGAAGAAATTGGAGAACCCATAGGGGTACCTGCAATTTGTTGATAATATTTACCATCGAAGACAAAAAATGTGTTTTCGTAGAGAAATTTAGTACAATGTAGAATGTCGTTAAACGGAATTTTACAATTATTGATTGACGTAGTTCTACGTTCGAGACTTTGTGTAACGAGTTCAAGGGGTACATTTGTGAAAAGTGATGCTACTTCAAGAGAAACAAATATGTGGTCGTCTGGAATTTTTATATTTTTAATTTTTTCGATAAGGTCAAAGCTATTGTCAATATGAGATTTAGGAGTATGAATATTATCTTTAAGTTCTTTATATAATGTTTTTGCTAAAAAATGCGTTGGACTATTAATAAGAGACACAATAAGACGGAATGGTACATCCTTTTTATGGATTTTTGGTAATCCGTAAAATCTTGGTAAAGTAGTGTTTGTTAAAGTCAAAGCGTTATGATGATATTTATAGTTAAGATATTCATTTTCATTTAAATAATGAAGAATTTTGCTGGTATTAGATTGAAGTTTGTTTAAGGGGTTGACATTGAGACGTTTGTAAGAGGAAGTGTCATTAAGTAATTTAGAAACCCCATTGAGATAAAAAGATTTATATAAACAAACTGTGCTGTTACCTTTATCTAAATTAGTAAACATGATGTCTGGATTTTGTTTCGAAAAATTATTAGTTATTTTCAGTGTCTTAGCGAATTCTTTATCTTCTTTAGAAATATGTGAAGTTTTATTGAAGTTAGAGTTTATATTATTAACTACTTTATTTCTAATCTCATCTTTGACGTTGTTGGTAATATCCAATTTACTAACAGTATTTTTTACATTTTTTAAAATGTCGATGATCTGACTGTTGTTAGAGTTATTTTTAGTACTGAAGTTACGTCCTAGAGATGTAACATCAATAACTTCATTAGGTAAATCGACTTTTGTAAAGTTAACGATCCATTTGCTTTTATCGGATCGAATAGGAGAATTAGATTTTGACAATAAATTATTAAATTTTTTGATATATATTGCTTTGTGATTGTTTCGAATAGACATAAACTTTTGTTGTGAAAAATCAAAAAACATTTTCTTAGTATTTTCATCTAAAGTCGAAGTTAAAATAAGATTTTTAATTTTTTGTAATTTGTTGTTAAGAAAATTAATGTGAAAATGAATGTCTTTTATTTCGTTGTTTAAAATGTTTTTAAGAAATTGTAATTTAAATTTGTTAAATAAATTAAATGAAGTTTTACTATAAAAAGGAAGATATTTGAAACGCCTACCAATGTTAATAATGTGTTGTGGAGAAATGTCATGGCTCCTACAGCTTAGTAAGAATTGTCGTCTTGACATGGATGTGGCTAAATATCGTTGTGTAGAGGTCCAATCTTTAAGAAGTTTCATTGTTGTAAAACCATGTTGTTGGTGAATAAATTGAAAGAAGTTGTTCTTTGGTATAGTAGTAGATGGAGAGTCCATTGTAGATCGAAGACTCGGATATATATATATCTTTATAAATATTACTTTATAAATAAAGTAGTTAATAATATAAACTCTAACTTCAATAAAACTTCACATATTTCTAAAGAAGATAAAGAATTCGCTAAGACACTGAAAATAACTAATAATTTTTCGAAACAAAATCCAGACATCATGTTTACTAATTTAGATAAAGGTAACAGCACAGTTTGTTTATATAAATCTTTTTATCTCAATGGGGTTTCTAAATTACTTAATGACACTTCCTCTTACAAACGTCTCAATGTCAACCCCTTAAACAAACTTCAATCTAATACCAGCAAAATTCTTCATTATTTAAATGAAAATGAATATCTTAACTATAAATATCATCATAACGCTTTGACTTTAACAAACACTACTTTACCAAGATTTTACGGATTACCAAAAATCCATAAAAAGGATGTACCATTCCGTCTTATTGTGTCTCTTATTAATAGTCCAACGCATTTTTTAGCAAAAACATTATATAAAGAACTTAAAGATAATATTCATACTCCTAAATCTCATATTGACAATAGCTTTGACCTTATCGAAAAAATTAAAAATATAAAAATTCCAGACGACCACATATTTGTTTCTCTTGAAGTAGCATCACTTTTCACAAATGTACCCCTTGAACTCGTTACACAAAGTCTCGAACGTAGAACTACGTCAATCAATAATTGTAAAATTCCGTTTAACGACATTCTACATTGTACTAAATTTCTCTACGAAAACACATTTTTTGTCTTCGATGGTAAATATTATCAACAAATTGCAGGTACCCCTATGGGTTCTCCAATTTCTTCATTTTTTGCTGATATTGTTATGGACGACTTGGAAAGTGACTGCCTTAAAAAACTTAAATTAGAACATAATTGCAAACCAATTTTTTATTTCCGTTATGTGGACGATACTATATTGTGTATACATAAAGACCACATTGATATGGTAGTCGACACATTTAACTCTTATCATCCAAAATTAAAATTCACTTATGAACTTCAAGTAAATAATCTAATTAACTATTTAGATATTTCTATAATTAACAAAAATAATAAAATTACTTATAATTGATATCAAAAACCATCTTCCTCTGGCAGACTTATCAATTTCTTTTCAAGTCATCCATCACAACAAAAAATAAATATAGTTTATAATCTCGTGGACAGAGCTACCCTATTATCACAACATTCTTTTCACAAAGACAATCTACTGAAAGTCAATAAAATTTTAATTAATAATGATTACCCCCTTGAATTTATTAAAAAACATATAAAAACTCGTTTAAACTATTTAAAATACCGTAAATGAGGCTAATTTCGCTCAATTTTTCAATTCTTTATTAAATAACTTTGGGAAACGATGAAAATAAATATTGGCACTAAAAATATATAATCTCTAACCCTTTATCTTTCCTATTACTGCATAAAGAAATTAAAATATGTAACAGAAAACTATTTATAAGCCGTTTTGTTGTGAGCGACTTTACCTTTAAATGAGGGTAAATTGGCTCACCATTATTATTCTGGCAAAATATATTATAATCTGCAAAAATAGAACTAAATTTTCTTTAGAATCAATAAAGAAAAAAATTAAGAACTATGTCCACAGTTATTGGAATAAATATTTAATATTGTTTTATCAATAAGTAATTATATTCAATCATTCAACTAAACGTACTCATAACCATAAAAAATAAGGTTAAGTTTGACAATTTAGTGCTTAAACCGTTTTAAATCGTTTAATTTTCAGTTATAAGAATACTATTATTCAAAAAAATCTAATTATAAATTCAAATAATCAACATACTTAAAATATCCAGGCCCAAACATCTTTTTTGTAGACTTATTTCCTGAGCGAATTTACACTACAAATTTGAATTTTTTTTTAAATTGATTTTTTGCAGAATCTATTTATTGCTTTCAGTTTTGTGCTTTATGAAAATCATGTTGGCGATACAGGAAATGTAATGTTCAGAAGGATTCAACTTAAAAATTTTCAAGTAAAGCTTTATTACCTACGTTTTCATACTTTTTGTTCAATATGAAAATTACTAACTTGTTGCTTAAATATAATTTTTATTGAAAGTTATTAATGAATCTGCTGCAAATAAATTTTAAATTAAAGTTTACTATTTATATTAACCAAAACAATTGTAAATCTTAAATATTTCTCTCTAAAAAGTATGTTAATCGAATTTTAAAAAATAGATATCTGTTGAGCGAATTTACCCTACATGAGCGAATTTAGCCTCTCTTACGGTATCGTAATAAAAATATAAATTCAAAAATTATTAATGCAAAAAGTTTGTTATACAAACAAATTCCTAAAATTTGTTTACCTTATAATGATCATAATTTCATTAGATTGACAAAAATCTTAAAAGCTCACAATATTCTTACTATTCCTATTGTCGACAAATCCTTAAGATCTATTGTCAAATTGGGTAAAGACCAATTAGAAAAATGGAAAGAAACGAATATTGTCTATAAATTTAATTGCAAAAATTGTCCTGCGAATTATATTGGCGAATCAAAACGTGCTCTAAAAACACGCATTAACGAACACAAAAATAATAAAAACAACACCAAAACTGTAGTCAAAGCACATCAAACTGAATTCAATCATGAATTTGACTGGGAAAATGCAAAAATTCTTTATCGTGAACCAAATTTCAATAAACGATGTTTTTCTGAAATGCTTCACATAAAAATTAACAAACATACAATTAATAAAAAAGAGGATATTTTATACCTAAATAAAATTTATTTTCCCTTAATAAGCAAATTAAATTCATGATTGATTTCTTTCTTCAAAATATTGTCACCTTGTCATCGCCACGTGCTGTTTACATCTAAATTCATTGACTTCTCCAATTTATATAGAGTTCTATTTTTTTGTAAAAACGATTTTAGTCTTGACGAAACGCTCTCTAAAACTCGACGTGCCAGTTATTACTGTGCGAATTTAATATGTAACGTGTTTTTGTGATGTGGTAAATAACTTTTTTAAATTTATTACTTTTAAATTAATTTTTTTTTAATTTTTATAATTTATTCTTTTCATCCTTATTTTTTGGTTCGTTTTTATTTTTGATGTAAAAAAAAAAATTTTTTGTTTATTTATTTAAGGCCTAGCCTGATGATGATGACAAACCAAGTCATCGAAACGTCGCTATCTTTTTAATTATTTGACATCAATAAAATATGACATAAAACCAATATGTCTATACTTTTACCTTCCACGGATCGAATTTCCTACTTACTTTTAATACTTTCACACTTGTAAATAACTTTTTTAGATTGTGTTATTTAAAACGCGTTACTTAATAGTTCAGACAGTCCACTAAAAGTGACATTACACTACATTTCAAAGATAATTTTAACATTTCTTAAAGAATTGAAGTTACTACATAGATCGCAACTAGTTAAAATGCTATAATGACGCTTCAAAATCTATGTTTGAAAAAAAACCAAAAATTAAATAGTGTCAAAGAAATTTCAAAATACAGGAAAAAAATTTATTTTAAATTGTAAGAAAAAATTCTACATTAACTAAACATCAAAGAAAAACTTTTTAAACACATTTACAGCAACTGCAAAAAATGTTATTATGTTAAATATTAAATAAAGTAACTCAATGCAATATATATATATGCGACGCGCTCCAAAGAAAGGTACCTAAGAAGCTAACAAATTATAGGTTAGGGTCGTGTTAGATTTCTCTTGATTAAAAGTTTATTTTTAATTATTTAAATTTTGAAATCAATATGTATTTAATATTTTGGATATAATGAAAACTTGAAGATTAATTATTTTAAATTAATAATTGATATTCTTTCTGTATTTTTTACTTGAAAAATTAAAAACATTACCTCAAATTTTTTGCCTCTTAGGTACCTTTCTTCGAAGCGCGTCATATATATATATATATATATATAGGAGATACCGGGGTGTAATGGATCACTTTTCACTTTTTGTTGCATAAATTCGTCATTCTTGCTTTAATAAAAATTTCATCATGTGAGAAACTTAGCCTAACATCTCAGCTTTTAATTTAAAAAAAGTACGCCTTAAAATCACTTATACTTTTTTCTAGAAAAATGTTTTTGGAGAAATGCAAGGTGAGCAATTTCGCCTCCGGCAGGGGCGTAATGAATCACTTCCCGTGGCGTATTGATTTAGCAATAAAATTATAATTTAGATTGTGAAATAATATTTAATATGGACAATTTTAGTTTCTATTGTACATTTATAACAAAGAATATTGAAAATGGAACATATTTAATTTAAAATTTGAATATGTTCATGCAATTTTCAAATTTTAAAAAGTTGTAGCAAAATGCAAAATCCGTTTAAATAAAATTTCTATTCTCCAGTTAGTTTTTAATATAGGGTTTTCATTGGTACTTATTAATGAGTCAGAATTCCTGAAAGGAGCTACCTAAAATCTTTTAATTTTTTTTCGAACTAATGTGGTTATTTTAATAGTATTTTATATAAAAAATCATACTACCAAAGGATTTTGCAAAAAAAAATTTTTTGTTAATGTTATTAACTATTGAAAATTTTGAACGTATAGAATTGAAAAATGAATTTCTCAAAAACTTATTGATCGATTTTAATTTTTCAAGTTGCATTTTATTTGTCTTGAAATGAAGTATAACTGAGAATATTTTCAGATAAAAATATTTAATTTTAGTGCAAAATGCAATTGTTTATTTATAAACAATTAAAAATAAATAGTGTTCTGGCTGATATTTTAAGTTGAAAAAATTACTAAAATGTTAAAATATCGAATTGTTGAATTTTCTTTGAAATTAAAAAAAAATAATGAGCGAACTAGAGTTAAAATTTGGATTGGATTTAAACATTTTTAACAATAATTCCAAATGTAAACTATTCTTTTGAAATTTTTTACATTGCAACAGATGTGTTGCATAAATTAATATCGAATTGTTGAATTTTCTTTGAAATTAAAAAAAAAATAATGAGCGAAGTAGAGTTAAAATTTGGATTGGATTTAAACATTTTAGATTTCATTGCAAAAATTTTTTTTTTGTGTTAAATTTTATGTAAAATTTCATTTTATTTATTAATTCCAAAGAAAAAAGTCAGATGATCAAACATTTTTAGTAATTAAAATTGAAAAAGTTTAAAGAATTTTTGTGATAATATTGAATAAAGTAAACGACTTTCTTTGTTACTAAATAAGCGACTATTATTTTTGCGCCTTAAATTCGATCCGAGGCCTGTTTTTATAATTTTAATCGATTGGTTAGAATTCGTAATTTATCGGAGAGAATAAATGCTAAACTATTCATTTTATTATTTTATTTTAGAAAAAGAACTGTTTCTAAAAAATAGTTTACATTTTGAATTATTGTTAAAAATGTTTAAATCCAATCCAAATTTTAACTCTAGTTTGCTCATTATTTTTTTTTAATTTCAAAGAAAATTGAACAATTCGATATTTTAACAATTTATGCAACATATCTGTAATTACCATTCAACAAAAAGAATTAATTAAATGTTCCATTAAAAAATTAAATGTAAAAATTACGTTAAAATAAATTTATTTCTAATATAAATGTAGTGTTTGAGAAGCGCAGTTGTTTCAGCGATCAGAATCAATAACACGCGCGCGAACGCTTAATAAGGACCAGAGTCGTGCTCTGCACCGCGGCACAAATGCTTAAAATTAAGCAATTTAAAACTTCGTGCCATTTTTTTTCAACGGGATATTTTTTAGTGGTTTATTTAAGAACATTTTAGTCATTTTTTCAACTTAAAATATCATCCAGAACACTATTTATTTTTAATTGTTTATAAATAAAAAATTGCATTTTGCACTAAAATTAAATATTTTTATCTGAAAATATTGTCTGAAAATAAAAATTAAAAAAGCGTTTTGACAATGTAATAGGTAGAATATTTTCTGTTTTGTCTTCTCAAATAGAATTGTTTCATTTAAGACTGTTATTGCTTACTAGAAAAAGTGCTTCTTCGTATGAAGATTTACGAACAGTTAATGAAATAGTTTATGAAGCATTTACTTCAGCTTGTTTAGCATTAGGTCTTATAGAAGATAGAACAATAGATAGAAAAACAATAACAATGGATAGAACAATTAAAGAAGCTGCAATGTGTATGATGCTTCAACTACTTCGTCGATTATTTGTTAGAATTTTAATTCAGTGTCATCCAGTAAAACTGCATGAACTGTGGGATCCATTTAAGAGAATCTTGAAAGTAAATTTTTGAAATCTTTGTTTTTTTGTTATATATTTTACAAAATTACTTGTAAAAAATTTTGTTTATGTGGTTTGTAGCTTTAAATATTTGTTCTAAAGAACAATTGACAATTTTCGTTTAATACTTACGGTATTGATAAAAAATAACAAAATTTCCAACAAACATCTCCGAGGCGTAATGGATCACTTTGGCCTATCTATTAAAAAGAACTTATTATATTTAAAATATTAATAAAATAATCCTGTTAAGTTTAATTTCTTGTAATTTATATATTAGAGTCAGAATTCCTGAAAGGAGCCACCTAAAATCTTTTAATTTTTTTTTCGTACTAATGTGGTTATTTCAATAGTATTTTATATAAAAAATCATACTACCAAAGGATTTTGCAAAAGAAATTTTTTGTTAATGTTATTAACTATTGAAAATTTTGAACGTATTTAATTGAAAAATGAATTTCTCAAAAACTTATTGATCGATTTTAATTTTTTAAGTTGGATTTTATTTGTCTTGAAATGAAGTATAACGCTTTTTTAATTTTTATTGAAAAGTATTACTTATCCATGTATAATGTTTTTGAATTTCTAAGTAATAATACTGATGAGCATTTCTGTCACGTTTATTTAAATCAAAGTAGTCTAATAGTTTCGTGTTTCTTTCTAAATTAAAAAAATCTGATTATCTTGCTCTTCACGAATAATAACATTCTGTTCATTTGGAAAATGTATAGGTAAACGATTAACACTGTGACTCTTTTTTCCTAAAGGTTTACAAAGTATTCTCCATACTGCTTCAACTGGACCAAGATATCTATTCTCTTCATAATGACGTATTTTCTAATCATTAATACTATTTTGTCCTTTAACATTTGTAGTAATAATAGAAGCTGCATCATGACCTTTATAAATATATTTAAATAAATATTTCACAGAATTTATACTTGAAACAATTTCAACATTAATATGACAGTTAAACATTTGTGAAAACATTGGAGAATAAGGAACAACATATCGATTATTATCTACAACATAATCATTAGATATTTCATACGTTTTACTTACATCTCTTCGCCAATATAAAACATAAGAATCATTTTTTACTGTAGTTTCATTTTGAAAAGCTTTCGGAAATTTTTTAGAACATTTCCCATCAACTATGTTCCAATCTTTACAAGGACCATGAATATTATTTTGCATTATTATTTTATGTAATATAGGATTAGTTTTCTTATCTGGAATTTCTGCTGAGAGAAAATAATTAACACTTTTAGGTGACAAAATTGTTATAAATAAATCAAAGCTATTATTTTTTTAAATAAAGATAAAGTATTATTTTGAACTAAAAAAGAAATACTATTTGTAATTTATAAAAAAGAAAATTTTTTAGGGTAGTGTCATCTTTAGTGTACCGCCTAAGCTTTTTTAATACAAAGGGCTTAGGGGGTTAAGTATGCAAAAAGTGCCCCCGCTTCTATTTTTCTCAAATTTGGCCCATATGTTACTATCCATATGACTATAGCTTTCTGCAATTTTGAACTCAAAATTCGCTTTTTTGGGGGAGTTATGGAGGGGAAGAGCAAAATCAAAAAACTTATTTTTCTCGAAAACTACTGAACCGATTTCAACGAAATTTTAAGAGGTTGTAAATATAGATAAGACGATTTTAGAAAAAAAAATCAAAATTTTTTTTTTCAAAAAAAATTTTTTGAAATTTTCAAAAATTTTTTTTAGGGTTATTTTTTGAAGTGACCACTTTCTCTTTTGTTGTAAAAAGTACCTTATAATGTCCCCTTTAACATATATTTTTTTCAAATTTTTAAAAAATATGGTTTTTGAGTAAAATGTCCAAAACCATGGACATATCTCATGGACTTATCTCTTATAGCAATTTTATATTTAATGTAGGCAGATCTAGAAATAGTATGATTTCTACTTCTGTAATCACTATCACTACGAATCATATTAATATTATAACCCTTATTTCCAAGTGGATAAAATATAGGATAAATCCAAGGTTCAACATTGGGATCTAAATTGCTAACCAATTTTAATTCCTTTGTAGATTTATTATAAACCGTTACATAAGATTCTGGTATTTCTCCCTCAGAGTTTGTATTAAAAATTGCAGCAACTTCATTAAAACTTTGAAAATTATATCTATTTTTATCAAAGCCTTTTTTCAAAGTGAACAATAATTGTAATTCAGGAATTTCTTCATTTTTTTGTCTTGCTAATTCAGTTTCTATTCTAATTACCTCTGACATCATCATGTAAGATTTTGTGTATGCATTAGAATTTCTCATAATATTTTCTATAGATTTTAAAATATCTTCATCCAAATTGTCGTTACTTTTCAATCTGTATCTGATTGATTCTTCAGGGTCATAAATAAATAATTGACCAAAACATGGATCTTCACCTTTATCCGGATATAAAGCACTATTAATTTGATAGTAAATTTGACCTTGAATTTTGTAACAGAATGGTCCTCTTCTTCTTCCATTAAAATTAATTACATTAGCATTTAAAAATGCAAAAGAAAAAGAATTATTGTACAGCCTTATATTCTTTTTTAAATGATCAGATTTTTCATGAAGCCCTTTTAGCAAAAGCTTTAATTCATCTGGATATTGTATGGAAGTTAAAACAACACCTCCATGACTACAACAATCATTAAAACTAACTTTTAAACCAGCAACTTGTTCATCTTTAAAATGTTTAGCTTGACAATGTGTGCAATAATAATTCATTGGACCTAGATAATTTTCAACATTATTTGACTTAAATGTTTCATTATCATCTAAATCTATATTTAATATTTTCTTTGGAACAGAAATATTCAAATTTGAATTTATACTATTATTTACCAGTTCCAACTCATTTTGAATTTGATGATTTAATACTCTTTCACAATAATTTCTTGGACATATAGTATTTTTTGTTTTTGACAATGTACTTCTATCACTGTTTATATTTTTTAATTTAAGGTTTTGAGCATATTCTTTTTTAGATTCAACTTGAAGTTTTTTCTTAGTTGAAGTGTGCACTTCACCTGAATAATTTACATTATCAATTTTACATTTCAGTTTTTGCCTTTCGCGATAATTTCTTTGAATTTCAGCCTTACTTTGTTTAGGTGTTGTTGATGATTCAACATTTCCTTCATTTATTTTATGTATTGCTTTCGGAAAAGAAAGGGAAGTGTTTGCTTCCTCTGAATAATTTGTATTATCAACTTTACGCTTCAATTTTTGCCTTTCGTGATAATTTCTTTGAATTTCAGCCCTACTTTGTTTAACTGTTGTTGATGCAATACTTCCTTTATTTATTTTATTTATTATTCTCGGGAAAGAAATTTCTTTCTTCATAGAGTTTTTAGAAAAGTTTGATTCTCCATACTTAAGTTGAATATCTTTTTCATTTAAAAGGCAATTCCAGTCATTCACAACTATGCAAGATCTACTATTAGAAAGTTGTTCAGAGGGAAATTCACTTAAACTATTGCTTTTAAACATTAACATTAAATGATTTCTCATATTACAATAATAGTAATGGACAGAGTGGGGCATAATATTAAAAAATAACGATGTTGCGAAAGCAATTGCATATACTCCACAAGAAAGACTGTATTCTGGTTGCTGATCAACAGTGGTGAAAACTACTGGTGGTTTAAAAGGATATAATCTAATTAAATAATTTCTTTGATCATGATTTAAACATTTTTTATTAAGACTATCAAAAATGTAAAGACATCTTCCATCATAATAAGTACAAATCCAATGACCAGATTTATAAGATCCACTAAAAAGTATTTGAATGTACTGCTTACCTTTCCTGGATTGGAACTATCAAATCAAGTGTTTGTAAACCAATAGCTTTTGAAATTCATACATATGATCATTATTTAGCATTGCTCCTTCAGTGACAACTATGCTTAAATCACGAGTAGTCAAAATAACAGTTTCTCCTTTGTTAGTCATTGTTCTTTTTATTTTAGAGAAATATTTACATATATTTCGTTATCCAATATAATCAATTTCCAATTTTGCCTTTCATCCAATTTAACAAAATTCTAATTTTGTATCTTATCCAATTTAACCAATTGCCAGCTTTATTTACCCAACATAACAAATTTCCAATTTAACCAATTTCCAAATTTTCCTTTTATCCAATTTAACCAATTTCCAAATTTTTTTCTTTTATCCAATTTAACCAATTTCCAAATTTGCCTTTTAATCAATTTCCAAATGTTTTTAATCCAATTAAACCAATTTATAAATTTTCCTTTTATTCAATGTAACCAATTTCCAAGTATGCCTTTTACCCAATATAATCACTTTCAAAATTTGCTTTTTATATAATATAACCAATTTCCAAATTATCCTTTTATCCAATAAATCCAATTTTATCTAATATAACCAATTTCCAAATTATCCTTTTATCCAATAAATCCAATTTTATCTAATATAACCAATTTCCAAATTATCCTTTTATCCAATAAATCCAATTTTATTTAATATAACCAATTTCCAAATTATCCTTTTATCCAATAAATCCAATTTTATCTATTATAACCAATTTCCAAATTATCCTTTTATCCAATAATAACCAAATTCCAAATTTTTCTTTTTCGTAATATAACCAATTTCAAATTTTATCTCTTATCCCAAATTTCAAATTACACAAAATTTTTAACTTAATTAATTAACACTATACTTATTCACAAATTTTTCACTAACACTTACTATTCACTAAATCACAATAAATTACACAAAATTTTTAACTTAATTAATTAACACTATACTTATTCACAAATTTTTCACTAACACTTATTATTCACTAAATCACAATTCACTAATTTACTTAAATATAACCAAATTCAAAATTTTTCTTTTACGTAATATAACCAATTTATAATTTTTTCTTTTATCCAATATTCCTGTTAAACAAATTAACCAATTTCAAATTTTATCTCTTATTCCAAATTTCAAATTACACAAAATTTTTAACTTAATTAATTAACACTAACTATACTTATATTCACAAAATTTTTCACTAACACTTACTATTCACTAAATCACAATTCACTAATTCACTTATTACACTTTATATTCACTCACGTATAGTGAGTGAATTTAACAGTGAATAAAAAAAATTTTTAATTTAATGTTATACGTAACGTATAAGAAACGTGTCACATATACGTAGAAAATATTCTACAATATTATCACTTTCGATAAACTGAAAATTTCGTCCTTATTTGGGGGTAAGCGCTAAGTGTGAGTGCGAGCGAGGGTCCCTATAAAGACGCATAAGAGTGTCTTCTTCGCACTCATAGATTGATGTATATATATATATATATATATATATATATATATATATATATATATATATATATATATATATATATATATATATATATATACAGAGGCCTGTATTCGACCCTAAGAAGGATTACGAACCCTTAAACAATAGCCTTTGTAATGGGGATATAAACCTCGGAGAACCCAGGTAGTATTTTCTTTCTTCCTTGATCGCAAGGGAAACTATAGATAAAAGTCTATTATATGTATATATATAATATATATAAAGTAATAGAAACTCCAAAGGTAACGGTCTCGATAACGTCTGGATAACGGCGCCGATAACGCTTTCTCAGATAACGGCTACCTTTCTTTCTTTCTCTAAAGGCAATGTCAATAAGAATGTCTCTCTTTACCTAATTTGCATATTTACTCGTTTCATTTTAAGGATAGTCATCCTTGTGTTTCGACAGATTTAGTTATTTTTTCTTTACATTTAAGTGGGGTATCATCAATTTTGGGTTCAATTAAATTTATTTCTACAATTACTAATATACGTCATTATTTAATGACAATAGATAAAATTACTTTATTTATTTGAGCTATTCTTTTAACAACAATTCTTTTATTATTGTCGTTACCTGTTTTAGTAGGAGGAATTACAATATTGTTATTTGATCGAAATTTAAATACATCTTTTTATGATCCTGTGGGGGGTGGGGATCCTATTTTGTATCAACATTTATTTTGATTTTTTGGTCATCCTGAAGTGTATATTTTAATTTTACCAGGGTTTTGTATAGTGTCTCATATATTTTTTACTGAGTGTGGTAAAAAAGAAGCTTTTGGGAGGTTAGGGATGATATATGCAATGATTTCAATTGGAGGGTTAGGATTTATTATATGAGGTCATCATATATTTACTGTGGAGATAGATGTAGATACACGAGCTTATTATACATCAGTAACTATAGTTATTGCTGTACCTACAGATATTAAAGTTTTTAGATGATTGGCAACAATAATGGGAGTAAAAATAGATTTTAGGGTAATTATAATATGATGTATTGGTTTTATTTTTTTATATTCTTTAAGGGGAATGACTGGGGTTACTTTATCTATTCTTGACTTGATATAGTTATACATGATACTTATTATGTTGTTGCTCATTTTAATTATGTTTTATCAATAGGGACAGTATTTTCTATTATTAGAGGATTTATTTTTTGATTTCCATTAATCACTGGTTTTAGATTAAATAATAATTGATTAATAAGACAATTTTTTGTAGTGTTTGTTGGGGTTAATTTAACTTTTTTTCCTTAACATTTTTTAGGGTTAAGAGGGATACCACGTCGTTATTCAGATTATCCTGATGGGTATTTGTTATAAAATATAATTTCTTCAATTGGATCATTGATTTGTATAATGACGATATTAATGTTGGTTTTTGTAATTTGGGAAAGTGTTATTGAGGAACGACTAATTTTATTTAAAAATTATTCAATGATTTCAGTAGAATGAATTCATTTAGCTCCATCTTTAGAACAAGATTCTGCTTCACCAATAATAGAGTGGATAATAATATTTCATGATATTACTTTATTAATTAATTTAGTTATTGTTGTATTAATTTTGTGAATTATTATAAATTTCATTTTAAGTAAATTTGTGGTTTTAATAATTGAGAGGCAAGAGATTGAAATTATTTAGACTATTATTCCTTTTGTAACTTTAATCATTTTAGGGATTCCTTCAATAAAAATTTTATATATATATTAGATGAAGTTTATGAACCTTTATTAACTATTAAGTTGATTGGGCGTCAATGATATTGATCTTATGAGTATTCTGACTTAGATGATAAAATTAGAGATTCTTATATAAATAAAGATATTAAGCTAGAAAGATTTCGTTTATTAGATAGAGTAAGGAATTTAATTTTACCTGTAGATGTGCAAATTTAAATTTCATTGTGTTGATATGGAGAGGGATTATTATAATAATTAACTTAATGTTAAGTAAAAAAATATATAATTGTTGTAATAAGGTTTCATCTTTTAAATGTGAATTTGATCCTCTATTTTATATTAAACTTCCTTTTTTCTAATAACTAACTACTATTAGTCTTATATGAACTACAAAAGAGTAGGCTACTAATTTCTTTATATCAATTTGTTTTAAACAAATTAATGATACACCTTAGGTGTACCGACGGAACCCTATTGGTGAGACTCTTGTATCCGTAGCCAAATCGTGTCTACCTCCCCCTGACGGTTAAACTATTTGACCTAGAGAGCTCAAATTTGGCACAGATACGTATTTTTACAAGCAGATTACAGGAAAAATATAGAGAACTTGCTATGTAATAATGGCCATAGCGTTGTCAAGAAAATAACAAGATTTTTGGCGAAAAATGCACAAAAAGTGACCATTGCCCACCTTAACTTCTAAACTATTCAACGTGGAGGGCTAAAATTTGGCATACTGGTGTATTTTAATGCAAATATTACAGGAAAAATATAGATAACTTGCTATGTCACAATAGCCATGTCCTTGTCAAGGAAAAACTAGAAAAATTAATTTTTTTTTCTAATTTCCACATTTTTTTACTTAATGAGCTGAAAATTGGTTTATTAGTATATTTTTACAGTCTGATCACAAAAAATGTATTAAAAAGTCTAAAAAAATGTAAAATTTTTTTTTCTAATTTTCTCATTTTTTTACTTAATGAGCTGAAAATTTGTTTATTAGTATATTTTTACAGTCTGATTACAAAAAAATATACTGAAAAATATAATAAAAATTGAAATTTTATTATATAATAATTTCACTAAAAGTTTTTTAAATAATTTTTGGAAACTTCCAGGAAAATTCCTGGAAATTTTCAATAAGTTACCAAGTGTATATTTATTGTTATAATTATTGATATTATTATTTATAAAATTTCATTATTAATAAATGTTTATTGTTATTGTAATTTGTTATTAATAATATGTAAATGGTAATTATTATTATTAACTTTATTATAATTATTATTACAACTACTGTTACTACTCTTATTACTGTTATTATTATTATAATTGTTTCTATTTTCATTATTTTTTTGTAGTCGGAAGTGGAAAATCTGCGAATTCAGATACCTGAGTAATGAATTCCCAGGTTATGTGGGAATGACCGCTCTTGTTCTGGTCGACCCACTAAAAACCACTACCGTTATATTCTAGGACATCTAATCCACTTGCGTAACTACCTACTGGCTTTACTTCGCAAGTGGAAGTCCTCTCTCTAAGTGTCATTTTGGATATGTTCGGCGGACCTTGCCGTGATAGCGGGGCTTCCCACGAAAGGGCAACCAACTTACACATTGTATGTCACACACAGTCATATTACACTTATCACACCCATATGATCGTTTCCTTCCTCGACCCACTGGGAGTACCCCGAATCTTTGTTCACTTGTTTTCGGTGGACAAATCCTAGGGGTTAATGTGAGTTTGGTCTGCCCATGTGTCAGTCGAGGCAAGGAATCAGGAGCCAGCCCCTTCGGGACCCTGATCAGGGGAGTCTATGGTGAATATGGAGGTCGGAATCCATATTGCTCCAGGCAAGTCTGGTCCGTCCGTGTATTCCTGGACCGGCTAAGCGATGGTTGGGCCTTAGGGAACTGGAGTAGGATATGTCCGAGGGTATACCCATTCCAAACTATACCGACCTGCCCCTCCACAGACGATGCGCTGGTAAAAAAGAAATTTATGGAGAATATTGAAAGAATTGAAAACGAAATGGAAGAGATGGAAACAGAAGAAATGGAATCTCCTGTCACCCACGAAGAAGTACCTCGAGAAATTGAGGTTGTGGATGGGATACATGCATTACCTTTATTACTCCTGCCTCCGAAGTACAGGAGAAATTAGGAGCTACGAGTATAAGGAGAGGTTCGTTTCCAGTTCCATGGACAACAGCCATGAAAATTCATCTGGAGGTAATGGAGGAACAAAGGAAAAAAAACCGAAACTTTAGAGAAAGCCCTTTTGGCGATCGAAGGAGCGTACATTAAAAATACTCCTAATGAGCTCAAAATTCGAGTCAATGTCGCCAAGGAGATCTTCGGAACTGTACAAAGTGCGGGTCTTGCCCATCGAGCATCGGTGGATAAGCTCCACCTTGAGGCAGTTATAGGAGTCAGTAGACCTATCTGAGACCGGGGCAGAAATTCTGTCAATCAGAAGATCGAGGAAGCAAGAGATGCTTTTTTTCTTTCTTCGACGGAATCAAGGGGCCTCTAGTTTCAGCAGTAAACTGGCTGAAGCCCTTAAAAATAAGGCAGATATCTGCCCCATTGTGACTAGGAGGTCTCTAGAAATTAGAGACAGACGAGACAACGGAGGTGATTGAAGTAACAGAAGCCGTTCGTAAAACTTTGGACAGGGCCGACCTGGAAATGTCATGTCGTCTCATCCCTTTAAGTCGAGGGGAGAAAATTGCAGTTGTGCAACTTCCGGAAGCAGACGGCGGATGTCCTGCTAAAGATGGCTAAGGTGAAGATCGGCTGGATTAATTGTAGAATCCGGCCACGGATAAAGGTAGACAGATGCTTTAGGTGTCTATGTTATAGACACTGTCGAAAACCTGTCGGAAGCCGGACCGGAGTAAAGTTTGTTGAAAATGTGGCTCTCCTGATCATTCCCACAAGGATTGCAAAAGCAAACCTGTTTGCTTAACTTGTGCGGACAAGGGTGAGTGTGTAGAGGATGCAGGTGTTCGAATTTTTTTTTAGTTGCTACTTCTCCCCGAACGACTCCGTTGCAAAATTCGACACCGAGATCCGCTCTCTTGAGCAAAGTCTGAAGACTTGCTGCGGGAATGTCCTCATTGCGGGCGACTTTAATAGTAAGTCACCGGAATAGGGAGAGACTCGTCTTGACAGAAGGGGAATCTTAGTCACCGATATGGTTTCTACGAATGGCCTGGTGGTCTTAAACCGGGGTAAGGAGTTCACTTTTAGGAGGGGAAAATTAGGATCAATTCTTGATTTAACAATTGCTTCTCCCCGTCTAGCCTGTAGAACAAGTGGATGGAGGGTACTGGATGAGGAAACAATGAGTGACCACCAGTACATAGAATTTTTTGCTCCGAGGAAAATTCTAGAGGGCGCGTCGCTTTAAAATATGGTAGCAATAGCCCCTCTTGGAACCTCAGGAGACTAAGCAGGGAGAGGCTGTTGGAATTCCTAGAAGAATCGCGATTTATTCGCGAACTAAACTGGGTAAGGAAACCAGCTTCTTTAAAGGGTATAGTGCGAGAGGCGAGGCGGGTGATTGTACAAACTTGCAATCACTCTATGCCTCGCCGGCAGAAAAGAAAATCTAAAAAGGGATCTATGTACTGGTGGAATGAAGAACTGGACTATCTTAAAAGAGAATGCCATGCAGCTAGGAGGAAATTTACCCATTCTAAGAGAAACCTCCAGCTGCGGGAAACATGGCATAAAGCCAGGTGGGCTTTTAAGCAGGCAGTGAAAAGTAGCTAACGCTGTTGCTGAAAGGACCTGATTGGAGATTCCGAGAAGGATCCGTCGGGTTTGGCCTTTAAGATTGTCGCTAAGAAATTAGAGACAAGGCATGAAACCCCTGGTTTGGATGATCCGCTTTGGGTCCTGGAAATCATTAAGGCACTGTTTCCCTATGTGGAACCTAGCCCTAGAGAGGACTACACTCACTGCGTAGTACGAGACAAAGAGCTTTTCACTATTGAGAAATTAAGAAAGGTGGCAAAGAAAACCAGAAACGGCAAAGCGCCGGGCAACGATGAGATATCGAGCGAAATCTTAAGAGAGATTATCGCAGTGGATCCTGAGTTGCTTCTTGACGTCTTTAATACGTGTTTGAAAGCCGGAGAGTTCTTCGATGACTGGAAAACGCAGAGGTTGGTCCTTCTTATGAAAGGCAATAAACCTCTGGACAAGGTCACATCGTTCAAACCAATTTGTTTATTGGATACGATGGGCAAATTTCTAGAGGGAATGGTTTTACAGAGACTTCATGAAATCATGATAGGCGAAAATAGCTTGTCCGAGAATCAATTTGGCTTTCAAAGGCCGGTCAACAGTCGATGCAATACTCACTGTTATAAACCAGGCAAAGAAAGTCAAAGAGGACAAGAAGAAAGGATTCTGCGCGCTTGTCTCCATCGACATACGTAATGCGTTTAATTCCGCAAGGTGGGAGAATTGCATCGATGCGATGCGTCGTAAAGGGGTACCAACCTATCTTTTTGCGAATGATAGACAACTATCTCAGCGACAGATGGGTTAAATACAAGAGCGTTGCATGTCATCTCAAACATGAAATGACATGCGGAGCTCCCCAAGGATCAAAGGTAGGTCCATTTATATGGAACGTCATGTACGATTACTTCCTTAAAATGGAGTTACTTGAAAATACGATAATGGTTAGCTTTGCGGACGACGTTATTATAGTGTGTGGCGCGGAAAGTCCTGAGATCCTGGAAATAAGGATCAACGACAGCCTAAGACAAGCGAAGTTCTGGTTAGATCTCAACGGCCTGCAAATGGCTATAGAGAAGACAGAAGCTTTGCTCGTGACGAGTAAATGGTCCTTTAGAGTCCCAAAGATTCGTATAGGACAAACTGAAGTCTCCTGGGGAAACAGTTTACAGTACCTGGGAGTGACGCTGGATCGGAAATTAAAGTTCGACCTACATTCCAAGATCACGTCACTGATGGCCGCTGACTATATGGGAAATCTATCGAGGATGATGCCCAATGTCTGTGGCTCCAGGGAAAATAAACGCCGATTAGTGGCGACCGTGGTTCAAGCAAAGCAGCTCTACGCTGCCCCTGCATGGGCTGAGTCCCTAAAGAACCGCGGCATCTCTGACTAGCTACTTTCCGCACAGGGTGGTTGTGCGCGGAGAGTGGTTTCAGCCTACAGAACAGTTTCAACGAGCGCTGCTCTAGTTCTTGCTAGTCTCCCGCCAGTGGACTTACTGGCGAGGGAAAGACAGGAAGTCTTTCAGCGTAACAAAGATCTGGTTACCTCACAAGAGCAGAGTAGAAAGCAAAGAGGCGAGATGCAGACTCCTTAAACAATGGCAAGAGAGATGGGATGGGGATCTTAAAGAAAGGTGGACATATCGCCTGATCCCCAACCTCGCCACTTGGCTAGCAAGAAAGCACGGCGAAGTTGGCTACTACCTGACCCAAGTGTTGTCAGGTCACGGATGTTTCCGACAGTACCTTCATGGGTTCAAGATTAAGAGAGAAGCAAAATGCGCCTACTGTAACGCCGCAGTAGATGACGCGGAGCATACTCTCTTTCAATGCGGGTATTGGAGCCATGATAGAATGGCCATGTTTACGGCAGTTGGCTTTGAAATCAACGTCGACAACATTGTGTGCTCTTCTGTGTGTGGGCGTGGGGGGGAGGAAATCATTTAGCTTTCCTCCCACCCACGCCCCTACATAGTTTGAGCGGATTAATGACAAGTTAAGGAGCAGGGTAAGGGGACCCCACTTGCGAAGTTCAAAGCCTGACGGTAGTTCCGCAGGTTGATCAAGCGTTCTAAATAAGACGGGAGTGGTTTTTAGTGGGTCGACCAGAAGAAGAGCGGTCATACCCACATAACCTGGGAATTCGTTACTCAGGTATCAGAATTCGCAGATTTTCCACTTCCGACTACAAAAAAAATAATGATAATAATAATAAACTGATGCAATTAAAATAAGCGATTTTTTTTTGATTTTTCGAAAATCATGGAAGACATGTCCTCAGGGGTCAGCCCTGCTGAAAATAAGGTCGAGATCCTGTTGGCTTCAGCAGTGAGCTGACAACTGTCCTTCAAGGCCAGGCTGAAGTCACACCTGTGGTCTCGACGAAGTCAGTAGAAATTTTAGACCTCGATGAGACCGTAATTGTTTCAGGAGTGTTAAAAGCAGTAAAAAGCTGTCTGGGTAAGCCCGACTTAGACGTACCCTGCCAGTTAGAGTCTCGGTACGGAAATACGCAGATGGCGATTCTACGCCTGCCTGACGTAGATACGGAATCGCTACTCAAGGCGAGTCGAGTTAAGATTGGCTGGGTCAACTGCAGAGTCCGAGCCAGGGTGGAGGTAGACAGGTGCTTTAGATGTTTGTGCTACGGCCATTTGGCTCGGGGCTGCAGTGGCTCAGATAAAAGAAACGCTTGTTGGAAGTGTGGTGGTCTGGACCACAAAAGCAAGTCATGTAAGAGTTCTGCTCGTTGCATGACTTGCTCCGACAAGGGGTCAAAGGAGACAAACCACCTTCCGGGAAGCAGGTCTTGCCCAGTTTACTGGAGTATCCTCTCAGGTCTAAAAGACAAAATACGGGGTTCTCCAGGTTAACCTCGGAAGAGGAAGAGCCGCGCTGGACCTCCTGATGCAGACTGCAAGACAGAGAAAGACTGATATACTGACCTTCAGTGAGCAGTGTAGAAAGCCAGAATTCTCTGTCTGGTTTCAGGACGCATCAGGAAGGTCCGGGATACAAGTGCTCAACCCGGACATCGCTGTCAAGCATAAATGCTTTCGACATGGATGTCCTCATTGCCAGAGACTTCAATAGTAAGCTGACGGAATGGGAAGAGAATAATAATAATTAACTGTAATAATAATAATAAGGTAGTAATAAATGTAACAACAGATAATTAATAATAAAAAGATACTAATAAATTGTAAGAACAATAAGAATTAACAGTAACAGGTTAATAACAACAAAATAATAATAATTAAAAATTCATAATATCAAGATGAACTGTAAGAACTGTAACAAAATAATAATTATTAACAACAAGTTATAATAATGTAAACAATAATAACAAATTGTAATAACTATAAATAATTAACAAACAACATAAAACTATAATATTAAATAACACAAATTGTAAAAACATATGAGAGGATGTGAACATGTGCAATCCAAAAACTGAATCAACACAAGTGTTTCTCTAACAATGGGTTTCTTAAATGCATGGCAAAATAAAACGATTCCTCAAATGCATGGCAAAGTAAAACGATTCTTCAAATACGTTATAAAATGTACAGTTTCTAAAAATACAAGGGAAAACTTTGGTATAAAAAGGGCTAGAGCATCAACAGTAATTCAGTCTTAAAAATGTAATCGTTAGTAGTAGTCACTTATACTTAAGTCTTAAATGTTTAATCATTACAAGTGGTTTTCTTCGTGATAGTGCTCTCAACCAAAGTATAGAAGTTGTCCTGATCTATTCGTGAATTTCTAAATTCAGTGTATCTTGAAGTCAAATTTGGTGTTTAAAAATATCGTTCGAGATGTGCCAAAACCAGAAAGAAACCTAATACCTATTTAACTGCATAATTTACGAGTGTCGTAAATCATGAACCCGCACTACTTACTAACCCATTAACACACAATTGCCATTGTAGATCAACGTCGCAAGCCAAAACTAAACCCCGCTGTTTTAAGGTAAGCACATAAACCACTTAAGATTCATTTTTAGAAAGATAGTGCTCATTTCATCTTTGCATAATTTTGATCTTTTTCAAATATTTCTTGTTCAAATAAATTTATTCTTGTCATTTGTCTAACCTCATCGACCGTCGTACAAAAGTAATTTGATTTGAATATATATATATATATATATATATATATATATATATATATATAGATATATATATATATGAGGCATTCCATGTCAAGTGATCCAGATGTAGAAAAATTTTTCTCCAATCGTAGCAAAACTTGGGGCTTTTGTAGTACTAATAGATAGTAATTTTTCGTGAAAATATTTTTTTACCTAGTCCAATATTTTCCGAGGGGGTTAAATTTTTGGGATTTTCAGTACAATGCTTATTTCAATAATTTTTTACTCTTAAACTATTAAACATGAAATTTTGGCAAGGTACATTTTGGAAAGGTTTTTTAATGCTCTTTCGATTGAAAATAGGCATTTAAAAAAAAAATTTTTTTTGTCCCAAAAAAATCAAAATTGAAAATAAATTTTAATTTTTTGGAAAAAGGGCAGCTTTTTTTTTAAACGGAAGCTGAGGTTTTTTCCTAAACGAACATATAAATGGAAAAGTAGGACAAGAATGTTTAAACATTGAAAAAATAAATTTTCTTGTAAAAACCGGTTTTAGAGCGCTCCGGTGAGTAGAAACCTCTGTTTTTTAACGTTTAAACATTCTTGTCCCACTTTTTCATTTATATGTCCTTTTAGGAAAAAACCTCAGCTTTCGTTTAAAAAAAAGCTGCTCTTTTTCCAAAAAATTAAAATTTATTTTTAATTTTGGTTTTTTTTGGGCCCAAATAAATTTTTTTTATATGCCTATTTTCAATCGAAAGAGCATGAAAAAACCTTTCCAAAATGTACCTTGCCAAATTTTCATGTTTAATAGTTTAAGAGTAAAAAATTATTGAAATAAGCATTACACCGTAAGACACCTGGGTCACTTGACATGGAATGCCTCATATATATATATATATATATATATATATATATATATATATATATATAATTATTTTTGGTGTATAGGCCGTCGTGAACGGATAAATGCAAATAAAATTTGATTTGAAGAAATAGTTCATTATTTTTAGTGCATCAGCCGTCGTGAACTAATAGATGCAAGAGTAGTTTAATTTGAATAAATATATCTTAATTTTTGTTAAGTTAACCGTCGTGAATTAGTAAATACAAGATTATCATTACTTTTGTGCATCATATGTCATAAATTTGTAAATTTAAAGATATTTAAACAAAATTTTTTCATTAACACATAAAACGTCGTGAATTGAATACTTGAATAATTTTATTTTAACAAATACCCATTTTTATACATATAAAGTACAGGAATAATAACAATAATTTTAAAATAAAAAATACAGATAAAATAATAATTTAATTATCAATAGTCAAAATAAATTAACAGTAAATATTAAAAAATAAAAACAAGTATAAAAATTATAACAAACTTTTCTTAAAACAATTTCAATAATAATAACATAATTTTTATAAACATTTCCATAGAAAATTGTTAAAAAAATTTAATGGTTAAAGTACTAAAATATAAATAAATAAAATATCATTAACAACAATAAACTCATTTTCATAAATTTTTATAAAAAATAATACCAAATAAAAAATTTATAACGATTCAAATTACAAAAATTATTAACAGTAACAAACTCATTTTTATAAATTTTTATAAAAAATAACAAATAGAAAGTCATAACAATTCAAATTTATATAATTAATTATGATAATAAAGCTGTTTTTATCAATATTTTACAAAAAATAACAACAAATTAAAGAAACTTGTAATAAAATAAAAATTAATGTAAATAAAATAAATTAATAATAATAAATAAATAATAAAAATATTTTTAATAACTTTAGTTTGCAAATAAAATTATAAATGAATGCTCAAATTAAACAATAATTTTTATAATCTTTCACTATTTTTGTTTAATTAATAATTTTAATTTAAAATTATTAAATAAAAAATAACATCAGTATATAATTAAGATACCTATAAATTATTTTTTTTAATTTTTGAAAAAACAATAACGAATTTTTGTAGACATAGTAATGTAAAAAAAATTAATAAAAAAATAATAAATAATTTTTTTATATAAATTTCACATTTTTGATAAATAATTTAAAAATTGTGGTAATGTCATAATTTAAAAATAAATTGAATCAAAATTTTTTCATTTTTATAAAAACTGATTACACTGGTCGACACGTAAAATGATTCAAAGATCGGATAATGATATTCTTATAGGAGTTATGTCTCTGAACACGAATATGACCTCCAAAAGTGCCCATCACGTCGAGATTTTGAGAAAAATGGACTCAAAGTCTCAAAAAGCCCTGTTTTTGCCTTTTTTGATCACGTGAAGAGTATGATGCCGATGTTCTAGAAATCTGTAATTAGGTTTAAATTAAAGCTAGAACTGTTTACTATAAGAATCAAATCGACAAGTTCTGTATCAGTAAAAAAATTTCATATAACACAACTGTTTCATGTGTTAATGGAATTTCATATGAAAAACAATTGAAGAACGATGCAACTTACTATAACTGTATACGTATGTTAATGATTGCAAAAACATCAGAAGGTTAATTGTTAAATTAATAATCGTATTGTGGAGAGAATACTATATGAAAGGTAAAAAATCGCTTGCTGGGTGTAAAAACATGATACATCGGATTGGCGTTGAAAAACATGATACCTCGGATTTGACATGAAAAACATGACATATCGTCGTTTGAGTTGAAGAACATGACACGTCGAAAACTAAAATTTTTTATTAAATTTTCGGTTGGTACCACTGACCGCGAAACTTAAAATGTCTCAAATCAAGATAAACTGTATAGGGGAATAGGTTCGATTGTGAGCATAGTTTCGTTTTTGACTCATAATTTGTTGCCTTGTAGATATTAAGCAGTCATATGTATATGTGTTTAAAGCTAGGGACCATATGTAACTACTCGTGAAGAAAATAAATTGATTCCTTTGACTAAAAAAATTTTATTAAAACTTCAATATATTGGTCATTTTTCTAACAAAATAATTTTTGGTTCGGTTGTGGGCACTCTTGAAAAATCTATTAAAAATTCAAAAAAAATTATGAAGTAACCATTCATTAACTACATAAGAATGATTTCTTCTAATTTTGACAATACATGCTCCCCATGTAAGGGCATATAAGATTTCTCACACTGAACGTGAACTGCCCATTTACTACAATTACTATAATTGCGAACGACGTACGAACGTCAAAGTCTCATTATATTAATTTCCGTGCTGGACCACGAAACTCTTAAAATTCATAAAACACTATTAAATGTTGTAAAGAATTACTTATGATTATATCGACAACGATATTTCACGATTTATCAAAAATAAGAGTGGTGTCCACAACCGAATCAATTTAGATGCCCACAACCAAACTTGACGATCATTTTAAAACATCATGAAAAAAATTTTACTTGTGTACATTTTTGTGAAGCTTGGTATTGGATTATAAAATATAACTCATTTGCTGTGTAAATACGCTTTAAACTTATCATTTTAATTAATTCACTTCGATTTGTTGAACATTTAACAATGTTTAAAAATACATTTTTGTTATATTCAACGTGTCGAAAAATTAATTTATATATAGTAAAAAGTGAAGTTGTCTAATCATTTTTGTATTCGCATAGAAAACTACGTTGGGTCATAACATATACGTGATATATGCCAGATTAGACAAATCTCATTTCTGTCAAAAGTTCTGCGTGGGTGTCCACAACTGAACCATGCCCACAACCGAACCTCTTCCCCTACAAAATTATTTAACCTATTTCTTCTTTGAATTGACATATTATGAAGCAAAAGCATTTGTTTCATAAAAGTTTCAAAGATTTGACACATTTTAAAATTAGCGGTCAGTGGTATCAACTAAAAATTGAAAAGAAAATTTTCTTTTTCGACATGTCATGTTCTTCAACTCAAACGACGATATGTCATGTTTTTCAAGTCAAATCCGAGGTATCATATTTTTCAACGCCAATCCGATG
Organism: Leptopilina drosophilae; assembly: GCA_032873175.1. Classification (NCBI taxonomy): domain Eukaryota; kingdom Metazoa; phylum Arthropoda; class Insecta; order Hymenoptera; family Figitidae; genus Leptopilina; species Leptopilina drosophilae. Next base: position 17,037,036 of record CM065484.1, on the reverse strand, counting down.
TATAATGTTTTACACCCAGCAAACGAAATGGGAAAAAAGTGCATTGGAATCTCGTGTTGTTTTTATCATAAAAATAAAAAAATTACAAATGCTGGTTTGTAGAACATATATAAAGAGAGAGAGCAAAAATTGAAATTCTATTGAAAATTCCTAACGCATTTCACGTTTTCAATAAGCTTATGGATTAATCAGATCTCCACGATATGCCATATTTAATCCGTCATTTTTAATTTTAAAAAACTGACATCGGAATCGTCATCAGCAACCCCGAAAATCCTCGAGTGACAAGTTTGTCCATATGTAGAATGGTTATGCCTCATCCAAAAAAGTATTTCTCGGGGACTCTTGTCGAAGTACGTAAGGCCAATAAAGCAAGAGTATAATCAATAAAAAACATTTTTAAAAATAAGTGGAATTTTAATTTAAAAAAAACATTTAAATTAAACTCTTAATGAATTTTCATTTTACTTGTTTAAAGAATTCAGTGAATTTGAAATTTGCTGTTACACTTAACAAATTTTGACTTATTTTACTTTAAATTGATTTATACAAATAGTTTTTTAATTTTCCTGTGAATTTTTTAATGGTTTCCATCTTAGGGCCCCTGACCTGCATTTGAATCACTGCTTTATATATCTAACAACTTTTTAGCGATTTTACCAAAGTGATCAAGTTAAGAATCTTATTCACTTTTATGTTTCAGAAGTTCAAAAGCCCATCCAACAAACGCTGCTAGTAATCTATCAAAATGTAATTCTCTCATTTTAACTAAAAGTAAGGGTATGCGAGAAATGTGCAGAGATTTTCTATGCTGTATTTTCGTAATTGTGGATTCGTTAATAGTATATATTTTTAATTCTTCCTATAGTGCTCGATTTATAGATCCACTATTTGCTATCTTGTCATCTATTTCACTATTCACCTTTAGTTATTCCTATAGTAAGTATTAAAATATTACAAAAAAGACTAAAACAACCTGTGCGCGTAACGAGAGCCCCTTACATGTTTTTTAACTATAAAATATCTTTTTAGATTGTACTCTTAAGTTTTTTGTTTTTCACTTTACACGATGAACTTTAGGAGAGCTTGTACACATTTGTAAAGTTCTTTTGACAAAGAATTGTAATTTATCAACATTAGTGAATTATTTGTGCAATTTTGGCTAAAATGGATCCGGTGAAATGTGCAAAGTGTAGTAAAGATATTGCACGTGCTAAATCCACTCAATGTGTTGGATGCAAGATACCTTACCATCCTAGCTGTGCATTGCAGTTACCTTTATTAACTGATGGTTCCTTCGCAAGATACTAATACCCACATCAACTTCTCCATCTGTCAGTTCGCAGGGCACTCAATCTGCGGTTGATCTAGAGACAATTATGAGAGCTCTAAATAGCATGAAAACTAGCATGGAAGAGGGATTTTCGGATGTCAATGTTAAAATAGACGACACTCTCCAAAGACTTGGAAGCATTGAAGGTAGGGGAACTAGTCTTACAAACCGGTTACAGGTTGTGGAGGGGAGATTTGACAGGTGTGAGACTAATCTTTCGAAAAACAGACTGTAAACTTGATACAACTATGTGTTGTTGTGTATAATTTTGTTAGAAATTAATTATTAAAAATCTCTTCTCTTCGGAGTTTACAACAATTGATTAAGTTTAAACTTAATCTTTATATTATTATGGGATAGTCCTCTCTGTCGTCAATTAACGTCTCGTCAAATTGTTTGGTAGCGTAAAAATAAATGTGTATAAATTTTATATCAACTTGATATTTCTTTATTCAATATTTAAATAATTTTAAATTACAATATTGTTATCATCTTACCTAATATACAATGTAGCTTTCGTTTACAATTTAAATTCTCAGTCCCTTATTATTCACACACTCACAGAGGTTTAATTAAAGAAACAAACAGGCTTTTAATGAACACCACAGAATAAGGAAAATTATAATTATTTTCACGAGAATTTCGGTACTAACGGATTAATTTAACGCATGGAATTTATCCTTCGATTAATTCTCGATGACCGAGTAATCAGAAGGTGGTTAATGACGAACAACTTCCGAGTTTTAACTATTCTTCTGATGGCAGCGGACCGCGAGGAAGACTGTCGATTATTTAAAATAAATAATTCAGCGCGCGGACTTCTGCTAACCCAAGACTGTGAATTTGTGGCGCTTCCTTTAGATTATATAGAGCTATAATTTGAGGAGCCAACAACGGTCATTGTACTGTTGTGACATTCCTCGATTGTGAAAATTTATTTTCATATATCGAAAAGGTGAAGAAACTCCTCTTAGGCAATCAACCTCTTTTAACTGGTATGTGTGTATTATACCTTGATTATTAACAAACAATTATTGACAAATGTGCAGTGAGGGTTGATGAACCTCCCTGTCCATTTCGCAACAATTGTCGTTAATCTAATTTTAATAATTTCAAGGTTATTGCCATTAATGTTCTTGCCCAATTTTACATTGTGCATTTTGATGTTTCACAATCAACATTCTTTTACAGCTCAATATCTTCGAAAGAAAGGGTCAATAACTTAATTGGAATTATTTGTATCAATAATTCCGATTAATAATAAAAATTAAATTCTAAAAAGTAATTTAGCAATTTTGAAACCGTCATAAAATTAAAAATGAACTTAAGGTTTGTTACAAACCACCCTCGGATCATACAATATCGTCCCGAGAATTTCGGTAGTATCTAAATTTAATTGAATATAATTTTTGTATTGTTCGTTTAATTCTACTTAATTCGTAGTTAAAATGCATTCATTTATCGCACATTCATTCATGCTAGTAACAATATATATTAATCATAAGCCAGCTACATAAGAAATTCGGAGAAACGAGAAACTCATGTGGCTCTATGGTTGTGTGCAGTCTCTCCTCCCACCTTCTTCAGTTAAGCAGCAGTGTACTCCAAGTGTGACATAATCTCCAGTGTTGATTCGTTGCTCTTGACCGTATTTCGTTCTATAATCACATAAGGTTTAGTTTATCCATGTGATTATAATTATAGTTGAACATGAAAATGGAACTGAATAATTCCTATGTCCATGACCTTTCATTGGAAGTTTACTACCCCTTTTTTTACTGATAAGAATTAAAAAAAGTGCTGCCAGTGATTATGGTGTAGGTGTGTTAGTGTGAGTTAAATCTAGATATGGTGTTGTTGTCAATAGGTGTGGATTAAGATTCCGAATAATTGCAATGGTTAATTTCATCTCGATGAAGTATTTAATCATTGAAAGAATTAACATCAAGGTTAAACAGAGCTGAAGAGAATTTGAATTGTCAGCAACTTCTTTGTCAGTGGTTCTCCTTCTTCCTGTGTTGAAGGTGAGTAAAACTTCTAGCTTACCGTTGTTCTCGATGTAGTGGCTTAATTCGCATTCTAAATATTACAATAATTGTTCTATCGTTTAATTGTTCTATCATATTAGGAATTTGTTATTAACAATAATTAATAAAGAAACATTTTTCAATCTTGTGATAAAAATTGAAAAATTTGTTAGTATTAATTTATACTTTGGTGGAGTTTTATTTTTATTTTTGCATATATATATATATATATATATATATATATATATATATATATATATATATATATATATATATATATATATAATTTTATTGTTATTTTTTTACATTCGAGCATAATATGAATAATAGTAAGAATAATATAATAAGAAGAGTGACAGTAATGTTAATAGGAAAATTACATATTATTTAATTCAATTTAATTTAATTTAATGGGGATCCTTACAGCCAAACTTGGCCAGTAGAGTGCAGCAGCACTGTCAGATTTTATGGCGCAAAATTTTAATACTTTGTTGCATAATATTAATTAAACAAAATATAAATGGTTTTTGTGAAGAATAAAATCATTAGATCATAAAAATTGGTTATAATAAAGTACGGAAAACTATTTAAAGATGTTAAGAGATTCAAAATTAAAATTTGTTTACAATATTTTTAATGGCAGGTAACATAACCTCAATTATTTTATCTATATACTTTTATGATATTGTGACTTGCAAAATCGTCTTTTTTCCTATGGCACATATTCCTCGCTTACGTAATTCAATTTTTAAATTTTCGCAATTCTAGAAAAAATGTTTATTTACTTCCTCCATTGGTTTGTAAACCAAATGTGACTTTTCGCTAAATCAAAAATTAAGCGCTAGACAATCTTGCTGTGGTGCTGCCATCTGAGATTAGCTTTACATATAATGATCCCCATTTAATTTAAGTTACTTTAATTACTATAGTACAAATCGATAATTATATTTTCTTAATCAATTAATGCAATAGTATTAATATTTTAATTCATGATATTAACCCTCCTGCGCATACGTTTTCACCCACAAAGTCGCTTGCAAATGCACACATTTTTCAGAAGGTAGGATTTGCACGCCGATTGGTATCTAGGGGTTTTCGGGGTCGCTGATTACAAATCCGGGGTCAGAATTCCAAAATTCAAAATGGCGGACCAAATATGGCGGACAATTTTGACAATTGAAAAAAAAATTCTAATCGTTCCGTCTATCGCTATCTAGGGGTTTTCGGGGTCGCTGATTACGAATCCGGGGTCAGAATTTCAAAATTCAAAATGGCGGACCAAATATGGCGGACAATTTTCACAACTTAAATAAAATTCTAATCGTTCCGTCTTTCTCTATCTAGGGGTTTTCAAGGTCGCTGATTACACAGGCCTGCAAATTGTAGCTTAGTTCTGTTACAGGAAAAGTGGAAGGTGATTCTTATAGCTTTTTTGACGTAGAATACGAATCCGACCTCCAAAATAGCCCATCACGTCAGAATTTCTTGTAAAACTGCTTTAAATGGCCAAAAATGGCTATTTTTGGTCATTTTTTAGAATTTTTTTTGGTTAACCAAAATTTTTTTTCAATTTGCAAAATTGTGTCGTATTGTACCATGTATAAGCTTCAAACCCCATATTTTAAAATTTCTTTACGATTTTTTTTGAAATAGTTATATAGATCTGAAATTTTTTTATTTAGGCAAATGTGGGTATAAGATAAATTCAAAATGTCATTTTGATTGCATTCACTAATAGTTTTATAAATTGACCGTTATTTCTTAAACCAACTAGTAAGGGTGAGATATAGCAGTAGTCTTAATTTTTGAAAACAAAAAAAATTGAATTAAATATGTAACTTTTTAACATTTAAAAAGTTGACTAAAATTTTTATTATCCCCTCTACTCTTATATCCAATTTTGTAAAAAATTTTAGATGCTTTCTCCCTATTTCGATCCCACATATATTATGGACGTCCCCTTTATTACTACTTTGTTTTTTATAATTATACTTATATCAGCCTTCCTAGTTTTAAAAACCTACACTTGCCTAAATAATAACCAATTTTCAAATCTACATATTTTTTTTAAAAAAATTTCTAAAGACATTTTGAAAAATGAGTTTTAAAGCTAAGCCATAGTACTGTACGATACAATTCTGAAAAATGAAAAAAAAATTTTTTTGACTAACGAAAAAAATTCCGAAAAATGACTAAAAATAGCCATTTTTGGACATTTACGGCAGTATTACAAGAAATCCTGACGTGTTGGGATATTTTGGAGGTTGGATTCATATTTTACGTCAAAAAAAGCTATAAGAATCAGTTTCCACTTTTTTTGTACCAAAACTAAGCCTAAATTTTCAGGCCTGTGTTACAAATCCGGGGTCAGATTTTCAAAATTCAAAATGGCGGACCCAATATGGCGGACAATTTTTACAATTTAAAAAAATTCTAATCGTTCCGTCTATCGCTATCTAGGGGTTTTTGAGGTCGCTGATTACGAATATAAAGTCCAAAATTCCAAAATGGCGGACTCAATATGGCGGAAAATGGAACAACCATTAGAAAAAACATTTTGTGAATTAAATTAAAGATAATAAAATTAATCAAAATATATCGTTGGCCATCTGTAGGTTAAAAAATTTTAAAATATAGTAAGTACACCACATTGAAAATAAATTATATCATTCAAATAACCGATTACTTATCTATTATCAAAAAAATATTTACTTGAGGCAAATTATTTTTAATTAATTTAATTAGGTTGTATTTGCTTTAATTACTAAAATTAATAATTAAAATGCAACTTAATTGACTTAAATTAAAATTATTCCATTGAACTAAACATTTATTTAATAGTCAATAAATAGTTATTTTAATCAAATAATTTTTTATTGATCTATAATAATAATAGAAATAATAATAATAATAATAATAATAATAATAATAATAATAATAATAATAATAATGGTAAAAATAATTATAATTAGAAATTAAAATCAATTTTTAAAGTTACAATTGATCGTGACTGTAATATGTTAAAAAATCAAACTTTTTATTCATATTAACAGATTTCAAAGACGCCGAAAGCACCAATATACCTATTTCTTGTGAAAATCGAAAAATTATATCAAAATTCATAAAAAATTTTTAATTATTAATTTATTTTCTTAATAAAGACTACAATAGGAATAAATTATTCAATTAGAATATGTTATTAAATTTGTTTTTTGACATATAGGATTGGCCATTTAGAATTTTTTAATTTAGACCCATGTTCGTAATCAGCGACCCCGAAAACTTCTAGATAGCGATAGAGGGTCGGATTAATTTTCTTTAATTATCATCCGCCACATTGGGTTAGACATTTTCAATTTTGGAATTCTGACCTCGGATTCGTAATCTGCGACCTCAAGAACCCCTAGAGAGATATAGACGGGACGATTAAAAAACTTTTTAAAAATTGCTGTTTGCCATATTGGGTCCGCCATTTTGGATTTTTTCAATTTTTGACTTTATATTCGTAATCATCGACCTCAAAAACCCCTAGATAGCAATAGACGGGACGATTAGAAAACTTTTTCATAATTGTCAGCCGCCATATTGGATTCGCCATTTTGAATTTTTGAATTTTGACGTTAAATTCGTAATCAGCGCACCCAGAAACACTTTGATAGACAATTATTGGAAAATCCGATAAACAAACATTAATTTATAAAACAGAAATTTTTCACTTTGTTTAAACATTTTATATGCATTGTTTATTGTTAAATAAATAATATATATTGTGCTAAATAATTCAATTAGCTTCGTTTGTTCATTGAAAGCAATTTGCAACTTGACCGATGTCTTAATATTTATTTAAACAAAAGTTATTAACAAAAATGTTTGGACGAGTATACTCGTCCTCATGCATACGGTAACGGTTTAGTTTGGACGAGTATACTCGGCTTTATGCGCAGGAGGGTTAATAATAGTGAAATAATTAATTGTATTTAATATTGAATAAGTCATCCTAGGGATATCCTAATCAATAATTATATTTTCTTAATTAAAATTATGCAATAGTACTAATAATTTAATTTATAATATTAGTAATAATGAAATAATTAATTGTATTTATTATTGAATAGGATATCCTAGGGATATTCTAATCAATAATTATATTTTCTTAATTAATTATTACAATAGTACTAACATTTTAATTTATGATATTAGTAATAATGAAATAATTAATTGTATTTATTATTGAATAGGTTATCCTAGGGATATCCTAATCAAGAATTATATTTTCTTAATTAATTAATAAGTGATTTGGTTACTGTAGGAGTGGACTTTGGGATAGGAAACTTTTGGATAATGATTCCTTCTTTTTGTGAATTCAACGCGATCTGCTTCTTTCCGTTGATGTTCATTAGAGGTTCCTGGAGTTGAATCAGCAAAAGGTAAAACAGCGTAAGCTTTTCTTATTTCCAATTCCTTTTGATTGAAAACATTATTAATTTCAGACCTTTTTCTAGGTGAGGCTGTGGGAAAAGAAGCAGGTAACACTTCGAAGGTGTCTCGTGGTACGGTCGATTTTATTGAAGTGAGTCCTGTTGTAGAATGAGATTTCTTTTTAGATTTTGAAGTCGATATGTTCTTGAATTTTGGATGTTGGAGTATTTTGATAATCAACCATAAAATAAAAACCATCAGAGAAAATGTCACTATTCCTGAATAAGTTCCATTTATCCAAGTTTGTTGATATCCTTTTTCCATTTGTTGTAATGAGAATTCATGCAACTGTTGTTCCAGTTCATCCAGGGATTGTGAATTCTTGTAGAATCCTTTTGTTTCCGGGAAGGCGAGTTTAAGTTCTTCTTGGGATGTTTTTAAAGAAGCAATTTTTGGAGCCAGAGAGTCTATTTTTAATTCTATTTCTGATTCGTATATCAATTCGGTGATTCCTTGAATTTTGGGTATTGCAGGAATTGTAGAATATGGGGTACTCGCATGGCAACCAGGAGCTAATTGCATCAATCCTAAACCTTGAATTGTTATCTTACTACTTATTTTTGGGTTGCAACAAATGTTAATAATGGTACTATTCTGTATAGAATATAACCATCCTCTGAGTGTTTTTAGTTTAATCCAATGATCTTCTTCTTGGTATTCCAACTGAGTTTGACAATTTCTTAAAGCTTCATTAGTAGGATTTAATAGTAGTTGTACTTCGCAAGAGGGTTGTGATCGAATTTCATATATAGGTAGGCTATTCTGACAAAGTAGATAATTAGTTGTTTGTTTACAGGAATTTAATTCTCCTTCTCTTACTAGCACATATGTTCTTAAAGGATCGTCTATAAGGATGTGCGTATATGGTGAATTTATAGAAACTTTTTCTGTTATGTTACCGTAAATTTGCTGGAAGACTGGAAAAGGGTGTAACTTATACAGAACATAATCCGGTTTTTCTAGTAAAGGTATATCTCTTGGTTGTCGTGTGTCCACATGAGCAGCAATGGCGGTAGGCAGACCATTGACAAAAGAATCTAATGCGAAATCCTTAATTGGAATCATCATTATATCACTTTGACGAATATTTGTACCGTTAACGTTTTCTGGATATTTTGCTTGCAAGGTGTGCTCTGAGCCGCTAAGAAGACTTTGTAGTCGATCGTTATAATCACTAACAGTTTCCCCTTGTTTTATTCTAAAACCGGCGACGGCGTTGAGATACCATTGATAGATTTTGGGTGTGGAATAACGTTGTTTCAAGTGATTTGTTATCTCGTTTAATGTAGTGAACTCTATTCTTTTAACACTTTCTTTAGCCTTTCCGCGAAGCTTGCCTAATATGGCTCGAATGAAACCAGTTTCATTAGCAGGAGTCATGTACGTTAGTCCGTTGTCGATATCTTCCAAAAATTCATGCAAGGGTGGGTTGTCTCCATCAAATAATGGAATTTGAGCTGTTTCCTTTTCGATAGCGAGACATTCCATCATAGTTGTCATTGCGGCTGTTTGGTCAAGATTTGGTATCTATACAATATTTGTATTTTGTCCCTGTCGGTGGTGGTTAGTATCGTCTGTAGGCATTTTTACGAGAGAAAGGAAATAACTAAACCAAATAATTGGTTATATTATATTATTTATTATTTTTATTACTTTTTTATTTATTTTAATTGATTTTTAAATTTTCCATCAATAATTCTAACTCTTTGACTGAGGAAATTAACTGGTTGACTTTATCTGCTTCGATACGAATTTTACTATGCAAAGATTCCAATTCTTGGTAAGCCCTAAAGAATCTTCCAGAAAATATCGCGTTCTGTCTTAAGATTTTTACGAGGTTCTGATTTAGAATTCTAATTATATTTCTATAATCTTCAGGATTTCGATTTTTCTTTAAGTCAAGACTAAATGGCGTCATAGATGAAAGATTACGTTAAATTTAGGTTGCCTAATTGTTTAGTTAACTCATCAATTTTTATTTGCAATTCTTTTGATTGGACTTGTAACTTTTTAACCGAAGTTTGAGATTGCGTATTAACTTCACTAAGAGAACTTAACCACTTAGATAAAAATTTGATTTTATTGGCAATTCTTTCAGTATGATGATTAAAGACCATACATCTAATCACTAATTGTTGATGAAATTCTTCTATGTTTTCAATTCTTTTATCTAGTTCTGACCATAGATTGTTAGAAAAGCCCGAGGCTACAATTCTTGGCTGAGGAAACATTAATTCGAGACGCAAAGAATCTTTGAAAGTAATTTTATAGCCTTAAATTATAAATTTTTGTACATAAAAGATGAATATTGATAATTGAAAATTTAATCTATTTCCATTTCAAGGTCACTATAACCTTCTGATTCGCTGACCAAGTCGATTGTGTTGTCACTGTCACTATAAAATTTTGAATCAGTAACCAAGTCTATTGTGACGTCACTATCAATGCAGCTTTCAGAGTCCGAGAATATTTCTATTGTAGCGTTATTGTCAAAATCACTTTCTGAGTCAGAATATATTTCGGTAGTAGCTTCACTGTTGATGTCTGTAGGATCGGTTAATAGGGATCTTTCTTCTTCAGAAGCGTTTACCCTTTGTTCGGTATTTACTTGGTTTGCTTGATTACGCTGTGCGATAAGTATACTAATTAAAATAATTCCAGATACAGGGGGAATTTCTATTGGTAACAACTCTTCCGAAGTTCTATGTATTGGAACAATAAATTCTATTGGCTTGCAATAACACATTTAAACGATTTTGTGTTTATTTCATTTATTTATAAGTATTTGTTTCCATTTTTTCAATTTTATTAGATTAATAAATAAATCAGATTTAATTCTCAAAAGCAATAATATATATATATATATATATATATATATATATATATATATATATATATATATATATATATATATATATATATATATATATATATATATATATATTTAAATTATTAATTTAAAATTTCAGTTAACAAAACATTCTACAATACATTATTTTTGATCCTTTAATTGACTAAATTTTACTTTACCTCAAGGAGTGGCCGAACGAACCTGAAGAAGACTTAGACTTATAGTCAATAAAAATTCAAAAATAAAAGAAAATCAAGTTAAAGTAAAATTTGGTGTCGAGAAACGAGGGGAAAATCCCACCGCTGCCACTATTTGTTGTGTATAATTTTGTTAGAAATTAATTATTAAAAATCTCTTCTCTTCGGAGTTTACAACAATTGATTAGGTTTAAACTTAATCTTTATATTATTATGAGATCGTCCTCTCTGTCGTCAATTAACGTCTCGTCAAATTGTTTGGTAGCGTAAAAATAAATGTGTATAAATTTTACGTTAACTTGATATTTCTTTATTTAATATTTAAATAATTTTAAATTACAATATTGTTATCATCTTACCTAATATACAATATAGCTTTCGTTCACAATTTTAATTCTCAGTCCCTTATTATTCACACACTCACAGAGGTTTAATTAAAGAAACAAACAGGCTTTTAATGAACACCACAGAATAAAGAAAATTATAATTATTTTCACGAGAATTTCGGTACCAACGGATTAATTTAACGCATGGAATTTATCGTTCGATTAATTCTCGATGACCGAATAATCAGAAGGTGGTTAATGACGAACAACTTCCGAGTTTTAACTATTCTTCTGATGACAGCGGACCGCGAGGAAGACTGTCGATTATTTAAAATAAATAATTCAGCGCGCGGACTTCTGCTAACCCAAGACTGTTAATTTGTGGCGCTTCCTTTAGATTATATAGAGCTATAATTTGAGGAGCCAGCAACGGTCATTGTACTGTTGTGACATTCCTCGATTGTGAAAATTTATTTTCATATATCGAAAAGGTGAAGGAACTCCTCTTAGGCAATCAACCTCTTTTAACTGGTATGTGTGTATTATACCTTGATTATTAACAAACAATTATTGACAAATGTACAGTGAGGGTTGATGAACCTCCCTGTCCATTTCACAACAATTGTCGTTATACTAATTCTAATAATTTCAAGGTTATTGCTATTAATGTTCTTGCCCAATTTTACATTGTGCATTTTGATGTTTCACAATCAACATTCTTTTGCAGCTCAATATCTTCGAAAGAAAGGGTCAATAACTTAATTGGAATTATTTGTATCAATAATTCCAATTAATAATAAAAATAAAATTCTAAATAGTAACTTTTGTAACAAGTGTGAACTGATGCTCTTTTTGAAACGAGTTCTAAAAACTTGCGCGAGATTCAAAAATCAGTTGAAGCAAGTTACGAACGATACTTTTTATAATAAAGCCATAAAAAAGCGTCGTAATCAAACGAAAGAAATATTTTCCACTTATGTGCCCTTCGATATTTTTTGCAATTTGTAAATAAATACCACTCTATTTAAATATCGAAAGTGTGGTTCTCGGTTAATAAATGCATATACAATTAAACGTAGAAGGATGTTATGCGGGGACGGGTGCAGGGGTGGAGCCCCTGCCGAGGGGTTTGGGGGGCGGAGCCCCCCGACTGCAAAAAGACCAAACTCAAAATGTAATTTATTAATTAAAAGTTAAACAACTTATCTAATTATTATTAATGTTGCTACTGTTGCGGATTTCCATCCTCCGAGTCGTTGCAAGTCTAAGTCTCCGGTGTCAGCATAAACGGTAGCAGAAGTCCCACGAAATGAATGTCCTGTAAAATTCTCTGGATTATCCAACTTCAAGAACTCGGCGATTTTTTTCGGCATGTTACCGATGGTATTGATACCAATCACTTGGTTGTTGCATTTGCCTTTATGGTATTGCAGAAAAAAAATTTCCCTTTGTGCATTTGGAGGACGGAGCGCTTGATACTTTTCTACAAGCGGCACAAATCTCGAATCAATAACAAATTTTCGAGGCACTTTGTTCTTAGTATCAGGCACGATAACTTCCAAAAGTTCTCCTTGCTTCTTAACGTGATTGACTTTAACTGCATAAATTTCTCCTTTGCGACAACATCCACTCACACCAAAAATTATAACAATCTGAAAACCAATAAAAAATTGTAGTAAATAATTTCTTGAACGAAATTTTGAAAAATATTTTTTTAACTAAAATAGCATAAAAATATTTACCTTATATGCCAGATATATTTTATCCGGTGCAGTTTCCAAAAACCGATTGATTTCCTCCGATGTGAAAATTTTTGATTTTTTCGGGTGATATCCGTATGAATTTTGACCAATAAATGCTGACAGTTGCTTAAAATTCTCGATCGAAATAGTTTCGTGAATTTGGATTGTTTTTTTTAGTTTAGAATGGATAGACCAAATCGTAGACGGCTTATATTTTTCCATGTGTGTCTTAAAGAACACTTTTAAGCAGTTTTCGGAGGTAATATCATTATTCTCGCTCTTCCATTTAACAAATTTTTCATATGTCTCTTCGTAAACTTCTTTGGAATCCTTTGGCAATAAATCCTTCGAAATTTCTCTTGCTGCTTCGCGCATTTTAGGTGGAGTGCAGTTTTCCTCATAATCATTCTCATTGTTTGACATTTTCTTAAAAAGATCATATCTTGTTAATGATAATAAAATTATAATACTTATTTTAATTATAAAACAATTCTGTTTCTAGTTATTTTGCATCGAATATTTCCTAACATAACCTAAAATATCTGAAAAGCATTAAATAGTAAAAATATAGTAAAAAAATCTCAAGTAAAAATCAAGCATCGTTATTCAATAATTACTCATATTTTTAATTATAAAATATGCATGAAATTAATGGATATAAAGTTTAGATTAATAACACTGGCACACAAAAAAAAATTGATGCTCTGAGCTTTTGATCAGACTATGAATACTTTATGTTTTTGGGGTCGCTGAAACGGAATCCGAAGTTCATTTAACCCCATCACGTCAGGGTTTTGAGATAACCTCAAAAATAACTCAAAATTTGACCCCAAAATTTTTTAATCAACAAACATTTTTATTTTCAATTCTTACTACCACTACTTTATGTTTTTGGGGTCGCTGAAACCGAAAATGAAGTTCATTTAACCCCATCACGTCAGGGTTTTGAGATAACCTCAAAAATAACTCAAAATTTGACCCCAAAATTTTTTAATCAACAAAAATTTTTATTTTCAAGTCTTACTACCACTACTTTATGTTTTTAGGGTCGCTGAGACCGAAAATGAAGTTAATTTAACCCCATCACGTCAGGGTTTTGAGATATCCTCAAAAAATAACTCAAAATTTGACCCTCAAATTTTTTAATCAACAAAAATTTTGTATTTTTAGTCTTACTACTACTACTTTATGTTTTTGGGGTCGCTGAAACCGAAACTGAAGTTTATTTAACCCCATCACGTCAGGGACAGTTTTTGAGTTACACGACTTAAAAGTCACGAAATACACAAAAAATCGAAATATACAATGTAAAGGAAACAATGTTCTTTATAAGAGCAATCTATAAAATTCTTTAACAACTCTTGGCATAAAAAGCAAAAAACTTGAATAATGATATGTTAAAAGATAGCATATTGTAATTATGGTTGTAATTTTGAGTTATTTTTTGAGGTTATCTCAAAACCCTAACGTGATGGGGTTAAATGAACTTCAGTTATGGTTTTAGCGACCCCAAAAACATAAAGTAGTGGTAGTAAGACTTGAAAATAAAAATGTTTGTTGATTAAAAAATTTTGGGGTCAAATTTTGAGTTATTTTTTGAGGTTATCTCAAAAACCCTGACATGATGGGGTTAAATGAACTTGATTTTCGGTTTCAGCGACCCCAAAAACATAAAGTAGTGGTAGTAAGACTTGAAAATAAAAATTTTTGTTGATTAAAAAATTTTGGGGTCAAAATTTGAGTTATTTTTTGAGGTTATCTCAAAACCCTGACGTGATGGGGTTAAATGAACTTCAGTTTCGGTTTCAGCGACCCCAAAAACATAAAGTAGTCATAGTCTGATCAAAAGCTCAGAGCATCAATTTTTTTTTGTGTGCCAGTGTAATTTTAGGTTATGATTTGTCAATTGAGTAACATTGAATTTTAGTAAAACACTTACCTTCGAATCTAGCACCAAATATTTACAAACGAAAGTTTAAGATTTGAAAATTAACCTTGAATGGTTGTAGCCCTCGATACTAATTTATAAAATTGTATATTTAATACACCACGTTTATTTTACAGCGAAATTGCAATGACATAAAGCAAAATGAGCAAAATCAAGGCATAAGCAAAAGTTTGTCTGCGCAGGCGCAGGCGCGTACTACTAATTACTATAGTCGTTAAAAATATTGACTTAATCGGTCTTCAGTGCTCGCTCTCAAAAAGCGGCATTGAATAAGAGGCAACCATTACGTTATTTTTCTTTTTCGTACTCTGGGCTGCTTTATTTGCACTCTGTACCAATATGAGCTGTTATGACACACTGTTCCAGAAAAGGCAGTTTTCTACTTATCGCCGGAGATATAAAATACGCCGTTTTTATGACTGAGTTATAAAAAAGTAATTTAGCAATTTTGAAACCGCCATATAATTAAAAATGAACTTAATGTTCGTTACAGTGTATCAAGTAAATCAATGAGAGATTTGAAAGGAAGAAAAATCTTATACTGTTTGGTTTTCCTGAAAATAATACTAACAATATTGTTACCTCAACTCCTACCGCATCCTCTGACAATTTATAATTATTAGTACTTGATAAAATGAAAAATTAAACTATAATCCCGGAAATTGAGACTTGAAGTGTATTTAGACTTGGTTCAAATGCGCAGGTCTCTCACAAGTCCCGACCTGTGAAGATCGTCTGTGCGACGGAGGAGAAGGCACAGGAAATACTGAGGGGCCTTTATCAAAGCGGGATCTAGCTCAGTCTCTAAATTTGAAAAACTTGTCTTTGACACGAGATATGACTGTGATGCAGAGAGTGAAACATCAGTGTATTCAGGAGCAATTAGGAATGCGGCAACTCGGGGGAGAAACGATTATACAGATGGTATATTGCAGTGGAATTCCCACCCTCATCAAGGTCCCCCAGAAAACGTACTAAGTGATGTTTTCTCATCTGAACCTATAGCTCTTTCATTCAAATGTATTATCAGAATGTAAGAGGTTTACGTACAAAAACACACGAACTTCGTCAGTGTGTCCCAATGATGAAATATAGTATATTTATTTTCATTGAGACTTGGCTGAATAGCAGTATACGTTCTCAGAATTTAGGTTTTATTAATTATGATATTTTTCGTTTCTATAGGAATAGTGTTACCAGTGAAAAATTAAGAGGAGGGTTTTTTTTTGATAACTTTAAATAAAAACTTGCGGAGTTTGCAAATTCAAACTTTATTAAATTCAGTTGGACATGTTTTTGTTAAATTTAGACTTTTAAATAAAAATTACATTGTTGGATGTTTTTTCATTCCCCCTGATTCATCGAATAAAGTAGTATTAGATATTTGTAATGTTATTGAAGAGGTACATGACACTTATATTAATGCTATCTTTTTAATCCTTGTCGATTTTAATATATCATTTTTAACACCATTATTTAGAGGTTTAGTTTCTTAAATTGATTTAAATACAAGTCTAACGAATAATCAACTTTAAATAGCATTTTTGTTACTTAATGCTATGGACTTCATTGGTTTGTCACAAATAAATAAATAATAATCATTAATGTTTTTTCTAATAATGCAGATAAATACAACTATGAATATTCGCAGAAATAGTAATTTTTGTTTGTTTAACCGTATTAAATATTTATTTGTAAGATAATGAAAAAGGCCTATTTGACGGTTTTTAAAGATGACATTTATTATTTTAATCCTAACTAGTTTCAAGCCATATATGGCTCCTCATCAGGGGATGAATATTTCACAAATACATAATCCAAAATCAAGGCATCACACAAAAGATTTCAAAAAGAATTAAACTATAAAATTACCTGAAATAGAAAATAAAAAATTTTAAAAATTATTTTAGAATGTAAAATTTTAATATGTATTTATTTGGGTCCAGGTATAGCTGGTAAAGAAGAAATATATATTATTAAACTATTTAAATTATGTTTTAAAAGAAGTAATTGAATTATAATTTAATTTTTAATAATTAATTTTTTTTAATTTTTAAAAAATTTTTTTATTTTTTATTTACTACAAAAGAATCTAATTAAAAATATTAATGACACAAAAAAATTTTTTAAGTCTAATAATGATATAATTATAACTACTGCCGATAAATGTAATAAAACTGTCATTATAACAAAAAATGATTATACTTCGAAAACACTTAATTTTTTAACTGATACTAATATTTACAAAAAATTGAATTCTGATCCTACAATCTCCATTAAAAATTGTTTCCAAAATATTTTAAAATCCTTTTTAAATAAAAAATACTTTGAAAAGAATACATATAATTTTCTTAATTGCACCAATGGTGTTGCTCCAAAATTTTATGTACTACCAAAGTTACATAAAATTAACATTCATATGAGACCAATTACATCTTTTTTGGGCAATCCAATATATAATTTATCAAAACTTTTATCCAACATTTTAAAAAAATCTTTAAATACTGATAAATTAAGTGATAAATTTATGCTTAAATTCTGCATACTGTCAATTTTAAGGAGAATTTTATAAACAAATATTTGGCTTACCAATGGGTTCCCCAATATCCTCAAGTGCAGCTAATATTTTCATGATGGGTATTAAGGATAAAATTTTAAGCAAAATTACATATAAATTTTTTTCTCCTTTCGTTATATTGATGATATATTAATTTGTGCAGCTTTAAGTAAGGTGGATGATATATTATGTAAATTTAACTCCATCGATAAACATTTAAAATTTACTTTACAGTTATCTAATAATAATAAAATTAATTTTTTTGATCTTTCCCTTTTAATTGACAGTAATAATTTTATTATAACAAAATAAATGATAAAATGCATAAAATAAATAATGTACTACCCCAAGGAGGAATCCCGGAAGGGGACATTACTCCCGACCTGACTGACATCATGGATATGTTCGGTAGACCTTGTCGTGGTGCCGGGGTTTTTCACCAAAGGACAACCAAAAATAAATGATAAAATGCATAAAATAAATAATGTACTACCCCAAGGAGGAACCCCCGAAAGGGGACATTACTCCCGACGGTCACTCTAAGACCGCCGCAGGCCCCATGGATTTTGGGGGGGTGGCAAAAATCAGGAAGTGGAACGGAAAGTAGCTTCGAGACAAACGTCACCGATCAATTCCGCATCATTCCGGAAATTCTGGCTAGGATTGACCTGGCTTGCAAGAAGCAAAAAACGTCAACATGGACGTTAAGGATGGAATGGCTACTCTGAAGAAGGCGTTTGAAGTGATTTGTACGAATTTACGATTCATACCGGACCCCTTTAAAAACTCTGAGCTGCCGAAGCCAGGTCTCTCCACTCCCGTGCAGAAGGCGCAGATTGTTACGAATTCGAACGAGTCCAGAAATAAAAAAAGTCCACGTGACGGAGGAAGTTCAGACGCGCGTTCTCATCCAGAATCGCCAACTGAAAAAAGGGTCAAATGCAAGGAGGTTGCTGCGGATACACTTGTTGTTGAGACTGTGGATGTCGGCGAAACTTCGGACATGTCGTCAAAAGCGACGTTTGCTGAGGTAACCGCAAGAAGCGTTTCTACGGATGGCGAAGAACCACGGAGGCGGTCAGGATGTCAGCAAAAAATCCAGAGGCCTACGCCGAGGTCTTAAAGCTAATGAGGACTTCGGTAAACCTGAAAGATACGGGTATCGAGGTCCTGAAAATAAGGAGAACCCTTAATAAGGACGTTCTCCTGGTCGTGAAGAAAGAAGGGGTGATAGATAAATTTGCAGGGGCTTTAACGTCGGTCTTACACGATAAAGCCGATGTTACAGCTCTGGTAAATTAAAGATGTCTAGAGATAAAGGGTCTAGACCAAGTCACGACCGAAGAAGAAGTTGTCTCAGCTGTGACTGTGGGTCTGGTCCGCCTGAAAGAGGTAGATGCTGATGCTCTACTCAAATTTGGCAAAATTAGAATAGGGTGGCTCAAGTGAAGGAGCATTTGGAGGTGACGAGGTGCCAGAGGTGTCTTACCTATGGCCATGTGACCCGTAATTGCATGGGCCCCGACAGAAGTAAAAACTGACGGAGATGCGGCAATGAGGGTCACATCGAGAAGAACTGTTCTGTCAAAGAACTTAAATGTTTGACTTGTTCTGACTTAGGTAAGACAGAAGCAATGCATGTCGCCGGAAAAGGTTCATGCCCGGTTTACAGAGAGGAATTGCAGAAGCTTTAAAAGGCAAACCCATGAAGTTTCTGCAGGTCAACCTGCATACAAGTAAGGATGCACAGTTGCTCCTAATGCAGACCGCAAGGGAAAATGAGGTCGATATTCTGTTTTGCAGTGAGCAGTATTAAGAAAGCAACCTCACTCCTTGGTATCAGGATAAGGCGAAGAGAGTCGCCATAAAACTGTGCAACCCACATTTGCGGGTTGACAAGTTTCTGGAGACGAGCAGTGGGTTCGTGTGGATAGAGGTGGCTCATATACCAATGTACATCTGCTATTTCTCACCCAACGACCCACTGACAAACTTCGAAGCCAATATCGAAGGCCGTAGAAGTAAGTCTCACAGAATCCAGGGTGGATGTCATCATTACTGGCGATTTTAACGCAAAGTCGCCAGAGTGGGGTGAGACGAGACTCGACAAAAGAGGAATTCGTATTGGAGAAATAATCTCCAGAAACGACTTATTGGCTATAAACCGAGGCAATACATGGAATTTTAGACGAGGTGCGATAGGATCAATTACAGATCTAACGATCGCATCGTCTAAACTATTTAGCCGCATAAGCGACTGGCGGGTCTCTGAGGAATATACCGCAAGTGACCACCAGTACATTGAGTTCTCAGTCTCGATGGGAGACACACGAGGACTTGCACTGGTGGTCAGAGGAGCTAGCCTCCTTAAGAAACAAATGCCTCAAAGCAAGAAGGACATATACCTGATCTAAGGGAGATCCCTTGCTGAAAAAGGCTTTCAAGGAGGCGAAAAAGAACCTCAAGAAAGAGATCCGCAAGTCGAGACGCCGTAGCTGGAAGGACCTAATCGAGGAAGTCGATAAGGACCCATGGGGTCTGGCTTTTAAAATCGTTACTAAGAAATTAGTGGTGAGGTAAAAGACCCCTGGCCTGGACGATCCCGATCGGGTCAGAAAGATAATAAAGTCTTTGTTTCCTCCTGCAGAGCCATATCTTAGGATGGACTGGAGCCGGCAAAAGATTGAAAACAGGCAAGACGCCTGGAATCGATGGGAAAAGTAACGAGATCCTAAAGTTGGTTATCGACCCTTCACCCCAGATTCTGCTTCGATGCTTCAATCTTTGCCTTGAGAGAGGAGAGTTCTTTCGAGACCGAAAGCGACAGAGGTTAGTCCTCCTAAGGAAAGGCGAAAAACCTCTTGATAAAGTCTCGTCGTACAGGCCCATATGTCTGTTGGATACGATAGATAAACTTCTAGAGGATATGGTTCTGCAGAGAATGCAACCGAAGAGAATAGTCTATCAGATCACCAATTTGGTTTCCGTAAAAGCAAGTCTACAGTTGATGCCATCCAGGCAGTAGACATAACCAAAGCAGGAAAAAACAAATTGGGACCTAAAAAAAGAAGAGCTTCTGCGCGTTGGTAGCAGTTGACATACGCAACGCGTTTAATTCCGCAAGATGGAAAGATCTCATCGAGTCGATGGAAAAGAAAAACATGCCGCCCTACTTGTTGCGGATGATGGATAATTATCTTAGTAAGAGGTGGGTTATATATGAGGGAGACACCTGCTCTCTCAAGGAGGAGATGCAGCGTGAGGCTCCTCAAGGCTCGAGGGTGGGTCCACTTATATGGAATGTATCATACGATGATTTTCTGCGAATGGATCTGCCCGAAGGTGCGGTGATCATCGGCTTTGCGGACGACGCGTTGTTCGTGTGCACTGCCGAAAGTGAGGAGGCTCTTGGGACATTGGTAAACGCATGTCTGAGGCTAGCAAAAGACTGGCTGGATACCAAAGGTCTTGAAATGGCCCTGGAAAAGACCGAAGCACTGCTGGTCACAGACAGACGTGGTTATGAGCTCCCATGAATCGTGATAGACGGATTCGAGGTCAAGTGGAGTAAGCAAATTGAATATCTTGGTGTGGAGTTGGATGGAAGGTTAAACTTCCACCACCACATGGCTACGGCGTCAAATAAGGCGATTGAGTGTGCGGCTAATCTTTCACAGCTAATGCCAAATGTTGGCGAACCCCGTGAACAAAAAAGAAGACTGGTGGCGAGTGTCGCTTATGCTAAAATGCTTTTTTCAGCACCAGCGTAGGCCCCATCCCTGAGGAGTAAAAGATGTGCTACCATCTGTGGAAAGTTACTGTCAGCGCAGAGATCGATAACTACGCGTATCATCTCTGCATATAAGACGGTATCTACGAATGATGTGAAGGTCCTTGCAAGTGTCCCGACAGCAGATCTTTTGGCGAGGGAAAGGGAAGAAATGTTTCTCTTTTCTAAAGAAAGAAGTTCCCTAGATGAGGAAATAAGACCAAGCAAGGGCCTGATAATAACAATAAGATTATTATTGACCGCTCACAGGTCAATAAAGTACCCTTTGTCTCCCTAGGGCAATAATGGTTTCTTTATTGACCAGCTGGGTTATATTGGAGAACTTTGCATGCATCGGTACAGGTAGCATAGAGTATCCATAATACGCCTTTTTTAGGGTTTCGTGGCCAAGGGCTAAAACCCTTATAGCGAGACTTCGGTGTCCGTCCGTAGTTTTTAAGTCTTAAGTCTTATGTCTTATGTCTTATATGTCAAATGTCTTATATGTCAAATGTCTTAAGGCTTAAACCTTATGTCTTAAGGCCTTACGCCTTACGTAATGGTTGCCATAGCAACCGTTGCAATGGTAACGGTTGTCATAACAACCATCGCCATGGCAACCGTTGCTATGGTAATTGATAAATTATTATTTATTTATCATTTTACGCCACGAAACCCTATGATGTAGGCGCATTGCGCCTGCTTCTCCGACTGATTTTTGTATAAAGCAATGTATGGAACAAGGAAGGTAACCTCGTTTATGACCTCGCACAATATTGAAAAACTCGTCTTCATACTCGCTTCGCTCGTGCTACGACTCGTTTTTCAATATTGTGCTCGGTACATAAACTTGGACGTACCTCTCTTGTTGCATAATCTACTAATAAACTATATCATGTGAAAAGATTATATTTGAAATTTCAGTAATTATTCAATTGTATTACTTTAATTTATTATTATATTTTTTAACAGTTTTTATCCTACGAACAAGAGATAGCAAAATAGTTTTTTAGTAGTGTCTGAAATTAGAAAGAAATTAATTAATTAATAATTTCAAAATTATCAAAGAACTCAGAAAAAATTGGTTAGCATGGTGGGATACGAGCCCACGACCTTTCTATTGCCGGTAGACTGCTCTGACCACTGAGCTACATGCACCCCAAGATTCTCCTATTCCGAGTTCAATATTAATACTACCGAATGATAAATTCACTTTCTTCAATTATATTTGCCTATGAATTGAAAAAAAGGCTTTACCATCTTCAAGAAACTCCCTACATTATCATGAAATAATGCAGGGAGGTATAGTATATATTAAGGAACTCGGAGAATCTTGGGGTGCATGTAGCTCAGTGGTCAGAGCAGTCTACCGGCAATAGAAAAGTCGTGGGCTCGTATCCCACCATGCTAACCAATTTTTTCTGAGTTCTTTGATAATTTTGAAATTATTAATTAATTTCGAAAAAATGATTTTCAGAAAAAGCAGGTTTCTGTATTAGGACAGCTGCGCTGTCGATACATATGAAAAATATATTGTATTTTCATAACGAAATCTAGTGCTTACTCAAGAAATTTATTTTCGAAAGATTTGATTCGGATAATTGATAAATTCTTTCATCTTCTATTCAATAATGTTTCAACATCAATGATCGCAAGCCACAGAGTCTCAACACTGTGATTTACCATCAGTTGTCTCATTTGAATACTAAATACTATTAATTTTTATTTAAAATTATTTTATTTTTATAAGATATTCAAAAAAACTTTTAAAAAACATACGTAGAATATAAATTAAATTGTTTGGAGTGTCGTAGCTCACATGTTGGCAAAACTAGTAGATTTTTAAGTACTAGATGTGCTGAACATGAAAAATCATAAAATTTAAAAATGTAAAATAAACAATGCCACGGAATTATTATTAAGAATAGAATTGACATTGTTAATGATCAGAGATTAAAAAACCCCATGTATATTATTTAGTACATTAGTACATTATTTGAACAAAAATTGACTGTCAATTTTTTTAATACAATTTAACAAAAAATTATAAAAAATTATAAACTACAAAACTATATAACTTGAGAATACATAACAAATTAATAAATATAAATTAATTACTTATGTACTAATTATTTAAATAGTTCTCCAAAAAAATTATGTTTTTTCAAATTGAAATATAATTCATTTTCTGTAAAGTTGATCCTTATTTTACTAATTCAATTTTAATCTTTTATTCTTTTTATTTAGCTTAATTAAGTCTATACATATTTGCTTCAAATAAATTGAAAACTTCAAAAGTTATTAGAGAAATTATTCCAATAAAATTTATCCTTTTTTATGTGGTAAGTGCCGAGTAGGCGTGTCCTAAATAGAAGAAATACATGAATTTGTAGCATACTAGAAACGCTAGATTTTTTTTTCCGTCTATACATGTATAATAAACAAAAATTTTTATTAGATCGATAATTTGTTATAATCCCCCTCGAAGACATTCTTAAAAACAATTAATTATTGTGATTATACATAATGGAGAGTTGTTATTTATTTAATTTCAGTGAAGGAATCAGGACTTATTCTACTGCAAACTATACCGAATCATATCAACATTCAATCGCTTAAAAGAGAAGCCTTAGAAGCTTTTCCTGGTGTCGTAAACATACATGATTTACATGTCTGGCAATTAAAAAATGAACATGTTATTTCTACTGTCCACATCATTTTTTTAGATTCAACGGTAAGAACATAATGAAATTTTTATTACCCACGCTGGGTAAGTGCAATATCGTACTTCTTTTTCATCTCACATGCACAAAAATATCGCTTTTATATAGCTGACGACAGGCACTAAAACATTTGATTACTTAAAATTTGCCATCGCTTATCAAAATAGAACTGAAAATGCAAAAAATATAAGCACTTAAGTTAAAATATAGAAAATGAGTTTTTGCATAATTTTTTACTATTTCATTCATAGGGAATATTTCCAATGATCCTTTGATTCTTTATTGAAACAACACTTTTTTTGTTGACTTTACTTTGTTATTAAAGTCAGATTCATTATTTACTGTTTTTACGGTCGTTGCAATCAGATTAATCCTAATCAAAATATTTATATACAGTTGTAATATACAGTTGCTGACAAATGGCTTAGTACCTTACTAGCTGTAATTCCAACACTGGTGGGCCTAAATTCGCGTGGGAATGGCTGCAACAATTCACCATTACTGTACCAATAGCGTTGTTCCAGTAATGGAAGTTTAAAATTACTTAATGAAAAAATTTGTTTTATTGTACTATTATTACATTTAAGGGGAGGGTAGACTCGAAGTGTGAAAAAGGGTCTTTTTGCATTTTATAGAATGAACTGTAATAGTTTACATGTTAACTTTTTTTGCATATCTAAATAGAACTGTAACATTATTACTGCAATATTGCGTCACAACTAGTATGCAATATTACGTCGGTAATACGCAGTACTAGCGCCATTTGTCTAATTTACATTGTGATATGATATGCTGTTAATAAATAGAAAAAATTAGTAAAATTCTGATGTAGAAAACATAAATTGGGAAACCGTACTTATTATTATCAAATTCTCTGTTTAGAATGCAGAGTACTTTATTTGTAAATAAAGATCTGCTTGAATATATTAGACCAATTGGAGTAGGTAAAAAACATATTCAAATACTGTTTAGTGGTCATAATAAATGTGATCATCCGATTTGTACGTATTATGATGGAGTGAGAATTAATATTTTTGAAAGTCTTAATATAAATTATCTAAATGAGGATCAGTTGAATTATTACTTAAGTAGATTATATCCTTTTAAGCCACCAGTAGTTTTTGTTACTGTTGATCAACAACCAATGGGTAGTGTTAAATGTGGAGTATATGCAATAGAATTTGCAACATCATTATTTTATAATGTTATGCCAAACATGGTTAATTACGAAAACATAAATAACAAAATAAAGCATCATTTAAAAAAATGTTTTAAGATAATCGTCTATGTCGGTTTTCAGAAATAAGAAGATCGAATAGGAGATATTCGATTGCAGAGTGTAATTGGAAGCGTCTTTTGAAAAATAAAAGAATAAATTCTTATAATTTTTTGAAGGCACAGGCTTGAAATAATGTAAATAATAATAAAATTGTAACAATGGAGCAGTCCGCGGCTAAAAATTCTTTGAATAAAAAAATGATAAGAATTTTAATTCAACTACTAATAACGATAATAGAGGCTGTATAATTGAGCACTTTAAAAGTAAGTGTCCTTCAAATGAAGAAAATGATAAACAAAGATTGCGGGCAATAAAAGCTAATGAATGAATGAAGAATTTAAGGCAAAAAGAAATGGAGGAGCAAAAAATAATTAGAAAAGAGAATAATAGGTTAAGACAACGTAATAGATGATAAGCAGAAACTGAAATTGAGAAGAAAAAGTTCCAAAAAATAGAGTCGGAGGCTAAGCGTTTTTTGAATGATAAATATGATAAGAATTTTAATTTAACTAGTAATAATGATAATAGAGGCTGTATAATTGAGCACTCTAAAAGTAAGTGTTCTTCAAATGAAGAAAATGATAAACAAAGATTGTGTGCAATAAAATCTAAAGAAAGAATGAAGAAATTAAGACAAGAAGAAACGGAGGAGCAAAAAATAATTAGAAAAGAGATTAATAGGTTACGACAACGTAATAGATGAGAAGCAGAAACCGGTTTTAGAAGTAAAATACAAAAACTAACATTATGAGTTACAATTATGCCTTTTGAAAATTTTGAAATTATTTGGGTTTGATGAAAGTCAATTGCGAGTTTTGTGCTGCTTTACATTTTATGTGTAAAAGATCATTAGATAAAAAAAATTAGTAGTTGTTGTCATATGGGAAAAGTAAAATTAGATGATTTAAATGATTATTCGTTTTATTTACAAAATTTATTAAATGATTCCAATTTGAAAGGTAAAAATTTTACGGAAAATATTTGTTCTTATAACAGTTCTACTGCTTTTGCCAGCATGGGAGCTAAATTGGAAATTCCTAAAGGGTATGGTCCTTAAGTTTTTCGTATACATGAACAAGTCTATCATAATACATATATGATGCTCCATGGTGAAAGGGACCTTGGCTGCAAAAGATATTGTAGCTAAAGTTTTTCAACAAGAGGTAAAATCACTAATGAGTAAATTAAAAGAAAAAAATATTTTTGGATCAGTTCTTGCTTATATGTATGTAATAGAATTCCAGAAGCGTGGATTGCCACACATACATTTAATTTTATTTTTATAATCCGTATTTAAGTAAAATATTTAAATGTTATATTAATGTTGTAGCGTGTGGTAGTATAGGTGGTGTGAAATACTTATTTAAGTATTGTTTTAAGGACCATGATTGTGCAATATTAGGTATTAAAGATAATAATGATTTAATGCACTATGATGAACCTCAACATTATTTGAATACACGCTATGTATGTCCACCAGAAGCAATGTACAGATTATTATTCGAATTTAATATGCATGAACACTCGCATGCAGTATACAGATTAGCTGTGCATATACCTGATCAATAAGCAATATGTTTTAAAGAAGGAATGGAGCAAGAAGCGACTGATAAATATAAAAATTCGACGTTAACCCATTAACGCCTGAATGCACTGAATTTTTAGTCCGACTTCAAACTTAAATATTTTTTAATAAACTTATTATTTTCTCTTCGACAAATAATTTTTTTGCATTAAAGTGTCCTCTATCCGGAAATGATATTAAAAATATAATAAAAAATTGCACGATTTTTTATGGTTTTTTATTAATAAAAAATGATGGCATATTAATGATACAAAAACAGCCGTTACTTCTTGTTTTCATTATCTTTGTTTTTCAAAAATTGCACATAATCAGAAAAACTTGATGTAAATTCTCTTCTAATTGACATGACTTCCTCATGACGAGTGGCCCTATCCTCTATTTCTTTTTTTAACCATTCTGACTGATTTTCTTTTTTAATTTTTTCCTTTTTTCGAGTAACCACTTCGTCTTCTTCGTCTTCTATTTCTTTTGAAATTTTTCTCTTATATCCAGCTATGCTGGAAGCCGTTGATACAGGTGAGATGTCCGGTTTTTTAAACAAAATGTTATGAATAGGTTTAAAGAAACACCAGGAAGGCGGACTTTCGCCTATACTATTCATCTTCTTTAAATTCTCTCGATAGGTGCGAGAAAGAAACTTCCACTTAGCCTTACATTCTCCAAAAGTTTTATTTATGCCTTTTGTTGCTAAAAATCCACTAATTTTTTTTCCAGAAATCAGGACTTAAATTATCCTTAGTTGAACTCGCGACATCAGAGTATGCCTCTATTAAACCAGAAGTCTGCATATCAGTCCAATTTCCAGAAGACTGATGATTCGAAAGAACTAAAAATAAATTTTTCTAAATGCAATATTATACAATATTTTAGACACATTTTTTACTTTGCAAAAATTTTATTATCCCTTGTTTTTCAATGAAAAACTTATAAACCCTTATTCTTACTAAACTTAAACGAATATTTAAATATGAGTCGATAATAAATTTTTTATAAATTTATTAAACATACGTTGGTTTAATAAATTAAAGAAAATTTTTGGCATCTAATTCTTATGATATAAATAAATGTCAAAAGAATTTTTTTCAAACAAAAAAACAAAATTTTTTAATTAAATAAAATTAGACAGATTTGAAAATACCAATGAAATAAACATTTAAAAATATCAGGAGGAAAATCAGCGTTTGGAAATTTAAGCAATTTTTTTACAACTTTGAGAATGGATCAAATTTTGCACATAAACTTTTTTATGTACGCAGTGTACTTAAAAACAATTATTACAAACGTAAAATATATAAAACAAAATGAAATTTTAAGAAAATTATTGCAAAAAAATGGCTATGTCAGATTGAAAATAAAAAGAACTGCATGAAATGTTTTTAAAAAATCATATGTATGCAGAAATTTAAAATCTACAATTATTAGTATGAAAAGAAATTAAGAAATTATGTTTGTTACTAGTTCCGGTTGGCGGCCTTGTTCGTGAATCAGCATATCGATGAATTTCATCGATACAGGTTGATTGGCCAGAAGTCCCTTGTTGAGTAGTTCGACAAATTTCGGTTGATAAGCATTTTTTTGAAGAATTAGAAAGTCTATTTTTATCAAATTTTATTGTCAGATCTCGCTGAACATTTTGACTAATTTCGGTTGATGAGCCTGCTTTTAAATAGGCATTTTGATTAGCAAAATAGCAACTGTTTCTTCGTTAGCACGTGGATCATTAGGCTCTGCAATACAATTTCGACTACGATGAATTCCGATTGACAATTCTGTTTTGAATAAGAAGAATAATTTACTTTTATTGTATCCTTATAATGCTAAATACTAATAATGTATTATAAAGGATACATTTAATAACAAAATCTATTTTTTAAAGGAAAATTTAAATTTTTTAACTACTTTTTTATGGTAAGTAGTTAACAACTCGGCCTTAAAAAAGCAAAGTTATGTAAATTTTATCCTAAAAAAAGAAATTAAAATTTTGCAACCAAAATTGCAATTACAGAAAAAATAATGTTAAAAATTATGAGTTTAGAAAAGAAGAAAATGTTCAAAGAAGAAAATGTTCGGAAGAATAAAGTTGAAACTTACACCTAAGTATCAGCACCTACTTAATTTGTAACATAAAATTTTTTTATGAAGTTTTAGCTTCCACTCAGTTATTAGCTTATATCAACTTTCACTTAATTCTTAAAAATTTAATGTTGTCTTTAATGAAAACAATCATTCTTAAATCTAAAATTAAATTTTTAAAATTAAGTGAGTGCTGATAATTGATTACCATTTCCATCGTTTTATATAATCCCTATTTTTAATCACAATTTAAGAATAAAATTCTTTTTTTAATAAGCACTTACATTACATCAAATTCATTTGTCAATTAAAAGTTAGGCACATATTGTCAATTTTTTTATTTTGACTCCTATAAATATAAATCTGTAAAATTTTAAATAAAAATATAATTTTTTTATGTTTATTGTTTATATTATTATTTAACTATAATTTAATTAGTACCAATTAATATTATTAGTTAATTAAATAAATATTTTGTTATTCATTAATTATTAATTAAATCATTATTTAATTACAAAAGTATACAAAAATATTTACATATTATATTTATTCATATATGTTTTATACGGAGAGAAGTAAATATTATTATTATAAATATATGAATATATAAATATTATTATTATAATAAGAATAAAAACCATTTTCCGTTAATTAAAAAAATGTATTATACTTCACATAAAAATTTATATATAAATTAAATTGTTTTAAGAGGATTCCTCTTATTTCAATGCATATTTTCCTCTAGAATATGGCTCAAAAAGAATCCTCTTATTTTAATAGGATTATTCTCCACATAACAATATTCCTCTTAAAATAAGATGAAAATACTCTTCGATTAAGAGTATTCCTCTTGATTCAAGAGGATTTTTGCAAGATGAATTTTCCTCTCAAAACAAGAATATTTTTTTTCAGTGTATTTTTATCATTAGGCCATGCGTATTGGTCGTTGAATGTTTGAGAGGAAGTGCGCATGTGTGTGTGACCTTGGTATATACAAGTAATATTCAAAGGCAATTATATTGTTTTTTTTAATTCGAAAAATGTCTACTTCATCTGTGATTGTATGTGTAAAAATAATTACTTAGAATATTTTTCACAAGTACTGGGTTTTCAGTATTTTAATTTGTATATATCAAAGAAAAATGTTACAGAAATTAATTAGCTACTATTAACTAATTTAATTAGAAACAACCTATTTCTCATCAACATCTCAAATATTGTACTAACCTGAAGATTCCATGAGACTATTTTTAGGATCAACAATTACTTCTCCATTTTTTCCAACGTATCCAGTAATTATTATTTCGCCTTCACTCATTTTTCTTGACACTTTTTCACACGTGCGACGCAAAATGATATGGAAGAAGAAGCCGGTAAGTAGACCCAAGCTGGTAGAATAGTGGTAGCAACAGTAACGAATTAAATAAAGTTTTCATAGAATCCAGTCATCTGATTGGTCAAAACTGTTGACTATTTTATCACCGTAGCGCTACACTCAAATTTCAGATAGAACAGGGAGGGCACAGTAGGTAGAACACGTTTACTTTAAAATTAAAGCCTATTTCACAACTTTCCAATTTCAAAATATTTACAAAAGCCGTTCCTACACCACTGTTAACTCTCGAGTTAACTCTTGAGTAAGAGCCGAAAACACCCAATAAAGCTCAAAGAAACTGGAAAATTTATTCGAATAAGTATTATTCAAAAGAAAAGTCATTACAAAATTAATAATAAAGTACAATCAATACAATGTAAGGATCCACAAGTACAAATTATAACGCAGAAATTAATTGCTGCACGAGAGCGATAAAAAAGCAGCGTCGCAGACGAGATTTACAACTAAATGAGAAAGATAAAATTATAAGAAAACTAAAAAATAAATATATTTAACAGAAGACATCGAAGATTAAAAGCAAGCCAATAACAATCTCTACAAGCAGTCTCACTGAAGACTAAATTGCTAATGTTGGTATAAGACTCAAAGACACGAAGTGAGGTTGTAAAAAAGCTGTTCTTGGTGAAAGTCTCGAAAATCAAATAGTAGAGAATATTAAAATGATGATAAAATCGATCACTCCGAGTCAGGATTCAATAAACAAAAAGAGTAATTTCTTTATAAAGTTTCGAAAGCACGGCTGTCCTCTTCAGAAACTACATTTTATTAAAAATTTGATATAGATTACAAACATTTTTTACAAAAGCAATTTAAAAAAAAATTATTACAGTTATTACCGTAAGAAAATATTATATATCATGTAAGTCACACATTGCTTATATAAGACGAACGTCTTCGTCAAAGCAAGAACGATTAGACACTGATTCAAAATAGGCAACGTAAGTAAAATTGATGAAGATGAGGTGACTGACCCACCAGTAAACAAAAAGTAATGGAACAGAAGAAATGCCAAGGTTAATATAAGTAGATAAGATTTACACGTGTTTCTTTTCATTGAGAAAATGGATATAATAGCTACTGAGACTTTGTGTATCATCTTTTTTGTTAACTGAATTTTTTTGCAAATTATTGTGGATCATTTCGGATATTAAACGCTTATTATAATTATTCTCTTTGTCAAGTATTAAAAAATTATTCCAGTCAAAATTGTGATTCAGGTTGTTATTATGATCAGCAATTACATTAGTCGTAGAATTTTTATGTTCATTTATACGTACGCCAACCATTCGTTTTGACTGACCAACATAAGAGGCAGAGCAATTTCCACAATTAATCTTATAAACAGTATTAACATTTTCAGTTTTTTTATTTCTGTCTTTAGCTTTTATGACGAGGTTATGACTCATTTTTTTATTATCTGTAGGAACAGTTAAGATATTATAATTTTTAAGAAACATTGAAGTATTCTCATAGAGAATGGGAACTAAAGGTAAAAAGATTTTGGGAATCATTTTATACATTGCATTATTGTTGCTAGTTTTTTTGTCGGAATGAATAGAACAGATACGCTTGGTGTTATATTTATCAATAAAACCCAAAGGATAATTATTTTTGATTAAAATTTCTTTAACCATCTCAATGTTTTTGTTGTGAAATTTATTATCAGAAAGTTTTACTGCTCTATCAACTAAATTATATATTATAGATATCTTTTGCGAAAAAGATTTATAAGCAATGTGTGACTTACATGATATATAATATTTTCTTACGGTAATAATTGTAATAATTTAATTTTTTTTAATTGCTTTTTTAAAAAAATGTTTGTAATCTATATCAAATTTTTAATAAATTGTAATTTCTGAAGAGGACAGCCGTGCTGTCGAAACTTTATAATGAAATTACTCTTTTTGTTTATTGAATCCTGACTCGGAGTGATCGATTTTATCATCATCCTACTAATTTGTCGACCGAGTGATAGCATCATTGATATATATATATATTTATATATATATAGAGAATATTAAAATTAACAGACTTTGAAAGAAAAAAGTAGCTAATGATATATTATTACGACCTATT
The DNA here is from genome assembly GCA_032873175.1 of Leptopilina drosophilae. Taxonomy (NCBI): domain Eukaryota; kingdom Metazoa; phylum Arthropoda; class Insecta; order Hymenoptera; family Figitidae; genus Leptopilina; species Leptopilina drosophilae. The sequence continues at coordinate 17,004,672 of CM065484.1, read as the reverse complement.
GTTACAAAAAATAAAGTTTAGAAAATTAAAAATAAAATTATTAGTTACAAAAAGATGTGGCACTCGAGAACTCAACGAAATTCTAATCAAAAGCGGAAGAGAAATCTATGGAATTTAAAAAATGCTGTAAAACAGTTTTTTGAAGATGATAGGTACAGCAGATTATGTGCCTATTAGAAAGAATAATTTATTACACGAAAAAAGATGAGAAAACAGAACGTTATCTGTTGAATACTGTTCGAAATTTGCACAAGGAATTTTTAAAAAGTGGAAATATTATTAGTTACTCGTTGTTGTGCAGATTAAAACCTTTCTGGGTAGTAGCGTCAAAAATGTCTGACCAAGACACATGTATGTGTACCACACATAGTAATATAGAGTTAATTGTAGATTCTTTGAGAAAAGCAAAAGTTTTAGAAGTTTCGAGCTACGAGAACTTATTACAATCTTTGTGATGTAACAGGTACCACGAAAAATGTTTACGTAGAACATGTGAAACTTGTTTCACAAACAGTATCGAATTTTTAGACGAACTAAATGAAACAAACGTAATAAAATACAGACAATAAGTGTCAGGAAAAGAAAGTTTTTTGGATCTTAAAACAAAAAAGAAAAATCGTTACGAAGCAAAAGAAAGAATGCATAGAAGGAACTACTCGAGATTTGATGATGAAACTAGCGAAAGATTTAGAAAAAATCTTCGAACACGAAGGAAACATAATTCATCAATATCAGGCAATAAAAACTTTAAAAGAGACTTTAACTGAAAAAGACGCAAAAATTCATATGGATTTTTCTGAAAATTACAGTGGAAAATATAATAAAGAAATCCAATCGTTTTATTTTGGCGGTTCGCGGATACAGTTATCGCTTTATTCTGTCATAATATATTTCAAGGAATCCACAAAATCATACTGTACAGTGTTATCTAATTTGTCTCATAATATTGAGGCTATTTGGGCTCATTTTAAGCCAGTTTTAGAAGAATTGCCTTCTAATATTGAAACTATCCACTTTGCAATTGACGGACCAGTCACACAATACTGAAATAAACTGATGTTTTACTTCTTATCATGCAAATTAACTAGTATGTTTTAAATAAAGAAGTAATCGTGAAATTATCATGAGGCGGGACATGGCAAAGGTTTACCTGATGGTGCAGGATCAGCTTGCAAAAAACTGCTGACAATTTTGTGGCTTTTGGAGGTGACGTAAGTAACATACAGGTATTTTGTGCTGCAGTCCAAACTGGATGTCCAAGTGTAAAAATTTTTATTGTGACAAACATTAATATAGAAAGCATATCGCGATTCATTTCGGACGGCACACCTCAATTAATACCTTTTAACGGTACTTTGAAAGTCCATCAGGTCAAAGGATAATTATGCACTTTAACCAAACAAGCTTGTGATAAAATCTTTAAGTTGTATTTGTACGGTAGATTTTTGTTCTCATTTTCGGTTGAGTCTTTTACAATATATTTCAAAATCACATCTTAATGTTAATGCTATTTTCAAAGATTCTGACTCTGATATATCTGAAATTCGAAGTCCTACTGTTGATATAGAAAATGCACCAACTACGGTCAACAATATTTTTTTAACGAAATTCAATCAAAGAGACAGGTAATGAATTGTGCCCTAAAATTGCAACAGTACTCAGACTAGAAATTCGACATCAAAAATTTCAACTCGTAAACAAAAACAAGATGAAGAAAACTCATTGCAGCAGCAAAAGTTAAATAAAAATAATAAGCGTGAAAAAGTGGGAAAAATTCAAACGAAAAAGACATATACGCAAAAAAAACAGTTAAAACCCAGAAAAATTAAAACAAAAAACAAAAATGATTCCAACGAATCAGAAAATTGCTCTTGTCTTATCTGTGGAGCTTTATGTAGCGAAGATACAACGGGATTTGTTTGGGTACAGTGTCTCATATATCAAGGATGGGCCCAACTTCAATGCATTAAAAGCAATCCTTCAACTTTTACATTCCCACATTGTTCATCTACTTCTCCTTAGTAACAAGTCAGTGTTGAAAAATGAATAATTAATCAATCTTTATAAATATTTGTTTTAATTTGCTCAATTTGTGTTTTTTCAATTTATAAATTATTACCATTTTAATAAAAACTAATAAATAATTTTTATTTTTTAAATGATAATTTTCTGTTTACGATCTCAGTATCCAGGACATAATGTTTTCAAATGTTCGTAGAATGGATGAAATAAATAATAAATTAATTAAAGTCTTAATTTTATTCTTAGTTTATAAAAATTCAAGATAACCAATCTGAAATTTGGTTTTCAAAATGTAATAATTCGAAAAGCTTCAGATATTCAATTTTATTAATAAAGAAAAATTATTTACAAATTTATTAGCCATGTTGGATTCGAAGATTTTAATACTTAAAATCTAACGTTCCATTTATAATCAGCAACACCAAACACCCTAAAACATTTTGTTTTAAATCAAGTAACAAGTTCCGTGTAAATTTCATACAATGTTTGAAAATTCGTCGGTCATATTGGATTCGCCTTTTTTAATTTTTGAAATCAAACACTTCATTCGTAATCAGCGACTTCGAAAACCCCCGAGTAACAGGTTTCGTGTAAATTGCACGCAATTTTTTAAAATTTGTCAGCCATAATGAATCCGCCATTTTGAATTTTGGAAATTTGACATCAGATTCGTAATCAGCGACCTCGAAAACCCCCGGGTAACAAGTTTTGTGTAAATTGCACACAATTTTTCAAAATTAGTCAGCCATATTGGATCCACCATTTTGAATTTTGGAAATTTGACATCAGATTCGTAATCAGCGACCTCGAAAACCCCCGGGTAACAAGTTTTGTGTAAATTGCACACAATTTTTCAAAATTAGTCAGCCATATTGGATCCACCATTTTGAATTTTGGAAATTTGACATCAGATTCGTAATCAGCGACCTCGAAACCCCCTAAGTAACAAAAATTATTAAAATCTATACATTATTTTGTGAGCAATTGTTAATTTTCTTTTCATAACTTGGGTCACGCAATTAAATTATTTATAAATAGCTGTAAAATTTGCAATTTGTAATTTTTTGACTAGACACTTTTAGGTATCTTTGATAATACTATTAACTTAAATTTAAATTACTTTTTAAGACCTAAAGGTAAAAAAAAATTGTTGTGCCAAAATTTTCTCCATTTTCTTCCTTCGTTTGTAGAACTATCAATATTTCATAACGCATTTACATAGCGGGAGAAATACAACTCTACCACCTGGCGGAAAAAAAGAGAATTATAACAAAAAATGCGCGAATTTTTCAAAATGATATAAATTCTACCTGTAAAAGAGTGCAAAAAAAATTCATTTAATATCAAACAATTAATTTGTCGTAATTAATATTAATAAATTCATGTTACTAATTAATAATTATTAATTCACATTGTTATATTCACTTTTATAATTTTTTTATTATTTTTTATAATTCAAATATTTTATTAAATAAATATAATAAAATGTAATAATTATTATTAGCATAATAATTGCATAATATTAGATTCGCCATTTTAATTAAAAAAATTATATTCTATTCATAATCTGCGACCCCAAAAGTCCCTGAGTAAAGATTTTCAAAAAAATTCGACTGAATTTTTACAATTTTGTTCGCAATATGTTTATATTTCATCTGCTATTTTGAAATTTACAAAACTAATATCAGATTTGTGATCAACGACCCCACAAACTCCGTGTACGGATTTGTGAGAGAATCCAACCAATTTTTAAAATTTTCATCCGCCATATTGAATCCGCCATTTTGAATTTTGGAAAACTAATGTTAGATACGTAACCAACGACCCCGAAAACCCTCGAGTAAATATTATTCATAAGATTCCGTATCCTCCTAGCTGGAATAAAGTCAATTGATTATTCTTATATGGAAATTGGACAAATTATATCATTATTATATTTTATATATATTTTTAAATTTATTTAATTAAAAAAATTTAGAATTAGTATTTAGTTTAGTTTTATAGTTTATGAAAAATTTTAAATTGGAAATTTAAAGAATTTCGTTTAAATAAAACTTTTTAATAAATTTATATTATATTTTAATTTATAAATATATTTAAATATATAGTTTTAAATTAGGATGAGATCCCCTATTATATAAATTTATAGGTAAAACATTAATAAATTAATTTTTTAAATTGAAATTATGACATATGGCGGTATTTTAATTCATTTAGAGAAATTTGATGATTAAATTTTATAACCTACAATAAGAAATACTTATTATTTTAATATATATATATATATATATATATATATATATGTTTATTTAAAAAAATTTTTTAAATAATTTTTAAGTTTTATATTATAAAAATTATTTAAATCAATATATAATTTAAAGATAAGAGTTAATTGAATTTCAGTAAATTTTTATTTATTTAATATTAGATAGATAGATAGATATTTATTTGTATATAATATATAAATATTGTTACAAAGGAATCCAGTCTAAAGTGTCACAAATTTTATTCGTTTATAATAAAAAATCGAATTTTTAACGCATTTCCCACGAATTGGTATATATCATTCAATTGTTCCACACTCTTAATACACAAAATATTCTGTAGAGACTGAGTCTCGCTCCAAGCAGGGACAGGCTTTATATATTTTTTCCAAAATTTATTTCTACTTGCTTTGTAAATCGGACAATAGAGTAGAAAATGTTTGAGTGATTCTAACTTATTCAGATTACACAGTCAGCCATGTTTCCGCTAGACAAATTATTTTATTGTTAATTAGTAATTTTAGTTGATCTGCATCCATACGAAACAAATTTTTCCAGCCATTCATGTTTCAGAAGGAGATGTTGATGTCTTTAGGCTTCAGCGTAGTATTCCCATCGATGAGTCACTGAATCTCATCCACATCGCTCCCCTCTTCATGTATCAGATCTTGCTCATTTGCATCCTTCAGTAAATAATCTTTCATACAGCCGTTATCTTGCTTCTTATTTGGTGTATTTTTTAAGCCGGGTCCAGTAGGGCGTCCTCTTTTGCGTTTCAATAAATTAGAATCATTTCTTGCTTTGGTAGTGCCCGGTATTACTAAATTATTTATTTCCTCCCCTGAACACGTCATGATGCATTCTGCTAGTATATCTTCAAGTTTTAATGTTAGAATTTCATCTAATTTATAAAATTTATTATTGACTCTAATATTGTCATTGGTTATTTTTGCTTGAATTCCTTTAGATTTTAGGATTTTTATCAAAGGTTTACATTCGAGTTGTTTATTTAATGTTTTTTTATCTAAATCAACATCAATGTATATATTTGTTCCTTTTAAACATGATCTTTTTTTTTAAATACTATTTTTTAGCAATCCAGAATTTAATCCAAATAATACTGCTCTTGCATTTCCATTAGATTTTAACTTTCCCAGCCTTCTTACTTCGTTTATCGATGTATTGTCAATAGAAATATTTAATTTCTCATTGACCATTGTAATTATCTTGTTTAGTGTCTGTGAGCTTAACTCATCCGAATCTTCTTTTTTTCCATGAATAATCAAATTATTTTTCTTGAAAAGTTTTTCAATAAGTTTTTGTTGACTATCACATTGTGTTTTTAAACACTGATTTTCTAACTGAAGTTGTTGTATATCCTCACTGTTTTTAGGGTTTCGTGGCCAAGGGCCAAAACCCTTATATTGTTAGACTTCGGTGTCCGTCCGTAGTTTTTAAGTCTTAAGTATTCAGTCTTAAGTTTTAAGTCTTATACCGAGACTTCGGTATAAGAAGTTCTTATGTCCTAAGACTTAAGACTTAACTTCGGTATAAGAAGGTCTTAAGTTCTAAGTCTTAAGTCTTACGTCTTAACAACCGTTGCCATGGCAACTTCGGTATAAGAAGGTCTTAAGTCCTAAGTCTTACGTCATAACAGCCGTTGCCATGGCAATCGTTGCTATGGTAATGGTTGTCATAACAGCCGTTGCCATGGCAACCGTTGTTATTGTAATGGTTATCATAACAGCCGTTGCCATGTCAACCGTTGTTATGTTAATGTTTGCCATAACAACCGTTGCCATGTCAACCGTTACTATGGTAATGGTTGTCATAACAACTGTACTACAATTTTTGTATATTGCTAAAAATAAATTATTAAATTCTTAATTTGTTAAAGTTATACTTTTTGATAATATATTTTAAATCACTCCTATTCCATATTTTCATTCAAAATATATGCGACATGAAAATACTCGAAAGTACTAAAAGAACTAATTACTTCATTACAATTTTTAAACAATTAATTAAAAAAAAATTTCTAAATAAATTATTATTTTTTTTTTTATTCAGTCATTATCATTATCATCATTTTTGTCATTTTAGGCCACGAAACCCTATGATGTAGGCGCGTTGCGCCTGCTTCTCTGCCTGATTTTTTTGTACAGTTGACCATAGAAAACTGAGTTCCATTTTTACAGTGGCTTCTGTATCTTTTTGAATATTGGTTTGGAGTTATGACAAGTATCTCTTTAAAGTTTATTCATTCATTATGACCGACAATAGGATACAATAATAGCTATTGTTAACTAAATGTAGACAGTATAATATCGTTGTCTTCACAATATCCCACAGTTATTTCACTAGTGTAACTCACAGCTATGGACCAATTAATTCACATTAAAATGCACATTTCAGAGGATAAAATTTATAATTGTTTATATATAGTTACAACATACAGAAAGTATATCACATTCACAAACACTAAACAGTTTTTATTTTCGCCATCAAATGCGTGATAAATATAAAATACAAATACGAAGAGACTTTATAAATACGTCCGAACACGACGACAGTCAAGACTAGACTCCTTATTTAATATTATATTTAATTTATATTTAAAATAAGATTTAAATGTAAAATTAATTAATTTATTTATTTTATTTTAAAATATGAACAAATTGCCCGTCAATTTAATTTTATAGGCTAAGAAGTTTATTTAGATTTAAAGTAAAATTAAATTATTTTAAAAATTAAATGATTGTTTTTTAAAATATTAATAATTTAAATTAAGATTAGGAAAGTTAATTTAATAAATTAAATTATATATAAATGTATTGTGAAGGAAAAATTTATTTAATTAGATAAAAATTTAATTTATTTTACCTTTTGTATTAGGGTTAATTAAAATTATTTATTTAAATAAAAATTTCGAAATTAATGAAGATAACATTTTATTTAATTAGAGTAATAAATTTATTTGAAATAAAATTTTTGTAATTAAATGTTATTCGAAATTAGTGATATCTAATTTTTTAATAAATAAATTTAATTTATAATTTTTTATTGGGTACTAATTTTTTTTATGTTAATTTGAATGGAAAATTAAAAACTTTAAGGGATTACCTTTAAAATTTAATTGTAAATATTTATCAACATTATAAAATATAATTAAAAATTTTCACTTATAAAAAATGTAATTATTTATTTTAAAAAATTAATTATTTATTTTAAAAAATTAATTATTTATTTATAATTATTTTAATTTAAATATTAAAATGTAATTTTTAATTTTACATACTTATTAATAATGATTAAATTAGTAAATATTTATTTAAATAATATTTTTTTAATAAATTAATTTTAATGAATTAAACAGAAATTTATATTTACTTGTTTATTAAGAACATGCCTTTAAACTATTTTATTTAAAGTCTAGTCTGCTCAATGAATTAATTTAAATAGCAGCAATATTTTTGATTGCACAAAGGTAGCATAATAAAAAGTTCCTTAATTAGGAAATTGAATGAAAGATTTAATAAGATATAATCTTTATTAAAATTAAAAGTTTGAAATTTATATATAAGTAAAAAATCTTATAAAATTTTAATAGACGGGAAGCCCCTATAAAACTTTATAAATTATAATAATTTTATTTATTTAAAAATTTAAATAACTATTTATTATATTGGGAAAATAAAAAAATTATAAAATTTTTTTATTAATAGATACGTAAAAGGATTATTATTTATATGGAAATATAATATAATATATTATACTATAAAAACATCTTTTAATAACTATAATATATTTTGAAATGTCTGAGATTCAAAGTTTGACCTGTGCACCCCTCTGATTTCCAATTAAAAAAAAATTTATTGAAAAAATTTCATTTATTAATAATTGTTTAAAAAATTTTAATTGAAATTATTTTGTTCAGAAACATTTAATTTAAGAGAAATTTAATAATTTTTCATTTGAAGGGTTTACTAGCGACATATACCTCCCTCGCTACTGCTCGCTCGGTTGAAATTTAACTTATTTGTTTTTAATTATTTATTTGCATTTTAACGTCAGTATTCGTATTTTGTTATTTTATTTCTTTTAACATATTATTTTTTCTGTATTTGTATTTTGTTGTTATTATTATTATTATTATTATTATTATTATTATTATTATTATTATTATTATTATTATTATTATTATTATTATTATTATTATTATTATTATTATTATTATTATTATTATTATTATTATTATTATTATTATTATATTATTATATTATTATATTATTATATTATTATTATTATTATTATTATTATTATTATTATTATTATTATTATTATTATTATTATTATTATTATTATTATTATTATTATTATTATTATTTTATTATTATTATTATTATTATTATTATTATTATTATTATTATTATTATTATTATTATTATTATTATTATTATTATTATTATTATTATTATTATTATTATTATTATTATTATTATTATTATTATTATTATTATTATTATCATTATTATTATTATTATTATTATTATTATTATTATTATTATTATTATTATTATTATTATTATTATTATTATTATTATTATTATTATTATTATTATTATTATTATTATTATTATTATTATTATTATTATTATTATTATTATTATTATTATTATTATTATATTATTACTATTATTATTATTATTATTATTATTATTATTATTATTATTATTATTATTATTATTATTATTATTATTATTATATTATTACTATTATTATTATTATTATTATTATTATTATTATTATTATTATTATTATTATTATTATTGTTATTATTATTATTATTATTATTATATTATTATTATTATTATTATTATTATTATTATTATTATTTTTATTATTATTATTATTATTATTATTATTGTTATCATTATTATTATTATTATTATTATTATTATTATTATTATTATTATTATTATTATTATTATTATTATTATTATTATTATTATTATTATTATTATTATTATTATTATTATTATTATTACTATTATTATTATTATTATTAGTATTATGTATTATTAGTATTATGTATTATTATTATCAATAAAAAGTATGAAAATTATAAGATATATTCTTCTATTATTTAAATTAGTTTTTAAAATTGATTATAGCAATACAGGTTACTTAAAATATGTAAAAACAGTTCTGTTAGTGTTATAGATTAAAAAAAAATTTTTAATGAAGTAAATTTATTCGCTCTTCCTCGTGAAGGAAGCTTTGTAGACCATTAATTTACAATGTTTTTAAAATTACGATTACGAATCTGAAGTCAGATTCAAAAAATTCAAAATGTCGGATCCAATATGGCGGTCGAATTTTATGAAACTCATTTAATTCAGTTGAAACTCGTTACTCGAAGTTTTTTGGGGTCACTGATCACAAATCTGAAGTCAGATTCATAAAATTCTATATGGCGAATCGAAAATGGCGGCTTAATTTTTCAAAATTACTTAGATTTGCTTAAAATTTGTTACTCCGGTGTTTTTAGGTCGCTGACTACAAATATGAAATCAGATTTAAAAAATTCAAAATGACAGATCCAAAATGGCAGCTTAATTTTCCAAAATTACTGAGATTTGAATGAAATTTGTTACTCTGGGGTTTTCGGGGTCGCTGATTTTGAATATAAAGTCGCTTTTAGCCTTTAAATAATTAAATTTGCCCGATTCTCACCACGAGGAGTCAAGAAGTCTCATATCGAAATAAATTTACGATAATATGAACTAGAGGATATTGTAATAATTTTCATTCAATAATATCAAAACAGGCGTTATCCGCCTAACGCCCTTCTTGCACCGAACGCTTCAATTTGTATAATGCGCTTTTTTGAAGCAATTGTCACAGTAATATAACTTGCATGTTTTGCAGTGTTTGCTTGTTCGGAAAAAGAAAATCCAAAATTTTTGGCTATTTGCATCAGCAAAAATTATTTCAACAAAGTAAGAACTGAAAAAGTAAATTAAAATGATTCTCTATATCGTCTACCTCCTCGTGGTGAGAATCGGGCAACTTTAATTTTTTAAAGGCTAAAGGCGACTTCATATTCAAAATCAGCGACCCCGAAAACCTCAGAGTAACAAATTTTATGCAAATCTCAGTAATTTTGGAAAATTAAGCTGCCATTTTGGATCCGCCATTTTGAATTTTTTGAATCTGACTTCATATTTGTGATCAGCGACCTAAAAAACCCCGAGTAATAAATTCCAAGCAAATCTACGAAATTTAAAAAAATTAAGCCGCCATTTTGGATCCCCCATATAGAATTTTATGAATCTGACTTCAGATTCGTGATCAGCGACCCCAATAAACTCCGAGTAACGAGTTTCAACTGAATTAAATGAGTTTCACAAAATTCAACCGCCATTTTGGATCCGCCATATAGAATTTTATGAATCTGACTTCAGATTCGTGATCAGCGACCCCAAAAAACTCCGAGTAACGAGTTTCAACTGAATTGAATGAGTTTCACAAAATTCAACCGCCATTTTGAATTTTTTGAATCTGACTTCAGATTCGTAATCAGAGACCCCCAAAACCCCCGAGTAACAAATTTCAATTAGATTTGAGCAATTTTGAACAAAAAATAAATAACATTTATTTTAAAGTTTTACTTCTCTTTCTTTATCCATAATTAATAATTTTTAAATGAAATACACAATATCTACATTCGTCAATTAAAACATTTTGACATATTAAAAATAATATTACCATAGAAATTTACAAAAAACGAAGTTTACAATTCTAAAAACAGAATAAAATTTAAATAATAAATTAAATAAATAATTTCAAATTAAATTAAACTAATAAAAATAACATGAAATTTAAAATTGATTAATTCTTGTTATCTTTAAAATTCTTTAATACAGTTAAAATTTCCAAAATTTTAATTCCTTTTATCTATAAAAGTCTAGTAAAATTTTTTTAACAATTCTTGAATTACATTCGAATCATTATACAACAACCAGAAATTCAAAAAAATCCTGCAAAACGATTTGATTTTTCAGAAATGTATACATGTGTATGTATTGAGTGTATATGTGTGAGTATAAATGTGTATGTGTTTTGTGAATATATATATATATATATATATATATATGGGTAGGACCCCGTCAGAAAATATGCGATTTGCATGGGGTCTTTGGATTAGGCTGTAATTTAGTGAAATTGTAGTATTGGATACTAGAAACAAGTGTGCCAAAATTTTTTTGAAAATTTTGAAATTTGTTGAAGTTACTCTCTTTTGATTTTGTTTGTTATAATTTTTTTAAATCTTAATATTTCCGAAAGTTTTCGATGAAATTTAATAAAATTTGGAAGGCATATACTTTACATCATGTTTCTTCTGACTATCACATAAAAAAACAAAAAAAATTTTTTGCTTAAAAAAAGTGAAAAAAAATTTTTTGAAACCGTTTTGCTCGAGCGGGACCGATTTTTCAGTTTTCTTGGCAATTAATAAAATATTCCTTATAATTTCACCTTTCATTTAAAAAATGAAAATCGATAGAGACTAAAATAGTTTTCGAGATATTGCAATTTTTGTGGAAGCGCGACCAGGTTTCAGTGTCAGCGACGTGTGAGTGCCCGGGAATCCTAATTCCTTACACTTTACTGTTCAAAATTGTCTAGAACCTACAAATTTTATCCGATTTTGATGTTCTTGGTCTTAAATGAAAGGAGATAAATTTTCTAAAAAATCCCCGAAACTGTTATTTTAATTATTAATTGTTTATATTTTTTTTTGTTACTCAAAATAAACAATTTACAAGAATTTTGAAAAAAATCGTGTTTTTTTTATTTTTCTATTCCTTATGAACAAAATCAATTTAAATAAGTCTAGTATGACCACCCGATAAATAATAATGCATAATTCAATTTATTTAAATAATTTCGTTAATTAACAAATAGATAACTCTGGTCCTTCTTAAAAAAATTGTATTTTTTGCAGATAAATTTATGTTTATTTAAGTAATTTATGTCTATTTTGTTACAAAATAATTTAACAGTTAATAATTATCATTGATATTAATAATTATTTTAAAAAATTGTATTTTTTAGAGCCAAATTTATGCTTATATAAATAAAGATATAAGTAAGTAATACAAAATTTATTAATTAATTTTTAATTTATATTTTATATAAATAAAATTGTTAATAACAATAATACTTATTAACTTTAAAATTATTTTCTAACAAAATAGACATAAATTACTTAAATAAACATAAATTTATCTGCAAAAAATACAATTTTTAAGAAGGACCAGAGTTATCTATTTGTTAATTAACAAAATTATTTAAATAAATTGAATTATGCATTATTATTTATCGGGCGGTCATACTAGACTAATTTAAATTGATTTCGGTCATAAGTAATGGAAAAATAAAAAAACACGATTTTTTTCAAAATTCTTGTAAATTGTTTACTTTGAGTAACAAAAAAATATATAAACAATTAATAATTGAAACAACAGTTTCAGGATACTTTTAGACAAATTTATCTCATTTCATTTAAGACCAAGAACATCAAAATCAGATAAAATTTGTAGGTTCTAAACAATTTTGAACAGTAAAGTGTAAGAATTAGGATTCCCGGACACTCACACATCGCTGACACTGAAACCTGGTCGCGCTTCCACAAAAATTTCAATATCTCGAAAACTATTTGAGTCTCCATCGATTTTCTTTTTTAAATGAAAGATGAAATTATAAGGAATATTTTTTTAATTGCCAAGAAAATTCAAAAATCGGTCCCGCTCGAGCAAAACGGTTTCAAAAAATTTTTTTTGACTTTTTTTGGGCAAAAAATTTTTTTTTGTTTTTTTATGTGATAGTCAGAAAAAACATGATGTAAAGTATAAGCCTTCCAAATTGTATTAAATTTCATCGAAAACTTTCGGAAATATTAAGATTTAAAAAAATTATAACAAACAAATTCAAAAGAGAGTAACTTCAACAAATTTCAAAATTTTCAAAAAAATTTTGGCACACTTGTTTCTAGTATCTAATACTACAATTTCACCAAATTACAGCCTAATCCAAAGACTCATGCAAATCGCATATTTTATGACGGAGTCTTACCTATATATATATATGGGGCGTTTTATATGAGAACGACACATGACATCTCAGATTTTTCATATATTGTGCGAATTGATAGTGATTAAGGTCCTTATGAAGTATGCCAAATATCAATAAGAAATTTTATTTATTTTTCGAGATATTTGCATTAAATAATTTTTGCAAAATTTTTTTATGTTGCTAGTAACTTTTTTCTGGTTCAGGATACAAAAAATTGTTTGGGTCATTTTTTGTGCTTAAAATATTTAACTTTCAGAAAAAAATTCCTATAAATAAAAATTATTAATTTTAGGTCAATTTGTTTAAATATTAAAATTTGTTTTTAATATTTAAACGCTTTCTCCCTGTTTCTCAACTCTGAAAAAATCATGAATAATGTCAATAATATAATAAAACTTTCCTGCAATTTACAGCTTTGCGTTATTTTTTGTTTTTGAGAAAAAATTTTTTAAAGATTACATTGCCGGCTCCACGCGGCGGGCGCCGACTGCCAGGTACGAAGTGACGCCACTATTGGAATTCATTAAAATTTTCTTTAATGACTTCTTAATGGTTTTGAAGTCCGGAAAATTTCAAATAAGGGGTGGGGTTAAACCAGGTAACCCTGTTTTCTCCCAATTTTTTCTAATATTTGACCAAATTCTGTCAAATCTGTCATTCGCCTTTTCTCTAGCTTTCGGCCAAGAGGTTTTAAAGAATTCTTTCGAAAAATCACCCTGTTTTCATATACGCTTTTTATACTTTTTCTTAAAAACGTGTTTTGCGAATAATTTAAAATATTAAAGTTTGTTGCAATCCGTTTAATTTGGAGAAACATAAAAAAGTTATGAAAAATTTAAGAGTGATAACTAAAAGTATGTGCGAAAAGTGTCCAATTCTTCAAGCGGATAATTTCTTGTTCACACGTTGTAGATTGGAAGTTGTGCTACCAAAATCAAAAACTGTAAGTGATACTGAAAAAAATTTTGTTACGAACAATAATAGTAGTAAAAATAATAATTTAAATTTGTCCATGGATAATAAAGAATTAGTTTCAAAAAATAATCAGACAAGTAGTGATTCAGACAGTGATGAAAAATTAGTTGATTCTTCTGATAGTTTATCGAAAGTGATATTGATTTTAAAGAAAATAATAGTGAAAATTAAATGCTATTAAACTTAAAACAGCAAATTTTTAAAGTTGATAATTTCCATGATAAAAGTCATTATTTAACATTAGTTCCTCAATCGTGGTTAGCATATAAAATAGTTAATTTTTTAACGTTACTTTTCATATAGCTAGGTGCCGGTGCATATCCTGAAAAAAGATTGTCGCAAAAATTTAGTGAAAATGATTTAACTCGCGTTAAAGAATTTTATTATAGTGATGAGTGTAGTAGAATTATGCCTGGGCAAAAAGATTGCATTTTTGTGAAAAATAATATTACTGGAAAAAGGCAATGTCTTCAAAAGCGATTGTTATTATGTAATTTAAAAGAGGCTTATGTGCAATTTAAAGATTTACATACATATTTAAGAATTGGTTTTACTAAATTCACTCAATTACGTCCGAAAGAATGTATTTTAACTGATCACAACGGGAATCATAACATCTGTGTTTGTGAAATCCATCAAAATTTTAAATTAATGTTTAATGAAGGTCTAAAACCTATTTTAAAAGAATTTTCAATATCTTCTTATCACGATCTATTACTGCAAATGTAATGCGAATCGCCTGCCATGTCATGTTATTTTTCTCAGTGCAAAAATTGTCCAGGTTTTTCAGAAATTGGGAAAGAGATTAATGCTTTATGTAATAAATTTTCAATTTTCTCTTTTTCTTATCCACAATGGACTAATACAGATCGTTCTTCTATAGAAAACATCGCTATCGAGGTAGCAGACTTTATTGATAAATTCAACTAACAAGCTGAAAAACTTTAGCAACACTACTTCATAGCTAAAACTCAAAGCAGCTTTTTAAAAACTTTGAAAAGAAATCTTCAACCAGGACAATTCATAGTTATTGTCGACTTCTCTCAAAATTATCTTTCTATTGTGCAGGATTCAATTCAAAAACAATATTGGAATAATCAACAAATTACAATTCATCCATTCGTAATATATTGGTCTGAGTTTGATGAAAACGATCAACCAAAATGCGATAGTTTTGTTGTAATATCGGAATGTACTGATCACAATTCCGTTTCCGTACATCTCTTTATAAGAAAATTAATTAATAAACTTGTATCACTCTATGAATTAACAAATATAAAAAAAAATTTTCTGACGGTGCTGCCTCTCAATATAAAAATAAAAGTAATTTTATTAATTTAGTTAATCATACACAAGATTTAAGAAGACCCACTAGTGATTTTATTTTAAATTCAATAGATTTTTATAATGTCGTTAGCAATGAAATAACATCAATAAAATTTGAACATTGTAGTAAAGAAGAACACAAAGAGATGGAACGTATTTTCGTTGATCGATTCCAACAGGCTCGTTTAATAAAAGGAACTAAAAATTTTCACTGCTTTGTACCTGTAGATAATAGTAAATTACGTTGTAAAATTGTATCACAACTTCCAAACTTTGAAGCTTCTATACATAATATTATTAAATAAATCACTGCTGTATAAAATCTGTCCTAAGCATCCCTTCCTCTTTTTCCTAATTATAAAAGAAATTTTTTATGAAATTATCATATATTAAATGTATAATATGCATATATTATTAAATATATAAAAAATGTAAAGAATGTAAAAAATTAACATTTCTTTCCTTATTCAATACTAATTCCTATAATGGAGTCACTGCGTACCTGTCGGACGGCGCCCCGCCGCGTGAAACACCTGCAATGTAATATTTAAAAATTTTTTTCTCAAAAACAAAAAATAACATCAAGCTGTAAATTGCAGGAAAGTTTTATTATATTATTGACTAGCGCCTCCGTCGACCGCTTCGCGGTCGACTACGTTGCTTCCATTTTCCGTTCAACACGTAATTTTCCTATAAACATTTAAACATGTAATTTTGCATATCTACGTTATTCTTCCCCTTGTATAAATTTAATCTTTTCAATTTAATACAAACTAAAAACTAAATTTTCAAGTACATGAATATGTTTTAAATGATAATTTCACCGAGTTGTTTCGCTATTTTTGTTTAACACGTGAATTATCTATGAAAGTTTTTTATTGTAAGTAACTACTCCACATTTACTTCTGTAAATTAATTTCTTTTTCTCTCTGAAGATTAAGCAAATAAATCATTAATGAAGCTTTAAAAATTCAGATTAACTTCAACTTTTATTCAAATTTTATTATATATTCAATGTCGATATATGAAGAAAATCAGGGTGGCCACTTTTTTTTAGAAAATTGAATTCCCGGTTTTTTCCCAGTTTTCCCGGCCAAATTTTATTTATTTTTTGGTCATTATAAATAGATTGAAACAATATCTATTTAACATAAAAATTTATTTTCTTTTAAAACCAGTCCTTTAATAATATTTAATAAATTAGTTTTATAATAAAAGGAAACTTTTCAGTTTCAAAACGTTTTACATTTATAGACAAAACGAAAAGTTTAAATAAATTACAAAAGATTTCTTTTATTTTTCAAAGAAAATCCTTTTATTTTATGCAAGACAATTTGTTTTATCCAACAAATTATAAAAAAATTTAAAATATTAATAACAAACGAATCAAATAATCTTAAATTATTCTGTATTATACATATTATAAATTTAAACTTATCAATATTGAGCTCGTTTAGAGATAACTTTTTTTTGACATTTTTCCGAACCGATAATAATATGAAAGTTGTAAAAGAATAAGAAATTTTTACTATTTTACGAATTTCTTTTTTTTTAAATGAACTAAAATTTTTCATAATGAACTTTAAGATTGATTCTTTAAAATTGAAATAAGCGTATGAAAAACGGGAATGGAAAATAATAGGGCCAAAATAAGTGAAATCGGACACTTAAAAAAATGTTGTCTCCAATTTTCAAGTAATTTATGATTTTCGGTAGATATACGAGTACATTTTTACCCCCTACAATATTTTTCAACAAAAAATTTTATTTTGAAAGTAAACACGTGTTAAAGTTTTGGGTCATTTTATTTTCGTTTTCTTACTACTCTAAAACGAATAAAGATAATTAAGTAAACTTTTTTTAAAAATGAAGCCTGAAGTCTATATTTTGAAGATAAAATAAAGCGATTACTAAAAAATAAATTTTTTTAATTGTTAGTAACAATTTTTTTAAACAATTGCAAATTGAAGATTGTTCTCAATGTTTTTGAAAAATTAATTTAAAAAAAATAAAAATGAGTAACGTTCAATTTTTTTTAGAAATTGTTTACAGATTTCTGTCAAAATTCAGGCGAAAATAGAATCCTGTTCCTGGAAACAGATAAAATTGGAAACGGATAAATAAGATCTTCTTTTGTTTTGTTAGAAACATCACCCTTTCAAGCGGATTTTTAAGATCAAGAGTCTATTTTTGCCTGCATTTTGAGAGAAAACTTTATACAATTTCTATAAAATTGAAGGTTAGTCATTTTTCTTATTTTTAAATTAATCTTTGGAAAATTGCGCATCATTATATGGTAATTTAATTTTTCAAAAACATTGAGAATAATCTTCAATTTGCAATTGTTTAAAAGAATTGTTACTAACAATTAAAAAAATTTATTTTTTAGTAATCGCTTCATTTTATCTTCAAAATATAGATTTTAGGCTTCATTTTAAAAAAAAGTTTACTTAATTATCTTTATTCGTTTTAGAGTAGTAAGAAAACGAAAATAAAATGACCCAAAACTTTAACACGTGATTACTTGCAAAATAAAATCTTTTTTTGAAAAATATTGTAGGGTGTAAAAATGTACTTGTATATCTACCGAAAGTTATAAATTACTTGAAAATTGGAGACAAAATTTTTCAAGTGGCCGGTTTCACTTATTTTGTCTTAAATAGAAATTATGAGAAAAATCCTGTGGAATAAACATTAAAAGAAAAATCCGCTTAAAATAAAAGGATTTCGTTAAATTTAAATAACTCAGGGTGTCTAACAAAGATTGAGAAGAAAATTCCCTGACTATTCCCTGATTTTTTCCCTGAATTTTAATCCCTTTTAACAAATTTTATTTCTGCTTTCTTGGGCCAAAAAATATGGCAACTGTCATATTTAACAATAAATTTTTTTCTAATGATTGAAACAAACCATAAAAAAAATTTTCTAAGTTTTATTAGATTAAAAAAATATTTTATTCATAAGAAATTTTAATGTTTGTATACATTTTTAGAAATTTTCCTGACTTTTAATGAAATTCTCTGAAATTCCCTGACTTTTCCATGACTTTTCCCTGACCAAAAAAATTCTCTGACTTCCCTGACCGTTAGACACCCTGTAACTATATTATTTTCTCAGTAATCCCTCTTCCTCACTAACTAAAGTCTGTTAATTTATGTATTCTCTAATATACCTACTTATGTACAATATACTTCTCGAGTAATAATTGAAAAAATATTTTTTTTGGGTCAATTTAAAAATAAAATTAAAAATAAATTTCCGGTTTAGTATCAAATTTCCCGGTCATTTCCCGGTCAAGTGGCCACCCTGAAGATATGATTATTAAATTTTGAAGGTAATTACAAAAGATAAGTTATTCATTTTTAATTGAATAAATATATCATTTAATTTTATCAATTTTCAAAAGAAAAAAAACTTATTTTTTTTTAATTATCTAACATTTAAACAATATATAACCAGCAATACTACACAACCTACACAACATATTCTTCAACACATGATTTTTTTATTGTAAAATTATTAATTTAATAATTGGAAACTTTTCTACGTTCTTTTACGTTTAATAGTATTTTGTTTTTTTTAATTTTATTTGTAACAAATTAATATTCTTTGATTAGACCTTGGTGAGTTTTTTAGCAACATTTTTTGTTTCTTATTATTTAGCTTTTTTCACAATGTTAAACAAAATTTATCAATTGCATAGAAACACTCTAAGGATACTACTCAACTTGTACCAAAACATCAGTTTTTTTCTAAAAATTTTTGAATGTGAATAATCATTTGACCAAAGCTTTTGTCTATTTGTCAATCAATTCAATTATACTTTCCATATTGAAGTGATGAATCTTTTACATTCTATCATAATTTCATTTTGGATAAAAGGATCAAGTTTTCAATTGTATTCCATTTAAATGTTATTAATTTAGACATGGCACAGGCATTAATTTTATTACTGTTTTTCGACAATATTTTGTACACTTTTTAAACAATAATAAGTCAATGTCCTTCGTGTTTCTTCAGACTCTTCTTGTTAGTTCTTGTTTTCAAAATTACATTTACATAAAAGATCAAACCGAAATATCACTAAATATTAGTATAAAGCACAAATAAATTCTCCTGAATGAACACAAACTCAATTTTCTTTATGTAATACATTTACGATACTGCGACTTGCAAAAACGTTTTTTTCCTGTGGCACAAATTTCTCGCTTATATAATTAAATTTTTAACTTTTCACAATTCCACAAAAAATATTTATTTACTTCGCCCATTTGTTTTTAAATCAAATGTGATTTTTCGCGGAATCAAAAATTAATCGCTAGACGACCTTGCAATGGTGCTGCTATCTGAGATTAGCTTTACTTGCTTTTCATATAATGATTCCCCATTATTTAAATTTCACGTCAAATAAAATTTAGTATTGTAAGATTAATAAAACAATAAAAATCGCTAATAATTTGCTTAAAACAATAGTTTTCCTTGTGAGTCATGGTGCAATAAATTTTTCAGGGTTGTTTATTGCAAAAAAGAAAATTTTCATTATTTTGGCCGATCTACCACTGATATTTCATTCATTAAGAAATATTAAACTTTAAAATTCTATTAGGGCTGTAACTTATAGTTTGTCAAAAGAATTTTCAAAAATAATAAAATACAAATTGTGCGCTACGCGAAGAATTACTCATTAACAAAAAGAAAAAATAAATTAGCTATTTTGAGCTAATTATGAAAACATTGAAAATAAAGAATACTTTTTGTACTGAGAATTAATTATTCTCAGTACAAAAAGTATTCTTTATTTTCAATGTTTTCATAGTTGTCAAAATATTTCCAATAAACTCAAACTTTAAAATTCTAAGTTAAATAACTTGGAATTTAAAGTTTGAGTTAATTGAAAATATTTTAACAACTAAATGAAAGCATAGAAAATAAAAAATACTTTTTGTGCTTAGAAAATGTACGAATAGGTATAATTATAAAAAAGGCATTATATACAGTTCGCTTCTTTTATTTTTCACACATAATGAATATTTTAAATTTGCATTAACTTCACTTTTTCCAAGAGTCTATTCTGTTATTTTTTTCTTATTTTGCTAAATTTTGTATAAAATTATGATTTTATTGTGGTAAAAAAATGTAAGAACAACGAATTTCATTTTCTAAAATAAATTTTGAAACAAAATGTTTGTGGCAAAATTCAAAAATTATATTTGTTCAGAAATAATAAAACATTAAAATATCACTTCGGACGAAAACTGGTTTTTAAACAATAATGAAAAAACTGTTACTGTATGTTTTTTTTTAATTTTTACTCATTCTTCAGCAAATAAATGTTTATTTATTATTTATACATATAATATATATGGTTATTTTGTTGTATTTTTAGTCTGTCACAACAAAAATAGAAATTTGTTTCGTTCCGATTAAGTAACTAAGTTAGTGAGGTTAGGAACAATTGTTTACAAAGTGCATACCTTATACATTTAGCACTAACCAAAAATACTACAACATAACACATTCAACACATTAGTTTTCTATTGTAGACGCAGCCTAAAAATAAAAAATTAAAAAACATTTAATATACTTTTATTTATATTATTATAATAAAAAACAATTATTTGCCGAAAATAAAATAAGATTCCAAAAGAAAACAAACAGTGGCCATCTTTCTAACTTGGTTTCACGCGTGCGTAAGAGCAATGTCCATTTTTCGAGTTTCACGTGTTCGAGTTACGTTTTCGAGTTCGATTTCCTTTCATTCGAGTTCTATGCTTTCTGTTTTTTTAGAAAGGACTTTATTCATGATTTTTTTCAGAGTTGAGAAACAGGGAGAAAGGGTTTAAATATTAAAAACAAATTTTAATATTTTAACAAATCACCCTAAAATTAATAAATTTTATTTATAGTAATTTTTTCTGAAAGTTAAATATTTTGAGCACAAAAAAGGTTCCGAACAATTTTTTGTATCTTGAACCAGAAAAAAGTTACTAGCAACATAAAAAATTTTGCAAAAATTTTTTAATGCAAATATCTCGAAAAATAAAAAAAAAATTTTATTGATATTTGGCATTCTTCATTAGGACCTTAATTCAACTTAATATAATAGAGGATAGAGGATTTATGAGTTTTAATCTATTTTTTAAAGTGGGCAACCTTCATAAGCCTAAATTTCGAAACGATGTACATTACTTTTGTCTAGTATTTTTTATTATTTAATAAAATTTAATAGTTATAAGATTGTAGAGATCTATTTTTAAAATATTTTTAATTAACTTTTTAAATTAGATTTAACATATTGGATCCGCTATTTTGAACTTTAAAAAATTGATTTAAAATGTATGTCATCAATAAATTTTGGTAAATTTTTGCACTATTATTGTAAAAAATGTAAAGAAGCAAACTTAATTATTTCAACTCGTTTATGCAATATTCATGTAAGAAATATTTAGTTATCTTAGCTGACACCTTAAAACTTTTTATCTTACAGGTATACAGAAATATCACAGATGAAGTAATTTCATTCTTTGCTGAAATGGGTGTTTCCCAAGTAACAGTGCAGCCAGAATTTCATAAGGTAAAAATTTATTTGAGAATTGCGCTAGCGATAAGAAAAGTACAAAATTGATTTACTATAGTTTTGCAAAAACTATTGTAAACACTTATATATAAAATTCATAAAACAAATACTAAGTAAGATATATGTTACATTTAAAAAATAGTTTTCTGTTATGAATATACATATTATAATACAAGTCACGGAAAAGCTTTGTATTAGTTTTTCTTAAACTCATAATGTATTTTTAAAAAGTTGACTACTAAAGTGGAGAAAAAGTGGCCAATAGAAGTTTTTAAGGGTTTACATACCTTTTCGACCATAAAAAAGAGTTATTTTCATAATTATTTTTAGAAGTACCGTCAACCGGGGCTATTTTGTGCACCAAATAGCATTTTTTTGATTAAATGATTTATTAAAATTCAGAATTAAAAGAAAAAAGAAAACCAATTTTTGGTGTGTGTTGTGGGCATCCTTCTGAAGATTTCCTATGAGTTGAGCAATGAAAAAAAATTTTTTTGACTGTGTTATAGTCATTGAAAGTCGTGCACAGAATAGCCTCCTGGATGGGGCTATTTTGTGCATCAAACTTTGTCTTTGTATAATGTTGCCTAAACATTTTTTTATCGTTTCTGCTTCATTACATCTTTTTGTCTAGATACTTCAGAGTAAATTAAAAAAAGAATGAGTTAGAAAACACTTTTTTTGAAGATATTATACATCAAAATGTCAAATAAAACACTACGATTTTCCGAAAATCTAGATTTACTAAAAGTTAACAATCTTTATTTGAATTATTTATTACTCTGGCATTAAATAACATTTTTTTCTTTCTTAGTATATATTTTATAATAATATATTACAATAATTATAAAATTATAATTTAAACACTTGTAAATAACTTGAAAATATCATTTCAGTAGGAGCTTTTTTAAACATTTTTAATGAAATTTTTCAAAAACTTGAAATTAATTTTTTTAATGTTAAATAAATAACAATTTAATATCTAATTTACTTTTCAAGTTATTTTACGAGAAATGAGAGAAATAGTTTTCAAACTAATTTTAAAAACTTATAAATATTAATAAAAGTTATTCTCTTGAGGTGGTGTTGAGCACCGGTTCAAGTTTTAAGCATTTTAATGATTTTAGTTAAAATTATTTATGGTTTTTTGACAAAAAAGTAAGACAGAAATGTATAAAAATGATGAACAGAACCTTCTTTACTTACTAAATAAGAAATTTTTGAAAAATATTTGATTTTTTGAAGTGCACAAAATAGCCCCATAGAATCCTGGTTTTTCAGTCTTTTCCACTTTTTTCTTAAAATAATCAATAAAAAATTAGCGCATTACGTATTTATCATCACAACACAATGGACAATAAATATCTAGCACAGTTTATGAGCCAAAGTAAAACTCTAGAAGATCTGGTATAATTTTTGAGAACTTTCAAAATTTTTCACACAAATTTTCCGTTTTTAGAAATTTTTTTCTGTTAATTGACAACGAATTAAATAATAAAATTTATTGCCCTCTATTCTCATGAAATCAAACTTTCATTTCTTAAAATAGCAGATTAAAATAATGCATTTTAATAATTTTATTCATTAAAAATCTCGCGTGCACAAAATAGCCCCCGGGTGCACAAAATAGCCCCGGTTGACGGTATCATAAAAATTTTATTGAAATAATGTACATTCTATCTGATAGTACATGTTGTCATGAAATTTTAGCCACTTTAAAACTAAAAAAATATTAACATTTGTAGAAACTGTAGTTGTTTTGCCAAAACACTTTTCTTTTAAGGTTGCTTGCAGTGTGCACGATAAAAGTGGAGTAATACACTTTTAAAATAAGTAATACATTTTTTTCGATTTTTTGAGTCCCAAAAAAGTATGTAACCCCTTAATTTAATAGAAGTTTCTGTAATAATATATAATCTCTTTTTTTCAATATTTAATTGTCATGTTAAGAGAAAATCGTTTATGATTTACGAGAAAAAATAGATATCGAAATAGTGATTAACAAAATTTTATCTCCTACATTTGTAAAAATAATATTTTCTAGATCTAGAATGTTATTGTTGTTATGGTGGAATATCTCAGATGTTAAAAATATAGTCTATAAATATAGACTGTAAATGTAAGGTTAAGTTTGTACTAAATTTAAACAAGATGTTTATATATTTTACTTAAATTGAAATTTTGTTGTAAATAATTGAATCAAATTAAACAGAATTTTTCTAAATTTCTTAAAATTGATACTTTTATTTTTAAATAATGGAAAAATTGTAAATGACGTATTAACGTAACATTTTTTAAATAAAAAAATAATAATTAACTTAAATTATATAAATAAAATTACACAGGTCTGCAAATTTCGACTTAGTTCTGTTACAGAAAAAGTGGAAAGTGATTCTTATATATGTAGATTTGAAAATCTTTTTTATTTAGGCAAGTGTAGATTTTTAAAACTCGAAAGGCTGATATAAGTATAATTATAAAAAAGGGGTAAAAATGAAGAGGACGTCTATAAAATATGTGGGATCGAAATAGGGAGAAAAGATCTAAAATTTTTAAAAAGTTTGATTTGAGAGTAGAGGGAATAATACAAATTTTACGTCAACTTTTTTAAAATTAAAAAGTTACATAGTTAATTAAAATTTTTTTGTTTTTAAAAATTATGACCACTGCTATATCTTACCCTTATTGGTTAGTTTAAGCAATAACAGGCAATTTATAAAACTATTAGTGAATGCAATCAAAATGATATTTTGAATTTTTCTTATACCCACATTTGCCTAAAGAAAAATTCACATCTATATATCTGTTACGTCCGTAACTTCTTATTAATGTACCTAAATTAAGTACAATACTTATGTACGTATTTTGTATTCGATATTGTATTTTTCGTATATATTTTATAATTATATTTTATGTATTTTATATTATTGCATTACAATTATAATATTTTTGAATATATGGTAATTGATATTATAAGTCTTATATGTATCTGAATAAATTACAAATCATAATAATTCTTAGAAAAGAGAATAATATTTTAAATCATGTAAAAAGAATAACGATAGTGCACCAGTTCAACAACCTTCAAACAATTTCGCCACAGGAAGGAAGAAAAACCATCTATACACAAAGAGAGGGCTTGAAGAGACACAAAAATTAGAAAGAGAGAAAAGATTAGTCCACAGCAGCATCGAGCATAAAAAAGTAAACAGGCTATGATCATCACCACTACTATTTTGAAGAGACATGAAAATTAGAAAGAGAGAAAAGATAAACAAGTGCACAGGTGTTCATAGTTACCCTGCTCTCCAACTCTCAATAACTACACATATATGATTCTAAACAATGGAACAGTTTCGTATAACAAGGGAGAGAAATTAAGCAGAGATCAGAGAGTAATTTTTTTGGAAATCAGCAGTATTCATCTAATCGTCAACAAGTGAACAGTCTCCCAGTATACCTTTGAACATTATTCAAAAGTGAACTCCCAGTAAACCTTTAAACATTATTAAAAGTGAAATGTCTCCCAGTAAACCTTTGAACATTATTTAAAAGTGTCGTCCAAGTATTAATTTAAACATACTTCATTACAAGTGAATTATTCCCCAAGTAATATTTTGAAATCAGTTTCAAATCAACACCCTATTCATCGATCTTCGAATATAACTTTTATCAATTTCCAAAAATATAAATCTGGAAATTCTTTTGAGTGTCTACAAAACTCTAATATTGAAGGATCACATTCTAAATTTCGAAACATTGAAATTTGCTTAAGAGGCGACAACTGTCTGGGACTAGCAGATATTTTTCGGAATACAATACACTATCTCATTAGTGTAAACACCAGCACAAATTCTCCACCATTAAGGACAACCATTAGGCGGTCCCTTTTCGTCTAGTGCTCATCACCACTCAAGATTGGATTACAAGATAATCATCACACCACAAGTAATCGTTATTCTTTAAGTAAGATTCATAATTTTGTACTCATTGTATTTTTGTCAACTCTTTTCTTTCTTGTTGGTTTTTAAATAAATTATTCTCTCACAACATTTAGTAGGCTCATTGACTTATCCTCATCCCAAATTAGATTCATTTATGAAACTAATTTAAAACGAGGAACGTTAGGTATATTTAAAAAGGTTTCTTGTTTTGACGTAACAAACTTTAATAACACAGTTTAACGAAAAAAGGCTTACTTTTTTTATGAGATATGATAGTGGTTTCCGAAGTATTTTTGACGCTGAACACGATCCCGGGTCCAAAAATTGTCCATCACGTCAGGATTTTGAGAAAAGTGGGGGTAAAGACCCCAAAAACGTGTTTTTAAGGGTTTTCAATTTTTTTTCTCCTAAACCTGACGTGCCAGAAACTTCTACATAGACTTAAGTTTAAGCTTGAATTGTTCACTACAATACCCATATCCGTAAGACCAAAAAAAATTCAAATTTTCTTCCAAAAATTAGGTTGAAGTTACCAAAAATGTGTATTTTTAGGTTGTTTTAATGGATTTTTTAAAATTGTTTTGGATTCGTTTGAAAATTGTTACTCGGGGGTTTTTAGGGTCGCTGATTACGAATCCGATATTAGTTTTAAAAAATAAAAAATGGCGGATCCAAGATGGCGGATGTCAAAATTTATAATTGATCGGATTCGCTTGAAAATTGTTACTCGGGTGTTTTTGTGGTCGCTGATTACGAATCCGATATTAGTTTTGAATTTTTGAAAACTAATATCGGATTCAGAATCAACGACCCTAAAAACCTCCGAATAACACTTTTCAAACGAATCCAAAACAATTTTAAAAAATCCATTAAAGCAACCTAAAAATACACATTTTTGGTAACTTCAACCCAATTGTTTGAAGAAAATTTGAATTTTTTTTGGTCTTATGGATATGGGTCTTGTAGTGGACAATTTAAGCCTAAATTTAAGTCTATGTAGAAGTTTCTGGCACGTCAGGTTTAGGAGAAAAAAAAATTGAAAACCCTTAAAAACACGTTTTTTGGGGTCTTTACCCCCACTTTTCTCAAAATCCTGACGTGATGGTAAATTTTTTGACCCGGGATCGTGTTTAGCGTCAAAAAATACTTCGGAAACCACTATCATATCTCATAAAAAAAGTAATCTTTTTTTTGTTGACTTGTGTAATCTAAATAACTTTAATCTATATAACTTTAAAATCGTAAAGCAATTTTGAAAAATGAGTTTTAAACCTTACACATGCACTATACGATACAATTTTGCAAATTGAAAAAAATTTTTTGGTTAACCAAAAAACATTTCGAAAAATGATCAAAAATAGCTATTTTTGGCCATTTAAGGCAGTGTTACAAGAAATTCTGCCATGATGTGCTATTTTGGAGGTTGGATTCGTATTCTACGTCAAAAAAGCTATAAGAGTCACCTTACACTTTTTCTGTAACAAAAATAAGCCAAAATTTGCAGACCTGTGATTTAATTTAGTTAAATAAAAAATTCAAAAAAAGAATAAATGATTTTACGAAATCTTAAGTTAATAATAATGTCTAATAATAACCTTTATTCAAAAAAAGAATAAATTATTTTACGAAATAATTACACGGAGAGAAATTTTGTTTTAATATTTCGTATTATTATATTAGTATTTAGTAAAACCGATTGCAATTTGGGGAAATCGTGCACTTTTATGAATTATTATTACCATTTTTAAGAAAATTTATAATCAAATTATTACTTTGTATTATTCTGAAGTAACAAAAATTAGAATATTCAGTAAGAAATTTTTATATTATAAGTAAGAAAGTCTACAATAGTAAAAAGTTACTAAAGAATTATACTAAATACTATCGAAGTATTGCATAAATTGTAAATTTAGTAACGAATAGTGTTATCGACTGTTGAAGAGTGATTACGAAACTGTCCAAGATTAGCCGAACATTTTAGTCGAGGAGTTCCGAAATTATCCGAGCCAAACTTCATGGCATTTCGGACATTTAAGTTTAATTTCTCTTTAAATATAAATAAGTAAAAATTTACGATTAAATTAGTGGAAACGTCTATTTATTAGTAAAATCTGCTAATTCAAAAGCAAAAAGTCAGTTGCCAATTCAAATAAGTAAATATTTTTACTAATTACTTTAGAGAGTTTTTTATCGAAAATGACAGGCTGTAGAATGATATTACAATTAGTCATCGATTAATTTAAAAAAAATTTTTTTTATTGTTATTTTTTTTAAATAAATTGAAGTAAGGGTAGTTTTGGGATTGACGGTTGTACCTGAAATAATATTAAAGGTAAGTTTAATAGTCTCAATAACTTTTAAAGAATTTTTGAATAAAACTTTCCCATTTTTCTATATTTTTTGCAATACAATTGGTTACCTTCTATTTAAGGGTTGTTTCTACCCCTAAAAACCGTAAACGACTTGATCTCGAAAAACGGCCAGACACGTGTACCTTTTTTTAGCTCTAGTTTCCGAAAATCTTTGGTTCGTTCATGGGTGCAAAAAAAAGTTTAATTTTGTCGGACGGTGTTATTTAAAATTTTAACTAAAATATTCATATTTAAATTAATTTTTATTAGAAAATTCGACGAAAATTCAATTATTTAAATACAAAAATAAATAATTTATTGAATAGTTGAATGTTTCTTAAAGTTGATGAACTTTTAAAGAATTATTTTGACGAATTTTAATAAAATTTTTAAAAATAATTTCATTTTTAGAGAAATTTTAATGAAAATTATATAAAAAATAATTGAATCTTTATAAAAAATTATTGAATTCTTATTAAATTTTTATTGTTTATGAAAACAATTAAATATTTGCGTAGAATTGTTAAAAAAAATTTGTTAATCATCGAATTCTTTGGGAAATTTTATTAAAGTACTGGATATTAAAAATTCTTTATTTCAGAACAGTTTTTGAAAATAATTGAATTTTGGAGAAAAATGTTATTATTTATAATAATAAATGAAATTTTTATGGCAAGTTTTTTAATTTTTTGACTGTATAACTGAATTTCTGCGAAGGAATCTTTCTATTACTTTGAAAAATAATATTAAATTCTTAAGACGAATTTTAATAATATATTTATTTTTAAATAATTGGATTGTTTGTGAAATTTTATTGAAATAGTAGATATTGAAAATAATTTAATTTTGATAAATTATTGAAATTAATTAAATTTCTACGAAGAATTTTTTTAAAATTGTGTCAAAAATAATTGAAATTTTGTGTTGAGTTTTATTATTTATAAAAATGGTTTTACTGCCTTGAAAATAATTTAATTTTTGCAATCATTTGTAACTTCTTCGAAATTCAATTTATTTTAGAGTTTTTAACTAAACTAGTTCATTAGAAGATATTAAAAAATGATTTAAGAAATGCTGCATTTTATATAAAATGCATAAAAATTCTTATGCCAATAAATTAAATGATAAGTTTTTTCAAATAACTTAAAATTGGATATAACTTTAATAGAAATCAGTTTTGACCCAGCATACAAAATTATTTATTTATAACTAAAAATAAATTAAGAACTTTGTTTAACAAAATATTGAGAAAATATTACTTTCTCGCAAGTTCAGAAAATTTCTCGAGTTATATAAGGAAGTTGAGAACTATATCTTCCAATGTACAGCGTGCGTGCGACATTGCGTTTATTTGTATCGGTTAAGTTTATATGTATGCGTTTTTAGGTTTTAACATATATCTCCGAAATTGTATATAGTTTGTGTTTATATGTATATAGTATAATGCTTGCGTTAACTCATTTGTGTGTATGTGTGTGTGTGAAATACTCTCGAAACGCTAATTATATCCTTCTCCTTCTTACGTCTTTTTATTTTCTATATCCTTTTCGACTCACTCATAATTTTTAGTATTGGCTATATTAAAGGTATTCTTTCGATACTTTCCCAGACTATAATTTTAATATAGTCAGTTTTAAAGATTATAATTCTTTTAATAATTTTTCTAAAATATATTAAGAGCTGCCTACTAATATGGACAATATTAATTTTTAATATAAAACACGATTTCCCTAAATTGAAAAAAAATATATTAAATTATATTACCAATTTTAACAAATATTAATACAAAATCTCTCCGTGTACTTAATAATAATGTCTTAATAATAATAACCTTTAGTTTATTTAAATTTTCATTAAACCGGTATCAAAATCACTCTTTAATTATTTGTTATGTCAAATAACATATGAGGAGCTGCATTAAAGATCTCGCTCGCCGGATCTCTTTAAAGTCACACTGTTAGAAATATATGTGACACGGACAGTTAAAAGGGACCTACGACCCGAAAAAAAGATTTCGAGAAAAACGACTTCGAAGTTTACCAAGTTAGATTTTTTGCACTGTTTTTTGTCGAAGTACCTAAATTTGAAGTGAAATTGTGAGAAAACTAATGCAGCTAGAAAGCTGCGGTTTATTGCGTTGGAAAGGGCGGCTTATTTACTATAAGAATAAACAAAAAAGTGAAAGTCGATTTTTTCGAATCGTAGGTCCCTTTTAACTGTCCGTGTCACATATAGTTGAATTTTCAATAACATGTAAGTGAAATCCATGTCAATACGCGTTACTAAATTTTCAATAACATTGAGTTGAATATTCAATAACAACTGTAGTTGGAAATTCAATAACATGGAATTGAAAGTTCAGTAACATAGAATTGGAAATTCAATAACGTGGAACTGAAAATTCAATAACATGGAATTGAAAGTTCAGTAACATAGAATTGGAAATTCAATAACATAGAATTGAAAATCCAATACCATTGATATGAAAATTAAATAAGTTTGACCAGTATTGTGTGTACATACACTGCAAAAATTTTTTTGATTTTTTTTTATTAGGAAAAATATTCCTAATAATTTAAGAATTTCTTTTTTATATAAATTTTACAATTAATGATGTATATTTACCAAGATTGAAGAAAATAATTGTAGCTTATAGAGATTCTTTTTATTTCGCATTATATGTTTGATTACAAAACAATTTCACAAAATATTTTTCACAAACCATAATAAATCATTATGAAGAACAATAATAAAATAGTGACAATATTACATAACACACGGTAAAAATAAAATTACTTATTCCTAGATATTACAATTCGTCAGAATTAACTGATAATACACACAAGTAGATTAAAAATTCACTATTGCTGTTCACTACTTTTTAATAATTAAAAAATAATATTATTATATATTATAATATTTATTTTATTTTGAATTAATTTTTAAACACATATTTTATTTTTAAAACACTGTAAAAACAAGAAGACTTTCACGCGCGTATGTAGTTCCTCTAGAAAATGCTGTAAAGCAACTGACGCTAAAAGGACCTTTTTGACAAAAACTTCTAAGAAATTGTGGAAATTTTCCAAACATTTCTTTATTTGAAAACTTTCACAAAGTTTTAGTCTAAATAAACCTGTGATAAAAAAAACTGGTATTTGAAAAGTCATAAAATAGAATCTCTTGCAAGGCGAAACCCTTAGCTGCGGTCAACTTTGGACAAACCAGATGTGCCAAACATTTCAGAAAGAGAAATATATTTTCACAGTTTATTGAATTTTCAATAACAGTAATGAGTTTTTGTTAAATACATTCAAATTGTGCCTCACTTTTATTAGTCATTCTCACTTCTTATTTAACAGTGCCATCTACTTCCGATATACTTTTGTTTTACTCGTCACATTTCCTTTTCATTAATTCAATTTTCATTGAGACTTTTGGCATTACAGTACGTTTTATATTCATTCCAATTTTTGTTCATTATCAATAAAAACTTTAACTTTGATTAAACCTCGAACCTTTAGTTTGATTTCGTGATCCCTGGAACCTCGTTAACAGGTTATGGGCCCAGCATACAAGTGAATAAGTGAAACTATATCCGAACGCGAAAGTAAGGTTAATCGCTCTTGAGCAAAAATGGCGTCGCAAACGGTAACGGGGATAGAAATGCTTAACAAAGACAACTTCGATACGTGGAAAATCCACATGAAAGCATTGCTCATTAAAAACGACGCGTGGGGTTTCGTAAGTGGTGTTAAAGTGAAACCCGAACCAACTGCAAACGACGAAAACGCCGCCGCTGTAGCACAATGGGAACTGGAAGACAGCAAAGCTATGTCAGATATCCTTCTGGGAATCTCTGCCTCGGAGCTGAAACAAGTGAAAGAGTGCGCGACATCGAGAGAACTTTGGCAAAAATTAGAAACCGTGTACTAATCTAAAGGCCCTGCGAGAAAGGCGAATTTGCTGAAACAAATCGTGTTACAACACATGAGCGAGGGTGACGATGTTCGCAGCCATCTTAGAAAATTTTTCGACGCCGTCGACCGCCTTAGTGATATGGAAGTTCCTATTAAAGATTACCTACTGTCGATATTGTTACTCTACAGTTTACCGTCGAGTTTTGACAGTTTCCGCGTAGCGATCGAGTCGCGCGACGAACTTCCGAAACTCGAAACGCTTCGAATTAAGATAGTCGAGGAAAGTGATGCGCGATCGAGTAACCGAAAAAACTGTGTATAAAACGCGATGTTCTTTCAAAAACCGAATAACCGAAATAACGACAAATCGGGAAAATCGGATAAATACAATGTCGAGAATAAATTTAAGTGCTACAAGTGCGGAAAATTGGGCCACAAGGCATCCAAATATTGGTCAAAAGCGAAAAGCGAACAGAATAAAAATAAAACAGAAAACGCTTCGCTATATGCTACACTCGTGTCAAATGAAAATCATAAAATGAATACCGCGCTAATTTGTTCGACTAGTGAAAAACGATGGTGTCTGGACAGTGGCTGCACTGCACACATGGTCAAAAACACTGACAACTTTAAATGGATCGATAAAAATGTTTCGGAAACTTTGAACTTGGCAAACTCCAGTTCAACGAAAATCAGTGCAAAAGGTGCCGTAGAACTAGTGACGCGTATGAACAACAGTGACAAAACAATTAACCTAAGCGAAGTCCTACATGTCCCAGACCCAGACCTCTCCTATCTGTTGGGAAGATTGTCGACAAAGACCACCGCGTGACATTCGATAAATATAAAGCGGAAGTGATAAACAAATTCGACAATAGTGTGATTTTACGTGCGGATCGAGTCGATGGATTATATTTCGTGAACGATTTGAATACGAGTGGTGAAAATGCGGCGTTAGTGAATTGTGCACAGAAAAAATCTTTGTTCGAGTGGCATAAGAAAATGGGACACCTTAATGCCAGGGATCTTCGCGAGGCAGTGAAAAATGGTGCAGTTAAAGGAATAGAAATTAGTGACATTAGCACGACTATCGAATGTGAAGTTTGCCTTCAAGGCAAAATGACTCGCAAATCATTCCCAAAAATGTCATTAAGAAAGTCCGCCACTGGTGAATTCATCCACACAGATGTATGTGGACCAATGAAGGTGACATCAAATGGACACGCGAAATACTTCATAACATTCACAGATGATTCTACACGCTGGACTGAAGTTCGTTTTCTAAAGCACAAAAACGAGGCATTCGAAGAATTTAAGGCCTTCAAAACGATGATCGAGACACAACACAATAGAAAGATTAAGTTCCTACAGTCAGACAACGGGACGGAGTATGTCAACAGGAATTTTGACGATTTATTAAAGAACTCCGGAATAAAACATCGATTGACGGTCCCGAATAATCCAGAACAGAATGGAGTATCCGAGCGGAAAAACCGCACTCTGGTCGAAATGGTGCGATGTTTGTTAATACAGTCTAGACTTCCACCTTCATTCTGGGCAGAAGCAGTTTTAACTGCAAATTTTATAAGAAATCGTTGTCCCACTGCCTCATTAGATGGAAGAACCCCTGTCGAGAAGTGGACGGGAGAAGTATCAGACGTCAGCAATTTCCAGGAATTTGGTTCACCTCTATACTGTTTGAACCGAACGAAAAACACAGGAAAGTTTACACCCCGCGCGCGGAAAGGTTCATTCCTGGGTTTCGCTGCAGATTCTAAGGCCTTTAGAATTTGGATTCCCGAAGAACACCGAGTGAAAATCTCTCGCGACGTGCAATTCCTGAAAGAATCTCAGAGGGCAGAAAAATATCATCTTGAGGACTTTTATCTGGAAGAGGTGAACGACGATAATGTGAGTGATATTTCAAAAGCGGATAAAATGATCGAGGAACACGTGGCAACGGAAGATACTCTCGAAATTTTATTAAATAACGAAATACCACCAAGCATCGAAGAAAATGAGGCTGTCGAGGTGCCAAATTCTGCAGAGGATTCAGGCGACGAATTCGAAGACGCATTGAGCGATTATGAACCTTTTCTCGGTTTCGACGAACCAGTTCAAATTCCGGTGAATGTCTCACTTCCTGATATTCCATCTTCGACGAAGGGCAAACCAGGAAGACCAAGGAAGATTTTCACGGGTAAACCAGTCAGACCGAGAAGGACGAATAATATCATCGAAGAGGATGTTCATAATGATCCAGATTTCGCATGTACTGCGGAAATTCCAATAGAACAAGCAACTTCAGGGCCAGAGGCTAACTCGTGGATGGAGGCAATGGCCGACGAATTTTGCTCATTGCTAGGAAATGATGTCTGGGACCTGGTGGAACGTCCTAGAAACCGATCAATCGTGAGAAGTCGAACGATCCTAAGAAACAAGCGCGGAGCTGATGGTTCTGTAACCAAACGGAAAGCCAGGGTTGTCGCAAGAGGTTTTTCTGAACGTCCGGGGATGAACTATAACGAAACCTACGCCCCTGTAGCATGATTTAGTTCCATCCGTGTGGCAATGGCTTTCGCAGCGGAACACAAGATGCACACACGGCAATTCGACATCTCAACCGCTTACCTCAACGGCGTTATCGAAGAAGAATTACACATGGAGATCCCGGAGTGCACCGAAAAAGTGTTAAAATTCATAACTGAAAAGAAATACGGACCTAGTGATATCGTCGACAAAGCTGAGAAGATGTTATCCGAATTTCTTTTGGGAAACAGAGTGTGTCGGATAAAGAAATCCCTGTACGGATTGAAGCAAGCTGGTCGATGTTGGCATAAACGCCTTGGTGAAGTTTTGTGCGCTTTCGGAGCAAAACCGACTTTCGGAGATGCAAGCGTCTATGTAAAAGGTGAAGGTGATGACGCGCTCATAATTATCGAAAATGTTGATGACCTCATCGCGCTTTCAAAGGACCGCAAGGGGATTGACGACTTCTACAAATTCCTGGGGAACTCATTTCAAATCAATTACTTGGGCGAGGTTTCTTACTGTCTGGGAATCGAATTTTCCCGAGATGCATCAAGAATCACCATGAGTCAACAAGGATACATCCTAGAGATCTTGGACAGATTCGGAATGTCGTCATGCCATCCCGTGAATACGCCGCTCGACCCGGGGATGAAACTGTCGAAAGCCGACACTTGGACAGCAAAGGACGGCAAGAAACCGCCGTACAGAGAACTCGTGGGAGCACTCATTTATTTATCGGTAGCGACGCGCCCCGATATTACTCATGCAACGAGTGTTCTAAGTCAATTTAATGACTGTTTTGGAGTCAGTCATTGGCAAGCTGCGAAGAGAGTGTTGCGTTATCTCAAAGGTACAATAAACGTTGGGATTACTTTCAAAACAACAGGTGGAAACCTAAAGGGTTTCGTCGACGCGGACTGGGCCGCGTGCATCGATGACAGAAAATCATACACAGGCTATGTTTTCACCATGAGTGGAGCTCCAGTTTCCTGGGAGTCAAGGAAGCAGCCTACAGTCGCACTCTCCTCCACAGAGTCGGAGTATATGGCTCTTAGCGACGCCTCCAAGGAAGCGATACATATACGACGGATATTGCAGGAGATTAGCGACCAAAAGCTGCCAACTATCACGTTGCACGTGGATAATCAAGGAGCGAAAAAGTTGGCAGAAAACCCGGTATACCATTCACGCACAAAACATATTCATGTGCGTTACCACTTCGTGAGGGAAGCCCTGTCAAAAGAGGAAATTTACCTAAAGTATCTTTCCACGGAGGACATGCCAGCAGACGTTTTTACCAAAGGACTACCAAGGATCAAGCATCGGAAATGCTTAAATAATATCGGAGTAGTAATGTGAATTAGATGGGCATCACTTTGAGAGGAGGTGTTAGATACATTCAAATTGTGCCTCACTTTTATTAGTCATTCTCACTTCTTTTTTAACAGTGCCATCTATTTCCCATATACTTTTGTTTTACTCGTCACATTTCCTTTTCATTAATTCAGTTCTCATTGAGACTTTTGGCATTACAGTACGTTTTATATTCATTCCAATTTTTGTTCATTATCAATAAAAACTTTAACTTTGATTAAACCTCGAATCTTTAGTTAGATTTCGTGATCCCTGGAACCTCGTTAACAATTTTCAATAACAGTGTTAAATTTCCAATACCTGAATTGAATTTAAATTCAATAACTCGTGTAATTGAAAAGTTGTTGAATTTTCAATTCTTTTCTAACAGTGCAGTTAGTGACCCAAAAATTAGAAAAAATTCAAATTTTTGAATCTTGAAAAGTTATAGAAAATGATGAGGCGCATTTTTAAAGATAAATTTGATTATTTATTTAAAAAAACAAAAATCTCATTTCAAACAAAATTCAATTTTAACTGTATAGAAATTATTCTCGATATTTTAAAGTGAATTAAAATTTAAAAATTAAATCATCCTAAGTTTATACACCTCCGAAAACAAATCATTTTTTAAAGAAATGGATTGTTTTTGCTTCCTCGTGAGGAAGCTTTGTAGTCGTTTAATTTACAAAATTTTTAAAAATCCTTTTGACAAATTTTC
Source organism: Leptopilina drosophilae (assembly GCA_032873175.1). Lineage (NCBI taxonomy): Eukaryota > Metazoa > Arthropoda > Insecta > Hymenoptera > Figitidae > Leptopilina > Leptopilina drosophilae. Next base: position 16,967,546 of record CM065484.1, on the reverse strand, counting down.
TTCTATATGGGACTATGTTATATAAGACCCTGAACAATTGTCCGGATGTATGTATGTGTGTGTGTGTGTGTGTGTGTGTGTGTGTGGATCCCGATTTTTGTGAACACGATAACTCGAAGAGGTTTTAACGAATTTGGCTAAAATTTACCAGGTATATTTATCATAAAAATGTCTCGAACTGGATTGATAGACTTTAAAAAATTCTCAGAAAAAAAATTTTTTTTTACTTTTTTCTAAAAAAAAATTTTTTTCAAAATTTTTTTTTTAAGTTGGTTATTGAAGTTAATATATAATAAAATCTTATTCTTTGCTTCAAGACGAATCGATTGGTATATAAAAAGAATAAATTGTATGAGAATTTATAGAGTTAATCACAATTAAAGCTGAAAAATTCGCATTTTTCTCAAAAAATGAGTTCTTTCCGCAAAATTATGTTGCTGCATAAGAAAATCTTATTCACTTATTTCTAAAATTTTATTCTTTGCATCAAGACGGATCGATTGGTATATATAAAGTCTATATTGTATTTAAATTTATAAAATTAAAACCAATTACAGACACAAAATTTGCATTTTTAATAAAAATTCATTTTTTCTTAAGAATCATATTGCTGTACAATAAAATGTTATTATTTATTGAAAAATAAATATAAAATCTTATTCTTTGCATCAAGACGAATCGAATCGAAATAATTATAATAAATATAACAAATTTTTAAAATTAATTTTTAATTAGATTTGAAGACAACATGGAAAATATGTCAATACGTGACATTATAAGTTAGTGCTTCCTCCACGAGGAAGCAAATTTTTTTGCTGATCGTATAGAGGAAGCAAAATGTTCATGTAATGAACATCTGGATTTACAACTTGTTTAAGTTTGTTATTAATTCAACAACTCCGATTAGACGATATTTTTTTGTTTGAAAGAAATAAAATGAAAAGGTTAAAACAGTTGAAACAACAAAAACTTGTAATTAGTTATTTATCTTTTCTTTCTGTTTTTTTTATTTTCACTGACTTTCACCTCTAGTATTGATGTATTTTTGTTAATTATTTTCAAACAATTTTATTCCGCGTAATCGACAATTATTTTTTTTATTTATTTATTTATTGGTTTAGACACCTGTCTTCAGCCTTACATACTTGGCTATACAAGTGTTTCGTACAATTTCTTGCTTTTACAAATTTTTTCTTATATAGAGCAATTCCAAGCCAAGTGATCATGAGGATTTTGGATGATTTTAGCAATTTTAAAAATATTTTGTGAATTTGTTCCTTTATATGCATAGAAAAAGAATGTATAAAAATTTTTTCAAAAATTTTCAAAATTTTTTGGAGTTATGTCATTTTCAAAATTTTGATCGTTTTTTAAAAAAAGGCACGTAACTTTTTTTCTTGTTGACCGATTAAGACAAACTTTTTTGGAAAATATTCATAATAAGAAGTACTTTAATGAAAAAAATTAAAGAAAAAAAAAATTTTTTTTGCCCAAAAAAAATTTCAAAAAAATTTTTTAATTAAAATTTAAAAAAAAAATATACCTTCGATTTCAATTTTTTTTTTTTTAAATATTGTCAATAAAGTAAAGAATACTACCTATAAATTTAATTATGGGACAACAATAACTTTTGGAGAAAAAAAATAAAATGTCCAGCGCGACGTACCGGGACGTGTGCAGTATTTGCTTATAGCGGCGTAAGTTTTGTTTTAAATCTTTTAAGAGGTCATATTTTCTTGCTAAAATGATTTTTCTTTTTTTCTAAATTTTGTAATTAAATTAAAATAAAAAATTGATCTCTCGAGCGCTATTTTTGAATTTTTGTTTAACAAATTTTTTAAATAATAAGTATTAAAATAATCATAAAACATATTTTTTTGGCTTTATTGATTAAGAAAATTAATCAAAAATCTTATTAAAATAGTATTGGATTGATAAAGAAATAGAGAATTATTTAGTTAAATATGATTTAAACAATTAAAAGTAATTATTATCATCATGAAGTGTACTTAGAGCTAGAAATTTATAGTTTTTGCTATATTTTGCATTAAATTGTATTTTGAACATTGAAGTATAAAGAAAAAACTAAAAATTTATTAGTTAAACATTATTTACACAATTTATTTGAGTTTATTAATTAACTCCAATAAAAAAAAAAAATACTTATTTATTCTTAATTGTCAAAAAATCAATTGCAACCCATATTTTTTAATAAAATCTACTGCATTATTGCAAAAAAAAAATATATATATATATTTTTTGCATTAATGCAGTAGATTTGATTAAAAATATATATATATATATATATATATATATATATATATATATATATATATATATATATTATATATATATATTTTTTTTTAAATTGTGAAAAAATCAATTGCAATCCCTATTTTTTAATCAAATCTACTGCATTAATGCAAAAAATATATATATATATATATATTTTTTGCATTAATGCAGTAGATTTGATTAAAAATATATATATATATATATATTTTTGCATTAATGCAGTAGATTTGATTAAAAAATAGGGATTGCAATTGATTTTTTCACAATTAAGAAAAACTAAGAATTTTTTGTTTTAATTGCAGTAAATTAAAAAACTAAAATAAATTGTGTAAATAATGTTTAACTAATAAATTTTTAGTTTTTCTTTTATACTTCAATGTTCAAAATACAATTTAATGCAAAATATAGCAAAAACTATAAATTTCTAGCTCTAAGTACACTTCATGATGATAATAATTACTTTTAATTGTTTAAATCATATTTAACTAAATAATTCTCTATTTCTTTATCAATCCAATACTATTTTAATAAGATTTTTGATTAATTTTCTTAATCAATAAAGCCAAAAAAATATGTTTTATGATTATTTTAATACTTATTATTTAAAAAATTTGTTAAACAAAAATTCAAAAATAGCGCTCGAGAGATCAATTTTTTATTTTAATTTAATTACAAAATTTAGAAAAAAAGAAAAATCATTTTAGCAAGAAAATATGACCTCTTAAAAGATTTAAAACAAAACTTGCGCCGCTATAAGCAAATACTGCACACGTCCCGGTACGTCGCGCTGGACATTTTATTTTTTTTCTCCAAAAGTTATTGTTGTCCCATAATTAAATTTATAGGTAGAAATCTTTACTTTATTGACAATATTTACAAAAAAAAAAAAATTGAAATCGAAGGTATATTTTTTTTTTAAATTTTAATTAAAAAATTTTTTTGAAATTTTTTTTGGGCAAAAAAAATTTTTTTTTTCTTTAATTTTTTTCATTAAAGTACTTCTTATTATGAATATTTTCCAAAAAAGTTTGTCTTAATCGGTCAACAAGAAAAAAAGTTACGTGCCTTTTTTTAAAAAACGATCAAAATTTTGAAAAAGACATAACTCAAAAAATTTTGAAAATTTTGAAAAAATTTTTATACATTCTTATTCTATGCATATAAAGGAACAAATTCACAAAATATTTTTAAAATTGCTAAAATCATCCAAAATCCTCATGATCACTTGGCTTGGAATTGCTCTATATAATTCTTAATTCTAAGTTTGCGTCTACAGAACGTCTTTCGAAATTGGGAGTACTCGCATTAGCCTGGACTACCCCTCTACTAATGGGTTTTCTCGACAGAGGAGAGGGAAACTCTAGAAAACCTTCTCCTGAGTACAACCGGTTTATCGACAGTCGAGTTCTAATGGTGTGTACCGGACAATAATCGACAGTGCACTACGACGTCAAACCTCCAGCTCAGATTATCTCACATGCCGGAAAAATCCCATGCTAATGCAATTTCTTTGCGTCTATATAATTAATTAACTAAAAATGATAGAATCAACTCTTACATCGATAATTTTTGTTCGAATCTTGTGTCACACCCTGGAAATCGACTCAAAATCGGTAAAGTGGGGATTCCGTTGCACCCGGCACATCAAACTTAGCAGTTGACATGCAAGCTTTTTGCAACCATGCAAATTCCTTTAAGTGGCTTGATATAGTTTAATGATCTATACTCTATACTGCCATTGTACGAGTGCATTCTTTACACTGATATTTTTACCAATACACTTAAAGTCTTTTCCGCAGTTACCAATTTTTATAGAGTCGACAAATTCAACAGTGGTATTTACACTGTCTTTATTAATTTGTAGTTATAATTTTTAAATATAATACTTTAAAGAAAAATAATTCTAGAACCAAAAAATCATTGATCTTTCTATTTTGATAATTTCCAAAAAGAAACAAAAAAAATTGTTTCATGGTTTTTCACACCTAAATTAATTAATTAAAATTATTAATTTTAATAGAATTTTTAAAAAATGTATCAGTTTATAACAACTATCATTGATTTTTTAATCAATGAAACGTTCTTGACATACAGGTAAAAAATAGGTCAACTTCAACATGGATTTTGATGTAATGTAAGGACCCACATGGAGACCACTTTTTAACCTATAGGTAAAAAATAGGTCAAATTATACATAGATTTAGACATAATGTGAGGCCGTTATTTATCCTCTTTTTGACCTGTAGGTCAAAAAATAGGTCAAATTATACATAGATTCTGACGTAATGTGAGCCCGTTATTTATCCTCTTTTTGACCTATAGGTAAAAAAGTAGCTCAAATTAGACGAAGATTTTGACGAAATGTAGGGTACAGATTTGGTATAGATTTTAAAGTATCATCAGAGGCATTATTACGACCTTTTTTATTTGCAGCTTTAACAATAAATAAAATCTGACATAAATTTTGACATAAATTAAGGGCCATTATTTGGTCGTTTATGACATTTAGGTAAAAGAATGTAAAATTACATGTAGAATTCGACTAAATTTTGAGGGCAGCAGAAATTCTTTGACAATTTTTGACATTTAGGACAAAACTGCCCTCAAAATTGACTTAAATTTTGAAGCTAGCGGGAATTGTTTGTCAAATTATGACGTTTAAATCAAAACTGCCATCAAAATTGACCGTAATTTTGAGGGTAGCGGTAAAGAGAAATGACTGAATCAGCGGCAGCGGCGGCGAAATGATTTTATATTATTAGGGATATATATTATAACCTCTCCTTTCTTTTATTTTATTACTTTTATGCTAATTTTGACTATTTTTGAGGTTATCTACACTTTGATTTTATGAATTTAAATAAATTTTTAGAAAAGATCTATTAAAGCGCCAGGATATTTTATTCAAAAATATCCAAAAGATTTTATTTGATAAATTTTTCACTAACGAAAATTTAGCCTAGCTTGCTCAGAAATTGTGAGGAAAGAGTTTTCCCCACAAACCGCGGAGAGGGGAGGGGTAAGGAGATAACACATTAATTTTCACTTCACTGATTTTAAATTAAACAATTAATAGATTTTTATTATTTAAGCATTTTTAATTACTACCATTTACAATTTAATTATTCGGCAGAAGGCCGAATTTGTATGAACAATTTGCCGCATTACTATGCGGTGACAAGCATCACTTTCAATATTATAATTCTTCCGAATAATTATTGCCAATCCGGCGAGAAATCACTATTTTTAAACTTAATGGGACTCACCGTCAATCCGACGCCGACCACGCATAGCACCTCGTCCAGACATGGCACTTTTATTTATTTTTTGTAAATTTTTCAATTAAATTTTAATCGGCGAGATGCCTATCACCACTATCAAAACGAGAATGATTGAAAAATGTCTGACTTTTCAGTGACGAGCGCGTCGCTACACATGCGCTTCGTTTTCTCCTGGTGAGTCCCAAGTGTACAACAAAATTACTAAATTTTCAGTCTTTTAACTTATTATTTACCCACGCGGGGTAATCTAGTCACGAATGGTAAAGTAGAGCGCGACTTTATTAGTCGCTGTAGTGGAGCTCTGAGTCGACCTTTAATTCAATATGGCCGCCGTCTCAATTTGACAGGACCAAAACAAGTGGTCTTCGTCTTCCTGGTGCTCTTGAATATTTGGGAATCACGTCCGAATATGTACACCAGGAAGCACTTACCCTGATGATTGAATCTATTTGTCAGCTGCCGGTGGAATAACAAACTCCGTGGAAATCCTCTCGACGGATATGAAAGAAAAATAACAGACGAACGGCAGGAATTGTTCCAAATCTCGAAATTTTTTATTGATAGCCGATCTGACGAGTTGGCAATTTTATTTACTAAATTTCAATTATTCAATTAATTGTATTTTTAAGGTATAATCTTTTTGATTTTATTAATATTCTAAATTTCGAAATACTAATATTAAGTTTTATTCGTTTTAGGAAGGAAGATTCTCGTTTCGATAATTTCATTATCAACAATTTAAAATTTTAATTAATAATTTTCTACGAAATTTTTAAGAGATTAGAGAAATTATTGTGCGAGGCAAAATGCCGCGTCACAATATTTACATATACTAGCGTCGTTGTCCTCGCTCGCTAACGCTTGCTCGGAAGACATTTTACTTGTTTATTTCCACTTATATAAATTTATTAAATAGCATCTCCATTGATAATATATATGAAAAAAATTTTATTTAAATATATACATATGTATGTGTTGTGAATTTATGTGTGAATATACATGTGTATGTAAATAATAATTTTTTTTATTTTCTTTTTAAAAATTATTTGTTTGCTTTGAAATATTTGTTATTTAACATTTCTATTTGTTCATAAATTAAGATCTAATTATTTTAAATATTGATATTTTCTTTTTACCTACTTCTAGTTAATTTTAAAGTATTAATTTTCTAATTATAAAATAAAAATATTTCTACTTATATATATATATATATATATATATATATATATATATATATATATATATATATATATATATTCCCTATATTTTGTAAGTCTGAAAATATTGAGTTTAGGAAATTATTATATTATTTTATTTTAACTGTTGAGAAATGTAAAAGAAATTTTTTTTTAATAAACAAATTAATTTTTTTTTAACTGTAGGTTATATTATATTAATATAAACTGATTTAGAACATGTACAGTACTAAAATCCAAAAAATTGTTAATAACATTAACGAAAATTTTTTTTTATCTAAAATTACAGGGTTTTTTTACTCTACGAGAAGTAAAAAAAAATTTTTTTCTAATTTTTTTCTAAAGAATTTTTAATAAATTGATTTGTAAGATCAAAATTCTTGAGACGCATGACCGTTTACCATAAATTTCATTTGACAAAAAATCTATTTTGTATAAAAAAAATATTATTTGAAATTTATTTGACATACATTTTATTAAACATACAATTTATGTTGCATAAATGGCATTTAATATGATATCCATTTGATATATACTTAATTAGACATAAAATTTATAAAACATATGGGCAATTCCACGTGAAATTTTTCTATGACATTTTAGAATCGGTTAAACATATTTTTTTCTCGTTCCTTATAGAAAAATATTAAATTCGTATTTTTTTATTTTTCCATAATTGCCAAAATTTTCGAGATATGAATTTTCGAAATTTTGGATTTTTAAAAGCAGACCTACACGGAGAAAATTTAATTTGTAATGATTACAAAACGGTTACGGTACTGCTCGGACGAAAAGCCACGTACTGTAGAAATTAAATAAAATTGGGTATTAATGAATACAAAGACATAAGTGGATAAACATATGATCGTATCCTTACTCGTTACAGATCAGTCATTGTAAAATAAGGGAACGCTGACGTCTGCGCGGAGAGAGTCCCATTCAAAGACAGTTTTGTAATCAGAACGGATCGCAACTGTATTTCGTTATGGAAAAATAATTCTCTCTCGAATTTACTCACATACAAACCAGCCTTTAAATTCCACTGCGTTCCACAGTTGCTTGTCCGGAAATCTCACTTTACACACACACATTTAAGTTCGCTCGCTTATATGTAGTCCTAACCTTACCTTAACCTAAACTAACGCAATATAAACACGCACGCATTATACTAATACAATCGCTATATTCAATGTATTTCGAACTGTTCTTATATACTAAATACAAACTTTTTTTACTGCATCCGAGCAACTTTATTAGGAATTAGAACTTGATTAATTTGGTAATTTTTAAACTTTCAAAATTAAATTAATCTTTTAGCTAATCAAGGTCAATTTTCTAAATAACAATAAGATATTAATTTACTATAATAATTTTAAAATAAGTTAATTCATTCTATAATTACAAATTTTAATTAAAATCAATTTTTAAATAACTATATTTTCTAATAACGGTTTGTAAAATTATTGTGAATACTAAAAATTTTTCTTTTTATTTGTATTTATCAAAATTATACGATTTTATTATTTTCACATTTTTTCAACATCTGAATATATATCTCTATAATTAATGGTTTATACGTTTATCTATGCATTAACATTTTTTTAGAATATTGGAGATATTAATAAATATATTAAAATATTTATTATTTATATAGTGCTATAAAAGTATATGAAATAAGTATATAAATTAATTTAGGATATTGAAATTAATAAAAAATTTTGAAAAATAATTTATAAAATTAAAATTTTTTTTAATTATACAATAAAATTTGTTAGTCAATTAAATTAATTATAAATTTAATTTATTTAATACACATCTTTATCTGATGCGTGTCTACACGCATCACCAAAACCTGCGCACTACTCTGAACGACACGCTACAGATCAGTTTTGTAATCGTTTCACATACGAACCACACTGAGTACAAATGCAAAAATTTGGATGTCTCATACAGGAGAGCCTATGAAAAATTACAGATACGTTCTGTATTGTAAACAGACCTGTTTTGAAAAATTAAAAAACTGTTCTGTAACTGTCACAAGTGTGGCCGTTTCGTCCGAGCAGTACAGGGAAGTTTTGTAATCACTACAGATTAAATTTTATCCGTGTATTTTCAATAGCTTATAACTTTGAAAGTATTGAGTTTCGAAAAAAGTTGTCAAAGAAAGAAAGTTATGGTTTTTCTTCAACTTTTAAAAGATTTAAAAAAAATATTTTTAAAAATTTTTTAGAAAAAAAATTATACTTTTATAAACAAATTAATTTATTTTTAATTTGGGCGCGATTAATTTTTATTGTTTTCTTATTTTTTTTTTTTTTTTATTTATTTATTTTTTTTTTTTGCTTAGGGATTTTTGGGAAATCTGCATACAGATACCTTGGATTCCGCACTCCAAAGTTATGTGGGGTTGGTAAAATAAAAAGAGAAGAGTAGAAAACAAAATAAGATAATAGAAAACAAAATAAGATACTGAATTTAAACAAACTGGCGACCTACTGCCAGCCCCGACCCACTAAAACCCGTAACCCTTCTTTTGAAACCCTTTACCCACCCTCGGAACTGTCGTAAGACTTTAGCCTTCGAGGACGGCGCTCCAACTCTGTCGCTGATGCGACTTTGTTCTTTCTCTGCGGTTCTCCTGCGTCAACAGTTAAAATTTAAAACCATTTCAATGTCAAAGAATAAAGGAACAAATGTTAAAAATTGGTAAAAGCCAAAAGATGAAATTGCAAACAGAACATAAACACGGAAATGAATCAATTAAACATATATATATAAGGGTCAAGATACAAATTGTAAAAGGACAAGAATAAATAAACAAATATATAAAAGTCAGAAAAATAAAAATTTAAAGGACGTTTAAAACAAAAACCACAAAAATACATAAATAAATAAATAAATAATTTAAATAAATAAAATAAATAATTTAAAATTATTCGCTCCTTTTATTACTTCTTATTTACTTTTGGTCCTTGCGAGAGTCTTCTTCGCTTCCTCAAGAGCCGTCCTGAAGACTCCGCATCCTCCGCTGCCTGCAATATGGGTGGTTGACACCTTATTGCCAAACTTTTCCGAGCACAAAAAGCAGCTTGCGTTCTTTTTACAGTTGGAGAACTTGTGACCGGCCTCACCGCACTTAAAGCACGCAGCCGATCTGTCCTCCTTCTGGCATTTGGCTCCAATATGGCCGTATCCCAAGCATCGATGACACCGGATGACCATTACTCTTTTTTTAATTGGGCAACACATAAAACCAATTTTTACGTGTCCCAATTTCTCCAGCCTGTTCGCCTCTTCCAGGTTGGTGACTACAACCGCGAGCTTCATCCCTCGGCGGTTGGGTCCTAAGACCGTCACTCTCCTGTTTCCTGGCTTACCCATTGCTTTAGACAACACTTGTTGCACCTCAGCTTCTTGGGTAAGGCAATCCAAATCACGGATCTCGAGTGTAACTCTTCGATCCAATGACTGCACCTTACCCATGCTTCCAACCGCTTTGGTGACCTCGGCGGTGAAGGCGTCCTTGTCGGAGTCCCCTCTAAACTTAATCAGAAGGTCCCCCTTGTTTGTAGCTTTTGCTGCTACTATTCTTGTATGGCTGTCCTCCGGGTTGACCTCTTTGCGAAGCTTACCTAGAACGTCAGCATACGTCAATCCTTGACCGACTCGGATTAGAACTGTGGATCTTTTTGACCCAATTCTTTCCAATTGAGGAATCTTTGGATCTGGTACGTCCTTTTCCATTGGAGGAGCTTCCTCCTTCTTCCTCTTATCGGTTTTGGTTCGAGTCTCTTCTGGACTGTCACCTTCTCTCTTCCGTTTATGAGCATCTCTTAAGACGCTTTTGAGATTACGCCTATAGAAACGCTCTCTCTCCTCCTTACGGTCCTTGAGGTTACATTCCGCACCGCTCAGAACGCATGCCAAATCGACGTCCGACTCATCGGCCGCGGCATGCTTTGCCCTTGTCTCCTTTAGAAGGACTTCGATTACCTTGAGTCCATCCTTTACCGTCCTATTGACGGTCTTCTGAATGTCGCAAGATTTTATCATCTTTGCGACCTCCAACTCCATTTTTTCGAGACAATTCGCCTCCTCCTTTCTGAGCCGCAAGCATATTTCGCGAGTCTCTTCTATCGCCTCGTCATCTACTTCTGAGTGGATAGCGCTATGAACGGTTTTTCCGCTACTGCAGCTTGACACACTCAGAAGACTCGACGTGCTTCCTTTTCTCGTTTTTCCACTTTCCACGATGTTCTGTGGATCTACCCTTTCCACGATCACCCGTGGCACTGCAAGAAATTGTGCGCCCCCACAATCCGCGCGCACTTGAGCATCGGTCCTGGGACCGATGGTAAGATTTCCCGTTTCCGGCCTGCTCACGTGGGGTACATTCTTAGAATTTTTTGAATTCATTTTTTCTTGCTGTTTGGTTGCCCTTTAGTTGAAAGCCCCGACCACCACGACAAGGTCTACCGAACATATCCAAGATTTCACTCATGTCTGGCAGTGGACAAACATCCACTTCACCCAGCACATCGAAGAAATCATTGATGTTCGGTAGTAGATTGTTTTCTTATTTATTTAAACCTGCCAATATACAGAAGATTTTTTAAAAAGATCCGAGATGGGCCGACTCATAGTTATCGTTCTATAAATTTTTTTAGAACGAAAACTATGAATTAGTAAACCTAATAGCTTATAATTTGAAAAATTTTGAGTGTAGAAAAAAGTTGCCAAAGAAAGAAAGTTTTGGTTTTTCTTCAACTTTTAAAAGATTTAAAAAAAATATTTTTTAAAATTTTTTAGAAAAAAAATTATTTTTTATAAACAAATTAATTAAAAAATTTATAAAACGAAAACTATTAGTCGGCCCATCTCGGATCTTTTTAAAGAATCTTCTGTATATTGGCAGGTATAAATAAATAAGAAAAAAATAAACAAGTTGTAAATCCAGATGTTCATTACATGAACATTTTGCTTCCTCTATACAATCAGCAAAAAAATTTGCTTCCTCGTGGAGGAAGTACTAACTTATTGTCACGTATTGACATATTTTCCATGTTGTTGTCTTCAAATCTAATTAAAAATTAATTTTAAAATTTTGTTATATTTATTATAATTATTTCAATTCGATTCGTCTTGATGCAAGGAATAAGATTTTAGATTTATTTTTCAATGAATAATAACATTTTATTGTACAACAACATGATTCTTAAGAAAAAATGAATTTTTATTAAAAATGCAAATTTTGTGTCTGTTATTGGTTTTAATTTTTTAAATTTAAATACAATATATACTTTATATATACCAATCGATCCGTCTTGATGCAAAGAATAAAATTTTAGAAATAAGTGAGTAAGATTTTCTTATACAGCAACATAATTTTGCGGGAAGAACTCATTTTTTGAGAAAAATGCGAATTTTTCAGCTTTAATTGTGATTAACTCTATAAATTCTCATAGAATTTATTCTTTTTATATACCAATCGATTCGTCTTGATGCAAAGAATAAGATTTTATTATATATTAACTTCAATAACTAACTTAAAAAAAATTTTTTGAAAAAAAATTTTTTTTAGAAAAAAGTCAAAAAAAAATTTTTTTCTGAGAATTTTTTAAAGTCTATCAATCCAGTTCGAGATATTTTCATGATAAATATACCTGGTAAATTTTAGCCAAATTCGTTAAAACCTCTTCGAGTTATCGTGTTCACAAAAATCGGGATCCACACACACATACATACATCCAAACAATTGTTCAGGGTCTTATATAACATAGTCCCATATAGAAGAAAATTTGTCAAAAGGATTTTTAAAAATTTTGTAAATTAAACGACTACAAAGCTTCCTCACGAGGAAGCAAAATTAATCGCGCTCAAATTAAAAATAAATTAATTTGTTTATAAAAAAATAATTTTTTTTCTAAAAAATTTTTAAAAATATTTTTTTTTAAATGTTTTAAAAGTTGAAGACAAATCATAACTTTCTTTCTTTGACAACTTTCTTCGAAACTCAATACTTTCAAAGTTATAAGCTATTGAAAGTAGGTCTGCTTTTAAAAATCCAAAATTTCGAAAATTCATATCTCGAAAATTTTGGCAATTATGGAAAAATAAAAAATACGTATTTAATATTTTTCTATAAGGAACGAGAAAAAATTATGTTTAACCGATTCTAAAATGTCATAGAAAAATTTCACGTGGAATTGCTCATATATGTCATTTGACATAGAATTAATTCAACATATATTTTATTGAATATAAAATTCATTTAGCATAATTTCCATTTGACGTAAAAATACAATTGACTTGAATTTTATTTCACATAAAAATCTCTTGACATATATTTCAATTGACATAAGTTTTATTTGATAGAAAATTAATTCGAGGTAGAATTTGTGTAGCATATACGTCATTTGACATAAATATACATTTTGTAAATTTTATTTTGTCATAAAATTCATTTTTCATGAACTTCACTTGTAATAAATTTCACTTGTCATAAATTTTATTTAATATAAATGTCATTTGACATAAATTAGATTGGGCATAAAAGACATTCAACAAAATTCTCATTTGACATAAAAATTATTTTACACAAATTACATTTTACATAAAAATATCGGCGTGAATTTTAAAAGTAACCAATTAGATATTGTCAACTGCATTGTGATTTGCCAATTTTGAAATTCGGGCCTTTATTCTCATGTCAAATGATTTTTATGTAAAATGAAATGTGTGACAACTGAATTTTATGTTAAATGAGAACTATGTGTAATGACTTATCCGTCAAATGAAATTTATATCCAGTGAACTTTATGTCAAATGAGAATTATGTTAAATGAGATTTATACTAAATGAAATTTATATCAAGTAAATTTTATGTCAAATGAGAATTATGTTAAATGGCATTTACGATAAATAAAATTTATATAAATTTAAATTTACGTTTAATAATAATTATGTTAAAAGATATTCACGTCAAATGAAATTTATGTCAGGCTAATTTTATGTCTAATGATATACATGTCAAATAAATTTTGTGTCAAATGAGAATTATACGTAAAATGACATTTACGACAAATGAAATTGATGTCAAAGGAATTTCATGTTAAATGAATTTTATAACAAATAAAATTTACGTTAAATGAACTTTATATGAAAAGAAATTTATGTTAAATGATTTTTATGTCAATAGAAATTTAGGTTACATAATTTTTATGTCAAATGGGAATTAAGTTATCTGAGTTTTATGTAACATAATGTTTCTGTTAAATAAATTCTATGACATATGATATTTATTTTAAATGGTTTCTGTGTGCAATGAAATTCATGTCAAATAATTTTCATAATATGTGAATTTTAAGTTAAGTAGTTTTATTTCAAATAACTATTTCGTCAAAAAAGATTTCGGGAATAAGCATGCGTCTCAAAATTCTTATTACAATTATTGAGAACGGTTACCTTTCCTTGAAAGAGTTCAATTATTTTTTTAATTAAATAACAATATTAACAATATATATAGAGTTTAACGACCAGTATTACTTTCCACCGCCACAGTTAGTTTTTAATTATTTTTTTTGTAACTGACGTGGTCAGAACACAATTTGTTATTAACATTTTATAAACAAATTATATAAAAACTATTAAAAATAATTTTTTTTAAAACAAACATTATTTTCCCACGTGAAAATGTTCTCGGGAATCGGTCCCGGGAAATTCCCGGTACTTACTCCAGAGAAATTCCCGGTAAAATCTTTTGACATTTGTCTCCATATTTCTCAGAGAATTTAACCTCAAGAATAAAAATATATCACTATAAAATCTTCAGGATAGTATTCGTGATTGAGATGACTTTTTGTTTATTATAATTGTCACGTTAAGCATACAAATTGAAAGTCTACTATCAACATATTAATTATTATTATATCATAACAAAAGGGTTTAAGCACCAATTTTTTAAATTAGGATTTTCGCATTTAAGAAATAAGTAACTATTTACACATTTCCATTAAAAATTTTCTATTTTATTGAGTTTTCAAACAGTTTTCAATGAAAATTAGAATTATAAAATAACCTTAATTTTTAATAAAATTGTAATAGCAAAAATTGTTTTAACTCTGAATTATTGTTATTATTTACATGAATAACAATTCAACTCGAGAATTTGTGTATTGCTTGATTTCAAAACAATAACTTTAGAAATAATTTTTTGTTAAGATAAAACTCTTTAAAAATTTACTTTTATCCTTTTACTTTTTTAATCCTATAATTTGAAAAAGGGTATATTTTTTAAAATAAAAATATCATTAAATTAAAATTAAATTCCTTAAATCGTTAATTTTTATCAATAAAATTTTTCTTCTAGATTAAGCAATACACAAATTCTCGAATTGAATTCTTATTCATGTAAATAATAACAATAATTCAAAGTTAAAACAATTTTTGCTATTACAATTTTATTAAAAATTAAGGTTATTTTATAATTCTAATTTTCATTGAAAACTGTTTAAAAACTCAATAAAATAGAAAATTTTTAATGGAAATGTGTAAATAGTTACTTATTTCTTAAATGCGAAAATCCTAATTTAAAAAATTGGTGCTTAAACCCTTTTGTTATGATGCCCATTAATTTTTCTCACTTAGGTGTCGAAATCCGTTTAATATGTTGACAGTAGACTTTCAATTTGTATGCTTAACGTGACAATTATAATAAACAAAAAGTCATCTCAATCACGAATACTATCCTGAAGATTTTATAGTGATATATTTTTATTCTTGAGGTTAAATTGTCTGAGAAATATGGAGACAAATGTCAAAAGATTTTACCGGGAATTTCCCGGTAGTGACTCTCGGTAATTTCTCGGGACCGATTCCCGAGAACATTTTTACGTGGGTTTAAATACTTTGTTTTATGACGAAGAAAACTGTTTTTATTGTTTTTTAATCGGTGAATGGATTTCGAAAAAGACAAACATTTTTCAGACAAAGATTCGTTTAAAGTTACACCAACGTTTCGAAATCCACAAATTTCCTCTTTAGGATGTCAATTTAATTTAATAAAATAAATGAATTCTTTCAAGGGATGGTAACTGTTCTTAATAATTGTAATTAAAATTTTAATCTTTTAAGTAAATTTATCAAAATTCCTTAAAAAATTTTTTATAACAAAATAATTAAATGAATCAATTTGAGAAATTTACTTTATTTATTATCTGTAGCGTATTGTCCTTATTTATATTTTGTTTTCTTTTATTATTTACTTGATGTGTGTTATTATTTATTACTTTACTAAATTTAAAAAAACAATAGTAGATTGTGCAACTAGTGGAGAACAAGGGCGATTTCTTGCGAGCTCGAAGTTTGCTGCGCAAGCGCAGCGCGCGTAGCAATTGAGCGAGCGAAAATCGCTGTTTTCCACAAGTTGCACATACTATTTTGTCCAACAACTGCAAACAATGTTTTCAAAAAATGTTGAAAAAATTTTTTTTTAATTTTGAAAAAAACTTTTGAAAAAAAAATTTTTCAATAATGAATGTCTTGAAAGTGTCCCAAAGAGTCCCCCAGAGTGTTCTCAAAATTCTGTTTTTAAAATGTTCTAATTCTAATATAAAATAAAAAGTCGATTAATCAATTTCTCATTCCACCAGTGGGGAAATGACTTCATTTCTCCACTGGACAAACGGCCAGTGGAGATATGAGGTACATTTCTCCACTGGTGCCTATTGCACAATGACTCAATTTCCCCGAAGGCGTTGGACAAAAAGGGTTTTCTTCGTCATAAAAGAAAGTATTTAAAGCAAATTTTTTGGTTTTAAAAATGTATTTTTAATAGTTTTTATATAATTTTTTTAACAGTGTAATTTTATTATGAATTATGTGAATTATATTAGTGTCTAAATTTAATAAAAAAAACTCACGAAACAAATAAAGCTAACCAGTTGAAGCAACAAAGTCAATCTGCTTTAAAGAAGAAAAACTTTAATATTTTCAACAATGAAGTTTGCGCAACTTGAATTCTTCCTCTTCAGTATAAAATAATGTAAGTTTAATAAAGAAACCATATAATTTAAAAAAAAAATAAGTTGAAAAATCGAATTTTAAAAGTGGCACTTTCAGAAGAATCTAATATTTTATTTATATTTTAATCAAAATTTTATATAAATATACTAACAATTCAAAGTGTATCACTTTTTTCTTAAATATTGAGCCGGTGAACACAGCGCCAATGGAAGCCACAGTTATTATTTAATAACTTTTTTTGTAATTAACGTACATTTTTTTCAAAACGGTTTATTATTCAGGGGAGTGTTGGCAATATAAAACAATTTTTCTTTTTTTTTTCTAGAAGCCGCAGAACATGATTAGTTATTAACATTTTATAAACAAATTATATAAAAAACTTTTGAAAACTGTTCTTTTGTTTTATTATAAGCTACAGAGTTTTAGAAAAGTTTTAAGATTTTAGAAAATCAATGAAATTTTTTTTAACCCAACAGTTGGTCGGGCCCAAAAACTTAAAAAAACAAAAAATTTTCAAGACAAAATGTGCTGAAAAAAAGTTGGTTGTCTTATTCTAACCTAAAATAATATAAAATTAAAAATTCAGTAATGGTGGTAGATTTCTATGCAAGACACGTTCTTTTTTAAAACGAAATAACAATTTTTTTCTTCGAATTTGTCAATTTTGAGATAAACTGGCTCAAAAACTTTTAAAGAAATTAACTTTCTATGAAAAAATGTTGTAGAGAAAAGTTGTTTGAATTTTTCTAATCTAAAGTAATATATAGTTAAAAATATTGAAATTTAAAAAAATTGAATTTTTACAATTTTTAAACTACCGTAGTTTGCGTAGTTTTTGACAAAAGTGGCTGGCTAACGAACTCGATCTGTATTTTAACACTACTTTTGTGCATGCAAAGTTGCAAGTTGATGCAATATGTTTTTCAAGAGTTCTCGTAGGGACACCAATGTGTTTACAGACAGACACGAAGACAGACACTTTTTCTAGACCATACTTTTCGGACTCAGGGGACCCAAAACGTCGAGATTTCATGAAATTAGCGAAAGTCAATTTTCGACCAAAACTTATACTTTCTTATGTGTTGAGAATGTAAAAATATTGAGTTTAACAAAATGGTATCTACAGCAATTTTTAGTTTAACTCTTAGATGCCAAGTTTTATAAAAATCCAACAATTTTTGAAAAAATTCATCCACCATATTGGATCCGCCTATTTTAATTTTCAAAAATTAACTTCATATTCGTAATACCTAAGTGTCCACAAAAACCCTAGATAATAAGTTGAAAACAAATCCAATTTTAAGAAAAATGTATGCATTTAAAAACAATTTTGGTAGTGGAAAGTAATACTCTAGAGGGTTAAACTTCGACAATATTTAATAGTATTGACTACAAACAAATAGTAAGCATATTTTTATGTTCTAGGATAAGTTGTAATATCTAACATTGTAAAAAGTAATAGAAGATTGTACCTAGTAACATAATGATAGTACTTCATATACAATCTTTTTTTCATAATCAAATTCTAACTATCCCTATCTTTCAGTGAGGGGTAGAACACAATAATTCAAATTGTTTATAAAATCGCATTTTAATCATGCGAGTATTTTTATTTAAAAAAGAAAAAAAATTTTTATTCGTCAGTAAAAGTTTAATTAATTTATTGTCAGCGGCTTTTAAATTATTAATTTTTTTATTATTCTGTAATATTCTGTTAATAAAAAATTTTTTTTTAAATTCTTAAAATTAAAATTTGATTTGCTGTGAACTACAGACTTTTATAAAAATAAACATTTTAGAAAATCAATAAATGTTTTTTAACACAGTTAAGCTGACTGACCCAAAGACTTATAAAAAAAGAGTTTTAATCAAAAAAAGTTGTAGAGAAAAGTTGTTTGTATTTTCCTAACCTGAAAGAATATAAAGTTAAAAATTTTAAAAAAAATGAATTTTCCAAATTTTGGAAGTACTGTCGTTTTTGAAGTTTTTGACGAAAATGTCTGGTTAACGAACTTAGCCTTCATTTTAGCACCAACTTGAAGTGTGTTTCAGGGGACCCCAAAACGTAAAAATTTCATAAAATTAGCAAAAGTCAATTTTCGACAAAAACTAATACCTTCTCATGTGATGAGAATGTAAAAATCAAACTAAAATTTTCCATTCTCTCTTTTTAATGCCTTAACAAAAATTGACTTTGATTTTTGATTTTCGTCAATTAAGTTAATAAATAATTAAGTGTTTACATTTACCCCGAGAATTCGAAAACTCGGGGTAAATGTAAAGAGAACTTCAACTACATTAAAAAAAATGTAATAAATTATTGGATCTGCCATTTTGAAAGGACCCCGCACCAAATGTATGTAAATTGGTTCCCGGTCAAATTGGTTCGAATTTTGATATGTTTTAGTTAAAGTAATTTAGAACAACTTTTCCCTTTGGAAAAATCCATAAAAAACATAACTTCTATTTTTATAAGGGAAAGAAGAGTGTAACTTCATGCGTTTTATAAGTAGCAAAAGATACAATAAAAGTACATAAATCAACTGTAATATGTTCTGGAAATTGGTTTTTAAAACATATTCAAGGACTGACAGACTGATAAACCAATTAATTAAGTAACCAACTAACTAACTGACTAACTAAACTAACTTACTTACTAACTAACTAACTTACTTACTTGCTCATTAAATAATTGACTGACTAACTAACCAACTTACTTACTAAATAACTTACTTGCTTACTAACTAACCAACTAACTCACTAACTAACTTACTCACTAACTGACTGACTGACTGACTGACTAACTGACGAACTGACTAACTGACTGACTAACTAACTAACAAAATGGAAAACAATAATAACTTAATCATTCATTCTGTATGGCAGCTATTTGGTATGTAAATCAAATTAACAAAGCAACTGCTTTGTTTTCCATTTCGTTAGTTAGTTAGTCAGTTACTAAGTAGGTCAGTTGGGTAGTTAGTCAGTCAATCAGTAAGTTAGCGAGCAAGTAAATATGTAAGTTAGTTACTAAGTTAGTTAGTCAGTCAGTCAGTCAGTTAGTTAATAAGCAAAGTAAGTAAGTAAGTTACTTAGTTAGTATGTTAGTTAGTTGGTTAGTTTGTTAGTTAGTTAGTCAGTTAATAAGTAGGTCAGTTGGTTGGTTAGTTAGTTAGTCAGTCAGTTAGTCAGTAAGTAAGTTTGTGAGAAAGTAAGTCAGTTAGTTAGTGAGTTGGTTAGTTAGTTAGTAAGTTAGTTAACCAGTTAGTTAGTAAATAAGTTAGTTAGTAAGTAAGTTGGTTAGTTAGTGAGCAAGTAAGTCAGTTAGTTGGTCGGACAGTTACTCGTAAAAAACTCAATGATTTATGCAGTCATTCAGTCAGTCAGTTAGTTAATAAGCAAAGTAAGTAAGTAAGTTACTTAGTTAGTTAGTATGTTAGTTAGTTGGTTAGTTTGTTAGTTAGTTAGTCAGTTAATAAGTAGGTCAGTTGGTTGGTTAGTTAGTCAGTCAGTTAGTCAGTAAGTAAGTTTGTGAGAAAGTAAGTCAGTTAGTTAGTGAGTTGGTTAGTTAGTTAGTAAGTTAGTTAACCAGTTAGTTAGTAAGTAAGTTGGTTAGTTAGTGAGCAAGTAAGTCAGTTAGTTGGTCGGACAGTTACTCGTAAAAAACTCAATGATTTATGCAGTCATTCAGTTATTTTTGTACTGAGTTGGTTTGTTATTTAGCTTCCCAGTCAATTAGTTAGTTAGTCAATTAATTAGTTGGTTACTTAGTTAATTGGTTTATCAGTCTGTCAGTCCTTGAATATGTTTTAAAAACCGATTTCCAGAACTTATTACAGTTGTTTTATGTACTTTTATTGTATCTTCTGCTATCTTATAAAACGCATGAAGTTACACTCTTCTTTGCCCCATAAAAATTGACGTTATGTTTTTTATGAATTTTTCCAAAGGGAAAAGTTGTTCCAAATTACTTTAACTAAAACATATCAAATTTCGAACCAATTCGACCGGGAACCAATTTACATACATTTGGTGCGGGGTCCTTTAAAAATTCGACTTTACATTCTTATTCAGCAACCTTAAAAACTTTTTTTTACCAAGTTGAATGAAAATGTATTAAAATTTGTTCAAGTTATTCAAGTTTCCACATTACTAATTTTGTAATGGGGAATTTGTAATTTTGTATTGCATGTATTGTATTGTATGTATTGTTTATTTATATGATACATTATCAGTCAACTGATTGATTTTTCTATACATCTACGAAAAACTTTTTTTCAGTTTTTCCATCCCTTAAAACAGTAGTATACTTGAAATAACTTGTTTCTTAAACCTCGCTTAACTACAGTGGTGTTTACATTTACCCCGAATTTTAGAAAAATTTTTAAATCTCGGGGTAAATGTAAACAGTCAATTTTAGGCGATTCAGGTACATAAATATTTTTTTGTAGCTCATAAAATTTTATTACCCTGTTAAAAAATCCTGCGAAGGATCTTATATGGGATTCTGTTCCAGGAATATTCAATGCAAGTTCGTACATAAGAACGCAGTAGCGTTCTTATGTGCCCAGGTTCTCTAGTGAAACTTAATAAGATCAAGCGTGTTATCCTTTGTACAATCTGGAAGTAAAAAACTCAGGATCCTTCCGGGATCCTGTGCAGGTTACGATGCAGGAACTTTAGGTATTAAAGGTTCCTGTAAAGGTTTCTGAACCGGAACACTTGCAGGATCATTAATAGGAAACTTTGTAAAGGTTCTTGTACAGGAACCGTTACAGTTTTGTACAGTTTTGTAAACTGCAGGTACTTAAGTGTAAAGGATCCTGTAAGTGACCCTTGCAGGAACATTTAATATAGCTAAAGTTCCTGCATCAGAGCCTGCACAGGATCCCGAAAGGATCCTGAGTTTTTTACTTCCAGATTGTTAATGCAAGATCTTACAAATGATTTTACAAAGTTCATGCAAAAAAATCCGCCCACTTTACGTTTCAACAAAAAAAACTTATGTTTTTGGTGAAACATAGATATTCCGTTTACATTTACCCAAAATGACCCTATAGAAATTTTCCAAAAACTTACAGAAAATTCTGTATAATATTAATTGTTTAACTTTCTTTTTATTATATACTCTAATACTGTAAATTCTTAATAATTATTATTACTATTTTTAAAAAGAAAATTAGATTTTATAATAAAAATTGTATTTCTATCAAATTCTTTCCTAACTTACGTTTGCGTAGTACAGTAGAATTGTACTTGAGCAACAAAAATAATGAAAGTCATTATATTTATTATTTATTACTATAATTATTATATTTATTTATTACTTGTTTATTATTATTACATTTAAAAATACCCACGCGTAATATGGTAGAAAATATGCTTTTAAATCCATGAAAAAATTTGCAAATTTAAACGATGATTTTCATAATTATAGAAGTATTTTTTAGAAAAAATTTTTCATTTTTAACCTTCGCGATACCCTATATTAAAGAACCAGTTGAGACTAGTAGAAATTGAACATGGATCTACTGGTGTCAACTTGCATTCCAAATTAAAAAACTTTTCCGTGTATAGCAATTGAACCGCCGGCGACCAAAAGGGCGTGCGCACGGTTTTCGTTGGCCCCTCGCGCAGCCGTAGAATCGCTGTACGCGGGGCCAACGAAAGTCATGCGTATGCCCTTTTGGTCGCCGGCGGTTCAATTCTATTGGTTTTAACTTGGAAATCCTATTTATGTAACTGAAGCGGATATCCAAGATAAAATTATAATGGTTCTATTTTGGATTGTCCTCTTCAATTTTTGTTTCGACTTGTTTTAACACAGATTTCCAATCTTATAATTTCTACTTGTATTTCCAAGTTCGCACGTACTACAAGTATCAGCTTGCATTTCCAAAATACAAAAATTAAGTTCAAGTATCTACTTGGTTCAATTTGGTTTGATTTACAATCGCACGTTGTTGCGCGCAAATGGCTCGCTGCGCTCTCGATGTTTTCCGGTTATTGTACATTATTTGCGTTCTTCTTCTTAATTCTGCTTATATGTAAAATTTCCATTAGACACATCATATAAAAGAGTTAAGCTACAATATAGTGACTCCTCGCCATAAAATTATTTCGCTGAGTTTCGAACTCAATCAACTAAGACTACGTATTAGACACGCCATACCTTTTTTGAAAGGCTTATATATTTATTTTTCTTAAAGTTACTACGACTTTAAGGTTTACATTTTTATCAAATATGTGTTGATTTGAAGATTTTCACAAAAGGAACAATACTGCAAAAAGAAGTATCTTAATTAAGATGTTTTGGTAGTCATTTCTAAGATGTTATTGTAGTCACTTTTTAGTCATTAAAAATATCTTAATTTAAGATGTTTAAAGTATCTTCGTACACATTTTCCAACATATTTTTTGGGGAAAAAGTTTTGAGGTTAACTATGGGCTTATATGTAAGATATTTTATGCATCTTAGGTTTTAGTAACTTAAATTTTTTCGCATCTTACAATTCACAGGTAACTTATCGCTAAACATCTTATTGAAACAGAAACAACTTAATTTAAGATACTTTAAAAAACTTACAGAAGTATCTTACTTTTTTAAGATAGGAACAATATCTAAGACGTATAAAGCATCTTAAAAATCTGTAAGATACTTTCGAAAACATCTTATTTTAAGATGTAAGATAACATTTTTCCATCTTACATTTTAAGTTAAGATATCAAATAAGATACTTATTTTTGCAGTGAACTCATGCAATAGCAACAATTCATTTTATACATTGTTTTGAAAAAAAATTTTAATTGGTATAATTTATGTTTTATTAATTGCCTCCAGGAATGTCCATTTTCATTTTAAACAAAAAATACTCAAATCGGTTAAAAATTGTTGGCTATAGTCATTTATCAACAGTAAAGTGTAAAAAAAATCCCACGCACTGTAAAAACACTGCAAAAACCAGCATCTTAAAATAAATTATAATCACTTTTAAAACGATTAAAACATCTTATTTTTTCATGCATCTTCCGTCTTAGAAACTAATGCATTTTCAGATACTTTAAAAATTTTTTGGAAACAACTTAAAAGTGACTACCAAAGTATCTTAACATAAGATGCCTTTTTTACAGTGCGGTGAGGAACAAATACAGATGCCATTCTGAAAATTGCACGGTTTTTAATGAGACATTAAATTTTAAAATGATATTTTTTTAAAACAAAATTTGATAGAAATCATTCTTAAACATTAAAATTAAACACTATTTTATAAAAAAACTAATTAAAAAATATCAAGAATTTCGCAATGCAATTAAATTATGATGCAAATGATAAAACTTACAACTTTGTAAAAAATTTTATAATTTAAAACTACTTAAAAATCAAAAAAAATTTGTCTGCTTAACATTTACAAGGATACATTTAAATCAAGTTGAAAGTTAAAAAAATATTTTGATTCAAAAATGAAAACTATAAAACAAAAAAAATAAGTCTGGCTCAAAAACTTATATAACAACAAAAAATTTTGTTATTTGTTGTACAACACAGTAAAAAGAAAGTCTTATTTTCAGTCATGAAAGGTACTTTAATTTAAGATGCAACATTCTTAAGATAGTTTTTGTTTAATTTCAAATCTTATTTTTTTGCTAAAATTAAAGAGCAAAAGCTTGTTGAAAATAAGCAAAAAATGTGCTCAATTTAAGGCAATTATGTTGAAAATCAGCAGTTCTATACTTAATTTAAAAAGTAGAACTGAAATTTCAGATTTATTATCCTTATTTTCACTCAAGCCGAGCTTAAATTAAGAATGGCATTAATTTCAAGACCTGTTTAAGTTCAGACAGTATTTAAAATAAGATTTACTTTTTACTGTAAAAAAAGTGTCGAAAGGAAAAGTTGTTTGTTTTTGCTCAAAATTTAAGGAAAAAAATGAAAAAAAAATATTTTTTTGAAAATTGTGAAAAAAACAAAATTTTAAAAATTACAAAATGTTGTATTTTTGTTGTTGTTTGACGAAATAGACTGCCCAACGAACTCAGGCTTCATTTTTATGGACTAAGAAAGTGTGCCAAATTTCAAGTTGTTTCATAAAAATTTATTCGAGTTATCGTGGAGACAAATTTTTCTACAGACAGACTACAGCTAGATGCTTTTCTAAAATCCATTTTTTGGAAATCAGGGGGTCATGAAACGTAAAGATTTTGCAAAATTAGACAATGCTCAAAATCGCACAAATCCAAGACTTTCTCATTTTTGATGAGAATGTTATAAATTTGTATAAGTTAGAAAACATTATTAAAGGTAATTTAACCAATATATAAGGAAAAAAATAATACATTTTTTACATTTTTTTTAATTAATAAATAATTTCTAATTTCATCTAATTTTCCAATTAATAATTAATTAATTTTCAATAATACTACAAAAAAATTCAATAAATGTTAGATATATTTTAATTTTTCAAAATTCTGTGTATTTGTCATTTTGAATATTTGTATTTATTACAATTTAAGAAATTGCACCTGTAGAGATACTAATTAGCAATTTTAATTTTTAATCTTTTTAAAAAATTATTTTAATGAATAACAAAATTTAAAAAAATGTCATTTCGTTTTAATTAAACATATTTTATGTTAAGTATATTTTTATAAACAAAAACCCCTTTATTTATGTTCTTTACATTAGTTTTTATTATTGCAAAATATTATTTTTATAATTTTCAACAAACTAAAAGTTACTGCCCTTTTTTATCATACTGTTATGCCTTTACGTAGGCAACCCGCTTTACTCCACCTTTCTGTTGTGCGGCCATTTTATCCCCAAATCAAGTCACCTACATCTGTCAATTGTCATCGCAAAAATCGTTTTGTGGCTCGTAGAAACATCGTATCGAGATCAAACAAATTTTTAATAATTCTCTATTTAATTTTATTTTACGGTACAGGCCCACTTTTTTGATTAAGTGCTTAGTTTCTTTTAAAAAAGTGATCAAAGTGGAAAAATACAGGAAAGTGGGGGAGAGTGGGTTGGTAGCAGGGTAAGACTCTGTCAGAAAATATGCGATTTGCATGGGGTCTTCGGATTCAGCTGTAATTTGGGGAAATTGTAGTGTTGGGTAATAGAAACTAGTGTGCCAAAATTTTTTTGAAAATTTTGAAATTTGTTGAAGTTACGCCATTTTGAATTTTTTTGTTATAATTTTTTTAAATCTTAATATTTCCGAAAGTTTTCGATGAAATTTAATAAAATTTGGAAGGCTTATACTTGAAATCATGCTTCTTCTGACTATCACATAACAAAAAAAAAAAAAATTTTTTTGCCCAAAAAAAGTCAAAAAAAATTTTTTGAAACCGTTTTGCCCAAGCGGGACCGATTTTTGAGTTTTCTCGTCAATTAATGAAATATGCCTTATAATTTCACCTTTCATTTAAAAAAAGAAAATCGATGGAGACTCGAATAGTTTTCGAGATATTGCAATTTTTGTGGAAGCGCGACCACGTTTCAGTAGTGCCAGCGCTGTGTCAGTGCTCTGAAATTAGTTTGAATCATTGCACCATTTTCGCGCCTGCGCCGCATAGTGTCTTGCGCACGGAACGTTTCACTGTATTACAGTTGTTCTCGTTTTGATTTATTTACGGATATCTCTTGATGCTCATATTCAATTGTTTGTGTCTTGTATTATTTCTTGCATTTTAATAAATTGGCGTATTATTTTTCACGAATAATCCTCACCATTTATTTTATTATCAATACTTTTTTGTTTATATGTAAAATACATTTTCAGTGTTATCTGCTTTCTTTCATTTTATATTTCTTATTAGGTAGTTTTATAAGTATATTCATAAGTAAAATCGATTATTAATTTGTAAAATGCCTAGAAAGCAATGCTTTAATCCTTGCTAAAGGAAACCACACGGTTTTGTTGATCCAAAAAATCTTCGATTAATTTCGAAAGAGATTAGCAATCAATTTGCGGTCGAGCAAGGCAAATTTATTTGCGACACTTGTCGTTTACAAATGAATACAGAATGTAAAACTTCAGTTAGCAAAGACATAATGGAAAGGACTGAAAGTAATGCCGACAGTTATGTCCAAAATATGGTGTTAGATCAACCGTTATCAAATTTATTTGATATTAATAATGACGCTTCTGAAGAAATGGAGCTTGAATTATCTGAAAATGATGAAGATCAAAATTTCATGAATGCTATAGAAAATGATATCGAAAAAAATAAGAATATGATGAAATTGAATTCAATTTTGCAAATATTAGATTTGGAAAAAATTTCAGTAACTAAAGATCTTCGAACTAAATTCGCTCAACAAAAGAAAATCACTGAAATTCGGGAAGCTCTAGAAAAAGAATTTAAAAAGATTTTTTCACATTCTCAATTAGATAATGCTAATAGTGATCTACCAGGCCTTATGTTAGAAATTAAAGAAAAATTAGATAAGAAGCCCAGTAAATCCCGTATGACAGAACTTTTAACAATGGTCCCGATGAGTTGGAGCATTCCAAAAATTGTTTTTGAATTTCAAGTACCTTACAGTTTAGCCAAAAAAGCTGCACAATTGCATGCTAAAAATGGCATTGGATCGACACCAAATCCAATAGAAGGTAAAAAATTACCTGAGCAGACGGTTCAAATAGTTAAGGAATTTTATTACGAAAGCGATATCAGTCGACAATTACCAGGAATGAAAGACTACGTCTCCGTCAAACAAGTTGATGGTACTCGAAAATTAATTCAAAAACGATTAATATTGGGGAATTTGAACGAAATATATGCAAGTTTTAAGAATGAATTTCCAAATTTAAAAATTGGCTTTTCAACATTTGTTAAATTGCGTCCTAAAGAGTGTATATTTGCAGGTGCTTGTGGTACCTATTCTATTTGTGTCTGCAAAATTCACGAGAATACGAAACTCTTAATTGATGGAGCGAATATCACTGAACTTGTTGCTGATGACGGAAATCTTTCGTTCTTAAAAACATATAAAACCATGTTGTCTGCAATGGTCTGTGATACAAAAACTTCATTTTGCTTCTTAGGATCTTGAAAATCGTGTCCTGGCGCTTCACCTTTGATTGAAAAATTGGATAGACTTTTTGAAGACAACTGCATTACAAAAATTAGTTATAATAGCTGGACTTCAACCGATCGCACTTCATTGGATACTTTTTGTGACTCTACTGAGAAATATTTAGAAAAACTCGAATCTCATTTAAATAATTTACTGAAACATGATTTTATAGCTAAAAAACAATGCCAATTTCTGAAAGATACTAAAGAATCTCTTGAAGAAGGTGTATTTTTAGTATTATTTGATTTTTCTCAGAATTATGAGACAGTAATTCAAAATGCTATCCAGAGTGAGTATTGGAGTAAAAAACAAATAACGATTCATCCTGCGATAGTTTACTTAAAAAAGGATGACAAAGTTGAATGTGAAAGCTATGTTATTATTTCCGAGGAGTTGGATCACAACACTAGCGCTGTCCATCTATTTATGGAAAAATTAATAAATGACTTAAAAACTCGCCATTCCGTTCGAAAAATAATTTATTTCACTGATGGTGCCGCAGCACAGTACAAAAATAAAAGCAACTTTATTAATCTTGCTTATCACAAACGTGATTTTGGAGTTGAGGCACGCTGGGAATTTTTCGCTACCTCGCATGGAAAAAGCCCATGTGATGGTATAGGAGGAAAATTTAAACGAGAAGCTAGTCGAGCAAGTCTTCAGAGAGAAAGTAGTAATCAAATCTTGACGGCCAAAGATTTATATGAATGGGGTAATAATGCTTTGCCAAAAATAAAAATGCTATTTTGCACGAAAAAAGAGCACGACAAAAAAAATAACAGTTTGAAAAAACGGTATAGCAAAGCTCAAGCCATTTCAGGAACACGAAGTTTCCACTCTTTCACACCGACAATGGACAATAAAATTGTATGTAGGCAGTATTCAACTTGTACCGAAACATTTGAATTTGAGATTGAAAAAACATCCCTAAGAAAAAAATGAATTCTTATAGATTTAATGAGATTTTGTCACTACATTTTAAAAGCGAAGAATAAACAAAAAATATCAATCGGCCCTTTTCAGGGCCACCAAATGTCATTTTTACGAATTTTCTATCATTAAAAAAACTACAACAGTTCCGGGTGCAAAACATAATTTGGAAATTAATTTGAAATATAATTGTTAATAGCAATGATAATTATTAACTTTAATATTATTTTTTAACAAAATAGACATAAATTACTTAAATAAACATAAATTTGTCTGCAAAAAATACAATTTTTTTTAAGAAGGACCAGAGTTGTCTATTTGTTAATTAACAATTGTTTTTCAACCATTTAAATAAATTGAATTATGCATTATTATTTATCGGATCGTCACACTAGACTAATTTAAATTGATTTCGATCATGAGGAATGGAAAAATAAAAAATAAACACGATTTTTTTCAAAAATCTTGTAAATTGTTAACTTTGAGTAACAAAAAAATATATAAACAATTAAAAATTGAAACAATGGTTTCGAAGAAATTCATAGAAAATTTATCTTCTTTCATTAAAGACCAAGAACATCAAAATCGGATAAAATTTGTAGCCTCTATAGACAATTTTGAACAATAAAGTGTAAGAGTTAGTATTTCCGGGCACTGACACAGCGCTGGCACTACTGAAACGTGGTCGCGCTTCCACAAAAATTGCAATATCTCGAAAACTATTCGAGTCTCCATCGATTTTCTTTTTTTAAATGAAAGGTGAAATTATAAGGCATATTTCATTAATTGACGAGAAAACTCAAAAATCGGTCCCGCTCGGGCAAAACGGTTTCAAAAAATTTTTTTTTTGTTATGTGATAGTCAGAAGAAGCATGATTTCAAGTATAAGCCATCCAAATTTTATTAAATTTCATAGAAAACTTTCGGAAATATTAAGATTTAAAAAAATTATAACAAAAAAATTCAAAATGGCGTAACTTCAACAAATTTCAAAATTTTCAAAAAATTTTTGGCACACTAGTTTCTATTACCCAACACTACAATTTCCCCAAATTACAGCTGAATCCGAAGACCCCATGCAAATCGCATATTTTCTGACGGAGTCTTACCCAACACTGACCTGTTCTCGACCTCCAACACCGTTAATATAATACTAGCGTTACTTTACGTACTTGCATTTGCCTGGACCACCTGTCTAATGGATTTTCTCGCCAGTGGAGAGGAAAACTGTAGAAAACCTCTCCGAGTACAACCGGTTTATCGACAGTCGAATTCTAATGGTGTTTACCGGACAATAATAATCGACGGTGCACATCATTATACTTCGACGTCAAACCTCCCGCTCAAATTATCTCACGTGCCGGAAAAATCCCATGCTAATGGGCGCGAACCAAGTACTGCCTTAGTCCTAAGCGTCCGCGGGCCAGGCATTTATCCGACCGAGCTAATCTGTCGGTGACAATGTTATATTACTAGAACACATTATTTAAATAGGGAATAGGTATCCAAAATTTAAAACAAATTTGTATTCTTTAAAGATGAATTGTTTTTAATAACAATGTGTGTATCTTTAGAGTAATATTAGAAACTTTTCGGTGTAAAATCACTTCCCTTTTTAATAGCAGAAAGAAAGGGGGCATGCGTAGCGCGCAAAATTAGTGACTAGTGTTATTTATTTAATTACACAGACCTGCGAGGGTCAGTTTATGAAATAAATAAGGGTGATTCTTGTACGTTTTTTCGCGCTAAACACAAATCTGTTGTCCAAAATGGTCCTTCACGTCAGGATTTTGAGAAATTCCAGGTCAAATGTCCCCAAAATGGCTACTTTGGCTATTTTTGTATTTTTTTCTAGCAAACTTAAATTTTTCTTTACTGTTCTATTTTACCTTCATATAGTATGCACTGTTAGCTTTAAAACTCATTTTTCAAAATTAATTTAGGATAATTTTTAAAAAAGTTATGAGTATTTGAATTCATGAGTTTGAACCACGTTAACGCTGAAAATGGCCCATCCAATATGGTAGACGAATTTTGAAAAATTTCTTGGATTTTAATATAATTTAGAACGTTTGGGTTTTTGGAATCGCTGATTACGAATATGAAGTCAGAATTACAAAATTCAAAATAGGGGATCCAATATGCCGGACGAATTTTAAAAAAATTCTTGGATTTTAATTATATTTGGTACATTTGGGATTTTAGAGTCGCTGATTATAAATCTGAAGTCAGTATTACAAAATTCAAACTCTAACTTTCCAAGTTATATTAAAATCCAAAAAATTTTCCAAAATTCGTCGGACATATTGGATCGGCCATTTTGAGGGTTAACGTGGTTAAATCTCATGAATTCAAGTACTCATAACTTTTTTAAAAATCATCCTAAATTAATTTTGAAAAATGGGTTTTAAAGATAACAGTGCATACTACATGAGGAAAATATAGAAAATTAATAAAAAAAATTCAGTTTGTCAGAAAAAAATCCCAAAAATGGCCATTTTTGGACATTTGACCTGAAATTTCTCAAAAACCTTACATGATGGACAATTTTAGACAACAAATTTGTGTTCAGCCCGAACAAACATACAAAAAACACCCTCATTCATTTTATAAACTGCAAAAAGTGAAATTTCGCAGGCCTGTGTTATTAGAGTACCGGCCAACATTATCAGTCTAGCCATTTTTAAGGAAATGAAAAAAGATTTTTAATATAAAATTTATAAAAACTAAATTTTTTTTAATACATGTTTTGTAAGGTGATAAAATTTAAAAAAGAATAAGACATTTTAAAACACATGTGTCCAGTAATTTATTTCGATACTTCAGTGTGATACAGTCCTATCTTCTGGTAATAATTATAACAGTTCGATTTAGAAATTTATAAGAATTGTCATTTTCAATGTTTTACAAAAATTTTAATAACTTCTAAAATAATAAACGTTTTTAAATGGTCTGAAGCTTATTTTATAGGTCACTTTCTGTAGAATAAGAATTATTTATAAACATTAACCTGTCATATTTTTCTTCACATAAGCAGGATGTCAAAGTTATAAGTTATTCAAATTTTTGTAAAGCATTGAAAATGTCAATTCTTATAAATTTCTAAATAAAATATTGGTTAAATGAATTGTAAAAGATCGTATTATTTTTCAAATTATATCATCTTACAAAACATGTACTGCTAAAATTTCACATTTTAAGGGGAGGTACCACCCCCAACTTCGACCCCTTTAAATTTGAATTATTGAAGTAGAATATTTTTTCCTGCACCATTTTTAACTCTAAAATATATAGGATGGTCAAAAATTTAAAATATTAATTTTGGAAGAGGTTAGAATTTTTATCTTTTAACTAATTGCATATTTTTGAAAAATTAATGCGAGAGGTTGTTTAAAACTATAAAATAAGTTTAGAAAAAAATTTGCGTTATATAATATTGGAAATTATAAGGGAAAATTAATTTCGAATGATCAAATTTTACAACTTTGATAGTTTTTCAAAGTTCTAGACTAATATTCTTGAGAGTATAAGTGTTTACAAAAATTTATTCGTTGAATACAAAAATGGTGTCAAATAACTTATTTACTAGGTTAAATTTTTAACATTTGTCTAAATTAATTTTATTTTCTAGGTTAAAATTTTGACAATTGTTAAACATTTAGCCAAGTAAATAATTTCAAGAAGATTATTAGTCTAGGACTTTGGTCACGAATCAAATGTCGGTTTGGTAAAATTCAAAATGGCGGATCCAATATGGCTGCCGAAAATGCTTAAAAGTTGATAATACAGTACGAAACTCATCCCTAGGGGGTATTGATGTCGCTGAATCCAAATCTTATGTCAGATTTTTCAAATTAATAATGACCATTCCAATATAGCAAACAAAAAATTAAAAATTATAGGACATGATTTAGTTTTAATGCTTAGAGGTTTTTCTATACAATATTTTGATTACACTGAAATCTGGATTGGTGAGCTCTGGATCGATGAGACTTTGTTTACATAGTTTGTTGGCGAGGAAAGGTAGAGAGCCAAGCTGGGACTCGTTAGTGTCGAACAGTGCCGTGCACAATTGTAGAGTAAAAAGGTTCGCAGTGCCCGATGCAATCATTTAAAAGAAAGGTGCACGCATAAAATTCTTCGTACGGCCCTGTTTGTTTTGCTTTTCAGTCTCAACTAATCCTCGATTTGTCTCACCGAGCCAGATTCCAGTGTATTTAATCTGATGCAGAATATACAATATAATAATATAATCTTTTAAATATTTATCTTTGATCTCAGAGTCTTCCTTAATCACTATAGTCGATTTATCAGTCATAATTTTATAAGTCTATTAGCTTTACACAGTAACAGCTGCGGACGTACAGTTATATCTCAGTAAATAATGTTTCCAGAGCATGCACAAAAAATATACCATTTACTACCAGTGTAGTGGTCGAAAAGTATTTCGTTTGACTCACCCCTTATTTATGGTCACCTGTTTTTAATTTTCCTGAATTGCTCATTAAATCTTTACAAACTATGCATATTTTTTGCATACATTTGTATTAACTAGTCATTTTTTAAAAATCTGCAACTATATAAAATAAATTTTAGCACATTTTTACTGCTAAAAACGGAAAGGCCTTGATAATACAAAGAAGAAAAATGAAGCAAAAAACAAATGAGAAGGTTTAATTTCATCAGTTTACAAAAAACAAATGAAGAACGCATATAATAGTTTATCACTTGTTTAGCTTTGACTTTTAACTTTTTCAAATGTTATGTATTTTTTCATCCATAGATTTTGTTTTCTGAACAGCTTTACAAATATTTTTGTAACGTTTGAAACCAAAAGATTTAATATCATGTCTTAACACTTACGTTGTGATGCTTGTGGCTAACAAGAGAAAAGTAAGTACGATATTCGATGTATTACTGATTGTACAACGGCAGAATATTTAAAGACAATGTACTCAGTTAAGGGGGGTAAGGTTTGACAACTTTTTTTACATATTTTATATTTTTTTTACTGAAAGTACAATATCTGAAGAATATTGTATTAAATTTTTAGACCATTCAGAGCAAAACTAACGAAGTTACAGTAGGTTATGACCGTACCTCTAACTTAGTTTGGCGCGCCTTTTTTGACCAAAGAAGGCAGAATTTTACGTAGAAAGGAGCAAAAAGCTGCCTTAGATGACGTTCTGTATGGACCCGGCATCGATGATGACACGTACGTATTTTATAAGAAAGTCCAGCTTTTTAAAGATATTTTCATTTTTTTTAGTGTACAAATCTTTAAATCTATTTTCCCAAAAGTGATATTTTTAAAGTCGGTGACCAATCTACCGGAAAAACTACTGAACCAATCGTTTTAAAATTTTGTACACTTATTCTACATATAAAAAGCTCTCAAGTGACTTCGAGTTTTTAAATTTTTTAAAATTATTTTTAAATTTACAATAACTAATAGGTCGATTTTTTCGTCAAAAATCGTCATTTTGATTTCAAAATGGTGTCAAAAATTTTAAGAAATTCTTCGTCACTTGTGAGATAAAGTAATAAACTAAACAAAACATTTTCACTTCTTGGTTTCAATTGATCCAGTGATGCTGTAGGCTGGTCACCGCACAAACACTTTTTTCTAGGCACCTGCGGAGATCTGCAATAACTTCGTTATTTATTTCTATTTTTTAACAAATTTTTTTTTAATATTCTTCAAATGTTACACTATCAGATAATAATATGTAAAATCAATCGACAGCAATAATTTCTTCTAAAAAAATTCATGAAAAAGGTCTTTTTTAGACGAAACAAACCTTACCCCTCCTTAATACAGATGTAAAAAATGTATGCGGAGCTTGTAGAATGAAAGTAAGAAGAAATTCTAATAAATTGATATCAAATCCATCAGAGAATGCGACATTAGTTGGCCATCTTAAAGACTCTACTATTAATCCTTCAAGTGAGGTTAATTCCAAAAATGATGACGAAACGAGTGTTAAAAAATCGAATTAAAAGTTAAAAGATGTCACAATTCACACACCAATTGCATTATTTGCAAAAATTCCAATAACATGGTTAGAATTTCTGCTTCACTTCAAAGCCAAGTATTTATAAAAAGAGCAGTTTTTATACCTACAGGTTCAAGATGTTGTTCCATTTACATAGATAACGGTTTGTTAACGCGGAAAGCTGTAGCAGCTATTATAAGTACTAGAACTAATTTTTGCGCGCTACGCGCGCCTATTTTGTAATTTTCAACTTTAACTACTAATATGAATGAAATAGTTTATACCATCTATTACAACCATTGTGATTATTAAATATTTTAAAATAATCGAATTTTCTTTACCTGTTTCTTATTTTTTACTTCAATATTTAATAACGTATAATACCTGACAATTTTAAAATTCTGTTCTAACTTTAATTATTACATATGAGGAATTCCATTTGAGATTTAACTATGATCTATAAAATTCCGATAAACATATTTTTTCTTAAAAATCAGTCGGAGAAGTAGGAGCAATGCGCCTACATCATAGGTTTTCGTAGCGTAAAATGATAAATAAATAATAATTTATCAATTACCATAGCAACGGTTGCCATGGCGATGGTTTTTATGTCACCCGTTACCATAGCAACGTTTGCCATGGCAACGGTTGCTATGGCAACCATTACATAAGACATAAGACATAAGACTTAACCACTTGAGCGGCAGGGCGTCAGAAATGGCTTCAGCGGGCAAGTGACAGAAGCGGCAAAAATGCGAAAAAGGCATCAAAATTTAACTACGATTTTCTCATTCTGTAAGGAGATTTATAATATCACAACAAAATATTTTTATTTTTTAAAGTGAAAGAACAGACCTGTATACAAAAAAATGTTTTTTTCAAATATTTAAAGAATTTTTCAAGGCTCAAAGTTAACAATAATTATTAGTTTTATATTAGTGACGTTTCAAATTCTATCACAAAAATCCAATTAATTGTTTAAATATTTGAAAAAACATTTCTTTTTATTGACAAGTTTGTTCTTTTATTTTAAAAAACAAAAATATTTTGTTGTGATATTATAAATCTCCTTAAAGAATAAGAAAATCGTAGTCAAAATTTGACGCCTTTTTAGCATTTTTGCCGCTTCTGCCACTTGCACGTTGACGCCAATTCTGACGCCCTGCCACTCAAGTGGTTAAGCCTTAAGACGCAAGACATATGACATAAGACATAAGACTTAAGCCTTAAGACTCAAAAACTACGGACGGACAGTGAAGTCTCGCTATAAGGGTTTTGGCCCTTGGCCACGAAACCCTAATAATTTATTAAAAAAACATGAAATAAATGTTTTCTATTTTTGTTGAATTGCAAAATAAATATGAAAGAACAAAATTTTTTGATGACAAGAAACCAAAGTTAACTAATTTTAACTAATATTGTTTAGCTAAATTATTCATTTTCAAGGAAAACTACACAATTAATTTGTTAACTTTAAGGTTCAGAAAAATATAAATAATTGAACATTTTCAGGTTTGCATGTAGTGATATTTTAAGAAATTATTCCCCTTCAATTTAAAACAAAAAATATTCAAATTATTTAAAAATTATAGGTTGTGGACAGTTTTAAATAATAAATTGTGAAAAAACTCCACATTAAGGCGTAGCGTAGAAAGCGAGCAGCTTGCTACTATTTTATAACGAAATCTGTATTATGTAGCACCCCACCACTGGGATTTAGCACATGTACTACTATATTTGTGGTAGTAAGTACAGGTTGAGCAAAAAGTATAAGAATTTG
Organism: Leptopilina drosophilae; assembly: GCA_032873175.1. Classification (NCBI taxonomy): domain Eukaryota; kingdom Metazoa; phylum Arthropoda; class Insecta; order Hymenoptera; family Figitidae; genus Leptopilina; species Leptopilina drosophilae. The sequence goes on along the minus strand of CM065484.1, from coordinate 16,930,962 downwards.
AGGTGGAAAGTATAGTGCCTTGAATAGTATTACGAGGCGAATTTTAAAGGTCATAAATAAATCTCACGTGCAATTGCCCATAACTAATTAAAATATTAAATTTTTTAGCAAAACAAACTGAATTAAGTAGAGTCCATAATTTCACTATAAACATAATTTTTTATATGCATATTCCTTCTATTATCTTCTAAATATATTTTTACGGAATCAAATGATCGCATTCTTGATAATGTAACATACATCTGACCATGATTAAAACCATCTCTTCATAAATCAATAAATATTTTGTTAAATGTTTGTCCTTGAGATTTGTTAATGGTCATTGCAAAAGTCAGTTTTATAGGAAATTGTCTTCTTTTAAAAGTAAACGGATACAAATATAAAAATATATATTATATTATAATATTATTATATTATATATTTATATATATAAATATTTAACAGATTTGATACTTGAAACTGTTTCCACATTTATATCACAATGTAAAAAAACAATATTTCCTCTCTTATCTTTCGTTAATATTTGACATTTAATTACATTATGTGATAAATCAAAATAATTAGCCTTGTTCCATTGCATAATCCTTCATGAATGCTAAGATTTCTAATAAGCATTACAACAGAATTAATTCTTAAATGCAATTCATGAGGTGGCAAAGAAGGTGGAGAGAGAGTGTTTAAATATTCTGGTAATAAAGCTTCAGAAAATTTTCCATTATCCCAATATTTAGTAGAATCAATATTTTTATATATTATTTCACCTTTGCTGGCTAAGAGCAGCACCACTCTCTTATTAATATCGTCAACATCAACGTTTCTAGGTGCTAAAATTTATTCTGTGGTATTAGATGACCATCACCAACTTTAAGTAGGAAATCTACAAATTCTGTTTCCTCTAGTAAAGTTCTCATATATTCTATTAATGTGTACTTTCGGAAATGTTTCTATAATTTACTATTTTTTATTGGTAAATCTATTATTTCTGATCTAGTAGCTCGTTCTTTTATCGGTAAAATTGGTCGAAAATCTCCTCCTAGGAAAACAATTTTTCGACGAAAAACTTCATTTGATTTTATTATGTCTCTTAATAACTTATCCATAACTTCTAAGGCATATTTCGCAGACATTGGTGCTTTATCAAAATTAAAAACATCAGTATTTTTTTAAAAAAGCGCTTCTTTTGACTGAACTTTAATATTTGAAAAAGAATCACTGTACAGTGGAACAGATAAGCCTAAATCTTTATGAACAGTTTTCCGTTAGGAAGCAGAGTGGCAGCTATACCTGCAAAAGCCATGTTGCAAACATTTATTCCTTTACTTTTTAATAAATGCCATAAAGTAATATACAAAAAGTTTTTCCAGATCCTTTACAACCATTAATATATAAGCATTCAGAACTATTAAAAGAAGAATCTTTTATGACTTCAAGTATATAATCAACTGTATTTTTTTGTTCAACATTTAATTTATAATAATTTTGCTCTCCTATCTTAATATGTTCAAAAATATTTACATCATCAACCTGTGCAGATAAATCTTCATTAATGTCTAATAATCCCTAAAAATCAGTTAGACTATATCCTTCATTTAATAACATTTATTTTATATTCTTATAAGCTGTTTTTTTAGCATCAATATTGTCAAGTTTCAAATAGTCTTCTGACATTTGACCCTTAAATTTTTACCAAATTTTTCCGGATGTCCAGGATGACAATGAATTAGGATTCTTACAAATAATTGTCGAAGTGAATAACCATAACACAGGCACACAAAACAAAAGTTAGACAACTTTTTTTCATTGAACAAGACATACATATCTTATAGTAATTTTGCCCGCTGAAAACGAATCTGAAGTCAGAATTTCTCCATCACCCTCAGTTCTTTTTTAAATCAACAAAACTACCCTTAAAATTAAATTTTAAAGTAAAAAAATTGAATAACAGATTTCTCTCTAAAACAAAACAATAAATTTATCTACTTTTGCTACAAGAACTCAGAAACAATGTCAACATTGGTTAAACACCATTTGTTTTTGATTAAATAGAAAAAACTACCCCTGAAATGTAAAAATTCAATATTATAATAGAAAAACCCACATTGTTTTTCAAAACAGAACAAGAAATTTATGTGCTTCTCTTTCAAAATTTCAAAAGCAATATAAAAATTACTTTACCACCCCCTGTATTTTTAAATTTAAAAAACCACCCTTAACATGTAAAAATTCAAAATGTATAATAAAAAAAATTAAAAACCACATTGTTTTTTAAAATAGAATAATAAATTTATGTACTTCTCTTTCGACAATTCAAAAACAATGCCAAAATTGCTTAATCACCCTCTCTGTTTTTTTAAATTGAAAAACCAACCCTTAAATTCACAAAATAAAAGTTTAAAGTAAAAAAAAATGAAAACCACATTTCAAAATAGTGGTTTTCAAATAACGTTTTTCAAAATAGAACAATAAATTTATGTACTTCTTTTTTAACAACTCAAAAACATTATCAAAATTGCTCAATCACCCTTTACTTTTCCAAATTGAAGTAACTACCCCTAATATGTACACTGAAAGAAAACGTATATTAAATTTTGTGAAAGTATTTTATAATTTGGGGAAAAAGTGCAACAAACCGAAATTTTAATATAAAAAATACTAAACTTTAAAAAAATATATGTAGAATTTAGTAAAGTTATATTAAAATATTTAAAATTGAATTTAAATTCTTCATATTTGATAATGCTTTTGAGTTGTTAAAAAAGAAGTACATAAATTTATTGTTCTATTTTGAAAAACAATGTGGTTTTCAATTTTTTTACTTTAATCTTTTATTTTGTGAATTTAAGGGTTGGTTTTTCAATTTAAAAAAAAACAGAGGGTGATGGAGCAATTTTGACATTGCTTTTGAGTTGTCGAAAGAGAAGTACATAAATTTATTGTTCTATTTTAAAAAAGCAATGTGGGTTTTTCTATTATAATTTTGAATTTTTACATTTTAGGGGTAGTTTTTTCGACTTAATAAAAAATAAAGGGTGTTTAAACAATGTTGACATTGTTTCTAAATTGTTGTAGCAAAAGTAGATAAATTTATTGTTTTGTTTTAGAGAGAAATCTGTTATTCAATTTTTTTTACTTTAAAATTTGAATTTAAGGGTAGTTTTGTCGATTAAAAAAACTGAGGGTGATGGAGCAATTCTGACTTCAGATTTGTTTTCAGCGGGCAAAATTACTATAAGATATGTATGTCTGGTTCAATGAACAAACAACTTTTTTTTGTGTGCCTGTGCAATGAAGAAGATCATCCATAGTGTAGCTTCTTCCATTGTCCTAATCCATTCGCTATCATATTCTATGAGCCCTAATGCGAAACATGCAGATGTAAAAGATTCATAAATAACTCCATTGACTGTTCTTAAACTTTGGAAAGAAGTTACTCCTTTTACTGTAAGCAACATTATTCTAAGGTGAAATAACTCTGACTGACATGGGTTAACTGAATACATTCTTCCTAATACTTTTTCTTTATGAACTCTTTTTTTCCATTCAAGAGATTTCGTTACCCACGTAAAATGTTCTGGTATTTCTCAATAATAATACTGACGAGCAGAAATATCACGTTCATTAAGTTTAAACAAATCGAGTAATTTTGTATTTGTCTGCATATCAAATGAAACATTGTTGTTATCTTTCCCTTCACGAATAACAACATTCTGTTCATTTGGTAAATATGTGGGTAAACGATTAATACTATGGTTCTTTTCCCCAATGGTTTACTTAAAATTCTCCAAACTGCCTCAACAGGACCTACATACCTATTCTCTTCATAATGATTAATTTCATTGTGATCAACAGTCACCTCATCATTGGAATTTGTAATAATAATGCATGCAGCATCATGACCCTTGAATATATATTTATATAAATATTTAACAGATTTGATACTTGAAACGATTTCCACATTTATATGACAATTAAATAATTCTGAAAGTATAGGACAATATGGAACTACATTAGAATTCTCAACAACAAATCTGTTTGGTCATTCATACGTTTTATTATTATTTTTTTGCTGACAACGAACATAACAATCTTCTTCAATTGTAGTTTCTTCTTGGTAGCTTTTTGGAAATTTTTTTGAATATTTACCATCAATTAAACACCAATCTCCACAAGGTCCATGAATGTTATTTTGAATTATTATTTTATGCAAAGAAGGATTGCTATTTTCATCAGGAATTTCCGCTGAAATATAACGATCAACACTGTCAACTGTTGATAATTTAGAATTTTCTTTTAATATAACTAACAAATGAATATGTGACAATCCTCGCTTTTGAAATTCAAGAACATAAATATAAAACTTCACTTCTTCAAATAACTTGTTGTCAATAATAGCCATGGTATTCTGATATTGCTGCATCATATTACAAGGTGATCCTATAAAAGTTTATGACAATATAAGCTTTTTCCTACATGTACATTAATTTCTAACTCATGATTAACTCATGAAATAATCGATTAGCCTTTGATATGTTTCACTTCTCAATTGAACTTGATTGTTTGCACAAAATCGTAATATATCTTTCTCTATTTTTACATAATTGTCAAAAACCCATTTTTATAATAATCTTCTCCTATATAAAAATTGATTAAATTCCTTATCTCTAATATCTATTTTGTATTTACAATAGGCAGACCGAGAAATAGTATGGTTTCTACTTCTTAAAGCACTATCACTACGAATCATATTAATATTATAACCTTTATTTCAGAGTGGATGAAATATGGGATAAATCCACTGTTTAACATTCCGATCTAAATTACTTACTGATTTTAATTCCTTTGTAGGCTTATCATAAAACTGTTACATAAGATTCTGGTATTTCTCCTTCAGAATTTGTATTAAAAATAGCAGCAATTTCATTATAACTTTGAAAAGAGTATATATTTTTATCAGAACCTTTTTTTAACGTAAACAATAATTGTAATTTAGAAGTTTCTTCATTTTTTTGTCTTGCTAATTCAGTTTCAATTTTAATTATTTCTGACATCATTATAAAAGATTTTGTGTATGGATTAGAAGTTCTCATAATATTTTCTATAGTTTGTAAAAGTTCTTCATCCAAATTTTCGTTACTTTTTATTCTGTAACGAATTGCTTCTTTAGGATCGTAAATATACAATTAGTAAAATTAGTTTGTAAAAAGTTAAAATGTCAAATTTCGATTTTTTAGGTAAAATTAGTTTGCAGGAAAGTTAAAATGTCAATTTTCGATTTTGTGTTTGTAATCAAATTTTCTATTTCATTTATTGTTTTAGAAAATCGATAGGGATAATGGTTATAACATTAGAAATAAATATTTTTAATGGCAAACAGATTTTTGGCAGAATGTGATAATTTTTTTGGTTTTTGTTTAACTTTATTTTTTTTAATAAATAAACTTTTTTTGTGTAAATGTTAAGATGCGTTTATGTAAATAAATGTTAATTCTAATGCGTAGACAACAAACTTTTTTATTTTTATACAAAAACTAAGAGACGATTGGTTAGGGTACTAGGGGACGGTAGGGGGCATTTTAAACAGAAACAGTATATAAAAATGGCCAAATATTATTCGAGTAAAAAACTAATTCAAACGGATTGAAATGAATTAAGTTTTTTGGTAGAAAGCGGGATTTATTTAAGCTCTTTGTATATTCGATTGAATTCGATTAAATTTGCCTCAATTTGTGCAAACGAATTCGCATTTGACAAATTCATGAAAATTCATGCAACATAGCTCCAAATTCGTATTTGGCACAAAGCGGGATTCACTGAAGTACTTTGTGAATTCTTTTTAATTAATTCCAAATAGTTTTTGTTTACTGGGATATTAAGAATATCTATATTATATTCATATAAATAACTTCTTATTAAATAAAACTAAGTTTCTATTTTTTATACATTGAATTTAAAAATTTGTACCCACATAATAAGAATAAAGCTAATATACGGGACAGTAGGGGACATTTTGCTATTTTTGTTATTCACAACATAAATATGTTATTTAGAAAGCAACGCAAGGTGTCAGCTTTCTTAAAGAATTGAAACTTTTTGATAATAATTGACTTATAAGAGATATAAAGTATTTTATTACTATTTTACAGAAGGGACAATAGTGGACAACTATGTTACAACCGTTAATCAACTATTTTTCTGCTTTACTATATAATTTGCATGATAGAGACCAGAACATTCTTATTGCTTTGATGTTTTGAGGTAATTCATTTATTATTGTAGCGTCGATAAAACAATGAGTGTAAGCACGTAATCTATTCGTAGTAAGAGTGCAAAAATGAATACATTTGGTCAGAATATAAAATATGACAATAAGTGACACGTCTTTAATTATTTTTTAAAATGATATTCTTGAATTTTATACAAAGTAATTAATTATTTTTAAAATATAAGACTTAAGAGATTATAAATAATTTTCGTTTAAATATAATAAAAAATAATGTATATATTAATTATTGGAGGCAATGTAGTACAAGTGCCTCGAGGACAGGGACAGTAGGGGACATTTAGTCTGTTTTTAGTCTGTCATGTTGTTTTAAAGCATCTCAAAGTTGTTTTAAAATGATAAGAAATTACACTATGTTAGATATTAATAAAATAAATTAAAAAATATTCATTTGCTATCTAAAAACTTTTTTTCCGACCAAGGGACGAAGATTTTACATTTTAAATTAAAAGAGCCATCTCTCTCTCTCTCTCTCTCTCTCTCTCTCTCTCTCTCTCTCTATATATATATATATATATATATATATATATATATATATATATATATATATATATATATATATGTGTGTTACGTACAAAGCCCGAAATTGTACAAAGTGCGGAGTGTACAGCAATTTTTGTACACACCACGATGTGTACAAGCTATTTTGTACAGAGCTGGAGTTTCCGGGCTTGGTACAGATTATTCTGTACTGAGCCAACTGGGTACAATGCCATTTGTAGAGAGCCTTCGATATCGATTGTAGTGTATAAAGGCGATGAGAGAATTTTGTTTACTGTTTACATTTGCTTTATTAATGTATCACAATAAATATTAATTAAATTGACAATTAATTTTATTTTTGAATTTGAAATTAATTTAGTATAATAGTAGCCTTCCTTGAAGATAGATTATTATTGCTTGTCAATAAAATGGATAATTTTGAAATGAAAAGTGATTGTTGCCTATTAAAGATAATTCTCTCACTATGTTTGGAAGGAAAGCCAAGGTAGGACTCGCAAATAGCCAGTCGTTTTCGTTAGCTACACTGTAAAAATTTTTTTCGAAATTTTTCGAAAAATAGTTTGCCAGTTTACAAAAAAGGACCTTAGAGATGGTCAACCGAAGGCAAACCAGATGTGACAAACCTTTGGAAACTATGAAATACTTAACAATTTCATAATTCTGCTTGCAAGAAGAAATTTTTCTTCTTATAATAAAATAATAAATAAAATTTGTTTATTTTAATTATTTGTAAAATAATAATTATTTATAAATAGTATAAAATTATGCGATATATTAATAAAGCAAATGTAAACAGTAAACAAAATTCTCTCATCGCCTTTATACACTACAATTGATATCGAAGGCTCTGTACAAATGGCATTGTACCGAGTTGGCTCAGTACAGAATAATCTGTACCAAGCCCGGATACTCCAGCTCTGTACAAAATAGCTTGTACACATCGCGGTGTGTACAAAAATTGCTGTACACTCCGCACATTGTACAATTTCGGGCTTTGTACGTAACATATATATATATATATATATATATATATATATATATATATATATATATACATACATGTACAATAGACTGCCCACTGGTTAAAGGAAACCCTTCGAACAATATGACAGGTAATCGAAGAGACCTTTGGTTTCTCTTGACAGATTTTCTGTCTTCTTCTTTCTCTTGGTAATAATAACAGAATTCGCTCTCTGTTTATAACGCAGAAAATCTAACGCTATTACTTTCTTTCTCTTTCAAAGACAAACAACATTCAAATGTCTCTCTTTACCTAATTTGCATATCTACTGATTTCATAGAAGGATTTTTGATTCTTCTATTGTAGATGGCAAATCATTACTTAATTTGTTAAATAACTTGCGTCAGAAAATAACACGAAAAGGAATTAATTTTGATTACCCAACTGCTCTTCAGGACGAAGATTATTACCGACTGACAGGAGCATACAAAAAGAACTTTGATATTTTGGCCGAATGTATAAAAGACTCTGTAAGAACAACAAGTGGAAGATCATACCGCAACTTGCTTAGCACTACTTTTGACAAAATTAAGAACCGGACTTTCCATTTCAGTATTGTCGACTTTGTTTTGTTTAGAAAAAAGTCGTGTTTTTCGAGCTATTACGAAAGCTCGAGATGCACTTATGGAATCCTTTATACTAAAAGAAAGATTTCAACATACATGGAGTCAAGCAAATGAATCTCGACTGGTTACTAAGTTTCGTTGGGTAGTAGATACAGTAAATGGTTTGATAAAATAATGAAAAGCATTCGATCAAACTTTTCCAAACAGTCAAGTGCCGTACATTGGCTAGTACGTAAGAATTATATGCGCAATTGGCAATGGTTTTAGACCGCCAAGAATCAGTAGTAATCCGGATGATATTCTAACCGCTCAAAAAATGTTGCGTCTTGTCTCAAAGCCTAATATGCTTTAGCAGAGAGTTGAAGCTGAGGTTTGGGCAAGGAAGAGAGTTTGCTGGCTACGATTAGAAATTAACAGTGTTATCAGTTGAAACAGGCTAAATCATATACAGAGGAACATTTAGCGTATGACGGTTTATATGAACTTCATGTACACCGCGAAGTATCAAAAATCCTTTGTATAAAAATTCAATCAAGGCACACATCCAGTAAGCAGTATTGCTTGTAGATTCAAATCCACGAAACACAGAATTATGTCATAGAATGATATTGCCAGTGCAAAACTAAAGCAAAGACTGTTGGCTGCTGTGCCCACATTGCATCTGTCCTTTGGTATTTGGGTTACTACCAACACCTCGATTTTTCAGACTTGAATAAACATTCTCCTTCTATGTACGGCCGTCACGTAAAAGATGCAGCAGTATCTTCAGATTCTGTAAATAAAAAAAAACGATTACGAATGAACAAACGCTATTGATTCGGAAGAAAAAATAATTTTAATGCTTTTATTTTAATCTACGCATTTTTTGTTTATTCACAATAGCATTAATGTTTCTTAAATAAGAAAAAAAGTTTAAAAAATTTAAATTATTAAAAAAATATTTTAAAAAAGTTAAAAAAAGAAAAAAATTTTTAAAAAAATTTAAAATTTAAAATTTAAAAAAAGATGAAGACATACCGCCACGTTCTCGTTCGTGTCTCTGGGTTTGGCTAAGAGCGGTTTATTATAATTTAAACAATTTTAAATTTTTTGTTTGTTATATTGGAATGGTCATTATTAATTTGAAAATCTGACATAAGATTTGGATTCAGCGACATCAATAACCCACTAGGGATATGTTTCGTACTGTATTATCAACTTTTAAGCATTTTCGTCGGCCATATTGGATCCGCCATTTTGAATTTTAGCAAACTGACATTTGATTCGTTACCAGCGACCCTAAAAACCCCCGTGTACCAAGTTTGAATTAAATCCAATCAATTTTTAATTTTTTGCTCGCCATGTTGAATCAGCCATTTTGAATTTTTAAAATCTGACTTCAGATTTGGATTCAGCGCCATCAAAAACTCCAAAGTAATAAATTTCACACGTTTTTTAAAACTTTTTCTTATGTTGGCATTCATGTAATGATATTCGTGAGTATAGCGTTGTCACGTATGACCTTCAAATGACTGTGATGCCCATAATGGATCAAGCTGGCCATTGAACATTGGCTTTATAGGACCCCATCGAAGTTTTTTAGCAAAGTATAGTTAATGTACGCGACTTCTAAAGTGTTGATAAATAAATAAATAGAAAAAAAGACGAAATTTCTATGTTAATTGTGAATTTTTTAATCATTGTAATTTAGAATCGTGACAAACAATTTGAAAATCATTTTCAGGAATATTAACGTATATAATAAGCAACATTTTCCCGCATTATTGAGGTCAAATGAGAAGGAGCTAAAAATAGCCCTTATTGCAACCCATCCTTTCCAGATTTGAAAAATATTAATTAGAACTGGAGATGTTTAAGTTTTTTAAAAAATAAAAAAATCATAAATGTTCTACTTTTACATATTTTAAAAATGCTTTTAAACTTTTTATAATTGAGTATAACATGTTATTTAGTCATATTTCCAAATAATGTTGCCAAAAATAATGTCTTGTAACCAAGATGTAAGTATAAAAATGTTATCAAAAAATTTAAAAATTCGAAATTTTTTTAATTTTATATTTTGTAATGAAATGCTTTTAAATGATCTGTAATTGATTGTTACCTGTTATTTGGTCAAATTTAAGCATAATTTTTCAAAAAATTGTGTACGTTAACTTAAATGTTAATGTAAAAGTGTTTTCAAAATATCGAAATTTTAAATTTTTTTATGTATTGCTTTTAAACGCTCTATAATTGCGTTTTACACATTATGTAGTAACATTTTAGCATAATTTTGCAAAAAATACTATTCCATATCTAAGATGTAAGTATAAAAATGTTTTCGAAAAATTAAAAAAACAAAAAAATTATAATTATTAATTCCAGTTAAGATTTCTATTTAATTTTTATTAATAAAATCAGACGCGTCTCCACATTGCTTCAAACTTCAAAATTTTAGCATAAATATTTGTTATCCACATGAAGGGTTTCAGAAATAATCTTATAAATTTTTATGTATGTATATCAGTCACAAAATCATTGTAACCCAATCACAAGAAAACGCGTTTGCCGATTTAAACTAAATTTGGCACATGGTTAAATATTGACCCAAGGCAGCTTTATCAATTTACGGATTTAAAAATTATTAATTAGAACGGAAGATATTCAATATTTTCAAAAAATTGAAAAATTCAAAGTTTTACATTCTTTCATGGATTGTTTTTAAAATTTCTATACTTGAGTATTACATGTTATTTAGGTATATTTTAGTATAATTTTGCAAAAAAAAATTCTATAACTGAGATATAATATAAAAATATTTTCAAAAAATTAAAATTTACACATTTTTTAATAGAAAACTTTTAAAATATCTGTTTAAAAATGGTTTTAATGTCAAAAATCGAGAAAAATATAACTAATACTAATTACTATTAAACTGAAGTCAGTAGTATGTTTGGGATCTTTGATTAAGATTTTAACGTTATCAACATATTTAATATTATTTCTGGAATCATTGATGCCAATAACAACTATTTATGCTAAAATTTTTAAGTTTGAAGCAATGTACAGACAGACATCTGATTTTATTAAAAATGATGGCAAATGATATTGAAAAATATTAATTCGTATCATTAAAATTATTTTTCAGTTAATAAAAAAAAGATAGGAACTTTATGCTTGAGCATAAAAGCATAAATTTGAAAAATGTTATATATTGTTAAGACGCGCATTAATAATAATTATTTAACCCCTTGACAGTCCATGGCCCATATGTGGCCACAAAAAGTCGTGCCACCATTACGTCTGCGGCCATATATGTCCATCTCAAAATTAAAATACTAAACATAATTCGATTTGAATGACCAAGTGCATACTAAGGTTTTTAGGGTCGCTGAATCCGAAATTCAAATCAGATTTTCAAAATTCAAAATGGTGGACCTAAAATGGCGACTATAAAGATTTAAAAATTTATCAAATACGCTTGAAACTTGTTACTTGGGGGTTTTCGGGGTCGCTGATTACGAATATGATGTCAGATTTACAAAATTAAAATGGTGAATCAAATATGGCGGATAATTTCAAGATTCATGCAATTTGATCGAATTTTAGGTCCGCCATTTTGGATTTCAAAATCTGACATTTTTTATTTTCTCGGCCGCCATATTGGATCCGCCATTTTGAATTTTGAAAATCTGACATTAGATTCGTAATCAGAGACCCCGAAAACCGCCGAGCAACAAGTTTCAAAAAAATCTAATAAAATTTAAAATTTTCGAATTCGCCATTTTGGATCCGCCATTTAAAATTTTGAAAAACTGACTTCAAATTCGAATTTTGCAACTCCAAAAAACTTAATTACATTGAAATCACATTTTTTAGAAACTTTTTTTTCTTGGACCGTTTTTGGACCACAAGCGATTTTTAGCTGGACTGCAAAGGGGTTAACAAAAATGATTGCAATTTGCAAAAGCATTGAAAAGCATAATTTAGTCTTCAAAGCAGCATAATCCATTGAGAGCATTTATTCAGCATAATTTGAAATCTTCGGTCATAATTTAAAAAAAAATTTATTAAAAAAAAATTTTTTTATTTAATTTTAATATTTTTTATTTGATAATTTTGAAGTATTTGTGTAATATTGTATTTAAAAAAAATTTATTTATAAAACATTGTTACATTTATAAATATTGACGATAAAAGTCACAATCAATATTTAAAAACTGGCGGTAATCTTTACTTTAGCAATTCTTTAAATGATGTATAAATTATAAAATAATTTTGAAATCTTCGAGACTGATTGTAAAGTGTAATACTAGCATTATAAAAGCTCCGAATTCAATTTGGTCTTACAAGTATTAAACTTTTTGAATTTACTACAATTTTTTATTTTACAAATATCCAATTTCAGGCAATCTTTTTACCAATATTATTAAATGATATGAAAAATTGTTAATATTTTGTTATTTTATAACTTCTTGTAAAATTTATAAGATTTATTTAGTAATATTAAGTTTAAGATTAAATTTCTTAAAGACAAAGCAAAGAACTAAAAATCCAAAAGTCAATATGTCCAAAAACCAAAATTCCAAATATAAAAAAGTCCAAATAATGAAATCAAATAATTGTATAAAAATTCATATTCATTTTAAAGATTTAAGTACATGTAGTACCACACTGTTGTCTCTTCCTGCACCCCCAATACACTTTTGAATTAACACTAGTAGAATGCTTCGTAAATAAAAATCCATTTACGTGCAGGTAACGAGTTTTACCTTTTGTTATAATTTCACAATTAATATTTTCACAAGCATTATCCATCATTTTAATAAAAATTTAAATTTTTCAGAAAAGTAAATTTTTGAAGGCACAAGTAAAGACCTAGCGAGTCTTTATCTCATTCAGTACTAAATTCAAAATACAGTTTTAATAATGGACTAATGTTTCAAACTACTATGATTCACAGTTATTGTTTTCTTTCCTTCATTCAACATTATCAATTAGTATAATTATCACGTCATTCTGTTACAATAAGTATTTCAATTTTCGATGTTAGATAGAAATTTACAAAACTGAAATAATAAATAATAGAAATATAATTGAGGATTTCGGGTCGTCTAACCAATGATTTCCTGATAAAAAGGCCTATCTACGTAGTTATGCTTTTTGAGATCAGGAACTCGAGCTTTGTAGAGGCTACTTTCCTTATGGACTTTGGCCTAAGTACATAGTGTGTTTCTACGTCAGGAATCTCATGAAAATCACATGAAAATCTACAACACTTTCCTTAAAAAAAAGCACATCTACATTCACTTTATTGAAACAAGAAGTTTTTCAATTTTAATATATTTTTTATTAAATAAACTGTTAATAATAAATATAGCTATTTTTAACAATTTTTATTTTTAATAGAATTTTTTAAGGTTAATTAATTGAAAAAAGTTTTTTTAATAGTTTTTTATTTTAGTTCAATAATTTTTAGTTATTAGCAATAATTCAATAAAAAAATTGACTGTATTTATAAAATGCAGAAGATTATTTAAACAAACTAAATAAATAGTAATCAACAAATTTATTAATACTCAATCTTAAAGAAATTATTGATAATGTTTTTCTTTTAATTAAGTTCTTTCATAAAATTTTAGAAATTATTTTAATTCTTGAAATATTTTATACTGAATTAAGAAAAAACATTCAATTCTTTCGGGAAATTTTTTTAAAAATAATTAATAAATGTTTGCAAAGATTTGGCTTTTTAAAAAAATAATTGAATTTTTGCGACAAAATTTTGAAAGTAATAAACAAGAATAATTAATTAGTAAATTAGTTAAGAATTGAATTTTTTTAAAGTTTGAATTTGAAATTGTTCAAAAATTCATATTTGAAAATAAGTTTTGTAATTTGCATAATAATAGTAATCAATATGTTAATTAATTAATAAAGAACATAAAAATAACTGATTACTTTAAAATTATTACACACATCTCCTCAAAATAGAATCAATAGTAGATATTTAAACATTTTAATCTTTGAATGGAATTTTTAAAAAATAGTTAAGGTTTTAAAAATTAATCATTTAATTATATTAAAAAGGTGAACAGGGAATTTAATGAAATTTAATTTATTTTAATCAAAATTATGTTATTCATTACCTTCTGCAGGTTTTTTCTTTTTTTCCTGTTAGAAATTAAAAAAACGCATTTTAATTACACAAAATAAAAAAATTGTACACTTTTACCAATTTTTACAAGACTAAACTCTTAAGTGTTTGTAGTTAGTGTACTTCTACATCAGGAAAGTCGACCGTACTTGAGCTGTTCTCCTGACTAAAAAGCATAACTGCGTAGTTATGCTTTTTTGTAAGGATTCGCCGCGATTTTTCATTTAATTAATAAGCATAACTACAGTTTTGCATGTTTCCAATGAAAATTTGAAATTTTTTTTTGCATAATAAAATTCAGCTTACCCGAATTAGTAAAGAAGCACCATTACCTTTTAAAGAAACATTATGTTAAAGAAGATATAAATAAAAACGTATTTTGCTAAATATCTCGAAACAACCCAAAGTGTAGTTATGGTGTTTTTAAATCAGGACGGCAGATTTTGACCCCCTACCGCACTATAGGTCTCATTTTAGATTTCAGCAATTATGATACAATTAGCAATTATCGTAAATTATTTGATGATAAAAAGTCAATCACTGATTTAAAATAGTACTATTTTTCTAAAGAAATAGTTGATGGTAGCTAATTATTATTTTTTCTGGTCGAATTAAATTCCCCACTATTTCTTATTTTTAGAGACTGGTTGACACAATATTAAATGTATGTGAAGAAATTAAAACCCGTCGAAGACGGGTACGACAGCTAGTTATAAATAAAACACTTGACAGTTTAAACAAGATGTACATTTTCTAAAGGTTTTCGATCTGCTCTTTCCGATTTCGGTGTCAAAAGTAAATTTCATTCAAACTAAAATTAAATATGGCGGTTTTAGTGTCATCAAAGGCAAAAAAGGTTTTACACAATTTCATCAAATGCATTTGAAACTTGTCACTCGAGGGTTCTTGAAGTCGCTGATTCCGAATATGAACTTCATTTTTAAACATTCAAAATAACGGATTCGATATGGCGGACAAAAATGTTTATATTTCCATTCCATTGGCTTAAATTTTGTTACTCCGGGGGTTTTGAGATAATTTTGAATCTCTTCGCCGAGAGCAAAAATTAAAAAAATCATTTAATTGGTTCTTAGTGTTGTTTATGCACTGTAACAGGTTTTTAATCATAGGTAGTAATTTTTGTGTTTCTCTGAATTCTTATTTTCAATTAATTAAGTTGGAAACATTCAATTGAATATTCAAAATTAAGAGGTTAGAATTTATTGATAGAAAACCTGTTACTAATTTTCTTACTCATTTGTGTGGAATTGCCCATGGCGACAGGTCATTTTGACGTGGAATAACCAAATCTTAAAAATATAAAATAATCCGACTACTCAATAATTGAATTATTCATAAACGAGGAGAGAAGGGAGTAA
This sequence comes from Leptopilina drosophilae, assembly GCA_032873175.1. NCBI lineage: Eukaryota > Metazoa > Arthropoda > Insecta > Hymenoptera > Figitidae > Leptopilina > Leptopilina drosophilae. Next base: position 16,915,076 of record CM065484.1, on the reverse strand, counting down.
GGATGATCACTGAATAAATTTGAAGAATGAAATTTAACACTGAAGAAATTTATTACTCTTGAATTGTGGAAATTAGTAGGCGGCAAGCCGCCTAAACAAGATTTTAATTGAATTATTATTATTAACAGAATTATAAACCTGAGACTGTTCGAAGGAAAAGCTCAACTCAAAAGAAAGAGGGACTCACCTTCAAGCCGACGTCTTCCACGGATGGATCCACAACTCATCTCAAGCATAAAAATCTTATTTGAGTTAAATTAGTCACAAACGTGACGCACACTATCTGACAGCCAGAACGTGAATCATGGCCGTCTCTCTAGCCATCTGCGCGTCGCTCCGTCCGCGCTTCGTTTTCGGTTTTCAGGTGAGTCCCCGTGTAACTAATAAGTAAAAGTTTGTTTGTCAATTATCACTCGTCGATAAAGTCAATCCACTGTCGGTAATTAGTGACACGCGGCGCCACCCGAGCGCTGTGCGTGAATTGTCGTTAATGACTACAATCCAATATGACCGCGCCCAATGTGTTGACTGGTGAATCCTTGGATAATCTCTTGGATAATCGGGAATCTCTTCGGACTATATATGCCCGGAAGCGCTTCCCACGACGACGTAAAATAACGTCTCTCAGTGACGTTAGACTGGGAATTGACGAGAGGCGAAAGTCTGTCACTCTCGCAATTACAAAAGAACATAAGAAAGAGAGACAAATAATTACCGAGAGTAATATTTTAAATGTTGAACATTGATGTGACGAGTTGAGGTAATTATTAGTGTTTTTACAAAAATAAATGATAAACAGAATAAAAATAAAATTGAACCAAACGGTTCGATTCTCGTTCTAGTGTTATTTTTCTTTAGTATTTATTAACTAAGTTAATATTTTGTGTACGGCAAAAATAGCCGTGTCATAGCACATACACTAAAAATGATATTTGATACTGCCATAAATAAAGCAAATACTCACATATTATATTGGTAGATTTGAGACAGCCATACAGTATTGCTGTTTTAGCTATACACAGTGTAGAACACCCATATGAATGTGAGACAGTAATATGTATGTGAAGAGCACCAATACTGAAATTTAAGAACAGCAATATAGTATTGCTGTTTCAGCTGTACGCTCCTACTGTACTCGAATGACAAAATCGAGAATATCATTTTTTTCAGTGTGATTAGAAAGAAAGCAAGTTTATATGAAATTGGCGTAGTAGGTTTATATATGTAGCATAAACAGCAATTCTTTATATTCATCAATATAATATTCGTAATTAGCGATCCCAAAACCCCCGAGGGACAAGCTTCAATTGAATTCGATTAATTTTTGTAAAACTTGTCCACGATATTAAAACCGCTATTTTTAATTTTTGAAAATAAAGTTCAGATTCGTAATCGGCGACCCCGAAACCTCTGAGTAACATGTCTCAAGTGAATTTGATCAATTTTAAAAAAATCCGCCATATTAAATCAGATATTTTAAATGTCTGAAAATAAAGTTTATATTCGTATTTAGCCACCCTAAAAACCTCCAAATAATATATATGGAGAACCTTATATTAATTATATTCTATTAGAAGAGCATTTTTAAAAAATAACACTGAGTAACAAATAAATTTTCATGTTATGTTTATTTCAAAATTTTTGTGTTTATTGAAAATTTGGGTGTCAGTGAACAAGAAAATAGCAAAAAAAATTAATCTAATTTAATAATTTGAAGAAATAATGAAATTGTGTTCATTAGAACGTTTAGAATTTTAGAACCTGCAGGGCGGGAATTTCTGACTTTTTGCCCTTATAATGTAATATAGGGGAGACTGGGGTAAATCTGCTCACTTTTTTTTAGAACGGAAAAACCTAGGAAATTATTCTCTAAATCCAAGTTAATTTGTATACACATATACCAAATTTTAAAATCACAATTTTCCAGGGTAAATCCGCTCACCCCTTGGGGTAAACCCAATCACTTGATTTTTTTAAGAATTTAAGGTAATCCCGACAGTTTTATTTTGTATATATTAAATTTCTTCTTTTTTCCTTTCTTATTTCCCTTACTATTAGGAAAGAAAGGCAATCGCGGTTTTGCATTAATCTACAGTAACTTCATCACAATGAACTTGCTGAGGATTAATGCAACACGGAGAGAAATTTATATTTGTAAGTAAAATAATGATGGTTGGAGTGATTATCTTTAATGCTACATATACAGACAGCTATCTATATATTAACCAATACTATCGAAATTATAGGGAGTAACATCTTAAAAGTACGGGTAGCATAACTATATTTTTTAACATCTAAGATGGTAGCCAGTAGCATAATGATACTATCGTGTGACATCATGTTTTTAACATCAAAATCTTATTATCCATTTCTCGCAGTTGAACCTGTAATCGTTTTGGCTTTTCGTTAATTAATGTTTTAAATTTAATAACCTACTGATAAGTTGGTATGAGAAAAACGAATAAAAAAAATATTAAGAAGGCTTTTATAGGAATATCTTGAAAAGTGTAAGAGTATGTTAAATCAATATTTTGATTTAATCAGCGACCCTAAGACCCCCAAGTACCAAGTGTCGAGCGAATCTGAACGATTTTAAACATTTTATCCACCATGTTGAAGCCACCATTTTGAATTTTTAAATGCTGACTTCGAATTCGTAATCAGCGACCCCAAAAACCCTCGAGTAACAAATTTGATGCCAATCCGATAATGAAAAATTGATTTGTACCAATGCTTAGATTCCCAGTCATTTTTACCAGGACGTATGAATCATTAGGGGGGGGGGTACTCTGTAAATACACGTCCCCTACTCATGTAACTGAAGTATATTATTACTGTCTGCAACTAAATACAACCTTTAGTATTATTTGCGAAACATGAACTTTTCAAACTCTAGACTTCAGTTTGTATGAATCGTCGGACAACTTTTTCGCGATCTTAAAGGGCACTTCGAATTTAGGCGCTGACTTGTCTGAGAACTTGTAAACCGCGTCTGACAATTTATGGGCACACCATAAAACTTGATTACCGACGCTAAAATTCGCAACCTGCCAATTACTATTGTAATAACCGATCTATTTCGAACAAGCTTTATCAACAAAACGTGCTACTAAATCGCGCAATGCATCGAGGCGCTTACACGATTTATCCATATCTCTGAATCGAAATGCTGTACAGAATTTTGATTTTCGATTTCACGGCGTAAACTTTTGACCGGTTTCGGATGTCGACCATAATTCAAAGAAGCTGAAGACGTTTTAATAAAAGACTAATCAGCCGTGTTCCTTAATCGTTGACCATTGATCGGCGCCGACAAACGAAGCAAGCATCGTCTTTAAGGCCCTATTACTTTGCTCTACCGGATTTGCTTGTGGGTGGTAGGGAGGGTTAGTCAATTGCTTGACCCCATCAAGAGTCCTCAAGAGTGGTTTTTTAAAACTTTTTAGTGAATTCATTGCCACTATCAGTCAATAGAAAACGCGAAGTGTTCCATCTGAAAAAAACCAATTCCTTGAATGCTCGCGTGATAGACTTTCCATTTGCTGATCTGATTGGCATAAGCTCAACCCACCTGGAAAACAGGTCTTGAAAAACTACCACGGGCTTATTTTGACTCTAACTTGGAGGACACTCCATGAAATTCACCGCTACTACCACTTATGGCTGTTCGAACACTCTTTGTTCCATAAGACCTTGTGGATCTAGCTGATACACCTTATGACTCTAACATACTTAAGACGCTTTTACAAAATTATAGACATTAAACCAAATACCCTACCAATAATAATCGGTTGCCAACCGACCGTAGGTCTGCTCCATTCCGAGGTTACCCACTGACAGTCCTTCGTGAGCTTCTCCCATCACCTGCTCTGGGGCTGTTCAAAAAATACGTAACGCGTTTTGGGGGGAGGGGGGGTCAAGCAATTTGTTACAGTAAGGAGAAAAAAAGGCGCTAATGTATATAACATTGTGTTACGTGGGGGGAGGGGGGGTCCAAATTTCCGAAAAATAGCGTTACGTATTTTTTGAACGGCCCTTCTCGGTGCTCTTTTGGGACGACTAAATTCCATCTCTGATCGATTCCATGTCAAGTGATCAAGGGGTTTTACGGTGTAATGTTTATTTTCATAACTTGTTACTCTTAAGCTATTAAACATAAGAATATGGCAAAATACATTTTGTAAAGGTTTTTTCATGCTTTTTCGATTAAAAATAAGCATTTTGAAAAAAAATTTTGACCCAAAAAATTAAAATAAAAAATAAATTTTAATTTTTTGGAGGGAAAGGTAAATTTATTTTTAATTTAAATTTTTTTGGGTCAAATTTTTTTTGTTCAAAATGCTTATTTTCAATTAAAAGAGCATGAAAAACCTTTCTCTAATGTACTTTGCCAAATTTTTATGTTTTATAGTTTAAGAGTAAAAAATTGTCAAAATAAGCATTGTACTGAAAAACCTAAAACTTTAACTCCCTCCCTCTCGGAAAATATTGGACTAGGTAAAAAAATATTTTTACGAAAAATTATTATTTATAAGTGATTTAAAAGCCCCAAGTTTTGCTACGATTGGAGAAAAATTTTGCTTCACCTTGATCACTTTACATGAAATCGCTCATATAAGTGATTAAAATAACGGAAAATCGTAAAGGACTCAATATTAAAGGGGGATCCTACTTTAGAAGGCTTAAAAATAGCGCTTTTTTAAGAATATTTTAGGAAGGAGAAAAATATCTTAGACCTCCTGGCTTTTTGTGATGTTTTTGTACATATTTAAAGCATTTGTGAAAAAATTTTTAAAATGAAATATTAAAAAATAGATAAGTTAAAATTAATTATAGTTAACAGTGACCATCTGGACTTAAAAAACGGCGGGCACGATAGAGACCGCAATTCTTGTTTGAAACATAAAAATAAAGAAAAATTTTTAAGTTTACATATGTTGTTTCTATTTGAACTAAAAAAATTTCAAAGAAATAGTGAAATTCGATAATTTTGAGTGATAAAAACAGAAAAATCATTTTTTTGAAAAAAATAATGACTTAAACTGGTTCTCAAAATTGTTTAAAAAAATGTTTTCAAATTTTTTTTAGTTCAAATAGAAAATGGATTAATACTGAGTAAAACAAGCCATCATTCATTAAAATCGGTCCAGGCGTTTTCTGTCAATCCTGCCCACGAGTTAGTAATTTTCGTAAAAAGTGAAATTCGAGAAAACACGCTTTAACTTTCGCGCTACCGACGGGCCACCCGGCGGGTGGCCAAGCAATTATTAATGTTATAAATCTGCTCGAATGTTGTATACAAAATTGCGATTTTAAGTCACTGAACAAAATTTTATCTACTTTCGAAAACTAAAAAAATAAAAAAAATTTTACATTTCCTCTAGTTTATTTATAACAATTTAACAATTGGTTGTAACCTTCAATGTTTTTTAACTTAACTTTTTACACTCTACAAAAATCAACAAAAAACTTGAAAAATAATTTAGATTAGCCTCTAAAACTTTAGGTACATATTCTTGGATGTATTTTCTAAAGATTTAAGCAAAAAAAATCGATTTTTTTTACCATGTAAAGTAGGCTCCCCCCTTAAAGATAATTTTTTTCACATTTCTATACCATAAAACGAAAAAATCAGAACGTAATGTGAAAGTACATTGCATGTATTAATTAAATAGATAGGTAAAGGGGTTTCTGGATATATCCTTGAGATTCAGCTCTATCCAAAAGCTCCCTTACATTTTTTCGATGACTCAACATTCTATTTGTTCACTTAGGAATGTTATATGTTTTTGTTTAAAATTATTAACTATTAAATGTAACTTGTTTACTTAAGAATTTTAAGAAGATTTTGTTTATTAGAAATTTATCCCTTTGTTATTAATTCTTAGTCCTTAAAATGAAACGAGTAAATATGCAAATTAGGTAAAGAGAGACATTCTTATTGACATAGCCTTTAGAGAAAGAAAGAAAAGTAGCGGTTACCAGAGAGACCGTTACCGGCGCCGTTACCCAGACGTTATCGAGACCGTTATCTATGGAGTTTCTATTACTATATATTATATATTATATATATATATATATATATATATATATATATATATACATCAATCTATGAGTGCGGAGAAGACACTCTTATGCGTCTATAAAGGGACGCTCGCTCGCACTCACACTTAGCGCTTACCCCAAATAAGGACGAAATTTTCAGTTTATCGAAAGTGATAATATTGTAGAATATTTTCTAAGTGCATGTGACACGTTTCTTATACGTTACGTATAACATTCAATTAAATTTTTTTATTTATCATTGTTAGTAAATTCACTCACTATACGTGAGTGAGTATAAAGTGTAATAAGTAAATTAGTGAATTGTGATTTAGTGAATAGTAAGTGTTAGTGAAAAACTTGTGAATATAAGTATAGTGTTAATTAATTAAGTTAAAAACTTTGTGAAATTTGAAATTTGGGATAAGAGATAAAATTTGAAATTGGTTATTTTGTATAACAGGAATATTGGATAAAAGAAAAAATTAGAAATTGGTTATATTGCATAAAAGAAAAATTTGAAATTTGGTTATATTTAAGTAAATTAGTTAAATGTGATTTAGTGAATAGTAAGTGTTAGTGAAAAATTTGTGAATATAAATATAGTGTTAATTAATTAAGTTAAAATTTTTGTGTAATTTGAAATTTGGGATAAGAGATAAAATTTGAAATTGGTTATATTTGGAATTTGGTTATTATTGGATAAAAGGATAATTTGGAAATTGGTTATATTAGATAAAATTGGATTTATTGGATAAAAGGATAATTTGAAAATTGGTTATATTAGATAAAAAGCAAATTTGGAAAGTGATTATATTGGATAAAAGTATACTTGGAAATTGGTTACATTGGATAAAAAGAAAATTTATAAATTGGTTAAATTGGATTAAAAACATTTGGAAATTGGTTAAAAGGCAAATTTGGAAATTGGTTATATTGGATAAAAGGAAAATTTAGAAATTAGTTAAATTGTATAAAAGGCAAATTTGGAAATTGGTTATATTAGATAAAATTGGATTTATTGGATAGAAGGATAATTTGGAAATTGGTTATATCAGATAAAATTGGATTTATTGGATAAAAGGATAATTTGGAAATTGGTTAAATTAGATAAAAAGCAAATTTTTTAAGTGATTATATTGGATAAAAGGCATACTTGGAAATTGGTTACGTTGGATAAAAAGGAAAATTTATAAATTGGTTAAATTGGATTAAAAACAATTGGAAATTGGTTAAAAGGCAAACTTGGAAATTGGTTATGTTGGGTAAATAAAGCTGGAAATTGGTTAAATTGGATAAGATACAAAATTAGAAATTTGTTAAATTGGATGAAAGGCAAAATTGGAAATTGATTATATTGGATAACGAAATATATGTAAATATTTTTCTAAAATAAAAAGAACAATGTCTAACAAAGGAGAAACTGTTAATTTGACTACTCATGATTTAAGTATAGTTGGCACTGAAGGAGCAATGCTAAATAATGATCAAATGTATGAATTTCAAAAGCTATTGGGAAGACAATCAAATTTTTTTTATAATATGCAAAATACTTTGTGTTTACAAACACTTGATTTGATAGTTCCAGTCGAGAATAATAAGCAGCACATTCAAATACTTTTTAGTGGATCTTATAAATTTGGTCATTGGATCTGTACTTATTATGATGGAAGATGTTTTTCCATTTTTGATAGTCTTAATAAAAAATGTTTAAATCATGATCAAAGAAATTATTTAATTAGATTATATCCTTTTGAACCACCAGTAGTTTTCACCACTGTTGATCAGCATCCAGAATACAGTCTTTCTTGTGGAATATATGCAATTGCATTCGCAACATCGTTATTTTTCAATATTATGCCCCACTCTGTTCATTACTATTATTGTAATATGAAAAATCATTTAATGTTAATGTTTAAAAGCAATAGTTTAAGTGAATTTCCCTCTGAACAACTTTCTAAAAGTAGATCTTGCATAGTTGTGAATGACTGGAACTGCCTTTTAAATGAAAAAGATATTCAACTTAAGTATGGAGAATCAAACTTTTCTAAAATCTCTATGAAGAAAGAAATTTCTTTCCCGAGAATAATAAATAAAATAAATAAAGGGAGTATTGCATCAACAACAGTTAAACAAAGTAGGGCAGAAATTCAAAAAAATTATCGTGATAGGCAAAAATTAAAACATAAAATTGATAATGCAAATTATTTAGAGGAAGCACACACTTCCATTTCTTTAACGAGAGTATTAAATAAAATAGATGAAAAAAATATTGCGTCAACAACACTCAAACAAAATAGGGCTGAAATTCAAAAAAATTATCGTGATAGGCAAAAACTGAAATGTAAAATTGATAATGTGAATTATTCAGGTGAAGTGCACACTTCAACTAAGAAAAAACTTCAAGGTGAATCTAAAATAGAATAAGCTCCAAACCTTAAATTGAAAAATATAAACAGTGATAGAAGGACTTTGTCAAAAACAAAAAATACTCTATGTCAAAGAAATTATTGTGAAACAGTATTAAATCATCAAATTCAAAATGAGTTAAAACTGGTAAATAATAGTATAAATTCAAATTTGAATATTTCTGTTCCAAAGAAAATATTAAATATAGATTTATATGATAATAAAACATTTAAGTCAAATATTGTTGAAAATTATCTAGGTCCAATGAATTATTATTGCACACATTGTCAAGCTAAACATTTGAAAGATGAACAAGTTGCTGGTAGAAAAGTTAGTTTTAATGACTGTTGTAGTCATGGAGGTGTTGTTTTAACTTCCATACAATATCCAGATGAATTAAAGCTTTTGCTAGAAGGGCTTCATGAAAAATCTGGTCATTTTAAAAAGAATATAAGGCTGTACAATAATTCTTTTTCTTTTGCATCTTTAAATGCTAATGTAATTAATTTTAATGGAAGAAGAAGAGGACCATTCTGTTACAAAATTCAAGGGCAAATTTATTATCAAATTAATAGTGCTTTATATCCGGATAAAGGTGAAGATCCATGTTTTGGTCAATTATTTATTTATGACCCTGAGGAATCAATCAGATACAGATTGAAAAGTAACGACAATTTGGATGAAGACATTTTAAAATCTATAGAAAATATTATGAGAAATTCTAATGCATACACAAAATCTTACATGATGATGTCAGAGGTAATTAGAATAGAAACTGAATTAGCAAGACAAAAAAATGAAGAAATTCCTGAATTACAATTATTGTTCACTTTAAAAAAAAGGTTTTGATAAAAATAGATATAATTTTCAAAGTTTTAATGAAGTTGCTGCAATTTTTAATACAAACTCTGAGGGAGAAATACCAGAATCTTATATAACGGTTTATAATAAATCTACAAAGGAATTAAAATTGGTTAGCAATTTAGATCCCAATGTTGAACCATGGATTTATCCTATATTTAATCCACTTGGAAATAAGGGTTATAATATTAATATGATTCGTAGTGATAGTGATTATAGAAGTAGAAACCATACTATTTCTAGATCTGCCTATATTAAATACAAAATTGCTATAAGAGATGAGGAATTTAATCCATTTTTATATGGGGGTAGATTGTTTCAACAATGGGTGGTTGACAATTATGTAAAAATAGAAAAAGATAGATTAAGATTTTGTGCAAATAATCAAGCTCAATTAAGAAGTAAAACATATAAAGGATTGATCGATTATTTAAACAATCATGAGTTGGAAAATGATGTACACGTGGGAAAAACGCTTATATTGCCTTCCACTTTTATTGGATCACCTCGCAATATTATGCAACAATATCAGGATTCGATGGCTATTGTTGCTCGTCATGGTAGACCAGATTTATTTATTACAATGACGTGTAATCCAAATTGGAAAGAGATACAGGAAAATGTATTACCCCATCAAACTGCTGCTGATAGACCTGATATTGTAACTAGAGTATTCGCATTAAAAGTAAAACATTTACTTAAACATATTGTTGATAATAAATTATTTGGAGAGGTCAAATCTTATATTTATGTTATTGAATTTCAAAAGCGAGGATTGATACACATTCATGTGTTAGTTATATTGAAAGAAAATTCTAAAATATTAACAGTTGAAAGTGTTGATCGTAATATTTCTGCAGAGATTCCCGATGAAAATAATAATCCTATTTTACATAAAATAATAATGCAAAATAATATTCATGGTCCTTGTGGAGATTGGTGTTTAATTGGTGGAAAATGTTCAACAAAATTTCCAAAAAGTTACCAAGAAGAAACTACAATTGAAAAAAATTGTTATGTTCATTGTCGTCGAAGAAATAATAATAAAGTGTATGAACGACCAAATGGATTTATTGTTGATAATTCTAATGTTGTTCCATATTGTCCTAAACTTTCAAAAATATTTAATTGCCATATTAATGTAGAAATAGTTTCGAGTATCAAGTCTGTTAAATATTTATATAAATATATTCTCAAAGGGCATGACGCAGCATCTATTATTATCACAAATGCGAATGGTGATGTAACTATTAATCATAATGAAATAAATCATTATGAAGAAAATAGATATGTTGGTCCAGTTGAGGCAGTTTGGAGAATTCTAAGTAAACCTTTAGGAAAAAAGAGTCATAGCGTTAATCGCTTGTCCATACATTTGCCAAATGAACAGAATGTTTTTATTCGAGAAGAAAAAGATAGTAACGGTATTTCTTTCGATTTAAATAAAAATACAAAACTTCTGGATTACTTTAAACTTAACCAACGGGATAGTAATGCTCAAAAGTATTATTATTCAGAAATACCAGAGCGATTGGGGTACAAAAGATCCAATCCAAAAGGTCCAAGACGAAAGGTCCAATCCGTAAGGTCCAAAAATTTTTTTATCCAAAGTACAAAAAATCCAAGAATACAAAAAGTCCAAAATTGCAAATTGTCCAAAATATGTAAAATCCTTTAAAAATGTAAGTGGTGTCCAAGCGCTTTTATGTAATCTATTTCTCGATTTTCATCAACGTAATTTTGATACTGTGATACAATACTAATAATTCTTTCCTCCATCTTTTGAAAATGCGTTGTAGGTAGTGTTCGTATTTTTTGGCCCAGATTGAGCTGATTAATCATGCATTCTGTGTCGCTCTGTTCTTGTTGTAATTCATTTAGAAAAGCATAGAGACTAGGATGATATCGACCAAGCACAACTTGAAATCTGTTATGCCACCCCTCTGACGCGTTATTAGTTCTTGCAATTCTTTGATTGACAGCTTGATAATGATTCCACAATATAGGGGCATATCGAACGGAAACGGCTTTCCTTCTGCCTCTTGCAGGTTTTCCACGAATGTACCACACCTAAAAAAAATTGTAATGTATTAAATAATAAATTTTTTTAATTTAATTTTTAAAATTCAGATTTAATTTTTAACTTCAAAGTATTCTGCTATGGGTACAAAATCCTCCGGTACTTGATCCAAGAACAAGTCAAAAACTGCAGGCACATCTTCCGGTCGTACAAACGCTAGGGCACACATGCTTCGTGATGCTTCTCGAATACTATCGTCGTTTGGATTATTGTACATTTCCTGTAAGCCCTCAGATTGAATCCGACGATAAACACTTTGGCATAAGTGAAATAGGCATAAACGTACAACATTGCCAATATTTTCTTGAGCGGAATTTATTATACCGAGTTCAAAATCAGACATTATTGTCTGTGGCTGCCGAATTTGAATTCCGAAATCTTGAGCTTTAGCCTTTATAATTTGGAATACTTTCGAGTACGCATCTTCTTGTTTGCTTTCGAGGGAAGCTTTATACAAAGGGAAGTGCTATATCTCGTTCTACACCTCGATAATTTTGTTTTACTGAGCCCATAATTACAAAAAGTTGGAAAAAAATAGATGGAACGACCTTGAAAGTTCCATCTACAAACCACATTGCACTTTCAAATAGCTTTCTTACATTTTCTCGAGTTGCATATATAATAATTCTACCACAAGTTAAGTTATATTCTTCATCTTCATACGATTGCCCTTTGCCTAAGGGCTTCCACTTCTTCCGGATCAGGCGCGTCAGTATGAGATTCTACCGCTCCTCCAGAAACAAGATTCAATGTATGTCCGGTAGTAATTGTAGTTGCTCTTGCCCCGCACTGACCCTTACTTCTACATCGCCAATAAATTTTTCCTTCAACGCCACTTGAATGTTTTGTATATAAAAAACCATTTACATGTAAATATCGAACTTTACCCTTCATTATTACTTCAACTTCTAAATTTTGACTCGCAGTAGCCATTTTAAAAATAAACTGAAAATTTGGAATATCTAATGTTCAAAAATGTAGACTACAAATTTAATGACATTCAGGTTACTTCTGTAACAACTTCATACCAAAATAAAAACAATAGAACATATATTTCTTTGCACTTTTTACATTAAAAAAAACGAAATAAAAACAATAGAAAATATTTTTTTTTGTTTGGACTTTTTGTCCTTTTGGATTTTTAATTTTTTGGATCTTTTGGTTTGGACCTTTTGTACCAGAACGACCAGAGCATTATACATGGGTAACAAAATCTCTTTAATGGAAACAAAGAATTCGTTAAGAAAAAGTTTTGGGAAGAATGTATTCAGTTAATCCAAATCAATTAGAGTTATTTAATCTTAGACTATTATTGCTTACAGTAAAATGAGCAACTTCTTTTGAAAGTTTGAGAACAGTTAATGGAGTTGTTCATGAATCTTTTACATCTGTTTGTTTGGCATTAGGACTTGTAGAAGATGATAGTGAGTGGATTAGAACAATAGAAGAAGCTGCATTATAGATGATGCCTCATTCACTTCGACAATTATTCATAAGAATTTTAATTCATTGTCATCCTGTACAACCGGATAAACTTTGGGAACAATTTAAGGGTCAAATGTCAGAAGATTATTCAAAAACTAACGACATTGATGCTGAACAAAGGGCTTATAGAAATATTAAAACCATGTTATTTAACGAAGGATATAATTTAACTGACTTTCAGGGATTGTTAGATATACAAGATGAAATTCTTAATCAACAAGTTAATGATATAAGTATTGCAGAACATATTAACATAGGAGAACATAATTATGCTAAATTAAATGTAAAACAAAAACTTGTAGTTGATTATGTACTTGATGCCCTAAAGGATTCTTCTTTTGATAGTTCTAAGTGCTTATATGTTGATGGTTGTGGAGGATCTGGAAAAACATTTTTATACATTACGCTATGGCATTTGTTAAGAAGTAAAGGAATAAATGTTTGCAACATGGCATTTACAGGTATAGCTGCGACTCTGTTTCCTAATGGAAAAACTGTTCATAAATTTTTGGGTTTACCCGTTCCATTATACAGTGATTCATCTTCAAACATTAAAGTTCAATCTAAAGAAGGCCTTTTTTTAAAAAATATAGATGTCTTTATTTGGGATGAAGCACCAATGGCTCCAAAATATGCTTTAGAAATTATGGATTATCTATTAAGAGATATAATGAATTCCAATTAACCTTTTGGTGGTAAAATTGTAATTCTAGGCGGAGATTTTCGACAAACTTTACCAATTAAAGAACGGGGTACTAGATCAGAAATAGTTAATTTGTTACGTTTGTAGTAACATTTTTTTAAACTCTAATATTTGGTTGTTATGAATACATAAAACTGTATGCATAAACTGTATTTATGAGCATACACTTTTCAGCATCAGGAGTGTTAAGCATTACTCATTAGAACGTGCAGTAAAAATAATCATAAATTGACACTCTGAATGATAGTTCATAGCGCCGGTAAAGAATAAGAGAAATGTGAAAGAATGCTTGATAACTCCTGTTGTCCTCAGAGTATTACTCATCTTATGTACATGTTCTCTAATTCACCTTATCATAATTACACGAGACTTTAAGACGAATCCAAACCAAAAATGTAATTGTTTAAACAATTAGATATTCATACGACAAGTGTGATAACTAACTACATTATTATTACTATATGGTTATATGTGTGGACATTAATTATAAATAGATTCTTTGCCAGAAAAAATTATATTCATGGTAAATCATATGTATGAGTTATTGTTATATTATAAATTTATATTATTAATTTTATATTATTATCGTGACTATGCATAGGTATACGTATGAATTGTTAGTAACAAAAATCAACTTATATAAAACTTTAATAATTCTTCGAATTTGTATTATATAAGAACGACTCTAAAGAGGGATATCCAACGCATAGTGACCCCTCTCATACCAAAGTTTAATAACCTAGGGCCTGTTCGGTTAAATTTGATTGGTTAATTAAAATAACTCGGCTCCAGATTGGTCTGGAAGACGACATACATTTTTCTAAACATCCGTATTTATTGGCTACTCATTACTTTGCGCCCTTTTTCCGCAAGTGGGGTCTATTACATAAAAACCGGAGAGCCCTCTTTCGAATCGTCATTTTCATCCGTTCTCTTACCGAAGTAACCAGAGATCTTGTCCCATCAGGCAGATGCCCTTTTGAATTATTTTGTAATCGTATAAAAGACATAGTCTGTTAAATTATTCGTGTCGTCGAATTCTGCATTTAACACAAGTTCTTACAAATCGAGATACTCAAAATAATCAGGGTCTTGATGAAAAGCTTTGAGTTTCAATACGGTTTTCGATTGTTACGGATCGTTCTAATCCTGTTTTTACTCATTTTAAAAGTTTGCCTTTCAAATAAAATATTTGAAAGTAGTATTAAGTATTTGTGCATTATCCAAACTGATACAACAACTCTAAGTAGTTGGTAAGAATATCTGTTTTATACCTACCTTTATAACCATAACTCTCTTTAAAATAAAAGATTCTTATACTCTAAATCTATATTTTCTTCTATCCTTCTAAATTGAGAATAACGTCATAACAGCTCCCATAGAGCTGAAGCAATAACGAACTCACAAATAAATAATTTTCGCAAGACTTACAATCTTGCGAGAAAACTGCTAACAACTTCCGAAGGTACATCGCTCGATCTTCAAACCACGATTACAATTGAAATATTATTTTTAATATAAACGTAACAAATTTATCAATAAAAAATAGTAAACTATGGAAACATTTCAAAAAATACACATTAACAGATAATATGAGAGCCTTACCACAAGAAACGGAATTTGTAGATTTTTTACTTAAAGTAGGCAATGGTGAATTAAATGATGCAGATGATAATGTTATATTACCAAAACATATTATTCAAAAAGGGAATGTAGATATTGCAGAAGAAATGTATTGTCAGTTCATACAATAGAATAAATTTCAGGAGTTGTCAGAGTGTGCAATTTTAGCACCTAGAAACGTTGACGATGATGATATTAATAAGAGAGTGGTGCGTCTCTTAGACAGTTAAGGTGAAAAAATATATAAAAGTATTGATTCTACTGAAAATTGTGATAATGGAAAATTTTTTGAAACTTTATTACCAGAATATTTAAATACTCTCTCTCCACCTTCTTTACCACCACATGAATTACATGTAAGAATTAATTCCGTTGTAATGTTTGTTAGAAATCTTAGTATTAATGAAGGATTATGTAACGGAACAAGGTTAATTGTTTTAGATTTATCACATAAAGTTATTAAATGTCAAATATTAACGTGAGATAAGAGTGGAAATATTGTCTTTTTACATAGAGTAACTTTATATTGTGAAAATTTATATCCGTTTACTTTTAAAAGAAGACAATTTTCTATAAAATTAGCTTTTGCAATGACTATTAACAAGTCTCAAGGACAAACATTTAACAGAATATATATAGATTTAAGAAGAGATGTATTTAATCACGGTCAGATGTATGTTGCATTATCGAGGGTACGTTCATTTGAATCCGTAAAAATATATTTAGGAGATACTAGAAGTAATATGTATATAAAAAATTATGTTTATAGTGAAATTTTTAAATAATTAAGGAGCCGGATATAACACCTGCCGCTACGCACCGCCGTAAAGGACCATACCAGTCAGTGAGCAGTGAGCGCTTCTGGGCCTCTCACTGCTACCTGGCTGGTATTATTTCGTGTAATAGCGCGTAGCGGCAGTTAATGCATCCGGCCCTTCAATTTTAATTAAGTTTAATTTGCTATCATTATGTTTATCGGAATTTTCAATGTGAAATATTTACAGTACCGGTCAAAATGTAAGTTCATCTATTTTTAAAGGAAAGAAAAAAATTTTGTAACATAAAATTTATGAAAACTAAACTTTTTTCGGTATACATATGTAATATAAAAAAATATGTTTTAATTTTAAAAATTATTTTTCTTTTAATAAGATTCAACAACCAAATGGATTATATACAAATGTTTAAAAAAGCTGAGAATAATATTTATTAGCATAAATTTATTATCATGCAAATAGAATATGTGAATTTTTGGACTGCTAATCGAAATCATGAAGGGTTATTAGTGAAGAAAATGACCACCATCATTATTTATTAATTTGTATAACTGTTTAAACTATCGCTGAATGTAACTAAATATCATTCTTATTATAGTCTTCTTTTTTTAATTAACTCTATTATCTGTTTTCTATCTCCTTAAAGTAATAAAAATCTTCTAAAATATTAAGATTTCCCCTTTTCCCAGTTTTTCTTAAGGGGGGTAAGGTTTTAAAATTTTTCATTGCATTTTCTTAGAATTTTTTCAATGATTGTATAATATCTCCAGAATATTGTGTAAAAATTTCAAGTTAATTATAGCAAAATTAACGGAGTTATAAGTATTTTAGACGTGTAAGTACAGGCTTCAGGATTAATGTTTTTTATTAAGAGATCTACCCACTTTAAACGCCCTAAAAAAGGTTATTTTTGTACATTTTTTCAGGTTTAAATAATAAATATTGGCGTGTGAAGTTTCACACGATTTTTGCTTTTTGCAAAACTGACAAAATGGTGGTCATTTTTCGAAAAACATGTATAAAAATTTGTTTTTTTATCCCATATGCACAAAAATGGCGCTTTTAGATAGCTGACGACATGGAGTAAAGTCACTCATTTGTTCGACCATATGAAAATGGCGTCTATTTTCTCCCATGTGCAAACATAATCGCTGTTCCCATGCGTTATTTTTGCCTAAGGGAGAAAACGGCCGTCATTTTCATATAAGTCGAACAAGTGAATGACTTTTACTCCCTGTCGTCTGCTATCTGAAATCGCCACTTTTGTGCATTAGGAATAAAAAATATCGTAAGTAACACGGGAATAAAGGCAGCCAATTTGTTTACGATGATTTTATTTATTAAAGTACTAAGTTTTAAAGTTTAAACAAGAAGGTGAGAGTGTCAAAAATTACTTAAAACGGAATAAATGTAATATCTAACGTTGCTTCCATATCTCAGAACCAGAAAAAGCTACAGTGAATTTTTATTAGAAATTGTTTAAATATTATTGGCACTAATAAAAATACCCTTACTAATATTTCAGGTCCAACTTTCAACCCCAAATTATTCCTGTTTCGATATAATTAACAAAAATACTAATAAAAGTAATAAATGTTTAACTTTTTTCAAATGAATCGTTGAATAATTATAATATCATTTTGTAGACTACCAGTATTAATTTTTCACCGCAACCCTTATCTCAAAACTAACCCCTTAGCTAAACATACTAATCATACAGCCTTATGATATTTGGAATTTTATAAAATAACAAATCTAAAGTCAGTTTTTAGTTTTTCTTGTTAAAAGGTAAAATGGACGGATTTCTTTTGCATGAACTTGTTACTTTACTTCCCTAGAAAAATTTTATGAGGTACAAAAAAATATTGATGCACCTGAATCGCCTAAAACTGAATGTTTACATTTACCTCGAGATTTTGAAATTTTTCTAAAATTCGGGGTAAAGGTAAACTCCACTGTAGTTAAGCGAGGTTTAAGAAACAAGTTATTTCAAGTATACTACTGTTTTAAGGGATGGACAAATTGAAAAAAAATTCATCGTACACTGAGAAAATTTTGGGGACGCTGCGGGAATTCATGGGAGTCGCTGGCGCTCTCTGTCCACGATTCCCAGCCGCTCCGGCAAAAGGCAGCATCTACTGCTCAAGGGGCTGATTCTGACTTTTGAAAGGTAAGGATCAGTTCAATGTGCACGGAGTACAGTCCATAAGAACAGATTCTTACCTATTCCGGGGCGGCTGGGAATCGTAGGTAAAGTTGCGCTCCAGCTCTTCATTTAACGCAGCAGTGCCACCTACCGGAGCAGCATTTTCCCCAAAATTTTCTGAGTGTAGATATATAAGAAAATAAACCAGTCAATTGATAACACAACCACACAAAAAAATAAAAGTTCTGACCTGGGGGTCTCACTATGTAGACTTTATGTTTTTTGGGTTGATGAATCCGAATTCGAAAAATTCATCGGATTCGTTTGAAATTCGTTATTCGGGGTTTTTTGGGGTCGCAATATGGGAAACACGTTTTTGTATATTTGAATTTTGAAATCAGATTTTAAATTCGTATTCAGCGACTCCAAAAACTCCCGAGTAACGAGTTTTAAGCGAATCCGATAAATTTTTCAAAAACGTGTCCGCCATATTGGATCCGCAATTTTGAAATCTGACTTCAAATTCGTAATCAGCGACACCAAAACCCCCAAGTAACGAGTTTTAAACGAATCCGATAAATTTTTCAAATACGTTTCCACCATATTGAATCCGCCATTTTAAATTTTTGAAATCTGACTAAATTCGTAATCAGCGACCCCAAACACCCCCGAGTAATGTTAGAAACTTTTTTAATGTTAAAATATTTTTAAATTGAATAGCAGAAAGTAAGGGGGCGCGCGTAGCGCGCAAGTAAAAGTGACTAGTATGTAAGAAATTTAGCTCACCTTAATAGAATAGTAAATATAATGCAGAAATTAGACTACTTATTTTTTATCTGTGGAATAATATGGTGTTATATGACAAATAACATTCCATTAATAACTAGATATGATTTTTCAAGTTCAACCTTGCTAGTAATTTTGTTGGTTACAAGTGTAATGTATTATTTGCTTTTCAAGGGATGATATAGTTATAAAGAATGTTGATTAGTAAGCTGTTGGGTATAAAAAGGATGTGTAGTTCAATATTGTTCATCAATTAGTTTCAAACCTTTTTTTTGCTTAGGGATTTTTGGAAATCTGCCTACAGATACCTTGGATTCTGCACTTCAAGGTTATGTGGAGTTGGTATGATAATAAAAGAAAATATATATATATATATATATATATAAAATAGTAAATTTAATAAACTGGCGACCTACTTTTCTACTTTCGATAGAAATTTAAATTTTAAACGAAACTTATATCAATCAGTTCAAAATAATCGCGATTAACAAATTTTAACAACAAAATTTGCAAATTTGAATATTAAAGAAAAGAAAATTTGGAAAATTTGAATGATTGAACAAATAAGTTTAAAAAATTAAATATTAAATAAAATAATGAATTTTTTAAAGAAATTAAACGAGGCCGGGCAAGGAAAAAAAATTTTGGAAAATAAAAGATTGAGTGATTAACGAGTAAATGAAGTGTATATAGTTTCCAATTTAAATCTTGTGAAAACAAAGTTTGGATACAGAATCGTAGCAGACATTGAAGATATATTTGCAGTTTTTTTGCCGAAAAGAATTTTCGATGTTATTAACGAAGACGAAAATCTATTACCACATTTAAAGGAATTAGCGACAAATCAGAAATTGGGTCTGAAATATCTCGGAGGAACTTACAATTACATTGAATTTATAGAATTATAAGGAGAAGAGCAATGTTTTATTTACCAAAAAATCAACTGATTCTTGCAAGTATATTTAATTTAAACCCCTCGTTCACAAAACAAGTTACAATTGGAATTCAAGTGGAAAGTGACGGTGAAAATTGTACAGTATCCGGAAATTTATGTCAAGCCATCCACGTTGCAATATTTCATTTAACCTGCAAGATTGGTTAATTTTTAAAACTTATATAAAGATTAAATCAGCTTATTTCAATGGAAGTGAGAAACCAACTGAATGTATTGAATGTGAAAATTTCCGGATCCGTTTTGGAGTCTTTTTGGGAGAAAATACTGTTACACTGGAAGATAAAACAAGTAGAAACAAATTGTCTTATCCATTAATATTGAAGGAAACATATTTTAATGTTTTAAATAATTATATTACTTGTGTGGATAAGCGATTTAAATATTTATGTTCAACACATTTGAAAAATGTGTATAGTTTAGTTGAAAAATCTATTGCTGAAGTTCTATGGTATAAAGATTACTCTAGTGAAAAAGAGATTGAAAATTTTGTCACAAATAATTATAAACAGTTAATTGTGATTGTTAAAAAAATTTTACGCACTTTATCACCAATGTGAAATTTTGGACATTTATTATGAGTATTATTTTTTTAAATATTTAACAATAAATATCTTGCGTTTTTATTATTTACATCTTTTGGTTTCATTTTAATAGTACGATGTTTAGTATTATAATATAAAAATACCAAATCACTTAAAATATCTATCCACTTATAATTACTTCGAAAACTAAATTTCATCCACATTTTATTTTTTAAAGTACGATTAAATCGTTCACAAATTAATGCTTTAAATGACTAAAAGTTGAGTATAAAATAATATTATATATTGTCATAAGATTTTCAAAATTTGAATTATAAAATTCTTTCCCTTTATCAACTTGTAAATTTTTTGATACACGTCCTTTGATTAAAATAGACTTTATTGCAGCAGTTACATCTTCACTATTTTTGGATTTTACAGAAATAGCCCATGCAAACTTGGAAAATATATCGATGACAGTTAACATATACTTGTAACCTTTATTTTCTCGTGCGTAATGTTGCATTTTAACAAGATCAGCTTGCCAAGTTTCGTCAATACCTCGAATGTCAACGTTTCTTCGTTTATAATTTCGTCTGGCTGGTTTGTGAAATTCTTTGACCAACTGTAGTTTTTGGGAATCCATTGTTTTTATTTTTTGTCAAATCTTGAGTAGACTCCAGTGCATTCAATCTGCTATTCAATCAAGAAATATTCTCTTTTATAGAAAACATGTCTATATTATTTATAATGTTTATTTTTAAATCATTAAAAAATTGTTTAAGAGTTTGTTCTAATGTTACGATTTTTACATTAGGGTAAGACTCCGGCAGAAAATATGCGATTTGCATGGGGTCTTTGGATTAGGCTGTAATTTGGTGAAATTGTAGTATTGGATACTAGAAACAAGTGTGCCAAAATTTTTTTGAAAATTTTGAAATTTGTTGAAGTTACGCTATTTTGAATTTGTTTGTTATAATTTTTTTAAATCTTAATATTTCCGAAAGTTTTCGATGAAATTTAATAAAATTTGAAAGGCTTATACTTTACATCATATTTCTTCTGACTATCACATAAAAAAAAGAAAAAAATTTTGTTTGCTTAAAAAAAGTCAAAAAAAATATTTTGAAACCGTTTTGCTCGAGCGGGACCGATTTTTGAGTTTTCTTGGCAATTAATAAAATATTCCTTATAATTTCACCTTTCATTTAAAAAAAGAAAATCGATGGAGACTCAAATAGTTTTCGAGATATTGCAATTTTTGTGGAAGCGCGACCAGGTTTCAGTGTCAGCGATGTGTGAGTGTCCGGGAATCCTAATTCTTACACTTTACTGTTCAAAATTGTGTAGAACCTACAAATTTTATCTGATTTTGATGTTCTTGGTCTTAAATAAAAGGAGATAAATTTTCTAAAAGTTTCCCCGAAACCCGTTGTTTCAATTATTAATTGTTTATATATTTTTTTGTTACTCAAAGTAAACAATTTACAAGAGTTTTGAAAAAAATCGTGTTTATTTTTTCATTCCTCATGATCGAAATCAATTTAAATTAGTCTAGTGTGACCACCCAATAAATAATAATGCATCATTCAATTTATTTAAATAATTTCGTTAATTAACAAATAGATAACTCTGGTCCTTCTTTAAAAATTGTATTTTTTGCAGATAAATTTATGTTTATTTAAGTAATTTATGTCTATTTTGTTACAAAATAATTTTAAAGTTAATAATTATCATTGTTATTGATAATTATTTAAAAAATTGTATTTTTTAGAGCCAAATTTATGCTTATATTAATAAAGATATAAGTTAAAATTATTTTGTGACAAAATAGACATAAATTACTTAAATAAACATAAATTTATTTGCAAAAAATACAATTTTTTAAATAAGACCAGAGTTATCTATTTGTTAATTAACGAAATTATTTAAATAAATTCAATTATGCATTATTATTTATCGGGTGGTCATACTAGACTAATTTAAATTGATTTCGATCATGAGGAATGGAAAAATAAAGACGATTTTTTTCAAAAGTCTTGTAAATTATTTACTTTGAGTAACAAAAAAATATATAAACAATTAATAATTGAAACAACAGTTTCGGGAAACTTTTAGAAAATTTATCTCCTTTCATTTAAGACCAAGAACATCAAAATCGGATAAAATTTGTAGGTTCTACACAATTTTGAACAGTAAAGTGTAAGAATTAGGATTCTCGGGCACTCACACATCGCTGACACTGAAACCTGGTCGCGCTTTCACAAAAAATATATATTGTCTAAATATTTTTTCTTTTTATCTAAAATTTTCTATACATACCATTATTAATCTCAGAATCTTCATCAATCGTGCTTATTAAAATAAAAAAATCGTGAAAAAAATAAAAAAATCATAAAAAAATAATAAAAATAGAAAAAATAGAAAAAAAACTTTTTTTATAAAATAGAAAATCGTGCTTATTTTTACAACAAGAATTACAAATTTCTTTAAATTTTATGAATGACATGTCAGTATTAACATGATCGTCATATAAATGTTTTAGATTCATTTCATCTTGTCTAAAAAGAATTAATAAATTTACATTGTCTCGTATCAAATGTTTTGGAATACGACCATACGTCTGACATAAGTAGAAACAATCGACGGCCTTGTGTCGACCCATAGCAAAGAAAGCTTTAGTGTTATCTTGCTTCTCGCACGCGACATCATCAAATATAAATATCGAGTTAGGTCGTGCTTTACTTGGAGAAACAACATTTGCATGCTCATTAAATGGAAAATATTTTACGCCATCTAAGGGTTGTAAAACATTTTCTAAAAATTTATACTTTGGTTGATTTAGAGGTTTTTGAAAAAATATAGACATTTTCAAATCATAATCCATTTGGATGTATTAAAAGTGCTAGTAAAGCATTCGTTTTTCTACAGTTGGAAAGTCCACAGAATATTGCTCTCACACTATTCGGCAATGAATTATCATGTCGCAGTTTTTTTTCAGTTTTTTGCACTACCGTATCGAAATTAATAACAGGTAATTTGATAGGTTGTTCACTAAACAGCATCGTATTTTAAACTAAAAAAAATGTATAAATACTCAGCTTATAAAGATAATTTTGTTAGTTGATTTTTGTATTTGGAAGGATACGATTGTGCATGCAAATAAGAAACGAGTCAGTTGTAAACAATCCGTCAGAGATAAGACATGGGAAAGGCTTCTTAAATAAAATTATAAATAATTTACCGTTTAAACTACATATTCCTGGCTATCAGTTTTGTGGTCCAGGAACAAAATTAGCTAAACGACTTGTTCGTGGTGACCAAGGAATTAATTGTTTAGACGCAGCGTGTAGAGAACTCGATATTTTTATTTAAGAAATAGGGAAAATATTGAAGCTAGGAACGTTGCAGATAGTGCTTGAAGAAAAATCTTGGAATCGTGTTCATGTACCAGACGCAGGAGTTGGAGAAAAACTTGCTGCTTACACAATTACAAACACCATGAAAGCAAAATCTAATTTAGGCATGGGACTAAGAAATAAGAAAAGAACAAATGCTACATTAAGAAATATTATATCAGCAGCCAAAAAACAATTAATCCAAAGGATGATAATATAAATGCTGTTATTAAATCTGCGTTACTTGGAGGGCGTGTCGCTGTAAAATGAGCTGGTGGAAAACAGAAAATAAAAAACCTGGAATTTTACCTGTTTCAATTAAAGTAGGAGGCCTATTGCCTTTTTTTATCCCAATCTTTGTTGGACTCAGTGCTACAAAGGCACTTGCAGGAGGGGCAGCTGGTGTTGCAAAAACTGTGAATGGCGCAAAAGACGCAAAACTTCAACTTGAAGAAAAAAACGTCATAATGAAGCGATGGAAGCTATTGCTTCCAAGCAAAGGGCTTTACTTAAAACCTAATAAAGAAGGCGTAGGACTTCATTTTAAGCCACATACGCAGGGACAAGTATTTGAAAAAATAAAAATTTAAAAAACGCCAAAGTAAAGCTACCAAAACGTGCGTTAACTAATTTTGATTTACTTAAAGTAGTAAAACGATTGAAAATTCCGCAATTTCGTGGAATTTTTATGCGCAATGAAATACCAATAATTGGTTCTAGAATGTATGAATCAGGGATAATAAATTTGTATGACAAAGATGGACCTGGAACTTAATGGCATGCCTATAAAAAAAGTAAAAATAAAATTGTTTATTTTGATAGTTCGGGTAATTTATGTCTTCCTTTGGATCTTATTCAATATTTTGGTGTTGATTATGTAATATATAATCATGAAAAATATTAAAATTATGATACATATGTGTGTGTCCCTTTATGTTTAAAATTTTTATGTAACCAATTAAATATTTCTGACATGTATTCTGTGTATATAAATAAATGACATTTTTAATTTTATAGTCAGTTACTTATTAGAAATCATAATGGACGAATCAATTATATTAACATAGCTTATCATGAATCAGATCAACCAGTGTCTATTATTAAGGTCAACTCTTTACGTATAGAATGTAACATAACTACAGGTGCATATATTAACGGTGGAAAAGTACATACAATTCATCAATTTTTCCCTATTCTTCCACCAGGATAATAAGATAGTTGAAGTTCCAAACCACGATTTTCAAGCAAATTCGACGAATTTTACAAAAAGTGTCTGACAAATTGGATCCGACATTTTGAATTTTTAAAAACTGACATTAAATTCATAATCGGCAACTCCCCAAAACCCCTGAGTAACGATTTTCAAGCGAATCCGATGAATTTTACAAAAAAGTGTCCGACATATTGGGTCCGCTATTTTAAATTTTTGAAAACTGACATCAAATTCGTAATCGGCGTCCCTTAAAACCCCGGAGTAACGAGTTTCAAGCAAATCCGATGAATTTTTTCAAAAGGTGTCCGCCATATTGGTTTTCTGGGGTTATATCAAAACCCTGAACTGATGGGGTTAAATGAACCTCGAATTCGGTTTCAGCGACCCCAAAAACATGATGTACACCTAGTGAGACTATATTCATGAGTCGAAGCATTCGTCTTGTCTCGACCCTTTCAGCATCCGTCTTGTCATAGAAGCAGTTGTAGTTAGTCACTGCGATGGCCACCATGAAAATGTTTCGCAACTTATGGACGTCCACATTTTCCGATAGCTATTCCGATGGAACATCCACAGCAATGTCAAATCCAGCATATGTACAATCTTGAGATATCGGTATGACAGCCTTTCGTCTATTCGGGAATGCTACCTGCTCTCGAGATTTGTTGACGCAACCGAAAACCGAAAGGCAGAGCACTCGAGGCAAGATAATGTAGAGCCATCACCACACATGCAGAAGCCACACAACATTATTTCAGTGTACAAAAATAATTAGTTTCTTAAAAAATTATTACTTTTTTCTATTATTTAATAACTATTTTTTTAATTTTAAAAATATGTAATTTATTTTTTAACAGCAATTAAACAACTTAGTTTAATTAATGAAATAACAATTTTTATTTAATTTTTTTTTAATTTAATAACTTTTTTATTTTTGGAAATATTTAATTTTTTGCTATCAATTAAACAACTTAATTTTAATTTAATTAATTAAACTTCTCTTATTTATTATTTTACAGACTACTTACTACTTCATTTGCTTACAAAATCCTCCTTATAACAAATCCATATTGATTTTAACTGGCCTCCCATTTGATGTTATCAAAGAAAATAGCTGTCTTTCCTTGTGAGCTTAAAACCCTGCTTGCCAAATCTTTAGCTCGTATCGCAAATGAGTCGATGCACAGCTTTTTCAAAGTGAATTCATTTGAGCATGCATATAGCCATTCTGATGGAGCCTTAATTCTGATGTAATGCCTCGTGTATGACATGTTTTTTATCCTATAAATTAATTAAAAATTTAAATTTAAATGGTTAAAAACTTTAATTGATTATTTAAAAAAAAAACTTTTAAAAATTCCAAAATTTAATTTTATTAAAGAATAAATGAAACAAATTAATTTTAAAAAATTTTAAACAGTAAATTTATAAATGTTAACATTAAAAATAAATTTAATAAATTAAATTTAAAAAATTTTATATTTTTTAAAAACTTTTTAAAATTTTTTTTAAAATTAAATTAAAAAAATTTTAAATAAGAAATTTTAAAAAATTAAACTTTTATTAAAGAAAAATTAAATTAAAAATCAAATATTTAAAATTAAAATAAATCAGGTGAACAATTTAAAAAAATTATAATTAAAATTTAAATATGAATGCAAAATGAAAAATTTTTTAAACCAAATTTGAAAATTTAAAATAAACTTTTTAATTTAATTTAATTTGAAAAATTAAAATTGATAAAAACAAAATTAATGAAAATTAAATTCAAGTATTATACATTAAAAACTTTAATTAAGGTAGATTTAAAAAAAATTAAATTGATAAAATGTCTTGTGTATAACATATTTTATTCTATAAAATTGATAAAAATTTTAAATTAAAACTGTTAAAATTTTTAATTTTAATTGATTAGGGGAGAGTGGGGCAAACTGGACCTCCTAACGGTTTTTTTACTCTTGTGACTAAACGAATCAACCGATTTCATTTTTCGATGGCTTGTTTGAAAGATCATTTAATTGCGCAACTTTTTCCCAGAGACACCTATACTTCATCTATTATTGTTTAGTTGCTGTGTTACCTTTTAAAAATTTTGCAAACGGTCCGGTTTGCCCCATCCCCTGGGGTAAACCGGACCCCCCCATGGGTCAAACCGGACCATTTGGTTTTTTATTTATAATATTGCATTTACATAATCTATAATAATACAAAACATAAAGAATCATGTAAACAATGGTTGTAGTAATGAAAATAATAATTCAGGTTTGAATTTTAATTAAGTAAAGGTTTTTTCAAATAAAAAAATAAAAATGTTTGTCATTATCAGAGAAACAATATTAAAGGGTCAAATTCTCATTGGAAGACAATTATTTTTCATTGTAGGTAAATATTTTAATGAAAGAAACATTTTATTTAAAAATAATTTTTATGAAACTTTAATCCAATGGAAATATCCTATGGCCGGTTTACCCCACCGAAAACGGTCCGGTTTGCCCCACAGGCTCATTTTGAGAATAAATGTTTGTCAAAAAAAAACGCTTTGCTATGAAATTTTTTTATGGTAAATATTTCTGAGGTGTGTACCTTCAAAACCCAAGACCTAATATTTGAAAATATTACACGATTTCCTCAGATTTTTTTAAGAAAAAATTCGTAAAAGTGTAGAAAAATACTAAAAAAAACTTTTGCTCCCAGCGTTGGACAAACAAAAGTAAAAAATGTCAAATTGAAAAAAATAAGTTATACTACACATGGTTGTTTCAAATTTCTAAATAGCACTTTTGACAATTTCGCCATTTCGGAAATATTGAGGGGGGTCCGGTTTACCCACCGGTGCGGTTTGCCCCACTCTCCCCTATTTAAAAAATTTAATTTGATAAAATTGTTAAAATTTTTAATTTTAATTGATTATTTTTTAAAAATTTGATTTTTTAAAATTGTTAAAAATTTTAATTTTAAAAATTGTTTATTAAAAAAAAATTTAATTTTTAAAAAATTTTTAAGGCGTAGGGGAGAGTCACTACGGTCGGGACACTTTTACGGTTGGGTCACCTCAGTTTTCTTAGTTGTAACAAACTGGTGCCATTTACTATTGCATGTAAATACTTGTTAGTAATGGTAGAAAACTTTTCATGTCACTTTTATTAAGTTCCAATGAAGTACGCAAGCAGTACAAACGTAAAACGTAAATGTGTGGTGAATTTTTGAAGCAACACTTTTACTAAGTGTAGAGAAAGATTAATCAAACAAAATGGAAGATGTAAACAATAAAGTAAGATGATGAAATTTATTCATTAGAGAGTGATTTAATACTTTGGTATGTTATTTGGTTTTTATATCGTGCGTTTATGTCTGTGTGCTAAAAAAATAAAAAAGACGCGAAACTTACGGTCGGGTCACTTTACATCGTCCATGTTGGGACGCATTATTTTACAATTATGGAGCGTTCTGACATCGGAAATTCATTTGTTTAAGGTAGAGATGTGTGAAGAACGTAATTTTGCAGTGCAAAAATATATTCATGCGTTCGAATAACATTCGTAAAACATTTTTAAAAGTTTCATTTCACATCTCCTTCGATAACGTATTGTAAACGTTTCGTGTAATGAGAACGTTTTTAGATTAATTTTTATATGAATTTTAGATTTCCTTTTTCCATTTTCAAGTGTGTCTCAGCATTCTTGTGTAATTTACGGGCCAATTTTAGTAATATTCCTTCATATCACATTGATTTTCTACGGTGACCCGACCGTAAAGACCTGTTCCTACCGTAACGACATTTTTTTAAAAATGTTTATAACTTTTTAAATTTTTGTTTAAACATTCTCTGATGTACTAAAGAAACATTCCGCTTTAGAAGATCTTTCCAACCATTTGTCAGAAAACGTGAAATTCGGCCTAGAACGGAAGTTATGGGCACAAGTCAAAAAGTGTCCCGACCGTAGTGACTCTCCGCTACAAAATTTAATTTATTAAAGAATTAATCAAAAAAATTAATTTAAAAAAAGTTAAAACAGCAAATTTAAAAATGATGGAATTAAATAATCTTTTAAAATAAAAATTAAAAAAATTTTTTAAAGATGTTGTCGCCGTAAGAAACAACTAATATTATTATTTTTGGTAAGTTGGTTACTCAACTGAGAGCCAACTCTACTTTATTTATTTAACAAGTAAAAGTACAAAATCTTGGAGATAATCAATCCTTCCAATTCTTCACTGAGCTTTATTGGAAGACAAACGTGCTATCACTTTCAATAGCGACTAATTAATCTGACCACACCTGCTTATGCTTTAGTTTTTAAGGACTGTGAACTTATCCCCACTCTTTACAATACACACTCATACTTCATACTGTCGACACCTTCCCCCTTTAAATTGTCGATGATTTTTAAATTAAGATTTATTTAAAAATTCGATGCAGGTTTCCTTCTAGGAGTTGTCGAATATAATTCAAAATTTAATCCTTGCAGATTTTTCTCAATAGCTACTTGCTGAGTTGGACCTGTATTATTAAAACTACAATTTGTGTAACAATTCCAAATACAATATCTTATCAAATTTAAAATACACTGTATAATTCCCGTTTTAAACATTATATAGAAGATTATAATTATAACACTTGCATATCCTATATACTTACTTACTTATTAATATATAAATTTCAAGAAATTAAACTAAAGATGATTATTTTATTAATATTTTTAATATAATAAGTTTTTCTTAATAGATAGGCCGATGTGGTTCATTATACCCCGGAGGTGTTTGTTGAAAATTTTGTTATTTTTTATCAATACCGTAAGTATTAAACGAAAATTGTCAATTGTTCTTTAAAAACAAATGTTTAAAGCTCCAAACCTCTTAAAAAACATTTTTTACAAGTAATTTTGTAAAATATGTAACAAAAACAAAGATTTCGAAAATCAATCTAATAAGCCAATCTAATAAACCAATCTAATAAGCCAATCTAATAATCCAATCTTATAAACCAATCTAATAAGCCAATCTAATAAGCAAATATAATTCAATAATCCAATCCAATATCACTTCCAACAATTCAACCCATCCTAAAAACCAATTTCATCTGCTGAAACACCTGAAATGAATTTAAAAAATTAGTATCTTTCTGATATCCTTATGATTATCCTATAAGCAACAACAAATTTCTTTACTACTCTTGTGCCCATACTGACGACACAAGAGAGTATCAGTCCGACTGTTATTCACAATAATTATTAAAATATATATATATATTCGTTATTAATTATCAACCGTGTCGCTAGCAGTATCGTCAAACAGAGTAACTTTGGACAATTTTCGATGTGTTTTATTAATATATTTTACAATATATGATTTTAGTCTTCAAGGAGATGAGTAAAACTTCAGACACTGTATAAAATTTAATGGTCTTTTAATATAAATTTGTGGACATAAAAATGTGGTACAATTTGAGACAATGAACAAAACATATATTTAAATCTTTTAAAAATTTGATAAAAGTAAACAATAACTTAATTTACGGCAATCAACGACAGAAAACGTGTATTTATCCATATTCGAAGTTAACCAACAAAATTACATTTTCCTAAATAAAAACCATTTACGAAATAATTTTTGAATTTAAGTTATTCAAATTATTGTCAGTTTCATTTTTAAAAAATAGTAGATTGAATTTCAAAAAAGAAATAGCTTTTATTTTAGGGGAGAGTGGGGCAAACCGGACCCCCCTCAATATTTCTGAAATGGCGTAATTGTCAAAAGTGCTATTTAGAAATTTGAAACAACCATGTGTAGTATACCTTATTTTTTCAATTTGACATTTTTTACTTTTATTTGTGCAACGCTGGGAGCAAAAGTTTTTTTTAGTTTTTTTCTACACTTGCATATCCTATATACTCTAAATAAGTCAAAGACTTTTCTGTCCAACTCTTAAATCTTTCATGTGTTTTTATTTTATCTAACATCGTTTCAGTATCTTTCATACTAATTTTCGCTTCTTATATTCTATCTAAATTAAGAAATCTTGGTAATTTTGGTAGTTTATCGTTAATTATTTTTAAGTAATCTTTCTCAAAATCTAATTCTATTGTGATTGTTTCCTCGCAATATTTAGTTATATTTCTTATCGATTTATTAAGATCTAGTTTTATTTCATTTGTATATAGCTTACATCTATTCCCTGTTATTAGAAAAGTTGAACACATCGTAGTCTGCTACAAGTTTATTTTCTAAGAACTTATAATCTTGAGATGACGAATCTATGATTATTTTTATTACTTTAGTATTGTTTTTTATTGCTTTATTTAAAACCTTATTATCATTATATAATTGACCAAATTCTTTATTAATTATGTTTAAATCTGAATCGCTTAATGTCCCAAACAATATTTTTCATGCGTCTCCTATTATATTTAAAAGTCCTCTTTTAACTCTTTGTTTGCCCATTATGTTATATAATAGTGATTCTTTTTCCCTTAAACGACTAAATTTAGAAGCGATAGTTTTAATTTCATAATTTTCTTGACATTTAGTCATGCATAGATGACTAACCTGTGTTAATATTTTTTTATAACGACTATTCTATCTTCAGTTCTCGTAACATTTATCATAATCATCAATTTCCATTCCTCTGAATATAAGTACGCTTTTCCTATTTCTTCCTTATATATTGTAACATGGATTCTTAGCACTTTAATATCTTGCCAAGAATACTCATGTCCATTATTTTATAAATGTGGTCTTAATTCACGTTAGTTGATATTTAATTGTTAAAAACTTTCTATCAGATTAAATTAGAATATTCATACTTATCTGTGATACAATTTATCTCAAGTCTCCTTTCGAAAATACAAACAAACAAAGCTTGGAGGTTACGCTCTTCCAACCTCCAAGTATTTACCACGAGGCTCTTTTTCTTTTGTAATTAATTACGACCGGGCGCCAGGTGAACTTACTCTCACCTGAGCTTCGTAGTCGGAGCTTTATTTGCAGAGAACTTGTTTAAACTTATCACTCGAATATATTTCGTTGTGATCTCAGGGTAGCGGGTGGTGAAATAACTGAGAGAGAGGCAATCATTTAATCTATAAATTTGTTTGTTTATTCAACAAAATATTTATCTAAAGTTGTTTCTTTATTCAAAAAATTTCTTATTTTATATTTAAGATTCTATTTAATTAGTTCTGCTAAATTATTAATTTGAATTCTCTTTTAATTAATTTCTTTCTTATTAAAATCTAAGCAAGTTCATTTAAATTTCGAAGTTTGTTTACATTTGTTCTTTAACGGAGAATATTCCCCATATAAAATTCAAAATTCCCTAGCTGGGAAATTACTAGTCACAATCAATCGAAATTCAAAACTCCCTAGCTAGGAACTTTTCTTTTATTTAAACTACCCGATTTGATTACTATTCTAAACTGAAACTTTAAATTTCTCGACTTATAAAATCTATAATTTAAATTTTTAATTGGCAACCTGGGACGAAACAAAAATTAATTCTTAAATCGAGAATGAGACTTACATATTTCTCCAATGTTCCGTTCGGGAGAGAGAGAGAGAGACACTCAAAACACTGCTGGTTTGGATACTGATTCACGCCGGGAAATTTCCACTAACCACGTTTTTCTTTGTTGAACTTTATTAACTCGATTCTTGACTTAAAAATATCCTTTCCGAGTGGACATTTGCTAAATTTCAATTCACTATAATTTTGTCCGCTCGGAAAACAGTTTAATTTTACTATTTTGAATTCACTTTACACAAAATTTCTACTTCCCGGCGTGAGTACGCATTCCATTACTCCTCGTGGTGTGTGATGACTTCCTAACCTCACTCTCCTCAGGATTGCGTTTCCTGACACAATAATGACAGCCTGATGAAGACACTAACCTTGGAGTCGCCTCCTTTCGTCCTCCCAGAACTTCTTCGACATCAGAAACCTTTTTATTTATAATATTTGGCGATTTTTCTTTTAGCGTCACTGTGACGACTTTTTCCTTACTTGACCACCAGAAATCAACTGTTGCTTTTTTTCGACTTCCGGTACTTCGACAGCCTCCGTGTTTCCAAAATCTGCATTCGCGTACACCGCTGGCGGCGCTCGGTGTTTTCATTGGCTACCGAGCGCTGTTTTGGTCCGGGGCTGCTTCTTTCTTTCCGACGGCTATTCTGATTGGCTGGCGCCGTCGGAAACTGGACATGACTCCCTGCTTGGGAAATGCTCTTTCAGTTTTCTCATCGCTAGGTCGACGTCGTCTGCTCCAGTGTTGTGACAGGTGGAGAAAAACCAGTGGAATGCTTTCTCCAGATGACTAGGTCAGGGTTGTGTCTTACACCCCTGCTGATTATCGTGTCTTCTTGCAAGAAGGTTACTTTGTTGTCTCCGATGTCGTTCGTCTTCTTCTGTGTGTCTGAATCTCTCTCTCTTCTCTCGACGTCGTCCCAGGTTCATAACCTCTACAAACTAAGTAAATAAACAATTCCATTTCAAACAATAAAACATAAATTACACAATTAGAGAAATTACAATAATGAAATTAATGGCAAAATATCCCTGTTAAATTTCAGTTGGTTTCTGGTGGTCTTGTGCAATTTCAAACTCTACTTTCTTTTACTACTCAAGCTTCGGCGAACTCTTGGGAAAACATCTCAAACGTGGACTTTTTATAATCCACGTTACAATATATTTCCTTTTAGTTCCGTTATATTATAATCAGTTTCTGCTACAACCAGCACGAGGTTCATTATCAAAATCTCCATCAGAATTGCCATTGCTGTCGTCATCCAAATCGTCTTTTTCACTATCTAAAATAAAATATTTCTTAATATTTTCTCTATGTACCGTTCTATTATTTTCTATTGTATATGTATTCCCAATTTTATGCAAAACTACATGTGGTCCTAACCACAAGGGGTCTCCCTTTTTTCTCATATGATTTCTTATCAATATTTGTTCCCCAACTGCAATTGTCATTTTATCAGTCAGAATTTGTTTTCTTTGAGATTCATTGATTTTTCTTCTTGCTACATGTAATTTATTTTCATGTTCTAATTGTTTTAATTCGTTTTTCTTTACGAGGTTCGTTATTTTGTTTGATGTTTCAAATGCTTCTCTTGCTTTTCTGCCATTCTGTAGTTAAAACGGAAAAAATCCTGTAATTCTGTTTATTGTCATATTGTATGTTAACATTGCTTTAGGTAACTCCTTATCCCATTCATCTTTTTGCGCATAAATTCTTAAATATTCGTTAATCTTCTTGTGCGATCTTTCATTCTTTCCATTACTTTGTGGGTGATAAACTGAAGTTTTTACATGTTTTATTTTTAATTCGGCCATTAAATCTGAGAATTCGTTATTAATAAATTCTTTTCCATTATCAGTAAGTATTTCTAAGGGTTTTCCGTTCGTTTTTAAATATCCTTTCCACATAGCCTCTATGACTTAAGTTGCTGATTTGTCCTTCAATGATTCCAAATGCACATATCTAGTCAAAAAATCTTAAATCACAAAAATGTATTTATTTCCGCTCGAAGTTTCATTTAATGGTCCCACTAGATCTATTGATATTTTATCATTTGGTCCTTCTGGTATTTCTGATTCATCATAATATTCCTGTTTTCTTTCATTTTGTTTAAATCGCTGACATATATCACATGTTTTGAGAAAGTCTTCAACATCTTTTGTAATGTTGGGCCAGTTTGGCATATTTCTTATCTTCTGTACTGTAATATCCTTAGAATAATATCCTCCTAATATTCCTTCATGTGCTTCTAATATAATTTTTCTTCTATTTGTTTCAATGTGTTTCTTTATTAAATATATTTTCTTTTCACCGCCTTTCCATATTTTAAAAAGAATTCTTTATATTTTACTTTCATCTATATCTTCGTAAATAATTCTTATTCTTTCTTCTCTAGTTTTTTTTCTAAAAATTCTGTTAATTGCTCATTTGTCACCTGAGGACTAATTTTTAGTCTGTTATCTTCTTCTGTTTCTTCGTTCGTTATCCAAATTTCTGTTATCCTTGTCGGTCCAAATTCTTGTCTTATGATTAACTATCCGGTTTGTTCTATTTTATTTCTTTTTAATCGTATTTTATTCGCGTCATCATTTTCTATTTGAGGAATATCTCTTATCCATTGTACTTCTGTTTCCTCGTTAAAATCTCTTACTACTTTGTATATAGCTATTTCTTTGGTTATTGTTTTTCTTCCATAAACTAATATTTTCCAAATATAATTTGTGTCTCTTATAGGTTTAAGTATACTTTTCAAATTACTTATCGGTTCCAAAAGAGAATAATTTTCATATCCTTGTCGTTTTTCTTTAGTACTTGTAATCAATTTTATAGTCTTTATTACTTTAAATTCATCTTTAATTATTGATTGATCACTTTCTTCTGTCTGTGAATCTATTTCTATATTTTCGTTTTTATTTTCGTCATCAACTGTTGAATTGTCGTCTTCTGTTTGCGTATCTATTTTTATGTACTCATTTTCCTCGTTTACACCTGTAGTACGCGCGTTCTTCTGTTCTAACGTGTCATATGTACCATCTGTTGTCATCTGAACCCTTGGAATTCGCGATAAGGCGTCAGCGTTTGTGTTAGCAACTCCTTTCATATAAATAATTTCATAATTATATTCTTCTAATTTTAGTCTCCATTTCATTAATCTGCTTGTTGGATCTTTTACATTAAATAATCAAACTAAGGGTTTGTGACCTGTTACAATTTTAAATCTACGTCCAAAAAGATGGCGTCTAAAATGTTTAACTGCCCATACAATTGCTAATAATTCTTTCTCAGTCGTCGTGTAATTTATATCAGCTTTATTAAATGTTCTTGAAGCAAATGCTATTGGTTTATCTTCTCCTATATGTCCTTGAGATAAAATTACTCCTAAACCTTCATTTGATGCATCAGTTGTTAAAACAAAAACTTGATTCTAGTGTGGAAATTGTAGAATCGGTGCTGATATTAATTTATCTCTTAATTCGGAAAATGCGTTTTCTTTTCTCTGTGTCCACTCAAATGTAATTTCCTTTAGTAGTAGTTTAGTTAGTGGATTTGCCAATTTAGAGAAGTTTTAAATAAATTTCCTGTAATAACCAATAAACCCTAAAAATTGTTTAATCTATTTTTGAGTTTTTGGTCTTGGATAATTCTTCACTTTTTCAATTTTATCTGAATTTGGCTTATACCTTCTTTTGTAATAATATGACCTAAATATTCCAATTCTGGTCGCAAATATTCGCATTTATCAGGCTGTAATTTGAGTCCAACTTATCGTAGTCTTATAAACAAATTCTTGAAATTTTTGTTATGTTCTTCCAACGTTCATCCGTAAACAATATCGTCAATATAAGCAAAACATCCATTACCTATTAGTCCTTTTAATCCATTATTTATCATTCTTTGAAATGTCGAAGGAGTATTTTTTAAACCAAAAGGCATTCTATTATATTCATAATGACCTTCGTTTGTGCTAAAAGCTGTTTTTTCTTTGTCCTTGGGATTCATTCCTATTTGATGAAATCCGGAAACAAGATCAAAGCAAGAAAAGAATTTAGAATTTCCTAACTGTTGAATAATCTCATCAATACATGACAAAGGATATTTGTCTAAAATAGTTTTTTTATTTAGTTTCCGATAATCTATAACAATTCGCCATTTTACTTTGCCTGAAGCGTCTTTTTCTTTGGAACTACCCATAACGGTGAATTGAAAGGAGACATGCTTTCTCGAAGAATATTTATCTCTAACATTTCATTAATTTGTTCGTAAACTTCTTTCTGTAACATATGTGGATATCTATATTGCTTTGTATTTACAGGTTGATCGTCTATCGTTCTAATTGTATGCTCTGTTAATTTAGTTAATGATAAAGGGTCGTTTCTTAATGGAAAAATGTCATGAAATTCTGTTATAATTCTTAGTAAATCTTCTTTTCTTTCTTTTATGTGGTCTAGTCGTGTTTTTGATAGTAATTCTTTAATTCTTTTACTACTGTTGAATTGACAAATTTTTCGTCACTTAATTTATTTATAGAATCTATCCATAAGTCTTCATAAGCATCATACATACTTTCAATTTTTGCTGTATTAGGTTGTAAAATCGGTTTTCCTTCATAATTGTATTTTGTAACAGCTGAATATCCTCCTTCAAAATTAATGAAACAGATTTTATCTCTCTTATCTGCACTAGATTGCGGATGAAGTATTTTAGGCCCTAAGTTTAAAATACTCTTTTCTAAGTCAATTTTAAATTTTTGATGGTAAAGTAAATACATACCAATTAAACCGTTTTCTCTAAATGCATTTTCATTCTTTGTGACTTGAAAAACTGATTCTTTACCGTAAAGTTTTAAACAAATAGAATATTCGAACATTATGGGATTATTTCCGAATGTTAAAACATTATAAAGCGCGTATTTTTTCAAGTTTTTCCCTTCTAACATACTTTCTTTTATAATTGATATATTCGATCCTGTATCGGTGGAAAGTCGTGCTTAACGGGTTCTCCGATGAAGAAAATTCTTCGCTTAGCTGCACTCGGTCTGGTGGTTTGGTGTTGATTGGTCGTGATGAAAACTGAGTTTTTTCTTGACGTGGTGATAAACCTTTTAATTTTCCTCTACAAACATCCTCTGTATGTCCTAAATTTTTACAATGGTTGCATTTTTCTAAAATTCTCGGTTTGCTAAATCTTGGCTTTGGTACTGGGTTTTCAATTCTTGGGTTTCTGGTAAAATTGACAATTCTTCTTTTATCTTTCAAATTCACGTTAATTTCTGAGACAATATTAAAACATTCATTCAGCGTTTTCGGTTTCTGAGGACGGATTCTAATTTCAAATTCTTCACGTATATTGTTTAAGAATGTGCTGACACTTGCATTTGTTACTATTTCCTGTCTGAAGAAAGTTTCTTGAGGTGTTATATTCATACTATCTATAGACTGCCTGATTTTATCCTGACAGTGCATAAATCTTTAGGTGAATTACTCTAAACCTTCATTTTTTCCCATTATACATGAATCGCGAGCTCTTTGAAGTGATTCTAAACTATCTTTTTCTCTAAATAAAATTCGTAATCTCTCAAAAAATCGGCAAACGTTATAACCGCATTTGCTCTAATTGTATTTGCTGCTCTTCCTACTAATTGTTGTGCAATTATTGCATGTCGTAATATTAGTCTCTCATTTCTTTTCGTTTTTCGTTTAGATAATCTTATTAGGTGAATGAAATTTTCTAAACCGCTTCCGTTAAATTCTGGTACTAATTTTATGCTTTTCCCAAAATCATATTTTGTAATTTCTTCTAATTCTTCGTGATCGCTGTTTAATTCGTTTTCATTTAAGAGTAAACCTTCCTCTCTTCTAACTGGTTGTTCCATAGCTACTAATCTCGTTTCGAATCTTTCCATTTTTGCAAGAATATTTTTCAAATAGTCGTTTAAAGCACTTGATGTTTCTGGCATGATGTTTAGAATATTGTATAATTTTAGTCTGTCAGTCAGTGATATTGAAAGGGATGAACTGTCTGTGTCTATTGTTTCGTTTTCCCTACTTTTTCTATATGAATTTAAATCCAGTTTCATTTTATAAATTTCGTATCGTTTCGTATAATTTTTATTTTATATCCGTTCGCGTTTTCTAATTCAAAATTTCATTTCTTGCAATCCTGCTACAAGGAGTACACAAGAATATGAAATTCGTTTTTTTGTTTATTAACGATGGCAATACTCATAAAATCACGGAGTATACCAACGCTTTAAAACAATCTTAGCCACACCCTATAAAGGTCGCCGTTCAACGTACATAAAGTGGACTTATACTCTTGTTCTAAAGATTCGTAATTTTTTTTATATACCTTACTCTCGGTCTGGATAATCTCGAACTCTGCTTCGCAGATTTGGATAACTCTTTAGATACCTCTGTAAATCTGGATACCTCTCTGTAGATCTGGATAACTCTCTGGATACCTCTCTGTAGATCTGGATAACTCTGAATATCACTCTGCAGATCTCTGCTTTTTCTTGTACTTTCTCGTTTACTTTAGATAATCACTTTGTTTATCTGGAACTAGCTCTGGGTTCTGGATACTCAAAATCTAGATGACCTTCCAAAAATTTTTTTTAATATCCTAGCGCTGCCACCAATTATGTTGTCGCCGTAAGAAACAACTAATATTATTATTTTTGGTGAGCTGGTTACTCAAATGAGAGCCAACTCTACTTTATTTATTTAACAAGTAAAAGTACAAAATCTTGGAGATAATCAATCCTTCCAATTCTTCACTGAGCCTTATTGGAAGACAAACGTGCTATCACTCTGAATAGGGACTAATTAATCTGATCACACCTGTTTATGCTTTAGTTTTTAAGGACTGTGAACTCGTCCCCACTCTTTACAATACACACTCATATTTCATGCTGTCGACAAAGAAATTTAAAAAATTTAATTTTTATTAGAGCTAAATAAAATAAAATTAAAAATCAAATATTTAAAATTAAAAAATTAGGTGGAAAATTTTGTTAAATTAAAGTAAATTTAAAAATATTTAATTTAAAATTAAAAAAATTAAATATGAATGCAAAATAAAAAATTTTAAAAATCGAATTTGGAAATTTTGTAATTAACAAAAAATTTTTAATTCAATTAAAATTTTAAAATAAAACTGTTAAAATTTTTAATTTTAATTGATTATTTAAAAAAATTTAATTTTATAAAATTGTTAAAATTTTTCTTTTTAATTGATTATTTTAAAAAATTTTGATTTTTTAAAATTGTTAAAATTTTTAATTTTAATTGATTATTTAAAAAAATTTAAAATTCAATTTTAAAAAAATTAAATTTGATAAAAGCAAAGTAAATGAAAATTAAATTTAAACATTAAAATTAAAAACTTTCTAATTAAGGTTCATTTAAAAAAATTAAAGGCTTGAAATTAATTAAAAACACTGTTACGTCAAAACAAGAAACCTTTTTAAATATACCTAACGTTCCTCGTTTTAAATTAGTTTCATGAATGAATCTAATTTGGGATGAGGATAAGTCAATGAGCCTACTAAATGTTGTGAGAGAATAATTTATTTAAAAATCAACAAGTAAGAAAAGAGTTGACAAAAATACAATGAGTACAAAATTATGAATCTTACTTAAAGAATAACGATTACTTGTGTGATGATTATCTTGTAATCCAATCTTGAGTGGTGATGAGCACTAGACGAAAAGGGACTGCCTAATGATTGTCCTTAATGGTGAAGAATTTGTGCTGGTGTTTACACTAATGAGATAGTGTATTGTATTCCGAAAAATATCTGCTAGTCCCAGACAGTTGTCGCCTCTTAAGAAAATTTCGATGTTTCGAAATTAAGAATGTAATCCTTCAATATTAGAGTTTTGTAGACACTCAAAAGAATTTCCAGATTTA
The DNA here is from genome assembly GCA_032873175.1 of Leptopilina drosophilae. Taxonomy (NCBI): domain Eukaryota; kingdom Metazoa; phylum Arthropoda; class Insecta; order Hymenoptera; family Figitidae; genus Leptopilina; species Leptopilina drosophilae. Next base: position 16,874,647 of record CM065484.1, on the reverse strand, counting down.
TATTTTTGGAAATTGATAAAAGTTATATTCGAAGATCGATGAATAAGGTGTTGATTTGAAACTGATTTCAAAATATTACTTGGGGAATAATTCACTTGTAATGAAGTATGTTTAAATTAATACTTGCACGACCCTTTTAAATAATGTTCAAAGGTATACTAGGAGTCTTTTCACTTTTAATAATGTTTAAAGGTTTACTGGGAGTTCACTTTTGAATAATGTTCAAAGGTATACTGGGAGACTGTTCACTTGTTGACGATTAGATGAATACTGCTGATTTCCAAAAAAATTACTCTCTGATCTCTGCTTAATTTCTCTCCCTTTTTATACGAAACTGTTCCATTGTTTAGAATCATATACGTGTAGTTATTGAGAGTGGAAGAGCAGGGTAACTATGAACACCTGTGCACTTGTTTATCTTTTCTCTCTTTCTAATTTCCATGTCTCTTCAAATAGTAGTGGTGATGATCATAGCCTGTTTACTTTTTTATGATCGATGCTGCTGTGGACTAATCTTTTCTCTCTTTCTAATTTTTGTGTCTCTTGAAAATAGTGGTGGGGATGATCATAGCCTGTTTACTTTTTATGCTCGATGCTGCTGTGAAATAATCTTTTCTCTCTTTCTAATTTTTGTGTCTCTTCAAGCCCTCTCTTTGTGTATAGATGGTTTTTCTTCCTTCCTGTGGCAAAATTGTTTGAAGGTTGTTGTACTGATGCACTATTGTTATTCTTTTTACATGATTTAAAATATTATTCTCTTTTCTTAGAATTATTATGATTTGTAATTTATTCAGATACATATAAGACATATAATATCAATTGCCATATACTCAAAAATATTATAATTGTAATGCAATAATATGAAATACATAAAATATAATTATAAAATATATACGGAAAATACAATATCGAATACAAAATATGTACATAAGTATTGTACTTTAATTACTTTAAATTTTACAGACAGAAAATATTTCTTTCTTTCTAAAGCATATAAATTTTTAAACCTATTTATATTTCTTATATTCCATTTTTAGTTATTTTATTCATACAAATTTCTTTTATTCTCAAGTAATATTTTTATATGAATCTTCTGAAGTAATTTTACAATTATACAATTTAGTTAATAATAAGGTACAATTTGTAAGTAGAAATGCTCGTTATTAGAAATTTGAACAATGCCAATTTAGAGTCTTCTTCGATAAAATAATATTGAATCAGTTATAGGGTTTATTTTAATTTTTGATAAAAATTAGGTTCCATTTCTTTTAGTTTTTAACAATTATATAGAATAGTGTTTAAAATTTAAAATAAAATCATTACAAAATCAAAAATTAACAAAATCTAAAAATATAATTCAAACTTGCGAACATTTAAATGAAATAATTTTCCAAATTAGATTATTTTTATAGTGAAAAAAAACTTAATAAAAAATTGTATATATAGAAAAGTTTAATGCATTGAAAAGAATTAAATTCTTTTTTTTTCTATTAGAAGTCCATAATTGCAATATTATACCATATGTATTATTGAAATTATTCTATTATTTTTGTTTAATTCGCGATAGTTTTAATCTGTTTGTATGTACTATTTTTTGTTTATTTTTAACTTGTATTTTAACGTTTCCTTTGTTTAAAATTTCTAATATTTTGTGTAGACCTGTATATTGATCAGCTTTATGAATCTTCCCCCCATGTAGTAGAAATACCTCATCACCGAGTTTAAGATTTTGTGGATTGCATTTTTTATCATAATATATTTTTGATTTTTCTTTTGCTACAATCAAATTGTTTTATAGCAATATTCTTCCTTTCATGAAGTCTTGCTATTAGATCTGTTAAATATTGGTCGTAAGTTTCTAATTTTTCGTGTTCAAGAGGCGGATCGCTTGACGGTAATCGTGCTAATTTTCCAAAAATTAATTCGTATGGAGTACACTTTGTCCCTTCATGAATACTTGTATTATACGAAAACACAGCTAATTCTAGCCAATCGTCCCATTCTTCATTTTTATTAATAAATTGTTTTAAATATTCTCCTAAAACATGGTGAGATCTTTCAATTGATCCATTAGACTGGGGGTGAAAAGCAGTTGTTTTAAATTGTCGAATTCTAAATCTTTTTGCTAATCTTCTCATTAAATTGCTTTAAAAATCTGTTACCTGATCTGTTAATACTCCTTTAAGTGATCCAAAAATGCAAATAAATCTTTTAATAAATGCATCGGCTATTGTACTAGCTTGATGATTTGGAAGTGCAGTTGCTAAAAAATATTTAGTTAAATTGTCTTGCATTGTTAATATATATTCACTTCCGTTTTTAGTCTTTGGTAATGGTCAAACGATGTCCATTGCTATTTTTTCGAATGCTGTACCTGGAGTATCTGTTATAATCATTGGGTCTTTTGTTTTTACTCTAACTAATTTTTTTAATTGACATTGGGGGAAACTTTGTATCTTCTCATTAAATTGCTTTAAAAATCTGTTCCCTGATCTGTTAATACTCCTTTAGGTGATCCAAAAATGCAACTAAATCTTTTAATAAATGCATCGGCTATTCTACTAGCTTGATGATTTGGAAGTGCAATTGCTAAAGAATATTTAGTTAAATTGTCTTGCATTGTTAATATATATTCACTTCCGTTTTTAGTCTTTGGTAATGGTCAAACGATGTCCATTGCTATTTTTTCGAATGCTGTACCTGGAGTATCTGTTATAATCATTGCGTCTTTTGTTTTTACTCTAACTAATTTTTTTAATTGACATTGGAGGCAACTTTGTATATATTTTTGAATATTATTTTTCATATTTTCCTAATAATAATTTTGTCGAATTCTACCATAAGTTTTGGTTACACCTTTATGTCCTCTAACTGAGCTTGAATGAGCTTCTTCAATTAATTGCATATATTCTTCTTTCATGGGATATTTTGTATGTCCACTGCATACAACAACTTTTACAAATGAATTTTCAAAAACTAATTTTATCATTGACAGGATTTCGTCCCAAGTTATATTATTTATTTGGGCTGTCCTTGCAATGCTTATGCTTTTTAATTTTAATTGTTCACATAAATTTTTCATTGAAATAATTGTAGTTTTAATTCTTTTTAATGTATCAGATAAATTTTCTTTTATTTCACTTTCTATAGGGAGAGCTATATGGTAATATATACCTCTCTTCATTTTTTCTGCTATACCTAATTTAAGTTTACCAAAATTTGGCAATTTTTCACGTTTGGCAAGTGATCTGGAGCCATTATCTCGAGGGTCTCCGTTGACTGAAAGAAAATAGGTTAGGTTGTCTCTACGCATTGGTAATTGGTCTCTACAGTCGATAATATATCTTTCTTGTTTTACATTTAAATTTTCACAATCTTTATTCTCCACTAGGTTATCTTCTTCTTCAGATGACACTTCAGAATTGGAATTTTCGTAGCCCTGATCAATTTCTTCATTTTTCGATTTTGGTATTTGTTTCATATACTCAGGATCAGATTTAATTTTATCAGTATAAGCCTCATTATAAAATTTTTGTTTTCTTTCATTATTTGTATTACATACCTTTTTCGGTCTCCCCTTTTTTTCTTTGAAAAGGAGGTATTCAAACGTGTGCATTGTTTTTTCGGTCTACCTCTTTTTTCTTCTCATGTGCTTTATTTTATTATCTAGAATTTCTTGTATTTCTTTATTTTCTTTTTCACATATATCATTTTCTTGATTTCTATTTTCTTGTATTCTTTTTTGATTTCTCGTAATAACATTACAAGTTTCAATACTTGTACCATAATTTTTTTTATTAAATATTTTTTTTTAATAGATTGGAGACTTTTCTTTATCTCCATATTCATGTAGCATTCATTGTCATTAATTATTTTTTAAATATATGGGAGACTTTTTCTTATCTACAAATTCAAATAGGATTCATTGTCCTTCAATATTCTTTCAATAGATTGGAGACATTTTCTTATCTCCAAATTCAAATAGGATTCATTGTCCTCAAATATTTTTTTAATAGATCGAAGAATTCTTTGTATCTCCGAATTTCCATTGGATGCATTGTCCACAAAAATTTTTTTTATATCGTAGAGACTTCTAATTATCTCTAAGTTTGATTCATTTTCATTTGCTACATGTTGTATATATTCTTTTAATTTTTCTTCCATCTTTTCGTGCACACTTTTCATTATATTTTCTTGAATTTCCTGAGTTTCTTGAAATTTTTCTTCTTTTATTCCTTGTACTTTTTCTTCAGTTATAACTTCAACTGGATTTCTGGATAAGGCGTCAGCATTAACATTTGTTTTTCCAGCTTTGTAGACCACATTAAAATCATATTCTGCTAATTTGAGTTTCCATCTTGTTACTCTTGAACAAGGATCCTTAGAATTTTGGAACCAAACTAGTGGTTTGTGATCCGTGACTGAGGTAAATTTTCTTCCATAAAGGTATGGTCTAAAATGTTGCACACTATATATAATTGCCAAGGCTTCTTTTTCATAAGTATCATATTTTCTTTCACATTCATTTAAAGTTCGTGAAGTATAAGCGACTGGTTGATCCTTACCAATTACTCCTTGCGATAAAATTCCTCCTATTGCAAAACCTGAAGCGTCCGTTGTTAAAATAAATGGTTGAGAAAAGTCTGGTCTTTTTAAAAGTGGTTCCTCACAGAGTTTATTTTTTAAAATATCAAAAGCAGCTTGTTGTTTATCGGTCCAAAGGAAAGATGTATCCTTTCTTAAAAGTTGATTTAAAGGATTTGCTATTTTTGAAAATCCGTCTATAAATTTTCGATAATAACCCGCTAGTCCTAAAAATTGTTTAATATTTTTTGGTTTTGGAAACTTTTTTACAGCTTCTACTTTTTTCGGGTCGGGTCGTACACCATTTTTATCAATTATATGCCCTAAGTATCCTACTTCTAACCTCAAAATTTCACATTTATCTGGTTGTAGTTTTAAATTAGCAAAACGTAGTCGTTCCATGAGTTTTGAAAATTTTTCTTCGTGTTCTTCTAAGGTATCTGCATAAATTACAATATCGTCCAAATAAACAAATAATTCTGATCCTTGTAAACCCAATAATACCTGATCAATAAGTTTTTGAAATGTACTTGGTGAATTTTTTAATCCAAAAGGCATTCTATCAAATTCGTAGTATCCAAATGGCGTTGAAAATGCCGTCTTATGAGAATCTCTAGGATCCATTTTGATTTGATGAAAACCGGATGCTAAATCGAAGACTGAAAAATATTGAGCGTTTCCTAATTGATCTAACAGGTCTGTAGTATTGAGGAGGGGGTAAAATTGGCCTACCGTGCGTTCATTTAGCTTTCTGAAGTCTAAAACTAATCGCCATTTTTTATTTCCCTGTGAGTCATCTTTTTTTGGTACTATCCATATTGGTGTATTGAAAGGTGAATCAGAATGTTTAATAATCTTTTGTTTTAATAATTCGTTTACTTGACGTGTCATTTCTTCTTTATGCACAGGTGGAAATCTATATTGTTTAGTAATAATTGGTGTGTCATCTGTAGTTATTATTCTGTGTTTTATAAGATCTGTTCCTTCTAAATATTCTCCAGGTATATGAAATCGATCCGAATAGTTTTCTACCAAATTCATGACGTGTTCTAATTCTTCTTTATTTTAATGTTCAATACGAAGTAATTTTTTTATGTCTTTAACTCTATCGTTGCCTGTAATGTTGAAAATATTTTCTGATTTCATATTTTTTGAAAATACATCAATGATTTGTTTAATTGATAAGTCTTCATTTTTAATATCAGATTTGCTTACTGAACTTTCTTGCTTTATTTCATCAAAATCTTCTAAATTTAATTCAAAAATTGGGATGTCAATTGATTCGTTTAATGTATTTATAGCCTGTAAATAAGCTAATCCTTCTATATTTGAAACTACTGCATCACCTAAGTAAACACCATCTTTCACTACTAATCTTGGAATGTAACCTACTTTTTTATTTTTATTTAAAATTTTTACATGAATATTGTAAATTGATCTTGCTGGTATTGTAAAATAATTTTCGGAATCAAAATTAAATTTTTGTTTATTGATTTCTAGATGTCTTTCTTCATAATTAATTTTCACTTTATTTTTTATGAAAAATTCTGTTCCTAGTATTCCATCATGTTCAATTGGAACATCATTTGATAAAAGATTAAAAGTTGTTAGAATTCTAAAAATATTAATCTCAACTTGACCTAAGTTAATTTTAGACATTTATTTTCATCATTTTTTATATCCGATTTTAACGCGCAAATTTTTAACAAATTTGGTCCCGCACCTGTATCAATCATCATTGTGATTGGGATTTTTAATTCTTGAGTGTCAATTCGAATATATGGAATAGTGTTGGTTTTTGCTAAATTAATGTTCCTGGATGCATAGTAATTTCTTTTTAATTTTTCCTCAGAGCATCCTACTGAAGAGGAATTTTGGAGTTTCCCTGATTTTGAGTTTGCGAATTTGTTTGTTGTAGTTGTTTATTATTTTTATCCCACATTCTTTTTCTACAATTAGTGGAAATGTGTCCTAAATTTTTGCAATAATTGCATGTTATATTTTGATTTCTATTTGTAAATTTTGATGTATTGTTAGTTCGTGATTCTTGAGAAAAATTTCGTTGTTGGTTAGGGAAAAAATTTTGGAATTGATTTTGTCTTTGATTCTGTTGTGGGTTTCTATAAGTATTTTGACTTTGAAATTTATTAAATGCATGATTTTAATTGTTAAATCGATGTTGATTTGAAAAATTTTGGTGTGATCCTGAAGAAAAGGAGTTTTCTCGTCTTGCACCTATCAATTTATTAAGTTGAAAACAAATTACTGCAAAGTGACCCTTTTTCCACAAACTAAACAAGTTATTACATTATCTTGAGCGATATTAATTTTGGTTGTTTTTGCAAATTCTTTATTATTTTTAGGATGAGAATTATACTCAGTATTATGCTCACTTTTTCTTAATTCACGATGTGATAATAATTTTCTTTCTATTTCTACTGCTTTATTAACTATTTCTTGTAATGTGTCTGCTGTACCTATTCGTATTTCAATTTCTGGTCTAAGTCCTCGTGAGAAGCAATCAACAGTTGTTTTATCTAAATTTGTTTTAAATGCTTCATCTACTGCATTTTCATTGCTAAGCCTATGCGCGTCTAATATTCTTTCTGCTGCTTCTGCGATTCGTGAACCGTAAGAAATTACATTTTCATGTTCCAACATATATATTGCTCCTAATTCTCCTTGTAATTGATAAACAGATTTTGCTGGCGCGTAAATTTGTTTTAACCTTTCTGTCAACTGCTCTACTGTATTAAAATTATTTCCTATTATAATTCTTCGTGCTTCACCCGAAATTCGACTCCTAATTAATTTTACTAAATTTGTTTGTACTTGTGCGTTCTCAGAAGCATAGATTTTGCTTCTAAACAACTTTCAATAAATATGGATAATGGAATATTTTTTCCGTCAAACATTGGTATGGTTTCTAATGCATCGCGTAATGACACTTGCTGATTATTTGGAAGCGCCATGTTTTCTTCAAAATCGTTACTGTCTCTAGTGCTATCAAAAGAATCGTTTTCAGAGTGTTCGCTTGTTTCAACTTCGTCAACTAATGGATTATTTGAACCTAAATTTGCTTGAGACTGATTTCCTAAATTTTGTTCTACTAGAGTTTCTTCAAATATAGAATCTTTGCCGTCGTTATCGTCAGTTTCAGAAGAATTATCGTCAGTGTCAAAAAGTTGAGAAATAAAACCTGAGTCAAGCTGTCTATGTTTTTCTTCGGGATTAGGATTTTCTCTAGAATATCTGGGTGTACTTGTGTGTGGATTTTCTTTATAATAAGGAATTCCCGAATGCAATAACAATTCTGGATTATTTTTTATTTTAGAGCGAGTTAAATGTGAGGAATCGGTATTATTTTCATTCGAAGAAGACATTAAAAGATTGCATAGTATCAAAATTTATAATATACGGGGCACATGTTTTTGATAAGTTGAAGAAACCATTTTATTATCCTTAATTGGTGCTAAAATGGTTTCAGTAGCAGCATAGACAACGAATGGAACTTTTTCTCTGTATTTAAAATTTTTGAATTTCAAAATATTATCTTTTTCGTTTAGTAATTTCACTCTACATTTGTTTAATACTGTAGAATCAAGCTTATGATTTTCTAGAGAACATTTATATTTAAAATGACATAAGCACCTATCACAATTCAAAATTTGACATTTACTTTTTGTCATTTGAGATTTAACCAAGCGGAACAAATTACGGATCCATGCAAAATAATTAAAATCATTATAAAAATCTTGATTTTTAATTATTAATAAGTGAATTGTCGGTTTTTCTGAATATTGCTCACTTAAATGTAGAGGATCTATATCCGATTTTTTTCTTTCAATGCAATCAATGCTACAAATGTTTATTATTAAATTATTCTTTTTTTCAAATTTAGGTACGTCTGTCATACCAATAGGAAAATTAATCCCTTCAAATTTTAATACGGTTTTAAAATGAGGATAAGAACTAGTAATGCAAGAGTTATTTTTAACAGGATGTAAAGCTGATATTATGGACCAAAGAAAGCAAAATTCATCTTTATTTTGTATATTTACAACTGCATATTTGTCCTTTATAAATTTTGGTAATTCTGTAAATGTACAAAGACCTCCTTGTAATGGAGCAGATCTATTAATATTTACCATTAAATTTACAATTTCTTTTAAAGACCAACCTGACTCTTTTGTGTTAAAATCTTCAACTTCTCTTAAAATGTACTGAATTGTACTATTAAAGAATAATTTAATATTTGAAGAATGCAAAATAATGTTATTCTTTGTATTAAAATTTTTTTTTCTATAATTATTTCCTCATCTCTCACAGTTGTAAAATTTGCTGCAAATATAAAATTTACTTTCAAGCCACTGTTTTGTTTTAAAGCATTTTTCAAACGTATTTTAATTAAAGATCTTGAATCCTTTAAAAATTTAAGTAAATCTTTATGTTTTAAATTTATAATAACTGCAGTTCTTACTCTATTTTTAAAAGCTGATTCGAAATCTCGCCATATAATTCTATTAGATTTTTTTTGTATTTTCACCAATACCTTTACCTCCTTTGCGCAATTGCTTTAATTTTTCGTTTAACGTTTGTAAAATTCCTAAAGTAGATGTTATTTCATTTTTATCACCTATTGTTAAATCATCCTTTATTCTTAAAACTTTGTTCAACAGACGAATATTTTGGGTACCAAATTTGATCCATTTTTCTTTTTCTTGCAACATTTTTTTATTATTCTTAATTTCGATTATAGTTTTGAAAACACTTTCCATAATTTTAATCAATGTTTTGCACTTTAAATCCATATTTTCTCCTTTTTTAGGGTTCCGTACCCCGGTAGGAACCCTATTGGAACGGTTACAAAAATGACCATGTACCCCCCCCCTAGAACTAACAGTTTTTCATCTAGAGAGCTAAAAATTGGTACACTTATGTATTTTCACGCGTAGATTGCAGGAAAAATATAGCGAACGTGATTGGCATTGATCTTCATAGAGTTTTCGACGAAAAACCAAATTTTGGCCATTTTTCGCAAAAAAAGGCATGTACCCCCCCTAGCGCTCACATTTTCTTACCTAGAAAGTTGAAAATTAGTATGCATATGTGACACGGACAGTTAAAAGGGACCTACGACCCGAAAAAAAGATTTCGAGAAAAACGACTTCGAAGTTTACCAAGTTAGTTCTTTTGCACTGTTTTTTGTCAAAATACCTAAATTTAAAGTGAAATTGTGAGAAAACTAAAACAGCTTAGAAAAATTTAATTGAAATATAGTGACTTTTGACATTTCATAGGTAACTTTTAAATATAATTTATATCTATCGTTTTGATTATGTTTACGTGATATTCTATTTATACAAGTAAATTAACACATTTTTAACAACTTTCAATCAAGAAATTGGTTTTATCTAAATTATTTACATGCTTTTTTCATAAATTTGCATAGCTATAAAACTAACCTTTTTTCTCTGCAACTTAATTTAAAAATTATAATTATATAACAAAATTAAACATTTTTTGAAAATAATAATCGAATTTGAATTCTACAGACATTAAACATTATTTGTACAAACTAGCCGAATTATCCGCGCGCAAGCGCGCGGGAATATTGTGCTACAGTGTTTATTATAAACAATTTCAAGTCATTTTAATTTAAGTAATTAATTAAATTTTCAAAATATATTATATTTTTAAACTTTAAAGTATATAAAAAACTTTAACAAATTTCGATACTAATTTCAAATTTGGCATCAGATTTTCAAAATTGAAAATAATTAAACTTTTTTGTACGAGGAAAATTGAATTTCATAAAAATTCTTATCTGATACCTAAATTAAAAAAAATCCATTAAGATAATTTTAATTATTCTAAAGAATAGAAAAGGTAAAAAAAATTATCAGCTATATATAAGTATTTAACTTTCCGAACAAAAAATATAAACAATATTTTTTTAGAGAATTTACACTACTTTTAATTCGCTAATATTGAAAAAAATCAATTTTATTTAATAAAATTTTATACAATTTTTATTTTTCTAATAATTCAATTACTTTTAATAATTATAAAATTTTTCATGAAAATTCCATTTTTTCAAAAAAATTTTTGATTAAATTCTAAGCATGAATTTAATTATTTTCATAATCGTAAAATTCAGTTACTTTCACAAATAAAGTTTTTGATAAGAATTTATTCAATTATTTAAACTACTAAAATTTTCATAACATTTAAAAATTCATTATTGAAAACAATGTTCATAAAATTCTTATAAAGATTTCAATTCTTTTCAAAAGTAATAAATTTTTCAACAGAAATTCAATTCTTTTTAACAATTTTAATAAACTTTTCTGCAATAATTCAATTATTTTCAAAAATTTAATAAAATTATTCGAAAGAAATTAATTGTTTTAAATATAATTTTAGTAAAATTACTCCCGAAAATTCAATTATTTTGAGGTATTTCAATAAAATTCTTTTCATAATTCAATTATTTTCATAAATAACAATATTTATCACAATAATTCAATTATTATTGAAAGTAATAAATTTCTTCTTGGAAATTCCATTATTTAAAAAAATTCGAATAAATCGTTCACAAGAATTCAATTATTTTCATAAATAATAAAATGTTTTTTTGGAAAATCCAATTATTTTCAAAAAAAATTAATAAAATTTCCCACCGACATTCAATTATTGACAAATTTTTTAATAGAATTCTTTGTAAAATTTAATTATCTTTAAAAACTTTTCACATTTCAATGATTTTAAATATCTACTATTTTTATAAAATAACCAAACAGAATTCAATTATTCAAAAAAATTTATAATAAAATTCTAGGAAAAAAATCAAAGAATTTTCATCAATTTTAATAAAATCCGCCGCAAGAATTTAATCATTTACCTAATTAATAAAATTCTTTGAAAGAATTAAATTATTTTTATAAATAATAAAATTCTTCGAAAGTAATTAAATTATTTTTTCATCAATTATTAATAAAATTTCTCAAAAGAATTCAATTATTTTCATAAATTACAAAATCCTTAGAAAAAATGTAATTTTTCAAAAAATTCAATTTTTCTCAAAATTTATAAAATTTTTCAGAAAAATTCAATTATTTTCCAAATTTTTAAAAAAATTCTTCCCAAGAATTCAATTATTTTCCAAATTTTTTTTTTAATTCTTCGCATGAATCCAATTATTTTTACCTATAAAAATAGAAAAATATTCCAAAAAATTTAACTATTTTCTTAAATTATGAAATTCTTCAAAAAAAGTCAATTTTTCCTAAAATTGACTTTCCAAATTGTTTTAAAAATTCTTCCCAAGAATTCAATTATTTTCCAAATTTAAAAAAAAATTATTCGCAAGAATTCAATTACTTTTAAAAAAATAGAAAAATATTCCAAAAAAATTTAACTGTTTTCATAAATTATGAAATTCTTAAAAAAAGTCAATTTTTCTAAAAATTTATAAAATTCTTCAGAAAATTTCAATTATTTTCAAAATTGTTTTAAAAATTCTTCGCCAGAATTTAATTATTTTAATAAATAATAAAATATTTCAAGAAATTATTATAATGTATATGTATATTTCTATTTTCTATCAAAACGTATAAAAAACAAAAGAATAACTTTAACTAACTTCAAGTGTGGACAGAGATCCGAAAATCTGAAATGACGACGATTATTATATATAATTATAAGATTTTTCTAAACGTAGGCCGCAACGACTTTAGGTGAAATAAAATATTAATTCAATTTTGTAATTTTTTGATTAATTGAAAAATTCTTGCATTATCCAAATATCGTTAAATCTAATTCAAGAGAATTGATCTCAAGTAGAAATTAGTTTCCTCAATGATATAATGTAATATAAAATATATAAATTAACCCTGCATAGCCAAGTGTCCAATTGGTTGAGCATAATGCGAAAGTACATTGCATGTATTAATTATTAATCAGTAATACATTTTTTAATGTTTATAACGTTCTTAGAAAAATTTAATTGAAATATAGTGACTTTTGACCTTTCATAGGTAACTTTTGAAATTAATTTTTATCCATTATTTTGATTATGTTAAAGTAATAATCTATTTATATACAAGTAAATTAACACATTTTTAACAATCACACTGGTTGACAAAAAGTTACTTTCTCTTTGATTCAAAGATCGGACAATGAAATTCTTATAGGATTTTCATCGCTGAATACGAATATGACATCTAAAAGTGCCCATCATATTTGCTCCATTTATTGTTATATATCATTTTTGAGCTAGCTGAATGTTGCTGACTAAATGTAAGGTCGTTATTAATCAATTCCAAATGGCCGTTTAAAAATGACAGACATATACATTTTGAAAATTGATAGATTTGACTAAAGCTTGGTATTTGGGAGTTTTCGAGGTCGATGATTACGAATCTTAAGTCAAAATTAAAAAATTCAAAATGGTAGACCAAGTGGAGCTGAAAAGAGAAGGAGAAGGCGAGCTCGAGCCAGGGCCTCTGAGAGGACCGGATTGGACCTCGTTGGCCATTCTAAGGGTGCTTCTGGGAGCGGAGGGGTCTCGTCTGTGACTTTGACGTCTAAAAGGCGACAGGGCTGTATTTGAAAGATCGGGAACATAAGTGGAGACGTGACCCTAGGAGTACTAACTGGCACTCATTTACTGAGGACCTCAAGGCCTCCATGGGTCACTTCCCCACCTCTTGCGGAACGCACGAAGAGTTAGAACTCGCAGCGGAATATCTGCGAGATTGGATTGGCGGCTCCTTTGAGAGAAACTGCGTAGCCAAGAAGATGAACACCAACAGAAGTAATACGTGGTGGAGCTCCACTTTAAAGGGACACAGGCAAATAGTAAAAAAAACTTTTTAATAAAGCCAAGAAAGATAAGAATCAGCAAGCATGGGATGCTTACCATGCGGTTCGTAATTCTTTTAAGAAAGAGGTAGACAAAGCACTGGGTGTTAGCTGAGGGAGTTTTTGCGAAGGAATTAAAAAATTCCCAGAAGCATCAAGACTCCATAAGGTTTTGGCTAAAGACCCTTTGGCAAAACTATATACCATTAAGTTATCTACTGGGCAATATGCTCAGGATAAAAAGGACTGCTTAAAGTATCTTATAGAAACTAATTTCCTGGACTTTAATGAAAGACATATTTATGACTTTAGCGTGGGTCCAAGTAGCGATCGAAGAAACCGGGAACACTAAAAACTAGCAGACAAAGTTGTGGCTCCAAAGGGTATTGATTGGGCAATAGGCTCTTTCAAACCGTTTAGGATCTCAGGGGAAAGTATATATCCAGTTCTTTTACAAAGAGGGTTGGATTGTATCAGATTACCCCTGTGTAAAATTATGAGAGCATATATTGCTCTTGGTTATGGTTACACCAGAGTCTTGGAAAAGGACGAGAGTGGTGTTTATTAATGGAATAGGTTCGGTTGTGGGCATAGTTTCGATTTTGACTCATAATTTGTTTCCTAGTAGATATTAAGAAAATATATGTATATGTATTTAAAGCTAGGGACCTTAGCTAACTACTCGTGAAGAAAATAGATTGATTCCGTTGACTAGAAAAATTTTATTAAAAATTCAATAAATTAGTCATTTTTAGAACAAAAAAAATTTTGGTTCGGTTGTGGTCACTCTTAAAAAATCTATTAAAAATGCAAAAAAATTAATTAAGTTACCATTGATTAACTACATAAGGATGATTTCTTCTAATTTTGACAATACATGCTTCCCATGTAAGGGCATATAAGATTTCTCACACTGAACCTGAACTGCCCAGTTACTACAATGACTATAACTGCGAACGACATACGGACATCAAAGTCTCATTATATTAATTTCCGTGCTAGACCACGAAACTCTTAAAATTCATAGAACACTATTAAATGTTGTAAGGAATTACTTATGATTATATCAACAACGATATTTCACGCTTTATCAAAAATAAGAGTGGTGTCCACAACCGAATCAATTTAGATGCCCACAACCAAACTTGACAATCATTTTAAAACATCATGACAAAAATTTTACTTGTGAACATTTTTGTGATACTTGATATTGGATCATAAAATGTAACATATTTACTGTGTAAATACGCTTTGAACTTATTATTTTAAGTAATTCACTTCGATTTGTTGAACATTTAATAATGTTTAAAAATACATTTTTGTTATATTCAACGTGTCGAAAAATTAATTTATATATATATTAAAAAGCGGAGTTGTCTAACCATTTTTGTGTTCGAATAGAAAAGTACGTTAGGTCATAACATATACATGATATTTTCCAGATTAGACAAATCTCACTTCTGTCAAAAGTTCTGCGTAGGTGTCCACAACCGAACCGTGCCCACAACCTAACCTCTTCCCTTACTAATTAAATGGATTGACAGCATGCTTCGCGTAAAGGCCCTCGAAGCAGAGTACGATGAGGCTAGGTTAACAGGTGTTGTCTCAAAAGGATTCCCACAAGGAGGAGTTCTTTCTCTTCTAATGTACTGCTTAGTGTCAGATGAATTGATTAGTAAACTCAATAACCAGGGATATTATACGCAAAGCTATGCGGATTATTTCCTTATAATTATAAGGGGGCACACAATTAAGACCCTTTTAGAGTTTACGGAAAGCACTTACTAGGAAATACAAGATACCGAGCTTAAAGAATCCGGTATTTTATGGAAAAGAGATCTCTTTTTCCGAATCGACTAAATACTTAGGAGTAATCTTAGACAAAAAGCTGAGTTGAAAGGAACATTTCGCGTATCAGTATAGGAAATTCTCTACTGTGTTCTGGGCGTGTAGAATAGCGATAGGGTCATCGTGGGGATTAAGACCCAATATCAACTGGCTCTGTCAGATGATTTTAAAACTCAGGTTTCTTCACGCAGTGGTGGTTTGGTGGTGTAAGACTCAACTGATCACGGTCAGGCGGCCCTAGGGGCTTTAAAGAATCCTACAATAGAATCGAAGCTTGGCTGGGAACGCCACCGGGTCACTTGGGAATCAAAGACAATAAAAGAGTGGACGTTTCGGCTAAAATATGTTCTGAAACGGTATTTTTAGGTCCTGAACCAGCAGTGGCATTAATTTCGTGCCTGGTTGAGGGAGCCATTGAAAAAAGGGGTCAAAGGGAACATGAGAAGTATTGGGCGGGCATCAGGGTGGGAAGGTAAGCAAAGACTCTGTTGAGTTTAGTACCCAACAAGAGGCGTGCGAGCGATCTCCTCAAACTTGATAAGATATGAGTTCAAACCATTTTTCACCTCTTTACAGGATATGAGCTTTTGAATTATCATTAGCATAAAATAGGAAATAAAGTCTCACCTACAGTACCGACCGAAATTATCCGTCCACCCATTTTTAAAGAAAAGGAAACAAATTTTTGACATAAAATTCAAAAAACTAAAAATATTTTTGGTTTATATTTTGTAAAACGATAAAATTTTGAATAGAATAAGATCTTATAGAAGCCATTTGGCCAAACTTTGCAGAAGATATTTTTCAAATCTAAATTTTCAATATTTTACAAAAATTTGAATAACTTCTAAAATATTGAACACTTTTTAATAATCTTAGGCTTATTTTAAAGCTCATGTTCTACGGAATAAGAATTACTTATAGGCCAGGAAGACTAGAGACAGAAGGGCTAACTCGGCTGTTTTCTTACTTACAGCAGTGAGTCAGTATTAGTGGGATTATGAAGGCGTGGTCAGATTGCGCAAAATATCTTGTTTTGGTTTTTGCACATCTCACACACTCTTACGTTATATATTTAAATACGTGACACGCAAGTGTGAGTGGAAGTGCGGAATCAAAACACATTATTGGCGCAATCTAACCACGCCTTTATTATCCCTCTATATTTGTCCTACCCCCACTATTGCAGTTAGCCCTCCTGTCTCTAGTCTTCTTGTTATAGGCATTAATCTGTAATTTTTTACTTGGAATAAGAATGACGTCAAAGTTGGACAAAAAATTTGAAATAACATTATTAAAAGCAAAATAATTTTTGAAATTCAAACATATTTTCTTATTATATTTTCTTGAAAAATCTATGCCATGTCATGATATATAGAATACTTTTACTTTTTTTTAGAATACTTTTTAGTACAAAAAATGTATTTCGAATTTTCACAATTTTTTGTCCAAATTTGACGTCATGCTTGTAAAGCATTTAAAATAAGCCTAACATTATTTAAAAAGCGTTTATTATTTTAGAAGTTTTTAAATTTTTGTAAAACATTGAAAATCACATTTTTTATGAATAGCTTGAAAAAAGTATTTGATAAATGACTTCTGTGAGGTCTTATTCTTTTTAAAATTTTATCGTCTTTAAAATATTAATTTAAAAAATTTGAGTTTTCAAAAATTTTATGTTAAAAAATTTTCATTCCTTTAAAAATAGGTGGACTGTGTGAGACGAGGGACGAGACGTCGTATCACATATTATCTGAATATCCGGCGTTAGGTAGGATCAGACTTTCCAGCTGATTTCAAGCAATTATAGAACCTATGCAGGTGAGCAACCTATCTATAGAGGAAATACTGGACTTCTGGAGAAGAACAGGACTCTAATGTGTTGTTGTAAACGAGCGAGCTGGAGCTTGGTACAATGGATTCACTAATCTAGGTGCCAACTTTCCTTTTTTGGGAATATCCCTTTTGATCTCGCCAACTGATTAGATTAGATAAGATTTATTGTTTTTTATCATTTTTAGGCTAGCTGAATGTTGCTGATTGAATGTAAGGTCGTTATTAAACAATTCCAAATGACGGTTTCAAAATGGCGGACATATAAATTTTGAAAATAGATGGATTTGACTAAAACTTGGTATTTAAGGGTTTTCGAGATCGATGATTACGAATCTTAAGTCAAAATTCAGAATGGTGGATATTTGAATGTTTAAACGTTTCTTTAAATCATGATTGAGAGACAATAAGATACTCAGAATTTAGAACTTGTCTGTACGTTAGAGTGCGTAGTGTAGTGGTTAGAGTCTATAAGTCCGTAGGTTGAAGTTCCATTTTCCCCATATGTAGGCTTTTATTTATATTCTAGATTTGTGGTTTCTGAAATTGTAAATACTGATTCAATCAGATTTCGAAAATCTGAATTTCAAATATACTAAATAATTACGTGTTTATATTTTTGTATTTATGTAAATTATTTCTATTTATTCTACTCTTTATGTCAAATAAGAATTACGTTACATGGGATTTATACTAAACAAAATTTATGTAAAGCAAATTTTACGTCTAATAAAAATGATGTTAAATGGAATTTATGTCAAATGAAATTTATGTCAAGTGAATTTTTTGTTAAATAAAAATTATGTTAAATAAAATTTACGTCAAATGAAAATTATGCCAAGGGAATTTTATGTAAATAAAATTTACGTCAAATGAAAATTATGCCAAGGGAATTTTATGTAAATAAAATTTACGTCAAATGAAAATTATGCCAAGGGAATGTTATGTAAAAGATATTTATGTTAAATGAGAATTACGTTAAATGACTTTTATGCCAAATAAAATTGTCAAATGCATTTTATGTGAAATGAATTTTATTACAGTTAAAATTTACATTAAATGAATTTTTATCAAAAGAAATGTGATTTATGTTATATGGGTTTTGTGTAACATAAAATTTGTGTTACATGAATCGTATGGCAAATGATATTTATGTTAAATGGTTTTTTGTGTGCAATCAAAATTATGTCAAATAATGTTTATTTTAAGTTCTTTTAACTAATTGGTTTTATATCACACAACTATTTTATCAAAAAAGTTTTCGGGAATAAGCATGCGCCCCTTATGAAGTAAATCGATTAATTTTAATTAAAAACAATTAAAAAGTTTCTCTATTGTTGTTGTTGTGTTTCTTAACTGGGTTGTTCGAATTTATTACGATTAACTATAAAAATGACTTCAATCGCCCTCAATTGTTTTCAATAGATTATACATCGAAAGGTAGAAGAAGGTAATTCTTGTAAAGAAGTTGAACAACCACTATTAAAGCAGAATTTGAAAAAAATTATTCAAAATAATGAAATATTATTTTTGTCTAATATCAAAATTATTTATTTTTTTGTAATTTAATTAGTGGAATTGAATAAAATATGAATTGAATGAAAATTAATTCCCACCCAGCACCAACACCTTCTTCAAAATTTATTAAAGATTTGCTTACCAACTTCAAAGAATTTACTTGCAAAGTGTATAGTAAAAATTGGGTAAACATTTAAATGTCCCACTTCAATAAATGTTTATTGTCAAACTTTTTTGAAAATTTATCTTTAAATTTTCCTGAACATTTAAATTATATTTTCGCCTATTCTATTATTAGCTAAAATTTTCAGGAAATAGGTCAATTTTTAGGGTAGTTTTGACCTAGACGACAAAATTTGACAAACAATTTGCGCTACCATCAAAATTTAGTTCAATTTTGATCCACGCCTACGGGTAAAAAGAGGACCACAAACGTATGTTACGTTACGTCGAAATCTACATGTAATTTTACATTCTTCTTTTACCTACATGTCATAAACGACCAAGTAATGGCCCTTAATTTATGTCAAAATTTATGGCAGTTTTGATTTATTGTTAAAGCTATAAGTAAAGGGTCCTAATGATGATACTGCAAAATCTATGCTAAATTTAATCAATTTTTTTTGCCTTTAGGTATAAAGAAGTATATATAAGGGCACCATAAGATCATAATCATGTCCGTAAAGTAAAATTCTTTTTAAGTGCTTTCTTTTAATAATGCCTGATATAATTTACTCTAACTTATTACTATGCATTCATATTAAAAGAACATGATTTGAAAATAAAAATTCAAATAGATATAAGAAGTAGTTAGGGGTTTAGCGCGCGAAGCGCGCAGGAGGGAGATGCCCTTCTAGCATATATATAGGAGAGTTTTCAAGGTTGGATAGTGGTCAAAGTTGAATAATCGCGCTTATTTCGATTTATCACACTAGCGACACTTGTGTTTGCTAGTAAGTAGTTGTTGACAATGCCCACATACTTTTCACGTCCATTGCAGTAAAGTGTGCAAAGATTGTAAACGTATTTAGTAAGTCAGTGTTAAACAGTGGACGAAAAACTTTTTGAAATGTGATTAGAGAAGAAAAATAAGGCAGAAGAGATATGCCAGAAACAAAGTAAGTTGACTAAAATGGTTCATTATGATGTAACATAGAAATGCGGAATGTAATTTGGTATTTGTATCACGTGTTTATGTTCTGTGTGATATTATTAGTGAAGGGCGCATGAGTCAATGTTGAACCACGAGAGGTGGTTAGAGTTGGACAACCAACAATTTTGGGGTTATGAAGTGTTCTTGCAATAGAAATTGATTTGTTGACTTAAAGCATCATAAAAAACTTCATTTACATTGGAAAAAATGTAATTACAAGTTTTTTGTAATATTTTTTCATCTGTCAGAAGATCTTCGCGCTATAAAAGGAAATCGAACCGCGGAAATGTGGATATTTCCAACGTTATCAAAGCGATTCGAGCTGTAACTGGTGATGACAAACTGTCTGCCTGTGCAGCATCGATTTTGTACAACGTGTCAACAACAACACTTGGGCGATACATAAAATTTTTAATACCTTAATCTGACAACATAAACGATGTTAACGACAATGAGTTGGAAGCTGCGCTCAAGCAACATGGAACCTATTCCGTTTGTGCAACTTCTAAACAAGTAAGTCATTACCAAAAAATAATACGAGATTAGCGAATAAATAATTTAACGAAGATTATTTTAAAAGTGACGCGACGCGAAGAAAGCGACTCAAAAAGCAAAAAATTATGGGTTTTGTTTTGAAATGTCAGAGTAAAAATACGCAGAGAGTGTTAACTCTCAATACAAATCATTGATGTTTAAGTCTTTATTACACTGAGAATGTGGAATAAAAGCCGACTTTAATTTCACATAATTAAAATATAACTATTAATTAAGACAAAGCTCTTATAAACATAACTTAGAATTCGTTTGTTTCTTTAGTCTAGTTCTTCGCTTTCCATCACAAATGAATTTTCAAATAATTATTAAATGCTTTTTTAATAAGGTATTTTCATTGAAAGAAGAGGAAGCTTTAGTTGGTTACATAAAAAAATGCAGCGAACACTATTACGGTCTATCTACTGATGAACTGCGTAAATTAACATACCAATTCGCTTTAGCAAGGAAAATTGATTATCCACCAATTTGGAATGATAATAAAATAGCTGGTCGTGATGGGTACTTGGGCTTCATGCGGCGGCATCAGTATTTAACCTTGCGCACTCAAGAACAAACCAGCCTTAATCGAGTGAAAAGCTTTTCACCTGAAAACGTGGGCATATTTTTCAGAAATTTAAGCGCTGTTTTAACTGAAAATAACTTTGAGGCTCAGAGCATCTGGAACATGTATGAGACAGGTTTCTCAACTGTTCCAACTAAAGTTGGAAAAATAATTTCCATGCGCGAACAACGCCGAGTCGGCCAAATTGCATCTGCAGAGCGGGGCACTATGATAACAATGGCCTTAGCTGTAAATGCTGCTGGCGGTTTTATACCTCCGTTTTTTCTTTTCCCCGGAAAAATATGCAAACCACATATATGGAGCAAGCTCCCGCAGGTTCTGTTGGATTTGAAAATGGTTCTGGCTGGATGCAACATCCAGAGTTCGTAAAATATATGGAATTCTTTATTCGGTGCACCAATGCTTCTACAAACTCGCCTCAGCTGCTACTTTTAGACAACCATGCGTCACATTTGTCGGTTGACGCTATTGATATGGCTTCAAAACATGGAGTGACCTTATTGTCCTTTCCTCCACACTGCAGTCATCGTCTACAGCCGTTAGATGTGTCAGTGTACGGTCCAGTGAAGACTTATTATAAGTCTCAATGCACAGCGTGGCAAGTGCGCAACGCGGGAAAACTGATTGAAATTCGACATATTCCTCTGATAGTTGGCACAACTCTGGATTATGCTTTAACCCCACGAAATATAAAAGCGGGTTTTCAGGCGATGGGAATTGCTCCTTATAACCCCGATATATTCACAGAATCTGATTTCGTAGAGGCCACGATGAACACAGAAAATGAATGCCCAGTTGAAGAATCCAAAAAGACAAATGAAAACGTTCTGCATAGTATCGTAGATTTGGAGTACCTCGATGTTGATGCTCAAAAGCAAATGCCCAATTTAAATGAGATATTAACTTCTAAAGAACTGAAATGTTGTCAAAAATTGGACCAATGCGGGCTGGAGCGCCGACAAAAAGAGCAATCGCGGTCGCCGACCGATGTCCAGTACCATATTGACGTCCCCCCCAATCGATTGCTGACTTACATGATAAAAGAGAAAAACAAGCTAGCAAAATTAGTGAACTGCCGAAGAAATCTTCAAAAAGAGGTTGACAAAGCACCAAAACGTAAACGAGGTCGACCACCGAAAAAATAGCTGAAGTATCCTCTTGCGAAGAACATGAAGAGTTTTGCCCAAAACCTCGACGAGGTAGACCACCAAAGAAAACATCAAAAATGTCCTTTTATGAAGAATTTTATTCAAAACCTAAAGTTCGACGAGGTCGACCATCCAAGAAAACTTCAAAAAGCCCCCTCCTGAATAACACGAAGACATTTACTCGAATGCCAAAGATGGGACCAAAAATGCAATTAAAGAGTCCTCTTCAGAAGAGGATGAAGACTTTTGTATAATTTGTTTTAAATCGATGCCACGTGAATTTAATAACAATAATTCGATTAGTTGCATTGAATGCAAGAGAGACGTGCATTTAAGATGCGCAAATATAACGAGAAGTTTCTTTATCTGCCATAATTGCGATTCAGATTAACGTCTGGTTAATTTTTATTTTATTCTGAATATTAATAATCTTTCATTGATTTTATTTTCTTTTTCAAAATTTGCATTCAGTGCCATTATTAGAATTAAAGGTTCAACAATTTTTCTTTTCTTTTGAATAATGATAGATTTTCCTTGATTTCCGTTCGCGAAAAAAAATCTAATTTCATAAAAAAATACACAATAATGACTTTTATTTTAATTCCATGGTTTCTTTCTCTATTTACAAGCGTATTTGAACGACATTCTTTCCTTTGAAGGTCATTTTAATCATTTATCTGCATATTTAAATTATTTTCTACAGTAAACCAACCTTGACCACCTGGTTCAACTACGACCACCTTTTTTTTAAATTGCTTATAACTCTGAATATTTTGGGCGAATTTTTTTACAATGTTCAGTAAAAACATTACATTTGAGTTGATCTTTCCAAAAATATGCGCGAACTCGTGAAATTCAGTGTACAGGAGAAGTTATAGAGAACAGTCAAAACTATATCCAACCTTGACCACCCTCCTCTATATATATATATATATATATATATATATATATATATATATAAATTGCACGCTGTAGACAGTTTTGAAATGTTAATTGTAAAAAAATCTCCTTGTGAGACTTGTACATGACTTAAAAAAAATTTAACTCGCTAAACGCATCAGGCCCGTTCTGGGTCTTCGTGGAAAATCTTCTGTATATTATAAGGTATAAACAAATTTAAACAATATGAGAACAATCCAGCCCAAAGTTAAAAAAATTAATTTGTTTATATGAGCACTTGGATTGTAGAAGGGCACGTAAATTTTTCTCGGCCGAAATCGAAGTCCCCTAGACACTTTAAATTTAATTTCTGAATTTTAATATTTTAAATACACATCCTAATAGAAAATTTCATTGCGCATCTTTTTTTCTAATGAAATTCTTTTTTATCTATTACCGTTTTCGAAATATTTGAGAAAAATTAATTTTTTGAAAACTGCAAATTTAATGACATTTTACACTTCAACTCGCGATAATTCAGATGATTTTATATATTTTTCAATGTACTAAAAAAGAAAATACGTCAAAAGAGTTTCTACGAATGTTAAAAAAGGAAAAATGTTATTTTCTTTGTAAACAAAATTGTTATTAATTTTTTTCTTTATTAATATAAAAAACATAAAATTCAATCTTCACGGCTCTCGTTTAAGGGGCGAATTTTCAGTAACAAAGAACTTTCAGTGAGAAAGTTGTTCATCAGTTTTCTGGAAAATCACAGGGTTACTAATAAATTATTAACCCTGTGATTTTTCAGAAAACTTCTTTTGTCCATGATGAACAACTTTCTTACTGAAAGTTCTTTGTTACTGAAAAATTCGCCCGTTAAACGAGAGCCGTGAAGATTTATTTTATGTTTTTATATTAATAAAGAAAAAAATTAATAACAATTTTGTTTACAATGAAAATAACATTTTTCCTTTTTTAACATTCGTAAAAACTCTTTTGACGTATTTTCTTATTGGTTCATTGAAAAATATTTAAAATCATCTGAATTATCGCGAGTTGAAGTGTAAAATGTCATTAAATTTGCAGTTTTCAAAAAATCAATTTTTCTCAAATATTTCGAAAACGGTAATAGATAGAAAAAAATTTCATTACAAAAAGAGATGCACAATGAAATTTTCTATAAGGATGTGTATTTAAAATATTAAAATTCAGAAATTAAATTTTAAGTGTCTAGGGGACTTCGATTTCGGCTGAGAAAAATTTACGTGCCCTTCTACGATCCAGGTGCTCATATGCACTAACAAAATTTTGCGGACATACATACACACATAATTTTCGAAACAATATTTTCTGATTCCTTAAAGTTTAAAAAAGGAATCTAATAGAAATTTTAAATTATATGCAATGTACAGACAAAAGTTATTTTATTAAAAAGGATACCAATATATTAATTCTAATACATAAAGTTTTTATGTTATTTGTTTCAGAAAATAACAACTTTAAAAATATTAGACTGTCTAATTACTTGCAAACACGATAGCTGTAAATCTTCTCAATGCTGTGCAAAGAAGGAAACTGAAGATTTTAATAATTGTAACACTTATTAATTTTACTATAAGTGAGGAGGTGTTTAATTCTTAAAAATTTCCAGTTTAAGCATTGTTAACTGCAATTTAAATTGACCTGTTAAGAATAAAAATTACTGATATGAATAACTTGACTAAGATATTATTTAGAGTCAAAGTTTTTCTTTTAGATTCATATTTAAAAAAAACAATTGAAAAGTCGTCTTTATCTTGTTTTTTAAATTGAAATGAGCAGAAAATAAATTAAAAATTTCAACATTTTTTGTAACAAAACATAAATTTTTGTAGATCACTCAAATGTATGGAATATAAACTACTGTCTCTGGCAATAACATAACAAAACATGTACAAACTTGATGTGTTTTGTATTTAACCGATAAAAAACGTAAACTTTTTGAAAATGTATTTATAAAAGTTAGATTGTGAGATTAGGTCATTTTTTAATATATCAAGAAATTTAAAGAAATAGTCAACCTCAATTTTCTACAACAAATTATTAAAAAATTACCTTCTACTTTTCCCTTGCCATAATCCGAGAAAATTTTGCAGTTACCTTCAGCAAACTAGATTGGAGACAATAAGAAACTTCGCGATATTGTGGAGCGCCAGACTTACAAATAAGTCTACGTCAGCAACAACAATAATTATTTCCAAATAAACTCGAAGTAGAACACAAAAAATATTCACTAACATTAACCAAAAGAATTTATGTCTCCACTACTATTTTGTTTTACTGGACACAAAAAAATTTTATCTACTGGCTCAGTATTGAAAGTTTTTGATCAAAAGAATTCAATTTACCGAAAAAGAGGGCATTTGGGGGAGGGGGGCGTTCACAGTTAAAAGTAAGAAAAATAAGTTTGGGAACAAATTCCAACAAAAAAAATAAAACAAAATCTTTCCGTAATGAACATCAAATGTGTATTCCCTGAAAGGGAAATATTGTATTAATGCGGTTTAACAACCAATGAAATAAATTAACATATAAAAAAATGTTTCTAGATCACATTTTTACAATAAATCATCATCACCGAATTATTTTCCACGAGGTGAAACAAAATGAACAATTATTTTAACTTATTTCTACAATCAAAACTCAAAGTAAAAGAAAGAAATCCCATTCAGAAATAATACTCAAACATATTAAACCATAAAATTTAGTTTTATCGATGATGTTAAATAACGTGTCACTCACTAATAGAACGCAGAAGACAACAAAATAACCAGGATAATGTCTCGGGTTCGGTATTTTCCCTCGGACTTTTCAATCCATGACAACAACGCCGTCTTCTCCAGACACAAATCGCAAACTGATATTATTAGTCCGATCAGGTCGACTGAAACGAATAAGTAAAATGAAAATTGTCATCTAGTACAAACACATAACAGAGTAGAAAAATAGTAAGATATGGAATGTACTTACAATAATAAATTAAGCATAGAAGTCATCTGTGCAGACTCCTCGATGGCTTCCTTCTTCAACCGCTAAAGCTTCGCACGCCGAGTCTTCACATCAATAAGGAAAGCTGGGGAAGCCACCTTTTTACGGCGGCTAGGACGCCCCTCTCTTCAAAACACTTAATCTCCGTCATCAAATAATGAATCGAAGCTGCCAATAATTGTAGCGATTGTAAAAATTTCTCCAAATTCACTCCGCAATTTTCTGCACCAGACACTAAAAACATAACAGAGAAAAATATTATGAAATAAAGGCACTTCTAAACACATGTGAAACTCCTAATACAAAAAAAGAAAATGTTTCACTTCTTACTTTCAATAATCACGCGCGTAAACTCTTCATCTTGAAGAAGCCAAATACTAAAGATGTCTCTGGTACTGACAATACTTATAGGGATGCAAAATGCTGTTGTCAACAATTTTTGCATCATTATCATGAGAAACAAGAGGTCAACAACTGTCAAACTTTTTCAAGAAGAAATCCAAACCTACCTTAAGAAGATGATTAGAAAACATAAACAACATATATCACTACACAATAAGCACGTCACTTTACTATCCTTATCTAGGCGCCGCCAAATGTAATAAGAGCGGAAGGATATCGATGTCACCAAGAACACTGTAAGAATATTGTAATTCAAGCGATAAAATACAATCTCAATTTAAGAATTTCAGAATCACGACGTGGATATTTAAACGATAAGAGTATAATTTCATCAAAACGATGAAAAAGTAAGGAGGGAGGACTGTTACATCCCAGGTACATTTTTGATAAGAATGTTTGTGTAACTGCGATGTAACAAAAATATTATTATGTTATATGTAACATGCAATACCCGTGTTAAAAAGACTTAAATTGAGATAGATGTTATAAGTAGAAACACTATACCTTGTCCTACATACTTGTTTCAATAAAGAAAAACAAAATAAGAGATAGAAATTAACTAAAAGAGAGAACAATGCGTCGTATCAATGTGAGTCATGTAAGCTCGCTTTCGTCCACTATGATCTCTTTGCAGAACCTGCATTCTAGGAATCATTGCCTGTAACTCGAGCTTCACTCTTACCATATAAGAGATAAAACTTGAGCAAAATAGGAAAGAATGCGTTGCATCGACATTGCGTCATGTAAGCTCTAACTCGCATGCTGTGACCTACATGCGCAAACCAAGTTCTAGGAATCACTGCTTGTAACTCGAGCCTACCATTCCCCTCAAAAGTTACCTGGTCTTGATACCGTAAATGGATAGGGGAAGAGATTCGGTTGTGGACATGGTTTGGTTGTGAACACCCACACATAACTCTTGCCAGAAATGAGATTTGTCTAATCTGGCAAATATCACGCATATGTTATGGCCTAACGTAGTTTTCTATGCGAATACAAAAGTGATTAGAAAAATGCGCTTTTTACTATATATAAATTAATTTTTTGACAAGTTGCATATAACAAAAATGTATTTTTAAACATTGTTAAATGTTCAACAAATCCAAGTGAATTAATTTAAATGATAAGTTCAAAGCGTATTTACACAGTAAATTTGTTATATTTTATAATCCAATACCAAGTATCACAAAAATGTTTACAAGCAAAATTTCTATAATGATTTTTAAAAATTATTGCCAAGTTTGGTTATGAGCATCCAAATTGATTCGGTTGTGAACTCCACTCTTATTTTTGATAAATCGTGAAATATCGTTGTCGATATAATAATAAGTAATTCCTTACAACATTTAATAGTGTTTTATGAATGTTAAGTGTTTCGTGGTCCAGCATGGAAATTAATATAATCAGAGAGAGTATATCCATTTGGCTTCTGTTACAAAAAATTGTGTATGAAATAAATACTGTGTGGGATCCAACGTGTAGCGCAATCGAAAAGTTTCTCAGAAATTTTATTAGATTGTTTATTATTCATTACAAACACGTTTAAATTTTAATCCTATTTATATTTATTCTTCGTTTTTTGAAAATGTCACGATGCACTCTTTGTGGAGAAACAAAACACTTGTGGAGAAACCTGTGCTATCTGTTGATAGCACAGGCCTGCGAGAGTCAGTTTATAAAATAAATGAGGGTGTTTCTTGTATGTTTTTTCGCGCTGAACACAAATCTGTTGTCCAAAATGGTCTATCACGTCAGGGTTTTGAGAAATTCCAGGTCAAATGTCCAAAAAATGGCTATTTTTGGGATTTTTTGCTGGCAAACGGGTTTTTTTTAATTTTCTATATTACTTTCATATAGTATGCACTGTTAGCTTTAAAACCCATTTTTCAAAATTAATTTACGATGATTTTTAAAAAAGTTATGAGCATTTGAATTCATGAGATTGAACCACTTTAAGTCTCAAAATATAGTAGACGAATTTTAAAAAATTTCTTGGATTTTAATATAACTTGGTACGTTGGGGTTTTTGGAATCGCTGATTACGAATATCAAGTCAGAATTTCAAAATTTAAAATGGGGGATCCAATATGTCGGACGAATTTTGAAAAAATCCTTGGATTTTGATATAATTTGGTACATTAGGGTTTTTGGAGTTGCTGATTACAAATTTAAAGTCAGTATTACAAAATTCAAACTCTAACCTTTCAAGTTATGTATATTTGAATCTAAGAAATTTTCCAAAATTCGTCGGGCATATTGGATCGGACATTTTGAGGGTTAACGTGGTTAAATCTCATGAATTCAAATACTCATAACTTTTTAAGAATCATCTTAAATTAATTTTGAAAATTGGGTTTTAAAGGTAACAGTGCATACTATATGAAGCTAACATAGAAAATGAATGAAAAAATTTCATTTTGCTCGAAAGAAATCCCGAAAATAGCCAAAATAGTCATTTTGGAACATTTCGCCTGGAATTTCTCAAAATCCTGACGTGATGAACCATTTTAGAAAACAAATTCGTGTTCAGCGCGAAAAAACATACAAAAAACCCTCATTCACTTTATGAACTGAAAAAAGTGAAATTTCGCAGGACTGAATTGTTTAAATTTACATTTGTAAATCTTTCATAAAAGCTATAATGATTTGCTTAAATGTAAAGAGAATGATTGTTATAGAATTTATAAAAGTTGGAGAGATTTTCGAAAGCACTTGATAAAAGAAAATTCGATCTGACGACTTATTACAAGAAAATATTTAACCTACAGTAAATGTACAAGTTGGAGGCTCTTCTAACGTAGAATATATCTTCCGACAACAAAAAGAAAAAGAAATTCCAATCAAATTAGAGACTTCCTTAACAGTAGATTGTCCTTGAGTTATTAAAAAAACAATAGAAAAAATTGTTTTAAATTACGTTTGTAAGTTGTATGCTGATCCAAAATTAAATCGTAATCAGGTTCAAAAACAAGTTGAAGATTTATGAATTACATTTTAAAAAAGTCACGGATGCAGTAATGAAACCATTTCAAAGCACATTATCAACTAAATATCGAAGAATTCGAGCTATTGAAAGAACAGAAAAATATATCAAGGCTAGAGATTATGTGATTGGTGATCGTTTTGAAAATATTCGGTGACAAATTTGTTTTACCCATATTTGTCTACTATGGTGACTTTGAGATCAACAATCCTCTTGGTTTGCATGCAGGGGTAAACAAAATTAGAGCCATCTACTATTCAATACCACCGCAGTTTTTGGAATTGTAGTAGAGGAATTAAATTTCCTTTTTGAAAATGGAGTTAAATTAAATAAAAAAAGTACAGTTAAAAAATTAATTATGTGTTGAAGTTATCGAACACTCCGAGTCAAATAAATGGAAAAAATTAAAACAATTCCTTTAACGTTTTCAACAGCAAAGCTGCCCTCTTCAGAAACGTGAAAAATTGCGAAAAAAATAAATTACAAATACATATTTAAAAGATAGAAATGAATGGAGGAAACGTCCTCATCACATCGTGTCTAATCGTATACGATGTGATAAGGACGTTTCCTCCATTCATTTCTTTCTTTTAAATTTGTATTTTATTTTTTTTCGCAATTTTTCACGTTTCTGAAGAGGGCAGCTTTGCTGTTGAAAACGTTAAAGGAATTGTTTTAATTTTTTCCATTTACTTGACTCAGAATGATCGATAACTTCAACATATAATTATTTTGAAAACCGAGTGATAGAATCGTTATTATATCATTACAGTTAGAAAAGTTTATTTTGCTTTAGGTTTGCTATTAGGTGATAAAGAAGATCTTAATAGTTTTGGTGGCTTCCAGAAAGGTCTGAGTGCGATTACCTATTGCAGAATATGTAAAATGTAAAAACTGTCCTCTTCGAGATGAACTTCTACGAACTCCTCAACAATATGAAGTGGATGGTTTTCAAGACCCAAAGAACACAGGTGTAAAAGAAAATTCAATTTGGAATCTCGTCTTTCATATTGTATAAAACCTTTTTTTATCTAGCTCATGAATCTCCTTGAAGGTATCTACAAATATGATATGCAACATATTTTGTTCGAACTAATTTATGGAAAAGATAAAGCGTTGGATCTTGAACTATAAAATAAAAAATTATTATTGTTCAATTATGAAAAGAGTGGCTTTACCAACAAGCCACCTTCTATCAAAGCTGCTGAAGGTATGAATAAAAAGTGACACATGAGTGCAAGCGAAATGCGTACTTTAATTTTAATTTTTCCAATCATTTTAAGTGATATAATTAAGGATGGAATTAACATGAAAAAGGAAATTTGGCAGCTTTTTGCATTATTAAGACATATTATGGATGTATGTTTTGCTAAATCTTTAAGAGACGAGATGTTTGATTTTCTTAATACGCTTATAATGCGACACCATGATTTGTATGTAAATCTTTTAAATGACACATTAAAACTAAAATTTCACAAGATGAAACATTATAATCTCGCCATAAAAATGTCAGGACCTTCGTCACATCTCAGTCTTCTAAGATTTAAATTCAAGCATTGAGAATTAAAGACCATCATCTCGTCAACAATGTCTAAAAAAATTCATGTCATACAATTGCTGTAAAAGAACAATTACGATTATGTCATCGATTTTTAGCAAACCAAGAACTTGTTCCTAATTTTGAATGTGGTTCTCCACATTCAATACTTATAGATCAATACTTATAGTTTGGAATCAATTTTTTTACTGCCTATGGATAAAATGTTACATTGCGATTCTATTTCTAGCAAGTTATTATCAGGATCTTGCTTAGATGCTTCAGGGGTAAAGTTTAGTGGAGTTAAATATATTTTTTGTATGTGAAAAAGCCAAAGTAGAATCATGTATTACAGAGCTTCAGGCATATTCTGTTTTACTTTTAAATGATATTGGCTGTTTCTATTTCAATTCATGCAGAGCGAATAAGTTGAAAATTCTAAATCTATCTATCTAAATCTATCTTGTTTTTTAGGACAAATAAACAGATACGGATTTTTTGGTTTAGCGAAAAAAAAAATTTTCCACAGTTATGAGTATTTGAAAATTTTAAGGCACATTGTGATTTTAGAGCTAAACAGCTGAAAAATTATTTTTAAATCCTTCTAGTTTTTACAAAAATTAATATTTTTTAATTCTGTTACTTGATTTTAGTAGTGTTTTTGATACTCTTTCTTTACAAACTTGAAAATTTAAAAAATTTTAAAAATTAACAAAATAGCGGCCATTTTTTAAAAAATCAAAAAAAGTCAATTTTCTCAGAAACATCATTTTTTAATTTTCTGCAAATTTTTTTGTGGATTTCAGATTGAAAAAGGAACTTTGCCAAAAGGTCTCATGTTCGCTAAGACTTTCTGGAAGTTGCTATAATTTTTTTCAGAACTTTACTTAGAAAAAGTCACCTTTTTTGAAAGGGTTATTTTTCTTATCTAGAAACCACAATAAAATTTCCAGAAAAATAAAAAATAATGTTTTGGAGAAAATTGAGATATTTTTTAAAAACGGCCGCCATTTTGTAAATTTTTGAAATTTGCAATTTTGAAAAGAAAAAGAGTCAAAAGCACTATTAAAAAAGATGATCACCCTTGTATACATGAAAAATATATATGTCGACACATTACTCAAAACAATGAGATTTTTTATTTTCTGAAAAAAATTATAGCAACTTCCAGAAAGTCTTAGCGAACATGAGACCTTTTGGAAAAAGTTCCTTTTTCAATCTGAAATCCACAAAAAAATTTGCAGAAAATTAAAAAATGATGTTTCTGAGAAAATTGATTTTTTAAAAAATGGCTGCCATTTTTTTAATTTTCAAAATTTTTCAAATTTTCAAGTTTGTAAAGAAAGAGTATCAAAAACACTACTAAAATCAAGTAACAGAATTAAAAAATATTAATTTTTGTAAAAATTAGAAAGATTTAAAAATAATTTTTCAGCTGTTTAGCTCTAAAATCACTATGTGCCTTAAAATTTTCAAATACTCATAACTGTAGAAAATTTTTTTTTCGCTAAACCAAAAAATACGTATCTGTTTATTTGTCCTAAAAAACTTAAACTTGATTTAGAATTTTCAACCTATTCGCTCTGCATGAATTGAAATAGAAACAGCCTATTACATTTTTGTTGATGGAAAATTTGTTGCACCCACATGTAGTAATACATTACTGTAGAGACTCCATTATTTGGACCCCTACTATCCGAATATTCGATTATCCGGACAAATTTAAAATTAAAATTTTGTTAATATAAAGTTTATAAGGTCTCAAGCCGTTAACTTCTATTTTAAATTCAAAAACGTGAATTTTAACACGATATGTTGCATTTTAAAGTGTTTTAATTATTTGAAGAAAATGTTTATGTAAATATTTTGAAATAATTCTAACCTAATTTTTATTAATGTTGACTTTAAAAGTTTTAGTTTGTTTCAGTCTTATCTTAATACATATGCAAATAAATACATAAAATTATGAAAGTTAAATAAAAGCAGTTTAACACAACAAATTTAATTTTCAAGTAGAAAAATATATACTGTATTACTTATAGCAAATAATATTTCATTCTACCTAAAAGTCCCACTATTAATTGAAGTGATAATTATAAATAATTAATTTTGTAGTTTTTGTTCATTTATTTGGTTAAAGAACTAAAATTTGAAATCATGTTGGTTTGGTACAAATATTTTTAAATTAATATAATTTTTTATTTTGAATTTGTTCTTAATATGACAATGATTATTTGGAAACGTAACTTTGTTTAACGAAAATGTCAATCTATCGTTTAGTAACCGTGACTTAGGGCTGAGTATAATTAATGAAAATTAACCCTTCTAAT
Source organism: Leptopilina drosophilae (assembly GCA_032873175.1). Taxonomy (NCBI): domain Eukaryota; kingdom Metazoa; phylum Arthropoda; class Insecta; order Hymenoptera; family Figitidae; genus Leptopilina; species Leptopilina drosophilae. The sequence goes on along the minus strand of CM065484.1, from coordinate 16,841,417 downwards.
GAAATCAGTTAGGTATGAAAGAGACACTCTTATGTCATTCATGTTCTTTGGATAGAGAAAAGATGACAAGGGTGAGATTTAACAAAGATAAAGTTATAGTACTTTTCTTTAATAAGAGAGAGTGCGAATGCGTTAAATTTAACAAGGATGTAATTATAATAGAATTTCTTAGTTAGAAAGAGTGACAAAAGCGTTAAATTTGTTATATATATGGGTCTCAGTCAGAGGAAGACCCCATACGTCCAAAAATAATTTTAATAAAAAAGTTCTAATTCGGCTTAAAATGTAGGTTATTACGTCTACTTTCAATTACAATATGGCACCTTTTGAAATTCAAAATGGCGTCTTTAATATGGCGGTTATATTAAAAAGAAAAACAATAAAAACAAACGAAAACGCATCAAACTTGTTACTCGGGGGTTTTTGTAGTCGCAGAATACGAATCTGAGGTCAGATTTTTATAATTCAAAATAGTGGATTCAATATAACTGACGAAAAAATTTTAAATTCATTATATTTATCAAAATTGTTTTACTCGGGGGTTTTTGTGGTCGCTGAAGACGAATCTGACGTTAGATATTTAAAATTCAAAATGGCAGATCTAATAAGGATGGCGATTTATTAAAAAATGCTTGAATTTGCCTGCAACATGCCACTCGGGAGTTTCTGGGGTCGCTGAAGACGAATCTGACTGGTATACGCTTCTCGAGGTACCCTAAAGGTAGCTTAAATCGAATCTAACATCAGATTTGTAAAATTTAAAATGGCTGACCCAATGTGGTTAGGGATTCATTAGAAAATGGTCGCTTTCGCATGGACCATGGTACTCTGTGGTTCATGGGATTGTTAAAGATAAATGACATCTTTATTTCTATACTGGAAATTGGAAACGGCTAATGAATAGCGACAAAAGTGAGATTCATTTTCTTATAAGTGAAGAAAAATATTAAATTCCAAACAGTTATAGCAATAGCGTAAAAAAACTGCAACACACGATGAAAATGAAAACGAGAAATCAAAATTTTAATTCCTAGAAAGTATTATCTGATTCGCAAAGAAAACTGCAAAATTATATCACTTTTAAAATGTCAAATTTTTATAGAAACAACATGACAGAAATGACAAATGAATATAAAAAACCGATTTTTATTATACTAAACATTCATTTGTTTGCGAAAAGTACCTAAGATCCGTTGTTTCTCTATTAATTTGTTTTTTCGTTTTTTTAATTTTTTCTTATGAATTATTTTTATTTTTAATATAGCTAAATATAAGATATGGAAAAGTTCTGATTTCAAGCATTTTTTAATAAATCGTCAGCCATATTGGATCTGCCATTTTGAATTTTAAATATCTAACGTCAAATTCGTCTTCAGCGACCCCAAAAACCCACGAATAACAAAACTTTGATAAATTTAATAAATTAAAATTTTTTTCGTCAGCCATATTAAATCCGCCATTTTGAATTTTAAAAATCTGACCTCAGATTCGTATTCTGCTTTTATTGTTTTTCTTTTTAATTTAACCGCCATATTAAAGACGCCATCTTGAAAATCAAATGGTGCCATATTGTAATTGAAAGTAGACATAATAACCTACATTTTAAGCCATATTAGAACTTTTTTTATTAAAATCATTTTTGTACGGATGGGGTCTTCCTCTGACGGAGAATGCCCCATATATATATATATATATATATATATATATATATATATATATATATATATATATATATATATATATATATATATATTCAAAAAACATACTTATATTATTTGCTTTTGGTAAAATCTCTTTTATGTTCACTTAATCTACTTTTAATGTATCTACTGGTCTCACCAATGTAGCAAGCTCCACATTGGCAAGGAATGCGGTAAACCAAATGTTTACCGTTGGTTGGTGATCTACAAAATGATGTTGCGGGTCACATAGGGACTTCCGGTTTGTGGATTTTTGGTAGACCGTAGAATTTGGGAGCTACCGAATTATAAGATTTTAGATGCTTAGCCATTGGACAATTAATATAATATTTCTTTAAAAGCAAATCAACCTTATTGTTCAGATGTCTTTGAACAATTTGAGTTGGATCTTTATTTAAAATTTTATGTTTTACAATCATTCAACAAAATCAAACATTTATCTAAATACTCTTTTTATCTAAAATTACAGTAACATTACCTTTATCGGCTTTGCAAACAACAATATTATTATTCTCCTTAAAAAATTTTCTTGTCTTTTGACCAATAGTACTATATAAAGAATTATTAAAAACATTATGATTACTATTTAAATAGCCTTGTAAAATACCAGATAATTTGCTTCTAAAAACATCTTTAATATCCTCTGGGATGAGATTAATTTTCTCCTCTGCCATTGTCAAGGTGTCTTCGACCGCAACAGATTTATCTGATGAGTTGATATAAAATATATAACCTAAACTTCAAAAATATGCTACATCCTGTGGGATAGATTTATTAGAACAATTCCTGATTCATTTCGGATTTGGTTTTTTGTTAAAATGAAAGTTATAAAATGTTCTGTTTAACCAATTAAATTTTGAGATATCTTCATTAATGAGCAGTTTTTCATAGTTATTTATAAAATTTTCTTGAAAATCAAAAAATGTTTGACATATATTTTTGTCATTAATAGATGCAAAAATTTTACTTTTAAAATTTTCTAAAAATGACTGCAATTTTGATATAGACAGAATAGTATCGTTAATTTCGACATTCAAAACACTAATTTTATAATTAAAAGTTAATTCGTTAAAACGTTTTTTTGAAGAAATATCATTGAAAGATGAAATGGTTTTTAAATTAATCAAATGAAAAGGAAGAAACCCACTTGCTTTACATCGTAGTAAAAATCGACTTTGATTTTTCAATCTTGCTAGACGTTTTTGGTACTTAATTCATTGTTTCATTAGTCCAACAGTTGTACTTCCAAAAAGTCCTCTGATATTTTCGAAACAGTTTGAATATCTGAGGATGCCTATCGTCGATGGGCGAAAGCTAATAAATAAAAATATTCTTTTTAAATTATAAAAATTATGGATTTTTATCAAACACAATAAGATCATACTACAATTATAAATCCAAACAAAAAAACATCACAATATATATTATATCATCTTTAAATAATATCCAATACATATACAAAGAATTTTCTTTGGTTTGGAATATATATAATAAATTGATTTTCATTTTTGGAGTTTGAACGATGATCGATTGATTTGAAATTTAACAAAATTTACCGACTTTCTTGGACTTCTCTCATGATAATGGACTTTAATCATCGTAACGGATTTTTTTTCATTTTTTTCATATATTAATTGCTTTATATTTAGTTGTGAATGAGACTAAATGAGAACAAGCCTCTGTTTAAACGAGACGTAATATAATTGCGTACCTAGAAGAAAATTTTTGAAGAAAGTGTATTTAAAAGTTGTACATTATCGTTTTGTCAGAAAATAGTTTTTTTATACCTTAATGACATTATATTAATTCGCACTAATACGCAGAAATAGTACAGTAAGTACAAAAAGGATTGTTACTCTATATTTTCAATTTCATTAATTTTAATTTGTTTTCTATATAAAAAATTCATTAAATAAAATTTATTTTCTGTATAAGAAAATTTTTATTACATTTTAATTAATTATGTCATTTTTTACTCATATTGCATCATTATTAAGATAAAAAAGTTAAAATTCTTTAAGAAAAGGTTATTTTTTAAATAATAAAAAGTAAATAGATTTATTTTAGTTCATATTTGTATTCCTAATTATATTTATGTTTCTAATTATATTATTTTTGTTACATTACCTTCTTTCTCTCACAATATTCTTTTTGATATTATGAAGAAGATTTTTTAGTTGTAAGAGTATTTGTATTATTTTCTTTTATACTTGTTTCTTTAATATCTTCATTTTTTTTGTTGTATTTGTAAATCATTATTATTATTATTGTTATTTAAAAAAATTAACAAGTCTACTCTAAAAACACATCATTGCAATTTACAGAACACGACACACAATTTAGATTTTGAAAAACATTATTTAGGTAGTATGAGTGTATATAGCACACATTGCCAAGCAAAGCATTTTAAATATGAGGAAGTTAATGTAAAGAAAAATAGTTTTAATGATTGTTGTGGACATGGTGGTATTGTTTTGTCGACAGTTGAATATACTAATGAATTAAAAATTTTATTAGAAGGATATAATGAAAAATCAAATCATTTTTAAAAAAATATCAGAGCATATAATAATTCTTTTTCTTTTGCATCATTAAATGCTAATGTTGTTAAATTTAATAGTAATCGAGGTCAGTTTTGTTATAAAATTCAACGTGAAATATATTATCAAATAAATAACGCTTTATTTCCAGATATTAATGATGATTCATCTGTTGGTCAATTATTTATTTACGATCCCGAAAAAGCTATTCAGTACAGATTAAAAAACAATGAGTATTTTGACGAAAAAATTTTAGTAACAATTGAAAAATTTATGAGAGATAATAATGCATACACTAAATCATTTATGATGATGTCAGAAGTTATAAAAATAAAATCTGATATAGCGCAAAAATAATAATGATGCAGCTTCTATTTTTATTACTAATATTAATGGTGAGTCAACTATTACTCATGATAAAATTAATCATTACCAAGAAAATAGATATGTTGAACCTGTAGAAGCAATGTGGTGGATTTTAAGTAAACTTTTAAGTAAAACAAGTCATAGCATTAATCGTTTATCTATTCATTTACCAAATGAGCAAAATATTATTATTCAAGAAGAAAAAAATAAAAATAGTATAGCCTTTGATTTAGAAAAAAACAAAATTACTTGACTATTTTGAATTAAATAAACGTGATAATCATGCCCGTCAGTTTTATTTTTTCAAATTCCAGAACACTATACATATAATAATAAGAATATGGAATGGAAAGAAAGAATTCGTTTTGAAAAAGTTTTAGGAAGATTATATTCTGTTAATCCATCTCAATTAGAACTATTTCATCTTCGATTATTACTATTAATAGTTGAAGATGCTACTTCATTTGAACGTTTAAGAACAGTAAATGGTGTAATTTATGATCCTAATAAACCATATAAATTATGGGATTTGTTTAAAGAACACATGTCTGAAGATTATAAATCAGTTGATAGTGTTGAAGGAGAAAAAATAAGTTATAGAATTATTAAGACAATGTTACATGCAGAAGGTTATTCATTAACTGATTTTAAGGGATTGTTGGATATAGAAGATGAAGATTATGACAAATCTGACAATTCTGATATTAATAATATAGATCATATTAGATTAGAACAAGAATATTACTTAAAACTAAATTTAGAACAAAAGATTATGAAATCTAATGAGGTTTGTGGTGGTAAAATATTTATTTTAGGTAGAGATTTTAGACAAATTTTACCAATAAAAGAACGTGGTACAAAATCAAAAATTATTAACTTATCTATAAAATGCAGCAAAGTTAATGCACATTTAAAAAAAATATACATTAATAGAAAATATGAGAGCATTGCCACAAGAAATCGAATTTATAAATTTTTTACTTTAAGTTGGTAATGGTGTACTAAATGACAAAAATGATAATATTCCTTTACCGGATAAAATACTTCGAAAAGGAAATTTCGATATTGCTGAAGAAATGTATAGTGAATTAATAAAAAGTAAAAAATTCCAGGACATGTCTATGTGTGCTATATTGTCTGCTAGAAATGTTGACGTTGATGAAGTTAATAATAAAGTTATTGATTTATTAGACAGTAAAAAAGAAATATAAAAGCATTGATTCTACTGAAAACTGTGATAATGGTAACTTTCATGAAGTTATTTTGCCGAAATATTTAAATACTCTTTCACCATCTTCTTTGCCACCTCATGAATTACATATAAGAATTAATTCTGCTGTAATGCTTATTCGAAATCTTAGTATTCATGAAGGTTTATGTAACGGCACAAGGTTACTAATTTTAGATTTATCCCATAATGTTATAAAGTGTCAAGTACACTATAAAGTGAGTAAATATTCGATAAAAAATCAGGCAGAGAAGCAGGCGCAACGCGCCTACATCATAGGGTTTCGTGGCCTAAAATGACAAAAATGATGATAATGATAATGAATGAATAAAAAAAATAAATAATAATTTATTTAGAAATTTTTTTTTAAATTAATTGTTTTAAAATTTTAATGAAGTAATTGGTATACCATAGCAACGGTTGTTATGGCAAACATTAACATAGCAATGGTTGCCATGGCAATGGCTGTTATGACAACCATTAACATAGCAACGGTTGCCATGGCAACGGCTGTTATGACAACCATTAACATAGCAACGCTTGCCATTTAGAGCTCAAATTAGTTATTTTTTATTTCCATCTAAAAAAATAATTTTTTTATAGAATTACCTTTGAATTATATACTAAAGTTGCTACTAAAGTTACATTTTTTTTCAAAAAAAAAATGGCCGATGACTAGAGAACACGTACTTGCGGTAGCTAGTCCAGTTTTTGTTTATTAATATTGATTGACGGTGATTTCTTTTTTGACATAAGTCTATTGTTTGCTGTTTAAAGTCACTTATAAGTGGATGATCAAGTATTATACCTTTAATAAGTGTACACAAGTCTTTTTTTGTAATAAAGTGATACATAGTGAACATAACCTCCTTTTTCAAAGTTTGTGACTATATGACTCAGTGGTTTTTCTTTTTTTTTATTTGGATAATAATCAAAAATTAAAATCAAAATTATTACATTATTTTCCATAATGAGTGAGAAATGTGTTGGCTGTAAAAAAGGTGTTGCTGGTGGAGTGACTTGTTCGGTGTGTAAATCATCGTTTCACATCTCGTGTGCAAAAAACTGTGGCCCCCTTGCAAATGGTGCTTATACCAAGTGTTGTAGGCCTAACTCGCCTTCGCTTTTATCTACGGATATGACTAATACTTCCCCTGCTTCGACTGCCGATATTGAGCGCATAGTTGCTGGAGCTGTCAACGCATTCACTAAACAAATTTCTGGAGTATCTTCATCATTATCTGATAAAATAGACAATGTAGCTGCAGTTATGGAAAATAGGATGGTAGAAGCTGAAAATAAAATTACTTTTCTTTCTGAACGCGTAACGACAATCGAAGGTACTATTCAGTCTCTTTCATCACAAAATCAAAAGTTTGTTAATGCAAAATGCAATATTATTTGGAGTTCCTGAATCAAAAAATTGTCTTGATAATCCCAGTATTAAGAATAATCTTGTGTACTTGACACAATATTTTAAAGACATTTTACCGGCGGATTTACTTGTTGACACTCACATATTGAGAATTGGCATGTATTCACAGACTCAGCAACGGCCCCGCCCACTGAGAATCATCTTCCAATCAGAGTAAAAGGCGCATTCTTTTCAAACCGTGTTCCTAGAGAAAAAGAGAAATCCGGCTCTATCAATCTTATCACACCTATGGTTAACGCTGGATAAGACCAAAATTCAATTAAACGAAATACGAGAATTGAAAACTCAGCTGGAGACTCGTCACAAGGAAGGAGAACGAGACTTGAAAATAGTTTATCGAAGAGGCCAGCCATCGATAATAAAGTCAGCTCCAGTCTTAAATCAGTAAAATTCATCCATACAAGTACAGATGGCCTTGCGGTTCCTTCGTCTACAGATGATACTCCTCCTCCTCCTTCCCTCCCACCATCATCTCATGGTAATCATCCTATGTCTGTCATTGATTTCGGTGTGTCTATCTATTATCAAAATGTGAGTTAATAAAACTGTGTGCACCAATGCGCTTCTCCAGACACTCCTCTACATTTTATGTTAATTATCATAGAACCAATTACGGGAATAATTCTATTATAGATAGAATATGTAGAGAAGGAAACCGTTACAATGACTGTCTGAATTTTTTTGATACGAATTTGAATAGGTTCACTGCTACTTTGCGCAAAACAATATTAAAAATTTAAGATAACCATTAGATTATAATTAAACAAAGGTTAAAAAGTGACAAATACTTGTCTTTATATTTATGCTTTGTAAAGGGTTTATTACCCGTTTGTGTATCTAAATAAATAAATAAATACATTTTTAGTATGTGTGAAGTAATTTATTATATACTGCTATATAAAAATTAATACTTCAAGAAAGATTAGGGCTAAATGTTAAACAGTTAACAATAATTATCTTTGCAACTGATAAAGTTATAACATTACAGTTTTGACTATAGAAGGTTTCATTATTCTAAGAAAATGTCCTATGTTATGTGTCACTCTGTTCATTTTGTTATTCTTTTTTTTATTCTATAATTGTTTTAAAGCTGTTGTTAAATAAACAGATGTTTTTTAACTAAATTACCTACTTTAAGCATACCTTCAGTTATCTACTACTAACTACTTATTAAAAAGTAGTTTTAGTAAGCTAGAAATAGTTATTTGGCTATTTAACACATAGCCCTAAAATGGGGTGAAATGTTAATAAAAACAACATTTAAAAAAAGACAAAATATATATTTTAAGCAAAAACATCAGAAGCTTCTTTATTGGGCGTCCGTATTGTAAGTCTGTCCAATTATTAAATCTCCTTAGTCGACAAACGCTTGATTTTATTGGGTTCACCCATTTTACCCCCCTTGAGATTCTCATTATTTAAAGTCAATCCAATTGTCTATTTTATTTACTGTCGACCTTCCGTCGACTGGCGCCCGCGGTTTTATATATTTTGTTAATTATAAATTCTATTTTGAACCCTCACGGCAATTGAACCCGGCTGCGTGAGGTGAAGAATCTTTATTTAAATGATTTTCAGTCATTTTGATTTAGTATAAAAAGATTCTGTTTCAATATATTTATAGCATCTAAGCGGATTTATTGCTTAACAAATTTTTTTACAAAATTTACCATACTTAATAAAAAAAACTTTATTCATGTTTTTCAAAATATGTTTTACAATTTTTAAAAACTTTGCTACTCATTAATAAATTAATTATTTAATCTATCATTAAACATTCTAATTATTTGATTGTAGTAATAAAATAATAATAAATAGAGAAGAGTTTATATTATTTAAGACATTTTTTTTTGAAAAATATAAAGCACTATCTGTCGTACTTGTCTTAGACGGGTTTTAGTTTCTACTGATACATTCAAAAGTGTGTTTACCAGTCTCGAAAAATAGGAAATAGTGCGGAATTTAATTTGACTGAAGAAATAATAATTAGTTACAATTAACAATTTCATTATAAAAATATTACTATTTTAAAACAGTGATTGAATTTTTATCATCAAATAATTTACTTTTTATTAATTAAAATACAGAAAACAATGTTTGTTAATTATTTGTAAAAATTTATAGTATTATAAGTTAATTTAAAATTTCCACCAGTTCTTGGAGTTATAGTAAAGTCAAATTCGAATTAATTGTATCATAATTGCTTAAATCTAAAATAAGACCTATATTGCAAGCGGAATTTACAATTTTTCCCGATTAAATTAAATTCCTGGATATTTCCCGTTTTCCAGTTGGTAGAACCCGGGTTAAAAGTATTTGTATAAACAAAAATCCGTCGAAGAGTATTTTCATAAAATATTTATTTAAACGGTCCCTAGGACTAATGAGCCCTCCAAGGAATAATAGAAAATACAGCTTTGAGTGGAGAAATAATAAAGAAAAAACAATATATAAAATAATACAAATAATTGAAAATTTAAATACTGAGAATAATATTCATGACGCAGCATGACGTAGATAAGTAACCATAATTTATATATAATAATCTGTAATTGATGTGAAAGTTAAACAAATAGAAAATATCAAAGAAAATATAACATTGAAGAAACAAAATGGAAATAAAATATTAAAAATGTATCAAATGTATTACCAATAAGTAATATCAAAAATCTTATTATGAGTCTTAAACAAGAAGTCAATAAAAATTTTTTTGAAAAAAAATTGTTTATGAGCATTTCTAATTTCTTTCTGTAATTTATTTCAAAATCAAGAACCCCTGACAATAAAAGATTTCTCCATTTTACAGGTTCTATATGCAAGTATTTTCATGATAGCTCTTCTTTCTCAAAGCCTATCTTTATTCAATTTATCGGTATTTTTAAATTCGAAAAAATCATACAAGTATGATGGAATTTTACTATCGAATATCGAATATAACAAATTACCCATGAAAAATTGCCTTCTTGCTGCAACTGTCACCAACCCAGAATTAATTATGTATTGTGTAATGTGCTCGAACTTAGGCAAATTAAAAATAAAACGAATACACGCATTCAAAGATCTCTCCAACATATCATTTAATTGATCTGTGATATCATCGTATGCCAGACAGCAATAATCAAAAATAGGGAGAAATAACGATTTAACCAAAAGTATTCGTGTTGATGTAGGAAGTGATTCTTTGTTTTTATAAAGTTCCTATTCCTGATAAATTATAGGAATACCATTAACTGTGAGAGGAGGAAGAGTAGCAATAGAAGGATGGCTGCCAGTTGCAAACACCATTACATGAGTTTTATTAAGATTAAGAGCAAGGCCATTGCAATTCGACCAATCTACCAAATAGTCAATACCATGCTGAACCATTTTCATTAAATCAGGTAGTAATGACAGTGGACCCGATAAATACAATTTAAAATCATCAGCGTATTTGTAAAATTTTCAAAATTCAAGCCCCTCCCCAAGATCCGATGTAAACAAATTGAAGAGAATATATGACAATGCTGATCCCTGAGGAACCCCACACATATGTCTACTCCAATCTGAACAATCATTATTTTCGCCCACAACCCTCTGAAATCGACCATCCAGATAGGACTCGAACCACTCACACACTGATCTCGAAAGTTTGAAAGCAGGAAGTTTAAGTTTTAGTCTGCCATGATCCATTGAGGGAAATGCTTTAGAAAAAATAAAAAATCAGGCAGAGAAGCAGGCGCAACGCGCCTACATCATAGGGTTTCGTGGCCTAAAATGACAAAAATGATGAGAATGATAATGAATGAATAAAAAAAATAAATTATAATTTATTTAGAAATTTTTTTTTTGAATTAATTGTTTAAAAATTTTAATGAAGTAATTGGTTCTTTTAGTACTTTCGAGTATTTTCATGTCGCATATGTTTTCAATGAAAATATGGAATAGGAGTGATTTAAAATATATTATCAAAAAGTATAACTTTAACAAATTAAGAATTTAATAATTTATTTTTAGCAATATACAAAAATTGTAGAACTATGTAAATTACCCATTACCATTACCCTAACAACAGTTGTTATGACAACCATTACCACAGTAACGGTTGACATGGCGACGGCTGTTATGACAACCATTATCATAGCAACGGTTGCCATGGCAACGGCTGTTATGACAACCATTGCCATGGCAACGGTTGTTAAGACGTAAGACTTAGGACTTAAGACCTTCTTATACCGAAGTTGCCATGGCAACGGTTGTTAAGACGTAAGACTTAGAACTTAAGACCTTCTTATACCGAAGTTAAGTCTTAAGTCTTAGGACATAAGAACTTAAGAAAAACTTAAGACTGAATACTTAAGACTTAAGACGTAAAAACTACGGACGGACACCGAAGTCTCGCTATAAGGGTTTTGGCCCTTGGCCACGAAACCCTAAAAATGGCTATAGTAATATGCTTAACTTCCATTGCTAATTTTGCATCAGTTGTAAATTTTAGGAGTGAAGTGCATGTTATATGCTTAATTCGAAAGCCGGATTGGAATTGTTTATGTAGATTATTAACAGATAAGAATGACATCATTTGGGTACAAATAATTCTTTCTAAAGGTTTAGACAATACACAAGAAATTGATGTAGGTCGAAAGTCAGATGGTTTTTTTGGATTGTGAATCTTGGGAATAGGTCTGACTGAACACATTTTCCAAATCCCAGGATAAGTACCAGTTTGTAGGGAGTAGTTATATATATGCAAAAGAGGAAGGAAAATTACTGGTAGGGCCAATTTGATAATTTTCATTGATATAAAATCCGGGCCCAAGGCATTGGTCGTAATATGATTTAAGTTTTCAATAAAGGTTTCCGGAGGTATGTCGCTAAAGAAAAAATTATTCTCATCAAATCCGCCCATAACAGATAAAGGGTTAGTATTAGTATGAGGTAATGAGTTGAGAATAGGAGTGACATAAAATTCTTCCAAATATTCACCTGCTTGAAATTTATGATTTACAGTTTTTTTCTTATTAGGTATTATATTTAGTTTCTTAAGGACTTGCCAGACTTCTTGAGATTTGGATTCATTTTTTATAATATTATAATTATATTTATTAAATGAATCTCTGATTTTGGTTTAAACCAATTTGTGATGTTTTTTAAAATTAGATATGTCTATTGCACTTTTCATTCTTTTCGATGTTCTGCGCAACTTGTTTCTCTCTTTAATCAGTTGACGCAATTCTAGGGTCATCCAGGGGGAGAATCTCTTTTTTATACTTGATGGACGTAATGGAGCAAAAACATCGAAAGCAGAAGTTAAGTAAGATGTAAGCAAAAACACCTTTGCATTAATATCGTGTTCCAAATATATACTTGACCAATCATATGTTCTTAAATGTGACAGAAATTCCTCTTCAGGAATTTTATTTAAATTACGAAAAAATGATACTGGAGGAGAATTCTTCTTTAAATTCTCTCCTATCTAATATTTAATACTTATTAAGGCGTGGTTAGATAAAAAGAATACTGAAAATTGGTCGTGAGAAACCACCCTCTCAAGGTCACTGACAATCATTGCATCAATTCGAGTATCAGAAGTATGCGAATGGTGCGTGGACCTGTGAGGTACGAAAAACAAGCCGGAAGAGTGTATCATAGAAGTAATAGTAAATGATTAAAGAAGAGGAGTTTAAATTACAATTAAAGTCAACCATAATAAAAAACGTTGCTAAAATTCTGAATAAAAGAAAAAATATGTGTTTCAAAATCATTGCCAATTGATGTATGTGGTGGTTTGTATACAACTGCCAGCAATATGATTGGCTTTTCTAATTGAATTTAATAAATAAATATTCAGCTTTTGGATAAATGATCCTGGGTGTGTCCAAATGATAACTTGTTTCAGAGTTGCTATGCGAGACGATCAACATCTTCGATGCATGTGAGTTGCAATCTGAGAGAATCATCGTCGCGGCGTCAAAAAATTCTTCCTCATGATATCCAGAGATATTTTATTTTTTCATTCTGTCTCATTGTACGAGCAGCAGCATAAATTCTCCGATTAAGTGGGGTTAGTGGCTCTCGAACATAGATAGGGAATTTCTCTTTGGGAGGCCATTGAAGTTTAAGGGTCGTGAAGTCGTGCTTGAGTTTTCGCTGGGTGAGTAATTTGTCTCGAATATTTTGCTAAACTAGCTTGACCCTAATGATAGGGGGTCTTACCGAGTTCTTTTGGCTATTAGAACCAATATACGGTATATACTGGAGACGTCATCACCTTCAACAGAACAATCTAAAGATTTAGCCATATTAATTAGTAAAGCAGGTAAGTCTTCGATAATTTATGTGGTAACCTATATATTTCAAGAAAGGTCAAGAGAGAGGATTGTTCTTGCACGTTCAGATTACGTTCAAGTGATTTAACTTTACTCTCTAACTGCTTATTTTCCTCTTTAACATCCTGAATCGTTTCAGCTTGGTTAGATGACAGATCTTCAAGGGATTTAATTATTTTAGCGTTGTGGATAATTTCAATTTTAAAAGAATCTACAGTTTGACTGAGTTCTTTATTAAATTTAGTTTGTTTCTTATGAATTCGTCAAAAAGCATAGACAGTTGTGATTTGAAATTTGAAAAGACAGAGCTCTGCCCCTGCTCAATTGCAACCCGTATAGCATCCGTGACTGCTGGGGATAGCGGTGGCTGCTGAGAAACAGATAATTGTGAAGTAGATGTGTTGACCTCAGAGTGATTTTTGACAAAGATGAAAAAAACTGAATAGTTAGTTACACAAAAATAATAAGACACTCTGTTTAACTTTTGCCTTTACAATGCTCAAAACATCCATAATAGTTAAACCTAGAATTAAAATAACAAAACTTTTTACTATCTAAGTTTTTCCCCAGTAGCATAATGCAAGTATCGTTTCACAGGTATTCTTGAATTTCTGTAGTATGAATTTTATCATAAAAAATCTCCATTTTCAATCTCCTTTAAAAATAATTTTAAAGCTATGAATTAATATTTTTTCACATTGTTTACCATTTATCGTTTACCATTTTTAATATTTTCGAAGTTTTGCAATTAAAAATTTTTTGATTAATTGGATAAACAAATTATTCTAAATTCCATTATTTTGACGTTAAAAGTTTAAAAGATATGGGCAAATCTCTAGAACTTTTAAACTTTATGTATCCGCTTATTATTATATGTTAAAAATGATAAAAATAATTTTGCAGTACCATAATTTGATAAACTATTGTCCATTTTAAATATACCTTTGTGTTTAATAACAGTTTTAATTTGGTAGGGGGCGACAAAAATAAGTTAAAGTGTCGAAATTGACAGTTTCTCGTGTGTGACATTGACGGTTTTTTCAGTTTATGTAGTATAACTTTTTTAACGAGTCTTTATATTTTTTTCTGAATTACAGTAGAAGTAGTTGAGAGTACAAGGAACCAAAAAATCATTGAGACAATTATGTGCCTCAATTAAGATAAAAATGGGGTACCTGCAAACTTGCGAGACAACTTTTCTTAAAGTTCGACAACTTAGTAATTAACTTGAGATAACTTTTTTAACGAAGATTTTTAACTAACCATATAATAGAATTACAATGTCTATACAATAAGAAGTAATTTGAAGCCTTACAGGAATATGTGCCACTTATATATAAGAAATGCGATGACCTTAAACAATAAATTTCAAAACGAAACTCATAATAAGAACCTACATTTTTGAAGGGCACATGTTGAATTTGATTTCTGAGCACTTTTAACTCATTGAAATCTCTTCACGTACATTATAAAGTATACAAAAAAATTTTTAACCTCTACACTATTCATAGAAAAAATATATTTAAGAAAGAATATGAGCTGATTCTACCATATACATTGTTTCATGAAGAAAAAAGCATTAAACTCATAAACTTGCTTAAACTTTATTATTTTTAGTTTTCTAGGGTCTAATCTTACTAATCTGAAGTTAGTTTTAAAAAATTGTATATGGCAAATCCAAAATGTCGGACGAAATTTTTTTAAAATTATCAGATTTTAATGTCTTTTGACATTTTAGGGTTTTCTGGTTTGCTGATTACGAATTTGAAATAATTTTAAAATTAAAAATTTTAATTAGAAAATCCAATTTGGTGGATTCTATGACACTTTTAAACCATTTTAAAATTTTTCAAAAACTAAGTTCAGATTCGTAATACAGGTTAACAAAAATAGGCTTACTTTTTTATGAGATATCCAAGTAGTTTCCGATGTATATAGATAGCTGAACACGATCCTGGGTCCCAAAATTGCCCATCATTTTCAGAAAAGTGGGGGTGAGGACACTAAAAAACGTGTTTTTGAAGGTTTTTAATATTTTTTTCTCCAAACCTGACGTGCTAGAAACTTCTACATAGACTTAAATTGAAGCTTGAATCGTGCACTACAGGACCCATATTCATAAGACAAAAAATTAAAATTCTTTTCAAAAATTAGGGTCGAAGGCACCAAACACTTGTATTTTTATAAAAAAAGGGTGGTAATATTACGGAGAGTAGAAGGTAAACATGACGATGGTAGAGGGTAAAACTGACTTTGGTAGTGGGTAATAATTACGACGGGTAATATAATGAAGGGTAACTACTTACAGCTGAACTTCACTTTTGTTTATGATAACCTGTCAAATCATAAATATGCAACGACAAATTTGTCAAATTATTTAATTAAACTACAGGTAATTAAATATTAATTTTATTACTGAATAACGAAATAATTTTTTTAAATTAAAGTAGTACTTAATTGATAGGTAAAAAAATTTTAGGTTTTGAAACTGTCTTGTGTGTTTTGAAAATGTACACTAGAGTTGGAAAACTGTTATACAAAACCAGAGTTATACAGACAAAGAAATGTAATGTACAAATCATGGAAAACATATTTTTTCTCTACTTCTGAATTAAAATTAAACAGATAATGTAAGGTTATAATTTTAAAAATTGGTTAAAATTCACACTGATTATGAGTGACGATAATAAATATTCGATGAAGTAGTAAAACAATTTTGTAATTTTTTATGGTTTTTTAAATTTCATTGATTCAAATAATATACAAGCTTACAATAAGAAAAAATAATTGCCCTTTCGTGAAAATTAAAATCGAATTTAAGAGTGCTATGTTGTACCCGTTAGTATAATAGCATCGATGCATAACCAAGTAATGTAATGTTTAATTAATAAATAATTAAAAAACAGAATTTAATTTTACCAAATACTCATCTGAACGACTATACTTTTAGAAATATTTCTAGGTTAATAAAATACGAATAAGGTCACGTTTTATTCAGTTATTTAATCATTGTTTAAAAATTTGTATGTATTACTACGTGTTTTAAAATCAGCCACGTTTAAAGAATCATTTGAAGCTATTAACCTCAATTTTTTCCCCAATTTTTGTAATGAGTAGTTAATCTTTCTTAGAACTAAAAAAAATCTTTGGGTTATAAGAATAATGTAATTTGTATTAAAAAAGGAATATTTAAAAAAAGTGCACAAGTGTGAATTACTATATTTATTTTTACTTAGATAACAAAATTAAATTAAATAATTATTTGAGGTTATATCTGTAAATCAAATTTTTATTTTTAAAAAAAACTTTAATTATTATGCATTTCCATATTTTTTTTGTAGTAGGAAGTGGAAAATCTGCGAATTCAGATACCTGAGTAATAAATTCTCAGGTTATGTGGGAATGACCGCCCTTGTTCTGGTCGACCCACTAAAAACCACTCCCGTCTTATTCTGGGACATCTAATCCACTTGCGGAACTACCTATTGGATTTACTTCGTAAGTGGAAGTCCTCTCTCTTAGTCTTCCCTGTCCGTCGTGTTAGACAATTATTCCCATTAACCACCAGGGGGGAGTCGCGGGAGTGGAAGGAGGAACTAAAACTACTTCCTTCTCCTCCTCCTTTGGTCCAACGTCGCTCCCAGGTACTTAAACTTTTTTCCCCATGAGACTTCAGTTCCACCTATTTTCACCTTAGGGGCTTCAAAAGCTCTCCAGACTGTAACGAGCAAAGTCTCGGTCTTCACTACGGCCATTTGCAGCCCATGACGATATAACCAACGCTCTACTCGCCGCAGACTTTCATTGAACTTTATCTAAAGAAATTTGGTTTCCTGTGCTCTACACACCAGAAGTACGTTACTCGCAAAGGCTTTCAGGGTAGTGTCTTTAGGCAGTTCCATTCTCAGGAGTCCGTCGTACATGACGTTCCATATGAATGGACCCACCTTCGACCCCTGGGGTGCCCCGCAGGTCATTTCTTCCTTGAGATGGCCCACATTGCTTTCGTACACGACCCATCTGTCGCTAAGATAGTTGTCCATCATTCGCAACAGATAAGTCGGTACTCCTTTTCGTCTTAACGACTCAATGCAGATGTCCCATCTCGCAGAATTAAACGCATTCCGAATGTCGACTGTTGACCGGCCTTTCCGGAAGCTAAACTGGTTCTCCGATAGGCTTTTTTCGCCTGCCAGGATTCCCTGAAGTCTTTCTAGAACCATTGCCTCCAGAAGTTTTCCCATCGTATCCAACATCTAGAGGCTTATCGATTTTCCTAAGAACGACCAACTTTTGCACTTTCCAGTCGCTGAAGAACTCTCCAGCTTTTAAACATGCATTAAAGACCTAGAGAAGCAACTCCTGATACACTGCGATCACCTCTTTTAGAATCTCGCTCGGTATTCCATCATTGCCTGGCACTTTGCCGTTCTTCAACGTCTTTGCCGCCTTTATAAGTTCTTCCTGCTTGAAGAGTTTCTCCATCTGTACTACGCAAATATAGTCCTCCTTGGGGCTCGGTTCCACGTGGGGAAATAGCGCTTTTATGATCTTCTGGACCCACATCGGATGGCCTAGACCGGGGGTTTGCCTGACCTTGAAGGACCGTAGTCAGCGCATTACTGAAGTTTGCGAGATCCTGTCCCTTCCTAAAAACCAGGAGGACTTCATTCTTCCTGGATCTACGGACCGACAGAATCTCGACATTGTTTCAGCAGGGCTGACCCCTGAAAACATGTTTTCCATGACTTCTTTGTAGTTTTGGCCTTCTGTTGCGCTTATTTTAATTGCGTCAGTCTCTCTTCTTTTCTTTTTTCATTCTGTGGGCTTTTTAGGGCCACCCACTGGGTCTTCCCCAATTTTTCCTTTTTTTCTTTTTCTTCCCTTTTTTCTTTCCTTCTACCTTAACCCAGGCGTCATTCCCATCTTCAACAGTTGTTCGGGTCTCGCCAGCAGAGGCCTCTTCAGCAATCTGCTGAGGAGACTCGGATCCATTTCCCTTCTTCGACTTTCTATTAGGGGGTGTCGATGAAGGTCTCCTCTTTCTTCTATCTGAAGAGGAAGTCTCAGTTGGTTTCCCTTCTGGTTTTTTAACTACTCTTCTCGCCTGAAGGAGAGGAGGAAAAACTTCGAGCTTTTTAATGAACTCATCTCCATCTTCTATCAGGTCTTTGGTAATGCCGGCGAGACTCTCCCCATAGTGGAATGCTTTCACAGCACTGTCCTTAACCGGTTTAGGGTCATTTTTTAAGATACCCTCCTTTACTACTTTGAGGGCCTTAAGAATTCCCTGTGACGCTTGACTTTGCATCACCATAAGTTAAAGCATCTTCTTGAATGCCTCAACTAACTGGGATGCACTTACTTGTCAAGTAATAGAGGCAAAGGTTTCTGTGACCTCCGTCTCCATTCTGTCTGCGCCGTTTCGGTCTGAAAGACCAGTGTGGTGTTGGCTCCCCTTCAGGGCTTTCACCTGATCAGAGTCGACGGCATGATTACCCTCTTTCAAGGTAGCTGCTTGGAGGATGTCGTTGTTAACATCACACATTTTCATAAAAAAAGATTTTCAAGATTTCGATATGGGTGTGATAATTATTAGTGTAAGTGTATATGTGTGCTGTTATGTAGGTGAATGAACCCATATCAGTGTAAATGATGTGTATTTATGTAAATGTTGCCTGAAAATCCTCCAAGGCAGAAACCAATCGAAGATCCCCTTTCGCGCTCTACAAACAAGGGAATGACGCGTTTATAGCGCATCTCACATACATACTCAAGAAGAAGCCTCTCCGGAGGGTTTCCCTTACACTTCACTGTCATTAAAGGCGTCGTTTATAGACATAAACCTTTCAGATTCAAACACCAGTTCCTATTATCCCGCAAGTTGAATCCCCCAAATCTGCGTCCCGAGCGCATGACCTAACATAATCAGACGTGCCGGCAGGGATGACCAGCGTGGATAACAGGAGCTGCCCATTCGTGGAAGATGCCGTTTATAGACTATCTCTTCCACAGTCACAAGGCATAACAAAACAGTAATTCCATACTGAACTAGTGATGCACTTCGAGCGAGTCTCGTCTCGAAAAACCGAGAATCTCGCGAGAAAAACAATGAAAACAATTGAATGTGATATTTTCATCTCTTTTCATTTATGAAAAGACAGAGTCTCGTCGTGCATCACTAAACTGAACCCACCGGTTCAGAATCTTCCTGTCCATTCAGAGGGATATTGCATTTATAGTAATACCCTCCATTTACACAAGAATTTTCTACCATACAGATATATGTTTTTATTATCAAAAATAATAAAATTCTTAGTAAAGCATTAAATGGATCGCATTTCGTAAAATAGTTTTACAATTTGATATAATAATTAAATTGTCAAAAAGTATTATACAGTTTAAAATAAAATAAATAATAGTACTTAAAAATTACTTATAAAAAAATAAATTTGACGTTTTATATACAATAAAATAAAAATATGTAAAATTTAAGATAAAGAATAGATAATCGTGTATTTTTCTATATTTATTAAATATTAACTTTAGAAAATCTATAAAAATTTTATGCCTTTAATTAGCCATGGTATTTAAGAAATATTTAAATATAAAATGTATTATTGCATTACACAATAAAAAATATAGTTTTAGGTTATTGCGTTGATGAGCACAGAATAAAATAATTTTTTCGTTTTTTATTGAAGAGTTTACAAAATTTCAAAAGTACAATATAAAATTTTGTTATTATTTATATATAATATAAGTTAACAAAACTTAATTTTAATTACAAAATAAAATAATACATTTTTATTATTTCAAATAATGCTTCTCTAATTATAAATTTGTCAAAAATAAAGAATTTTAATTTATTAAAAATAATAATTAAGTTCAGTAGAATGAAAATAAAAGAAAATAATAAATGAATTGTGTAAAAGTTCCCGGAGTCTTCCGGGATATTCTCGGAAGCAACTCCCGGGAGTATCTTTGAGTCGTTTCCGGGAGTGACTCCCGAGAGCCTCCCGGGAATTATTTCAGAAGATTCCCAAGAACAATCTCGGGAGATTCTCGGGCATTTTTTAGGAAGATTCCCAGGAACAATTCTGGAAGTAATTTTGGGAACTTTTGTAAAAATTTACTTAAGAATGCCAAAAATTGTATAAGTATATTATATTTGAACCCCTTTCATATTTATGTAATGAAATAATAACTTGAAACGTTTCTGCAAGTTTGAAAAAGAAACTTGTATTTAAATTCAAAAGGTCATAATTCGTTAAATTTTTACGAAAAATAAAAATAAATTTGTAATCGAAATTGAACCATTACTATTAGGCTTTAGGAATGTGTCCACTAAAAAACAGGAAAACATTTTTTTATAAGACTTATTGCAAAATGAAATTTTTTGCAACTTTTTAAACAAAATCTTATTTCTTTTAAATGAACGGAAATATAAAGGGGATAAAATACACTTTCGTTTAGAATAAAAAGAATTTTTTAAAGTTTATTTGTTAATAATTATTTAAATAATGAATTTTTTATAAACAATTAATTATTTTAATATTCTGCGCCTTATAAAAATTTGAAAAAATCTTAACATAGAAATGAAACTATAAGGAATCAAAATCCGTTGGAAAAATTTAAGAGCGACAATTATTTTGAAAGTAATAATGAAAATTAAATTAGCGCAAGGTAGTGCACCAATGCTACATTTTCTTTTTGATCATTTTTATGGTTATATAAGTGAATGCAAATGTTAATTTGACAGTGTTTTGTTCATTTCATAGTTGAAAATAATGTTATTATTCTGAAAAGCGTCAAAATTACATCTCTACGCTGTATAATGTTTAGATATAATTTTTTTAAATAATTGTCGCTCCTAAATTTGCTTAACGGATTTTGATTCCTTATGAGTTTAATTCAATGATGAGAATTTTTTCAAATTTTTAATAAGTGCAGAGCGTTAAAATAATTAATTAAGTATTAAAAAATAAACTTTAAAAAAAATTTCTAATTCTAAACGGAAGTGTATTTTATCCCCTTTTTAATTTTACTTGATTTATTTAAATCGATTCATTCATTTAAGAGAAATAAAATTTACATACTTTTTTGTAAATAAAAAAAGATTTTAGTCATTCGCAAAAAAAAATGAAGCTCAACTCCAATTATTTTTTAATATGTTGGTTTGAATCTCTACACAAAAAAAATATATATAACGCCAGTCTATTATATTAAGAATTGTAAAAACTAGCAAGGGTTAAAGTATTTTCGAGCTTGCAAAAAGCGATTTTAGTTTTTCGATGAAAACACCATAAATATCAATTGAGCGTGCCAGAGAAAAACATAACTCAAATTGAGTCAGAAAAGTGCTTCATTATGAACTGCAACAAAAATGAGTAAAGGAGATGGCGCCACGTTCTATGTCATTAAGCATGGACTTATTTTGAGTAGCAACAAAAATGAGTCTAAATTTTTCTGTGTGTTTGTATAATAATCTGTAGAGCGCATAGACGCACTCTGCAGTACCTTTTGGGTATCAGTTAAAGGCTTAAATGATTATTGCACAGACACGCTCAATTCTAATCACTTCCGTTATATTTATCCTGTAATCTACACATAAATTTTTGTTTTATTTTTTATGAAATCTAGGCGTTCCTTTTTTCCACATTCTTCCCATTCATCCTCCATTCTGTTTTTTCCTTATCATTCTTCTTTCTGAATCTCACCACCTTCGTTTTCTCTACATTCACACTTAAATCTTTCTCTCTCACATATTTCTTAAACTCTTTCATTAATAATTTCATTCCACATTCATTTTTAGCCATCAAAACCACATCATCCGCATATGCTAGAGTATATATTCTTTCATTCCTTAAAATCACACCTTCTTTCTCTCTCTTACTCATTCTTTCTTCCAGATCCGCAATCAACATGTTGAACAATATTGGACTCAGGGGGCAGCCCTGCCTTAGCCCTCTACCCAACCAATATTCCCGACCTAACCTTTCTCCAATTTTTACCCGTTCTTTGGTGTCCTCGTATAGCTCCTTTATCATCTCCACCAACCCATCCTCTATACCCCTCTCCCTTAAAACCGTCCATAAAATTTCCCTGTTTACTGATGGGAATGCCGCTTTTAAATCCACAAAGGACGCCACCAACTTGCCATTACTTCTCCCCAAATTTCTATTGACTAAATAATTTAGGACGTAAATATTGTCCATCGTTCCCGATTTCCCTTCTGAAGCCAGTTTGGTTATGAGGTATTAGGGTGTCCGTAAAAATTCGACTTTCGAATTTTGTTTACGCCACCCCCAGTTTATAAAGTAAAAAAAATTTTTCCCAAAATTTGAAGCCGATTGATTAATATTAACACGTGCCAGTAATCGATCGAAATTTCCCATTGAAAATACATGGGAAAAATGCACTTTTAAAAAAAATCATAACTTTTTTATAAAAGTAAAATTGGAAATCTGTGAATGTGAAAGTAAAACTGCAAGTAAAAGTGAAAATCTGTGAATATAAAAGTGAAAGTACAAGTGCAAATGAGAATCTGTGAATGTGAAAGTAAAAATCTGTGGATGTAAAAGTAAAAGTGAAAATCTGTGAATGTGTTAGTAAAAATTTGTGAAAGTGAAAGTAAAAGTGAAAATCTGTGAAAGTAAAAGTAAAAATTTGTTAGTGTTAAAGTAAAAGTGAAATTAATAGTAAAAGTGAACGTAAATGTAAAAGTAAAAGTAAAAATCTGTGTATGTGAAAGTAAAAGTGAAAGTAACAATCTGTGAGTGTTAAAGTGAAATTAAAAGTAAAAGTAAACGTAAATGTGAATGTAAAAGTAAAAGTGAAAATCTGTAAAAGTGAAAGTAAAAGTGAAAATCTGTAAAAGTGAAAGTAAAAGTTAAAATCTGTGTAAATGAAAACCTGTGAGTGTGAAAGGGAAAGTCAAAATATGTGAGAGTGAAAGTAAAAGTGAAAACATATAAGTGTGAAAGTGAAAATATGTGAGTGTGAAAGTAAAAATGAAAATCTGTGAGTGGGAAAGTAAAAGTGAAAATGAAAATATGTGAGTGTGAAAGTGAAAGTAAAAGTGAATTTATGTGAATGTGAAAGGGAAAGTAAAAGTGAAATTACGTAATCGACCCCCTGGTTTACATAATGTCATTCACGAATCCCCTGCAGATCCATCAAATGTCCTCCCTCCTCCTCTTCATATAAAACTAGGTCTTATGAAGTAGTTTGTCAAAGCTCTTGATAAGACAGGTAACAGTTTCAACTACTTACAGAAGTTTTTCCCTAAACTTTCCGATGCTAAAATTAAAGAGGGGATATTTGATGGTCCACAAATTCGGAAACTCTTCAGGGATAATAACTTCATCGAAACAATGAATAATAGGGAGAAAGCATTCTGGCAGAGTTTTGGATCAGTTGCCCAAAACTTCCTAGAAAACAGAAAAAGTCCCCGGTACAAAAAACTAGTTAACAAGATGATCACGGACTATAAAAAACCAGGATGCTTGATGAACTTGAAGCTGCATTTTCTGCACTCGCATCTTGATAAATTCCCGGAAAACCTTAAACACTTCAGTGAAGATCAGGGGGAGCGTTTTCACCAAGATATTAAAGTTATTGAAACTCGTTACCAGGGATGTTGGACAAGGTACCAACCGAAATAGAAATTCTATACATAGGTCATTCGAAGAAAAAAGAACTCGATGCAGCTCAAAAAAGGAGAACAACTAAAATAATATATACTAGTCTCTAAAACAGCGCGCCCTATTTTCTCTTCCTTTTTCTGTGGCAACTTTGTGAAAATGATTAATTTAAAACGTTATATTTATATTTAAGGATAGGATATAAAAAATTCTACAAAGCACAACATACCTAAAATTACAAATCTTTACAGTAAACTGATATATAGACATTTAAAAATAGTTATACTGAAAATCAGCAATGTAATGTAACATAATTAAAAGTACATAAAAATGCCATCTATTTTGATAAATATTTATGAAAACTGAACAGTATAATAATACTGAAGTTTGTAAGTACACACTGAAACCCAACCAGTATTAGAGAGTTCGTCCGTGCGTTGATTCAGTTATTTGATCTAATCGCTCAATTATTATAATATTTAAAATAAGTTTAAACCGTGTAATACTCCTTAATATATTCTATACATATATATTTTTTTAACTATTATTATATTTAGTTTTACAAATGGTTAGCTGAGAGAAATAAATGGATAGGACTACTATTTTGTTAGAATAACTCAACTATTTTTTTTCACTGTAGAATTTTTTTACAATTTACTATTCCACAATGTCCAAATCATACCTAATAATACTTTATTGCTTCTAAATTTTATTTTGAATAAAAGTTAACAATATTAGTTAAGTACTTTCCTATAAAAATGAACGTTTGCTTTCTTATTACATTACTGCACATATTCTAAATCAGAATAAATTAATGTAACATCACCTCCAAATAAATAATATAATGATAAAATATTTTATCTAAATCTAATTATAAAATTGAGAAAAAACATTTGATATAAATATATATTAAATTGTCTATTTATCAACTGAACAAATTATTTCATATTTAATTTTTTAACGTATATTCTTTTTAATAAACTTTAATTAAAAAGTAACTATAAAAAAAATCTTTTTTTAGCAGAGAAACCAAAAACCATTATTTTTGTAACTGTTATTGTAGTATATAACAATTTAAATTTTTTTTTATTAATCGGATATATATATATCCATTAAGTAAAACTAAAGTACAACATAAACAAGAAAGATCAAATTTTTTGATGGAGATGAACCAAAGTTAACTATTTGTGAAATAATATCGTTCACAACAGTTTAGATTAATTATTTTATTTATTTCAAGGTCATGTTATATTAATTTAATCTAATTTAGAACATGAGTAGTATCAATCACAAAACCATTTTTTCTCCCACCTATCCTTAATGTACTTTATATTTTCTTCATTAATTAAGCTTAATGCATTAAAATTAAAATAAAATAATTTTAATAATAATTAGATTAGAAAAAAATACAGCCTATTTAAAATAGTGACGCGCGGATGCTTTTACGTGGAAAAGCAGAGTATAAGAATTATTTACATTATTTTTTTTCTTCAATCCCCCATAACACCAGTGAATTCAGGATATCCCAGGAAATTAAAATAAAAATTTTAAAATAATAATTTTTAAATGATTACAATAATAGAATAAAAATAAACACTTTATAATTCCTAATTTCTTAGAGTAAAAAATTTACCTAAAATGCAGAAAAGAATTAATTTTTTTATACTTAACAGTTACTTTAAATAATAGAAAATTAAAATTATAGAAATCCTCTAACTTTCTCTGACTTTTCTGAGTGTTAGACATGCTATAGTTAGAAAATATAAATTCTCTAAGGATAGTGACTATATATGAAAACAGAATATTATTAATAGTTTAACACAAAATATTCCAAAATTCCCCGAAAGACATAATTTTTTATATTTTTGTAACTTCTTTGATTTCCTAAATAAACTTTTATTGATGAAAAAGAACGTACTCTAGACAACGCTACATATAATTGTCCATGATTGAAAACATATTTTCTTAAATCTATAGCAATTTTGTGAAAAATTGTCCCTAAAACTTATTTATAGACATAGCAAATGCTAATTTAATAGGAAATTGCCTTCTTTTAAATGTAAACGGATAAACTTTATCACAATGTAATGTAACACGTTGCAAAGAAAACAATATTTCCAGCTTTGTCACCTGTTAATATTTGACATTCAATAACATTATTTAATAGATCTAAAATTAACAATTTTGAACCATTACATAGTCCTTCATTAATACTCATATTCCTAATTAGCATTACAACTAAATGTATTCGTAAATGTAATTCATGTGATGGTAAACCAGATGGTGAAAGTGTATTTAAATATTCTTTTAAGATAATTTCACTGAAATTGCCATTATCACAATTTTCGGTAGAATCGACGCTTTTATATATTTTTTCTTTATCGTTATTTAATAATGCTACAACTCTTTTGTTTATTTCATTCACATCCACATTTCTAGGAACTAAAATTGCGCAACTTGATAATTCTTTAAATATAGACTTTTTAATCAAATCATTATATATATATATATATATATATATATATATATATATATATATATGTTCAATCATGAACATATATATAATCATTCCTCGTCCACAGGTTCACGATCAGGTTGTTCGATGGATTCTGCAGATGTATTCAATTGCGTATCGTTGGAAATCACTTGCATTGTATCCTCTTCTCCTGATGCGGTGTCGTTTTCTTCCGTAGAGTTCACATCCACTAAACGCGAGAGACCATCGTCAGTCTCGTAAAATTTATTTACTTTTTTGTTAATTTTTCTTAACTTTTTTAAAAGCTTCTTAAGTCTCTTCTTATTATTATCACTAGACTTCTTCTTTGTTTTAGACATTTTGAAAACACTTAATATATCGGACTCTTGAAACGTGCTTTGCCTTGGGCACACGAGAAAGGAATGAAGAAGAAATGTCAGGTATGTAATGTAGGAAGGGGAAAATTGTTTTTGGGGACTCTAAATTCGTGTGATTTGCCTGTCGGACAGAGATAAGATACAAAAGTAATGTAGAAGAGCGAGAACAAAATATAATTAAATTTCTGCTTGGGTATTATTTATGATAAATCGTTTTTGTTATAGAATTGTTATTTATTTGTTCTAAAACAATGTTCTAGTTTTGTTCTAGAATTGTTACAGACTTTTGTTCCTATTTTGTGCTTCCAGGGGGACGACATTTTGACCTGCCTGTTCCTCACCAGTTACAGAACTTGTTCTTTTTGTTCTGGAATAGTTATAGAATTATTCTGTAACTTTGCACACTGGGAATGTTGTCGAAATATTTACCGAGGAATATACTAGATCACTTCGCGCTGTTTGTTAATTCAATTTATATTTTACTGAAAACTGAAATTACCAAAAAGGAACCTGACCAATGTGAAGTAAAGGACCCCGCATTTTTGTACAGGAAATGGCTTTCAGTCAAATTTTCTGAAACTTCACAGTTTTGTAGTTCAGGGTCCTCTGAACAAAAAATGTTAAAGCCAAAATTAAAAATAATGAACTGTTTTTGAGCTACAGTAGCTCAAAGTTAAAAAATACTGACACTATTTTGTGAATGCTCTGTACATAAAAATCAATCAAAACTGCTCAACAACTGTCACTCGGGGGTTTTTTGGGTCTCTGATAACGAATTTAAAGTTAGAATTGCAAAATTCAATATGGAGGATCCAATATGGCGGACGGGTTTTTTAAAAACTACTCGAATTCACTAAAGACTGTCACTCGGGGGTTTTTTGGGTCTCTGATAACGAATCTAAAGTTAGAATTGCAAAATTCAATATGGAGGATCCAATATGTCGAAAGAGTTTTTTAAAATCTACTCGAATTCACTAAAGACCTGTCACTCTGGGGCTTTTTGGGTCTCTGATCACGAATCTAAAGTTAGAATCCTTACCAGGCAATGACTACCACTGTAGCAGTAAACATTGAGAGGGACAGCTCTGTTTGAACACAGAGAGGCAAAAAGAGTAGAGACCGTATGTAATAGGTATTTTGCGACCATTCTCTGTGCGCTCTTGAACGTTTGTAGGTCGTTTAGAATAATACAGAGAGAAGTCTGTGAATTTTAAGCGAATCTCCATACAAGATTATTTTTGATTTTATATGGGTTTTTAAAGAAAGATTGGTTATTAACGACGCTTGCATACTTATTTATTAATTTTTTTTATTTGGTTTGTTATTGAAATACATATTTTAATGCTTTTTATTTTTTGTTTTTTTTTAGAAGAAATTCTTCCTTTATGAAATGTAAATATCTTTATTTCGTTTATTAATATAGTTAACTTTTTCTTTGGATTTTTCTAGTTATATTTTTTATTTATTATTATTATTATTATGTTATATTTTTATTATTATATTATTATTATTTTATTATTATATTTTATTTTTATTTACTTCTTTCAGTTAAAAGTTTTTTTTATTTTTACAAATAAAATTATTCTATTAAACCAAATATCAGTTAAACTTAGAATAATGGCATTTAGAATACGCTTCTTTTGTTATACTTGCAACACACAATATGGTGGGCGACAAATGCCATTAATGAATGGCAATAAAAATATTATAAGACGTCAGATTGCTATATCTCGAAGGATCAGCTTGAACATCCTCCACTTCCGTTAGACGAAAATTGTCGACTACGTTTCTATTGCTTTTTATCAATTTCTAATGAAATAGCTTTGCAGAATGCAGATCCAAATTGCATGCGTTTGAATGTCTTAACGCAAACATCCAGTAGCTCTTGCGTTGTTTGCTATGCGCAAAATAACCTTCTTAGATTGTCCGAAAATTGTAGAATTAAAGTTTTTATATTGAGAGATATTTACATGCCCGAAAATGTAAGATCCTGTCCACATCATTTGGATGAAGATGGGATATTTTTGAACGAGTTAATGCCACATTTTCGTTCTATTAATAGACCTTACATTATTACAGGTCGTCAAGTACAATTATTTTTTCAAGGTCTTAGGAATGCATGTAATCAAAAGGATAGATTTTCAAATGCAAATAATTTAAGTGAAAAAGAATTTGCATGTATTTCTCCTGTTCCAAAAGCTCAGTTTCAACAATTGTATGGATATTGTGATACAATTAGGCAAGGTAAAAAACCAGAGGTATGTAAGTAAATAACATTTATTGACATTTCTATGTAAGTTGAGACAAGGCCTGACCGACGATTTCTTAAAACTTATTTTTGATTACCCGAGCAGGCAGTGCGTGAGTTTAATTATGAGTAATGTAAGAAAGTCTTTAATGGAACAATTTGTTCCCGAAAATATTGGAATAACATCAATAACACGCCAGAATTATATAGATCGCCATGTAACATCTTTCTCTAATATTTTGTACAACACTGAGCCGGAAGAGCCAAAGGCTATTATTATAATTGATAGCACATACGCCTACATTCAGAAAAACTCCAATTTCCGTGTCCTACGGCAGTCATATTCTGTTCACAAAGGACAACATCTTTTGAAACCTACAATTATGGTAGCTCCAAATGGATATATTTTGGCAATTTTTGGTCCACACTTCTCAGATTCGAGAAATAATGATGCTGAAATCTTGCGACACGAATTTGAAAACAATGCGGATACTTTGAGGGACTGGTCCCTCTGGGCACGGAAACGTCTTTATTCTAGGAACGTTCCTAAAACGTTTTTAGAACGTTTCATGTCTACTACATAACGGCTTAAGAACGTCCAATGTTCTAAAAACGTTTTTAGAACATAAAACGTTTTAAAGACATTATGTAGAGGACATGAAACGTTTTAAAAACGTTTTAGGAACGTTTCTAGAACAAACACGTTTCCGTGCCCAGAGGGGTGTCAAGAGGGCGATATAATACTGGTTGATAGAGGATATCGTGATGTGATACCACTATTAGAACGTTTAGGAATAAATGTTAAAATACCAGCTGTACTGAATCGAGGTGAAAGACAACTGACTACCGAAAATGCTAACCAATTACGCTTGCTCACGAAAAATCGATGGATTGCTGAAGCTATTAATGGACACTTTAGATTAATCTTTAAGTTTTTCGCTGGTACTATTATTATGAGTCATGCAAAGAATCTGAACAGTTTTTATTGCATTGTTGGAGCCATTTTAAATCTTTTTCGCCCACAGGTTTTCATGAAAGGTGCAACCGATGAAGTTGCAACAATCCAAACGTTGCCAAACGTTGTTCAAGCAAGAGTGGAACAGGAAAACCTTCGGAGGCGAAATGGACAATGGAGACGTCTAAATAGAAATGATGTCCCAGAATTTCCCATTTTAGCTTTAGAGCACATTCAGGAATTAATGGTAGGGGTGTATCAGGTTAGTCTAGCACCTTTGTACGTTCAAGACAAAATAGTGAGAGAAAATGACGATGAGTTTCAGATAGACGAACATGTAAACGAACCAGGGTGCATAAGAATAAGAACATATTCCAGATTTAGAAACGCAGTAAGACATCAGACATTTATTTCCTACAGAATACTTGATGCAGATTTAATGCCAAACGATATCCACGACCAAATAGATGGTTACTATTGCACATGCCAGATAGGGGCAAGAACACTTGGCTCATGCGCTCACGTAGCAAGTCTCAAAATGGCGAATGATAATTTTTTTTCTTATTTTCTTTATTTTTATATACATGTCAAGTACATTCTTGATTATTTTTATTTATTTTTTAAAATCAAAAAGTTACAAAAAGTTCACTTACACATAGTACGTCAAAAATTCTTTTCTATTTTTATTCAAATCAGCAATTCAGAAGCTAAAAGTGTGATAATGTTCTCTTTAGTTAGGATTACAGCACTATTTATACTCACAAACAGTTAATTCTACTGTTAATGTTAGAAGTCTTTTCATACGATAGTACAATATTCCACCAACATTACACACCGTTTTACATAGATTTCAAGAAGATAAAAATATTCAACATCTTTTCCTAAGTAACATTAAATGTTGATGTACATTAGTTATTTCATTTTATCCTTTAACTAAAAAATGATGTGACACGATAGGATCATAATCAGAGACCCAAAAAACCCCCGAGTGACAGGTCTTTAGTGAATTCGAGTAGTTTTTAAAAAAATCGTCCGCCATATTAAATCCTCCATATTGAATTTTGCAATTCTAACTTTAGATTCGTGATCAGAGACCCAAAATGCCCCCGAGTGACTGATCTTTAGTGAATTCGAGTAGATTTTAAAAAACTCGTCCGACATATTGGATCCTCCATATTGAATTTTCAGAAGACCCTGAACTACAAAACTGTGAAGTTTCAAAAAATTTGACCGAATGCCATTTCCTGTACAAAAAATGCGGGGTCCTTTACTTATTTTTGTTGCGAATTATCAATATCTATATCATGAAAAAAATGACTTTTAATGTTCATATTGTTTTGCATATTGTCTAATCTGTAAAAAAGTCTGGTCCTCTGTGAGCTGTATCTGCTTTCCCTTTTGAAAATAACATTTACAATTTAAAACAAACGGTAAGCAGGCAAAAAAGTGTAGAACAGCAAATGACTAATAAATCTCTTATCAAATTGCACTACCAATTAACATCGCGTAAACCTCATCTGCTAAAAGAAGTCAACGAATATTGTCAAAACCTTTTCACTGCAAAAACGTGTACTTTATCTTCCACAAAAATAGATGGCATAACAATTTTTGGGCCTAGTATGAAAAATAGATTTCAGGTGGAACAAGAGTACGAAAGGTGTATTATCGACAACTGCGTTTATAGTAGTATTAAGTACGTTCGCTCAAAAAAATTTGATGATACGGTCTTTGTTGCTAAAAATAATAAAAAATTTTCAAATCACAAAAATTATTGTAAATTTTGAAAAAAAGATTAATTTTGAAAATTAAAAGAAAAGTTGTTATAGAATTAAAAGACTGTAATTGTGTGTGCCTTATTCGAAACACGATCGCAGCACAATAGCTTTATTCAATATAATATGCAAAACAACGAGTATAACATATACCATTGATTTTTAAAATATTATTTAGCAATCGTCATCTCAACTATTTTTCCTAAATAATGCAATTTAATAAAACTTCTCGACAAAAAGCATTGTTTGGCATTCGTAATTTCAGCTTCATCGTCTTTAGAATTTATAGAAAGGCATAAAAATTAGTAGATGCATTAAAAGGATTTAAAAGAATTCATATGTTAGAAACATTTTTCTTAAAAAGGTATTGAAAGGAATTAAATGAGAGCAGTATTAGTTGGCATTGACTTTATATAACTATTTACTTTTTTGAGGCATTGAATGGGATTGAAAATTTTACATGCAACTTCTGTAGATTGAAAAGGATAGAAATGAGTTAAGTTAAAACATGTATAGGGGCATTAAATGGGAATCAGGAAAGAAACGGAATTTATTGACATTTAAGGGCATTCAATTGTCTTTTTTTCAATGCCAATAAATGCCTTTTAATACACTCCTTCTTGCCGGGCACGTATAAACATTGAACTAGTTCATTTTTAAACATTAATAACAAAAAACCTGTAAGTAAAAATTATTTTTTACTTTTGTATACAATACAATAAAGAATTAACAATTTTTTAAATACAACAATAATAAAAAATAATGTTTATTTCACGATTTACAAAAAAACTAGAAAATCGAAAATTGAATAAAGCTTAGCTAATGAAAACATAGCATAATATTTTCCAGGAAGTTTACAGGAAGTTTACAAAGTGAAGTTTGGGAATTTATTTTGTAAACTTCCTGTAAACTTTAAATGTCCGCAGGAAAGCAATATTCCAGTGAAAATTTTCTGAAAAATTACCTGGTCCACGCGTCTAATAAGACGAACGACTATGATTCGCATATTTAAAAACTGATGTCTTATCAAATTTTTTCTACTCTACAATTTATTATAACAAAATTAAATCTGTTTTCTTATCTTCACCAAACATTTCTTTACAGGTATCAGAAAATTTCCGTGGAGGTGAAATTTCTATACTCTATTTTCGAATACACTGTCTATTTTATTGTAAAAAAAATGCACAATGTGTACACATACACATATTTGTATCGAGTAAATCATTAAATTCCTTTTTACAAGAAGATTAGTAAGGTAATTCTTCTTAAAAGAAGAGTACAGAGAATCTTACTCTTCTCCTACTATTAGAGTTGCTTTTGAAAAAAAAATTTATGATAAATTAAATTATAAGAAATAATTAATATCTTCCATTTCATTTCTTTGTTAATATTTTACCAAATTTTCTGCTAATAATGTGTTATGAAATTATGGAATTTTAATTGAATGGTTTAATGGTGTTTATAATAATGAGTAAATAATTTCAATACTAGAGAACATAATATAAACAAGATTCTAAAAATCACATTAAATCTTATTATCAAAAGTTCTTAAGATTAAAACTCAATAGTTATTTTAGTTCTCTGAAAAAAATGTATAAATGAACAAATATTTTAACAAGTGAACAAACTTTTACAAGTTTTATATTGAAACTAATATTAAACAGAGTAAATTGTCGAACGAAGTAAATAGTTAGAATTTTATATTTAATTCGGTAAACATATATTTATCTATGGCAGTAATATTTATTTCTTTAAATAATAACATATTCAAATACGATTTAAAAAAATCTTTAAAAAAATAATAATAAAAAAAATTTATCACCTTTTACATTAATTTAAAAAATATTTAACTTTATTTTAAAATTTAAAACAATATTAACAATAAATTAAAAAAAAAGAAATTCATATATTGTTAACTGATTTCATCAATTCGAATTGATTTCTTTCTAAGTAAATAGTGGTAAATTGATGTTCATAATTGTGACATCAGAAACCTTAATATTAAAATTAAATAGAAGGAGGCTTAATATCACTTGAATTTAATACACTCTATATAAAGTTAAATTTATAATACATATAATTCAGTAAACTTGAAAATTACTTTTAAAAGAAAATAATGTTTCTTGTGATTTCTTTTTAATATGTTGATACAATTTTAAATAAAGATATATAAAACTTAAAATTTATAGAATTTCATTTAACATGTTCAAAATTTTCCAATGTACTCTCTAATCTTCATCGTTTCACAAAAAGAAATGTTTTCTGCATAGTTCTCTAAAAGACATTTATGTTTCCAATATTTTAATACCATCAGTAAAACAATACCTTAATTATATTTATTATTTTCTAAAAATAGACTATGCTTTTTTTTAACCTTAATATGTAATGTATTCAATTAGCAAGCAAGTATTTTTGGAACAAAATATAATTTTTAAAACGAGAAGATAAAATTTTTCTGAAGCTATTTTTGTTTAAATTCAATTCATATAAAAAGTTATAAAAAAATTCAATGATCTAAAAAAAAATAATAATCGATAAAGTAATTAGGGGAGGGTAGGCTACATTGAACCGGGTATTTTCTAAAGTCCAAGAACTAATTAAATTTTACAAATTTTGATCAGGTTTTTGTATCAACATTAAGCTGAAGTACTCCTTTAGTTATTATATACGTTACAAACACAAATTATTATGATTAAATAATTAAATTTAATTTTTTTCTAACAAGTTACACTTTTCTTATTTTGAAGAATCTATGTCTACATTGAATTACCTTTAATAAAACACTACAATTTACTTCAAAAATAATATTTCCACTTACACATTGTAAAAAATATTATTTTTCACTCAAAAAAATAGAAAATTGTTGTTAAAGAGTTATTATTTGTTAATATAGGAGATTAATATATTTTGATGTCAGGTTAGGTAGGTAAAGTGACAGTTTGAGTTTATCTCGTTCACAATTGTGATGAAAGCATGTCTTCTAGTATTTTTCTTACTAATTAGTAGAGCAGACAACTTTACCACTCTTAAAATTGAAAATTTTTCGCTTTTTCGGATAATTTTAAAAATAAAATAATGAAGTTTACAATACACGTGTTTCATAAGTTCTGCAACCGAATATTCATTAAATACTAAATGTAAAAAGTAAATTTTATCTATTAAATTTTCTTTAAGAAAAAAATTAATTTAATCAAAACTAAAAATTTGTATTGTGGTGGTGATAGAGAGCAATTAAAATAATATCTAAAACACATGGGCATTTGTCGCAGAATACAATTATCACCTCTCGCGTGTCAGGTTACCGCAAGTGACCGTGACTCCTTAGACGTGAGTCTGTTGGAGATAACTGACAACGTCCTTGTAATTAGAGCCCTTTCGCATACCTTTCAAGACAAGTCTTAAGCATTCTAAACGTAAATAAGTAATAAAATGATTTTTGCATTTAAACCTTTCTTTTTGCCAAAAAAAAAGATAATTTTCATAATTTGAATTCTAAATTTTTTAAATTTAATTGTGTTGCTGCGCGAGAAAACCTTATTATTATGATAACTAAATTTTAACACAATTTTCAACATTCTTAAAAAAATTGTTAATTTCCTTGTTTTAATTTTCCTTTCTATCATCGCCTAGGTAGTTTATACGTGCAGCACCTCCGCATACGCGTATAACCACACGGCTCGCCTACGAGCGTCGGGGCCGAGATACGCTCGTACCAACCGCGGCGGAAGGTTGTTACGTTAAACAACCAACCGCCTACCCACCCACGGTAACCAACACGGATTACCTATGGGACCCCTGGGTGGGGAGCGGGACCTTTCTAATCCCTGGTTACTCTGCAGGTAACCACCCGAGTTGAGGACCTGCAACTCACTCAGGCAGGCGTTGAACACACCTCTAGCTCAGCATGCGAGCTTTCAACCACTGTCAAGAGGGGAATGGAAAAACGCTTTCAAAGCATTAAATTCCTTTACCACCTCTGATAAAGATAGGCAATGCCTGAAATGCAAGAAGACCGGTGCCCAATGAAAGGGGGAAGCAGTTAGTTGCAGTCGTATTGACCCCGCCAATGCCCCATTGCTGGAGATTGACGAGGGCAAGCCTCGTGCACTACCAGCGGGGACCACGCGGAGGTTCTGCTTCCAGACCGAAGTCTCACCAGGCCCGTACGAGACGGGCGTAATGCGTTCGATAGTCACTTAGTCGTCTCTTACGACACGCAGTTGTGACCGCGTTTTGCCTATTCTCTTGCCGGGTCAAACACGGCCCCATTGTCGGCGTGTCCCATTCGAATCGACGACACCAACAATGGGCGAAAGTTGTCGGTCTATATTAGACTTGCCGGGCCGACACGGCGCCGCCCATCATCATCGTAAGCCACTGCTCTGTAGGAAAGCCTGGGACGAACCGAGTACTAACCGCAAGCAGTGGCAACACTCCGAGCCTCATTTAGTCGCCTTTTACGACATGCAGCCGATCGCAGGGGGCCTATTCTGCGCCCGGGACCCCCACGGGAGTTTCCTTTCTATCAAGCAAACTTTCTTAAATTAAAGGAATTTTAATAAAGAACGAATAATAATAATTTTTTCCTAAGTAAATCACTTGAACCCAAGTGCGCTGAGAAAGATAATATTGTAATGTTAATAAAATAGTTTTGTTGGACACTTTTGTGAAGATTGCTAAAATTTTCTTGCTACAACAATTGAATTGGAAATAAATAAAACGTGTAATTTCAATTTCTTGATTATAGTTTTTTTACCAACATCTCAAGCAAAAAAAACAAGGTACAAAATTTACAGAATTTCCATTTTTTATAATGATTTGTTTTAATTCAGATTTTTGCAGAACTAAATTTTAAAATAAATGCATAATATCCGTTTCATAATCACAATTAAAGAAATAATCCTTTACTATGAGAAGGACAAAAGCATCTATCAATATTTTTATATTTATTTGTTTTATGTATCTACATGGAAAGTTTTGTAGGGATATTACTTAATTTCTTTATAAAAGAGTAAACGCAAAGTGTTTCTAAATTCTATTAAAAGCAAAATGCATTAATTTTTTTTAATATTAAAGGATTTTATTCTTCTAGATTAAACAATTTTTATTTAATAACCTTATCAAACTCTGAAATTAAATTAAAGAAAGCAGATTCAAAATAATCTTTAGAAAATAAAACACCGATTAGAAAAGTATCAAACCACCGAAATAATATTAGGTTGAAATAAGCTATCAGAAAATTAAAGTAATAAACTTTAAGTGAAATAAACTTTAACATGGTTATAGTTAATATTTTGATTTGAATTATTTAAACAAAAAATATAGTTAATTTAGTTAAATCAAGTAAAATTACATCAGTTTCAAAATATAGTTATTTTATACCGTTTTAATTTTATCAAGTTAAATGTTTGAAACTATTCAATACATAATACAAAGACTAATTTGACTATACAAAGTATAGACTTCATTAGTAATCAAATAAAATTGAACAACTTCAATAATTTTCTAAAATCGAATGCAACTCTACCCTCCGTCCTTAAAGAGGTTAAATTTAAATTGTCATTACTGCTCCATAATTTTATTGTCTAGTATTCTTTAAGGTATGATAATAAAATGCTGGATGAGAAAAAATTACCTCCATATGTGTAT
Organism: Leptopilina drosophilae; assembly: GCA_032873175.1. NCBI lineage: Eukaryota > Metazoa > Arthropoda > Insecta > Hymenoptera > Figitidae > Leptopilina > Leptopilina drosophilae. Next base: position 16,803,720 of record CM065484.1, on the reverse strand, counting down.
GTGTGCATTGGTACATCTCTAAAAAAGCAGTCAAACTATTTTCTATTACTTCTGCTGCTAATTTTGCCTTTGTCAGAAAGGGAAATTTTCATTACATGTAACAGAAAATTTCCGTGGTGGCGAGGAATAATACAAGTCAAATTTTGAGACTATAAAACAATTGTTAATTACTGAAAGCTACATTTGACTTGAATATGTCTAATCTTAATTATAAAATAATAATGTATGACAAAACTTGCACATGTTTACCTCCTATATTTTAACATAATCTTTGTATTTTATCTAGGACAAAATAACAATTATTGTTGATGCATGCTGTTAAACAGTGACAAGAATCTATAAGTTTTTAATTTTTAAATCGAGGAAAATTATAATAAACTAGCTGTCGTACCCGTCTTCGACGGGTTTTAGTTTCTACAGATACATTTAATAGTGTGTCTACCAGTCTCGAAAAATAGGAAATAGTGGGAAATTTAATTTGACTGGAGAAATTATGATTAGCAACCATTAACTATTTCATTATAAAAATATTACCATTTTAAAACTGTGATTAAACTTTTATCATCAAATAATTAATTTTTTATTTATTAAAATGCAGAAAACAATGTTTGTCAATTATTTGTAGAAATTTAATTATAGTATTATAAGTTAATCCTAAATTTCGACCAGTTTTTGTAGTTATAGTAAAGTCAAATTCGAACTAATTGTATCATAATTGCTTAAATGTAGATCCCCTGTTAAAAGTATTTGTAAAAACAAAAACCCGTCGAAGAGTATTTTCATAAAATATGTGAATTTTTGTAGCCATTTGTAGTTTTATTTATCGTTTATTCTTATCAAAAAAATGTATATTTGATGAGAAAATATACACCTGGAAAAATTTGGACAAAGATGGGAAAAGCCGGATAGTTTGTTACACAAAAATAATAATAGACACTCTGTTTAACTTTTGCCTTTGCAATGCTCTAAACATCCATAATAGTTAAACCTAGAATTAAAATAACAAAACTTTTTACTGTCTAAGTTTTTCCCCAGTAGCATAATGCAAGTATCGTTTCACAGGTATTCTTGAATTTATGTAGTATGAATTTTATCATAAAAAATCTCCATTTTCAATCTCCTTTAAAAATAATTTTAAAGCTATGAATTAATATTTTTTTACATTGTTTACCATTCATCGTTTACCATTTTTAATATTTTCGAAGTTTTGTAATTGAAAATTGTTTGATTAATTAAATAAACAAATTATTCTAAATTCCATTATTTTGACGTCAAAAGTTTAAAAGATATATATTAAAAAACAAAAAAATTAAAAATTTTCCATTTTTTAAATGATTAGAAAAAATTGAATACCTCCCGTTCTAATTAATATGTTTAAAATCTGTAAATTTATTGTTTATATATATATCTCTCACAAAAAACAAAACTGATTATTTTACTGCAATCTATCAAAATGTAAAAATTTTTTGCCAAAAATAATGTCCTACAACCAAGATGTAATATAAAAATGTTTTCAAAAAATTAAAAAAATCGAAATTTTTCAAATTTTATATTTTTTAATGAATTGCTTTTAAATGATCTATATTTCATTGTTACATGTTATTTGGTCAAATTTTGGCATAATTTTTCCAAAAATTGTCTCTTATAAAAAAAATAATTTTTTTTAAATTTTCCGAAAACATTATTATACTTACATCTGAAATATGGAATAGTATTTTTCGCTAAATTATGCTAAAAAGTGACTAATTAACATGTTATACTCAATTATAGATCGTTTAAAAGCAATACATTAAAAAATCTAAAATTTTTAAAATTTCGATTTTTTGAAAACATTTTTATCTTTACATTTTAGTTACAGGACCCAATTTTTGAAAAAATTATACTAAAATTTGACCAATTAACATGTAACAATCAATTATAGATTATTTAAACGCAATTCATTACAAAATATAAAATTGTGATATTTGCGATTTTTTTAATTTTTTAAAAATCATGTTTATATTTACATCTTAGTTATAGGACATTTTATTGGCAAATCTATTATAGAATGTTACTAAATATCATGTTATACTCAATTATACAAAGTTTGAAAGCATTTTCTTAAAAAAGGTAAAATTTGAAAATTTCTGATTTTTTAATTTTTTGAAAAAATTTAATATCTCCCGTTCTAATTAATATTTTTTAAATCTGTATATACTTAAAAACCTTCCTTGGCCTAAGGTCAAACATTCTGCCAACCCTGTAAAAAAAAAAGTATTGGGAGGTACGGGATACCGCATTGCAAGTGCCTACCTTCCAATGCGGTATTCGCGAAATACCGCATTGGGTGTCGTGGTGAATGCGGTATTCAAGGGGTCCCAATGCGGTGCCAGTTTTAAGCTTTAAAAAAAAAGAAAATACGTGACAGGAGTGAATAATTAGTGTCAGTGAATCAAAATACGAGTTAAAGGAATAAAAAAATACTAATAGTGAGTGTGAAAATGAAGTTTAAAGAAAATAAGGTAAGATCAACTGTTACATATGAGTCCAATGCGGCATAGGCTGTTTTCAATGCGGCGCATAAACGGTAAATGGCAGTAACACACGCCTTGCCGCCTGTCATTACATTACTTTTGTAATTCCAATGCTGCAACCGTGTTTCTGTATGGATTAACAAAATCTTTTCAATTCAGATAATTAAAAACATTTTTGACCAATGGACGTTGTCAGATTTTGTAAAAAGTGCTTGTGTGCAGAGAAACACTAGTTCGAAAACGGTTGTTTACTAATTTCACGTAATTTCAAACAGTCAGTGTCATCGTTTTTCTTTGGCGATAACTGTAAGTCGCAAATAACCTACAAATTTTAGAGACCGTCGAACACTCTTAACATTTTTTTATTGATTGAAATACATTATCAACTTTTAGTTAATATTATTTTTCATTATTTTCAAAATTACCATTTGAATAGAAAGAATCCGCTTTAGATAAAGAAGAGAGCGCCGCTGCACTGCGCGAACTGTATACCGATTATGCGCCGCATTGAAAACAGCCTATGCCGCATTGGACTCATATGTAACAGTTGATCTTACCTTATTTTCTTTAAACTTCATTTTCACACTCACTATTAGTATTTTTTCATTCCTTTAACTCGTATTTTGATTCACTGACACTAATTATTCACTCCTGTCACGTATTTTCTTTTTTTTTTAAGCTTAAAACTGGCACCGCATTGGGACCCCTTGAATACCGCATTCACCACGACACCCAATGCGGTATTTCGCGAATACCGCATTGGAAGGTAGGCACTTGCAATGCGGTATCCCGTACCTCCCAATACTTTTTTTTTTACAGGGAAATTTGGTTTCAAATGGTTCAGCCGTTTTTAAGTGATTCGCGAACAAAGATTCTGTGACATACCGACACACATACATACATACATACATACATACACGAAATTTTTTATTGGTATATTTGGAATCCTTGATGCCTAAAACGAATCATTATGTGCGAAATTTAAAGTTCTGAGCAATGTACAGACAAAAGTCTGATTTTATATATATAGATAGGGATCGACACAAAATTTTCGTTCCGTTGAGTTACATTTTTATTAAACCAAGTAAAAGTTGATCCTGTTTTGTTTCCAATTTTTAATAAATTTTTTATTTAAGTAAAATAATATAAAAAAGGAGATTCCTTTCGTGAAAACATTTGTCTAAAAAAAGAAATATTACATTGTTTTTGTTACTAATATTTAATTAAAAAATATATATCAATAACTCAAAAAGCTTTTAATCCTATTATTCGAAAACAATAATAATCTATTCAATTTGAAAAACTATATGTTAAATATAAAACTATGTTTTTAATTGTATTATATTCAATGAGAAAAAGAATTTCTTATTTTAATTTAAGATTTAATTTCGTTTATAGAATTAGTAAGCTTAATTACAGAAATTGTTTAAATGGTACATGCTTAATTTAAAAAAACTTTATTAAAAAAAATTGAATTGATTAAGCATTTGACATTTAATGTTTTTTTTATTTTTCCAAAGTAATGACAATTTTGTAAGTTTAATGTAAATGTAATATATTTAGTAATTTATCTTTTTATTTATTAGAACCGAAAGTTCATTTAAATTTTGAGTTTTTTAGGCGAAATTAAATGTGACAGTTTTGTTACCGTCTTAAATAAAAAATTCATAAATGTTTTAATTTCGGATTTCATATGATTGAACAAAACCAAATGAAAATTGAATTCAAATTTTGCTCCGTTTTAGTGATGGTCCCTTAGAATAAATCAATAATTATTTATTAAAATTATTATCAATTAAAAATTAAAGCAATATTTTATTTAATTAACTGTTTTTATTTTATTGTTAAGCTTTGATTTATTATTATAAAAAAAATAAAGAAATTATCTTAATAAAAAAAATGTTGTCTTTTGTCTAAATCTATAATTGATAAAAAAAAATTTATAATAAGTTACAATAACAAGTTATTATAAATTAGCAATAAATTAAATTATTAAATATTCGCGAAATTAAAAGAAATGATTCTTGTCCTGGCAGGCATCAGTAATTGAGATAAGTGCTACTATGATATGTCGTGTGATCCTCCATGCTTAATCAGCAAGGTTGATTTCAAGGACACAGCTGGTATAAAAAAAATGTTTAGTAATTCTAATCTTCACCTTAGACAAAAGGTGATGTCGGTTGCGAAAATTTCTTTTCTAAATGCTGCTGTTAATTTATTAGTTAAGAATATAATCTTTATTAATGAACTTAAAAATTTCTATTAATGGATTTAACTTGTTTATCCAGAGATTTTAATAATTAATCATATAGAAGTGACAACTAAAATTTGGCAGTGATTTTAATTAGCTAATTAAATTAGTTAAAACTAATTATTTCTTTTAGTGCACTAATAGACGCATATTAAAATGACAACTACTAATTTGAACATTAATTTAATTTGAACAATTTTATACTTTAATTAAACATTTCAACTGTATAAGAAGAATAAATCTTTTTCTAAAACATTTTAAATTAAAAAAAAATTGCTACAAATAATTTCAATTTTCAATTAAAATTACACTACTTAAAGTTACTAAGTTACTTAAATTATAGTTCTGTAAATATATACCTTATGTCTAACTGTATATAAAATTATTAATTTTGCAAACATTTCCAACAGCTAGAAAGATGAATATATTTCTAAATTATTAAATAATATTACTCCCTTTAAAGTCTTAAAAATGACCCTATGACTAAATATGTTCGAGCTTTATTATACTTCTAATTTCAAGAGAAGCGAAACAACTTTAAGCATTTATCTATACGTACATATATCATATTGCAATAACTGTATTGTGAAATAGTATATTGTAAAACTAGTGGTGAAAGTACGTGATTTTAGGCAAGAGCTGTAATCACTCTCATGGGATCATTCTTTAACCACGAGATGTACGCGAACCTTATCCCAAACGCCCTGCAAGGAAATGTTTTTTTGGATGTTTCTATAATAACTTTAATAAATAATTTGATTAATTTTAATAATTTAATGATATAGTGGTAGATGAATACTATAAAATTAAATGGTTTGTAATTTAGTTTTATTTGGTGAGTCATATTAGTTATAATAATAATATATATTATTAGATATATTAATAATTAAATTTTTATTATGCAAAATAAATAAGTACTAGCTGTCTACGCGCGCCTTGGCGCGCGTGAAATTTCTTTACATTTGGACAAGTAAAAATCTCTTGCTTCTAAATCCAGTAAGAAATGAAAGATCTATTAGGCGTCTCGAAACACAGATCTAGAATAGAGATTTTTGTTGTTGCATAAAAACAGTTACAACTAATTATTACTTTAACAAACCACATAAAATTATTTAAAGAATTATTAAATAAATATAAATTTACTTTTCGCATAAAATATTATTTATATTGATAACAAAATATGCTTTATAATAATTGTTAAAATAAGATTGTGTATTATTTATTGGTACAAATTTTCAAGACCTTTATTCTTTTCCTGTTATAGAATAATTATAGAACGTGTTCATTGGGCTTTTTCTTTAAAAATAGGGGAGACCGGGGCTAAACCGGACGGATTTGTTCTTTGGCCAAAAAACTCGTACAAAAAAATTTTCTTTTGCTAAAGAGTAATATACCGTTTTGAAGCTTGTACCTTCACCTACAAATCGCAATTGTTCGATGTAGAAAAACTACAGTAGCTTTGGAGATATGTTGCTTCGAAGATGACTACCTCAAAAACAAAAATCCGAAAATTGGTAGGGCTAAACCGGACACCCCATGGGGATAAATCAGACACGGCTAATTAATTAAAGAATAAGACACAAATTTTCGTTTTTTTGTAGAAAAGTCAAATCAATTCTTCTCTTATTTAAATGTAGGTAGTTCTATACAAAGAATATAATATAAAATGTAAAATCGGTAATTAATGTAATATAAAATGAATTACAGTTTTCAGACTTGTCTATTTGCAGCAACTCGCTTGCAAATTCGAGTTTTAAAATAAATTCTTTATTTATTAAGTTTTAAAGTGGTTCTATGCAAAGAATATAATATAAAATAGTTAATTAATATAAAATAAATTAAAGTATTCAAAGATTTGGTTGTTTTTTATCACGATGTCCGATTCAGCCCCACACCGTCATCTAATAATTAAACTGCAATATATTTTTTCTTCTTAACGTTTTCATTATATTCTTTTTTTACTAAATTCTGTACACCATGAGCTAAAAGAAAAATTGCTGTGTGATATTTGGACTTTAATTTTAACGATAAAAATCCTAAAAAATGAGAAAAAATTTTTTACTTTTACTTCAAAAAATGACATTTTCACATATTAACGGCAACTATTATTACAAGAAAAATGACACGTCCCTAAAACCTCATGTAGCATTTGCATCATGAAATTGTGCGTACATAGGTTATTTACACGGTTTGAAATTCTTTACGGTTTCGGAAATATTTGACTTGTCCGGTTTATCCCCGGTCTCCCCTACAATAATACGTAATCGGACTAAATTTTGTTCCGACTGTCTGTTTGATTTTTCCTTAAGAAAAGTTCTAATAATTTTGGGTAAAACATATACCTAACACGGTCAGAAGTGAGAAACTATCCATTTTTTGGTGAATGGAAAACAAAAAAAAAATAATAAAAAATGAATTTTTTTATTTAATTATTAAAAAATTATAAAATTGTGAAAAGAATAAGTTCTTATAGAAGTGATTTGGCTAACCGTATAATGTATAAATAATTATATAAACATTTTATATATTATATATATGTTACACACATATATATATATATATATATATATATATATGTTACACACATATATATATATATATATATATATATATATATATATATATATATATATATATATATATATATAATATATAAAATGTTTATATAATTATTTATACATTATACGGTTAGCCAAATCACTTCTATAAGAACTTATTCTTTTCACAATTTTATAATTTTTTAATAATTAAATAAGAAAATTCATTTTTTATTAATTTTTTTTGTTATATATATATATATATATATATATATATAACAGTTTAAAATTATTATTATTATTAGCTATTAGGGTTGCAGCCGCTTAGCAGCCGCTGACGCTTGGATAATCCCTTTACGTCCCCAAAGTCCTACTAAACCGCCTGACCTAAGCCCAAAGCCCCTTCCATGGAAACAGGACCGCGGCCAGTCCTTAAGTAGCGATTGCTGTCTCCTCAAGGAAGTAACAACCTGTAATCTGATATCATTCCCTCACCAAAGCAGGGCATCGACACAGAATGTGAGCTGAGGTTTCGTTTTCCTCACCACATTTACGGCATTTGGGATCCTCGACGATGCCCATCTTATGCCTGTGATAGCGTAAATCTCCATGGCCTGTT